>OU342740.1:205221890-206652628 GCA_910589775.1 Avena eriantha
AGAGAAGGACCAAATGCAAAGGGTTTTATATGATGCTTAAATGCAAGGTGGCACGATGACATGAGCATGATATAATTATGATGCAACAATTATATGTAGAAAGTAGCAATTATATTACTAGACCATGTAGCATTACATATGTTAGACAGATGGGATGCTACAACTCTCCCCCACTAAACAGGAATCTCGCCCCGAGATTCTAGGAAGAAGAAGAAGACACGAAGAGGGTAGGGTACTTGGCACGGAGCTCATCCTCGCGTTCCCAAGTGGCTTCATCAACGGAATGGTGCGACCACTGCACCTTGCAGAACTTGATGGACTTGTTGCAAGTCCTTCTGTCTACGACTTCTAGAATTTTTATGGGGTGTTCTTGATAAGACAGATCTTCTTGGAGATTGATGAGTTCATGGTCCACGATCCTGTCGGGATCCTTGAAGCACTTCTTGAGTTGAGATATATGGAAAACATCATGGACCTTGAGTTTTTCATGGAGCTCAAGCGCATAAGCAACTTCTCCTCTTCTTCCACGAATTTTGAAAGGACCGATGTATCTAGGAGCCAGCTTTCCTTTGATACCAAACCGGTGCGTGCCTCTCATGGGAGTGACACGAAGGTAAACGAGATCACCAGGGACATACTCCATGTTCGTGTGCTTTCTGTCGTAGTTGCTCTTCTAGCAACTTTGAGCAACCTTCAGATTTTCCAGAATGATGTGAACCTTCTCCTCCGCTTGAGTTACAATGTCGGGACCAAACAATGTTCTTTCACCAGCGCCCGACCAACCAATCGGAGCTCTGCATTTGCAACCATAGAGACCTCAAATGGTGCCATCTTTAGACTTTTCTGGAAGCTATTGTTGTAAGAGAATTCAGCATAAGGACGGCATTCTTCCCACTTCATGCCAAAAGAGATAACGCAAGCACGGAGCATATCTTCCAAAATCTGATTGATCCTTTCAACTTGTCCTTGCGACTGAGGGTGGTAAGTTGTGCTGAAGTTCAATTTTGTTCCCAAAGCATTTTGGAAACTTCCCCAGAACTTGGAAGTGAAGATGCTTCCATGGTCTGAGCTGATCTCAAGAGGAACCCCATACAGAGAGACAATTCTGTTGATATAGAGCTCAGCCAACTGAATTGCATAAATTGTTTCCTTGATGGGAAAGAAGTGAGCCACTTTAGAAAGCCTGTCGATGACAACAAAGATTGCATTGTTGCCCTTCTACGACCTTGGAAAACCAGTTATGAAGTCCATCTCTACTTTCTCCCATTTCCATTCCGGAGGCTTCAATGGCTGTAGAAGACCGGAAGGTTTCTGATGGACAGCTTTAACTCTGCGGCAGACATCACAGTCCGAGACATACTTGGCACAACATTGTTTCAACCCAGGCCACCGATATTGTGTTTTCAAGTCCATGTACATCTTAGTGCTGCCAGGGTGGATAGAAAGAATAGAATCATGTGCCTCCTTAAGAACTTGCTCTCTCAATCCCGGGTTGTTCGGAATGAACATCCGATGTTCAAAGAATAGAGCTCCTTGATCATCGACAAGGAAGGACTCATATCTCGGCAGCTGAATGTTGGAGATAATGTTTTTGGCGTAAGCATCACCGCGTTGACTAGCACGAATCCTTTCTTCTAAGAGAGGGGTTGCCAGAAGATTCAGAAGATACCCTTGATCCACAATTTCAAGGTTGAGTTGGCGGAATTCCTCGCACAAGAGAGGCTGTTGTTCTTCCACCATGAGGTTGTTGACATAAGCTTTTCGACTGAGAGCATCGGCCATGACATTAGCTTTGCCCGGAGTGTAGTTGATGGTCAAATCGAAAATCATTAATTGCTTCAATCCACCTTCTCAGACAAAGGTTGAGATCAGGCTGTGTGAAGATATACTTCAGACTCTTGTGATTAGACAAGATCTCACAACGGTTGCCAAGCAAGTAGTGCCTCCATACTTTCAAAGCAAAGACAACTGCTGCGAGTTCGAGGTCATGTGTAGGATAGTTGATCTCATGCGTCTTCAACTGTCGGGAGGCATAAGCAACAACTTGTTTTTCTTGCATAAGGACCACACCCGATCCTTGCAAGGAGGCGTCATAGAATATCTGGAAAGGCTTTGATGTATCTGGAGGAATCAAGACTGGTGTGGAAGTGATCTTCTCTTTGAGTGTTTCAAAGCTTGCTTGACATGCAGGAGACCAAAGGTATTTCTTGCCTTTCTTGAGGAGATCGGTAAGAGGCTTCGCAATCTTTGAGAAGTTCTGAACGAAGCGACGATAGTATCTAGCCAAACCAAGGAAACTCCAGACTTCTTTGACATTTTTGGGTGGAAGCCAGTCAACAATTGTCTTAACAGTTTCTGGGTTGACGGCAATGCCCTTGGAAGAGATGACGTGACCAAGATAGGTGACTTGAGGCAGCCAGAACTCACACTTGGAGAACTTTGCATACAGGCGGTTCTCACGAAGCTTGTTTAGGACACACCGAAGGTGTTCTTCATGTTCTTCCTTTGACTTAGAATAGACTAGAATGTCATCCAGATAGACCACAACGAACTTATCAAGATACTCCATGAAAACCGAGTTCATAAGCCTCGAGAAAGTGGCAGGTGCATTGGTGAGACCGAAAGACATGACCGTGTACTCGTACAGGCCATAGCGGGTGGTGAAAGCTGTTCTGGGAACATCTTCCTTGCGAATCTTGATTTGATGATATCCACTTCTCAAATCAAGCTTAGAGAATACCACAGCTCCAGCTAGCTGATCGAAGAAATCATTAATCCGCGGAAGGGGATATTTATTCTTGATGGTTTTAGCAT
The DNA here is from genome assembly GCA_910589775.1 of Avena eriantha. Classification (NCBI taxonomy): domain Eukaryota; kingdom Viridiplantae; phylum Streptophyta; class Magnoliopsida; order Poales; family Poaceae; genus Avena; species Avena eriantha. The sequence goes on from OU342740.1 coordinate 205,224,705, forward strand.
TGAGAGCTCGATAGTCAACACAAAGTCTATCAGTCTTGTCTCGCTTCTTCACAAAGATGGTTGGGCTACCCCAAGAAGAAGTACTGTGCTGAATGAAACCCAACTTCTCTTGTTCATCAAGCTGACGTTTGAGTTCAGCCAACTCAGCAGGTCCCATTTTATAAGGCCGCTTGGAGATAGGAGTGGTACCAGGTTCAAGCTCAATCACAAACTCGACCTCTCGGTCAGGAGGCATACCTGGCAACTCTTCAGGAAAAACATCTGGGAACTCACAGACCACCGAAACACTCTGAATAGCTTCCATAGCATCATCATTCAGAGCCGCCAAAGAGAAAAGCTGAATTGCAGGAGTCAGACATGGAGAATAGACTATATGGCCTTCAGGAATTTTTAGAGAAACCGAGCGTTCAGCATAATCAATCACAGCTGCATTTGCTGTTAACCAATCCATGCCCAAGATAACATCAATGTCAGAATTGCCCAGAATGATTAAGGAAGCCGGGAACAAAGAGCCACCAATCTCAATTTGATTGCCGTGGCTGATTTTAGAAGCCCTCATGTTTGATCCAGGCGATTGCACCATGAGGTGAGTTGGTAAAGCATCAGAAGGTAACCCATTACTCTCCGCAAACTTGTATGACACGAATGAATGTGATGCACCAGAATAAAATAAAACTCGTGCAGGAACTGAGTTAATAGGAAGCATAGCCATCACAACTCCAGGTGCATGCTCAGCTTGAGCGACGTTGACACAGTTGGCATGAGCAACCGTAGACCCGGGTTTGGTGTTTATGTTGAGAGCCCAAGGTGGAGGTGCACGAACCATAGAAGAACTTGCCGCAGGTATTGGAGGTGGTGGAGGAAGATCTTTGTTGTTCATTGGGCAACTCCAGTGTTGATGCCTAGTGTTCCCACAAGTGTAGCAAGCACTAGGTGGACGTGGAGCAGCGTAGCCAGGGACTCCGCCAGGCGCTCCAGGGTAGTTGTGGTTGTAGCCCCTAGGAGCCGTGATGAAGGAGTTTGGTGACCTTACCGCGTAGCTTGATGGTCTTGGTGGAGCCGGGAGCGACGGTGGGGTGTTAGGAACCCACACGCGGCGTTTAGAAGGAGCTGTCATAGCTGAAGAGCTTGCTGCATCGCGGTTGTGTTTCTTTGACTCCTCAAACACTTGCCTACTTGCTTCTTCTTGCAGAGCTATATGTTGGAGTTCCAGAAAAGACCCCGGCCTTACATGAGTGATTGCATATTTGATTGATGCATTGAGCCCTTGCCTGAACCTCTTTTGCTTCTTCTTGTCATCAGAGATCTCATCGCCACCATACCGAGAAAGGTTCATGAAGTTTCTGATATAGGTATTGACATTGTCATTGCCCTGCTTGAGGTTGAGAAACACTTCCTTCATCCTTTCCATGGCAATTTCTGACATATATTGCTCTTTGAAAGCCGCAGTGAATTTCTCCCAAGTAGGCTGAAAACCAGAGTGGTTTGCCTTCAGGTAATTTTACCCATTCTTGCTCAGGAACATCCGCAGTCATCAGCAACCTAGACATCTCCCGCAACCAATCATCAGCATCAATTGGCTGGTCAGACACCTCAAATTGGCGTGGGTTGAACTTCAGAAAACTCTTGATGTCTCTTCGCTTGGGAGGTGGAGGTAGCGGAACAAACTCATTCCTCCTAACACTTTTTTCGAATCGCTGTTGGTTCTGCTGCATTGCTCCCAAGGCATTAGCAATACTTGCCAACGCAGCCCCCAGTTCAAGTGGTATGTCCTCCTCAGAACGGCGTGGTGGTGCCATCCTGTGATTGATATAAAAAACAAGTCAGTACTATAATGGAGAATAATAATAATCCAAAATAGTACCAAAATGGAATTAACCAAGATTTAAAGGATACAATTTACTAAGATGATATTAAAATATCAACAAAGTTCAAAGCACCTATAAGATATTAAGCATATCGCACACGACTGAACAAGGAGTGTGGTACACAAGCTAACAAAGAAAAAATTTCCGCAAATTTTGGCATTAAAATACCACTATATGGGCAAAACCACTTAACGAATCAAGATTAGTAACTCTACCAATTCAATATACAAGAGCGAAAGATAAAAGTAGTGGTATGGACGCGACTCCATCCCGCACTCAAATCATTACTCCGCACATGAATAAGTAAAACACATATCCCAACTTCCTTCTTCCTAAGATGAACCTAAAGATTAGTAACTACGGAAACGAACACCCCAAACAAGATAACGTCGGATAACAAAGAGTAAGACAGATCGCACCGGTATACAACGAATCAGATATATCGCGTTGGTTTACAAAGGACTGTCGGTATGGAATGTACCAACAGTTGATAACCAAAAGGAAGATAGAGATAACATTTGGATGCAACAGATAAACAAGGAATTCACACACACACACAACCTATGGTACTACGGAACCCCGAACACGTGAATCCTAGTTTGAATTTTAGAAGAGGATTGAAAATGTTACACTTCCTTACCAGAAAAAGGTTGGGTGGGTGGGTAAGAAGAAAAATGGAAGCAGTCCTACTCTCACGTTTTGTTTTTCCCTAGTATACATAGCTACCAAAATATTTGCTAGACTGACAACGACCATTTGGCTGAGACCTTGAAGGGCGGGATGGCTCGGATACCAATTGAAAATACCTTGGTAAACTACGCTCTAAGTTGCATGCCTGGATGAGCGAAAGTGGTTAAAATAGTACGGTGGGGGCCCAGGGGCCACCCACAGGTAGACCCGTCGGCCGTCCTAACCACTTCCAGAACATCAGGACAAGAACGAGCGGCGTAGTCGGCAGGCAAAGGGATCAACTACATACACAAGTGAGTATGTATGCAAGCCACCATACAACTGTTCTCAGAGGCATACCATCTAAAAGGAATAGAAATATATTGCAACGCCATACGGCAAGATCCAAATATCCTAGATAGAGATAATATTTTAGGATAGATCCTCATACATCAATCAAGAGAGTATCAGGCGGAAGCAAAAGTCAAGATCCGAGAACAGATAAGAAGCAAATCGGCATAAGATGCCACATAAATAAACACATCTCGCCCACAGATCTCGCGGATCCCCATCCCCGGAATCTCTACACTGAGTGATCGTTGCCAACATCATCTGTCTCCTCCACCCAATATCCATCTTTCGAATACACTTGTTCATCTGAATCAAACAATTTATCATGTGAGACCCTAGGGGTACTCAGCAAGTCTTTATGTCTCTAAAGGGGACATATACCTGGGGTGACGCAATTGCAGCAAAAGATAATAACTAACAAGTCTATAGATACTCACTAACCATCCGCATAACCAATGATAGACGGATGTCCGTTAATTAGTAACAATAGTTATAATAGTAAAATTAACAGATCCATCCTCCTTCCCGCTTACCAACGAGAAAGCGGACGAACAACCCAACCGTTGGCAGTTTTGTTAACCATTCCATGGGTGTTGCACTATTTACTAGGTAGGTATTTAGTCAAATTAAAAGCGGTACTTTAGTTATACTTGTCTATGATCGAGAAACTGTGCTCCAAGTCGTCCATAACCGCGGACACGGCTTTCAGAAAGATTTACCCTGCAGGGGTGCACAAATAGCAACACACACTCGATCAACCTCGGAAAATCCAACTCAAAACCCAACGAGGCATTCACGATAAAGCGATCACAGGATTCAGAAATATTTCAGGGGGCCACCCCAATAAGCTGCCCGCAACGAAGTTGGCCGGCTCCGGAACGGACCCAGGGTTTGCGACGACGGCTGTAAACGACTGGGAACCCGAAAGTGGGACTGGGCTTGTCGATACCGCGAAAACGTGGCGCGATCCAAAACAGTACAGGTGCTCCGCGCACAATCTTAAATAAAGCGGTAACATGGCATACGTACAGGATAGTAATAAAACCCCAAACTAGTTTGTGGCCCCAAGAATAGAAATGAATCAAGCTCTGGCTCCGGGGGGTCCACGGCCTCCCGGATGTGGATAGTGCGAATAGTCAAGGAACATGAATCAAGTACTCGGGGTCCTACGGGAAACGAGGGAGCATGAAAAACCAAACAGCAGATATTGCTCACCAGTGCCTCTTTTATTAGTTGTCCCATTACTACTCAGGTTAAGTTGTTTACGTACCTCGTTATCCATCAGACACTCACATACCCTACACATGTTGTTCTACGACTCGCATGGCTCAAACAACTCCTGTAGTAATGGCTCATGGGATGGAGGAACAAGCTTCGGTGGGGTTTAAAAGTAAAGGCTATGCAGTACTTGGGATTCAATTTAATGCAATCGCGACTCAATGATGCAAGAATAAGATAGAGGCAATAGGTACTATATGTATGCAAGCATGTGGTAGTGCTTGCCGGGTAGCTCAGTTGAAGCGAGAGATGGATCTGGGTAGAACTCCTGTGATTCCTGATAATTCTCCTGCTGGGCGTCTAGTCGAAGAAGAACCAAACAAACAAGGCCAACATAAATAAAGTGCACAATCATACGAATTAAAATGCGACAAGCAAACAAGCATGCCATGATGAATGATGCACAATTTACATGGCAATAATTTAGCATGACAAGGTGAGGTGTGGGGTACAAGAATAAAGCATTTATTATTTATGTGGTCATGTTTTATTGCCATAAACAGTTCTAATTTTTAATAATGACATGATGCATGCTTCAATTCATAACATGGAATGCATAGTTAGAACAGGCTCGTCGCGCTGATCGATTTAGACATATTATTTGTCGAATTTGGAGTTGTAGATTTAAAGTTATTAATTAATTAAGAAAAGGCATTTTTATACAGTTAAACAATTTTGAAAATTTAAAGTGCTCAAATAATATTTTGAATGGGAAATTTGAAATCCTCCCATTTTCTGATTCAAAAACATATATTATTTGTATTATTTGGATTTACAAATTAAAAGTTATTAAAAACAGATTCAAATTTGAATTTAAACATTTCTGAAATTGTTTTATTTAAACAAATGAACAACCAGACTTTTTTTACCCAGAGGCAGCTAGCCCCAGACGCTGACGGTGTGGGGCCAATGCTGACTGGGCGGAATCGGCGCACAAAACCTTTTCTCACCGCGGCTTAGCCAGCCAGTGAGACTGACAGGTAGGCTCGCGACGAAAAAGGGACCCACGCGCCAGCGAGAGGGGTTGGGCTGTCCACGCGGCGCGGAGGGGGACCGCGGTTTGCGGACCTGGAACCTAGGATGCTTTTCTGTAAAAAGGCTGAAGGGCTAACTGGTGGGCCTGGTGTACCACGGGTTGAGGCAAAAAGGTGTGTGTGTGTGGGGGGGGGGGTATTTGCAAACTGTGCACGGGCTACTGTTTTTCTTCCCCTGCGTTCTGACGAAACTGACAGATGGAAACGCGCGGCGCGGTGGGGGCTCGAACCCACGACGTGGTGCGCGCGCGCAGGCGGCGGTGACCACTGGAGCTGGCTGGGGTTGATGCAGGGTAAGCGCGGCGCGGCTAGGTATGGCTTCTGTGGCGCGACGACGAGCAGAAGCTAGCGCACGCCAGTGCACATAGCGTGTTCGGCACGTGGTCCGGCGAGCACAGACGACCAAGTAGAAAGGGGAGGTGTCAGGGAGGGCGCGTGGCTCACCGCGAGGTTGCTGGTGGGGTCAGATCGGGCCGGGGAGCAGCAGGTCGACGGCGAGGCAGAGGCCGGCGGATCTAGGGTTTTTGGTCGGCTCGGAGGGGTGCAGCGGTACTGGGGCCATCTCCTCCTCGCTGCTATGCACAGGGACGTCGCCAGGGGCCTCGCGGTCTTCCTCGAAAACCACAACGCCACGCCCGCCTCCTCGATCTATAGGTGGAAGCCGAAGCCGAGGGTGGCGGCCGGAGTTGGAGAAGAGGTGGAGCAGGGGGTAGCTGGGGTAGGGCTGCAGCGCAGGGGCCTGGGACGGACCTGGAGGTCTGCTTGGCAGAGAAAAGGGAGTAGATAAGTAGGAGGGGAGAGAAGCACATGGGGAGGCTTGGGTGGTGACATGGGTATGCCCAATAGGCACTCGACTACAACCTACCTGGTGCAGCCCGACGGAAGGCCCACTCGACAAATTGCTAAGGTCCATGACGTCTATGACAATTCGAGTGGTATGAAGCCCATATGGAAACGGACTCCCAAACACGCAAGACAAGGAAAGCTCAAGACTAGAGTTTGAATCTAACTTGTAACCAACTCGTATTGGTACCTGAGACCTAGCCTCCCCATATATAAAGGCTAGGAGGGTCCAACGTGGGGGACACAACCTAAGGCATGCTACGCCAAAATAGATCTAGACATCGCGACTCCCCCAATAGATAGATCTACGATCTCTCATACGCCAGATCCAATCTACGCAACACCGCCATCGACGACATTGTAATCCTTCGGATCATCATCAATCAAGAGCAGACAAGCAGGAGTAGGGTCCTCTACGAGGCCTAAACCTGGGTAAACCTTGTGTCCATGTGTGCTTGTTTGCTAGCCGTACCGAGATTTCCAGCACTCCTCAATTCCTGAATCTAAGTCCATAACAATGGGCATTGATGAGTTAAACCCTCGTCAATTGGCGCCGTCTGTGGGAACAAGGAGTGCTGATGTTGCGATCTCGACGGCCTCATCACCAGCAATCTACGATTCATCATCTATTGGAGGCCGGATCTAATTCGGCTCCCTCATCGTCAACATCATCCAGATCAGATCACATATGGTCGATACCTCCGCATCTGCGCGCTCAGCTTTGTTATCGGCAAATCTGCCATGTTGTGCCCCACCTTCACCGCGGGCGCATGGCAGACTCGGCATCAAGCTAGGAAGGGCAACACGTTCGTCAACCTCCAAGGGATCGAGTGTTATTTCATGATCCGATTCAACTCAAGTCAAATCAGAAGAGGAACATACTAATTCTCTAGACCTTGTTCCCTAGGAAGACATGCATCGGGGCAAGAGGGCTTTGAAACCTGACAGCAATACGGAAAGCGCAGAAGGACGCGGAAATCAGGTCTAACACGTGCTGACAAGAATCAGTCAGCGTTCAGCTAGCTGGAAAATTTTAAAGACCAACATATATATATGTTGTACGACATGGACGCACCATGCGAAACTCCAACACACGTGGATCTTTTCCACTACCTCAATACCCGACATGGAGAGAAGAAAAGGAAAAGGAGGCCACATAGCATACACTACAAGCATTGAATCATTCAAGGAAGGACCGTGAAGCAAGAGGGAAATCACGGGCAGGACTCGTTTTCGGTTGATGTTCCCACACAAGCTACTGCACGAAAATTAAATTGATCGTGGTCGGTAGGTTGGCGAGTCCGCATTACATCAACATCGGCCGACCGACCAAGGTCTTGCGAACGTCGTCACCCGCTCCACTCTTAGGGCTGCCCAACTCCGCCGCGTCGACTCCCGTCTGCTGCGTCGAGTATGTGTTTGCCACGTCAGTTTCCTCCGCCGCATCAACTACGTCCGCTATGTGGATCACTCGACTACCACGTCGACTCCATGTTCACCGCGTCAGCTCCATCAACCTGGAGCATACGTTTCCTACATCGACTCCATCCAACAAAAATTCGAAGGCACTACGTCTGAGGGCCGCACCAACCCGTTGCTGCGTCGACACGCGTTCGCCGATGACCCGCCACTCCGCCGATGACTCCGTCGACCATGCTTCTTCACACGATTCAGCCAAAGGCCAAAGGAAAAATAGAGAAGAAGAATTAATGGATCGTTCAAGCACGGCAGCTCCACGGCTCAAGACGCGTGTCGTATGGAGACTCAGCAACCCAACGCCTCCTGGCTCGGCTATATGCAACGTATCATATTCATCCATACTATAGTGTCCGCGCGACTCGCTGCCACGTGATGCGACTCCGTGTTCGCCGAGCCACTCGACCGCCGCGCCACTCGCCACCGTGTCGACTCCTTCCGTCAGCAAACTGATGGCCGCGTCGAGTCCTTCCGCCACGCGACCCGATGCCATTGGCTACGGCGAACTACTACAATCTTCAGTTGTGACAACATGCTACCGCCATCAGCTTCGGCGAATCGCTGCCGCGTTGACTCTGGTCCGCCGCATCGGCTCACAAACGCCATCACGACTCCATCAAACCACCTCGACGCTACACTCGGGGGCTCCTTCGACTCCATCATACGACCTGCTACGATCTTCGATTGCGGCGACCTGTTGTGGTCTTCGACTCCATCACGCGACTCACTGCGGTCTTCAGCTATGGTCTTCGGGTGAGGTGACCCGATACGGTCTTCGACTTCTGTGTCCCGTTACAGTCTTCATATACGGCAATTCGTCATCACCACGTGACTCCGATCCGCCGCGTCGACTACGTCCGCCGCGTGACTCGCTGCCACATCTACTCTAGTCTTCGACTCTAGTGATTCGCTACGATATTCGACTCGGGGGCTCCCTCCTCTTCGGCAAACTGCCGTGGTCTTCAGCTTCAACGACCGGTTGCGGTATTCATATCGGGTGACTCGGGGGCTCCCTCGACTCCCGCGACCACGAGCCGCTACAATCTTCGACTCCCGCGACCCACCGATCGCATCGGATCTTGCGACTCATTCCTCATGGCAACTATCAATAAAGCTAAGTTCTATACTTAAAATTGATTTCTTTCTTACTTTAATCACACTCGAAACACTCGGGGGCTGCGCCCTCTTCGAGTAACCTAATGTGCCATCGGCTCCGCGCACTCGAGCACCTCATACGTGACAGCCTGAGTAGCTGATTTTGGCTGATCGTCGAATCCTTGAACTCCGAGTACCTCGGCAAGGTACTGAGACTAAGGGTAATCAGGCTAACGAAAAGGCCTAGCATGCAGTGCAATAGTGTCGACTCGATTGGCACCCGAATTTTACTTTGCAAACCGACATGCAAATATGTTTTATGCAGCTTATAAGGATGTCGACTACGTCGAGCTATTCTATCAGGTCCTCCAACAGGAGTCGACAAAACAATTGGCTACGACATACACTCAAGACCCGAGTCGAGTCCCTCCTCGGATGGTTGCATCGCTTGATGCTACACACATGAGACGTTGGCCACGCACCCGACAAAAGTGACTGCATCGACTACATCTGTATCGTCGACTCACCCATGTTTTATTCTCGCATGATTGGCAACTACATCTACAAAGATACAAGACTTGAGTCTCTGCCCGAGTCTGTGACTCCGCCAGACACTCGGGGGCTACTCCAAACTGGAGCGCTGGTGGCGCATATACAAGATCCTCGAGTGACACGCTCTGAGTCCTCACTCGAATCCACGATTCGACTAAGGACGCGGGGGCTACTCCCATAGGGAGCGCTGGCCGCGCACCAGAAGAAATTTGTGCAGATATCCAAGCTTTATGAAAACCCTTCACTCGAATCTATGATTCGATTGTGGGCTTCGGGTTACTCCCATAGGGAGCGCTGAAAGCATATTCGACTGAAACAAGCAAAAGATGACAACAGTCGCAAAAGTTCTTTAGTCCCTGCCTGAGTCTTCGACTCAACCAGGCACTCGGGGGCTACTCCCATAGGGAGCGCTGGTCGCGCACCCTGTGATTACTTTTCCTTGTACATCGTACTGTGTGTCGATAATATCCACACTCGAATGCTATGGCGACTCCGCCTCATATTTTTCCTACAAAGAGATTACGTCTCCTGGGCCACCCAAATCATCTCCATGATGACAAAATTCGGATGCCGCGCTTACAGCGTGAAGATAAGACCTGGCAATGCATCTGTTGCGCACTACCAGATATATATCCGTGCCTGCAGGTATGATGAATATGCCTTGATGGACGCGTCAAGTGCTCACACTTATACACTAGGATTCGACTCTATAAGACCTCCGCGGCATGAGTCGAATTACGCCAGCAATTTCCGGATTCGAGTCCGGGGACTCGAGTTTGAGTATGTGACGTTGTTTTTGCCCTAGAGCAATTAACTGGTCTCGATCCATCGAGCGCACCAGGCACGTTTACCATCATCCCTATGAAATACTATAAATTCGACTAGCCCGATGAACTTCCGGGTGAAGTGCTTCGCACTCGACATAATTGTCGACTCCGACATCCTAATGCAAGACTCAAGACTTTTGAGTCTCCATCCGAATCTACGATTCACATGGACACTTGGGGGCTACTGACATGGGTATGCCCAATAGGCACTCGACTACAACCTACCTGGTGCAGCCCGACGGAAGGCCCACTCGACAAATTGCTAAGGTCCATGACGTCTATGACAGTTCGAGTGGTATGAAGCCCATATGGACAGGGACTCCCAAACATGCAAGACAAGGAAAGCTCAAGACTAGAGTTTGAATCTAACCTGTAACCAACTCGTATTGGTACCTGAGACCTAGCCTACCCATATATAAAGGCTAGGAGGGTCCAACGAGGAGGACACAACCTAAGGCACGCTACGCCACAATAGATCTAGACATCGCGACTCCCCCAATAGATAGATCTACGATCTCTCATATGCCAGATCCAATCTGCGCAACGCCGCCATCAGCGACATTGTAATCCTCCGGATCATCATCAATCAAGAGCAGACAAGCAGGAGTAGGGTCCTCTACGAGGCCTGAACCTGGGTAAACCTTGCGTCCCTGTGTGCTTGTTTGCTAGCCGTACCGAGATTTCCAGCGCTCCTCAATTCCTGAAAAGTAAATAACAATGGGCATTGATGAGTTAAACCCTCGTCAGGTGGAAAGGTGGCGAGCGCCTTTTCCTCCCTCCTCGCTCACGTGCCCGACGAGGCTCGGCCTGGGAGGTGGTGTGGCTGCAGGTCGGCCAGGGGCACAGGTGGTTCGGGTATGGGGCCTGGCTGGCAGAAAGAGAGAGAGGAGGGTAGCTAGGGTTGGAGGGAAGGCTCGGCAAAGGAGGGTGGTGGGGTAGAGCTAGGGTGGTTAGGGTATATGGTTAGGTTAGAGAGGGGTGGTGGGGGTGCCTTAGCCGAAGCTAGGGAAAGAGGGAAGAGGTGCCTCGGAATGGTGAGGTGAGGTGATGGGATTAGGGTTAGAGAGACGGATTAGTGAGAGAGGGTAGGGGTAGGTTTTGGGTGAGGGGGGTGTGGTATGATCTAAACAAGATCATGCAAGGGTTAAAATAGATGGCAAGGAAAGATTAGGGTGTAGGATTTGAGTAGGAGGAAAAACTAGGTTTTAAAGATCACATGAAAGAGAGAGAGACAAAGGTATGGTGAAGAGAGAAAAGAGACATGATAGATTAGGGTGAGGGGTTTTTCCCATGATCTCATAAGATCTTGCATGTGATGAAAGAGATGTGGTAAGGGTGAGGAGCTTGATGCACATGGTAAGGAAACCAAGATCAAAATGAGGAGGTTTGAGAGAAAAGAGAGCTCAAAAGAGAAGATCCACTCAAAATCAAAGTACAACCAAAAGAATGGAAAGGTGAGGCTTGTTGCATGGCCCATGCATGAGCATTAAATGCCATGTCTATTCTTGTGAAAACAATAGGTAAATTTACATGACATTTATTCACATGCATTCCAAAAATATGGATCTAGGCCAAGCCAAAAGAATTAAAATGGAATTAAAATGGATGTTCCATGTGGAGTGTATGGAGATGCTCAAATTTGAATATAATCTGGACATGCTAGTGTGTATATTCCACTAGGTGCATTATATCCTCCACAATATTCCAACATGAGCAATTATTCCAAACCAGTCCACATGGAAGCTAGAAAAGGGGTACCACTCACAAGGCATGCAAAGGTGGCTCCACATATCAATAATGTGGAAACAACATGATGCTAATGTGAGGGAATGTGGAGAAATAGAAGTGGATCCATCCCAACCCACATGAGCTAGATTTAAATGCCAAAGGAAAAGGGTAAAAGCTCATGGATAATTAGGATGGTGGAATTATAAGGTGGTGACAAGGAAAAGGTGGTGGAGTTGAATAAAAGATATGCCCCAACTCAACCAGGGCATCAAGCATTTATCAAGAACCAAATACAATATATCAAGAGCCAAATACAATTACTAATGCATATGAGAGAAGAACCAAATGCAAAGGGTTTTATATGATGCTTAAATGCAAGGTGGCTTGATGACATGAGCATGATATAATTATGATGCAACAATTATATGTAGGAAGTAGCAATTATATTACTAGACCATGTAGCATTACATATGTTAGATAGATGGGATGCTACATGTGTGTTCTTTTTACAAGCCACATGTGGACCCCCTAGATTCATTGTATGTGTCTTATCTTAAACCACAAATAGAGTCATTGCATGTGTGTTCATTTCATAAACCACATATGGATCCACTAGAGTCATTGCATGTATGTTCTTTTCAAAACCACATATGGATCGACCAGTGTTATTGCATGTGTGTTCTTATCCTAAACCATCACTAGAGTCATTGCGTGTGTGTGATTTTCACAAACAACATATGGATCCACTAGAGTCATTGCATGTGTGTTCTTTTCTTTAACCATAGCTAGAGTCATTGCATGTCTATTCTTTTCATAAACCACATGGATCCACTAGAGTCATTGCATTTGTGTTCTTTTCACAAACCACATATGGATCCGCTAGAGTTATTACATATGTGTTCTTATCCTAAACCTGCACTAGAGTCATTACATGTGTGTGCTTTCCATTAACCACGTATGGATCCACTAGAGACATTGCATGCTTGTTCTTTTCATCAACCACATATCGATCCACCAGTGTCATTGCATGTGTGTTCTTATCCTGAAGGGGCACTAGAGCCATTGCATGTGTTTACTTTTCACAAACCTCATATGGATCCACTAGAGTCATTGTAGTGTGTTCTTTTCATTAACTACAGCTAGAGTCATTGCATGTCAATTCTTTTCATAAACCGCATATGGATCCACTAGAGTCATTGCATGTGTGGGGCCCCGGATTTAATCCTCCGAGAATCCCTGTTATGCATACAACCACGATTCCATGATCAGTTAGTCGTGGCACATAACCGATAAGTATCATGACAACATCCGAGAGTATACCGAATTACAAGACTTAAATAAATGCCGTTATGGCTACATCAATAATCATCAGCGGAACTTCATCAAGCGTAGAGCCCGATCCATGCCGTAACCTACAGGCAACTGACTGGGAGAACTTCCTAGCTCGCATAGTCGTCCACTTTACCTCTTCTTGATATCTGACCAAGTTAATAGCTAGGGACAATGCCAGTGAGTACTTTGAATGTACTCGCAAACCACCTTAAGACAATAATAATAACAAGAAAGTATGCAATATGGTTGTGGTAGTAGGATGGCACCAAGAGAAGTCCTTTTCTCACATAGTTTCTCTTGTAGATATAGCATCTACATATCTTTGGTGAAAACCTTTGGTAAACCATTTTGGAAACCATTTTGAAAAGTTTTGGAAAACATCAGGACTAGGTCATCCATTTGCTTCTCCTTTACGGTCATCCATGACCAAACTCCTTCCATCCCTTTCTGACCATCCCATGGTCAAAACCGGGATCCTTTCTGACCATCCCATGGTCAAAACATTTCCAAAGCCATTTCTTTTCTGAAATCCTTTTTGAAATCAAAACCAGCATCGCTTTACAGCAACCTTCCCAACCGTCCATGACCACGGACGCGGCTATTCGAATAGATTTACACTCTGCAGAGGTTGTACACTTTACCCACACCATCCTGGTACACTACCCTGATCTTCACCGATCGTGGGTCGAGTAACCGATCAAGACTCTCTGGATGCCCACTACAATATAAGTGCCTACCCTATGACTGTTAATCCCCTCAAAACCGGGACGTCGGGCGAGGACCAACTAGAGCACTTTTTCCACATCCCAAGTGTGCGCTTTCAATGAGGGGCTCATAGTAACGCGTGGAGGCCAACCGACCCTTTATTCCTTCTCCAAGTCGATGTCCCACATGGACCTTTATCAGAGAAGGCGCACCCTCCAGGGATCCCCGATCCCCTATAGTTGTTGCGAGGCAGCTTATACCAGAATAGACAAACATCAAATCCAGCCCTGTCCCATTACAGAGTAATGTGGTTACACGGGTTAATTGTTCAACCAAAACTGCAAAGAACCGGGTGCATTTTTGTAATCCTTTTTCCTCCATCTTTCCTTCAGCATTTTGTAAAACAAAACCTTCTTCTTTTTCAACATTTCTTGGGAGGTCCGACCTTACCAAGGTTTTATCATAAAACATTTGGTAAAACTTTTTCTCGAGTCTTCCCATCCTTTAGCTTTGCTTCGGCCAAATCGGGGTCTCCAAAGGGGTATGGTGTAATACACCATCTATTCTACTAGGAACAAGTAGGTATCACCAAGGGGTTGTACTTAATAGTACCAAACTGTAATAGTTCGGTGGAGCCAAACTACTACCAAGTATACAACAACATATAGTAAAACAATGCAGTTTAATAAACATTAGATAAAACATGCATAAGTAAACACGGTAGGACAAGCCTTATGAGCAAGAAGGTGGCTTGCATAATGGTCAGCAATATGGCAATATGTCCCTGGACTTCTTCTTTAGATGACCAAAGAATAGAATTATCGATAATAATAAGATCTCTTCTTCTCGGTATCAATACAGGCGCAACTATCGTCATCACCGAGTATACATGCAAGCAAGCAAGACCACAATCAAACAAGGCATTCAAGCATCAAAATCATACAGCAAGCAAAAGACAATACAAGGGTACACGTCATTAGTGGTGATGAGAAAATGGATTAGAAGGGTGAGGAGCATGTCTTGGAACATGGAAGAAAATCCCCTTAGGATTTATATTCTAGGAATTACCTAAGAGGGGTTTTGGACTAAGGACCTATTATGTAGGATACCATAGAGTAGAAATGATACCAACAGATAGGTGTTGATAAAATGAAACCAGCAAAAGTGGTTTTACTATTTTATCATTTACAAATGATTTATAGTGATTTTTGTAGTGAGTAAGGCTCTAGTTTTAGGGAATAATTCACAAGAAAGGTTCTGTATGTCCAAAAATTATTTCCTTGGTTCGGTAGGTAGGCCTTGACGTACTTGTTCACTGAGAGTTGGAATCACTCCGAAATAATCAACAGAATGCCCTCAAGAAATTCCCAAAGGCAGTTCTGCAAGGTTTTTGTCTTTTTCACCAGATTAAATCTACAGTAGATTTTGATTTGATACCAAGGAAACATGGTAGGTATTTAGAATACCTTTCTGTAGGAATTCGAATCAACATTTTTGGAGTTGTGGAACTACTATGGTGATTTATCTAATGAATTGATTAAGCCCAGAACATATTAATTCACAATATATCAACTAAGGCTTAGAAAATTATGGGCTCCTGGATTTTGATAGATTTTACGATTTAGGAACTATTAGAGTTGGGTTTAGGTCAGTACCTATTTTAATTTGGCCCAGAGAAAATCTTAAAGGCAGAAATGCCCTGTTTTTGTTATTTTTGCTACTAGTGGACCAGAGGTCAAACTGGCATGGGACCAATGCTAGATAGAAGGTATGAGGAATACCTCAGGTAAGGTTTGTTGCACCACATTTGGATGAGGATGGTTCTTTGGGGAATTTATTTACTAGAATAGGTACCTGTTTGTATATTTATTTGTAGAATTTATGGGTAGACCTTTTTGTACTAGGGTTGGTTCTGCATGATAGACAAAACATACAGGAACACGTCAAAAATTAAATCTGGGCAAAAAAAGACATTTTTCATTTTTATTTTGAATTAAACTGAGCGGCTTTTCTACAGATCTCTAATTATCCAGAATAAAAAGAAAAGTGGCAGGGGTGGCCGGGCTAGATTAAGCAATGAGGTGGGCCGCAGTGGGGAATCGGCCCATCCCGGGGGCGAGCCACACGCGGGAGGAAGTTTAAATCCCGCGCGGCGGGGCCCGGCTGTCAGCCACCTAGGGGCGCGAAGAGGTATGGAGAGATGAGGGCCATCGGATCCAGCGGAGATCGACGACGCCTAGTCGTCTCCTTCCTCTAACCGTGCGGGGCAGGGATAAACCCTAGCGACGTCTGGGCGGCGGCGGGGGCTCACCAGGGGGCTTGAGGGTGACCGTGGCTTGGCGGGGGAGACGCGACTCTCCACGGCGGTTCCGGAGAGGGGCGGCAAGGTGATGCTCGCTTCAGGGGAGGGGCTCGCGCGACATCAGCCGAGGGGTAGCTTCGGGAGCTCGCCGGAGCTGCTTCCTGGGTCGCTGCATGTTGAAGTAAAGAGGGGGGTTAGGTTAGCCCTGCGGAGTAGATCAGTCGAGTGCAAGAACTAGAGGGAAAGATGGAGTAGGGAGAGAGCTATGCTCAGACTTGTGCCACGGCCGAGAGATTTCTTCTCTCCTTTGTCGGGCAGAACAGGGAAAGGGAGAGGTATGGAAGGAGCTGGGAGGTGAGTGGGGAGCTGAGGGAGTGAATGAGGGGCAGAGGCGTGTGGGGAGGGCCTCTGGCCTATTTATTTGGAGAGGTGGAGGTCCATGATGGACATAGTCCAGAGAGAGCAAGGGGAAGAGTTGGAGGGGTCCGTGTGGTGCCAGGGACCAGAGGAGGAGCGGTGTCCATGCCCCAGGATCCTTGGGGGCTCCTCCCTTTTTACCTCGGGTGAAAGAAAAAGGAGGGAGGGAGAGAGGGCTAGGGGTAGCTAGGTAAGCTCTCAGTGGTGCAGACGGGAGGGGGGTGGGGCCATGCATTGACTAGAGAGGGATGGGGAGCCTGCTGAGCCAGCTGCATTGATTTGTCAAGATCTTTAGGAGATATGCCATATCTCTCCTCTCTGTAAGCTTCCAATAGGTAGAGGACAAGGGAGAGGGTTGCTGATACAATGGTGCACGACCAGGGGTGTGATGGGTGGTGGAGGGAAGTGCTTGGTCAAGCTTTGGGGATGGTTGGAGGTGGTTTGAGTAATGAGTTTTGATTAGTTTGCAATATTGGTCAAAACAAGGGGTATGAAGGAAGTACATAGATGTAGTTTCTATAATACGAGGGAGTGGTACTGGTGGATAGATATAGTCAAGGTATCTCTCCCAGAATTATTTGTGATTTTTCAAATGAGTTTTAGTCCACTTAAATCTACTTATTCAAAAAGTACAGAAGTAGTTTGTAGAATATAATTTGATAAATTTTTATTGGACAAGGTTGATTTTTAGTTTGAGATGGTCCCAAATGTGAATATACACCTAGGGGAATTTTCCCAAGATTTATTGGGGCTTAAAAGTATTTAAAACAATTATTATTCCAATTCAGCCATTTAAGAAAATGGGCAAAAAGAAATAATAAAGCTCTTCAAAAATATTTATTTTTGAAGTGGGAAGATGGGGTATGATATATAGGACTCATCTGAGCCCAAAGTTAGGGAAGTGTTTTGGCCAAATCCAAACTTTCCTTTGGGAGAGGAGATTTTGGAGATTTTGGCTATTAAAGAGATTAAATAGATTTGGAGCCAACATAATTATGGGTGATATTTGATAAATCTTTATGATGAAGGTAGATGACGTAGACAAGGTGTATCAAGCATTTTCAACCTTGGGATTTGGGAATCCAAATTGATTTTGGTTAAAACTAGAGATTTAAGGACCTTGGGTAAGATTGTTTTCATGCTACACAAACATAGCTAGATCTTGGAGCTCAGGGCTCCCCTTGGGCATGGAATATATGGATGGATAGAACAAGTGATTTATATTGCAATGGTTTTGGGGTTTGAGCTTGATCCTGCTTGAGCTCACCAAGACAAGCTTTCAAACTTTGAATAATATAAGCCTGCTAAAGCAGATTATCAACTAGCCTTCAAAACCTTGTGGGTTTAAGAAGCACAAAGATCCACTTGGAACAAGTGAAGTATATGTTGGTAGACTTATATGAGTAGAACACAACCATGCATAGAGTTTGTCCGTAGAAGGTTTGATGGTGGTGGGAGCTTCTGCCAAAGTAGGCATGTTGACTAGATTTGCAGGAAAAGTTATTTTCTTGCCTGCAAAACCATCAAGAACAAGTGGGTTGGAGGATGATCTAACCAAGGGAAATAGTGGTCCTTGTTATTCCTTAGGATGGTTAACAAGATGATTCAAGTGCATTTACAAAAATGCACAAGGGTTGAGAAAGGGAGGCATTCAAAAAGGTGATGTTGGATATAGTTTTCCAGACTTGGCCAAATTTGGCTGACTTATGGTTTTTGACTAGAGCATGAGAGGGGATGTTTTTGATAGGTTGCTAGGTACCCAAGAATCATCAAGTGGATGATTTTGAAGTGTAGATTGAGTATAAGGGATCCATGCTTGGTATAGGTCTTCATTGACTTGGAAGCTTCTAGAATGGATCACTCTAGAATTGATCTGGGTAAGGGTTTTAGATGATCACCTGGTGGTTAGGGATTAGATCCAGATTGTAATCCTTCTTAGGATTTGGTGATCTTAAAGTATCTTGCTCCTAGTAGATGAGCTCCTAGAGTAGCCCATATTATCTCCTAAGCAGACAATTCAAATAGCAAATCAAGGCAATTCATCTTACAACAAATCAACTACTACTAGGGTTACCTACCAAGCTTAGATTGAGGTAAGGATGGGTATTTTGAAATAGGTTGGAGTTTGAACAAGGTAAGGTCCTTGGTATCTCTACCAAGAGTAGAGTTCAAAACCTTACAAAAAGGTTTTTGGAGATCCTAGAGGTAAGTGTAGTTGAAGGTTCTGTCTTGAAAACATAAGGAAATAGTATTCTATAGCTCTCCATAGTTTGATCAATAGAAGCTACCAAAATAGTTGGTTTGCAAAGGCTTCTTGGCTTAGGTTTTGAAATGCCAGAACATTTTAGAATATGGAGATTGAGCCAAGACAGTTTTGGGAAGTAGCTTTTGTCAACTGGTGTTGAGGTAAGGAGTATATCATCTAATACACCTTTATATGCATAAGCATATCCAAACAACAAGCCAACACTTCAGCACTCAACAAGAATTTTTTTTTGTTCCCCCCGATGTTTGCATTCTAGACAACTAATCAGGGTTGCTCAAATTGGGATGTTACAAATCATTCCCCCTTAAAAGAATCTCGTCCCGAGATTCAGGAGAGTTGGGTTAGGGGATTTTGAGTCGGGTTGATACTAGGTGTCTTACACGTACTATCTTACGGACTCCGTCTTTGAAAGTGACTACTTTGTTGATGAACTTGAGCTTTAGGCTTCCGGGATTCACGGAGAGTTGAGTAGAGTCTAGTCCCGATTGCAAGGGATGGCCTTCTTTTCCTTCCGGACTCTATATCTCGAGGGCTTAGACTAGGCAGACTATCTCGATGCTGAACTTCACGGAGTACTCGTAGGAGGGTAGAACCTACAGCTGGGAGTACCTCTCTCTAGGGATTCACAGCTCTTCCTTAGGGTTGTAGCGTATCCTTGGGGTCCGAGCTTCTAGGTTTTCTCCTGGCGAGGGTTTACTCAATTTGTGCGGGAAAGACGCAGTCTTTCCCCCTTAGGATTTGACTAGGTTAGGTTGGAGATAACGCATTCCTTCTTTCTTGTCTTCATTGGTGGTGGTTCTGAAGATTGTTGTCCATCTTTCTCCTAGAGTCGAGGTCTTCAGAAGGCGTCCGTGGAGCTATGGTCTGCGGGGCTTATATACTACTATTATTCATACTTAGCCTGGTGGAGTCATTGGATTCTCACGTCCTCTAGGCATTAAGGACCTCAGGGTTAGCGATCTGGTGGGCCTTCCGGTGGGTCTTCAGCTTGAACGGCAAAAGGACTTCGTATGATCTTCAGTTAGTTTCTCCTCTGGTGAACCGTGAGTTGCTACTTGGCAAAAAGACGTCGGAACTAGGGATCTTTTCTGAAGTATCTTCCGGTAGACAGTCTTCTGGAGATTGAGTGGAAAGACGTAGTATTTCCACCTTAGAGCTTCACTAAGGTTCATCAAGAAGGGGTGCGGATCTTCTGTCTTGGAGTGCTGACCCGAGGTTAGCGGAAAGTTGTATCTTCCCAGAGTCTTGAGCTGGGGTCCTTGTGTGACGCCTTATTTCGCAAACCTTGGCGGGGGTGGTTTTCCTAACGAAACCTTATGGAGTTAACTCAGGGCAAGCTAGCTGTTTACGACTCTCTTGCTAGGAGTTAGGAAGAGGTGAAGTAGTCAGCGTCGGGTAAGTGGTCTTCACTTGAATTTTCTTGCATGCTTCTGCTTGATGGCGGAGTGGACTCGTTTTCTTCACGCTTTCTTAGTATCTGACTTCTAGGGTGGTTCGAAGGTCAGCGTAGTTAGGTCTTCACTTCTTGTTTTGGTTGACTTATCCGGTAGTTTCTTGTGGATATTGAGGATCCTTCGGTGATCGAATTCCAACTCCAACTAAAGTCTTACTGTAATAGCCTGAGGAACAAGGGAGTGTGGTGCTATTGACGAGCCTTGTGAGGTGAGTTTGGTGAGGTATGCCATCCTGCTGAGGTGAGATCTTCGAGTTGATTTTGACTTGACGATATCGAACTCTTGGTTCTTGTGATGCTTTTCCTCTCATATACTCTCGAGGTTAGTCCGGGTCTCAAAACCGACAGCTAATGCAGGGGTTTCCTGAGTTACTAGGTTGGGTTATCGCTCCTCGAGTCACATTTTGAAGGAGGTCAAAGCAAACCAGAACATGCAAACAAGGCGAACAAAGCGAGGGGATCGCAATGTCCTCGGCAAACAACACACATCAAATAACACAAGATGCACTTAGGCAAGCAAACACGGTCAACGCTAGGGGCCAAGGAGTTAACTAATCGCGATGTAGGGGAATCCTATTCTTAGGACTATTGACCCTATATATCGTCTTTCTTCAGGTTGGAGTCACTATCCTGCCGATAACGCCTTCGTCGTATCTTGGACGCTTCTTGATAGTGCAACACACGAGGTCCTCTGATTGTAAGGATTCCGCGGGTAGGGCGATATTGTAGTCTCCTTCTGTTTGCTGGTAGTTTCTTATCTTCATCTGGTGCTCATTGTCTTCACTGGGTTCTAGATCCTAGTTATTTAAAATCCGTAGGTTTGAAGCTTGGACGAGAGTTAGAGTAAACCATTTTCGAAAGAATTTACTTAGAGTAGGGGAAGAAGTAGAACTTTTTTAAACTCATTGGGAAACTAGTTTTCGAAAGCCGGAGTTTTCAAAATAAGGTTCTTGTCTAACGACCAGGCTAACTAAGGTTCTCCTACAGTCAGGATGGCTCTGATACCAAGTCTGTGGGGCCCCCGGATTTAATCCTCCGAGAATCCCTGTTATGCATACAACCACGATTCCATGATCAGTTAGTCGTGTCACATAACCGACAAGTATCATTACAACATCCGAGAGTATACCAAATTACAATACTTACATAAATGTCGTTATGTCTACATCAATAATCATCAGCGGAACTTCATCAAGCGTAAAGCCCGATCTGTGCCGTAACCTACAGGGAACTGTGTGGGAGAACTTCCTAGCTCGCATAGTCGTCCACTTCACCTCTTCTTGATATCTGACCAAGTTAATATCCAGGGACAATGCCAGTGAGTACTTTGAATGTACTCGCAAACCACCTTAAGACAATAAGAATAACAAGAAAGTATGCAATATGGTTGTGGTAGTAGGATGGCTCCAAGAGATGTTCTTTTCTCACATAGTTTCTCTTGTAGATATAGCATCTACATATCTTTGGTGAAAACCTTTGGTAAACCATTTTGAAAAGTTTTGGAAAACATCAGGACTAGGTCATCCATTTGCTTCTCCTTTACGGTCATCCATGACCAAACTCCTTCCATACCTCTCTGACCATCCCATGGTCAAAGAAGGTATCCTTCCCGACCATCCTATGGTCAAAACATTTCCAAAATCATTTCTTTTCTGAAATACTTTTTGAAAACAAAACCAGTACCGCTCTATAGCAACCTTCCCAACCGTCCATGACCGAGGACGTGGCTATTCGAATAGATTTACACTCTGCAGAGGTTGTACACTTTACCCACACCATCCGGGAACACTACCCTGATCTTCACCGATCGTGGGCCGAGTAACCGATCAAGACTCTTCGGATGCCCACTCCAATATCAGTGCCTCCCCTATGGGTGTTAATCCCCTCTAAACTGGGACGTCGGGCGAGGACCAACCGGAGCGCTTTTTCCACCCCTCGAGAGTGTGCGCTTTCAATGAGGGGCCCATAGTAACGCGTGGAGGCCTGCTGACCCTTCGTTCCTTCTCTAGGTCCCACCTTTATCGGAGAAGGCCCATCCTCCAGGTATCCCCGATCCCCTGTAGTTGTTGCGAGGCAGCTTATACCAAAATAGGCAAATATAATCCAACCCTGTCCCATTCCAGAGTAATGTGGCTACACGGGTTAATTGTTCTAGAAAAACTGCAAAGAACCAGGTGCGTTTTCGTAATCCTTTTTCCTCCGGTTTTCCTCCAGCATTTTGTAAAACAAAACCTTTTTCTTTCTCAACATCTCATGGGAGGTCCCACCTCACCAAGGTTTTATCATAAAACATTTGGTAAAACTTTTTCTGGGGTCTTCCCATCCCTTAGCTTTGCTTCGGCTAAATAAGGGGTCTCCAAAGGGTTATGGTGATATACACCATCTATTCTACTAAGGACAAGGTGGTGTCACCAAGGGGGTTGTACTTAGTAGTACTAAAGTGTAGTAGCCGGAGGGGACAAACCACTACCGTATATACATCAACAAATAATAAAACAATGCAGTTTCACAAATAGTAGACAAAACATGCATAAGTAAAATAGTAGGAAACGTCTTATGAGCAAGAAGGTGGCTTTCCTGAGATCAGCAATATGGCATATATGTCCCTGGACTTATTCTTTAGATACCCCAGAATACCAATAATAATAAATACCACTTCTTCTGCTCTCCGATTTCATCGCAACTATCGTCGTCCCGACAACACATGCAAACAAACCAAGCCACAATCAACACTAGACAAACAAGCACCATTACATACAACAAACAATGAATAATACTAGATTAAGATTTAGATGGTTTTGAGAGGATTGGAATTAGAAGAGTGAGATGGTCTTGGAGAAGGGGAGGAACATCTCTTAGGGTTTTATAGCCGAAGGACTACCTAAGAGGGGGGTTGATAAAATGAAACCAACAAAAGTGGTTTTAATATTTTATCACTTTTCTTCAATTTATTATGAATATCCTAGTGATAAAACACTAGTTTGAGGAAATAATTTACCAGAAAAGTTCAGGAGCTCCAAAAATTATTTCCTTGTTTGGTTAGGTAGGCCTTGATGTACTTGTTCACTGAGACATGGAATCACTCCAAAATATTTACCAGAATTCCCTCAGGAAATTCCCAAAGGCATTTCTGTAGGTAACTTGACTTTTTCACCAGATTAAATTTACATAAGATTTTGTTATGATTCCAAGGACACAAGGTAGGTATTTAAAATACCTTTCTGTAGAAATTGGAATCAACCTTTTTGGACTTGTGGAATTCCAATAGTGATTTTTCTACTGAAAACACCCTAGCCAGAGACGATTAATTTACCAATGTGGGTAAGAGCATCAATAAAATTGGGTCCCCTAGGTTTTGATAGGACATGGGGTACCACATCCCATGGAGTTGGAATGAGGTCAAAACCTTTGTTGGTTTGACCTAGGGAAATTCCTAAAGTCAGAAACTAATGGTTTTTGTTATTTTTACCAGGGCCAAAATATTGTTCACCTTGGCATGGGAGAAGGGACATGAGATAGGTACCTGGGATACCTACCAGAGGCAGTTTTCTTAATCCACTTGGAGTTGGGTAGCTCAATGAGGTTTTTAATTAGTCAAAATGATAGGTGCTAGTATTTTAATTTCCACACAGATTGGAATTAATATTAGGCTAGGGTTTTTGTTCTGCATGTTAGAGGAAACAGCCAGGAACATATATAAATTTAGATCTGGCCAAAGTCAGGTGATTTCCATTTTTATCTTGAATTTAACCTAAACAGCTGAAGGGATAAACAAGAAAATATGATTAAAAGATTCTAGGGTTCAATAGGCGCACGGGCCGAAACTAGGCGGACCCAGTGGCATAGTGCATGGGCCGACCCAACTCGCAGCACCAACACGTAGGAGGGCATTTAAACGCCTGTCCGCAGGGGCCCACCTGTCAGTGGACCGGGGCGGACGAAGAGGTATCGGGCACCATCGGCCATCCGATCAAGTCAGCATCGACGGTCGCGGGGCGTCTCCTACCTCGCGCCGGCGGCAAAGGGACGAAACTCTAGGGGTGGCGGGGTCTGACCGGGACGCTCACGTGAGGGCTCGTCAGTGACGGGGGAGGTGCCGAGGCGACGGAGGACTCCGGGGCGAGTCCGTAGAGGGGCGGCATGAGGGGTTCACGCGACTGGAGGGGTCTGGCACGACGGTGGCCGAGAGATCCTTGCCGGAGCTTGAAGGAGCTCACCGTGGAGCTGTTCCTAGGCAAGAAAAAGGGAGTGGATTAGATGCAGTAGGGTGCGGGGGTAAGAGACTGGGGAGAGAGCTCGGGGCTCAGATCTTGTAGATGGCCGAGGGGCATCTCCTCTCTTCTCCTGGCGAGAGCAGGGCAGGGGAGGAGAAGTGCAGCTAGGGGGTGGTGAGGGGAAGGGAGAGGAAGAAAATGAGGCCTGTGGGGGAGGCTGGAATGGATTATGTCCTTAAATATAGAGAGGCAGAGATACTTGGTGGAAATGTCCACTTTGGACATGGAGGTGGAGTGGGGCTGACCTGTGATTGGCTTAGGGAGCGGTGGAGAGGGGTGAGAGGGGTATTTGGTCGGGCAGAGAGATAGGGAGGAGGTGGGGGAGGCTGCTGCAATAGTTGGTCCCACTTGGGTGTCTCTCTCTCTCTATCAAGGACATGGGTCAAGGGAGAGGGGTGGCTATAGTAGCTTAGCTACAGTGCAACTCGACCAGAGGGGTGTGCTGGGGTAGTGGACGCTTGAGGGGTTTTGACTTGATATTGATCAAGATCTTGGAAGTAGACAAGATAGGAAATGTAGATGATCAAGATGGAAGACTCAATTCTCGGTTTAGGCAAGATGACCTGAAGGTGCTGGTAGTTAGAGGGGGTTGAGACACCCCTCTAGGAATTAATTGAGATTTTTCCATGACTTATAAGTCCTCTTAAATCCATTTGTTCAAAAACTGCAGAAGTGAAGTATTGGAGCTCATTTGATATTTTTACATTGGAAAAGTGGAGTTTTTGATGGGGTATGATGCCAAATGTGAATACACACTTAGGGGAATTTTCCCAAGATTTATTGGGAGCTAAAAGCATTTAAAACAATTACTATTCCAATTCAGCCACTTAGGAAAATGGGCAAAAAGAAATAGTAAGGCACTTCAAAAATATTTATTTTTGAATTGGAAAGGTAGGGTATGATGTATGGACCTCAATTGAGCCAAAAGTTGGGGAAGTGTTTTGGCAAAAACCAAACTTTCCTTTATGGGAGAAGTTTTGGAGATTTTGACTATTATAGAGATTAATTAGGTTTGGAGCCAAGATAATTATGTATAATATTTGATAAATCCTGATGATCAATGTAGAGGATGTAGACAGGGTTTAACAAGCAATTGCAACCTTAGGATTGGAGAATCCAAGTTGATTTAGGTGGAAACACAAGGAGTTGAGGATCTACGGTGATGTTATTTTTATACCACAAAAACCATGTGAAATCTTGGAGCTCAGAGCTCACCTTGGGGCCTGGGATATATTGTTGGATAAACCAAGTGATGTAGATTGCAATTGGGTATGGTTTTAAGCTTGATCCTGCCTGATCTCACCATGGCAAGCTTTCAAACTTTGAATAAAATAAGCCTGCCAAGGCAGATTATCAACTAGCCTTCAAAACCTGGTGGGTGTAAACAGCTCAAGGATCCAACTGGAACAAGTGAACTAGTTAATGATAGACCTATATGAGTAGAACACAACCATGCAAAGATTTGGTCCATAGAAGGTTGGATGGTGGTGGTGAGCTTCTATTAAAGTGGGCATGTTGACTAGATTTACATGCAAACTTATCTTCTTGCTTGCAAAATCATCAAGGTCAAGTGGGTAGGAGGATGATCTAGCTAAGGGAAAGAGTGGGCCTTGGTAGTCCTTAGGATGGTTAACAAGATGGTTCAGATGCATTTCCAAAAATTCACAAGGGTTGAGAAAGGATAGGCATTCAAAAAGGTGATGTTGGAAACAGATTTAGGGTTTTTGACTAGAATGTTGGTGGAGATAATGTTGATGGGTTGTAACGTACCCAAAGCATCATCAAGTCAGTGTGATTGAAGAGTAGATTGAGTAGACGGGATGCATGCTGGATATTGCTCTTCATTGACTTGGAAACTTCTAGAATGGATCTTTGGATAATTGCTCTGGTTAAGGGTTTTAGATGATCACCTAGGATCTAGGGATCATATCCTGCTTTGTATTCTTTCTTAGGGTGTAGTGAATTTGTAAACCTCTTGATCCTAGTGATGAGCTCCTAGAGTAGCTCATACTATCTCCTAAGCAGACAATTCAAACAACAGATCAAGGAAATTCATCAGACATCAGAGCAAGGCAACTCATCTTATAAACTAAGCAAACCCACTACTAGGGTTACCATCAAGCCTAACTTGAGGTAAGATTGAGGGATTTTTAAAAGGTTGGATTTTGAATAGGATGAGAGTCCGTGGTATCTCTACGAAGAGTAGAATTCAAATGTTTCAAAAAAGGGTTTTGTTGAATCTAGAGGTAAGAATAGTAGAAGGTTCTGTCTTGGAAACATAAGGAGATTAGGTTATCTCTCTCCATATTTTTGTCAATAGAAGTTACAAAAATAGTTTTCGTTACATAAGCATCTTGGCTCATGTTTTGAAATGCTAGAACATTTGAGAACCTGGAAAATAAGCCAAGACTGTTTTGGGAAGTAGCTTTTGTCCACTGGTGTTTAGGTAAGTACTATATCATCTAATACACATTCATATGCATAAGCATACCCAAACAACAAGCAAACACTTCAGCATTAAACAAGAAAAAGTTTTTGTACCCCCTGATTTTTGCTTTCTGGACAAGTAATCAGGGTTGCTGAAATTGGGATGTTACAGATCTTTCTCCCTTAATAGAATCTCATCCCGAGATTCAAGAGAGTAGGGTTAGGGGATTTTGAGTCAAGGTTAGCGCTACTAGTTTCAAGCGTGCTATCTTACAGACTCCGTCTTTGAAAGTGGCTACTTGGTCGATAAGGTTGACCTTCAGTCTTCGGGGATGTGCGGAGAGTTGAGTAGGGTCTAGTCCCGATTGCGAAGGAGGGCCTTCGTTTCCTTCCGGACTCTATATCTCGAGGGCTTAGACTGGAAGACTATCTCGATGCTGAACTTCATAGAGTACTCATCGGAGGATAAAATCTACAGCCTGGTGTAACTTTATCTAGGGATTCACTGCTTTTCCTTAGGGTCGTAGCGTATCCTATTTAACGATTTTTGGGTCGGGACTCCAGAGGTTGCTCCTAGCGAGGGTTTACACTATTTTGTGGGAAAGACGCAGTGTTTCCCCCTTAAGGTTAAACTAGGGTGACTCGAAGTTAACGCAATCCTTCCTTCTTGGAGTCACGGATTGATGCTTTGGAGACTATTGTCACTCTTTCGCCTAGAGTTGGAATCTTCCGATGACGTCCGCGAAGGTAGGTCCTACAGGGTTCATATACTACGATTATTTGTACTTATCCTGTGGGAGTCTCAAGTCCTCTAAGAGATTGGAACTAAGCGGTTAGTGATCATGCGGTCCTTCGGGTGGGTCTTCAGTTGGAACGGCAGAGGGACTTGGTAGGAGCTTCAGTTAGTTTCTCCTCTGACGACTCGCAAGTTGGTGTTTGGCAAAAAGACGTCGGATCTGGAGATCTCTTCTGAAGTACCTTTCGGTAGACCTTCTTTTGGAGATTGAGTTGGAAAGACGTAGTCTTTCCACCTTAGAGCTTCACTAAGGTGCTTCAAGAGGGTTGTGGATCTTCTGTCTTGGAGGGCTAATCTGATGTTAGCGGAATGCTGTATCTTCCCGGAATCTTGAGCTAGGGTCTTCAGGTGATGCCTTATTTTATCAACCTTGGCGGGGCTGGTTTCCTAACGAAGCCTTTAGGGTGGTTAGCTCGAGGTAAATTAGCGGTTTACGACTATTCTTGATAGTGCTTCTTCTGGATAGAGTCATCTAGTTTTAGAGAGGTTGTCGTCTCTTGAACACTTGGCATTGTTCCTGCTCGAAGATGGAGTAACTTCTTGTCTTCACGCTTCCTTATTATCTTGCTACAGAGGTGGTTCTGACCTTCTAGGGAGGAACTTCCCGTCGGTTTGGGTAGGTTCGACTGGATTAGTTAGTCTCCTGAGGCGGTCAGAAGCCCTAATACACCAAAGGCCAGTATAGTTAGGTCTTCACCCTTTTCTTTCTTGGTGGACTTATTGGGTGGTTTCCTATGGATATTGAGGATCCTTCGGTGATCGACTTTCAGCTCCAACGAAAATCTTGTTGTAGAAGACTGAGGAACAAGGGAGTGTGGTGTTATTGATGTGTCTTGCGAGGTGAGTTTGACAAGGTATGCCGTCCTGCTGAGGTGAACTCTTCGAGTTGATTCAGACTTGACGAGGTCGAACTCCTGGTTCTTGCGATGCTCTTCCTCTCATATACTCTCGAGGTTAGTCTGGGTCTCAATACCGGCAGCTAACACAGAGGTTTCCTGAGTTACTAGATGGGTTATCACTCCTCCAGTCGCATTTTTAGGGAGGTCAAGGCAATCCAAAACATACACACAAGAAGAACAGAGCGAGGGAATCGCCATGTCCTCGGCAAACAATTACACATCGAACAACACATGTGTCACCTAGGCAAGCAAACACGGTCAATTCTAGAGACCAAGGAGTTAACTAGTCGCGATGTTGGGGAATCCTATCCTTAGGACTATTGACCCTAGATACCGTCTTTCTTCAGGTCGGAGTTACTTATCTTGCAGATGAAGCCTTCATCGTATCTTGGACGCATTCTTGATAGGGCAACACCTGAGGTTTTTTGATTGTGAGGATTCTGCGGGTCGAACGATGTTGTAGTCTCCTTGCGCTTGCTGGTAGTTGGTTGTCTTCATATTGTCCTAGTTGTCTTCACCGGGTTCTAGATCCTATTTATTTAAAAATCTGGAGGTTTGAAGTTTGGGATCAAGAGTTGGAGTAGACCATTTTCGAAAGCTTTTACTTAGAGTAAGAGAAGAACTAGAACTTTTTGAAACTCATTGAGAAACTAGTTTTCGAAAACCGAGGTTTTCAAAATAAGATTCCTGTCTACGACCATGCTAACTAAGGTTCTCCTACAGTAAGGATGGCTCTGATACCAAGTCTGTGGGGACCCCGGATTAATCCTCTGAGAATCCCTGTTATGCATACAACCACGATCCCATGATCAGTTAGTCGTGACACATAACCGACAAGTATCATTACAACATCCGAGAATATCCGAATTACAAGACTTACCTAAATGCCGTTATGGCTACCTAAATAATCCGCATCAGACTTCATCAAGCGCAGAGCCAGAG
Organism: Avena eriantha; assembly: GCA_910589775.1. Lineage (NCBI taxonomy): Eukaryota > Viridiplantae > Streptophyta > Magnoliopsida > Poales > Poaceae > Avena > Avena eriantha. The sequence goes on from OU342740.1 coordinate 205,254,239, forward strand.
CCATGCCTTAACCTATAGCAACTGACTGGGAGAACGTCCTAGCTCGCATAGTCATCCACTTCACCTTCTTCTCGATATCTGACCAAGTTAATAGCCAGGGACAATGCCAGTGAGTACTTTGAATGTACTCACAAACCACCTTAAGATATTAATAATAACAAGGAGGTATGCAATATGGCTGTGGTAGTAGGAGGGCTCCAAGAGGGGTTCTTTTCCCAAATAGTTTATCTTGTAGATATAGCATCTACATATCTTTGTTGAAATGTTTTGTAAACATTTTGGAAACCTTTTTATTTTGAAAAGTTTTGGAAAAACATTAGGACTGGGTCACCCATTTGTTGCCTTTTTCAGGTTGTCTGTAACATCCCAAAACTTCAATCCAAGCTTATCAAGATCAAATCAAGCAAAAATGGGGTTAACAAAAACTTTTCCAAATTTAAAATGAAAGCATTCATATATGTGTGCATTTAAAATAGGAGTTGTTTGAATTGCCATGATTGAGTGATCCAATGCTTGTAAAATGTTTCTTAGGTGATTTAAACAATATCTACATCATTCCCAAACTTTTCCTAAAGAAAACCAAATCAAAAAGAATTAAAGAGGAGGAATGGTCATTTTGGCCATTTTAATCCACTACACTACTTTGAGTGTTCCTAGCACTCATTTCTTAACAGAAAGAATTCTTGATCTTTGTACCCCTTGCTAGTACACGTAATGAGGTACCAAGGCCCACCTTTTGATCTGCTAAAAACATTCTTTTAGTTATTTTAAATAGCATTTGAAAATTGAATCTAATGCATATGCATAGATCACCCCTATTTCAAAACCCCTCTATTTGAGCTCCACTTTCAAAACCCTTGTAACCAGACACTACCTAGCACTAGTGGAGATCACTCAAAAAATTTGAAACCAAAATTCAAAACTTTTTCTCTTTCGGCCATTTTGTCAAACACCTTGCTGGCAAGATCATTATGGCCTAACTAATACTGTTTTGGGATGATTTTGTCTAGCAATTTTGAAGTGCTTTGATCATCTTGTCCCCCCTCAAGCCTAACTAGACCCACACCAGCATCTCCCCTACCCCCTAGCTGCACTGCACAGCCATGCCGAGCCACCTCTCGCCGGCCGACCATGCACTCACCACAGTAGCCCTCTCCCGCCTCTCTCTCCATGTCTAGGAGGTAACTCACACCTCACCGCCCCTCTCTGTCCCCTGCCCGAGCCAAGCCCTGTCGTGGACCACCGAGGAAAGCCCGCGCCAAGTGCCACCGCACTATGCCTGTGCCGCCCCCAGAGCGCGCTCTGTCCCCGATCGCACATGCCGCCCCTTGGCCGCAGCCCGCGCCCGCCGCTCTGCCACGACCTGGGGAACACCCTAGACACCCCCGCCGGCTGCCCAACGCCTCACAGCCACCGCTCGCCGTGGACACCGCCGCCTCTGCCGCTCAGAGCGCCACCTCGCCCAGACGGCATGCTACTGCCCCTACGGCCGCACTCAATGCCTAGAGCACTGCCAGGGAACCGCATGTCAATCGCCACCCGCAGCCATGCCCCTACCCCGCCGTAGCCATGTCGCCACCGTCGCCTGCCCGTCCCGCTCAGTCTCATAGTCGGGCCTATAAAAGGAGCCCTCCCCAGCCTCTTCTCTCCACACCACTCCACTCCCCTCACCTCTCTGAACCTCACCCACCTCTAGCCGGAGCAAGGCGAGCTCTGCCTCGCTGGAATTGGAGCCAAAGCAGCCGCAACAGGAGGAGAAGGGCGCCGCTGATTGCGACCACCCCAAGCTCCGCCGAAACCGCGCCTCGCCTCGCCGTCGTCTTCCAGTTCGTTTGCCCGCATCGCCGACCATGCTGGAGCCCTGGTACATCCCCAGCAGACCCCCATCGAGCCGCTAGGGTTCGAGCTCGCCGGCAACCTGTTCGTCATCGGTGACGACCCTCAGCCGTAGATTCCCTATCTAATCCTACGACCCACAGCGCGCGTACCGTTTCGCGTGTTAAGTGCCGCTGACAAGTGGGACCCCCCTGTAAGCTGAGCCCCGCGCCGCGGAGCTCCACTGGGCTGGCCCAAGTCTTTTCCCGCGCTAGCCCACCCGTTCAAATCTGGATTTTTCTTTTTAGTTAAATCTATTTTCTGTTCACTATTTTAAAATTCAATTCTGGGAGTTTGACAAATCCAAATTGCATGAAACAAATTGTGCCTGAAAGGTATTAAGATGATCTATCCAAGACCGTTGGATTTAATTCAATTAGAGTTATAGATCTCTCCTAATAAAAATACGAAGACAGAAGCTTTTGCAGCTTGCAACATTTTTATAAAATCAACCAAGTTAGCTTTTGAGTTGATTCCAACTCTCAAAAATCACATTTCATCATATCTATCTAAATATGTAATAATATTAAGGTTTACATGCAGTGACTTTGGACTAGTACCAAAATAATGCTATATAGGCATTTCTAGTCACTTTAAATCATTAAATAATGAACTTAAACCAAAGTAATATTGATCCAACCTTTAATTCTCATTCCCATGTGTTAAGATATGTGGTGATTACATGTGTCCACATGATCCCATATCTTAAGTGGTGAATATTAAATCTTAGTTAATTTTTAATGAGTAGAAATTATTTTTCTAAAATAAAAAGAATGAAACTATGGAATTAAACCTGTGATGCTTGTGATGTTAATAAATCATCAAATGTGTGTCTTAGAATGCGACATAGCCTAGTTAAGTATTGTTTGGTGATTGTGCACTCCCTATGTATTTATAGACGATAGTACCGACCAAGCTTTCGAGGAGGAGGAGTTCTACCAAGAAGAAGATGAAGAAAACTTCAACCACTGCACCAACCAAGGCAAGCCACCATTAACAGTGCAAGCTAACACTTGCAAGTTTAGTTCTTAGCAAGTTAGGATCCAACAAGATGATTTAGCAAAGATGCCTTAAGCATGCCTTGATCACACTCCCTTTTGACTATTAGCACCCCAAGTCTTAGTTGCAAGTTTTCCTCCCTTAGTTTACACCAAGTTCTTTACTTAGTTTGAAGGTGGCATAAAAAGTATAAAACTTGACCTAATTAGAACCGTTTAGATGTCATTCTATGCCATGAGATTGAACCCATATTTTCCACCTTAGTGAACACTCTTAACTTAGTAGTTTAGAGTAGATCAAAAACCTGAGTCACTTTAGATGGGAACACTTGGGGAAAATGAATTATGAAAACCTTGGAATGTTGAGTCATTCTATTGAGATGTTTTGACATGTGTTGAGAAAACACAAATGGTTGATGATGATGAAAATGTTGAGGCATGAGCCTTAACCCTTTTTATAAAACTGATGGTTGGATTCGGATGCAATACCATTCCAAATTAACGATACAACCACATTACCTGAATTGGGTAAGGCTTAGCTGGAAATTTATATGCATTAGTATTAGTTTCCTCACGGGAGAGGTCTGAGCTGAGGCTACCTCTCATGATGTCCACCTATGCAGTGCCTAAGATGACTGATGGTCATGGTTGGGAGGCCATGCTCATAGGAGAGGTTCTTATACTAGGGTGTGTAAAGGGAAGGTTATGTTTGATAATCTGCATACTAAGTATGATGATTCAGGGTTATCCCTGACAGATGTATCGAATCTTGTGGTGAAAGTGTACCACCTCTGCAGAGTGTCAAACTATTCAAATAGCCGCGTCCGTGGTTATGGACAGTTGGAATGGCCATACTGTTTCGTTGTCAGATGTTTTCTAAACAACTTGATATGAATGATGAATCTTGACTTGACCACAACAGGGTTGTGTTTATAACAATAGCTTCCCAACTTAGGTGATTCTAGAACTTTACTTTATCTTTCTTTGCTTCTGAACTCAGCTTAGGTTTCAAACTTAACTTTATAGTTAAACTTAGAGTTAGCACTTTAACCTAGAAGTTTATACTTGTTAGTGGTAGTTTGCGAGTACTTAAAGAGTACTCATGGCTTTTGTCCCTGGCTATTATCATGGCCAGACTATGAAGGAGACTATCAAGATGATGGCCAACAGGACGGCTATGATAACTAGGACTATCTGCCTTCGTCAGCATTGCCTGTGCCCCTAAAGATGGACCCGATCGCTACAGTTATCTTTTATTTCCGCTGCTTGTTGTATTAAGACTGGACCATGAGATCCTTATTTGTGTAAAACCTTATGTATGGTTTGTAATGGATGATGTACCGTGATATCCAATCCGTTATGTCTCGCAAAAATGGTAATCCTGGGATTGCGAGGTATGGCATAACGGGCATCTCGGATTAAAAATCCGGGTGTTGACATCGTCCCACGACCAAACTCCTTCGATACCTCTCTAACCATCCCATGGTCAAAGCAGGTATCCTTCCCGACCTTCCCATGGTCAAAAAATTTCCAAAATCATTTCTTTTCCGAAATTCTTTTTGAAAACAAAACCAGCACCGCTCTACAACGACCTTCCCAACCATCCATGACTGCGGACGCGGCTATTCAAATAGATTTACACTCTGCAGAGGTTGTACACTTTACCCACACCATCCGGGTACACTACCCTGATCTTCACCGATCGTGGGTCGAGTAACCGATCAAGATTATCCGGATGCCCACTCCAATATAAGTGCCTACCCTATGGGTGTTAATCCCGTCAAAACCGGGACGTCGGGCGAGGACCAACCAGAGCGCCTTTTCCACTCCTCAAGAGTGTGCGCTTTCAATGAGGGGCCCATAGTAACACGTGGAAGCCTGCCGACCCTTCCTTCCTTCTCTAGGTCCCACCTTTATCGGAGAAGGCCCACCCTCTAGGGATCCCCGATCCCCTGTAGTTGTTGCGAGGCAGCTTATACCAGAATAGACAAACATCGAATCTAGCCCTGTCCCATTCCAGAGTAATGTGGTTGCACGGGTTAATTGTTCTAGCAAAACTACAAAGAACCAGGTGTGTTTTTGTAAACCTTTTTCCTCTGGTTTTCCTCCATAATTTTGTAAAGCAAAACCTTTTTCTTTCTCAACATCTCTTGGGAGGTTCCACCTCACCAAGGTTTTATCATAAAACATTTGGTAAAACTTTTTCCGGGGTCTTCCCATCCCTTAGCTTTGCTTCGGCTAAATCGGGGGTCTCCAAAGGGTTATGGTGATATACACAATCTATTCTACTAAGGACAAGTAGGTGTCACCAAGGGGGTTGTACTTAGTAGTACTAAAGTGTAGTAGTCGGAGGGGCCAAACCACTACCATATATACATCAACAAATAATAAAACAATGCAGTTTCACAAATAGTAGACAAAACATGCATAAGTAAAATAGTAGGAAACGTCTTATGAGCAAGAAGGTGGCTTTCCTGAGATCAGCAATATGGCATATATGTCCCTGGACTTATTCTTTAGATACCCCAGAATACCAATAATAATAAATACCACTTCTTCTGCTCTCCGATTTCATCGCAACTATCGTCGTCCCGATAACACATGCAAACAAACCAAGCCACAATCAACACTAGACAAACAAGCACCATTACATACAACAAACAATGAATAATACAAGATTAAGATTCATATGGTTTTGAGAGGATTGGAATTAGAAGAGTGAGATGGTCTTGGAGAAGGGGAGGAACATCTCTTAGGGTTTTATAGCCGAAGGACTACCTAAGAGGGGGGTTTTCGAACCAAGGACTTATTCTGTATGATACCATCGCATAAAAAGGATACCAACAGATAGGAGTTGATAAAATGAAACCAACAAAATTGGTTTCACTATTTTATCACTTTTCTTCAATTTATTATGAATATGCTAGTGAAAAAAGCTCTAGTTTTAGGAAGTAATTTACCAGAAAAGTTCTAGAGCTCCAAAAATTATTTCCTTGGACGGTTAGGTAGGGGTTCATGTACTTCTTCACTGAGACTTGGAATCACTCTAAACTTTTTAGCAGAATGCCCTCAGGAAATTCCCAAATGCAATTTTATAGGTAACTTGACTTTTTCACCAGATTAAATTTTTAGAAGATTTTGTTATGATTCCAAGAACGCATGGTAGGTATTTAGAATACCTATCTGTAGAAATTGGAATCAACCTTTTTGGACTTGTGGAACTGTAGTAGTGATTTTTCTACTAAAAACACCCTAGCTAGAGATGATTAATTCACCAAAGTGGGACAGACCATCAATAAAATTGGGTCTCCTGGGTTTTGATAGGACTTAGGGTACCACATCCCAGGGAGTTGGAATGAGGTCAAAACCTTTGTTGTTTTGACCTAGGGAAATTCCTAAAGTCAGAAACTAATGGTTTTTGTTATGTTTACTAGGGCCAAAATATTGTTCACCTTGGCATGGGACAAGGGACATGAGATAGGTACCTGGGATACCTACCAGAGGCAGTTTGTTTTAATCCAGTTGGAGTTGGGTTGCTAAGTGAGGTTTTTAATTAGTGAAAAGGATAGGTGCTAGTATTTTAATTTCCACGCAGATTGGAATTAATATGAGGCTAGGGTTTTGGTTCTGCATGTTAGAGGAAACACCCAGGAACATATATAAATTTAGATCTGGCCAAAGTCAGGTGATTTCCATTTTTATCGTGAATTTAACCTAAACAGCTGAAGGGATAAACAAGAAAATATGATTAAAAGATTCTGGGGTTCAATAGGCGCACGGGCCTAAACTGGGCGGACCCAGTGGCACAGTGCATGGGCCAGCCCAACTCTGAGCACCAGCGTGCGGGAGGGCGTTTAAACGCCTGTCGGTGGGGGCCCACCTGCCAGTGGCCCGGGGCAGACAAAGAGGTATCGGGCACCATCGGTCGTCCGACCAAGTCAGGATCGACGGTCGCGGGCCGTCTCCTACCTCGCGCCGGTGATAGAGCGACGAAACCCTAGGGGTGGCGGGGTCTGACCCTGGCACTCACCTGAGGGCTCGTCGACGACGGGGGAGGTGCCGAAGCGACGGAGGACTCCGGGGCGAGTCCGTAGAGGGGCGGCATGAGGGGTTCCCATGAATGGAGGGGTCTGGCGTGACGGTGGTCGAGAGATCCTCGCCGGAGCTCGACGGAGATCACCGTGGAGCTGTCCTGGGAAAGAAAAAGGGAGTGGATTAGATGCAGTAGGGTGCGGGGGTTCCAGTACAATGACATGTAGAGCGAAAGAGACTAGGGAGAGAGCTCGGGGCTCAGATCTTGTAGATGGCCGAGCGGGCATCTCATCTCTTCTCCTGGCGAGAGCAGGGTAGGGGAGGAGAAGTGGAGCTAGGGGTGGTGAGGGGAAGGGAAATGAAGCAAATGAGGCCTATGGGGGAGGCTGGAATGGATTCTGGCCTTAAATACCGAGAGAGGGAGATACTTGGTGGAAATGTCCACTTTGGACATGGAGGTGGAGTGGGGCTAGCCTGTGATTGGCTTAGGGAGCGGTGGAGAGGGGTGAGAGGGGTATTTGGTCGGGCAGATAGATAGGGAGGGGGTGGAGGAGGCTGCTGCAATAGTTAGTCCCACTTGGGTGTCTCTCTCTCTCTCTCTCTCAAGCACATGGGGCAAGGGAGAGGGGTGGCTACAGTAGCTTAGCTACAGTGCAGCTCGACCAGAGGGGTGTGCTGGGGTAGTTGAGGCTTGCTGTGGAAGGCTTGAGGGGTTTTGACTTGATATTGATCAACATCTTGGAAGTAGACAAGATAGGCAATGTAGATGATCAAGATGGAAGTCTCAATTCTTGGTTTAGGCAAGATGACCTGAAGGTGCTGGTAGTAAGAGAGGGTTGAGACAGGCCTCTAGGAATTAATTGAGATTTTTCCATGACTTATAAGTCCTCTTAAATCCATTTGTTCAAAAACTGCAGAAGTGAAGTATTGCAGCTCATTTGATATTTTTACATTGGACAAGTGGAGTTTTTGATGGGAGATGATCCCAAATGTGAATACACACTTAGGGCAATTTTCCCAAGATTTATTGGGAGCTAAAAGCATTTAAAACAATTATTATTCCAATTTAGCCATTTAGGAAAATGGGCAAAAAGAAATAATAAGGCTCTTCAAAATTATTTATTTTTGAATTGGAAAGGTAGGGTATGATGTATGGACCTCATTTGAGCCAAAAGTTGGGGAACTGTGTTGGCAAAAACCAAACTTTCCTTTATGGGAGAAGTTTTGGAGATTTTGACTATTAAAGAGATTAATTTGGTTTGGAGCCAAGATAATTATGGATAATATTTGATAAATCCTGATGATCAATGTAGAGGATGTAGACAGGGTTTAACAAGAAATTTCAACCTTGGGATTGGATAATCCAAGTTTATTTAGGTGGAAACACGAGGAGTTGAGGATCTAGGGTGATGTTATTTTTATACCACCAAAACCATGTGAGATCTTGGAGCTCAGAGCTCACCTTGGGGTCTGGATATATGGTTGGATAGATGAAGTGATGTAGATTGCAATGGAGTAGGGGTTTGAGCTTGATCCTGCTTGAGCTCACCATGGCAAGCTTTCAAACTTTGAATAAAATAAGCCTGCCAAGGCAGATCATCAACTAGCCTTCAAAACCTGGTGGGTGTAAACAGTTCAAGGATCCAACTGGAACAAGTGAAGTAGTTAATGATATACCTATATGAGTAGAACACAACCATGCAAAGAGTTGGTCCATAGAAGGTTGGATGGTGGTGTGAGCTTCTATCAAAGTAGGCATGTTGACTAGATTTACAGGCAAAGTTATCTTCTTGCCTGCAAAATCATCAAGGACAAGTGGGTAGGAGGATGATCTTGTTGGGAATATTCCATAGAGGCAATCATGAATGATGATATTCCTGTGTATTCATAAGGTTATGGTCCATGTATGTACTGCTGATATGTATCATAGAATATGTGATTTGATTGTCGAACTACATATTCATGTTGTTCATACTAATTGTCCTTGGTCATTGAGGTTGTGTCGGACACACAACTTAGACCAATGTGAAAGTCGGCAGATGACTAGGTTCCACTTGTCATGGGCATGTAGATGCTATTCTGACTTACACGGATTCGACTAAAGAGTTTAGTGAGTCGGACTGGCCCATATTGAGATGCAACGAACAAGTCGTCATTTGCATGTCTCAATCAATGTAATCCTTAGACCTGAGGTTATTGCACAATCCGAGTTGAGGATCTCCGACTTAGCTTCTGTCAAACGATATTCCGTCATTGGGCAGTTATAAAGGCGGAGTTCGGATCGACTGAGAATCAAGCTGCATGATGTGAATAACCAAGACGGGATTTTTCCCCTCCATCCAGAGAGATATTCTCTAGGCCCTCTCGGAAGATATGATTCGGAAAGCATGGCCATGCACGTCACGGTTAAGTGTTAACCGAGGCAGCCGACTAAGAGTTAGTTGGATGAATCACTTATCTCGGATCGAGAAAGAGAGTCGGACTATTTAAGGGATGGCGATCATTCGCCTATAGTCCGACAAGGTATATCGTGAGGCAAAAGGGACTCAGACGAAAGTCGCATTGGAAGGTATGTCGTCATGACTTATTGGTACTTGGGAGTTGGCACGTTCTGCTAGGAGCCGCTACCAACTGATCGATCATGAGTGAGACTCGGAATTGTGTCCGGGTTACCATGAGCCTGTCGGGTCACACACTTAAGAGCGGGAGCAAGTTTGGGTTAGACCCAAACAGGAAACCTATTTGGGTTGGACCCAAATAGAGACATGGACTTAGTCAGCAAGTGAGACTTGCAATGGCTAATATAGGCCTTTTTAGTGAATGGGCCACAAGTGAGTGGAGCCCACTTTCACTCCCTATATAAGCTAGGGCGCAGGTGCTTAGAGCACAAGGTTAGGTCACTTCATGTGTTGGAAACCCTATCCCCAGTCCGTCTTGTCGCCGCCGTACCAGACCTAGCAGTCCATCGCCGGCGCTCCTCCTCGTACGTGTGGATACCCGCGGAGGTATTGTATGTTCAGCACTTCGACGATCGTGAAGAAAGTACGGATCGTGGATCGTGGAACCAGAACGGATCGTGAGGACTGCACTGCATCAAGCGACGTGCTTCATCAATTCCGCAACTGCGCGTCTAGTGGTAATCCTCGTGGCCTTCTACCTGAGTTGGATCTTGGGATCACCGCGTAGGGAAAAAGTTTTGGTTATCTCTACGTGGCCCAATAGATCTAGCCAAGGGCAAGAGTGGGCCTTGGTAGTCCTTAGGATGGTTAAAAAGATGGTTTAGATGCATTTCAAAAAATGCACAAGGGTTGAGAAAGGGAAGGCATTCAAAAAGGTGATGTTGGAAACATATTTCTAGACTTAGCCAAATTTGGCAGATTTAGGGTTTTTGACTAGAATGTTGGTGCAGATGATTTTGATGGGTTGCAATGTACCCAAAGCATCATCAAGTGAGTGTGGTTGAAGAGTAGATTGAGTAGAAGGGATCCATGCTGGATATTGGTCTTCGTTGACTTGGAAACTTTTAGAATGTATATCCGCAGAATTGCTCTGATTAAGGGTTTTAGATGAGCACCTAGTATCTAGGGATCAGCTCATGCGTTGTATTCTTTCTTAGGGTGTTGTGAATTTGGAAACCTCTTGATCCTAGTGATGAGCTCCTAGAGTAGCTCATACTATCTCCTAAGCAGACAATTCAAACAACAGATCAAGGAAATTCATCAGACATCAGAGCAAGGCAACTCATCTTATAAACTAAGCAAACCCACTACTAGGGTTACCATTAAGCCTAGCTTGAGGTAAGGTTGAGGGATTTTTAAAAGGTTGGATTTTGAATAGGATGAGAATCCTTGGTATCTCTACCAAGAGTAGAATTCAAATGTTAAAAAAAGGTTTTGTTGAATCTACAGGTAAGAATAGTAGAAGGTTTTGTCTTGAAAACATAAGGAGATTATGTTTTATAACTCTCCATAGTTTTGTCAATAGAAATTACAAAAATAGTTTTGGTTACATAAGCATCTTGGCTCATGTTTTGAAATGCCAGAACATTTGAGAATATGGAAAATAAGCCAAGACTGTTTTGGGAAGTTGCTTTTGTCCACTGGTGTTTAGGTAAGGAGTATATCATCTAATACACATTCATATGCATAAGCATATCCAAACAACAAGCAAACACTTCAGCATTAAACAAGAAAAAGGTTTTGTTCCCCCTGATTTTTGCTTTCTGGACAACTAATCAGGGTTGCTGAAACTGGGATGTTACAGCATGTGTGTTATTTTCATTAACCACAACTAGAGTCATTGCATGTTTGCTCTTTTCATGAACCACATGGATCCACTAGAGGCATTCAATGTTTGTTCTTTTCACAAACCACATATGGATCCACTAGATTCATTGCATGTGTGTATCCTGAACTAGCACTAGATTTAGTTTTCTTTTCATAAACCACATATGGATCCACTTGAGTCATGGAATGTGTGTTCTTTTCATTAACCGCAGCTAGAGTCATTGCTTGTCTGTTCTTTTCATATATAACACGGATCCACTAGAGTCATTGCATGTGTGTTCTTTTGACAAACCACATATTGATCGACTAGAGTCATTGGATGTGTGTTCTTATCCTAAACCAACATTAGAGTCATTACATGTGTATTCTTATCATAAACCACATGGATGCACCAGTGTCATTGCATGTGTGTTCTTTTCATGAACCACAAATATAGTCATTGCATGTGTGTTCTTTTCACAAACCAAATATGGATCCACTAGAGTCATTGCATGTTTGTTCTTTTCATGAACCACATGAATCCACCAGTTTCATTGAATGTGTGTTCTTTTCACAAACCACAGCTAGAGTCATTGCATGTATGTTCTTTTCCTAAACCACATACGGATCCACCAGAGTCATTGCATGTCTGTTCTTTTCATAAACCACATGGATCCACTAGTGTCATTGAATGTGTGTTCTTTTCACAAACCACACATGGATCCACCAGTGTCATTGCTTGTGTGTTGTTTTCATTAACCACATATGGATCCACTAGAGTCATTGCATGTGTGTTCTTTCATTAACCACAACTAGAGTCATTGCATGTATGTTCTTTTAATAAACCACATGGATCCACAAGAGTCATTGCATATGTGTTCTTTTCACAAACCACATATGGATCAACCACAGTCATTGCATGTTTGTTCTTTTCACAAACCACAACTAGAGTCATTGCATGTATGTTCTTTTCCAAAACCACATATGGATCCACTAGAGTCATTGCATGTCTGTTCTTTTCATAAACCACATGGATCCACTAGTGTCATTGAATGTGTGTTATTTTTACAAACCACATATGGATCCACCAGTGTCCGTGCTTGTGTGTTCTTTTCATTAACCACATATGGATCCACTAGAGTCATTGCATGTGTGTTCTTTCATTAACCACAACTAGAGTCATTGCATGTATGTTCTTTTCATAAACCACATGGATCCACTAGAGTCATTGCATGTGTGTTCTTTTCCTAAACCACATATGGATCCACAAGAGTCATTGCATGTGTGTTCTTTTCATTAACCACATCTAGAGTCCTTGCATGTCTGTTCTTTTCATAAACCACATGGATCCACTAGAGTCATTGCATGTGTGTTCTTTTCACAAACCACATATTGATCTGCTAGAGTTATTGCATCTGTGTTCTTATCCTAAACGACCACTAGAGTCATTGCATGTGTGTTCTTTTCATAAACCACATATGGATCAACTAGAGTCATTGCATGTGTGTTCTTATCCTAAACCAGCACTAGAGTCATTGCATGTGTGTGCTTTTCACAAACCACATATGGATCCACTTGAGTCATTGCATGTGTGTTCTTTTTATTAACTATAGCTAGAGTCATTGCATGTCTGTTCTTTTCATAAACCACATGGATCCACTAGAGTCATTGCATGTGTGTTCTTTTCCAAAACCACATATGGATCCACGAGAGTCATTGCATGTGTGTTCTTTTCATTAACCACATCTAGAGTCATTGCATGTCTGTTCTTTTCATAAACCACACGGATCCACTAGAGTCATTGCATGTGTATTCTTTTAACAAAGCACATATTGATTGACTAGAGTCATTGCATGTGTGTTCTTATCCTAAACAAACACTAGATTCATTACATGTGTGTTCTTTTCATGAACCACATGGATCCACCCGTTCTATTGCATGTGTGTTCTTTTCATGAACCACAAATAGAGTCATTGCATCTGTGTTATTTTCACAAACCACATATGGATCCACTAGATTCATTGCATGTCTGTTGTTTTCATAAACCACATGGATCCACCAGTGTCATTGAATGTCTGTTCTTTTCACAAACCACGTATGGATCCACTAGTGTCATTGCCTGTGTGTTCTTTTCATTAACCACAACTAGAGTCATTGCATGTCTGCTCTTTTCATAAACCATATGGATCCACTAGAGTCATTGCATGTGTGTTCTTCTCACAACCACATTTGGATCCACTAGATTCATTGCTTGTGTGTTCTTATCCAGAACCAACACTAGAGTCATTGCTTGTGTGTTCTTTTCACAAACCATATATGGATCCACTAGAGTCATGGCATGTGTGTTCTTTTCATTAACCACAGCTAGAGTCATTGCATGTATGTTCTTTTCATAGACCACACAGATCCACTAGAGACATTGCATGTGTGTTCTTTTCATGAACCACATATGGATACACTAGAGTCATTGCATGTGTGTTATTTTCACAAACCACATGTGGATCCACTAGAGTTGTTGCATGTGTGTTCTTATCCTAAACTAGCAGTAGAGTCATTGCATGTGTGTGCTTTTCACAAACCACACATGGATCCACTAGAGTCATTGCATGTGTGTTCTTTTCATTAACCACAACTAGAGTCATTGCATGTCTACTCTTTTCATAAACCATATGGATCCACTAGAGTCATTGCATGTGTGTTCTTTTCACAAACCACATATGGATCCACTAGATTCATTGCATGTGTGTTCTTATCTAGAACCAGCACTAGAGTCATTGCTTGTGTGTTCTTTTCATAAACCATATATGGATCCACTAGAGTCATGGCATGTGTGTTCTTTTCATTAACCATAGCTAGAGTCATTGCATGTCTGTTCTTTTCATAGACCACAAGGATCCACTAGATTCATTACTTGTGTGTTCTTTTAACAAACAATATATTGATCGACTGGAGTCATTACATCTGTGTTCTTATCCTAAACCAACACTAGAGTTGTTACATGTGTGTTCTTTTCATGAACCACATGGATCCACCAATGTCATTGCATGTGTGTTCTTTTCATGCACCACAACTAGAGTCATTGCATGTGTGTTCTTTTCACAAAAAACATATGGATCCACTAGAGTCATTGCTTGTCTGTTATTTTCATAAACCACACGGATCCACTAGTGTCATTGAATGTGTGTTATTTTCAGAAATCACATATGGATCCAGCAGTGTCATTGCATGTGTGTTCTTTTCATTAACCATATATGGATCCACAAGAGTCATTGCATTGTGTTATTTTCTTAAACCACATGGATTCACCAGTGTCATTGCATGTTTGTTCTTTTCATAAACCACAACAAGAGTTACTAAATGTGTGTTATTTTCATCAACCACAACTAGAGTAATTGCATGTTTGTTCTTTTCACAAATCACATATGGATCCACTAGAGTTATTTTTTTTTGAGGTGAAATAGTAGGGAGAATCCCCACTGCAATTTTTATTATTATAAGGTATGAGTATGTTACAAAGATAAATACAGATGGTCTATTGATCTAAGGTAGATCAAAACAGGAAAATAAAACCATTCTAAAGTGGGTAAAGTCTACCCTATCCCCGATCTAATTGCTGGTTCAGCCAGGCTTTGAATTTCTCCTTGTATTTTCTTTTGATTCTGAAATGTAACCATCTCATCTCTTGATAGAAGATTGTTTTCCATCTTTCAAGTGTGGGTCTTTTGTCATTAAAAATCTTCTCATTTCTGCATATCCATATACCCGAGGTAGTCATGATAATGATTTCCATTGCAAATGGTAGGTGTAACTTTTCTTTGATGTCTGAAATAGCTTCCAATCCTGATAGGTTTGCAGTTCTGTTACTATGAATATGGTCCCAGCATCTGTTTGCATATGAACATTCCCAGAATAGATGGTTTACTGACTCTTCCAAGTAACTGTTGGAAGGTACACAGTTGTAGTCAGGTAGGATGAACTGCTTTCTTTTCAAAAGATTCCTTGTATTCAATCTGTCCAAAAGCAATAGCCAGAAGAAGAACTTGTGTTTATTTTGGCAAGAGGATGTCCATACCCAAGAGAAGTGTGGTGGTGATGGTGAGTATCCAATCATGGCTGAGTAGGCCTTTTTTACTTCAAATTTATCTAACCCCCAAATATAGCTCCAATTATCATGGGTATCCCCATGAGTGGTATGCATAATTTCCTGGCATCTTTCTTCCATGATTACAAACTCAGAGTATGCTTGTTGAGAAAGTGGTAGGTGAAAATTATCCTCCAAGAAATCAGCATGTAAGAAGTCATGTACACTGATATTTGAAAACATAGCATAGGACCGAAGGTGAGGGAATTTATTCATCAGGCACTCATCTTGCCAAATGTCAGACCAAAAATATGCAGACTTTCTTGAATTCAGATTGCACTTAGTCATGCCTTTAAAATTATCAATTAATTTGATATGAGATTACCACCAGAATGATCCTTCCATGCTTCTTCCAGGTAATTTTCCATTTTTGTAGTAAGTTTCCCATATGACATGAACCCAAGGGATGTCATGGTAATTGTAGAATTTGTCCAGGTTTTTTAGAAGGAGGGCAGTATTTTGAATCTGTAGGTTTAGTACCCCTAGACCCCCCTGATTTTTAGGACGGCAGATTTTATCCAAAGACACCAGAGCTTGTCCTTTTTCTTGAACATCTTCAGTCTTTTTTCTCCATAGACAACGTCTCATGTATTTTATAATTTGATCCTTGATGGCAATTGGTACCTCCAAACAGCTCATGAAAAATAGAGGGAGTGAGGACAGAACAGATTTTACCAGTTGCAATTTTCCTCCATAGTTCAAGAAATCAGCTATACCACATAATCTTCTTTCAACTCTTTGAACAATGGGCAGAAAGTGGTCCATAGATGGTTTTGAAGTGCTTAGTGGCAATCCAAGGTAGGTGAAAGGGAGGCTACCAGATTGACAATTGATTGTCATAGCAAAATGCATTAACCTATCATTACATAAGTTTATTGGCATCATGCTAGATTTCAAATAGTTGACTTTGAGTCCAGTGGAATTTGCAAATGTTTGAAGAAGTCCTTTCAAGCACAATAATTGAGTAGCATCTATCGTAAGTACCACCAATGTATCATCAGCATATTGAATAACAGGAAAATCACTGTTGGGGGGTCCATCTATAGGGGGGTTAGAAGGTTCATATGCATGGCCTTATTCAAGACAGAGTGAAGAAGGTCAGCAGCAAGAACAAATAGTAGTGGTGAAAGGGGTCTCCTTGTCTCACACCTCTCCTGCAATAGAATTTTTTCCCAGGCACTCCATTTAGTAGGATTTCAGAGGTTCCAGATTCAAAGATCATTTCTATCCATTTGATCCATTTCCTGCCAAATCCTCTAGCTTTAAGGATATTTATGATGGCAGAGTGATCAATTGTATCAAATGCCTTCTCAAAATCAATTTTTAGAATTAGGATTTCCTCCTTTGACTTGTGGCATTGTTATAGGTATTCAAAAGCCCATCCAAGGCAATCCTGAATAGATCTATTATTGAGAAAATCATATTGATTTTTATGCACCAATTCCAGGATAACAGATTGCAGTCTGTTTGCAAGAAGTTTGGTAATGATTTTGAACACACAGTTCAATAAGGAAATTGGTCTGAAATCAGCAGAGGTAGAAGGTCATGTGACTATAGGAATGAGAGTAATGTAGGATGAGTTGATGCTCTTAAGAGAGACTTTCTCATTGAAGAAATCATGAATCAGCAATTTGATATCATTTCCAATGATTGACCAGCAGCTTTTGATAAATTCATTATTAAAACCATCAGGCCCAGGTGACTTGTCATTTGGCAAATCAGAGATAACCTCCTAAATTTCTTTGTCAAGAAAAGGTTTTTCAAGTGAATTCTTCATCTCATCAGTCATTCCATTTCCATATAAATCTGCCAGTTGTAATGCATCTCAGTTTTGTTTGATGTACCCATTCTTGCTCTGAAGTCATTCCAAAGAATATCAGCCTTGTCATAGTGATTGAAAAATTTATGGCCACTTTCATTCTTGATCATTGAAATATAATTGTGCCTATAAGTGATGGTAGTTTTGGAGTGAAAAAACTTTGTGTTCTCATCCCCTAGTTTTACCCATTTAATTTTCCCTCTTTGTTTCCAATAGGTGTTCTGATTCTGGAGTATAGAGATAATATGGGATTTCAGAATATCTCTGAGGTGCCATTCATTGATGGTTAAGGTTCTAGATTCTTCAAGTAGATCCAGAAGGTCAACTGTGTCATTCACCTTACCAATTTGGTCCCTTAAGCATGGTAACTATTTGGCCCATATCTTGATGCCTCTCCTCACATTTTTCAACTTGGCACATATCCTTTTTGCCAAGTCCTGATGATTCGCTGGTATATTCCAGGCATTTTGCACAATCATCTTAAAATCAGAATGATGAAGCCAGTAATTTTCAAATCTAAAAATTTGTGTCTTGGGAATGTTAGTTCCAATAGAGATGACACAAGGTAGATGATCATAAGTAGGCTTGGATAAGGGGGTAACCAAAGTATATGGATATTTTGTTGTCCATGAGCTAGAAGTAAAGAACCAATCAAGTCTTTCGAGAAGTGGGTCTTTCTACATGTTAGTCCAAGTGAATTTCCTTCCTTTCAGTGGTAGTTCAATAAGTCCCAGGTTGCCGATAGCATCATTAAAAAGCATGGTTTCATTAACATCCCCCCACTTTTATTTCTATCAGTAAGTCTTCTAATAAGATTAAAATGCCCTAAGACAAGCCAATCTACATTATCAGGCATAGAGATGTTGGAAAGCCAGTCCAAAAAGTCTATTTTCCTATCATCTTGACATGGTCCATAGATATTTGTAAGAGTCTAGGAGTTATTAGATAGTTGTGAGGTGAAAGTGAAAGAAGTGGAGAATTCATTTTGGAATGCTCTGGTGCCATTAAATAATGAACTGTTCCATATGATGATGATCCCTCCAGAAGCACCAATTGAAGGTAGGAAGTCAAAGCTGTCAAACTTATTTAGACAGAATTTCTTTAAATAATTGGTATCAAAGATTTCTCTCTTGGTTTCTTGGAGACAAATGATATCACATTCGAATTCAATGATTTTACTTTTTAATGCCAACCATTTCTTCTCAGAGTTAATTCCTCTGAGATTCCAGTTCAGAATCTTCCAATTTCTATTGTTACTCATTGATAAAAAGATTGAGTGAGTATTGGGGTGACACAAGATTTGTAGTCACACAAACAAACTTGTACATATCATAGGGTACCGAATTCATAAACATGCATAGCAGCATAATGGTTTTAAACAACTCATAACAGACTCCAAGGGTCAATGATCTAGTCACAAAAGGACAATATTGTGCAGACATTAATAACATTATTTAGAAGCTTTCTTCTTAGACTGCTGTCCACAAGAATCAGCAGCTCCACCTTTCTTCTTGCCTGGAAGGTTTGTGTTAGAACCAGTCTTCTTTGGTCTAGGTGGCTTGATGATCATATCATTGATCCTTCTCTTCTTCAGCAGCCTTTTCTCAAGTTCCCCCTCCTTAACCTTGCAAAATGAATCAGCAAGGTTCTTAACAACTTTATTACTGAGACAAGGTGGTGCAGCATTACATGAGAGACAATTAGGATCAGAACAATTCACATGTCTTTTAAATCCCCCATTAAGTTCCACAATTCTGGGGCTCCTTCTCACCTCAGAGTCCACCAATGGTTCTTTACCCCTCCTCTTTTTTGCAGGAGCATTTGGCACCATCAAGTTTGATGGAGATTCATTCAGGCAGTGAGGTGGCATCTGTCCAACACATTCATCAGGGATAATGAAACTAAAAGTATTTCCTTCTGCAATTGGCTCCTTAATAATATCCCAAAGGGGATAAGTAAGAAAGTGGCTTGCCCAACTGAATTTTTCAGGAGCGATGAGCATGAGGGTGATAAATTTAAACCAACTTACAGGGATATCACATTGCAGTTTGACTTTGTCAGGTGAGGGGTTGATGTGTGGAGCAAAGAATATGTCCTAGAGTTCTAGTCCTTGCTTGGAGAAGGACTGCCTAGAAGATAGCACTTCAGAGGAATTGACAAAAGGAGTAATGGCCATCCTAACTTGCAAGTGTGCCTCATTGGGGGAGAGAAGGTTTGTGTCTTCAATCATCCAATCCTGTTGATTTCCTTCATTAGCATGGTGGATCTCCTCCTCATTATCCTGGTAATTCTGCAGAATATTAAGCAGTCCCTCTCCCATGCCCACATCCTAGTTAGCATCAGCAATCTGTTATTCCACTCCAATATCATCCGCTCCATGGACAGATGCCTTGTCATTGTTAGAAGAAACATTGGCAACAGGAATGGAACCAGTAACAGCACTATCAGCCTCCTAAGGTGGTAAATCCAGGTTATCAATTGGCATGACAACACCCTCAGCAAACAGAGGTCCTTGAACTGCATTCCAATTACCCCACCCAGCATTATTTTGTTGAGGAGCAGGCACAACCCATTGGTCCCATCCACCAATGTCCCCTTCAAGTTGTGGAGGAGGTGGTGTAGGAGCGGGGCCAAAAATGGGTCCCACCATAGGCAAGGGATGAGGGTCAGCATCATCATCAGGTAGTGGGTCCTCATCAGGTGGGCCCCCTCCCAGGAGGTTGCTGTTTAAAAGTTCAACAGAGAAAGTCCATGATTCTGTTTCTACAAGGTCCCCAATGGTGAATCTAACACTTTTAGGCACATCTAAAAGATCAGTGACTCTGAGTTTAGCAATGATCCTGCCCTTGTGCTCAGGGTCCCTTTCCCAAAGAAGCACCTTACAAATATCAGAGAAGACTGCATTCAGATCCTCAGTATGCCAATGATCAAGTGGAGGACCCAGGAGCATAACCCCGCACTCATTGTTAAACTGAGTCCTACGCCAGATAATGCCCTCATTGTGCCTAGCAAAAGAGATTGCAACATCCTGGAAGGGGATTGGACCCGCAGCAATTAAACGGTCCCGGTCTCTAACATTGGTAAATTGAACATATGCAGAGCCAAATGGACAATCTTCAATATCACGGAAATCTACACGGGCCTCATTGAAAAAGAAATCTTGCAACACATCTCTGATATTATCAAATGGAACCGGACCAGGGGGAAGGGGATGAATGTGCGCAATAGCATACTGTTCATGTGCCCTCGGTCAATGAGGAACCACCACCCTCCTGACCCGATTCCGGCCAGCCACCTGCAGAATATCAAAGCCATGGGGTAGGAAAGGTTGTTGGTCAAGTGGGATGTTTGCCATTGCGTCGGTGGTTGTCGCTGGCGACAAGCAGAGCAAGGAAGTTGGGGTTTCTGCAGGCGTGGGAGTTGAGGAGGCAGGGGGTTCGGGCGAATTCTTTTTTTGGGCAAGAGCAAAATCTTTAAGACAATCAAACACCCTGGGCCGCGATACTTGCGGCGTGACATGGGCCTTGAACCAATGCAGGTAAGATTTGTAGGGCCAGGGACAAGAAGGGAAAGTTGGGAATTTCAAAAATGGTAAAAGACCAAGCAAATTGATTGAGGTTGATGTGTTGTCTGCAGGAGATTTCGCACCCTCAGTAACTTTACCATTAATCACTATTTCCGCAAATGATGTACCCGGTACAACTCGTTTAATATCACCTTTGATTTGACCTTTATTCCATGGCGCCGTTGATGACGGCGAACCAATACGATCAAAGACTGAATTCTTATTTTTCTTTTTGTATGAAACAAAAATCCAATCTTCGTCCAATTCTTTGTAATATTCTTTCTCTTCAAATTTCCAATTTGGACATCCATCACCCCAAAGGTTGATCTTCAAGATAAATGATTCATCTGAGAAAGAACCAGAATTATATATTTCAAAACCCACCACACGTGATGCAACATAGAACCTAAATGTTCTATCTTGCAGGATCTTGACTTGAAATTTTGATGCTTGTCCCCCAAAACATGCTTGGAGTATAATGCCAATAGTATGAACATCAATCTTAAAATTTGCACTAACAAATGAGCCAACCAGGAAGAAAGGCCTTCTGCTTAATCCACCAGAGAAATTGATGTGATGGCCAATTTTTTTGAACATATTTGTCTCAAAAAGCTTCCCTTTAGAGGAATCCAATGAGGTGCATTTGTTGATCTTGTCCGATGATGCAAGATGCACGTCAGCAATTTGAGCACCCACCACCACCCTTTTAATAACAAGATCCAAGTCACACCAGAGAAGATCTTCTCATTTTGAAGAAGGAATCTAGCATCAGTCACCACCTTGTCATGATTTAGCAACACAACACGTTTAGCAAGAGAATAAAGGACCCAAAAAATAGGAGCTTTGTCCAAATCATCAGATGGCAAGGAAGAGCTAGTAACGTGCCACATAAGTTTCAAATCTTCAACCTTGTTTTAAATAAAATGAGAAATCCCAGTAAAGCCAGAAGATGGTGCTGAAATATCATTGATTCTTGCAAGATGAGAGGGAACCTCACCACTGAACCAATCATGAGTACCTCCCCATTTTCCATGCTTTTACCCTCAAGTGGAAGACCGTTGGCATTGAGAATGACCAGCTAGCGATCAGCCAAGAGAACCAGAGATCCAACAAGGAACTTATCATCGGTGGAACTCTCGGAATAGGTGATTTTCCAATCACCACCAGAAGAATCAAGTGAAGAGGAGCCCATGATTTGGTGTGCGATGATGCCAGAGTGGCGCCGGCGAGAGCCGGTGGGAGGGGTCTCAGAGAGGCATGCCTCGGAATTCGTGCGGGTTTTGGAATCCACTAGAGTTATTGCATGTCTATTCTTTTCCTAAATCACAATGATCCACCAGTGTCATTGCATGTGTGTTCTTTTCATGAACCACATATGGATAAACTAGAGGCATTGCACGTGTGTTATTTTCGCAAACCACATATGGATCCACTAGAGTCGTTGCATGTGTGTTCTTATCCTCAACTAGCACTAGAGTCATTGCATGTGTGTTCTTTTCATTAACCACAACTAGAGTCATTGCATGTCTGCTCTTTTCATGAACCACATGGATCAACTAGAGGCATTGCATGTGTGTTCTTTTCACAAACCACATATGGATCCACTATATTCATTGCATGTGTGTATCCTGAACCAGCACTAGAGTCATTGCTTGTGTGTTCTTTTCATAAACCACATATGGATCTACTCGAGTCATGGAATGTGTGTTCTTTTTATTAACCACAGCTAGAGTCATTGAATGTCTGTTCAGTTCATAGACCACACGGATCCACTAGAGTCATTGCATGTGTGTTCTTTTCACAAACCACATATTGATCAACTGGAGTCATTGCATGTGTGTTCTTATCCTAAACCAACACTAGAGTAATTACATGTGTATTCTTATCATAAACCACATGGATGCACCAGTGTCATTGCATGTGTGTTCTTTTAATGAACCACAACTATAGTCATTGCATGTGTGTTCTTTTCACAAACCAAATATGGATCCACCAGAGTCATTGCATGTTTGTTCTTTTCACCAGTGTCATTGAATATGTGTTCTTTTCACTTGTGTCATTGAATGTGTGTTCTTTTCACAAACCACAGCTAGAGTCATTGCATGTATGTTCTTTTCCTAAACCACATATGGATCCACCAGAGTCATCGCATGTCTGTTCTTTTCAGAAACCACTTGGATCCACTAGTGTCATTGAATGTGTCTTATTTTCACAAACCACATATGGATCCACCAGTGTAATTGCTTGTGTGTTCTTTTCATTAACCACATATGGATCCACTAGAGTCATTGCATGTGTGTTCTTTCATTAACCACAACTAGAGTCATTGCATGTCTGTTATTTTCATAAACCACACGGATCCACTAGAGTCATTGCATGTGTATTCTTTTAACAAACCACATATTGATCGACTAGAGTCACTGCATGTGTGTTCTTATCCTAAACAAACACTGGAGTCATTACATGTGTGTTCTTTTCATGAACAACATGGATCCACCCGTGTCATTGCATGTGTGTTCTTTTCATGAACCACAAATAGAGTCACTTCATGTGTGTTCTTTTCACAAACCACATATGGATCCACTAGATTCATTACATGTCTGTTCTTTTCATAAACCACATGGATCCACCAGTGTCATTAAATGTGTGTTCTTTTCACAAACCACATATGGATCAACTAGTGTCATTGCATGTGTGTTCTTTTCATTAACCAGATATGGATCCACAAGATTAATTGCATTGTGGTATTTTCATAAACCACATGGGTCCACGAGTGTCATTGCATGTTTGTTCTTTTCATAAACCACAACAAGACTCATTAAATGTGTGTTCTTTTCATAAACCACAACTAGAGTAATTGCATGTTTGATGTTTTCACAAATCACATATGGATCCACTAGAGTCATTGCATGTCTGTTATTTTCCTAAACCACAATGATCCACCAGTGTCATTGCATGTGCGTTCTTTTTCATGAACCACATATGGATACACTAGAGTCATTGCATGTGTGTTGTTTTCACAAACCACATATGGATCCACTAGAGTCGTTGCATGTGTGTTCATATCCTAAACTAGCACTAGAGTCATTGCATGTGTGTTCTTTTCACAAAACACACATGGATCCACTAGAGTCATTGCATGTGTGTTCTTTTCATTCACCACAACTAGAGTCCTTGCATGTCTTCTCTTTTTGTAAACCATATGGATCCACTAGAGTCATTGCATGTGTGTTCTTTTCACAAACCACATATGGATCCACTAGATTCATTGCATGTGTGTTCTTATCTTGAACCAGCACTAGAGTCATTGCTTGTGTGTTCTTTTTATAAACCACATATGGATCCACTAGAGTCATGTCATGTGTGTTCTTTTCATTAACCACAGCTAGAGTCATTTCATGTCTGTTCTTTTCATAGACCACACGGATCCACTAGAGACATTGCATGTGTGTTCTTTTAACAAACCACATATTGATCGACTGGAGTCATTGCATGTGTGTTCTTATCCTAAACCAAAACTAGAGTCATTACATGTGTATTCTTATCATAAACCACATGGATGCACCAGTGTCATTGCATGTGTGTTTTTTCATGAACCGCAACTATAGACATTGCATGTGTGTTCTTTTCACAAACCACATATGGATCCACCAGAGTCATAGCATGTGTGTTCTTTTCCTAAACCACATATGGATCCACCAGAGTCATTTCATGTGTGTTCTTTTCACAAACCACAGCTAGAGTCATTACATGTATGTTCTTTTCCTAAACCACAGATGGATCCTTAGAGTCATTGCATATCTGTTCTTTTCATAAACCACATGGATCCACTAGTGTCATTGAATCTGTGTTCTTTTCACATACCACATATGGATCCACCAGTGTCATTGCTTGTGTGTTCTTTTCATTAACCACATATGGATCCACTAGAGTCATTGCATGTGTGTTCTTTCATTAACGACAACTAGAGTCATTGCACATATGTTCTTTTCATAAACCACATGGATCCACTAGAGGCATTGCATGTGTGTTCTTTTCACAAACCACATATGGTTCCACCACAGTCATTGCATGTATGTTCTTTTCATAAACCACATGGATCCACTAGTCTCATTGCGTGTGTGTTATTTTCATTAACCACATATGGATCCACTAGAGTCATTGCATGTGTGTTCTTTCATTAACCACAACTAGAGTCATTGCATGTATGTTATTTTCATAAACCACATGGATCCACTAGAGTCATTGCATGTGTGTTCTTTCCCTAAACCACATATGGATCCACTAGAGTCATTGCATGTGTGTTCTTTTCATTAACCACATCTAGAGTCATTGCATGCCTGTTCTTTTCATAAACTACACGGATCCACTAGAGTCATTGCATGTGTATTCTTTTAACAAACCACATATTTATCGACTAGAGTCATTGCATGTGTGTTCTTATTCTAAACCAACACTAGAGTCATTACATGTGTGTTCTTTTCATGAACCTCATGGATCCACCAGTGTCATTGCATGTGTGTTCTTTTCTTGAACCACAACTAGAGTCATTGCATGTGTGTTCTTTTCACAAACCACATATGGATCCACTAGAGTCATTGCATGTGTGTTCTTTTCATAAACCACACAAATCCACCAGTGTCATTGAATGTCTGTTGATTTCACAAACCACATATGGATCCGCCAGTGTCATTGCATGTGTGTGATACGTTGCTAACTTATCGATAATTTTTGATGTTCCATGCTTGGTTTTATCTACTTTCTTATGTTTCGTTCCAACTTTGGAGTACTTTTCATAGACTTTCTTGGACTAACCTATTAACAAGAGCCACAGTGCCAGTTGCCTGTTTTCTGCTATTTTTGGTTCCAGGAAAGTTAGAAAATCAATATTCTCGGAATTGGTCCGGGCAAAAGCCAAAGTCGATATTTTACCGGAAGGCTCACAGAGCCAGAATACGAGACGGAGAAGGACCAAGGGCTGGCCACACCACTTGGTCGCACGGGCTAGGCCATGCCACACCAAGGGTGGTGTGGGCCCCTTCGGCACCCCCTCGGTCTCCCCTCTCGCCTATAAGAGCCTCCCGATGCATAAAACCTAAATCATCAAGCCTCTAGCCACAAAAAGTTCCGCAGCGCCGCCGCCACCAAAGGGGAGATTCGAGGGACAGAAAGTCTCTGTTCCAGCACCCTCCCGGGATGGGAAAGTGCCCCCGGATCCATCTCCATCGATCTCCACTACCATCCCCATCGCCGTTGTTGATTCCCATAATGATGAGGGAGTAGTTCTCTCTCGAGGCTAAGGGTTCTACCGGTAGCTATGTGTTCATCTCTCTATGCATGATCATATTGTGATCATGAGCTTTGTAATCAAGTAGATCTACCTTGCTACTCAAGTGCTTTATTAGATCTCTGCTCTCCCCATGTGTGTGAAAGTGACAGCATGCACACCATGGTGGCACTTAGGCTAGAGATTAAAAATACTTTTTATGAGTTATATTTGGAGTTGGATGTCTTTATGAAACTGTGGTGTTTCTTGGAACCATCTAGTGCTCAAGGTGATAGTGTGGGGTTTTCTAGATGGGGAAGGCTTACTTTGAGATGTGCTGTTATAGCCCTACCATCGATTAGAGTGTCCAACCGGAGAGTAGTTAAGAGTAGTATCATAAAGAGAACATATTTATATGAGAGTGTTCACTAGTGAAAGTATGATCCCTATGCCTTGTTTCTAAACATTGAAACACCGTTTTCAATTAGATCTGTTACATGTTTGCTTGCTTCCATCTTTATTTCAGTTTGTCTTTAATCTTTTCCACGCCATCAAGCTATTTTCTATCACCGTTACCACTTATAATTATCCATACCACTTGTATTTCACTATCTCTTCGCCGAACTAGTGCACCTATAAACCTAACAAGTGTATTGGGTGTGTTGGGGACACAAGAGACTTCTTGTATCTTGATTGCAGGGTTGCTTGAGAAGGGATACCTTTGACAACTTCCTCCCTGAGTTTGATAAACCTTGGATAATCCACTTAAGGGAAACTTCCTGCTGTTCTAGAAACCTCTGCACTTGGAGGTCCAACAACTGTCTACAAGAATAGAAGTACGTACACATCAAGCTATTTTCTGGCGCCGTTGCTGGGGAGGTAAGGTAAAAGGTACTCACATCCTCTGGTGTGAGTGCTCGAAGTTATTTCCTTTAGATTCTGCAATTTTGTGTTTTTGTTTCGTTTTTTCACTAGTTAGGCTTAATGGAAAACAACAACAAAATTAGAGAGTTTTATAGTATTTATCTTGAGTTAGGACATGAAGTGTTTTAAAAGAAAATGAAAAAACCTATGGAACTTTATTTGCATGCTAATAGAAATGTTGTTAGTATGAGTTCTTTGGACACAATTATTGCTAATGCTATGGAAAAGTCTAAGCTTGGGGAAGCTAGTTTTTACGAAAATGATCTTTTTACTTCCCTAGCTTTGGAAGATAGCTATTCTATTGCTTATCATGATACAAAACCTCCAATATATGATGATTAAAATGATGAGTATGATATTTTCAGTCCACCTACTATTGAGGAGAAAATTAATTATGACTACAATATGCCTCCTATATTTGATGATTATGGTGATGAGAATAATAATGATAACTATTTTGTTAAATTTTCTACCACTACAATTAATAAGAATGATTATGCTTATGTGGAGAGTATTAATCCTTTTAGGCATGTAGCTCATGATAAGAATGTTTTATGTGATATTTATATTGTTAATTTTATTCATGATGCTACTAAAAGTTATTATGAGAGAGGGAAACATGGTTTTATGTGTCTCAACAATATTAAATTTCCCCTCTTTATGTTCAAATTTTTGAAGTTGCACGTGTTTTGCTTTACTATGCTTGTTGCTTTGTGCTTTCATGACTTGTTTCTTTACAAGATTCCTGTGCATAAGAAGTGTGTTAGACTTAAATGTGTTTTGAATTTGCTTCTTGATGCTCTCTTTTACTTCAATTCATATTTCCTATGTGAGCATCTTCTCAAACTATCATGCCTAACATAAAGGCATTAAAGAAATGTACTTATTGGGAGATAACCCAAAAGTTTTAGATGAGTCTTGGAAGTTATTACTTCTGTAATAACCGCTCCTTATCCTTTTTATTTGTTTTTTGTGCCAAGAGTAAACTCTAATGAGAGGGAAGTAATGCTTGGGAAAGTTGCTGTCCCGAAACAGACTGTTGTGCTTCGCCGTAAAAATTTATGTAAAATCTATGTACGTCCTTTTGAGGCGTGAATTTTTGTTCTTCTGCCCCAGGTTGTTATCTAACTTTCGTTAGTTCAACACTTTTTGATTTGAGCAATAGAAGGTCTTCGAAAAAATTTGTATTTACCTACTGGTCTGTTTTGACAGATTTCTGGAATTATTTGCATTTGCTTCTTGTTGGTTCCTTTTTGAGTTCTTTTGGGGAATTGAGCTTTTTGAGGGAAGTTATATAGTAGCTTGTGTTTTAATGGAAGTTTTATTAGTGTTAAAACTGAACCCAAAGACTTATTATCTTGAGTGCACTAATGTTGCTAATAAAGATTGTGTGAAGTTTTGTATGAAGGAAAAATTTCAGGTGTATGGATGGAATGAGTAAATGAGATGAATGATGGACTAAAGCTCAAGCTTGGGGATGCCACCCAGTGTCACCCCAAGAAATATTCAAGAGGTACAAGCGTCAAAGCTTGGGGATGCCCAAGGCATCCCCTTCTTCATCAATAAAAATCTCAGGTTTCTTCCAAACACTTCATTTTTATTTGTTTCATACAAAGTTGTGTTGTGCTTGGAGCGTCTTCTTTTTCCTTTTCATTTTGGTTTTTCGTTTTCTTGGTTTGCTTAGTTTGCTGAATAAATTGGTTGGACCCTCTCTTTCATACATTGGTTTTCAAATAGTTTGGTTTGGATTGGAAAAAGAGTAGGAAAGTTCATGCGTAAGTGGTAAATAGAGCTTGTTTTTTGATTGTGGCCTATGCTTTGTCATGCCATGCTCGATATTGCTTTGGCTTTATGCTTAGTATTCTTTGTTGTAGCATTACTTGTTATAAACAATAGAGATTGCTTAATGTGCCTTGAAAGGATCATGCGTTGTTTTAGCATATTAAAGCATAGTATTGTGGTATTCTCCTTTGATGCTTTATTTGGGTTGACTTGGCGCATGCTCACACCATGTTATGACTATCCCAAGTCACCATACCCTTTATGATCCTTTAGTTTTCAACTTGTAGTATCACTTTATGCTTTGATCAATGATGTTTTATCACTCTGCATGATTATGGCCATTATTGCTCTCTTAGTTTGTCGCTCCCAGTCTTTTGCTAGCCTCCGCAACCAAGTATGAGTTCCAGTCATGCATCCAACTCCCTAAACCAAGTTATTCCAAAGAGTCCACCATACCTACCTATTAGCAATTGCTATTCCAAGTATATTCATGTTTTTGTTTACCTTCCGAATTAAACTTGTTATGAGAAAACTAGTGATTAGAGCTCTCATGAACTTGATGACACACTTTACTTTTCTGCATTTAATAACCCTGAACCATTGTGTCCATCTTTGTTGCGTATATGATTGCGCTTTATAAGTTGAAATTAGCAGAACCGTGTATCATGGGGAACGCTTTCAACATTGCACTTGTACTTTGTACCCTGTTGATATCATGTTCTTTTGCTTATGGATCCCAGCGGTGTAAAATAAAAGTGGAACTTGTAAGATCATGGAGTTTGTATGTGTGTTAGAGAAACGCCTGGGCCGCTAGCCTAAGCCATGCCTAATCATGGTGGAAACTTGCAGCATCACCATAATGATCACTCTATGAAGCATCCTCATTAAAAACCTATGCAAATAGCAAATAAAAAGATCACTGAGATGCTCATTGTCTGCTTGCCTTGTCATTTTGATTATGGGATAGCTCCTGTATCATGTGTAAGGGGTACCCCGTTGGTGGTTTTTTATGATACATATGTACTTACAATGACAAGAGCTTACTTGTGACTAAACTTGAGTTGCATGAGGTTCGGTCTTCGTAAGTAAGGCGCATGAGATTTCAGCTTATAACTTGTCAAGCATATCCGCTTAGTTGTGTCACTTTAACCTTAATCACCTCAAGATGCTTATGATAGGGGCAATGAGAGCTGAAAGCTAATAAGTACCATAATTTTTGGAAGCTCTTTATGAAACTTGAATCCCTACTTCCTTCTATGAAGGCTTTTCTTTTACTTTTATGTTGAGTCTCCACCTTCTACCTTTATGCACCTACTTTGAGAGCATAGTGGCCATTCTTAGTTCTATGTGCATTGTCCCAAGACTTGTTGATTGATGCATAGCTTTGATATTGCTTATTTTAAACTATTTGTATCTAGTCACTCTTATGAACTTTGAAGGTGTCCTATGCATTTATATTTGCTACTCCATGAGGGACAAGCTGAATGCCACTATGCTATGTTTTCTTTATGTGAAACAAACAAACATCTTTCAAAGAATTGTTATTCATGAATATTTTGGTTGTGCCTTTTCATGTTGCAACATAGTTTCTTTGTCTTACTGCTAGAACTTTATCTTTCATGTTAATATTGAAGTACTATGATCCTAGCTTTGAATGTTTTACAAATACTTTGATAAAGTTTATGATGGTGCATGTCACCTCAAAAATTATTTTTTCTCTTTATCACTTACCTACTGGAGGACGAGCAAGAGTTAAGCTTGGGGATGTTGATACGTTGCTAACGTATCCATAATTTTTCATGTTCCATGCTTGGTTTTATCTACTTTCTTATGTTTTGTTCCAACTTTGGAGTACTTTTCATAGACTTTCTTGGACTAACCTATTAACAAGACCCACAGTGCTAGTTGCCTGTTTTCTGCTGTTTTTGGTTCCAGGAAAGTCAGAAAATCAACATTCTCGGAATTGGAGCCAGAATACGAGACGGAGAAGGGCCAGGGCTGGCTACACCACCTAGTGGCGCGAGCCAGGCCAGGCCGCGCCAGGGGGTGGTGTGGGCCCCTCCGGCACCCCCTCGGTCTCCCCTATCGCTTATAAGAGCCTCCCGATGCATAAACCCTAAATCATCAAGCCTCCAGCCACGAAAAGTTCCGAAGCGCCGCCGCCACCGAAGGGGAGATTCGAGGGACAAAAAGTCTCTGTTCCGGCACCCTGCCAGGATGGGAAAGTGCCCCCAGATCCATCTCCATCGATCTCCACCACCATCTCCATCGCCGTTGTTGATTCCCATGATGATGAGGGAGTAGTTCTCTCTCGAGGCTAAGGGTTCTACCGGTAGCCATGTGTTCATCTCCCTCTATGCATGATCATATTGTGATCATGAGCTTTGTAATCAATTAGATC
This sequence comes from Avena eriantha, assembly GCA_910589775.1. Lineage (NCBI taxonomy): Eukaryota > Viridiplantae > Streptophyta > Magnoliopsida > Poales > Poaceae > Avena > Avena eriantha. The sequence goes on from OU342740.1 coordinate 205,285,307, forward strand.
TACCTTGCTACTCAAGTGCTTTATTAGATCTCTGCTCTCCCATGTGTGTGAAAGTGACAGCGTGCACACCATGGTGGCACTTAGGCTAGAGATTAAAAATACTTTTTATGAGTTATATTTGGAGTTGGATGTCTTTACGAAATTGTGGTGTTTGTTGGAACCATCTAGTGCTCAAGGTGACAGTGTGGGGTTTTTCTAGATGGGAAGGCTTACTTTGAGGTGTGATGTTATAGCCCTACCATCGATTAGAGTTTCCAACCGGAGAGTAGTTAAGAGTACTATCATAAGTGAAGATATTTATATGAGAGTGTTCACTAGTCAAAGTATGATCCCTAGGCCTTGTTTCTAAACATTGAAAAACCGTTTGCAATTAGATATGTTACATGTTTGCTTCCTTCCATCTTTATTTCAGTTTTCCTTTAGTATTTTCCATGCCATCAAGCTATTTTCTATCACCGTTACCACTTGTAATTATCCATACCACTTGTATTTCACTATCTCTTCGCCGAACTAGTGCACCTATACACCTGACAAGTGTATTGGGTGTGTTGGGGACACAAGAGACTTCTTGTATCTTCATTGCAGGGTTGCTTGAGAGGGGATGCCATTGACCACTTCCTCCCTGAGTTCGATAAACCTTGGGTAATCCACTTAAGGGAAAACTTCGTGCTGTTCTACAAACCTCTACACTTGGAGGCCCAACAACTATCTACAAGAATAGAAGTGCATTGACATCAGTGTGTTCTTTTCATTAACCAGATATGGATCCACAAGAGTCATTGCATGTGTTTTTTTTGCATTAACCACAACTAGAGTCATTGCATGTCTGTTCTTTTCAAAAACAACATGGGTCCAATAGAGTCATTGCATGTGTGTTATTTTCACAAACCACATATGGATTCACAAGAGTCATTGCATGTGTGTTCTTATCCTAAACCAGCACTAGGGTCATTGCATGTGTGTTCTTTTCATTGGCCACAGCTAGAGTCATTGCATGTCTGTTCTTTTCATAAACCAAATGGATCCACTAGAGTCATTGCATGTGTGTTGTTTTCACAAGCCACATATAAATCCACTAGAGTCATTGGATGTGTGTTCTTATCCTAAACCAACACTAGAGTCATTGCTTGTGTGTTCTTTTCATAAACCACATATGGATCCACTAAAGTTATTGCATGTACGTTCTTATCATAAACCACATGGATCCACCAGTGTCATTGCATGTGTGTTCTTTTCATGAACCACAACTAGTGTCAGTGCATGTGTGTTCTTTTCACAAACCACATATGGATCCACCCGAGTCATTGGATGTTTGTTCTTTTAATTAACTAGATGGATCCACCAGTGTCATTGAATGTGTGTTCTTTTCACAAACAACAGCTGGATTCATTGCATGTCTGTTCTTTTCCTAAACCACATATGGATCCACCAGAGTCATTGCATGTTTGTTCTTTTCATAAACCACATGGATCCACTAGTGTCATTGAATGTGTGTTCTTTTCACAAAGCACATATGGATCCACTAGTGTCATTGCATATGTGTTCTTTTCATTAACCACATATGGAATCACTAGAGTCATTACATGTGTATTCTTTTCATTAACCACAACTAGAGTCATTGCATGTATGTTCTTTTCATAAACCACATGGATCCACTAGAGCCATTTCATGTGTGTTCTCTTCAGAAACCAGATATGGATCCACAAGAGTACATTGCATGTGTGTTCTTTTCATAAACCACATGGATCCACTAGTTTCATTGCATGTTTGTTCTTTTCGTAAACCACAACAAGAGTCATCAAATGTGTGTTCTTTTCATAAACCACAACTAGATTCATTGCATGTTTGTTCTTTTCACAAATAACATATGGATCCAGTAGGGTCATTGCATGTCTGTTCTTTTCCTAAACCACATGGATCTACCAGTGCCATTGAATATGTCTTCTTTTCACAAACCACATATGGATCCACCAGTGTCCTTGCATGTGTATTCTTATCCTTAACCGCATATGGATCCACTAGAGTCATTGCATGTCTGTTCTTTTCATTAACCACAGCTAGAGTCATTGCATGTCTGTTCTTTTCATAAACCACATGGATCCACTAGAGTCATTACATGTGTGTTCTTTTCACAAACCACATATGGATCCACTAGATTCATTGCATGTGTGTTCTTATCCTAAACCAGCACTAGAGTCATTGCTTGTGTGTTCTTTCTATAAACCACCAGAGTCATTGCATGTGTGTTCTTTTCATGAACCACATGGATCCACCAGTGTCATTGCATGTGTGTTCTTTTCATGAACCACAAATAGAGTCATTGCATGTGTGTTCTTTTCACAAACAACATATGGATCCACCAAAGTCATTGCATGTCCGTACTTTTCATAAACCACATGGATCCACCAGTGTCATTGAATCTGTGTTCTTTTCACAAACCACATATGGATCCACTAGAGTCATTGCATGTCTGTTCTTTTCCTAAAGCACATATGGATCCACTAGAGTCATTGCATGTGTATTCTTTTCATTAACCACAGCTAGAGTCATTGCATGTGTGTTCTTTTCATGAACCACAACTAGAGTCATTTCATGTGTGTTCTTTTCACAAACCACGCATGGATCCACCAGAGTTATTACATGTTTGTTCTTTTGATAAACCACATGGATCCACCAGTGTCATTGAATGTGTGTTCTTTTCACAAACCATAGATGGAGTAATTGCAAGTCTGTTCTTTTACTAAACTACTTATGGATCCACCAGAGTCATTGCATGTCTGTTCTTTTCATAAACCACATGGATCCACAAGTGTCATTGAATGTGTGTTCTTTTCACAAATCACATATGGATCCACCAGTGTTATTGCATCTGAGTTCTCTTCATTAACCACATATGGATCTACTCGAGTTATTACATGTGTGTTCTTTTCATTAACCGCAACTAGAGTGTAACATCCCAATTTCAGCAACCCTGATTAGTTGTCTAGAAAGCCAAAATCTGGGGGAACATAAAAATTTTCTTGTTAAATGCTGAAGTGTTTGCTTGTTGTTTGGATATGCTTATGCATATGAGTGTGTATTAGATGATATACTCCTTACCTAAACACCAGTTGACAAAAGCTACTTCCCAAAACAGTCTTGGCTTAATTTCCATATTGTCAAATGTTCTGGTATTTCAAAACATGAGCCAAGATGCTTATGTAACCAAAACTATTTTTGTAACTTCTATTGACAAAACTATGGAGAGTTATATAATATAATCTCCTTATGTTTTCAAGACAGAACCTTCTAATACTCTTACCTCTAGATTTAACAAAAAACTTTTTGTAAACTTTTGAATTCTACTCTTTGTAGAGATACCAAGGACCTTTCCTTGTTCAAACTCCAACCTATTTCAAAATACCCATCCTTACCTCAAGCTAAGCTTGGTGGTAACCCCAGTAGTAATGATTTGTTTGTAAGATGAGTTGCCTTGATCTTCTGTATGATGAATTGCCTTGATCTGCTGCTTGATTTGTTCTTGATGGTTTTGTTGGCAAGAAAATAACTTTTCCTACAATTGTAGTCAACATGCCTACTTTGATAGAAGCTCACACCACCATCCAACCTTCTGTGGACCAACTCTTTGCATGGTTGTGTTCTACTCATATAGGTCTATCAATATCTACTTCACTTGTTCCCATTGGATCCTTGTGCTTCTTAAACCCACAAGGTTTTGAAGGCTAGTTGATAATCTGCTTTGGCAGGCTTATTTTATTCGAAGTTTAAAAGCTTGTCATGGTGAGCTCAAGCAGGATCCAGCTCCAACCCCTACACCACTGCAATCTACATCACTTGGTCTATCCAACCATCTACCCCATGCCCCAAGGGGAGATCTAAACTCCAAGATACTACTATGTTTTGATGGTATGAAATTAACATCACCCTAGATCCTTAATCTAAGGTATTCCACCAAAAACAACTTGGATTCTCCAATACCAAGGTTCCAAATGCTTGCTACACTTTTTCTACATCATCTACCTTGAGCATCAAGATTTATCAGCATTTATTCATATTTATTATTGACCAAAACTATTTAATTCCCTAAATAGGCAAAATCTCCAAAACTCCTCTCAATAAGGAAAGTTTGGTTTTTGCCAAAACACATCCTCAACTTTTGTCTCAATAGAGGTCCATATATCATACCCTAACTTCCAACTTCAAAAATAATTATTTTTGAAGAGCTTTATTATTTCTTTTTGCCCATTTTCTTAAATGGCCGAAATGGAATAATAAATGTTTTAAATACTTTTAAGCCCCAATAAATCTTGGGAAAATTCCCCTAAATGAGTAATCACATTTGGGACCATCTCAAACTGAAAACCAACCTTGTCCAATGTAAATTTATCAAATTATCCTCTAGAAACTACTTCTGCTGTTTTTGAATAAAGGGATTTAAGTGGACTTTAAATCTTTAGAAAAATCCCAAAAAATTCCTAGATATCTACCTTGACCTCATTTAACTACCAGTACCTTCTCCCTACCTTGTTATATACAAAATATTAAACTTCCTTTGCAAGCCTCATTTTGATCAAATGTGGCAAACTAAGTAATTAGTGGCCTAAACCAAATTAAAATCACCACCAAGGCTCACCCCCACTCACCACAGCAAACACCATCTCCTCTGGTCGTGATTACTGTAGCTGATCATTGTAGCATTCTTGTCCTCTAGTGGTTGGACAGTAGTGCTTAGCCTCATATGATTGCCTTGTCTTGCAAACTTCTCTTCCCCTTGCAGCTGAGGCACACTGCTCTCTCGCTGCCCTCAACCCACACGAGAAACCACCCCACGCCCACAGCAACCTCCTCTGGTTTCCACCTCCATCCATGCCCTCTCCATGGAATAAGTCCACTCTAGACCCCTTCCTCCTTGGTTAAAAAGGCCAGAGGCTCTCACCCCTGCACCTGCTCCGTCATTTGCCCCCCTCCCTCTACCTACCCGCCTCCAAGCCCCAGATCCAGCCCCATGGCTCCCCATCGCCCTTGGAAGAGAAAATCTCTCCCCTCGGCCTTCTTCGATGATGAAGCTTCCCATCGCCCTCGGTCTCTCCCGGCCCTCTATCTACTCTCTGTATCGCCTCCCTGGACATGAGCTACAACCTAATGCCTCTACTTTCATTGCAGGAACCCCGGAACGCTGTCACCGGCGACAACCCTGAGAGGAGCTCCCCTCCTGAGTCCGCCCTCTCCGAGCCCTCTCCGCACACCCAGGGCTCCCCCGAGGCTACAACATCCCTCCTGGTCCTCTCTTTCTCCTCTCCGACGGCATGCATGCAGCCCCGAGGCCTCTCCGACGAGCTCCGGCGAGCCTCATTCAGCCACCTCGCGCGAGCCGTCTCCCGACGCCAAACCCGCCACTGCCGCCCCTCCTTGGGCTCGCCTCGGAGTCCTCCATCACCTCAGCACGTCGCCCCTCCGCCCCTCAGGTGAGCACCCCGCTCCCATCCCGCCACCAGCTAGGGTTTACCCGTGCCGTCGTTGGGTCTGGGGAAGACGACGATGCCCCCACCGTTGATCCCGCCTCGAGCGAACGGTCGGGATCTCCCCGTACCGCTTTAGCGCCTCCCCCTCTCTGGCAAGCAGGCCACGTTTGGCAGTTCCAAAATTGCACTCCGCGCAGCTTCTCGCCCGGTGGGCCAACCCCCCCCCCCTTCGCGGCCCAGCTCGCCTAGAAAGCAGCCCACCTCTGTATCCCACTTATTCTTTTTTTCTCTCTAGGTCAATTTGTTGCAGTTGGGATTAATTCGTTTTAAAAATGGAAAACTCCATATTTTGCCTAGATAAAAATATATACATGTAACTACATGTTTTTCCCACTATGCAGCGCCACAAGTGGACCAAGATAAGTTTTAAATTAACTATGATAAATCACCCACTCAAATAGATATTTATACTAATAAAATCTTTCTGTGAGTTTTACACCCCCAAATGGAGTAAAACCAACTACCTCTAGTAGGTATCCCATGTACCTATCCCATGTCCTTTGTCCGATGCAAGGTGAACCATAATTTGGTTCTGGCCAATATAACAAAAACAACCATAATCTACATTTAGAAAATTCCCTAGGTCAGATTATAACTTGTTTTGACCTAAATCCAACTCCCCGTGATGTGGTACACTAAGGTCTACCAAACTCCACGAGCTAATGATTTATTGAGCCTTAGATAATTATCTGTGAATTAAACTATTCTGTGCATGGTTTATGCACCTCTAAATTCACTACAGTAGTTATACCACTACAAAAAGGTTTCTTCCAATTTCTACAGAAAGGTATTCCTAATACATACACTGTGTCCTTGGAATCAAACCAAAATCTTCGGTAGATTAAATTTGGTGAAAAAGACAAAATGTATACAAAACTGCCTTTGGGAATTTCCTGAGGGCATTCTGGTAATTGTATTGACCTGATTCCAACTCTCAGTGAACAAGTACATCAAACCCTACTGAACCATCCATGGAAATATTTTTGGAGCTCCAGAACTTTTCTGGTGAATTATTTCCTAAAACTAGATTCTTATTCACCCAAAAAATCACTATAAACTATTGGTATTTGATAAAATAGTGAAACCACTTTTGTTAGTTTCATTTTATCAACATCTATCAGTTGGTATCACCTTTACACAATAGTACCATACAGAATATGGTTTTGTTCCAAAATCCATCTATTAGATAGTTTCTAGACCATAAATCCTAAGGGATTTTCATCCCCTTCTCTGAGACCATTTCAACCTCCTAATTTCAATCCTCTCTAAAACTAGAGAACCTTAATTGGAGTTTATTCAATTGTTGGCTTGCTGAATGGTAATGGTGATTGTATGCCTTGTATTGATTGTGCCCTCTTGTTTGTTTGCATGTGTTCCCTATTGACGATAGTTGCGATTATATCGGAGAGCAGCAGGAGATGGTTTCTATTGGTTATTATGGTTTTCTAAAGAAGAAGTCTAGGGACAATTATGCCATATTGCTGATCTCAGGCAAGCCACCTTCTCGCTCATAAGCCTTGTCCTACTATTTTACTTACGCATGTTTTATCTTCTGTTGATTTAAAACTGCATTGTTTTACTCTATATTGACTGAATATATGGTAGTGATTTGGATCCTCCAAATCATTACTCAATGGTACTACTAAGTACAAACCTCTTGATGTTACCTACTTGCCCCTAGTATGGTAGATGGTGTAGTACACCATATCCCCTTGGAGACCCACGATTTAGCCGAAGCAAAGCTAGAGGATGGGAAGACCCCGAAAAAAGTTTTACCAAATGTTTTATGATAAAACCTTGGTGAGGTGGGACCTCCCAAGAGATGTTGAGAAAGAAAAAGGTTTTGTTTAAAAAAATGCTGGAAGAAAACCGGAGGAAAAAGGGTTACGAAAACGCACCTGGTTCTTTGCAGTCTAGTTATAACAACTTAACCCTGTGCAACCACATTACTCTGGAATGGGACAGGGCTGGATTTGAAGGTGTTTATTCTGGTATAAACTGCCTAGTAACTACTACAGGGGATCGGGGATCCCTGGAGGGTGGGCCTTCTCCGATATGGGTCCATCGACCTGGAGAAGGAATGAATGGTCGGTAGGCCCGCATGCGTTACTATGAGCCCCTCATTGAAAGCGTGTCGTGGGACCTGCAATAAGCGCTCCGGTTGGTCCTCGCCCAACATCCCGGTTTTGAGGGGATTAACACTCATAGGGTAGGCACTTATATTGGAGTGGGCATCCGAAGAGTCTTGATCGGTTACTCGACCGACGATCAGTGCAGATCAGGGTAGTGTACCCAGATGGTGTGGGCAAAGTGTACAACCTTTGCAGAGTGTAAATCTATTCGAATAGCCGTGTCGGTGGTTAAGGACGGGTTGGACAAACTTCTGTAGAGCGGTGCTGGTTTTGTTTTTAAAAAGGATTTTCGGAAAGGAAATGATTTTGAAAATGTGTTGACCATGGGATGGTCGGGAAGGATACCTACTTTGACCATGGGATGGTCAGAGAGGTATGGAAGGAGTTTGGTCATGGGACGACCTGAAGGCGGGAACAAATGGGTGACCCAATCCTGATGTTTTCCAAAACTTTTTAAAAAGGTTTCCAAAAACTGTTTACAAAGGTTCTTAAAAAGGATATGTAGATGCTATATCTACTAGAGAAACTATTTGAGAAAAGAACCTCTCTTGGAGCCCTCCGAATACCATAGCCATATTGCATAGCCTCTTATTATTATTATTATTATTATTTTCTTAAGGTGGTTTGCGAGTACATTCAAAGTACTCACTGGCATCGTCCATGGCTATTATCTTGGTCAGATATCAAGAGGAAGAGGGCATGGGCGCCTGTGCGAGCTAGGACGTTCTCCTAGTCAGTTGCCTGTAGGCTAAGGCATGGCTCGGGATCTGCGTTTGATGAAGATCCGCTGATGTTTATTGATGTAGCCATAATGTCATTTATGTAAGTCTTGTAATTCGGTACCTTCTGGGATGTTGTAATGATACTTGTCGGTTATGTGCCACGACTAACTGATCATGGGATCGTGGTTGTATGCATAATAGGGATTCTCGGAGGATTAATCCGGGGGCCCCACAGACTTGGTATCAGAGCCATCCTGACTGTAGGAGAACCTTAGTTAGCATGGTCGCTAGACAAGAACCTTATTTTGAAAACCCTGGCTTTCGAAAACTAGTTTCCCAAGGAGTTTCAATAAAATATTACTTCTTCTCTTACTCTAAGTAAATACTTTCGAAAATGGTTTACTCCAACTCTTGTCCCCAAACTTCAACCCTCCGGATTTTAAATAACTAGGAACTGGAACCCGGAGAAGACAATGAGAACAAGACGACAAAAAGCGACTACCCGCAAGCACAAGGAGGCTACAATATCGCTCTACCAGCATAATCCTCCTAACTAGAAGGCATCAAGTGTTGCACTATCAAGAAGTGTCCGAGATATGACGAAGGCTTCATCCGCAAGATAGTGACTCTGACCTGAAGAAAGACGATGTCTAGGTTCAATGGTCCTAAGAATAGGATTCCCCTACCTCGCGAGTAGTTGACTCCTTGGTCCCTAGCATTGACTGTGTTCGCTTGCCTAAGTGCATCCTATGTTGCTTGATGTGTGATGTTTGCCGAGGACACGGCGATTCCCTCGCTCTGTTCTTCTTGTGTGTATGTCCTGGATTGCCTTGACCTCCCTAAAAATGCGACTCGACGAGCGATAACCCACCTAGTAACTCAAGAAACCTCTGTGTTAGCTGTCGGTATGGAGACCCGGACTAACCTCAAGAGTATATGAGAGGAAAAGCATCGCCAGAACCAGGAGTTCGACATCATCAAGTCAGAAACCACTTGAAGACCTCACCTCAGCAAGACGGCATACCTCGTCAAACTCATCCCGCAAGACTCGTCACTAGCACCACACTCCCTTGTTCCCCAGTCTACTACCGCAAGAATCCCATTGAAGCTGGAAGTCAATCACTGAAGGATCCTCAATCTCCACAAGAAACCACCCGATAAGTCAACCCAAGACAAGAAGTGGAGACCAAACCACCCTAACCTAAGTGTATTAGAGTTTCAGACCGCCACAGGAGACTAATTAATCTAGTCGACCCTACCCAAACCAAAGAATGATCCTCCCTAGAAGTGCATAACCACCCCTGAAGCCAGATGATAAGGAAGCATTAGGACAACAAGTCTACTCCATCTTCGAGCAGGAACAACGCCAAGTGTTCAAGGGACGACAACCCCTCCAAAACTAGATGCCTCCACCCGAACGAAGCACTATCAAGAAGAGTCGTAAACAACTAGCTTACCCTGAGCGAAATCCTAAAAGCTTCGTTAGGAAACCACCCCTACCAAGGTTGATAAAATAAGGCATCACTCGGCAACCCCAGCTCAAGACTCCGGGGAGATACAGCCACCTAGCTAACAGCAAGCCAGCCTTCCAAGATAGAAGCTCCAAACCATTCTCGATGAACCATTAGTAAAGCTCTAAGGAGGAAAGAGTACGTCTTTCCACTCAACCTCCAGAACGATGTCTACCGGAAGATACTTCAGAAAGGATCCACAGTTCCGACGTCCTTTCGCCAAGTAGCAACTCACGGTCCATCAGAGGAGAAACTAATTGAAGATCCTACGAAGTCCCTATGCCGTTCCAGCTGAAGACCCACCGGAAGGGCCACCGTATCGCTAACCGCTCAGTTCCAATCGCTTAGAGGATTTGAGACTCCAACGACTCCAATAGGCTAAGTACGAATAATAGTAGGATATAAGCCCCGTAAGTTATAGTTCATCGGACACCTGCTGAAGACCTCGATTCTAGGAAAAAGATGGACGACAATCTTAATAACCGCCACCAATGAAGACAAGAAGGAAGGACTGCGTTATGTCTGAGCTAACCTAGTCAAATCCTAAGGGGGAAATACTGCGTCTTTCCCATACAAATAGAGTAAACCCTCGCCAGGAGCCAACCCAGAAGCTTGGACCCCAACGTCATTAATAGGGTACGCTACGACCCTAAGGAAGAGCTGTGAGTCCCTAGAGAAAGGTACTCCCAACTATAGATTCTATCTCCCGACGAGTACCCCGTGAAGTTCAGCATCAAGAGAGTCTGCCCAGTCTAAGCCCTCGTGCTCAACTCTCTGTGCATCCTGAAAGACTGAAGCTCAACTTCATCGACAGGGTAATCACTTTCAAAGACGGAGTCCGTAAGATAGTACGCGTAAGACACCTAGTATCAACCCGACTCAAAATCCCCTAACCGTACTCCCCTGAATCTCGGGACGATATTCTTTTAAGGGGGAAAGATCTGTAACATCCCTATTTCAGCAACCCTGATTAGTTGTCCAGAAAGAAAAAATTAGGGGGAACAAAAACTTTTTCTTGTTAAATGCTAAAGTGTTTGCTTGTTGTTTGGATATGCTTATGCATATGAGTGTGTATTAGATGATATAATCCTTACGTAAACACCAGTTGACAAAAGCTACTTCCCAAAACAGTCTTGGCTTAATTTGCATATTCTCAAATGTTCTAGCATTTCAAAACATGAGCCAAGATGCTTATGTAACCAAAACTATTTTGGTAACTTCTATTGACAAAACTATGGAGAGTTATATAATATAATCTCCTTATGTTTTCAAGACAGAACATTCTAATACTCTTACCTCTAGATTTAACAAAAACCTTTTTGTAAACTTTTGAATTCTACTCTTGGTAGAGATAACAAGGACCTTTCCTTGTTCAAACTCCAACCTATTTCAAAATACCCAGCCTTACCTCAAGCTAAGCTTGGTGTTAACCCCAGTAGTAATGATTTGTTTGTAAGATGAGTTGCCTTGATCTGCTGTCTAATGAATTGCCTTGATCTGCTGCTTGATTTGTCTGCTTAGGAGATAGTATGAGCTACTCTAGGAGATCTTAACTAGCATCAGGATGTTTCCAAATCATCACTCCCTAAGGAGGAATACAAACCTGGATCTGATGTCTAGCCACTAGGTGATAATCTAAAACCCCTAGCTAGATCAACTCTAAAGTGATTCCTTCTAGAAACCTCCAAGTCAATGAGGACCAATATCAAGCAAGGATCTTTTCTACTCCATCTACACTCCAACATCATTCACTTGATGATTCTTGGGTACCTTGCAAACCAATAAAAATATCCCCTCTCATGCTCTACTCAAAAATCCTAAATTTGCCAAATTTGGCTAAGTCTGGATATCTGTTTCCAACAACACCTTTTTGAATGTCTCCCTTTCTCAACCCTTGTGCATTTTTGGTAATGCACTTGAATCAACTTCTACCAAGGCTCACTCTTGACCTTGGTTATATCATCCTCCAACCCACTTGTTCTTGATGGTTTTGCAGGAAAGAAAATAACTTTTCCTGGAATTCTAGTCAACATGCCTACTTTGATAGAAGCTCACACCACCATCCAACCTTCTATGGACCAACTCTTTGCATGGTTGTGTTCTACTCATATAGGTCTATCAATATCTACTCCACTTGTTCCCATTGGATCCTTGTGCTTCTTAAACCCACAAGGTTTTGAAGGCTAGTTGATAATCTACTTTGGCAGGCTTATTTTATTCGAAGTTTGAAAGCTTGTCATGGTGAGCTCAAGAAGGATCAAGCTCCAACCCCTACACCACTGCAATCTAAATCACTTGGTCTATCCAACCATCTACCCCATGACACAAGGGGAGATCTGAACTCCAAGATACTACCATGTTTTGATGGTACGAAATTAACATCACCCTAGATCCTTAATCTAAGGTATTCCACCAAAAACAACTTGGATTCTCCAATCCCAAGGTTGCAACTTCTTGCTACACCTTTTCTACATCATCTACCTTGATCATCAAGATCTATCAGCATTTATCCATATTTATTATGGACCAAAACAATTTAATTCCCTAAATAGGCAAAATCTCCAAAACTCCTCTCATTAAGGAAAGTTTGTTTTTTGCCAAAACACTTCCTAAAATTTTGGCTCAATAGAGGTCCATATATCATACCCTAACTTCCAACTTCAAAAATAATTATTTTTGAAGAGCTTTATTATTTCTTTTTGCCTATTTTCTTAAATGGCTGAAATGGAATAATAAATTATTTAAATACTTTTAAGCCCCAATAAATCTTGGGAAAATTCCCCTAAATGAGTAATCACATTTGGGACCATCTCAAACTGAAAACCAACCTTGTCCAATGTAATTTTATCAAATGATCCTCTAGAAACTACTTCTGCAGTTTTTGAATAAAGGGATTTAAGTGGACTTTAAATCTTTAGAAAAATCCCAAATAATTCCTAGATATCTACCTTGACCTCATTTAACTACCAGTACCATCTCCCTACCTTGTTTTATACAAAATATTAAACTTCTTTCGCAAGCCTCATTTTGATCAAATGTGGCAAACTAAGTAATTAGTGGCCTAAACCAAATTAAAATCACCACCAAGGCTCACCCCTACTCACCACAGCAAACATCATCTCCTCTGGTCGTGATTACTGTAGCTGATCACTGTAGCATGCTTGTCCTCTAGTGCTTTGACACTAGTGCTTAGCCTCATATGAGTGCCTTGCCTTGCAAACTTCTCTTCCCCTTGCAGCTGAGGCAAACTGCTCTCTCCCTGTCCTCAGCCCACACCAGAAACCACTCCCACGCCCACAGCAACCTCCTCTGGTTTCCACCACCATCCATGCCCTCTCCATGGAACAAGTCCACTCTAGACCCCTTCCTCCTTGGTTAAAAAGGCCAGAGGATCTCACTGTAACAACCCAAAACTTTAATCCAAGCTTATCAAGATCCAAATCATCAAATTTAGGGTTAACAAAAACTTTTCCAAATTAAAAATGAAAGCATTCATCTGTATGTGCATTTAATTTAGGAATTGATTTGAATTGCCATAGTTTTGTGATTCCTTGGTTGTAAAATGTTTTTATGGTAAATTAAACATCATCTAAATCTTTCTCAAGCAAATCCCAAAGAAAATCAAATCAAAAACAATTAAAAATGAGGAATGGTCATTTTGGTCATTTTAATCCACTACACTACTTTGAGTGTTCCTAGCACTCATTACTCAACATCTGGATCTTTACACCCCTTGCTAGTACACATAATGAGGTACCAAGGCCCACTTTTTGATCTGCTAAAAACATTCAAATACTTATTTTAAATGGCATGTGAAAATTGAATTCAGTGCATATGCCTAGATCACCCCTATTTCAAAAACCATCCTATTGAACTCCATTTTTAGAACCCTTGCAACCAGAGGCTACCTAGTACTAGTGGAGATCACTCAAAAATTTTGAAACCAAAATTCAAACTTTTGCTTCTTGTGGCCATTTCATCGAACAGGTGGCAGACACAAATCTTACAAATCCTAAAACACTATAGTGAGCAGTAGTTATGGTCTCCATTTGGGCCTAACTTGGTCCCCTTGTTCCCCCAGCTAGAACCCCGGCCCTAACTCTCTCTCCCTCTCCACTGTCTGCTCCAGTAGCAAGCCGCCCGACGCCATGCCCTAGGTCGACCATGGACCGCTCGCTCCAGCCCGTCTCGCGCTCTCCTTCGCCTGTTGGGAGATAGGCACCATCACACCGCTTCGCCTCGACCAGCCCCCAACCAAAAACGAGCGGAGGACTCATTTGCTCACGACCATGCCGCTGTCCGCCATGCCGATCACCCCGGAGTGTCGCGCCCGCCAAAGTAGCACCGACCATGCCTAGCCCTAGCATTGCGTGGCAGCACCCGCAGCAGGCCCAGCAACCGGTCAGACATCGTCGTTCGCCGCCTCGTGACCAGCAGACCGGAGGAACAGCGTCGAACACCGCCATCCGCGTGCAGTTCACCGCACGCTCCCGACTAGTAGAGACTCCGCATTGCCGCGCCTTTAAACCCCAGAGGACCGTGGGGGAACAGAGCATCCATCGTCGCCTTCGCCCATGCCATGAGAGCCCTGCATCATCGTCACTGATGACCTAACCATCGCCCGCTCTGCCCCCTCGTCGACCCTATATAAAGCGGCCACCCCAGCCCCATTTCTCCACACTCACCCACTCCCCACCTCTCACTGAACCTTACCCACCTCTAGCCGAAGCCGCTTGAGCTCTGTCTCGCCGGAATTGGAGCCAAAGCCGCCGCAGCACGAGGAGAAGGGCGTTTGTGATTTAGGGCACCCCAAGCTCAGCCGCAACCGCGCCTCGCCTTGCCGTCGTCTACTAGCCCATTTGCCCGCCTCACCCACCGCCGCGTCTAGGTCATGTTCTCGCCGGAGGGATCCGTCATCGACGATGACTCACCATCGTTAGATCCCCTTTAGATCGTGTGGCCCAGGATGCTAGATACCGCTTCGGTAAAATTGTGCCGCTGACCGTGGAGCCCGCATGTCAGGCAGCCCGCTGCGCGCACTGTGCATAGATGGGCCAGCCCAGTTAGTTCCAGCGCGTGTTAAAGTTTCAAATTTAATTTTTTCTAATTAGAGTTAATCTAGTTTGTGTCCACTAATTTAAAAATCAATTTTGGGAGTTTCACAAATCCAAATTGCATGAAACCAATTTTTCTTGAAATGTATTGAAATGATCTAGCCAAGCCCGTTGGATTTAATTAAATTAGAGTCATAGATCTCTCCTAGTAATAATAACAAAACAGAAGCATTTGCACCTTGCAACATTTTTATAAAATCAACCAAGATAGGTTTTGAGTTGATTCCAACTCTCAAAAATCACATTTCATCATACCTATCTGAATATGTAATAATATTAATGTTTACATGCAGTGACTTTGGACTAGTACCAACATAATGCTATATAGGCATTTCTAGTCACTTTAAATCATTAAATAATGAACTTAAACCAAAGTAATTATGATCCAACCCTTAAATCACATTCCCATATGTTAGAATATGTGGTGATGACATGTGTCCACATGATCCCATATTTTAATTGGTGAATATTAAATCTTAGTTAATTTTTTTTGTTAATGAGTAGAAATTACTTTTCTAAATTAAAAAGAGTGAAACTATTAAATTAAACTTGTGATCCTTGAGATGATAATAGATCATCAAATGTGTGTCTTAGAATGATAATTAGACTAGTTAAGTATTGTTTGGTTATTGTGTACTCCGTATGTATTTATAGACGATAGTACCGACCAAGTCTACGAGGAGGAGGAGTTCTACCAAGAACAAGAAGAAAACTTCAACCACTGCACCAACCAAGGCAAGGCACCATTAACAATGCAAGCTATTGTAGAAAGCTAGAATTAAGCTAGTTAACTTGATCCAAGATGCTATAGGCATGCTTGAGTCATATCACTTTGACTATTAGTTACCCGAAATCTTAGTTACAAGATTTACTTCCTTTACTTTACCCAAAGTTGTTTACTTGTTTTGAACGTAGCATAAAGAGTATAAAACTTGACCTAATTAGAACCGTTTAGATGTCATTCTATGCCATGAGATTGAACCCATATTTTCCACCTTAGTGAACACTCTTAACTTAGTAGTTTAGAGTAGATCAAAAACCTGAGTCACTTGAGATGGGAACACTTGGGGAAAATGAATTATGAAAACCTTGGAATGTTGAGTCGTTCTATTGAGATGTTTTGACATGTGTTGAGAAAACACAAATGGTTGATGATGATGAAAATGTTGAGGCATGAGCCTTAACCCTTTTTATAAAACTGATGATTGGATTCGGATGCGATACCATTCCAAATTAACGATACAACCACATTACCTGAATTGGGTAAGGCTTAGCTGGAAATTTGTATGCATTAGTATTAGTTTCCTCACGGGAGAGGTCTGAGCTGAGGCTACCTCTCATGATGTCCACCTATGCAGTGCCCAAGATGACAGATGGTCATGGTTGGGAGGCCATGCTCATAGGAGAGGTGCTTATACTAGGGTGTGTGAAGGGAAAGTTATGTTTGATTATCTGCATACGAAGTATGATGATTCAGGGTTATCCCGGACCGATGTATCGAATCTTGTGGTGAAAGTGTACCACCTCTGCAGAGTGTCAAACTATTCGAATAGCCGCGTCCGCGGTTATGGACAGTTGGAATGGCCATACTATTTCATTGTCAGATGTTTTCCAAACAACTAATGAAATGAATGAGGAATCTTGACTTGACCACAACAGGGTGGTGTTTATGACAATAGCTTCCCAACTTAAGTGATTCTAGAACTTTATTTTATCTTTCTTTACTTTAGAACTCAGCTTAGGTTTCAAACTTAAGTTTATAGTTAAACTTAGATTTAGCACTTTAACCTAGAACTATATTACTTGTTAGAGGTAGTTTGCGAGTACTTAAAGAGTACTCGTGGCTTTTGTCCCAGGCTATTCTCATGGCCAGACTATGAAGGAGACTATTAGGAGGATGGCTAGCAGGACGGCTATGATAACTAGGATTATCTGCCTTCATCAGCATTGCCTGTGCCCAGAAGATGGACCCCACCGCTACGCTTATCTATTATTTTCCGCCGTGTGTTGTATTTAGACTGGATCATGAGATCCTTATTTGTGTAAGACCTTATGTATGGTTTGTAATGGATGATGTACTGTGATATCCATTCTGTTACGTCTCGCAAAAATGGTAATCCTGGGATTGGGAGGTATGGCATAACGGGCATCTGGGATTAAAAATCTGGGTGTTGACAAGTTGGTATCAGAGCCATCCTGACCATAGGATACCCTTGTTACAATGGACGTTCAAACAAAAACTTAGTTTCAAAACCAAAGTGAGTATTTATGAAAAAAACTATCTCCTCTCTTATCCTTGTGAACTCATTCTTTCTCAAAAATTCATATGCCTCAAAATTCTTACATTAATACTTAAAATTTGACACACTTGATCACATCACTAACTTCCTCATCCTAAATTATTGTAGATAGAGTCTCAGTTCAGCAAGTTCTACCAGTTGGGAAATGGAGGTCAGCTGATCTTCGAGAGGGATCTGGATTCACTATCAGAGTTACTGGGACGCCCACATCCGGAGTTTCTTGGAGCTCAAGTTCCAGGACCCCCAGGAGGATACCTACAATGGCTAGTCACCACGGACCTTAGAGGAAGCATCGAAGCACCAACTTCTGGGAGAATTCCGTTCTCTGTGAGAGAGAGCAACTGGCTAGATGGATTAGCCAGGGCAATGCATGAAGCTCTCACACGTCTATGTGCCCTCAGCGTCAACCAAATCCAAGGAACCCGTTTTGCCCACTATGCAAGACGTGACTTCATGGGAATGCCGATGGAGATGCCAAGTCATCCAGCACTAGCGCCAAGTGGAGAACCTCGACTTCCTGTTGTATGACCGTCAGAGGGAGCTGGACAATGCTAGGGAGTTAGCCAACCAGAATCATGTCATTGCCGACCAGAAGGCTCAGACTTTCGCACTGCTCGTCCAGGATTGCCAGTCTCTTTGCCGCTAGCATGCAAAGAAGGATCGCACCATCGCTTGTCTTCAGAAGAAGGTGGCCGACCTCGAGAAGATAGTCAAGGAGCAGGAAGCCCAACTTATAGCAAAGGAAGAAGAAGAGGAGGGTGAAGACATCCAGGGAGACATGCACTCTTATCTCAGCAAGGATGGTGACTTTCTGGAGGAGGATGCCATGGACTTCTACATTGATGATGAGGACTCCGACTTCATCGACGATGAGTAGATGTACTAGAGCATTGTTGTAGCATGAAATGTATCGGTCCCACTGTATCGTAGCTTACAGAATGGTTCTTCAAACCATCTGTTTTCCTTTGATTGTTGTGGTGTGTGTTGTACCGTGTGCTTGTTTGCATGAATGAAAGTGAAGTTAGTTGAAAAACCTGAGTCTAACTCAAAGTTTTAGCTTGGAAAACCCAAAACCTTGAACCTTAGAATTTCCCTATTACCCCAATATCTATCTCAATCTTTGGATGACTCCTGGAAACCAAGGAGGGAGCAGCTCGTCGCAAGACCCAATGATGCAAATCTTGCAGAATCTCAACGCAGACCGTAAAGCAAGAAGGGCAGAGCGCCAAGCTAACTTAGCAACACTTCAGCAGATCGCCCAGATGGCTCTCAACAACCAAGGGCATGGAAATTAGGATCATCAAGGATCCAAGCTGAAGAACTTCCAGAATACCAATCCCCCAATCTTTAGCACGTCGGAAAACCCATTAGATGCTGATGACTGGTTGTAGACAATGGAAAATAACTTAGAAGTTGCAAGAGTTGATGAAAATGAGAAAGTTCTCTTTGCCACCCACTATCTGGCAGGAGATGCAAGAGCTTGGTGGAATAGTATCCGCAATATGAACCATGGTGAAGTGATGACATGGGAAGCATTCAAAGTCAAGTTCAGCCGCACCCATGTGCCGCAAGGTCTAGTCAACAGAATGAGAGATGAGTTCCGCGAATTGAAGCAAGGAAGAATGATTGTGGTGGAGTACCGTGATAGATTCCTGACACTTGCCAGATATGCACCTGATGAGATCAACACGGAGGCCAAGAAGAAGGAGAGGTTCCTGAACGGACTGCATGACGAGATGCAGGCTGTCCTCGTCAACATCCGTTTCGAGGATCTCGAAGAGCTAGTCGACTCTGCTATTCATATGGAAGGGAAGATTAATCAGGCAAACGATAACTGCAAGCATCGTATCATGTAGCAGTCTGGATCTAGCAGACACCAGAAGTACCGTCCCAACCCCTCCCCAGGATATGCACCAAGGAACAACCGACCCCCAATGTCTCGCCCAAGCTACCCCAACCGTAGCGGAGGCAATGGGACGGCCAGAGGAAACAATCACAACTTCGGCAATGCCAACAATTTCAACCGTGCACCTCCCAAGACCAACAGCAACAACGACAACACTGCACCCAGAACTGGCAGCAATGATGTGCCTGTCATAGTCAAGGACAAGTCCCAGATCACTTGTTTTGAGTGTGGAGTGAAGGGTGACTACTCCAATGAGTGTCCCAAGAAGACCGCAGCCAATGCCAATGTGAATGCCCTAGCTTAGCATCAGCGTCGTGTTCAACCAGGAAGAAGATTTGCCCCAGGGAACCCTCACAACCGCAATGGCCATCTCTTCCACATGAACACAGAAGAAGCCCAGGAAGCGCCAGATGTAGTGCTGGGTATGTTTTCTGTCAACTCAGTTTTAGCAAGAGTATTGTTTGATTCAGGAGCATCGCATTCATTTGTCACCGAAGAATTTGCATGCACTAGTAAGATTCACCCAACCAACCTGAAGCATGTCATGATAGTTCAAATCCTCGATTCCACAACCAAAGCTAGAAAAATTTGCAAAGCTGTGCCTATCAGAATACATGGGATAGATTTTTATGCCAACCTAATTGTACTTGGAACCAAAGGATTGGAAGTAGTACTAGGTATGGACTATATGTCTAGGCATAAAGGACTCATAGACCGTGCTAAGAAAGCCATCACCATGACCAGTAGTTCTTGAGTAACAGTAGAGCATATCTCTGAAACCTTACCCCGCCAATTCAAGTGCAACAAGAGTGTAGCCCTGCCCACTATAGACCAAGTCAGAGTAGTCTGTGAATACCCTGACGTATTCCCAGATAAATTGCCAGGTATGCCCCCAGATAGGGATATTGAGTTCATTATCGAACTAATCCCTGAAACCGGACCCATAGAACAGAGACCCTATAGCATGAACCCCTCAGATTTAGTGGAACTGAAGAAGCAGTTGGATGCTATGTTAGAAAAAGGCTTGATTCAACCAAGTGCATCGCCATGGAGATCACCAGTGTTATTCGTCGACAAGAAAGATGGAGGCAACCGTCTGTGCATAGATTACAGAAATTTGAATGACGTTACCATCAAGAACACGTACCCCTTGCCAAAGATAGAGGATCTATTTGATCAATTGACTGGAGCCCAGGTATTCTCAAATATTGATCTTAGGACTGGTTATCACCAACTTAAGATTCATGCAATGGATATTCCAAAGACCGCCTTTACTACTCGCTATGGTTTATACGAGTATACGGTTATGTCTTATGGATTAACCAATGCCCCTACTTATTTCATGAATCTCATGAATAAGATCTTTATGAATTTCCTAGATAAGTTTGTAGGTCTGTTTATCGACGACATCCTTATCTACTCCAAGTCAGAAGAAGAGCATGAGCAACATCTGAGAAGCATTCTAGAAACCCTGAGAGAGCATCAGTTATATGCCAAGTTTAGCAAGTGTGAGTTTTGGCTAAAAGAAGTAGGATTCCTAGGACATATTGTGTCTGCCGGAGGAATCTCTGTTGATCCCACCCAGATCAAAGATGTCGAAGAATGGGAAACCCCAACCACTCAAACCCAAGTCCGTGCATTTCTCGGATTAGCGGGATATTATCGCAAGTTCGTAGAAGGATTCCCGAGCATCGCCAGACCCATGACCCAATTGTTGAAGAAGGACAAGAAGTTTGACTGGACTGAAAAATGTGAAGCCAGTTTTTAGGAGCTGAAAAAGAGATTGATATCAACCCCAATACTAATTATGCCAGATATCAAGAAGCCATTTGATGTATACTGTGATGCATCCAATATTGGTCTAGGATGTGTATTGATGCAAGAAGGCAAAGTCATCGTGTATCTGTCTCAACAACTGAAGCAGCATGAGCAGAACTATCCGACCCATGATCTTGAGCTAGCAGCTGTGGTTCTAGGATTGAAGACATGGCGTCATTATTTGATGGGTAATCGCTGTGAGATTTACTCAGATCACAAGAGTTTAAAGTATAGCTTCACTCAGAAGGAGCTGAATATGAGGCAAAGGAGATGGATAGAGTTAATCAAGGATTATGACCTTGACATTCACTATCACCCCAGCAAAGCCAATGTGGTAGCGGATGCTCTTAGCAGATTGCCATGTAGGCTAAACACCATGATCAAGGAGAAGCAGCCAAGTTTGTATGAAGAGTTGGAGCAGTTCAAGACTGAATTAGTTAGAAAAGGATTCTTAGATAGCATTGAACTTCGACCCACTTTGATTAGCCAAATCAAGGAAGCCCAGAAGGGGAATGAACTATCGACGGAATCAAACGCCGTATTCGTACAGGAAAGGTACCTGGATTCACCGAAGACGAAGAAGGAGTATTGTGGTACAAAGGACGTATCTATGTGCCAGCAGGTTTGGAACTGAAGCAAATTATCATGAAGGAAGCTCATGATACTCTTTATTCTATCCACCCCGGAGGAACGAAGATGTATCAAGATTTGAAAGAGCAATTTTGGTGGCACAAGATGAAGAGAGAAATTGGAAGCTACATCGCCAAGTGTGACATCTGTCAAAGAGTCAAAGCAGAGCATCATAGGCCTGCAGGACTATTGCAACCATTGCAGATTCCGGAATGGAAATGGGATTCCGTCGGAATGGACTTTATCACCGGGTTGCCTACTTCTAGTAGGGGAAATGACTCAATCTGGGTCATAGTTGATAGACTGTCCAAGGTAGCCCACTTTATACCTGTCAAGACTACCTACTAGAGTGCGAAGCTAGCAGAGCTATACATTTCTAGGATTGTTAGTCTGCATTGAACCCCCAAGACCATCATATCAGATCGAGGAACCCAGTTTACCTCGAGATTTTGGTAGAAAGTCCAGGAAGGATTGGGAACCAAGTGGAACTTCAGCACCGCTTATCACCCGCAAACTGATGGACAGACTGAGAGAGTCAACCAAATCTTAGAGGATATGCTTAGAGCTTGTGTGTTAGAATTCGGATCAAAATGGGAAGACTGCCTGCCTTTCGCAGAATTCACATATAACAACAGTTATCAAGCTAGTTTGCAGATGGCACCATTTGAATTCCTATACGGAAGAAAGTGTCATACCCCTTTGAATTGGTCGCAAGTAGGAGAGAGTCAGATCTTTGGACCCGACATTCTCCGAGAAGCTGAAGAGAAGGTTCACCAGGTCCGTGAGCACCTCAAGACCTCCCAATCCAGACAGAAGAGTTATGATGACAAAAGAAGGAGAGACCTGACTTTCAATGTCGGAGATTTTGTGTATATCAAGGTTTCACCATTGAAGGGAACTCAACGCTTTAGTTTGAAAGGGATGTTAGCCCCCAGATATATCGGGCCCTTCAAGATTCTGAACCGTTGAGGAGAAGTATCGTATCAACTGGAACTGCCTGAGGAGATGTCAGCCATCCACAATGTGTTCCATATCTCGTTACTTCGCAAATGCTAGGAAGTGCCCGAGAAGACTGAAGTTTTCAAGTACATCGATCACAGGGCTATAGAAATCAACAATAACCTGACCTATCGAGAAGTGCCCATCCGTATCTTAGAAGAAGCCTACAGAACCACCAGGACAAGGAGCATCAAGTTTCTCAAGATTCAGTGGAACAACCATACCGAGGACGAAGCCACTTGGGAGCGTGAAGATTACATTAGGACAGAGTTCCCAGATCTCTTTAGTTCCTAGTTTTCTTTGTAAATCTCGGGACGAGATTTTGTTTAAGGGGGGAAGGTTGGTAACATCCCAAAACTTTAATCCAAGGTTATCAAGATCCAAATCATCAAATTTAGGGTTAACAAAAACTTTTCCAAATTAAAAATAAAAGCATTCATGTGTATGTGCATTTAATTTAGGAATTGATTTGAATTTCCATGGTTTTGTGATTCCTTGGTTGTAAAATGTTTTTATGGTAAATTAAACATCATCTAAATCTTTCTCTAGAAAATCCCAAAGAAAATCAAATAAAAAACAATTAAAACGAGGAATGGTCATTTTGGTCATTTTAATCCACTACACCACTTTGAGTGTTCCTAGCACTCATTTTGATCTTTACACCCCTTGCTAGTACACATAATGAGGTACCAAGGCCCACTTTTTGATCTGCTAAAAACATTAAAATACTTATTTTAAATGGCATGTGAAAATTGAATTCAATGCATATGCCTAGATCACCCCTATTTCAAAAACCATTTTTAGATCCCTTGCAACCTTTTTTATTGAACTCCATTTTTAGATCCCTTGCAACTAGAGGCTACCTAGTACTAGTGGAGATCACTCAAAAATTTTGAAACCAAAATTCAAACTTTTGCTTCTTGTGGCCATTTCATCGAACAGGTGGCAGACACAAATCTTACAAATCCTAAAACACTATAGTGAGCAGTAGTTATGGTCTCCATTTGGGCCTAACTTGGTCCCCTTGTTCCCCCAGCTAGAACCCCGGCCCTAACTCTCTCTCCCTCTCCCCTGTCTGCTCCTGTAGCAAGCCGCCCGACGCCATGCCCTAGGTCGACCATGGACCGCTCGCTCCAGCCCGTCCCGCGGTCTCCTTCGCATGCTGGGAGACAGGCACCATCACACCGCTTCGCCTCGACCAGCCCCCGACCAAAAACGAGCGAAGGACAGGCCTCATTTGCTCGCGCCCATGCCGCTGTCCGCCATGCCGATCACCCCGTAGCGCCGCGCCCGCTAGAGCACAACCGACCACGCCTAGCCCTAGCATTGCGTGGCAGCACCCGCAGCAGGCCCATCAACCGCCCATCGAACACCGCCGTCCGCACGTAGTTCACCGCACGCTCCCGACCAGTAGAGACTCCGCTTTTCCGCGCCTTTAAGCCCAGAGGACCGCTGGGGAACAGAGCATCCATCGCCGCCCTTGCCCATGCCGAGAGAGCCCCGCATCATCGTCACCGATGACCTCACCGTTGCCCGCTCTGCCCCCTCGTCGACCCTATATAAAGCGGCCACCCCAGCCCCATTTCTCCACACTCAACCACTCCCCACCTCTCACTGAACCTTACCCACCTCTAGCCGAAGCCGCTCGAGCTCTGTCTCGCCGGAATTGGAGCCGAAGCCGCCGCAGCAGGAGGAGTAGGCCGTTTGCGATTTAGGGCACCCCAAGCTCCGCCGCAACCGCGCCTCGCCTTGCCGTCGTCTACGAGCCCGTTTGCCCGCCTCACTGACCTTGCTTGAGCCCTGGTATGCCCCCAATCGACCCCCACCGCCGCGTCTAGGTCACGTTCTCGCTGGAGTGATCCGCCGTCGACGATGACTCAGCACCATTAGATCCCCTTTAGATCGTGTGGCCCATGATGCTAGATACCGCTTCGGTTAAATTGTGCCGCTAACCGGTGGAGCTCGCATGTTAGGCAGCCCGCTGCACGCACTGTGCATAGATGGGTCGGCCCAGTTAGTTCCTGTGCGTGTTAAAGTTTCAAATTTAGTTTTTTCTAATTAGAGTTAATCTAGGTTATGTCCACTAGTTTAAAAATCAATTCTGGTAGTTTGACAAATCCAAATTGCATGAAACCAATTTTTCCTGAAAGGTATTGAAAAGGTCTAGCCAAGCCCGTTGGATTTAATTCAATTAGAGTTATAGATCTCTCCTAGTAAAAATAACAAAACAGAAGTATTTGCACCTTGCAACATTTTTATAAAATCAACCAAGATAGGTTTTGAGTTGATTCCAACTCTCAAAAATCACATTTCATCATACCTATCTGAATATGTAATAATATTAATGTTTACATGCATTGACTTTGGACTAGTACCAACATAATGCTATATAGGCATTTCTAGTCACTTTAAATCATTAAATAATGAACTTAAACCAAAGTAATTATGATCCAACCCTTAAATCACATTCCCACATGTTAGAATATGTGGTGATGCCATGTGTCCACATGATCCCATATTTTAAGTGGTGAATATTACATCTTAGTTAATTTTTTTTGTTAATGAGTAGAAATTACTTTTCTAAATTAAAAAGAGTGAAACTATTAAATTAAACTTGTGATGCTTGAGATGATAATAGATCATCAAATGTGTGTCTTAGAATGATAATTAGACTAGTTAAGTATTGTTTGGTCATTGTGTACTCCGTATGTATTTATAGACGATAGTACCGACAAAGTCTACGAGGAGGATGAGTTCTACCAAGAAGAAGAAGAAAACTTCAACCACTGCACCAACCAAGGCAAGCCACCATTAACAATGCAAGCTATTGTAGCAAGCTAGAATTAAGCTAGTTAACTTGATCCAAGATGCTATAGGCATGCTTGAGTCATATCACTTTGACTATTAGTTACCCCAAGTCTTAGTTACAAGATTTACTTCCTTTACTTTACCCAATGTTCTTTACTTGTTTTGAAGGTAGCATAAAGAGTATAAAACTTGACCTTTTTAGAACCCCTTTAAATGTCATTCTATGACATGAGATTGAACCCATCTTTTCCAC
This sequence comes from Avena eriantha, assembly GCA_910589775.1. Taxonomy (NCBI): domain Eukaryota; kingdom Viridiplantae; phylum Streptophyta; class Magnoliopsida; order Poales; family Poaceae; genus Avena; species Avena eriantha. Next base: position 205,311,022 of record OU342740.1, read on the forward strand.
CTTAGTGAACACTCTTAACTTAGTAGTTTAGAGTAGATCAAAAACTTGAGTCACTTTAGATGGGAGCACTTGGTGAAAATGAATTGTGAAAACCATGGAATGATGAGTCATTATATTGAAATGTTTTGACATGTGTTGAGAAACACAAATAGTTTATGATGATGAAAATGTTGAGGCATGAGCCTTAACCCTTTTACAAAACTGATGGTTGGATTCAGATGCGATACCATTCCAAATTTACCGTACAACCACACTACCTGAATTGGGTAAGGCTTAGCTGGAAATTTATATGCATTAGTATTAGTTCCCTCGCGGGAGAGGTTTGAGCTGAGGCTACCTCTCAATGTTGTCCACCTATGCAGTGCCCAAGATGACAGATGTTCATGGTTGGGAGGCCATGCTCATAGGGGAGGTGCTTATACTAGGGTGTGTAAAGGGAAAGTTATGTTTGATTATCTGCATACTAAGTATGATGATTCAGGGTTATCCCTGATAGATGTATCGAATCTTGTGGTGAAAGTGTACCACCTCTGCAGAATGTCAAACTATTCGAATAGCCGCGTCCGCGGTTATTGACAGTTGGAATGGCCATACTGTTTCGTTGTCAGATGTTTTCCCAACAACTTATGAAATGAATGAGGAATCGTGACTTGACCACAACAGGGTGGTTTTTATGACAATAGCTTCCCAACTTAAGTGATTCTAGAACTTTATTTTATCTTTCTTTGCTTCAGAACTCAGCCTAGGTTTCAAATTTAACTTTATAGTTAAACTTAGATTTAGCACTTTAACCTAGAACTATATTACTTGTTAGAGGTAGTTTGCGAGTTATTAAACAGTACTCATGGCTTTTGTCCCTGGCTATTCTCATGGCCAGACTATGAAGGAGACTATCAGGAGGATGGCCAGCAGGACGGCTATGATAACTAGGACTATCTTCCTTCGTCAGCATTGCATGTGCCCCGGAAGATGGACCCCACCGCTACGCTTATCTTTTATTTTCCGCTGTTTGTTGTATCTAGACTGGATCATGAGATCCTTATTTGTGTAAGACCTTATGTATGGTTTGTAATGGATGATGTACTATGATATCCAATTCGTTATGTCTCGCAAAAATGGTTAATCCGGATTGTACACGGCCACACGGTGTGGCCCGCCCGCAAACGCGATCCCACTACTCCCCTGAGGGAGCGGTTAAATAGGGGAGGGGCGCGCCCCTTGGGCCCTTTCCCCACTTCCGCGCCCCTATGCCCCCTCTTCTTCCTCATCTTCCCCCCACGACAGCGCTGCCCCCACCACGTTTGAGTAGCTTTGCCGCCGTCGCTCTGCTTCCGTGCGCACCTGCGTCGCCACCGCCTCTACGCATCTCCTCCGCCACGGGTCCCCGTCAGTCCAGGCCGCTGCCACCCACCGCCGCTAGCGCTAGTGCGGGCAGTGACCATGAGATGACAGAAGAAGAGCTCACCATTGCCGAGCATGAGATGGAAGAAGATGCAACGACCGCGGACCGTGGTGCGTGGGCTGGATCTTGGGTCTGCCAGGATGACCTGGATTGGCTCTATCGCACTAGGCGCATCCCAGAGGGCGTCACTGCTCGCCTTGCTGCTGCCGAGCTCGCCCCCTCACCCAATCCGGGTGAGTACGTGGTGTTTCTATCCCAATTCTAGCGGGGGTTCGGCTTGCTAGTTAGCGATTTTTTCCACGATTGGTTGAACACATACGAGCTCCAGCCGCACCACCTTCCAGCCAATGCCATCACATCTCTCTCCTCCTTTGCTTCCACGATCGAAGGCTATGCCCGACTTTGGCCCACGAAGGAGCTATGGATCTGGTTCTTTGGCCTTCACCGGAACGTCATTCCGAATGTAGATCTAGAGCCGGAGGATAAACAACTCACGCAGTTCGGGGCTGCGTCCATCTGTCCTCGGAAGTTGTCCATCTTTCCCCGAATCACGGGACTTGACTCCTGCAAGGGATGGGCGGGCCCGGACTTTCTTTTATGTCCGGAACAACACCACCGAGGACCTGATCCGGCTGCGCCCCTATACTCCGGGTCCTCCTAACCCGGATCTGTGGGACGTTATCCCCAAGAAGCCCATGGTCTTAGCGAACCAGGTCAACAAGAGGTTCAAGGAGTTAAAGGAGCTCGGATTGCGCAATGAGGACGCCATGATCACATTTGTCTGCAACCGGATTTCCCCCCTCCAGAAACACACACATAAAGTGTGCCACATGAGCTAGGGCGGCGACCCCAACCGGACCTCGTCTTTGAGTTGAGCAATACTGAGATTTACCGCCAGGTCAAGGCCCTGTTCACCACCCACAAAAACTTCTCTTCTGAGTGGACGTGGGGGATTGAACACTATTGTCAAGATAGGCTTCCTCCTTCGGTAAGTCTCGTGCTTCAAACCTTTTCCGAGTTAAATCATATGTCGGTATTGTTGTCTGTTTTAATCCTGTTGCTTGTGCTTTCCCTTACATGTTTCTTCAGCAGACCATCAAGGACGGCACCGACCCTTCCCTCAGATCGGCTCCTGACCGGGATACCTCGGACGAGGAGGAACCGGACCTGGAGATGTTCCTTCCTATGGCCGATGCGACCAAGCGACCCACCGGTAAACTCTCTTCTATTAGAGATTGGCCCGACGACGAAGATGATTGGGATGTTGAGGTGATGGAAGCATTTGACGTCGTCCCCCTTTCTTATGCTTTTCTGGCATCAGCTAACCCCGGTGGGAAGATCCATGATGACCCTCCTCTTACCGTGGGTGATGCTGTCCCGATGGCGCCGAAGAAGAAAAGGGGGGCTGCTTCTGCATCCTCCTCTGGACCTTCTCAGCCGGCAAAAAGGCGGAAGAAGTCTGGTAAAACTGCCACCAAGCCTCCAACTAAGGCCACGGCCCGTAGGGTTCGGAAGCCCAAGGAGCCCCTGACCTCGGATGAGTAAGGCTCCTCTCCCTTTGCCATTCACTTGTTCTTCTTGTCTTATAGTTTCTCATCATACATTATTTGATTCAATAGGGCCGTGGTGGAGGTCCCACAGAGTGGATCTAGCATTGCGTCCCCGCTCCGACCCAGCCCCTCTCCTCCTCGTGGTGATGATTCTCTCCCGTTGAGCCCCATCCCGAAGGGCAACCTCGGAGCGGGGGAGACTGGCTCTGCCGAGGCAACGACCACCACTTCGGCTCTGCCGCAACCAGCTACAACCGAGGTTCCCTCAGCACCTCTGCCGAGGCAGAAACCAACACCAGTACCAGCACCAACTCCAGCACCAGCAGCAACAACCAAAGCAACACCAGCAGCAACAAACCCCTCTACCTCGTCCGAGTCTTCCAAGGCTCGGCAAGAAGACATCACCAGCACCAAGGCTGGCGCCAAGGCAGCTCCCAAGGGCAAATCCGCTGCAGCAACCTCAACCTCCCAGCAGCAACCCAAGGGCAAGAAGGCACGTGAGGCTACCAGGGTAGCGTCCGTCGAGGCTGTACAGCACACACTTGCGTCCATGCTTCCGAAGAAAACTCCACCTCCGAAGGATGCCCCTGCCGAGCCAGCTGATGCGCAACTTGTTTTGCACACCAGCCCGGCCCTTGCCCAAGTTGAGAGGAGGGAGGCGCATGCCAAGGGTTTAGTGGCGCCACACATGCTAAGCGGCGAAGGATACCCTCCGACCTTGATTGAGTTTGTAAATAACTGGAACAAGGTGGAGTTCGTCTACAATGACGATCTCTCGGAGAAGTTCGGTCCTGCCGAATTTTCCGCGCAGATGAATACCGCCGCCAAGGCCATCAACCTTGCGGGTCGGATGATGGAGGTACGTTACTTCGTATTTTATTTTAACAAGTTGCAGATATAATTGGTATAGCCATTAGTCCCCGAGCCTCCGGGGGAGTAACTTGTTACTCGGTCGGATGCTCCTTAGAGAACTAACGTATCTCCTTGATAACTTCGAATATGCACACACCTAGAGCCGGGTTAAGTTCCACTTGGCCCGGACTTTGTACACTTCGAATATGCACACACCTAGAGTCGGGTTAAGTTCCACTTGGCCATGATTTTGTACACTTCGAATATGCACACACCTAGAGCCGGGTTAAGTTCCACTTGGCCTGGATTTTGTACACTTCGAATATTCACACACCTAGAGCTGGGTTAAGTTCCACTTGGCCCGGATTTTGTACACTTCGAATATGCACACACCTAGAGCCGGGTTAAGTTCCACTTGGCCCAGATTTTGTACACATCGAATATGCACACACCTAGAGCCGGGTTAAGTTCCACTTGACCCGGATTTTGTACACTTCGAATATGCACAAGACTAAGCTGTCCATCTTTGCTCTTTCAGGTGACCACCAACTGCCGGAGCGCTGAGTTTCAGCGTCTCCTTGATACTCACAAGATGCTGCGGGCAAAACATAGTGCACTTCTCGCTGAACACGAGAAAAGGGGTGAGTTTCTTCCTCGGCATTTCTCCATTTTCCTTCATTTTCTTCTGCCGAACTAATCCATCATTAGGTTTTTGCAGCTAGGGTGGAAGCTGAGAACACGATTATGAGGAAAAATTTGGATCTAATCAAGGGTAAGTTATTTTTTCTCAACCTTGCTATGTTTTCCATCTCCTTTCCCCCTTGGCTCGGCAAACATTCATACCTTGGCTTTGCCGGGTCAACAAACTATTTCAGCATCTCTTGAAGATAGTGTGCCCGTGCCTGATATGATGTTGCATTTTCTCGAACAAGCAGGACAGCATCAGGCCGAGCTCAAAAATAAAGATGATGAGCTTGCCCTTCTCCGAGCCAAAGATGATGAGATTGCCAAGCTTAAGGCAGATATGAAGAAATTGAAAGTAGAGCACCAAACCGAACTCCAGAAAGCCGGCCAGGACTATACTGAAGAGCACGAGCGCCTCAATCTCTAGATTGCCAAGGACCATGAATTACTCAAGGAGGCCGACATCGAGCTTGAGTCGGCGAATTCTGAACTTGTGTAACTCCGGGAGAGGTGCGACAACTACATCAAGGAGCTGTCCTGGGGTCAGCGCCATATCGCTAGTAAGTTCTTTTCCTTCAATCGGCGTTTATCTTTCCGGGTCTGCTTCCTTTACTTACCACACTTCTTTTATCTTCCCAGGCAAATTCCTAGAGAGCGATGTCATTGGATCCAATGCCGTCACCAAGTTCCGCCAGCAGAGGGGTACTCCAAATGGCCCTGGCTCCATTCCTCTTGATCTCGAGGACCTGATAGTTAGTTTGTCCGCTCGAGTCGAAGTCGTGAGGAACTATGTCAAGGATATCTTGGATGTGGTAGGCCGGATCTTCAACGCCTTTTGGCCTAAGGAGGATACTCTGGAGAATCTGGCTGTTCTTTTTTCCCGGCTCATGGAATGCGAGACACAACTCGATCTCTGGAGAGAATCCGCTAGACGCGCCGAAGCTGAGACTGTTGTCCACTATGTGCTCACATGGTACGAGAAGATTGACCTCAACCTCCTAGCGCGCATGCCCACCGGATCCAAATGGTCCAGCGACCCGGAGTGGATTGCTCGGCGCAAGGCTTGCGCCCATAGCCTCATTGAATATGCCCCCATTCATGAATGGAACGAGGGACCAAGCTTCCTAGATACCGCCGATGTCGAAAACATTGCAAACGTTGAAGATGGCTGGGATGAGGATGAAGAGGATGATGCCTCGGACGTCGAAGGCAGCGAAGATGATGCCGAACTTCCTCCTCCTGCTGCTCCTTGATTATAAACAGTTGAAATTTCATTAGATCCCCGGTATGCCGGGTAGCAATGGTATTAAGCACCTCCGTGATATTTTTCTACTTAGTTTCTATGCCGGATTAACTTGGGCGTAGTCCCCGAGTTTCATTTTCTTGTTCCTCCAATTTTTTGTCTCGGCTCGTGTCCACCTTGGTTCGGTTTTATGACTTACGAGTTCGAGCTTCAAAAATTGATCTAACAGTACTTGGAAACTTTAGGTTTAGCTCAAAATAATTCAACATGATAAATTTTAAAGTACACGCAATGTTAGTCCAAAAAAAATGTCGGCTCGATTAAGTTTTTTCCCTTAGTCATTTCTCATGTGATACGCAATTCCAACTTGTTCTCTTGCTTGCCATGAAGCCAAATCTTGTTGGACAGCAGCAAGTCGAAGATTTAGGTTTCTGGTGCTCACACACTACTAATCCGGCCTAAGTTGAAGCAACTTACGCCAGCCGACATATAAATAAGAAATATAGAAGACAACTAAAATTACTAAGGCAGTCCCCGAGTTACTGCTCGAGGTGCCAAGATTTCATTGATAAGCTCATTGCCGGCATACATACCGACATATGAGAGACTCGGATGCAAACACTTCTCTGCTAAGTGTAGAAAGGACGAAGTAGAGCTACATTCCATGGATGTTTGGATTCTTCACCGGACCTATCTGCCTTGTTCTTCTCCTGTGGTTTTTCATCGATAAGATAATAAGAATCGTTGTGCAATGCTTTGCTCACGATGAATGGCCCTTCCCATGGGGGGATAATTTATGCATGCCAGCAGTACGTTGTACCAATCGGAGTACCAGGTCACCTTCCCGGAAAACTCGGGGGCTTACTTTCCGGCTATGATAGTGTCGGAGATTTTGCTGATATATGGCGGATCTGGACAATGCCAATTCTCTCGCTTCTCCCAGGAAATCAAAATCATTTTGCTGGGCTTCTTGCACTTCGGCTTCTGTGCATTGTGTGATCCTAGGCGAGTCATGCTCCATGTCGGTTGGTAATACAGCTTCTGCCCCATATACCAGAAAGAATGTCGTATAGCCTATTGATCGATTCAAAGTTGTTCTTAAACTCCATAGTACCGTTGGTAGTTCTTCTATCCAGCACCCAACTGACCTTTGCAGCGGCTCAATGAGCCAGGGTTTTATCCCGGATAATACTAACCCGTTGGATCTTTCCACTTGCGGGGTGGGCTACCGAGGCAATGTCCAGCCAGATCTTCTTATCTTGGCAAAAACGCGCAAACAATCCCTCAGCAAAATTTGTGGCATTATCTGTTATGATACTGTCAGGATAACCATATCTCAAGATGATGTCTTTGAGGAAAGTTACGGCAGTGGCTCCATCACATTTTCTTATTGGTTTTACTTCAATCCACTTCGTAAATTTATCCACCATGACCAAAATGTGTGTCATATTTCCTCTTGCTGGTTTAAACGGGCCAACCATATCCAAGCACCATACGACAAATGGCCATGCAATTGGTATGGTCTTGAGCTCCGACATTGGCATGTGTGTTTTCGTCGCATATCTCTGACAACCATTGCATTTTCTCACCAGATCTTCTGCTTGTTCTAAGGCACTTGGCCAGTAAAACCCATGGCGGAAAGCTTTTGCTACCAATGCTCTGGATGAGGCATGATGCCCACATTCCCCTTGATGTATATCTCGGAGGATGTCAAATTCTTCCTCCGGGTCAACACATCGCTGGAGGACATTGGTCACACTCCTTTTGTATAGCTTGGAATTGATGATCGTGTATGCTTTTGCCCTCCTCTGAGTTTGCCTGGAAAGTACCTCCTCAGTGGGTAAGGTTCCATCTTTTAGGAATTGAAATAGTGGCATTGCCCAAGCTGGCACAGCTCTTACTGGGAACACATCCTCATCAATTTCCATTAGATCCACCGGCATAACTTCTATTGGATCATGCTGTGCAGTCCCCGGGTTTGCTTAGGCAGTCCCCGGGTTTGCCAAGGCAGTCCCCGGGTTTCGCGAACCACTCCCTACATCAATGTCCATAGGCACAGCCTCTGATTCCGGATTTGCCGGGATAAAAATTGAGTCGGACTCCGGGGATGGCCTGATGGATGGTTTTCTGAGGTGCTCCAATGCTACGCCTGGTGGGATTGCTTGTCGGGTTCAACCGAGCTTTGACAATACGTCAACTGCCTCATTTTCCACCCGAGGTATATGGTGAAATTCACATCCCTCAAAGTAACCAGATATCTTCTGCACATGAAATCTGTATAATGCCATGTTTGCGTCCAAAGCATCCCATTGCACGGAGACCTACTGGACTACGAGATCTGAGTAGCCGAAGCATTGGATCCGGCGTATTCCAACCTCCTTCGCCACTTTGAGCCCATGTACGAGTGCTTCGTATTCTGCAACATTGTTTGATGCAGTGAAGTGGATCTGTAGCACATACTTCAGCTGGTCCTTCTTTGGCGAGGTAAGCACAACTCCGGCACCTAAATCGGTTTTTGTTTTTGATCCGTCAAAGTGCATTCTCCAGTAGTTCGGATGTGGCAATGGTGGCTCGTATTGCACCTCGGCCCAATCCACAAAAAAGTCTGCCTCAGCTTGAGATTTAATCGCTTCTCTTCTATCATATTGTGGCGCATAAGGTGCTAGCTCAATTTCCCATTTCGTAATCCTGCCACTCGCATCCTTGTTGCTCATTATCTTGGATATGGGAGCTTCACATATTACCTTGATTGGGTGTTCCTCGAAATAGTGCTTTAGCTTCTTAGCTGCCATATACACACCGTATGCCACTTTCTGATAGTGAGGATAGTTTTGTTTTGAGGCTGATAATACCTCGCTCAGATAATATACTGGCCTTTGCACCGACTTACCCTCTTCATCGTGCTCTACCACAATCACTGCACTTACATCTCGGTTGGTTGTGGCTATATAGAGCAACATTGGCTCCTTTGATAGTGGAGAGGCTAACACTGGTGCAGTGGCTAACATTTTCTTTAAGTGAGCAAAGGCTTCATTGGCCTGCGGCGTCCAAATGAACTTATCCGACGTTTTCATGAGTTGATAGAGAGGCATTGCCTTTTCTCCCAACCCACATACAAACCGACTCAACGATGCCAGGCAACCAGTGAACTTCTAGACATCGTTAAGACACTTCGGCAGCTCCATTTGTTCTATGGCCCGGATCTTAGTTGGATTGACCTCGATACCTCGGCTAGAGACGAGGAATCCGAGTAACTTTCCAGCTGGGACACCGAAGGTACATTTTTCCAAGTTGAGCTTCATCCGGAACCTCCTTAGGTTTGCGAACGTCTGCCTAATATCGTCAAGGAGCGTTTTGCTTTCCTTGGTCTTTATCACAACATCATCCACATACACCGGCACATTTTGACCAATTTGGTCATGCAAACATTTTTGCATACATCCCTGGTACATTTCCCCTGCATTACATAAGCCAAAAGGCATGGTGCGATAGCAATAAGCCCCATACGGGGTGATAAATGCAGTCTTTATTTGATCATTTTGGTTCAGAGGTATCTGGTGCAAACCAGAATATGCATCAATGAACGACAACAACTGACACCCAGCAGTGGAATCTATGACTTGGTCTATCCTTGGCAGTGGGAACGGATCTTTTGGACATGCCTTATTTAGGTTCGTGTAATCGATACACATACGCCAAACCACTGCCACGTTCGGGTCATCTTTCTTCTTCTCCACCAGCACCGGATTAGACACCCAATCCGGGTAAAGCACTTCCATTAAAAATCCTGCAGCCAACAACTGAGCTATCTCATCTCCTATGACTTTTCTCCTATCTTTGGCGAAGCGGCGGAGAGGTTCCTTCACCGGCTTAGCTCCGGGTCTCACATTCAAAGAGTGCTCGGCCAACTCCCTCGGAACACCTTGCAAGTCCTGTGTGGACCAAGCAAAAATATCCCGATTCTCACAGAGGAAGTTGACGAGCTCGCTTTCCTATTTGTCATTTAACCTGGCTCCAATTGTTACGGTACGCTCAGGGAACATATCATCAACAGGCACCTTCTTGGTATCTTTTGTCACTTGGAATGAGACGCTTCCATGCGGGTTACTCAGTGCCGGCATATACTGCTCTGCGGACTGAGCTAATGCCGCCACTTCTTGGATCTTTCTCTTTTCTTGCGCAATCACGAGTGACTCGGCTAGGTTAGATCCGGCAGATGCACACTCAATTGAATGTAGGATATCCCCAGCTATGGTTATTACACCATTTGGCCCGGGCAGCTTCATATTCAAGTAACTGATGTGACAACTTGCCATAAACTTGTTCAGAGCTGGTCTACTGAGTAACACGTGATACGCACTTTCTAAATTCACCACTTCGAACTCCAAATTCTCAGTTCGGCAGTTATCCCTTCTGCCGAACAAAACATCAACCCGGACCTTGCCTATTGGCTCACAATGCCATGGAAAGTTATCCTTGTAGCTTGAAGCATGTTTTCCGAGATGCCCAATTTTCGCATCGTGTCCACATACATGATGTTGATGCTACTACCATTATCAATCAGCACCTTAGAGAATCTCACGTTGATGTTAGCCCCAATGAATGTCGGATCCAGCACTAGCGCGTACGAACCAGGACTTGGCATAAGCTTGGGATGATATTTGATGCTCCAGGTAATTTCCTGGTCTGACCAAGGCATATACCTCGTCATAGCTGGCATTACCGCATTCCCTTCCATATGTCGGCGCTGCAAGTTCTTCCTGTCTGTCTCTTCCGTAGTGAACACACAGTAACTTTGATGGTGTTCTCTATACTCATTGCTCCCCTCGTTTCTAGGGTACCTCTGATCCTGCTGGTTTTGGTTTTCCGCCTGATCCACTGCATCCCTTCTCTCATGGTTATCATACCTCGGCAGAGGGGGAGGCAACATTAACTATTGCATGTTCGCTCCAGAGAGCAATTGCTGCCGGCGTAACTCCTGCCAAGGTTGATCATTCCGAGGTGCATAAGCATTCCCCGAACCACTTTGTTCTCTCTTTCGCATCAACTCACACTGCCTAGTTGTGTGACCCGCCGGGTTACTTGGTTTAGGCGTGTGAAATTTACATGGTTGATCCAGCATTGCTTCATAGGTATACCTCGGACGGTCCTTCTTCTCTTGCCACTGTTTTTTCTGCTCTGGCGTCCAAGTTTTCTTCCCATCCTTCCTTGGCGTCCATTGCTGCCCTCCAGTTTTCTGACGTTGACTACTTCCTGCTCCGGGTTGGTCCTGATTCACAGCTGCAACTTGTTGCGAACTGTAGCGATAATGCGGTCTGTCATCCCTTCTTTTACCTCGGTAATCATTTCTTCGGGATGATCCGGCCCCATCTCACTGACAATACTCCTCGCTTGACTCGTTTGAGGTGAGTCTAGGTTGCGTCGGATCACCCAAAGCATATGAATCAGTAATCCGGATTGTTTCTGCCAAGGTGGTTCGCATATCCCTTTGCAACCTTTTCCATAGCATGCTTGCATATCTGCATCCTTGCGCAAACCAAGCTATGGTTGTGACTCAATCACACCCTCACACAAGTTTCGCATTGTGCTCCAATGGGTTAAGAACTCCCGGTCAGTCTCATTTGGTCTTTGCCTGCACATCGCTAGGGTTTGTGGCCTGTTGGGCCTCTGATACGTACTTGAGAAATTGCTAACAAACATCTCCTCAAAATCGATCCAACAGTTAATACTTCCGGGTGGCAAATTGTTTAACCATACCCTTGCTGGCCCTTCCAACATCTGGGGTACATATCTCACAGCCCACCTCAAGTTTCCTATGGCGATCTTGACAGCAGTTGCATAGTTAATCAACCAATCTGCCGGCTTAGTGCTGCCGTCATACGTCTTTGTGCCTTTAGGTAACTGGAAGTTTGGTACCGGAGGTTCCTTCATGATCCGGGGCCCAAAACATGATGGACCCGGAGGACCTTGACACTCAATTTCCTCCGACCTATACGGCCGATCCAGTTTTAACCTGGCGTCATCGGGCATCAACTTTCTGCTTCCCAATCTTGACCCTATCACGTGATAGTCCGGTCTGGGATAGCCAGCGTTCACCATCTCCAAATCTCCATCATTGGATCTATCTTGTTCCTGTTGAGCTGCTCTCTGTTGCATACCTTGGCCGGCGCTGCTCTCTTGCCGTGGTATATTCCGCTGCTGCGGTTGACCTGCAACTATCGAATTACGATGTCCGGCATTGCCGTTTACAGCATTCCCTTGACCAGCATTGCCTTGGTCGCGGTTACCTCAGCCTGCTTCACCTCGGCTCACACTCCTTCGATCTTCATTTCTTTGCTCTTCTTTTCCTTTCCCCACCCTTGCCGGGTCATATGGGACTATCTGTTTATTCCTCCTGGACGAAGTTACTACCTCTTCTCTCCTAGGACCACCATGACGGGACGATGTGGCTCCAGCGGATTTTTCTGGGTTACCCACCGTCGAATGAACGATCTTGGAGGCCCCAGCTCTCTCCGTGTTAGCCCTGAGCAACTCCTCGTTTTGCCTGTTCGCGATCCGAACCAGCTCATTGACCCTATCTTGCTGCCTCTGACGGGCTTCACCCATCAGGCCCTCTAAATCGGATGCAGCTACATCTGCTGCTCTGAGGTTCTTTGTCAGGGTACTATACCTCGGCAGCCCCACGGACAAACAGTTCTCTGATTCCTCAATCCTAGTATCACCCTCTCTGTTCATCTCACTCATGAGATTTCTCCCTTTCACTTTTATAGCATCTACCTTATTTGCCTTAGCGTACTCACGCAGTGTCATGTTCAACGACTGCTGAGCCTCGGCTATCTTTTTCGCACCCTCTAGTATTTTTTGCCTAGTTTCCTCTAGCTCGGCCTGTGCCTGAGCCGGATCTACTGCTACTGCTACCGGGTTTGCCAAGCTATCCATTGCCTGCTCCAGCACATTCTCAGGCTTCTCTAGTGGACGTCCTCTACTTTTCCTCGGTGCCTTGGGCGTTACCTCCGGATCTGGTGCCAGATCCTTGCTTGCGCCTACACCTGGCGCAGTCATCATCACCTCTGCACGGTCCGGGGAGCGAGCGATACGTGCCCCATGAACCACGCTAAGGGATGGCTCGCCTCCTTCCACGACATGCCGCGGATGAACGCACGACACATCGACAGCAACGTAGACCTTGTGCGCGCCGAGCTTGACGAAGAGTTTGTTGCACGGAAGAGGGCGCGTTCCGAAGTAGCCAGCGTTGTCCCTGATAAAGTCCAGCGCTCCAAAGCGCTGAATGAGCCAAGAGACGATGCGTTCGCCGGTGCCAATGAGGTTTCCTGTTCGGATCTTGACCCCTGCTAGAGCCGCTAGCCCCACGGTGGGCGCCAACTGTCGTGGTGGTGTCACGGCAGATGCCGTGCATAGGCTAAAGGTGGGGACTAAATGCACTAGGGGAATCCAGGGAGGGATTGTGTGGTGATTCCACACACGGAAGCTTTGTATTTGATTCACCTTCACAGATTACAAGTGCTCCTTGAGCTGTATCGGAGAGAGGAGGAAGGAGGAACTCTCTTACTCTCACCACTAGCTCGCCCTTATATCAGTCTCTCCGAAATCAACCCCCTCTACAGAAGCCCTAGCCCTCCTTATATAGGGGTGACTAGGTCTCCACTTAGGGTATACGTGGAAGCATATTCCAGGGAATATGCCTCCTCCCAAAATAGTAAGCCGACCGGGTCACTTTTCCCCCGCGTCATCCATGCAGAGGCTATGTGAGCCTCTGCGGCGCATGCGTCAGTCGACATTGGCTTCGTCACCTTTGTTTGCCATGCCTCGGTGGTGCGGCCTTTGTCCGCTTTGCTCACGCTCTGCGTACATTTGTTACTTTTGTCCTGCGAGATACCTTCCTTCTCTTACACGCTTGATATAGCCCGGATCCTACTTAGTTGATCCGACCACACCTGTTCTTGCGTACAAGTTAGATACATTTACCGACATACGGCTTAAGTCGGCTGAGACCAAGTTATGTGGACGTCCCCTGGTCCGGGTTACTCCGTGATCTGGCCTGCCTTGAGGTGACTCGGCCAGCACATGCCTTGACCTTGCCATACCTCGGCTAACTAGGCCTTTATACCCCGGCGTGACCCTACCCGGGGGTATCCCCCCAACATATGGCATAACGGGCATCTGGGATTAAAAATCCGGGTGTTGACACTCACCCCTGCCCCTGCTTCGTCATTTGCCCCCTCTCCCTCTACCTACCCGCCTCCATGCCCCTGATCTATCCCCATGGCTCCCCATCGCTCTTGGAAGAGAAAATCTCTCCCCTCGGCCTTCTTCGAGGATGAAGCTCCCCGTCACCCTCGATCTCTCCCGACCCTCTATCTGCTCTCTGTATTGCCTCCCTGGACATGAGCTACAGCCTGATGCCTCTCCTTTCACTGTAGGAACCCCGGAACGCTGTCACCGGCGACAACCCTGAGCGGAGCTCCCCTCCCGAGTCCGCCCTCTCCGAGCCCTCTCCGCACCCCTAGGGCTCCCCCGAGGCTACAGCATCCCTCCTGGTCCTCTCTTCCTCCTCTCCGACGACATGCATGCTGCCCTGAGGCCTCTCCGACGAGCTCCTGCGAGCCCCATTCAGCCACCTCGCGCGAGTCGTCTCCCGACACCGAACCCGCCACTGCCACCCGTCCCTGGGCTCGCCTCGAAGTCCTCCATCGCCTTGACACCTCCCCGTCGCCCCTCGGCCCCTCAGGTGAGCGCCCCGCTCCCATCCCGCCGCCAGCTAGGGTTTACCCTCACTGTCGTTGTGTCTGGGGAAGACGACGATGCCCCCACCGTCGATCCCGCCTCGAGCGAACGGTCGGGATCTCCCCGTACCGCTTCAACGCCTCCCCCTCTATGGCAAGCGGGCCCCGTTTGGCAGTTTCAAAACTGCACCCCACGCAGCCCCTTGCCCGGTGGGCCGACCCCCCCCCCCTTCGTGGCCCAGCTCGCCTAGAAAGCAGCCCACCTCTGTCTCCCACTTATTCTTTTTTTCTCTCTAGGTCTATTTGTTGCAGTTGGGATTAATTCGTTTTAAAAATGGAAAACTCCATATTTTGCCCAGATAAAAATATATACATGTAACTACATGTTTTTCCCATCATGCAGCGCCACAAGTGGACCAAGATAAGTTTTAAATTAACTATGATAAATAACCCACTCAAATAGATATTTCTACTAATAAAATCTTTCTATGAGTTTACACCCCCAAATGGAGTAAAACAAACTGCCTCTGGTAGGTATCCCAGGTACCTATCCCATGTCCTTTGCCCCATGCCAAGGTGAACCATAATTTGGCTCTAGCCAATATAACAAAAACAACCATAATCTACCTTTAGAAAATTCCCTAGGTCAGATTATAACTTCTTTTGACCTAAATCCGACTCCCTGTGATATGGTACACTAAGGTCTACCAAACTCCAGGAGCTCAGGATTTATTTAGCCTTAGATAATTATCTGTGAATTAAACTATTATGTGCATGATTTATTCACCTCTAAATTCACTACAGTTGTTATAGAAATCCAAAAAGGTTGCTTCCAATTTCTAAAGAAAGGTATTCCCAATACCTACACTGTGTCCTTGGAATGAAACCAAAATATTTTGTGGATTAAATTTGGTGAAAAAGACAAATTGTCTACATAATTGCCTTTGGGAATTTTCTGAGGGCATTCTGGTAACTTTATTGACCTGATTCCAACTCTCAGTGAACAAGTACATCAAACCCTACTGAACCAACCAAGTAAATAATTTTTGGAGCTCCAGAACTTTTCTGGTGAATTATTTCCTAAAACTAGATTCTTATTAACCATAAAAATCACTATAAACTATTGGTATTTGATAAAATAGTGAAACCACTTTTGTTGGTTTCATTTTATCAACATCTATTGGTTGGTATCACCTTTACACAATAGTACCATACATAATATGGTCTTTTTCCAAAATCCATCTCTTAGATAGTTTCTAGACCATAAATCCTAAATGGTAGTGGTGATTGTATGCCTTGTATTGATTGTGCCCTCTTGTTTGTTTGCATGTGTTCCCTATCGATGATAGTTGCGATTATATCGGAGAGCAGAAGGAGATGGTTTCTATTGGCTATTATGGTTTTCTAAAGAAGAAGTCCAGCGACAATTATGCCATATTGCTGATCTCAGGCAAGCCACCTTCTCGCTCATAAGCCTTGCCCTACTATTTTAGTTACGCATGTTTTATCTTCTGTTGATTTAAAACCGCATTGTTTTACTCTATATTGATTGAATATATGGTAGTGATTTGGATCCTCCAAATCATTACTCAATGGTACTACTAAGTACAACCCTCTTGATGTTACCTACTTGCCCCTAGTATGGTAGATGGTGTATTACACCATATCCCCTTGGAGACCCCCGATTTAGCCGAAGCAAAGCTAGAGGATGGGAAGACCCCGAAAAAAGTTTTACCAAATGTTTTATGATAAAACCTTGGTGAGGTGGGACCTCCCAAGAGATGTTGAGAAAGAAAAAGGTTTTGTTTTAAAAAATGCTGGAAGAAAACTGGAGGAAAAAGGGTTACGAAAACGCACCTGGTTCTTTCCAGTCTAGCTATAACAACTTAACCCTGTGCAACCACATTACTCTGGAATGGGACAGGGCTGGATTTGAAGGTGTTTATTCCGGTATAAGCTGCCTCATAACTACTACAGGGGATCGGGGATCCTTGGAGGGTGGGCCTTCTTCGATATAGGTCCATCGACCTGGAGAAGGAATGAAGGGTCGGCAGGCCTCCACACATTACTATGAGCCCCTCATTGAAAGCGTGCCGTGGGATGTGCAATAAGCGCTCCGGTTGGTCCTCGCCCGACGTCCAGGTTTTGAGGGGGTTAACACTCATAGGGTAGGCATTTATATTGGAGTGGGCATCCGGAGAGTCTTGATCGGTTACTCGACCCACGATCGGTGCAGATCAGGGTAGTGTACCCGGATGGTGTGGGCAAAGTGTACAACCTCTATAGAGTGTAAATCTATTCGAATAGCCGTGTCCGTGGTTAAGGACGGGTTGGACAAACTTCTGTAGAGCGGTGCTGGTTTTGTGTATAAAAAGTATTTTCGGAAAAGAAATGATTTTGAAAATGTATTGACCATGGGATGATCGGGAAGGATACCTACTTTGACCATGGGATGGTCAGAGAGGTATGGAAGGAGTTTGGTCGTGGGACGACCTAAAGGTGGGAACAAATGGGTGACCCAATCCTGATGTTTTCCAAAACTTTTTAAAAAGGTTTCCAAAAACTGTTTACAAAGGTTCTTAACAAGGATATGTAGATGCTATATCTACAAGAGAAACTATTTAAGAAAAGAACCTCTCTTGGATCCCTCCTAATACCATAGCCATATTGCATAACCTCTTGTTATTATTATTTTATTAAGGTGGTTTGCGAGTACATTCAAATTACTCACTGGCATTGTCCCTGGCTATTATCTTGGCCAGATATCAGGAAGAAGAGGGCATGGGCGCCTGTGCGAGCTAGGACGTTCTCCCAGTCAGTTGCCTGTAGGTAAAGGCATGGCTCGGGCTCTACGCTTGATGAAGATCCGTTGATGTTTATTGATGTAACCATAACGGCATTTATGTAAGTCTTGTAATTCCGTACCTTCTCGGATGTTGTAGTGATACTTGTCGGTTATGTGCCACGACTAACTGATCATGGGATTGTGGTTGTATGCATAAAATGGATTCTCGGAGGATTAATCCGGGGGCCCACATAGAGTCATTGCATGTATGTTCTATTCATAAACCACATGATCCACTAGAGTCATTGTCACATCCCAAAATTTTCTAATTTTGGAATGTTAAATAGATAAAATAAGTTTGGTGGATTATTTGACTTTGTTGAAAATTCTCAAGGAAAAGAAACCTTTTGAATTGGAAACACCTCACTCTTTTATAACCTAAGTAGAAATATAGGCAAAAAGGAATGGATTGAGTTTTAGTTTTAGTATTTGTGTGAATGTTTGGAAAAATGAAAATCATTAAGCATTCAAAGACATTGCATTGCATCCATGCAAGGTTCCCAAAAATTGATTCCAAATCCTAGTATCTAAATCTGATAGTTGTTTTGCCCAAATGTTCCTATAAAAAATATATAGACATTTATGAAGCAACCGTCTTCAAACTAGTGAAAATGTTACAACTTTGATCCTATAATGATCTAATGAATTTTAGAAAAATTTAGAAACAAGAATCATGTCATTTGGAGTTCGTGTGCAAAAGATATAAAGAAAATACCGAATTAGAAAAAGAAAACCAAAAGAAAAAAAGAGAAAAAAATGAAATGGCCTGGCCCACTCAGCCGACCGAACCACCAGCGCAGGTGGAGAACCCATCGAACCCACAGATTGCTTTAAAAACCGTGCGAAAAATCTGTGTTGCAAAAACTCCTATAACTTTTTATCTACAACTCCGAATTGACTTCCGTTTGTTTTTACTTGTTTCCTACTCCAAGATCTATCTTCCCACCATCCTAAAAGTCTATATAATCACCCGGAGCCACAGCTATATCACTTTTCCTTCTCGAAATCCCGAATCTACACCCTATCGAATCGTATTTCGCTTCTAAACCCATCTCAACTTCGTCGGATACCTTCGGTTTCAGCATGAAAGTTGTAGATCTCGTCGAAATATTTCAATCCCGACAAACCTCAAATATTTTCATCCACCACAACTGAAGAATTTCGCAACGCAATATTTTTGATATTATGGCGTAATTCCAAGAGTCCTCAGGCTCATTTCTTTAAATCCAAATTCCTTTGGTGAAAAGGTAGAACTAATCATCCTTTACAAGTTTCATGTTCAAAGTTTTTCGATTTGATCTACGGATTTGTCTCTCTAACATAGATCTGTTTCTAATCTTTTCTGAGGCAAAATCGGGCTTAATTGGAGCCAACTTCTCTCCTAGCCACCGGATCTCATCCTGACGGTCGAGATTCAATCGTCATGTTCAGCTGGCTCGTCATCGCCACGTCGTCGCCAGGTCAGCGGCTAGTCCTAGTCAGCCTGCACGGTCAACCTATCCAGTTAGCGGAATATTCCTTGGAATATTCTGTTCAAATGTAAAATTGCAGATTATATATCTAACTTGTAAAATCTATAGAAAATTCATACTATGTCCAAAAATTACATATAATATATCAAATTAAAGATAATTTCATGTAGATTATTAATCTCAGATTAGATCTAACTTTCGCACTACAGTTAAATGGTAATTAATTAAATAATTTTAATAGCCTTTTGGAGTAATAAATTCATACTAAAATTATCCATAGATCCGAAAAATATAAATAATATGTCCCTGGATTCACAATTCCATGTAGATTCAAGATCTGGCCTTAGATTTATATTTGGTCACGGTAAACCGTTTAAATAATTTAAACTCTATTAAGTAGTAATTAAATCACAGAAAAAGATCTACATCTCCGATTAAGGTGAATCCAATTGCTACTGGTTCATATTAATGTCCTCTACTCAGTATATTTCAGATCTAAATTTAATACGTCAATTAGTACAGAAGTTCCAACATAACTATTAAAACTCCTCTATTCACGATTATGAATTAATTATTAATACCCTAATGCATTAAATGATTCTATACATGCATCATGTGATCTAGTATTGTTTAGATAACTAATTACAACTAGTGTGATATATTAAATCATCATGTATACATTTGATCATCATTGTTTTATTGTATTGTTGCATTGTTGCATGATTGCAATGTTTGAATGATATGTTGTTGTGCCTTTGCTTTTGAACGATAGATTGCGAGTAGTGCAACTACTATGATATCAATAACTATGATTCCGAGTATTGTGATTGCAAGTCTTTTGAGTGTGACGAGTGCAACCATTATATTTGTGAGGATTATCTAATCGACTACTTCTACAACAAAGGCAAGTTGATGCTATTTTGATCATGAATTGTCCTACTATTTTCCTACTGCATGTGTAGTGTATTTCTCGTAGATGCATGCGTAGGAATTACTATCGCTATGCTATGTCCTATGTATCTTGGTAGGAGTCACTTGTAGTTGAGCCGTCGTATGCTAGTTGTGCATAGTCACGCTATCTAGACGGGGAAGGGTTTACACCATGTTACGGTATTGTGTATGTTTTGTTCAACTAAAACAACTTAATTAATAAACTCTCTAGGGGGAATTAGTAATTGCTTGGTTCGTGAATGTTGGGCCCATGTCTATGGTTTACCCGAGTATCTCACTTGTGGATGGACACAACCAGGTTTCTAAGAAATGATTAGTGTCTTGATTTGGTAGCTTCCGTGTGCAACCATATGCTAGTGAGTTATGGGTGGCTGGATGGACTTAGTAGGGCGTGGTGACATGAGCTCTTCGTATCCAGAGATGTAGTGAATTGTGATAGGTTGGTTCGGTGCGTGGATGGGCTTGGGGAACTACTTCCCGAATTGTCTCTTCTTGGACTTCTCCCTATCATGACTCAAAATGCGTATCATGGTACGAGCGGGTCGACCAAGTCATATGGGTGAAGTGTACAAACCCCTGCAGGGTGTAAAACTAAGTGCTTAGCCGTGTCCCTGGTAATGGATGTTTGCGCTGCTGAATTATGGGTTCTATGACATGTATCTCGTTCATTCCAATTTTGTAATTACTAAAACTTGATGGGAGAAAGTAATGGGTTGATGTGATCAAACTTGATTTAAAAGTAGGGTAGAACTGTTTAAGAAAATGCAAGCTAGCCAAAGCTCCACTTAGCCAAATAAGCATGTAGTTGCTAGGTATACTGTATCCTTAATTAGTTCTACTTGCCATACATTCCAAGTATTGACCCTTCAGGGCTGCTACGTTTTATGTTGCAGGTTATACCGTTTCTGAGTGATTGTATTAGGTCGCAAGACTCCACTCAACAATTGTTCACCTGTGGCACATTGAAAGGATGGATATCTAACTTGTATTGTTTCCGCTATAATATAATGTAAATTCTGGATCATATTCGTTATATTCATGATGCACGGTTATATTTGGTATCATTTTGTATTGTGTGTGCTAGCGAACTGATCCAGGGATTAGCACTATACACAGGAACTCAGCCTTATCAGGTGAGGTTGTTACAAGATGGTATCAGAGCTGTGTGTTGACTGTAGGATCGTGACCTAGGAATGGAATAGGAAAGCCATATGAATTATAAAATCTATTCTATCTTCTTCTCTTCATACACTTCTTTCTAGCATCCTCTTAGCACTTCAATTCTCATACTTCTACTATTAGAAGTAGTCTAACACAAATATCCCTGTCCCTAAATGGTACTTGGCCTATAAGTAAAAGAACTAATAAGGTGACACAATGAATGTATCACCAAGTTTGAGTAGATATAGACCACCATGTTCATCTCTTTAGGAGATCATCGCTATCGTGTTAGCATATTGATCTTACCAACTTATGTGGTAAAGGAAATACTAGTTGCTTGCTTGCTTGATTGAATTGTTTGTGTTTTTGTTGCTTTGAGTGATGTGTGATTATGTTAGCATAAGGATAACGTTTCCCCTAGACCTCTGACTTGTCTAAGATAGATGCCCTAAGACTCTAAAATATTTTTAGGATAACCCATTAGAATTCACAACCCACTTTCGCTTAGCTAGAAACATTTGATGTGGAGATTTGTTAGTTGCCATTCCTTCCTTGTTTTCTTGATAGCTAGGAATTGAACTTATTTCTAGTTTGTATGGGTATCTTTAGCTTCTTTCCTCTAGAATCTATTCTTTTCTATCTTAAACCCTTAGAGTTAGAACGATGTGTTCAATACATGGAGAAGGATTTAGTGGAAATGTTTCGATGATGATGCCCCAATGAAGGTGAATAGCTCATCCAATGCAACAAAAAGGATGTGGAAGTAAGAAGTGTTGTAAAGGATGTGATGTAGTTGATTACGGAACCTGAATGTTTTGGAGCATCGATAGCCTAGTTTTATAGTAGCTTTGTTGATTGAATATATGGGAGTCTACATCGAGCATTGTTTCGTGCCCATGGAAACAATCTATAAGGAATGTGAGGATGCCCGAGTGGTAGAAAAACGCGATTCACCTATCCTCATGCAGGGTAATGATTTGGGTGCAGGATGGATTGATCACCATTCCTACTACTCTTATTATTTTCTCTTGTACTGTTGGCTTTGCGAATCTTGAGTTCCTTTCCAACCTTAGAAAAGAGACAGCATTAATCCTGGACCTTAGGATGGTATGACTTTGAACCTTTACAAAAGCATTCATCGCTAAGCGTAGGAATGTACGGTAAGGATGAATCTCAACCGTGTATAATGGGTATCGTGAAGCAAACGTTCCCTAATTGCCTACCATGAGAGTTTCACTAGTTTAAATTGTGTTAGCCTAGAATCTATAAATCATGGAGTTTAGAAAATGTAGGGACATTGTACCCATAAATGTCCAAGGGAGAATCAATATGAGCCATGTGAATTCCCAATAAACAATCTAGTCAATTTCCTTTTAAGGGTGGTAGCACCTAGAGGATCCTTAACCCATATCTCCTTCTAGCCTTCCCGAATCTCAGGACGAGATTCTTTTTAAGGGTTGTAGTCTGTCACATCCCAAATTTTTTTTAATTTTGGAATGTTAAATAGATAAAATAAGTTCGGTGGATTGTTTGACTTTGTTGAAAATTCTCAAGGAAAAGAAACCTTTTGAATTAGAAATACCTCACTCAGTTATGACCTAAGTAGCCATATAGACAAAAAGGCGTGGATTGAGTTTTAGTTTTAGTATTTGTGTGAATGTTTGCAAAAATGAAAATCATGAAGCATTCATAGGCATTGCATTGCATCCATGCAAGGTTCCCAAAAATTGAATCCAAATCCTAGTATCTAAATCCGATATTTGTTTTGCCCAAATGTAACTATAAGGAATATATAGATATTTATAAATAAACCATCTTAAAACTAGTGAAAGTGTTACAAATATGATCCTATAATGATATACTGAATTTTAGAAAAATTTAGAAACAAGAATCATGTCATTTCGAATTCGTATGCAAAAGATATAAAGAAAATACCAAATTAGAAAAAGAAAACAAAAAGAAAAAAAGAGAAAAAATGAAATGGGCCGGCCCACTTAGCCAACCGAACCTCTAGCCCAGGGGGAGAACCCATCGATCCCACCGATTGCTTTAAAAAGCGTGTGAAAATCTGTTTAATAAACCTATGGGTATTCAAACTCCAATAACTTTTTAGCTACAACTCTGAATTGTCTTCCGTTTGTTTCTACTTGTTTTCTACTCCAAGATATATCTTCCCACCATCCTAAAAGTCTATATAATCCTACGGAGCCACAGCTATATCAGTTTTCCTTCTCGAAATCCCGAATCTACACACCCTACCGAATCGCATTTCGCTTCTAAACCCATCTAAACTTCGTCGAATGCCTTCGGCTCCAACATGAAAGTTGTAGATATCGTCGGAATCTTTCAATATAGACAAACCTCACCTGTTTTCATCCACCACAGCCGGAGAATTTTGCAACGCAATATTTCAGATCTGATGGCGTAATTCCAAGATTTCCTCGCGCTCGTTTCTTCAAATACAAATTCCTTTGGTGAAAAGGTAGATCTACTCATTCTCCACAAGTTTCACGTTCAAAGTTTTTCAATTTGATCTACGAATTTATCTCTCTAACACAGATCTGTTTCTAATCTTTTCTGAGGCAAAATCGGGCTTAATTGGAGCCAACTTCTCTCCTAGCCACCGGATCTCATCCCAATTGTCAAGTTTAAAGCGTCTCGTTCAGCTATCTCGTCACCGCCACGTCGTCGCTAGATCAGCGTCTAGTCCCAGTCAGCATGCACAGTCACCCTGTCGAGTTAGGGGAATATTCCGTTCGAATTTAAAATTGCAGATTATAGATCTAACTTGTAAAATCCATAGAAAATTAATACTATGTCCAAAAATTACATATAATATATCAAATTGAAGATAATGTTATGTAGATTATTAATATCAGATTAGATCTAACTTTCGAACTACAGTTAACTGGTAATTAATTAAATAATTTTAATATCCTTTTGGAGTAATAAATTCATTCTAAATTATCCATAGATCCGAAAAATATATATAATATGTCCCAGGATTCATAATTCCATGTAGATTCAAGATCTGGCCTTACATTTATATTTGGTCACGGTAAACCGTTTAAATAATTTAAACTCTATTAAGTAGTAATTAAATCACAGAAAAAGATCTACATCTCCGATTAAGGTGAATCTAATTGCTACTGGTTCATATTAATGTCCTCTACTCAGTACATTTCAGATCTAAATTTAATACGTCAATTAGTATAGAAGTTCCAACATAACTATTAAAACTCCTCTATTCACGATTATGAATTAATTATTAATACCCTAATGCATTAAATGATTCTATACATGCATCATGTGATCTAGTATTGTTTAGATAACTAATTACACCCATTGTGATATATTAAATCATCATGTATACATTTGATCATCATTGTTTTATTGTATTGTTGCATTGTTGCATGATTGCAATGTTTGAATGATATGTTGTTGTGCCTTTGCTTTTGAACGATAGATTGCGAGGAGTGCAACTACTATGATATCAATAACTATGATTCCGAGTATTGTGATTGCAAGTCTTTTGAGTGTGACGAGTGCAACCATTATATTTGTGAGGATTATCTAATCGACTACATCTACAACAAAGGCACGTTGATGCTATTTTGATCATGAATTGTCCTACTATTTTCCTACTGCATGTGTAGTGTATTTCTCGTAGATGCATGAGTAGGAATTACTATCGCTATGCTATGTCCTATGTATCTTGGTAGGAGTCACTTGTAGTTGAGCCGTCGTATGCTAGTTGTTCTTAGTCACGCTATCTAGACGGGGAATGGTTTACACCATGCTATGGTATTGAGTATGTTTTGTTCAACTAAAACAACTTAATTAATGAAATCTCTGGGTAGAATTGGTAATTGCTTGGTTCGTGAATGCCGAGCCCATGTCTATGGTTTACCCGAGTATCTCATTTGTGGATGGCCACCTAGGTTTCTGAGAAATGATTAGTGTCTTGATTTGGTAGCTTCCGTGTGCAACCATATGCCACTGAGTTATGGGTGGTTGGATGGACTTAGTAGGTCGTGGTGACCCGAGCTCTTCGTATCCAGAGATGTAGTGAAGTGTGATAGGTTGGTACGGTGCGTGGATGGGCTTGGGGTACTACTTCCCGAATTGTCTCTTCTTGGACTTCTCCCTATCATGTCTCAAAATGTGTATCATGGTACGAGCGGGTCGACAAAGTCATATGGGCAAAGTGTACAAATCCCTGCAGAGTGTAAAACTAAGTGCTTAGCCATGTCCGCGGTAATGGACGTTTGAGTTGCTAAATTATGGGTGCTATGACATGTTCTTGTTCATTCCAATTTTGTAATTACTAAAACTTGATGGGTGAAATTAATGGGTTGATGTGATCAAACGTTATTTAAAAGTAGGGTAAAACTGTTTAAGAAACTACAAGCTAGCCAAAGCTCCACTTAGCTAAATAAGCATGTAGTTGCTAGGTATACTGTCTCCTTAATTAGTTCTACTTGCCATACATTCCAATTATTGACCCTTCAGGGCTGCTACGTTTTATGTTGCAGGTTATACCATTTCTGAGTGATCGTATTAGGTTGCGAGACTCCACTCAAAAATTATTCGCCTGTGGCACATTTGAACAATGGAGATCTACCTTGTATTGTTTCCGCAGTAATATAATGTAAATTCTGGATCATATTCGTTATATTCATGATGCACGGTTATATTTGGTATTATTTTGTACAGTGTGTGCTAGTGAACCGATCTAGAGATTAGCACTATACACAGTAACTCAGACTTATCAGGCGAGGGTGTTACTGTCATTGCATGTGTGTTCTTTTCAGAAACCACATATGGATCCACTAGAGTTCATTGCATGTGTGTTTTTTTCCAAAACCACATATGGATCCACCAGAGTCATTACATGTGTGTTCTTTTCATAAACCACATGGATCCACCAGTGCCATTGCATGTTTGTTCTTTTCATAAACCACAAAAGGAGTCATTAAATGTGTGTTCTTTTAATAAACCACAACTAGAGTCGTTGCATGTTTGTTCTTTTCATAAATCACATATGGATCCGCTAGAGTCATTGCATGTCTATTCTTTTCCTAAACCAAATGGATCCACCAAGGCCATTGAATGTGTGTTCTTTTCACAAACCACATATGGATCCACCAGTGTCCTTGCATGTGTGTTCTTTTCATTAACCACATATGGATCCACTAGAGTCATTGCATGTGTGTTCTTTTCATTAACCACAGCTAGAGTCATTGCATGTCTGTTCTTTTCATAAACCACATGGACCCACTAGACTCATTGCATGTGTGTTCTTTTCAAAAACCACATATGGATCCACTAGAGTCATTGCATGTGTGGTCTTATCCTAAACCAGCACTAGAGTCATTGCTTGTGTGTTCTTTTCATAAACCACCAGAGTCCTCGCATGTGTGTTCTTATCATAAACCACATGGATGCACCAGTGTCATTGCATGTGTGTTCTTTTCATGAACCACAACTAGAGTCATCGCATGTGTGTTCTTTTTGACAAACCACATATAAATCCACTAGAGCCATTGCATGTCTATTCTTTTCATAAACCACATGGATCCACTAGTGTCATTGAATGTGTGTTCTTTTCACAGACCACATATGGATCCACTATTGTCATTGCATGTATGTTCTTTTCCTACACCACATATGGATCCACTAGAGACATTGCAAGTGTGTTCTTTTCATTAACCACAGCTAGAGTCATTTCATGTCTGTTCTTTTCATAAACTACATATGGATCCACTAGAGTCATGCATGTCTGTTCTTATCCTAAACCAGTACTAGAGTCATTGCTTGTGTGTTCTTTTCATAAACCACATATGGATCAACTAGAGTCCTCGCATGTGTGTTCTTATCATAAACCACATGGATGCACCGGTGTCATTGCATGTGTGTTCTTTTCATGAACCACAACTAGAGTCATTGCATGTGTGTTCTTTTCACAAAGCACATATGGATCCACCATAGTCATTGCATGTCTGTGCTTTTCATAAACCACATGGATCTAATTGAATTTGTGTTCTTTTGACAAACCACATATGCATCCA
The DNA here is from genome assembly GCA_910589775.1 of Avena eriantha. Taxonomy (NCBI): domain Eukaryota; kingdom Viridiplantae; phylum Streptophyta; class Magnoliopsida; order Poales; family Poaceae; genus Avena; species Avena eriantha. The sequence goes on from OU342740.1 coordinate 205,337,997, forward strand.
CTAGAGTCATTGCATGTCTGTTCTTTTCCTAAACCACATATGGATCCAATAGAGTCATTGCATGCGCGTTCTTTTCATTAACCACAACTACAACCACAGCTAGAGTCATGGTATGTGTGTTATATTAATGAACCACATGGATCCACCGGTGTCATTGCATGTGTGTTCTTTTCATGAACCACAACTAGAGTCATTGCATGTGTGTTCTTTTCACAAACCATCTATGGATCCCATAGAGTCATTGCATGTATGTTCTTTTCATAAACCACATGGATCCACTAGATTCATTGCATGTGTGTTCTTTTCACAAACCACAAATGGATCCACTAGAGTCATTGCATGTATGTTCTTTTTGTAACCCACATATGGATCCACTAGAGTCATTGCATGTGTGTTCTTTTCATTAACCACAGCCAGAGTCATTGCATGTCTATACTTTTCATAAACCACATAGATCCACTAGAGTCATTGCATGTGTTTTTTTTCACAAACCACATATGGATCCACTAGAGTCATTGCATGTGTATTCTTATCCTAAACCAGCACTAGAGTCATTGCTTGTGTGTTCTTTTCATAAACCACATATGGATCCACTAGAGTCATTGCATGTGTGTTCTTATCATAAACCACATGGATGCACCAGTGTCATTGCATGTGTGTTATTTTCATGAACCACAACTATGGTCGTTGAATGTGTGTTCTTTTCACAAACCACAAATGGATCCACCAGAGTCATTGCATGTTTGTTCTTTTCATGAAAAACATGGATCCACCAGTGTCATTGAATGTGTGTTCTTTTCACAAACCATAGCTAGTCATTGCATGTATGTTATTTTCCTAAACCACATATTGATCCACCAGAGTCATTGCATGTCTATTCTTTTCATAAACCACATGGATCCAATAGTGTCATTGAATGTGTGTTCTTTTCACAAACCACATATGGATCCACCGGTGTCATTTCTTGTGTGTTCTTTTCATTAACCACATATGGATCCACTAGAGTCATTGCATGTGTCTTATTTCATTAACCACAACTAGAGTCATTGCATGTATGTTGTTTTCATAAAACACATGGATCCACTAGAGTCATTGCATGTGTGTTCTTTTCACAAACAACATATGGATCCACTAGTGTCATTGCATATGTGTTCTTTTCATGAACCACATATGGATCCACTAGAGTCATTCCATGTGTGTGCTTTTCATTAACAACAACCAGAGTCATTGCATGTCTGTTCTTTTCATAAACCACATGGATACACTAGTGTAATTGCATGTGTTCTTTTCACAAACCACATATGGACCCACTAGAGTCATTGCATGTATGTTCTTATCCTAAACCAGCACTAGAGTCATTGCTTGTGTGTTCTTTTCTTAAACCACATATGGATTCACTAGAGTCATTGCATGTGTGTTATTTTCACAAACCACATATGGATCCACCAGTGTCATTGCATGTCTGTTCTTTTCATTAACCACATATGGATCCACTAGAGTCATTGCATGTGTGTTCTTTTCATTAAGCACAGCTAGAGTCATTGCATGTCTATACTTTACATAAACCACATGGATCCACTAGAGTCATTGCATGTGTGTTCTTTTCAAAAACAACACATGGATCCACTCGAGTCATTGCATGTGTGTTCTGATCCTATACCAGCACTAGAGTCATTGCGTGTGTGTTCTTTTCATCAACCACACATGGATCAACCAGAGTCATTGCATGTGTGTTCTTTCCATGAACCACAACTAGAGTAATTGCATGTGTGTTCTTTTCACAAACCACATATGGATCCAGCAGAGTCACTCCATGTATTTTCTTTTCATAAACCAGCAATAGAGTCATTGCTTGAGTGTTCTTTTCATCAACCACATATGGATCCACCAGAGTCATTGCATGTGTGTTCTTTTCATGAACCACATGGATCCACCAGTGTCATTGCATGTGTCTTCTTTTCATGAACCACATATAGAGTCATTTCATGTGTGTTCTTTTCACAAACCACATATGGATCCACCAGAGTCATTGCAAGTCTGTTATTCTCATAAACCACATGGATCTGCTAGTGTCATTGAATGTGTGTTCTTTTCACAAACCACATATGGATCCACTAGTGTCATTGCATGTGTGTTCTTTTCATTAACCACATATGAATCCACTAGAGTCATTGCATATGAGTTCTTTTCATTAATGACATATGGACCCACCAGTGTCATTGCATGTGTTTTTTTCATGAACCACATACGGATCCACTAGAGTCATTGCATGTGTGTTCTTTTCATAAACCAAAGCTAGAGTCATTGCATGTTTGTTCTTTTCATAAACCACATGGATCCACTAGATTCATTGCATGTGTTTTCTTTTCATAAACAACATGGATCCACCACCGTCATTGAATGTGTGTTGTTTTCACAAACCACATATTGATCCACCAGTGTCATTGCATGTGTGTTCTTTTCATTAACCACATATGGATACACTAGAGTCATTGCATGTGTGTTCTATTCATTAACCATCGGTAGAGTCATTGCATGTCTGTTCTTTTCATAAACCACATGGATCCACTAGAATCATTGCATGTGTGTTCTTTTCACAAACCACATATGGATCCACCAGAGTCATTACATGTGTATTCTTATCCTAAACAAGCACTAGAGTCATTGCATTTGTGTTCTTTTCATGAACCACAACTAGAGTCATTGCATGTCTATTCTTTTCATAAACCACATGGATCCACTAGAGTCATTGCATGTGTGTTCTTTTCACAAATGACATATGGATCCACTAGAGTCATTGCCTGTGTGTTCTTATCCTAAACCAACACTAGGGTCATTGCTTGTGTGTTCTTTTCATAAACCACATATGGATCCACCAGAGTCATTGCATGTGTGTTCATTTCATGAACCACATGGATCTACTAGTGTCATTGCATGTGTGTTCTTTTCATGAAGCACAACTAGAGTTATTGTGTGTGTGTTCTTTTCATTAATCACAGCTAGAGTCATTGCATGTTAGTTCTTTTCATAAACCACATGGACCCACTAGAGTCATTGCATGTGTGTTCTTTTCAAAAACGACATATGGATCCACTAGAGTCTTTACATGTGTTCTTATCCTAAACCAACACTAGAGTCATTGCATGTGTGTTATTTTCACAAACCACATATGGATCCAATAGTGTCATTAGATGTGTGTTCTTATCCTAAACGAGCACTGGAGTCATTGCATTTGTTGTGGGCCCCCAAGATTAATCCTCCCAGAATCCCTGTTATGCATACAACCATGATCCCATGATCAGTTAGTCGTGGCACATAATCGACAAGTATCATTACAACATCCGAGATATACTAAAATACAAGACTTACATAAATGCCATTATGGCTATACCATCTTCAGCAGCAGAACATCATCACGCGTAGAGCCCAATCATGCCTCAACCTACAGGAAACTGACTGGGAGAACGGCCTAGCTCGCATAGTATGTGGTAGTAGGTGGGCTCCAAGGGAGGTTCTTTTCTCAAATAGTTTCTCTTGTAGATATAGCATCTACATATCTTTATTGAAAACTTTTGTAAAACATTTCAGAAACCGTTTTGAAAAGTTTTGGAAAACACTAGGACTGGGTCACCCATTTGTTCCTTTCTTCCGGTCGTCCCACGACCAAACTCCTTCCACCCCTTTCTGACCATCCCATGGTCAAAACAAGGATCCTTTCCGACCATGCCATGGTCAAAACATTTCCAAAGCTATTTCTTTTCCGAAATCATTTTTGAAAAGCAAAACCAGCACCGCTCTACAGCAACCTTCCCAACCGTCCATGACTACGGACACGGCTATTCTAATAGATTTACACTCTACAGAGGTTGTACACTTTACCCACACCATCTGGGTACACCACCCTGATCTACATCGATCGTGGGTCGAGTAACCGATCAAGACTCTCCGGATGCCCACTCCGGTATAAGTGCCTACACTATGAGTGTTGTTCCCCTCAACACCGGGACGTCGAGTACTGAACACCAACCGGAGCACATATTGCACGTCCCACGTGCGTGCTTTCAATGAGGGGCTCATAGTAACGCGCGGAGGTCAATAGACCCTTTAGTCCTTCTCCCGGTCGATGTCTCACATGGACCGTTTGTCCGGATAAGGACCACCCTCCAGGGAGTTTCATCCCCTGTAGTAGTTGCAAGGCAACTTATACCAGAATACACAAACATCAAATCTAGCCATGTCCCATTCCAGAGTAATGTGGTTGCACAGGGTTAATTGTTCTAGCAAAACTACAAAGAACCAGGTGCGTTTTCGTAAACCTTTTTCCTCCATATTTTCTTCAACATTTTTGTAAAACAAAGCCTTTTTCTTTCTCAACATCTCTTGGGAAGTCCCACCTCACCAAGGTTTTATCATAAAACATTTGGTAAAAAATTTCTGGGGTCTTCCCATCCTCTAGTTTTGCTTCGGCTAAAACGGGGTCTCCAAAGGGGTATGGTGTAGTACACCATCTATTCTACTAGGGACAAGTAGGTGTCACCAAGGGGGTTGTACTTAATAGTACAAAAGTGTAATAGTTTGGAGGAGCCAAACCACTACCATATATTCATCAACATATAGTAAAACAGTGCAATTTTTAATAAACAGGAGATAAAACAAGCATAAGTAAAACAATAGGACAAGGCTTATGAGTAAGAAGGTGGCTTGCCTGATGATCAGCAATATGGCAACCTGTCCCTGGACTTCTTCTTAGAATACCATAATGTCTAATAATAATTACCACTTCTCCTGCTCTGCGATTTCATCACAACTATCGTCGTCCCGACAGCACATGCAAACAATCAAGAGCACAATCAACACAACGCATAGAAGCACCAATACAATACAACAAGCAACTGAATAATACCAAGCTAAGATTTAGAGGGTTTTGAGAGGAATGGATTTAGGAGATTGAGATGGCCTTGGAGAAGGCAATGAAAACACCTTAGGGTTTATTGTCGAGGAACTACCGAAGAGGGGGGTTTAGACCAAGGGCATATTATGTAGGATACCATCATAAAAACATGATACCAACAGATAGGTATCGATAAAATGAAATCAGCAAAAGTGGTTTCATTATTTTATCAATTACCAAAGATTTATAGTGATTTTTATAGGGAATAAGACTCTAGTTTTAGTAAATAATTCACAAGAGAAGTTATGGAGCTCCAAAAATTATTTTCTTGGGTAGTTAGGTAGGGATTTATGTACTTGTTCACTGAGAGTTGGAATCACTCCAAAATAATTACCTGGATGCCCTCATGAAATTCCAAAAGGCAGTTCTGGAGCTGTTTTGTATTTTCCACCACATTAAATCTGCAGAAGATTTTGAGTTGATTCCAAGGGCACAAGGTAGGTATTTAGAATTCCTTTATGTAGAAATTGGAATCACCTTGTTTGGATTTATATAACTCCTGTAGTGATTTTATTCATGGATAAACCATGCACAAAAATGTTTGTTTCACCAAAACTCAATAGGAGTTCCAAAAATTAAGATCTCCTATGCTTGGTTAGATATGGATGTAGATTATCCATTAGAGTTTGAATGAGGGTAAAAGTTATAATGGATTGGCCTAGATAATTTTCTAAAGGCAGAAAGTTTCTGTTTTTGTTAATTTTGCTACAGCAACTTCAAGGCTCCACTTGGTATGGGACCAAGTCTTGCTAACAGGTATTTCAGATACCAAACAATTGAAGTTGGATTTACTCCATTTGGTGGTGTGGAACTCCTTTGAAGATTTATTGAATGAAAAAGGTACTATCTAGGAGATAAATCTACAGAAAATATACAGATGTTATTTGGCCAAACTTTTGGTATTGCATGTTAGAGTAAACCTTCAGAAACCCTAGGAAATTTAGATCTAGGCAATTGGAGTTGTTTTCCATTTTCATTCGTATTTAAACCAAACAGTCAAAATACTGAACTATAAATAATTATTAGAAGCAAAAGGAACTAGGCCGGCTTTCTAGAGGAGATGGGTCGCACAGGGGGCGTCCGGGCCCATCTAGCTTCGGGAGGAGCGGGAGCCCACGGTTTGAACTGGCAGGCGCGGGCCCGCTTGTCACTGACCCGTGGCGACGAAGCAGTAAAGGAAGATCTGGGCCGCTAGATCAAGTGCGATCCGATGGCGCCCGCTCGTCGCCTACCTCTGTTCGGCCACGGCAGAGGCAAACCCTAGCTGGGCTCGGCGGCACGCGGGGAGCTCAGCTGGGGCACAGGGAGGCGACAGGGAGCAGAGGAGGTGACGCGGGACTCACCGGCGGTCAAATTGATGGGCGGCGGAGGTATATTTCTTCTCATGCCCCAGGTCGCCGTGATTCCTATGGTGGGCTAGTTCGGTAGTGGACTGGGGGAGCATTGGGAAGGCCTGTCGACCGAGGAGGAGGTCACCCAGGGGACGTAGGGGTCCTAAGATGCGCTCGGGCGACGCATGCAGCAGGGCTGGGGCTTGGGAACCCTAGGTTGGGGAGAGGTGCTTCCCTTCGGCCAAGATCTTGGGCGGCGGCCTCCGGTGATCCTGCGACGAAAAGAAGAATGCAGAGATGCAACTTAGAGAGAGGGAGACCATATCAGATAGAGAGAGGGGACTGGGAATGCCTAAACCCATCACCTGCTCACATGCACGCAAGGATCCAAGGAGCTTTCATCTTCTCCTCCCGAGCAGCAAAGCAAGAGGGAGCTTCGGGGCTCCAGGGAGAAGGGGTGAGGGAGAAGAGGAGGGAAAAGAGGGTTGTGGGGGAGGCTAGGATGGCTTCTGGCCTTAAATACCGAGAGGGGAGGGTGCACCATGGACATGGTCCATGAGGGGGCATGGAGGGGTGTTACTCAAGGATAGGGCAAGGAGGGCGGTGGAGACGTCGGTGTGGTGCCAGGGACCAGAGGGGGAGCAGTGTCTATGCCCCAGGAGCCTTAGGGGCTCCACCCCTTTTTACCTCGGGTGAAAGAAAAGAAGTGAGGGAGAGAGGTCTAGGGGGAGCTAGGGAAGCTCTTAATGGTGCAGAGGGGAGTGGAGTGGGGTCATGTATTGACCAGCGAGGGAGAGGGGGCGTGCTGCAGCTGCTGTGAAGATTTCACAAGATATGGCATTAATTTGCTCTCTCTCTCTCTAACTTGCTCCAATAGCTAAAGGACAAAAGGGTGCAATGCTACAGTAGTTCTACAGGGATCATGACCAGGGGTGTGATGGGTGATGGAGAGAGATGCTGGTCAAGCTTTTGATGAGGGTTGGAGGTGGTTTGAGTAGTGGATTTGATTAATTGGCATAATTGGTAAATTTAATGGTTATGAAGGAAGCACAGGGATGTAGTCTTTATAAAATGAGGGAGTGGTACTAGTGGGTAGATGCGCTCAAGGTACCCTCCTAGAATTATTTGAGATTTTTCAAAGGAATTTTAGTCCACTTAAATCCATTTATTCAAAAACTGCAGAGGTGAAGTAGGGGAGTTCATTTGATATTTTTACATTGGATAAGGTTTGTTTTTGGTTGGATATGGTCCCAAATGTGAGTACACACTTAGGGGAATTTTCCCAAAATGTATTGAGGCTTAAAAGTATTTAAAACTATTATTATTCCATTTCTGCCATTTAAGAAGATAGGCAACAAGAAATAATAAAGCTCTTCAAAAATATTTATTTTTGAAGTGGGAGATAGGGTATGATTTATGGATCTCAATTGAGCCAAAAGTTGGGGAAGTGCTTTGGTAAAAACCAAGCTTACCTTTATGGATGAAGTTTTGGAGATTTGGTTAAAGGGATTAAATAGATTTGGGGCCAAAATAATAAGGGATAATATTTGGTAAATCTTGATGATCAAGGTAGATGATGTAGACAAGGTGTATCAAGCATTTGAAACATTTTTAATGGAGAATCCAAGTTGATTTTGGTGAGATACCCTAGATGAAGGATCTAGGGGGGTGTTAATTTCATACCATCAAAACATGGTTGTATCTTGGAGTTCAGATCTCCCCTTGGGGCATGGGGTAGATGTATGGATATACCAATTGATGTGAATCAACATGGTACAGAGGTTTGAGCTTGGTATTGTTTGAGTTTCCCAAGAATAGATTTCAAACTTTGAATAAAATAAGCCTGCCAAAGAAGATTATCAACTAGCCTTCAAAACCTTGTGGGTTTAAGAAGCAGAAAGATCCACTTGGAACAAGTGAAGTCGATATTGATAGACCTATATGAGTAGAACACAACCATGCAGATAGTTGGTCGATAGAAGGTTGGATGATGGTGTAAGCTTCTGTCAAAGTAGGCATGTTCACTAGATTTGCAGGAATAGTTATTTTCTTTCCTGCAAAACCATCAAGAACAAGTGGGTTGGAGGATGATATAAACAAGGGAAAGAGTGGGCCTTGGTAGTCCTTAGGATGGTTAACAAGATGGTTCAAGTGCATTAGCAAAAATGCACAAGGGTTGAGAAAGGGAGACATTCAAAAAGGTGATGTTGAAACAGATTCCAGACTTTGCCAAATTTGGCAGATTTAGGGATTTTGTCTTGAGTATGAGAGGGGATGCTTTTGATGGGGTGCAAGGTACCCAAGCATCATCAAGTGGATTATGTTGAAGTGTAGATTGATTAGAAGGTATCCATGCTTGATATTGGTCTTCATTGACTTGGAAGCTTCTAGAAGGGATCATTTCAGAATTGATCTAGTTAAGGGTTTTAGATGATCACCTAGTGGCTAGAGATCAGATACATATTGTGTTCTCTTTTAGGATTTTCTGATCTTAAGGTATCTTGATCCTAGAGGATGAGCTCCTAGAGTATCTCATACTACTTCTAAGCAATCAAGTCAAACAGCAGATCAAGACAACTCATCTTACAAACAATTCAACTACTACTAGGGTTACGATCAAGCCTAGCTTGAGGTAAGGTTGATGCATTTTGAACAAGTTGGATTTTGAATAGGATGAGAGTCCTTGGTATCTCTACCAAGAGTAGAATTCAAAAGTTTACTAAAAGGTTGTGAAAATAGAGGTAAGAGTAGTTGAAGGTTCTGTCTTGAAAACATAAGGAGATTATAATATATATTTCTCCATAGTTTTGTCAGTAGAAGCTACTAAAATAGTTTTGGTTATATCAGCATCTTGGCTCATGTTTTGAAATGCCAGACATTTGAGAATATGGAAATTAAGCCAAGACTATTTTGGTAAGTAGCTTTTGTCAACTGGTGTTAAGGTAAGGAGTATATCATATAATACACATTCATATGCACAAGCACAAACAAACAACAAGAAAATACTGCACCAATGAACAAGAAAAAGTTTTTGTTCCCCCTGATTTTTGCATTTTGGGCATCTAATCAGGGTTGCTGAAATTGGGATGTTACATTTGTGTTCTTTTCATTAACCACAACTAGAGTCATTGCATGTTTGTTCTTTTCATAAACCACATGGATCCACTAGAGTCATTGCATGTGTGCTCTTATCCTAAACTAGCACTAGAGTCATTGCTTGTGTGTTCTTCTCATAAAAAACATATGGATCCACCAGAGTCATTGCATGTGTGTTCATTTAATGAACCACATGGATCTACCAGTGTCATTGCATGTGTGTTCTTTTCATGAACCACAACTAGAGTCATTGCATGCGTGTTCTTTTCACAAACCACATATGGATCCACCAGAGTCATTGCATGTATGTTCTTTTCATAAACCACATGGATCGGCAAATGTCATTGAATGTGTGTTCTTTTCACAAACCACATATGGATCCACCAGTGTCATTGCATGTGTGTTCTTTTCATTAACCACATATGGATCCACTAGAGTCATTACATGTGTGTTCTTTTCATTAACCACGGCTAGACTCATTGCATGTCAGTTCTTTTCACCAACCACATATGGATCCACTAGAGTCTTTGCATGTGTTCTTATCCTAAACCAACACTAGAGTCATTGCATGTGTGTTGTTTTCATTAACTACAGCTAGAATGATTGCATGTCTGTTCTTTTCATAAACCACATGGATCCATTAGAGTCATTTCATCTGTGTTCTTTTCACAAACCACATATGGATCCACTAGAGTCATTGCATGTGTGTTCTCATCCTAAACCAGCACTAGAGTCATTGCTTGTGTGTTCTTTTCATAAACCACATATTGATCCACCAGAGTCATTGCATGTGTGTTCTTTTCATAAATCACATGGATCCACCACTGTCATTGAATGTGTGTTCTTTTCACAAACCAGATATGGATCCACCAGTGTCATTGCATGTGTGTTCTTTTCATTAACCACATATGGATACACTAGAGTCATTGCATGTGTGTTCTTTTCATTAACCATAGCTAGAGTCATTGCATGTCTATTCTTTTCATAAACCACATGGATCCACTAGATTCATTGCATGTGTTTTATTTTCACAAACCACATATGGATCCACTAGAGTCATTACATGTGTGTTATTATCCTAAACGAGCACTAGAGTCATTCCATTTGTGTTCTTTTCATTAACCACAACTAGAGTTATTTCATGTGTGTTGTTTTCATTAACCACAGCTAGAGTCATTGCATGTCTGTTCTTTTTATAGACCACATGGACCTGATGGCTCTATAATGGCGCCAGGAAAATGCTGGTGCGGTGTTGATGTAGAGCTCGTTGGGAAGGTATGATGAGCACAACAACAAGTTTCCCTGAGTTATGAAACCAAGGTTTAATCGAACCAGTAGGAGCAAGGAAATACCCCAAAGGTGTTGCTAGCTGAGCCTTGGCAGGGTGCACTACCAGTGCTAGTAGCAACGTGGAGACCTGCACAACACAATTATAGAACTTTGTCCACAACTTGCGATGAGGTTGTCAATCTCACCGTGTTTTGCGGAAAACAAAGGATTAAACGTATCGAATGGAAAGAAGTAAAAGTTTGCATCAAGTAAACACAAAACAGTAAAAGATTGTAGATTGTATGTAAAAGACAAGGACCGGGATCCGTAGTTCACTAGAGGTGGCTCTCCTTAAGATAGATAACATGCTGGGTGAAGAAATTACAGCGGGTCAATTGAAAAACATCGAGAAAGCAATACATGCATATACTAATCATCTTGACTCCTTTGAGACTTAATTGGGCATTGCAACATTATACATAGACCGCCATCCAACTGCATCTATGACTAATAATCCACCTTCAGGTTATCATCCGAACCCCCTCCAGTATTAAGTTGCAAGTAACAGATTATTGCTTTACGAACTACGTGTAAAGTAAACAATACGATTGTTCTATGAACAAAGGATTGTTGTTTTCTCCCTAGTAACAACAGCACATCTAGTACCTTAGAGATTTCTGCCACTTCCCCAGATTACCAGAGGCATGAACCCACTATCGAGCATAAATACTAACTCTTGGAGTTGCTAGCATCTACTTGGCCAAGATAGCTACTAACAACGGAAAGCATGCAAGATCACAAATAACAAAGACATGATATAATCAATAATCAATCTGAAATAGCATCTCAATATCCATCGGAACCCCGCAAACACAACATGCAGAATTACAAATAGATGATCTTGATCAATAACGGAGGTCACAAGATCTAAACATGAAAGCACAAGGGAGGAGAACCAGCCATCTAGCTACTACATGGATCCGTAGTCCAAGGATGAACTACTCACGGATCACACCGGAGGCTTGGATGGTTATGAAGAAGGCCTCCAGGGTGAATTCCCCTCTCCGGCAGGGTGCCGGGAAGTGCTTAAGATCCCTCCCGATCTATGGATGGAGATGACGGTGGCTACAGACTCTTTCGTGGATTTTTTGATCGGGCCTTAGGGTTTTCGTCCCAAGGGCATCTTATAGGCGGAAGGGGAGGCCGAGGGGGTGCCGGAGGCGACCACGCCACCCCCTGGCGTGGGCCAGGCTGGGCTGCGCGGCCAGGTGGTGTGGTGGCCCCCTGGACCCTCTCCGTGTCGTACTCTGTCATCTGATGACTTCCGAAAAATAGGCACTTTGGCTTTTGTCCCGTACAATTCCGAGAATATTCATTTTCTAACTTTCTTGGAACCAAAAACAGCAGAAAACAGGCAGCTGGCACTGTGGCTCTTGTTCATAGGTTAGTCCAAGAAATCATATGAAAAGTACTCCAAAGTTGGAACAAAACACAAGAAACTGGATAAAACTAAGCATGGAACATAAAAAATTATAGATGCATTTGCAATGTATAAACATCCCCAAGCTTAACTCCTGCTCGTCCTCGAGTAGGTAAGTGATAAAAAGAAAGAATAATTTTTGAGGTGACATGCACCATCAAAGACTTGATCAAAGTATTTGTAAAACATTCAAAGCTAGGATCATAGTACTTCAATCATAACATGAAAAACAAAGTTCTAGCAATAAGACAAAGAAGCTATGATGCAGCATGAAAAGGCACAAACAAAAGATTCATGAATAACAATGCTTTGCAAGACGTTTGTTTGTTTCACGTAAAGAAAACATAGCATAATAGTATTCAGCTTGTACCTCAATAGAGTAGCAAATATAAATGCATAGGACACCTTCAAAGTTCATAAGTGACTATATACAAATAGTTTAAAACAGGCAATATCAAGTTATGCATCAAGCAACTTGTCTTGGGACAATGCACATAGAACTAAGAATGGCCACTATGCTTTCAAAGTAGGTGCATAAAGGTAGAAGGTGGAGACTCAACATAAAAGTATAAGAAAGGCCTTCATAGAAGGAAGTAGGGATTCAAGTTTCATAAAGAGCTTCCAAAAATTATGGTACTTATAGCTTTCAACTCTCATTGCCCCTATTATAAGCATCTTGAAGTGATTAAGGTTAAAGTGAACAACCTATGGTGTACATGCTTGACGAAGTATAAGTTAGAAATCTCATGTCCCTTGTATACGAGGGCCGCTCCTCATGCTACTCAAGTTTAGTCACCGGTATGTTCTTGTCATCGTAAGTACATGTGTATCATTGAGAACCGCCAACAGGGTACCCCTTGCCCGATGATACGGAAGAATCCCCATATCAAAATGACAAGGCAAGCAAAAAACAAGCATCTCACCAATCTGCTTATTTACCATGGGAATTGTGGTGCCCCCGGATTAATCCTCCGAGAATCCCTGTTATGCATACAACCACGATCCCATGATCACTTAGTCATGGAACATAACCGACAAGTATCATTACAACATCCGAGACATACCTAGTTTACAAGACATACATAATTGTCGTTATGGCTACATCAATGATCATCAGCGGAACTTCACCAAGCGCAGAGCCCGAGCCATGCCTTAACCAATAGGCAACTGACAAGGAGAACGTCCTAGCTCGCATAGTCGTCAGCACCACCTTCTTCTTGAGATCTGGCCAAGTTAATAGGTAGGGACCATGCCAGTGAGTACTTTGAATGTACTCGAAAACCACCTTAAGATAACTATAATAACAAGAGGATATGCATTATGGGTGTGGTGGTAGGAGGGCTCCAAGAGGGGTTCTTTTCTCAATTAGTTTATCTTGTAGATATAGCATCTACATATCTTTGTTGAAAAACTTTTGTAAAACCTTTCAGAAACCATTTTTGAAAAGTTTTGTAAACAATAGGACGGGGTCACCCATTTGTTCCTGTTTTCAGGCCGTCCCATGACCAAGCTCCTTCCATACCTCTCTGACCATCCCATGGTCAAAGAAGGTATCCTTCCCGACCATCCCATGGTCAAAACATTTCAAAGTCATTTCTTTTCCGGAAACCTTTTTGAAAACAAAACCAGCACCGCTCTACAGCAATCTTCCCAACCGTCCATGACCGCGGACGCGACTATTTGAATAGATTTACACTTTGTAGAGGTTTCACACTTTACGCACACCATATGGGTACACTACCCTGATCTTCACCAATCGTGGGTCGAGTAACCGATCAAGACTCTCCGGATGCCCACTCTAGTATAAGTGTCTACCCTATGAGTGTTAATCCCCTCAAAACCGGGACGTCGGGCGAGGACCAACCAGAGCGCTTATTGCATGACCCACTGTGCGCTTTCAATGAGGGGCTCATAGTAACGCGTGGAGGCCTACCGACCCTTTGTTCCTTGTCCCGGTCGATGTCCTACATGGGCCGTTTGTGAAGAAGAAGGCCCACCCACCAGGGATCCTTGATCCCTTGTAGTTGTTGTGAGGCAGCTTATACCGGAATAGACAAACATCAAATCCAGCCCTGTCCCATAATAGAGTAATGTGGTTGCACGGGTTAATTGTTCTAGCAAAACTTCAAAGAACCATGTGCATTTTCGTAAACCTTTTTCCTCCATATTTCCTCCACCATTTTGTAAAACAAAACCTTTTTATTTCTCAACAACTCTTGGGAGATCCCACCTCACCAAGGTTTTATCATAAAACATTTCGTAAAACTTTATCTGGGGTTTTCCCATCCTCTAGCTTTTGCTTCGGCTAAATCGGGGTCTCCAAAGGGGTATGGTGTAATACACCATCTATTCCACTACGGGAAAATAGGTACCATCAAGAGGGTTGTACTTAGTAGTACCATTTACTAAGGGTTTGGAGGAGCCAAACCACTACCCTATATGTATATATATACGTCAACATAAAGTAAAACGATGTAGTTTTAATAAACAGTAGTTAAAACATGCATAAGTAAAATAGTAGGGCAAGGCTTATGAGCAAGAAGGTGGGTTGCCTGATGATCAGCAATATGGCAATGGACTTCTTCTTAGAAAACCATAATAACCAATATAATCCATCTTCTTCTGCTCTCCGATTTAATCGCAACTATCGTCGATAAGGAACATGCAGACAAACAAAGTGCACAATCAATAAAAGGCATACAATCACCACTACCATTCAGTAAACAATCAATTGCATAAACTCCAATTAAGGTTCAGTAGTTTTAGAGAGGATTGGATTTAGGAGGTTGAGATGGTCTTGGAGAAGGGGATGAAAATCCCTTAGGATTTATAGTCTAGAAACTACCTAAGAGATGGATTTTTGGAGCAAGACCATATTCTGTATGGTACTATTGTAAAAACATGATACCAGCAGATTGGCATTGATAAGCTGAAACCAACAAAAGTAGTTTCACTATTTTATCAATTACCAAAGATTTATAGTGATGTTTATAGTGAATAATACTCTAGTTTTAGGAAATAATTAACCAGAAAAGTTCTGGAGCTCCAAAAATTATTTCCTTTGGTGGTTACGTAGGACTTGATGTACTTGTTCACTGAGAGTTAGAATCACTCCAAAATAATCACCAGAATGCCCTCAAGAAATTCCCAAAGGCAGTTCTGTAGACATTTTGTCTTTTTCACCAAATTTAATCTACAGAAGGTTTTGGTCTGATTCCAAAGACACAGTGTATGTATTTGGAATAATTTTCTGCAGAAATTGGAATCATCCTTTTTGAGGTTTTGGAACACTAGTAGTGATTTTTCTACTGAAAATACCCTAGCCAGAGATGATTAATTCACCAAAGTGGGACAGAGCGTCAATAAAATTTGATCTCCTGGGTTTTGATAGATCTTGGCGTACCACATCACAAGGAGTTGTAATGGGTTCAACTGGACTCATGGTTTGATGTAGGGAATTTTCCAAAGGCCTAACTGCATAGATTTTGTTATTTCTTCTACAGGCAGACTAGAGTTTACCTTGGCATTAGATAAATGCTAGATGGTAGGCCTAAGGGAATAATTTCAAAGGAATTTGGTTTCATCCATTTTGGATATGTGAAACTCACAGAGGAATTTAATGAGTATTTTAAAGACTTATGGGAGTTTGATTTAATATAAGTAATCCATTCATATCTTGAGTTAACCAAGGGTATTGGGTGTTAGGGAAACACCCACATATTTAATAAAATTTAGATCCAGGCAAAATATAAATACTTCTGGGAGTTTGATTTAATATAAGTAATTTCCATTTTTTATTTGAATTAATCCAAATAGTCTAATAAACAGAGCTGGAAAAAGGAAATTAATAAAAGCCGACGGTAGAGGGCAGCTGGCCTGAGAGCTCACGAATATGGGCCGCGCAAGGGAGATCCGGCCCAGCTGGGCTCGCAGGCTCGACGGGAGACCGGGGTTCAAACCCGCGCTGTAGGGCCCGCTGGTCAGCGGGGGTGGGCGGCGAAGCGGTATTTGGAGCTGCTGGCCGTCCGATCAAAAACGGATCGATGGTCGTGCTCCCTTCTCCTTCCTCGCGACAGGCGCGACGGTGGGAACCCTATCCGGCGTCGGGGAGACGCGGGGAAGGCTCACCAGAGGGGCGGGGCTCGATGGCAGGGAGGAAGCGGCGCTCGATGGCAAGCCTGGGGAGGGGTGGCGGCTTCCGAGCAGAGGCGAGGTGGTGTGCATCCGAGCCGTGGCCGGCTTCAGGAGCTCATCGAAGAAGGGCCAGGGAGGCGTGCATGTCGACGGCACGGGTGCTGGGCGACGCGGGGGTCGGTGGCGGCTCTGGCGACGGGCGGCAAAGCTGGGTCTTGACGCGGGGGACGCCCCGGGCGCAAGCACGCTCGCGGCATTAGTCTCGGTGGTCGCCGAAGTGGGTACCTGCGGCGGATAGGAGCCCAGAAAAAGGTAGGGTTAGACTTAGGGGGGGTCAAGGGGTTCTCAAAAGGGGGCATGCAGAGGAGAGGGGGCTGGGGAGAGGGCACTTGCTTGGAACTAGAGTAATGGCCGAGTGGCCATTTTCTCCCTTCCTCGGCAAAAGCAGGGCATGGGAGGAGGAGTGAGTCTCAGGGGTGGTAAGAGGAAAGGAGAAGAAGCAAATGAGGGGCAAGGGGAGAGCTGTAGTGCCCCTAGTAATATATACTGAGAGGGAGAGGTTTTTGATGGACTTGGTCCATTGAGCAGGAGGGGGAGCGAGGTGGTACCAGGGGTGGATGATGTGGGGGTGGGAAGGGTGGTATCTGGTTGGCTGTAGAGGAGGGGTGAGGTGAGATGGCTGCTGCAAGAAGTAAGGAGAAAGTGTGACCAATGGTTGCATCTCTCCTTCCTCCAAGCACTAAAGGACAAAGGGAAGGGGCTGCTACAGTAGCTTAGCTACAGTGCATCTCGATCAGAGGGGTGTGCTGGGGTAGGGGAGGCTTGCTGTGGAAGTTTTGAGGGGTTTTGACTTGATATTGATCAACATCTTGGAAGTAGACAAGATTGGCAAATGTAGATGATCAAGATGGAAGTCTCAATTTTTGGTTTAGGCAAGATAAACTAAAGATGCTGGTAGATAGAGGGGGTTGAGATGCCCCTCTAGGAATTATTTGAGATTTTTCCAAGACTTATAAGTCCTCTTAAATACATTTGCTCAAAAACTGCAGAAGTGACGTATTGGAGCTCATTTGATATTTTTACATTGGACAAGTGGAGATTTTGATGTGAGATGGTCCTATATGTGAATACACACTTAGGGGAATTTTCCCAAGATTTATTGAGGTGGGAAATGGTTTTTAGAGGACTATTTCTTGTTTCTGCCATTTAATAAAATAGGCAAAAAGAAAAAATAAAGCTCTTAAAAAATATTTATTTTTAAGTGGGAAGGTGGGGTATGATATGTGAGTCTCAAATGAGCCAAAATTTGGGGAAGTTCTTTGGAATAATCCAAACTTTCTTTTATGGAAGAGGTTTTGAAGAATTTGTCTATTAAGGAATAAATTTGATTTGGAGCCAAAATAATTATGGAGAATTATTGATAAATCTTGATGATCAAGGTAGATGATGTTGACAAGGTGTAGAAAGCATTTGCAACCTTGGGATTGGAGAATCCAAGTTGATTTTGGTGGAATACCCTAGATTAAGGATCTAGGGTGATGTTAATTTCATACCATCAAAACATGGTTGTAACTTGGAGTTCAGATCTCCCCTTGGGCCATGGGGTAGATGGTTAGATAGACCAAGTGATTTAGATTTACATGGTGTAGGGGTTTGAGCTTGATCCTGCTTGAGCTCACCATGGTAATCTTTCAAACTTTGAATAAAATAAGCCTACCAAGGCAGATTGTCAGCTAGCCTTCAAAACCTTGTGGGTGTAAACAGCTCAAGGATCCAATTGGCTCAAGTGAAGTAGGTAATGATATAACTATATGATTATAACACAACCATGCAAATATTTGGTCAAAATAAGGTTGGATGGTGGTGTGAGCTTCTACCAAATTAGGCATGCTGACTAGATTTGTAGGAAAAGATATTTTCTTGCCTGCACAACCATCAAGAACAAGTGGGTAGGAGGATGATATAACCAAGGGAAAGAGTGGGCCTTGGTAGCCCTTAGGAAGGTTAACAAGATGGTTCAGATGCATTTCCAAAAATTCATAAGGGTTGAGAAAGGGTGGTATTCAAAAAGGTGATGTTGGAAACAGATTTCCAGACTTAGCCAAATTTGGCAGATTTAGTGTTTTTGACTAAAGCATGAGAGGGGATGTTTTTGATGGGTTGCAAGGTACCCAAGCATCATCAAGTGCATGATTTTGAAGTGTATATTGATTAGTAAGGATCCATGCTTGATATTGGTCTTCACTGACTTGGAACCTTCTAGAAGGGATATCTTTAGAATTGATCTGGTTAGGGGTTTTAGAGGATCACCTGGTGGCTAGAGATCAGATCCAGGTTTGTATTCTTCCTTAGGTAGTGATGATTTGGAAACATCTTGGTCCTAGTGATGAGCTCCTAGAGTAGCTCAGACTATCTCCTAAGCAACCAAATCAAACAGCAGATCAAGGCAACTCATCTTATAAACAAATCAACTACTACTAGGGTTACCATCAAGCTTAGCTTGAGGTAGGGAAGGGTATTTTGAAAAGGGTTGGAGTTTTAATAAGATGAGAGTCTTTGGTATCTCTACCAAGAGTAGAAATCAAAAGCTTTAGAAGGAGATTTTGGGAAACCTAGAGATAAGAATAGTTGAAGGTTCTATCTATAAAACATAAGGATATTATATTATATCTCTCTCCATAGTTTGATTAATAGAAGCTACTAAACTAGTTGGTTTGCAAAGGTTTTTTGGCTCAGGTTTTGAAATGCCAGAGCATTTGAGAATATGGAAATTAAGCCAAGACATTTTTGGAAATTAGCTTTTTTCAACTAGTGTTGAGGTAAGGAGTATATCTTCTAATACACAATCACCAGCATAAACACCCTTAACAAATGGCAAACACTTCATCACCAAACAAGAAAAAAATTTGTTCCCCCTGATTTTTGCATGCTGGACTACTAGTCAGTGTTGCTGAAATTGGGATGTTACAGATCTTTCCCCCTTAAAAGAATCTCGTCCCGAGATTCCGGAGAGTACAGTTAGGGGATTTTGAGTCGGGTTGATACTAGGTGTCTTACGAGTACTATCTTATGGACTCTGTTTTTGAAAGTGGCTACTTTGTCGATAAGGTTGAGCTTCAGTCTTCGGGGATGCACGGAGAGTTGAGCAGAGTCCAGTCTTGATTGGAAGGAAGGATCTTGGATTCCTTCAGGACTCGATACCTGGAGGGCTTAGGCTAGGCAGACTGTCTCGATGCTGAACTTCACGGGTACTCGTCAGGGGATAGAGTCTACATTTGGGAGTACTTCTATCTAAGGATCCACAGCTCTTCCTAATTAATGATGCTAGGATCGGGACTCCTAAGGTTCGTAGTGTATCCTAGTTAATGATGCTAGGACCGGGACTCCTTAGGTTGCTCCTAGCAGAGGGTTATTCTAGTTTGTGGGAAAGACTCAGTCTTTCCCCCTTAGGATTTGGCTGGGTTAGCTCAGAGATAACATATTCCTTCCTCCTCGACTTCATTGGTGGTGATTCTGAAGATTGTCGTTCGTCCTTCTCCTAGAGTCGATGTCTTCAGAAGGCATCCGCGAAGCTATGGCCTACGGGGCTTATATACTACTATTATTCATACATTAGCCTGGAGGAGTCATTGGAGTCTCACGTCCGCTAAGCATTAAGGACCTAGGGGTTAGCGGTTTGGCGGTCCTTCGGGTGGGTCTTCAACTGAAGTAGCGGAGGGACTTTGTAGAACTTTCAGCTAGATTCTCCTCGATAACTCGCGAGTTGTTGCTTGGTGGGAAGACTTCGGATCCAGGGACAGTTTCTGAAGTATCTTTTGGTAGGAAGTCTTCTTAGGATTTGAGTGGAAGACGCGGTCTTTCCACCTTAGAGCTTCACTAAGGTGCATCGGGAAGGATTTGGATCTTCTACCTTGGAAGGCTGACTTGCTGTTAGCGGAAGGTTATATCTTACCTGGAGTCTTGAGCTGGGGTCTTCGAGTGGCACCTTATTTGATCAACCTTGGCGGGGGTGGTTTCCTAACGCAGTAGTTTACGACTCATCTTGCAGGTAATTAATCAGGGTTGAAACAGATAGCGTTGGGGTAAGCGGTCTTCACTTGAATTTCTTGTGTTGCTTCTGCTTGATGGCGGAGTGGACTCATTGTCTTCACACTTCTTAATTATCTGACTTCAGGGGTGGTTCTGACCTTCTACGGGGGAACTTCCCGTCGGTTTCGGTAGGGTCGACTGGATTAGTTATTCTCCTGAGGCGGTCAGAAGCCCTAATATACCGAAGGTCAGTATAGTTAGGCCTTCACCCTTTTCTTTCTTGGTGGACTTATTGGGTGGTTTCCTTGGGATATTGAGGATCCTTCGGTGATCGACTTTCAGCCTTAATGGGATTCTTGCTGTAGTAGACTGAGGAACAAGGGAGTGTGGTGCTATTGACGAATCTTGTGAGGTGAGTTTGACGAGGTATGCCGTCCTGCTGAGGTGAAATCTCCGAGTTGATTCTGACTAGACGATGTCGAACTCCTGGTTCTTGCGATGCTTTTCCTCTCATATACTCTTGAGGTTAGTCTAGGGCTCATTACCGACAGCTAACATAGGGTTTTTCTGAGTTACTAGGTGGGTTATCGCTCCTCGAGTCGCATTTTTAAGGAGGTCAAGGCAAACTAGGACATACAAACAAGGCGAACAGAGCGAGGAAATCGCAATGTCCTCGGCAAATAATCACACATCAAGCAACACTAGAGGCCCTTAGGCAAGCAATCACGGTCAATGCTAAGGACCAGGGAGTTAACTACTCGCGATGTAGGGGAATTCTATTCTTAGGACTATTGACCCTAGATACCGTCTTTCTTCCAGTCGGAGTCACTTTCTTGCATATGAAGCCTTCATTGTATCTTGGATGCTTCTTGATAGGGCAACACCTGTGGTCCTCTGATTGGGAGGATTCCGCGGGTATAGCGATATTGTAGTGTCCTCGTGTTTGCTGGTAGTTGCTTGTCTTCATCTTGTTATCATTGTCTTCACCAGGTTCTAGATCCTAGGTATTTAAAATCCGGGGATTTGAAGTTTGGGGACAAGGGTTGGGATAAACCATTTTAGAAAGCATTTACTTAGAGTAAGAGAAGAAGTAGAACTTTTTGAAACTCATTGATAAACTAGTTTTCGAAAACTGGGGTTTTTCAAAAATAAGCTTCATGTCTAGCGACCATGCTAACTTAGTTTATCCTACAGTAAGGATGGCTCTGATACCAAGTCTGTGGGGCTCCCAGATTAATCCTCCAAGAATCCCTGTTATGCATACAACCACGATCCCATGATCAGTTAGTGGTGGCACATAACCGACAAGTATCATTACAACATCCGAGACATACCGAGTTTACAATACATAATTGCAGTTATGGCTACATCAATAATAATCAGCAGAACTTCATCAAGCGCAGATCCCGAGCCATGCCTTAACCTACAGGCAACTGACTGGGAGAACGTCCTAGCTCGCATAGTCGTCAACACCACCTTCTTCTTGAGATCTGGCCAAGTTAATAGCCAGGGACAATGCAAGTGAGTACTTTGAATGTACTCGCAAACCACCTTAAGATAAAAATAATAACAAGAGGATATGCATTATGGCTGTGGTGGTAGGAGAGCTCCAAGAGGGGCTCTTTTCTCAATTAGTTTCTCTTGTAGATATAGCATCTACATATCTTTGTTGAAAAACTTTTGTAAAACCTTTCGGAAACCATTTTTGAAAAGTTTTGTAAACAATAGGACGGGGTCACCCATTTGTTCCTATTTTCAGGTCGTCCCACGACCAAGATCCTTCCATACCTCTCTGACCATCCCATGGTCAAAGAAGGTATCCTTCCCGACCATCCCATGGTCAAAACATTTCAAAGTCATTTCTTTTCCGGAAACCTTTTTGAAAACAAAACCAGCACTGCTCTACAACAACCTTCCCAACCATACATGACCGCGGACGCGGCTATTCGAATAGATTTACACTCTACATAAGTTGTACACTTTACCCACACCATCCGGGTACACTACCCTGGTCTTCACCGATCGTGTGTCGAGTAACCAATCAAGACTCTCCGGATGCACACTCTAGTATAAGTGCCACCCTATGAGTGTTAATCCCCTCAAAACCGGGAGGTCGGCCGAGGACCAACCGGAGCGCTTATTGCATGTCCCGCTGCACTCTTTCAATGAAGGGCTCATAGTAACGCGTGGAGGCCTGCCGACCCTTTGTTCCTTCTCCCGGTCGATGTCCCACATGGGTCGTTTGTCCAGAGAAGGCCCACCCTCCAGGGATCCTCGATCCCTTGTAGTTGTTGTGAGGCAGCTTATACCGGAATAGACAAACATCAAATCCAGCCCTGTCCCATACCAGAGTAATGTGGTTGCACGGTTTAATTGTTCTAGCAAAACTGCAAAGAACCGTGTGCATTTTCGTAAACCTTTTTCCTCCATCTTTCCTCCACCATTTTGTAAAACAAAACCTTTTTCTTTCTCAACAACTCTTGGGATGTCCCACCTCACCAAGGTTTTATCATAAAACATTTGGTAAAACTTTATCCGGATTTTTCCCATCCTCTAGCTTTTGCTTCGGCTAAATCGGGGTCTCCAAAGGGGTATGGTGTAATACACCATCTATTCCACTATGGGCAAATAGGTACCATCAAGAGGGTTGTGCTTAGTAGTACCATTGAGTAAGGGTTTGGAGGAGCCAAACCACTACCCTATATATATATACGTCAACATAAAGTAAAACGATGTAGTTTTAATAAACAGTAGTTAAAACCTGCATAAGTAAAATAGTAGGGCAAGGATTATGAGCAAGAAGGTGGCTTGCCTGATGATCAGCAATATGGCAATATGTCCCTGGACTTCTTCTTAGAAAACCATAATAACCAATATAAACCATCTTCTTCTACTCTCCGATTTAATTGCAACTATCGTCGATAAGGAACACATGCAGACAAACAAAGGGCACAATCAATACAAGCCATACAATCACCACTACCATTCAGCAAACAAGAAATTGAATAAACTCCAATTAAGGTTCAGTAGTTTTAGAGAGGATTGGATTTAGGAGGTGGAGATGGTCTTGGAGAAGGGGAGGAAAATCCCTTAGGATTTATAGTCTAGAAACTACCTAAGAGATGGATTTTTGGAGCAAGACCATATTCTGTATGGTACCATTATAAAAACATGATACCAGCAGATAAGCATTGATAAGATGAAACCAACAAAAGTAGTTTCACTATTTTATCAATTACCAAAGATTTATAGTAATTTTTATAGTGAATAATACTCTAGTTTTATGAAATAATTAACCAGAAAAATTCTGGAGCTCCAAAAATTATTTCCTTGGTTGTTTACGTAGGTATTGATGTACTTGTTCACTGCGTGTTGGAATCACTCCAAAATAATTACCAAAATGCCCTCAAGAAATTCCCAAAGGCAGTTTTATAGACAATTTGTATTTTTCACCAAATTTAATCTACAGAAGGTTTTGGTCTGCTTCCAGACACACAGTGTAGGTATTTGGAATACCTCTCTATAGAAATTGGAATGAACCTTTTTGGTGTTGTGGAACACCAGTAGTGATTTTTCTACTAAAAATACCCAAGCCAGAAATGATTAATTCACCAAAGTGGGACAGAGCATCAATAAAATTTGATCTCCTGGTTTTTGATAGATCTTGGTGTACCACATCACAAGGAGTTGTAATTGGTTCAATTGGACTCATGGTTTGATGTCAGGAATTTTCCAAAGGCCTAACTGCATGGATTTTGTTATTTCTGCTACAGGCAGACTAGAGTTCACCTTGGCATGAGATAAATGCTAGATGGTAGGCCTAAGGGAATACTTTCAAAGGAACTTGGTTTCATCCATTTTGGATATGTGAATCTCATAGAGGAATTTAATGAGAGTTTTAAATACTTCTAGGAGTTTGATTTAATATAAGTAATCCATTCATATATTGAGTTAACCAAGGGTACCGGGTGTTAGGGAAACACACATGTACTTAACAAAATTTATATCTGGGAAAAATATGGTAATTTCCATTTTTAATTTGAATTAATCCAAACAGTCTAATAAACAGAGCTCGAAAACGGAAATTAATAAAAGCCGAGGGCAGAGGGCAGCTGGTCTTAAAGCTCACGAATATGGGTCGCGCAGGGGAGATCCGGCCCGGCTGGGCTCGTAGGCTCGGCGAGAGACCGGTGTTCAAACCCCCGCTATGGGGCCCACTGGTTAGCAGGGGTGGGTGGCGAAGCGGTATGGTGAGCTGCTGGCCGTCCGATCAGAAACGGATCAACGGTCGCGCTCCCTTCTCCTTCCTCACGACTGGCGCGGCGGAGGGAACCCTAGCCGGCGTCGGGGAGACGTGGGGGAGGCTCACCGGAGCATCGCCTGTAGCGGGAAGATGGCGGGGAGGAAGCGACGCTCAATGGCGAGCCTAGGGAGGGGCAAGAGCTGCGGCTTCCGAGCAGAGGCGAGGTGGCGTGCATCCGAGGCGTGGCCGGCTTCGGGAGCTCGCCGGAGAAGGGCCGGGGAGGTGTGCATGTCGATGGCGCGGGTTGCTGGGCGACGCGGGGGTCGGTGCCGGTTCTGGCAACGGGCGGCAGAGCTGGGTCTTGACGCGGGGGACGCCCCGGGCGCGAGCATGCTCCCGGAGTTAGTCTCGGTGGTCGCCGGAGTGGGTACCTGCGGCGGATAGGAGACCAGAAAAAGGTAGGGTTAGACTTAGGGGGGTTCAAGGGGTTCTCAGAAGGGGGCATGCAGAGGAGAGGGAGCTGGGGAGAGGGCACTTGCTTGGAACTTGAGTAATGGCCGACAGGCCAATTCTTCCTTCCTCGGCCAAAGCAGGGCATGGGAGGAGGAGTGAGTCTCAGGGGTGGTAAGAGGAAAGGAGAATAAGCAAATGAGGGGCAAGGGGAGAGCTGAAGTGTCCCCTAGCAATATATACCGAGAGGGAGAGGTTTTTGATGGACTTGGTCCATTGAGCAGGTGGGGGAGGGAGGTGATACCAGGGGTGGATGCTCTAGGCGTGGGAAGAGTGGTATGTGGTTGGTTGCAGAGGAGGGGTGAGGTGAGATGGCCGCTGCAAGAAGTAAGGAGAAAGTGTGACCAATGGGTGCATCTCTCCTTCCTCCAAGCACTAAAGGACAAAGGGAAGGGGCTGCAACAGTAGCTTAGCTAAAGTGCATCTCGATCAGAGGGGTGTGCTGGGGTAGGGGAGGCTTGCTGTGGATGTTTTGAGGGGTTTTGACTTGATATTGATTAACATCTTGGAAGTAGACAAGATTGGCAAATGTAGATGATCATGATGGAAGTCTCAATTTTTGGTTTAGGCAAGATAAACTAAAGATGCTGGTATATAAAGGTGGTTGAGATGCCCCTCTAGGAATTATTTGAGATTTTTCCAAGACTTATAAGTCCTCTTAAATCCATTTGCTCAAAAACTGCAGAAGTGACGTATTGGAGCTCATTTGATATTTTTACATTGGACAAGTGGAGATTTTGATGTGAGATGGTCCCAAATGTGAATACACACTTAGGGGAATTTTCCCAAGATTTATTGAGGTGGGAAAGGGTTTCTAGAGGATTATTTCTTGTTTCTGCCATTTAAGAAAATAGGCAAAAAGAAATAATAAAGCTCTTAAAAACTATTTATTTTTAAAGTGGGAAGGTGGGGTATGATATGTGAGTCTCAAATGAGCCAAAAGTTGCGGAAGTGCTTTGCAAGAATCCAAACTGTCCCTAATGGAAGAAGTTGTGAAGAATTTGTCTATTAAGGAATAAATTT
Organism: Avena eriantha; assembly: GCA_910589775.1. NCBI lineage: Eukaryota > Viridiplantae > Streptophyta > Magnoliopsida > Poales > Poaceae > Avena > Avena eriantha. Next base: position 205,364,063 of record OU342740.1, read on the forward strand.
GATTTGGAGCCAAAATAATTATGGAGAATTATTGATAAATCTTGATGATCAAGGTAGATGATGTTTACAAGGTGTACTGTAGCATCCCAATTGTCTAACAATTGTAATGCTACTTGTCCTAGTAAGATATTGGCTACTTCATATATATTATTGTTGCATCATAATGATATCATGCTCATGCCATCATGCCACCTTGCATTTGAGCATCATATAAATCCCTTTTTCTTTTGGTTCTTCTATCACATGCATTATTAATTGTATTTGGTTATTGAAATATTGTTCAATGCCCAAGTTGAGTTGGGGGCATATCTTTTATTTCCATTCCACCACCTTTCTCTTCCACCACTTTATAATCCCACCATCCCATTAACCATGAGCTTGTTTTTCTTTCTTTTGCTATTTTTGTTCTAGCTCATGTGGGTTGGGCTGGATCTAGTCCTTTAATTCTTTTGCTTGGCTCTATTCCACTTCTTGGAAATGCATAAGAGTAACGACATCATATTATTATTGTCTTCACAAAATAAATCATGGCATTATTATTTTACATGGGCCATGCAAGCTTCTTCACCACCTTTTTACTCCATTGGTTTTTCTTTGGATTTGAGGGATCCTATCTTCGGAAACCATCTACCACCATTACACCATCCTCATAATCTCATCCATCTCATTTTCCTCTTATTTTATTTTCCTCATGCATGTTCATATATGATCCTTTCCACCTATTTCTTCTCTTCCTCTTTTTTTCTTGTTTCTCCTCCACCTTATCTCAAGCAAGATCAAGCTTCATTTTCCTCTCGGTTTGGCCTCATAATCCAAATTAAAAACCTAATACCTAATAAAACCTAACCTAGTTTTTTTTCCATTTTCTCTCTCTCTCTAACTTACTCCTAAACCCAAGCCTTTCTCTCACTCCCTAGCTAGCCCTGTTCCATTATTCCAATATGCAAAATCTCTCAAAAAGACTCATTCCTGGGTTGGTTTAAATCTGAAACAAATCAAAAATATAAATCAAAATGGTTAATAAAAAAAAGAAAAAAAAAGAGAGAGAGAACCTTACCTGCAGCGCGGCCAGTAGCCCACCAGTGGCCTCGGTCGCCGCGGCCCATCCCCCGGCCCACCTCCCAGTCGTACCGCTTCAGCGCCGACGCCCCGTCATGCTCCTCTTCTCCCTCAGTCTAACACCGTCGCCCTCCCTCTCTCTCGCAGCCGCTGACGGAAAGCAGTCTCGGGCAGGTGGCCGTCTCCCACGTCAGCCACGCCGCCCGCACGCCAGCCCTCCTCCTTATCCTCGCGCCGACCCGCCCTCTTTTTCCCTAACCCTAGCTCTGCTCCATTCCCTCTCCCTTTTCCCCGTGTGCCGCCGCCAGACCGTCCTCGCCGGTGACCGGGATCACGCCGGGAAGCGTCGCCGTAGACCGAGGACTCGACCCCGCCCGCTGGGAGACGCCAAGCTCGCCGTAGCCGCCCCCTCGCTGACGAGCAATACACAACCGCAGCAGCTCCGCCGTTCCCCTCCGCTCTGACCGTCCCTGTCTCCGATTTCTGCGGGAATCGGACGAGGTGAGCTCACCCCTCGCCCCTTCCGCTATTTCCCCCTCTGCGTGCCTAGCGCCGCCAGTATTTGGCCCCCGCCGGCGAGGTGCTCCGCCGTAGTGCAGACCAAGGCCGTGTTTTCCCCTCTGTTCGCCGACGAGCCCCGACCAGCACAGCCCACCACCGCCGACCCTCCCTAAACGAAATCAGTAGCCGGAGCCGCCCTCTACAACTTCCGTTTTGGCGGCCAGGGCTATCTCGCCGCGGATGCGACGCCACCTTCGCCGGAAGTCTGCGCCGTCGTCAGGCGTCGTCGAGGTTCAGAGTAGACGGCGTCAGATTCAAACAGCGCTCGCGCGGCCGTTTTGCAAAAAGGCCCCCCGCGCTATTTGGCGATCACGCCTAGGGCCCCAGCAGCCCTAGTGTCCCCACCTGTCAGCCGCCCGGCAGCTTGCAGAAAACCCCCTAGCAGACCCGGCTATCAACCCGCGCTCCGTCCCCGCTGCGCGACGGGCTACACCCACGCCCCTCGCTGACTCGTGGGGCCAGTTTCGCCGTCGGGCCCGCTTGTAAGTGCCTGGGCTAGCCTCTGCCCGGTGCAAAATGTTTTCTCGCGCGCGCGTGGCCACAGTCCGCTTTGTCCCCACCCGTCAGCGTCTAGGCTAGAGTTGCCTGCGGTGTAGAATGTTTTCCGTTTGTCTGTTTTTAACTACATCTTAAAAATAATGTTTGAACACTTTAAAATTTCGAGATGATTAAAATTACAATAAAATGCCCTTTTCCTTATTTAATTAACAACTTTTGTTTTATAATTCCAAATTAGATAAATAATATGTCTAAATCAATCAGCGCGACGAGCCCGTTCTATTTATGCAGTCCTTGTTCTGAATTGAAGCATGCATCATGCCACTATTAGAAATCTGAACTGTTTATGACAATAAAACTGGGTGGAATAAATAATAATATGCTTTATTTCTTGCAACCACACCTCACCTTTGCCATGCTACTTTACTGCCATGCAAATTGTGCATCATTCATCATGGCATGCTTGTCTGCTTGTCGCATTTTAATTCATATGCTTGTGCACTTTATTTATGTTGGCCCTTGTTTCTTTGGTTCTTCTTCGAATAGACGCCCAGCAGGAGAATTACCACGAATCACAGGAGTACTACCCAGATCCATCTCTCGCTTCAACTGAGCTGGCAGGCAAGCACTACCACATGCTTGCATACATACAGTACCTATTGCCTCTATCTTATTCTTGCATTATTGAGTCGCGATTGCATTAAATTGAATCCCAAGTACTGCATGGCCTTTACTTTTAAACCACACCAAGCTTGTTCCGGTCCCATGAGCCATTACTACAGGAGTTGTTTGAGCCATGCGAGTCGTAGAAAAGCATGTGTAGGGTATGTGAGTGTCTGATGAATAACGAGGTGCCTATACAACATAACCTGAGTAGTAATGGGATAACTAATGAAAGAGGCACCGGTGAGCAATATCTGCTATTTGGTTTTTCATGCTCACTTGTGTCCCGTAGGACCCCGAGTACTTGATTCTTGTTCCTTGACTATTCGCACTATCCACATCCGGGAGGCCTTATGGACCCCCCTGAGCCAGAGCTTGATTCATTCTTATTTCTTGGGGCCACAATTAGTTTGGGGCTTTACTACTATTTTGTACTTATGCCATGTTACTGCTTTATTTAAAATTGTGCGAGGAGCACCTGTACTGTTTTGGATCGTGACACGTTTTCGCTGTATCGACAAGCCCAGTCACATTTTCGGGTTCCCAGTCGTTTACCGCCGTCCACACAAACCTTGGGTCCATCTCGGAGCCGGCCAACTTCGTTGCGGGTAGCTTAATGGGGTGGCCCCCTGAAATATTTCTGAATCCTGTGATTGCTTTGTCGTGAATGCCTCGTTGGGTTTTGATTGGTTTTTCCGAGGTTGATCGAGTGTGTGTTGCTATTCGTGCACCCCTGCAGGGTAAATCTTTCTGAAAGCCGTGTCCGCGGTTATGGACGACTTGGAGCACAGTTTCTCGATCATAGACAAGTATAATTAAAGTACCGCTTTTAATTTGACTAAGTACTTGACTAGCAAATAGTGCAATACTCATGGAATGGTTAATAAAACTGCCAACAGATGATGGGGGTTGTTCGTCCGCTTACTCGTTGGTAAGCGAGGAGGAGGATCGATCTGATAATTATACTGTTATAACTGTTATTCTTAATTCACGGACTTCCGTCTGTCATTGGTTAGGCGGAAGGTTAGCGAGTATCTATAGAATTGTTAGGTATTATCTTTTGCTGCAATTGCGTCACCCCAGGTTGTGTCCCCTTTAGTGGCATAAAGACTTGCTGAGTACCCCTAGGGTCTCACACGATAAAATGTTTGATTCAGATGAACAGGTGTACCCGCAAGATGGATACTGGGTGGAAGAGACAGATGATGTTGGCAACAATCATTCGGTGTAGAGATTCCGGGAACAGGGATCCGTGAGATCTGTGGGCGGGATGTGTTTATTTATGGGGCATCTTATGCCAATTTGCATCTTATCCGTACTCGAATCTTGTTTTTCTGCTTCCGCCTGCTACTCTGATGTGTGATGTATGAGAGCTATCCTAAATTATTATATCTATCTAGGACATTTGGATCTTGCCGTATGGCATTGCTATATTTTTATTTCTTTTAGATGGAATGGCTCTGAGGACTGTTGTATGTGTCTTGCATACATACTCATTTGTGTATGTAGTTGATCCCTTCACCTGCCGATTACGCCGCTCGTTCTTGTCCCGTTGTCTGAAAGTGGTTAGGACGGCCGAAAGGTCTACCGTGAGTGGCCCTGGGCCCCACCGTACTATTTTAACCACTTTTGTTCATCCAGGCATTAACTAAGAGCGTAATTCACCGAGGTAGTTACAATTGGTATCAGAGCCGACCTCGCGGTTAAACAGGTGTGTGCGAGTCAGTGGCGGGACATGTGGAGCATGGCGCGTGTGGCCCGGAGTGGACACGGCATGGCACATGTGCCGGCACTGGATGCATAGACGCGTGCCAAGAGGGAACGTTCGTGGGGTGTGCTTGATCGATGAGGGCATTGATCTTCTAAAGGGTGGGTGTATGTGAGATCCAAGCACATGGCTTAATAGGATTGATAGGATACCCATATCAACAAGTTGCAACTTCTTTTCTGGAAGCTCATTCGAAAAGAACTCTAAGGTTAAGCGTGCTTGGCCTAGAGCAATTCTAGGATGGGTGACCGACCGGGAAGTGGGTAACCGGGTGCGCACGAGTGAGGACAAAGTGCGCAGAAAAGACTAGTGTTCGTATGTGGGGCTAGTCTAGATATCCTATTAAGCTGCCAGGAGTGACACCCCCCGGGCCCAGGAGTGGACGGGGTGTTACAATTGGTATCAGAGCCATTCCGCCCTTCAGGGTCTCAGCCAAAATGGTCGTTGTCAGTCTAGCAAATATTTTGGTAGTTATGTATACTAGGGAAAAACAAACGTGAGAGTGGGACTGCTTCCATTTTCCTTCTTACCCACCCACCCACCCTTTTCTGGTAAGGAAGTGTAACATTTTCAATTCTCTTCTAAAATTCAAACTAGGATTCACGTGTTCTGGGTTCCGTAGTACCATAGGTTGTGTTTGTGTGTGTGTGTGTGTGTGTGAATTCCTTGTCTATCTATTGCATCCAAATGTTATCACTATTCACCTTTTGGTTATCAACTGTTGGTACATTCCCTACCGACAGTCCTTTGTAAACCGACGCGATCTATTTTGATTCGTTGTACACCGATGCGATCTATCTTACTCTTTGTTATCCGATGTTATCTTGTTGGCGTGTTCTTTTCCGTAGTTAACAATCTTTAGGTTCATCTTAAGAAGAAGTTGTTGGGATATGTGTTTTACTGATTCATGTGCGGAGTAATGATTTGAGTGCGGGATGGAGTCGCGACCATACCACTACTCTTGTCATTTGCTTTTGTATATTGAACTAGTAGAGTTACTAATCTTGATTCGTTAAGTGGTTTTGCGCATATAGTGGTATTGTAATGCCGAAATTTGCGGAAAAAATTTCTTTGTTAGTTTGTATACCACACTCCTTGTTCAGTCGTGTGTGTTATGCTTAATATCTTCTAATTGACTTGAACTTTGTTGATATTTTAATATCACCTCAGTGAATTGCATTCTTTAATCTTGATTAATTCCATTTTGGTACTATTTTGGATTATTATCATTCTCCATTATAGTACTGACTGGTGTTTTATATCAATCACAAGATGGCACCACCACGCCGTTCTGAGGAGGATATACCACCTGAGCTTGGGGCCGCTTTGGGAAGTATTGCAAATGCTTTGGGCACTATGCAGCAGAACCAGCAGCGCTTCGAGGAAAGCGTGAGGAGGAATGAGTTTGTTCCGCTACCTCCACCTCCCAAGCGAGGACACGTCAAGAGTTTTCTCAAGTTCAACCCACGTCAATTCGAAGTGTCTGATCAGCCACTTGATGCGGATGATTGGCTTCGTGAAGTGTCAAGGTTGCTGATGACTGCAGATGTTCCCGAGCAAGAATGGGTCAAGTGTGCTACTCACCTTCTGAAGGGAGATGCAGCTCTCTGGTGGGAAATTACCTCAAGGCAGATCTTTCTGGTTTTTAGCCTACTTGGGAGTGGTTCACTGCTGCTTTCAAAGAGCAATATCTGTCAAAAATTGTCATGGAAAGGATGAAGGAAGTGTTTCTCAACCTCAAGCAGGGCGCTGACAATGTCAACACCTACATCAGAAACTTCATGAACCTTTCTCGTTATGGTGGCGATGAGATCTCTGATGACAAGAAGAAGCAAAAGAGGTTTCGGCAAGGCCTTAATGCTTCCATCAAATATGCAATCAGTCTTGCAAGGCCAGCATCTTTCCTGGAACTTCAACACACAGCTCTGCAGGAAGAAGCAAGTAGGCAAGTGTTTGAGGTGTCAAAGAAACACAGCCGTGATACAACAAGCTCTTCTGCTATGGCAGCTCCTTCTAAGCGTCGTGTCTGGGTTCCTAACACCCCACCGTCGCTCCCTGCTCCACCAAGACCTTCAAGCTACGCACCAAGGCCACCAAACTCCTTCACTGCGGCTCCCAGGGGCTACAACCACAACTACCCTGGAGCGCCTGGCGGAGTCCCTGGCTACGTTGCTCCACGTCCACCTGGTGCTTGCTATACTTGTGGAAACACTGGGCATCAGCACTGGAATTGTCCAATGAACAACAAAGCTCTTCCACCACCACCTCCAAGACCTGCGGCAAGTGCTCCTATGATTTGTGCACCTCCACCTCGGGCTCTCAACATCAACACTAAGCCGGGATCTACGGTTGCTCATGCCAACTGTGTCAACGCCGCTCAAGCTGAGCATGCACCTGGAGTTATCATGGGTATGCTTCCTGTTAACTCAGTTCCTGCACGAGTTTTGTTTGATTCTGGTGCTTCGCATTCTTTTGTTTCTCACATGTTTGCTCATGAGCAAGATCTGGCTATGGTTCCTTTATTACACCGTCTTGTGGTACAATCTCCTGGGTCAAACATGAGGGCTGCTCATATCAGCCATGGCAATCAAATTGAGATTGGTGGTTCTTCGTTTCCGGCTTCCTTAATTATTCTGGGCAATTCTGATATTGATGTTATCTTGGGCATGTATTGGTTGACAGCAAATGCAGTTGTGATTGATTGTGCTGAACGTTCGGTTTCTCTGAAAATTCCTGAAGGCCATATAGTCTATTCTCCAAGTCTGACTCCTACATTTCAGCTTTATTCATTGGCGGCTCTGAATGATGATGCTATGGAAGGTATTCAGAGTGTTCCTGTAGTTTGCGAGTTTCCAGATGTTTTTCCTGAAGAGTTGCCAGGTATGCCTCCGGATCGTGAGGTTGAGTTTGTCATTGAACCTGAACCTGGCACCGCTCCTATCTCCAAGCGGCCTTATAAAATGGGTCCTGCTGAGTTGGCTAAACTCAAACGGCAGCTGGATGAACAAGAGAAGTTGGGTTTCATTCAGCACAGTACTTCTTCTTGGGGTAGCCCAACCATCTTTGTGAAGAAGCGAGACAAGACTGATAGACTTTGTGTTGACTATCGGGCACTCAATGCTAAAACCATCAAGAATAAATATCCCCTGCCGCGGATTAATGGTCTCTTCGATCAGCTAGCTGGAGCCATGGTATTCTGTAAGCTTGATTTGAGAAGTGGTTATCATCAAATCAAAATTCGCAAAGGAAGATGTTCCCAAAACAGCTTTCACCACTCGTTATGGCCTGTATGAGTACACGGTCATGTCTTTCGGTCTCACCAACGCACCTGCCACTTTCTCGAGGCTTATGAACTCGGTTTTCATGGAGTATCTTGATAAGTTCATTGTGGTCTATCTGGATGACATTCTAGTCTATTCTAAGTCAAAGGAAGAACATGAATAACACCTTCGGTGTGTCCTAAACAAGCTTCGTGAGAACCGCTTGTATGAAAAGTTCTCCAAGTGTGAGTTCTGGCTGCCTCAAGTCACCTACCTTGGTCACGTCATCTCTCCCAAGGGCATTGCCGTCAACCCAGAAACTATTAAGACAATTGTTGACTGGCTTCCACCCATAAATGTCAAAGAAGTCCGGAGTTTCCTTGGTTTGGCCAGTTACTGCCGTCGCTTCATTCAAAACTTCTCGAAGATTGCGAAGCCTCTTACCGATCTCCTCAAGAAAGGCAAGAAATACCTTTGGACTCCTGCATGTCAAGCAAGCTTTGAAACACTCAAAGAGAAGCTCACTTCCACACCAGTCTTAGTTCCTCCAGATACATCAAAGCCTTTCCAGATTTTCTGTGATGCTTCATTGCAAGGATTGGGTGCGGTCCTTATGCAAGAAAAACAAGTTGTTTCTTATGCCTCTCGACAGTTGAAGACGCATGAGATCAACTATCCTACACATGACCTCGAACTCGCAGCAGTTGTCTTTGCTTTGAAAGTATGGAGACATTACTTGCTTGGCAACTGTTGTGAGATCTTTTCGGATCACAAGAGTCTGAAGTATATCTTCACATAGCCTGATCTCAACCTTCGTCAGAGGAGGTGGATTGAAACAATCAATGATTTCGATTTGACCATCAACTACACCCCGGGCAAAGCCAAAGTCATGGCAGATGCTCTCAGCCGAAAAGCTTATGTCAACAACCTCATGGTGGAAGAACAACATCCTCTCTTGTGCGAGGAATTCCAGAAGCTCAACCTTGAAATTGTGGATCAAGGGTACCTTCTGAACCTTCTAGCAACACCTCTCTTGGAAGAAAAGGTCCGTTCCATTCAGCTTGGGGATCCTTACACTAAAAAGATCATCTCCAACATTCAACTTCCGAAGTATGAGTCTTTCCACGTTGACGACCAAGGCACTCTTTTCTTTGAACACCGGATGTTTGTTCCGAACTACCCGGGTTTAAGAGAGCAAGTTCTCAAGGAGGCGCATGATTCTGTTCTTTCTATCCACCCTGGCAGCACTAAGATGTACATGGACTTGAAAACACCATATTGGTGGCCTGGTTTGAAACGATATTGTGCCAAGTATGTCTCGGAGTGTGATGTTTGTCGCAGAGTTAAAGCTGTCCATCAGAAACCTTCCGGTCTTCTATAGCCATTGAAGCCTCCGGAATGGAAATGGGAGAAAGTAGAGATGGACTTCATCACTGGTTTTCCAAGGTCGCAGAAGGGCAACAGTGCAATCTTTGTTGTCATTGACAGGCTTTCCAAAGTAGCTCATTTCTTTCCAGTGAAGGAAACAATTTCTGCAATTCAGTTGGCTGAGCTCTATATCAACAGAATTGTCTCTCTATATGGAGTTCCTCTTGAGATCAGTTCAGACCGTGGAAGCATCTTCACTTCCAAGTTCTGGGGAAGTTTCCAAAATGCTTTGGGGACAAAACTAAACTTCAGCACAGCTTACCACCCTCATTCGCAAGGACAAGTTGAAAGGATCAATCAGATTCTAGAAGATATGCTCCGTGCTTCCGTTATCTCTTTCGGCATGAAGTGGGAAAATGTCTTCCTTATGCTGAATTCTCTTACAACAACAGCTTCCAGAAAAGTCTAAAGATGGCACCATTTGAGGCTCTCTATGGTCGCAAACGCAGAACTCCGATTGGTTGGTCGGGCGCAGGTGAAAGAATATTGTTTGGCCCCGACATTGTAACTCAAGCGGAGGAGAAAGTTCAGATCATTCTTGAAAACTTGAAGATTGCTCAAAGTCGCCAGAAGAGCAATTATGACAGAAAGCACACGGACATGGAGTATGTCCCTGGTGATCTCGTTTATCTTCGTGTCACTCCCATGAGAGGCACGCACCGCTTTGGTATCAAAGGAAAGCTAGCTCCTACATACATCGGTCCTTTCAAAATTCGTGGAAGAAGAGGAGAAGTTGCTTATGCTCTTGAGCTCCCTGAACAACTCAAAGTCCATGATGTTTTTCACATCTCTCAACTCAAGAAGTTCTTCAAGGATCCCGGCAGGACCGTGGACCATGAACTCATCAATCTCCAAGAAGATCTGTCTTATCAAGAACACCCCACAACAATTCTTGAAGTCGTAGAAAGAAGGACTCGCAACAAGTCCATCAAGTTCTGCAAGGTGTAGTGGTCGCACCATTCCGTTGATGAAGCAACCTGGGAACGTGAAGATGAGCTCCGTGCCAAGTATCCTTCCCTCTTTGAGTCTTCTTCTTCCTAGAATCTCGGGGCGAGATTCCTGTTTAGTGGGGGAGAGTTGTAGCATCCCAATTGTCTAACAATTGTAATGCTACTTGTCCTAGTAAGATATTGGCTACTTCATATATATTATTGTTGCATCATAATGATATCATGCTCATGCCATCATGCCACCTTGCATTTGAGCATCATATAAATCCCTTTTTCTTTTGGTTCTTCTATCACATGCATTATTAATTGTATTTGGTTATTGATATATTGTTCAATGCCCAAGTTGAGTTGGGGGCATATCTTTTATTTCCATTCCACCACCTTTCTCTTCCACCACTTTATAATCCCACCATCCCATTAACCATGAGCTTGTTTTTCTTTCTTTTGCTATTTTTTTTCTAGCTCATGTGGGTTGGGGTGGATCTAGTCCTTTAATTCTTTTGCTTGGCTCTATTCCACTTCTTGGAAATGCATTAGAGTAATATCATCATATTATTATTGTCTTCACAAAATAAATCATGGCATTATTATTTTGCATGGGCCATGCAAGCTTCTTCACCACCTTTTTACTCCATTGGTTTTTCTTTGGATTTGAGGGATCCTATCTTGGGAAACCATCTACCACCATTACACCATCCTCATAATCTCATCCATCTCATTTTCCTCTTATTTTATTTTCCTCATGCATGTTCATATATGATCCTTTCCACCTATTTCTTCTCTTCCTCTTTTTTTCTTGTTTCTCCTCCACCTTATCTCAAGCAAGATCAAGCTTCATTTTCCTCTCGGTTTGGCCTCATAATCCAAATTAAAAACCTAATACCTAATAAAACCTAACCTAGTTTTTTTTCCATTTTCTCTCTCTCTCTAACTTACTCCTAAACCCAAGCCTTTCTCTCACTCCCTAGCTAGCCCTGTTCCATTATTCCAATATGCAAAATCTCTCAAAAAGACTCATTCCTGGGTTGGTTTAAATCTGAAACAAATCAAAAATATAAATCAAAACGGTTAATAAAACAAAAAGAAATAAAAAAAAGAGACAGAACCTTACCTGCAGCGCATCCAGCAGCCCACCAGTGGCCTCGGTCGCCGCGGCCCATCCCCCGGCCCACCTCCCAGTCGTACCGCTTCAGCGCCGACGCCCCGTCCTGCTCCTCTTCTCCCTCGGTCTAACGCCGTCGCCCTCCCTCTCTCTCGCAGCCGCTGACGGAAAGCAGTCTCGGGCAGGTGGCCGTCTCCCGCGTCAGCCACGCCGCCCGCACGCCAGCCCTTCTCCTTATCCTCGCGCCGACCCGCCCTCTTTTTCCCTAACCCTAGCTCTGCTCCATTCCCTCTCCCTCTTCCCCGCGTGCCTCCGCCAGACCGTGCGCCGCGACGTCGTTTCCGTCCTCGCCGCTGACCGGGATCACGCCGGGAAGCGTCGTTTACTACTATTCTGTACTTATGCCATGTTATTGCTTTATTTAAAATTGTACGAGGAGCACCTGTACTGTTTTGGATCATGACATGTTTTCGCTGTATCGACAAGCCCAGTCACATTTTCGGGTTCCCAGTCGTTTACCGCCGTCCACACAAACCTTGGGTCCGTCTCGGAGCCGGCCAACTTTGTTGCGGGTAGCTTAATGGGGTGGCCCCCTGAAATATTTCTGAATCCTGTGATTGCTTTGTCGTGAATGCCTCGTTGGGTTTTGATTGGTTTTTCCGAGGTTGATCGAGTGTGTGTTGCTATTCGTGCACCCCTGCAGGGTAAATCTTTCTGAAAGTCGTGTCCGCGGTTATGGACGACTTGGAGCATAGTTTCTCGATCATAGACAAGTATAATTAAAGTACCGCTTTTAATTTGACTAAGTACTTGACTAGTAAATACTGCAATACTCATGGAATGGTTAATAAAACTGCCAACGGATGATGGGGGTTGTTCGTCCGCTTCCTCATTGGTAAGCGAGGAGGAGGATGGAACTAATAATTATACTGTTATAACTGTTGTTCTTAATTCACGGACTTCCGTCTGTCATTGGTTAGGCGGAAGGTTAGCGAGCATCTATAGAATTGTTAGGTATTATCTTTTTCTGCAATTGCGTCACCCCAGGTTGTGTCCCCTTTAGTGGCATAAAGACTTGCTGAGTACCCCTAGGGTCTCACACGATAAAATGTTTGATTCAGATGAACAGGTGTACCCGCAAGATGGATACTGGGTGGAAGAGACAGATGATGTTGGCAACGATCATTCGGTGTAGAGATTCCAGGAATGGGGATCCGTGAGATCTGTGGGCGGGATGTTTTTATTTATGGGGCATCTTATGCCAATTTGCTTCTTATTCGTACTCGGATCTTGTTTTTCCGCTTCCGCCTGCTACTCTGATGTGTGATGTATGAAGAGCTATCCTAAATTATTATATCTATCTAGGACATTTGGATCTTGCCGTATGGCGTTGCTATATTTTTATTTCTTTTAGATGGAATGGCTCTGAGGACTGTTGTATGTGGCTTGCATACATACTCATTTGTGTATGTAGTTGATCCCTTCGCCTGCCGATTACGCCGCTCGTTCTTGTCCCGTTGTCTGAAAGTGGTTAGGACGGCCGAAAGGTCTACCGTGAGTGGCCCTGGGCCCCACCGTACTATTTTAACCACTTTCGTTCATCCAGGCATTAACTAAGAGCGTAATTCACCGAGGTAGTTACATGTAGCAAGCATTTGCAACCTTGCTATTGGAGAATCCGAGTTGATTTTGGTGGAATACCCTAGATTAAGGATCTAGGGTGATGTTAATTTCATACCATCAAAACATGGTTGTAACTTAGAGTTCAGATCTCCCCTTGGGCCATGGGGTAGATGGCTGGATAGACCAAGTGATGTAGATTTACAGGGTGTAGGGGTTTGATCTTGATCCTGCTTGAGCTCACCATGGCAATCTTTCAAACTTTGAATAAAATAAGCCTGCCAAGGCAGATTGTCAACTAGTCTTCAAAACCTTGTGGGTGTAAACAGCTCAAGGATCCTATTGGATCAAGTGAAGTATGTAATGATATAACTATATGAGTATAACACAACCATGCAAATATTTGGTCAAAATAAGGTTGGATGGTGGTGTGAGCTTCTACCAAATTAGGCATGCTGACTAGATTTGCAGGAAAAGATATTTTCTTGCCTGCACAACCATCAAGAACAAGTGGGTAGGAGGATGATGTTAAGTGTAGATTGAGTAGTAAGGATCCATGCTTGATATTGGTCTTCACTGACTTGGAAACTTCTAGAAGGGTTATCTTCAGAATTGATCTGGTTAGGGGTTTTAAAGGATCACCTGGTGGCTAGAGATCAGATCCAGGTTTGTATTCTTCCTTAGGGAGTGATGATTTGGAAACATCTTGGTCCTAGTGATGAGCTCGTAGAGTATCTCATAATATCTCCTAAGCAACCAAATCAAACAGCAGATCAAGGCAACTCATCTTACAAACAAATCAACTACTACTAAGGTTACCATCAAGCTTAGCTTGAGGTAGGGAAGGGTATTTTGAAAAGGGTTGGAGTTTAAATAAGATGAGAGTCTTTGGTATATCTACCAAGAGTAGAAATCAAAATCTTTAGAAGGAGGTTTTGGGAAACCTAGAGACAAGAATAGTTGAAGGTTCTATCTATAAAACATAAGGAGATTATATTATATATCTCTCCATAGTTTGATTAATAGAAGCTAATAAAATAGTTGGTTTGCAAAGGCTTCTTGGCTCAGGTTTTGAAATGCCAGAACATTTGAGAATATGGAAATTAAGCCAAGACATTTTTGGAAATTAGCTTTTGTCAACTGGTGTTGAGGTAAGGAGTATATCTTCTAAGACACAATCACCAGCATAAACACCCTTAACAACAGGCAAACACTTCATCACCAAACAAGAAAAAGTTTTTGTTCCCCCTTATTTTTTCATTCTAGACAACTAATCAGGGTTGCTGAAATTGGGATGTTACATGAATATGGTGCTTTTTTCTCTCTTTTCTCTTCATAATCTTTTTTTTATTTTTCTCTTTTTTCTCAATAGGACTCTTTTTTTTATAAGAAGAATGCTTCATAGACATCTCATTATGGTTACGCTGCAGGTTTCCACCATGTCAGCATGGATTAGACCAGCGACCCAGGCGTTTATCTAACACATATACATAACTCCATGGACTTACAAGCTCCCCTTTCATTTCACACCGACGACATCCATATACAAAAGAGCATGATATCAACTAGGTACAAGTACCAAGTGCAATGTTGAAAGCGTTCCCCATGAAAGCATGGTTATGATAATTCCCAACAAATAAGTGTAAGCATATACAACATAGACGACACAATGTTTCAAGTTTATTAAGGGCAAGAAAAGTAAAGTGTGCCATCAAGTTCGTGAGAGCTTTAATCACTAGTTTTCTCATAACAAGTTTAATTTGGAAGGTAAATAAAAGCATGAATATACTTGGAATAGCATAAGCTAGTAGGTAGGTATGGTGGACTCTTTGGAATAACTTGGTTTAGGGAGTTGGATGCATGAGTGGAACTCATACTTGGTTGTGGAGGCTAGCAAAAGACTGGGAGCGACAAACTAAGAGAGAAATAATGGCCATAATCATGCAGAGCGAAAAAACATCATTGATCAAAGCATAAAGTGATACTAAAAGTTGAAAACTAAAGGATCATAAAGGCTATGGTGACTTGAGATAGTCATAACATGGTATGAGCATGCGCCAAGTCAACCCAAATAAAGCATCAAAGGAGAATACCACTATACTATGCTTTAATATGCTAAAACAACGCATGATTCATCCAAGGCACATTAAGCAATCTCAGTTTTTTATAACAAGTCATGCTACAGCAAATAATACTAAGCATAAAGCCAAAACAATATCAAGCATGGCATGACAGAGCATAGGCCACAGTCAAAAACGAGCTCTTTTTACCAAAAAAGTATGAACTTTCCTACTCTTTTCCAAACCAAACCAAACTATTTGCAAACCAATGTATGAAAGAGGGGGTCCAACCAATTTATTCAGAAAACCAAGAAAACCAAAGAAAACGAAAAACCAAAACAAAAACGAAAAAGGGGACGCTCCAAGAAAAACACAACTATGCATGAAACAATAAAAATGAAGCATTTGGAAGAACCCTGCGATTTTTATTGATGAAGAAAGGGATGCCTTGGGCATCCCCAAGCTTTGAAGCTTGTACTTATTGGATAGTTCTTGGGGTGACACGCGTGGCATCCCCAAGCTTGAGCTTTAGTCCATCCTTCATCTCATTACTCATTCCTTCCATACTCCTGAAATTTTTCCTTCATACAAAACTTCACATAATCTTTATTAGCAACATTAGTGCACTCAAGATAAAAGGTCTTAAGGTTAAGTTCCAACACCAAATCAACATCCATTAGAACACTAGCTACTGTAAGCACTTCCCTCAAAAATTTCAATTCCCCAAAAGAACTCAAAAAGGAACCAACAAGAAGCAAATGCAGAAAATGGCAGAAATCTGTCATAACAGACCAGCAGGTAAAGACGAATTTTTTCGAAGGCCTTCTGTTGCTCAAATCAAAAACTCTTGAACTAATGAAAGTTAGATAACAACCTGCGGCCGATTCACAAAAATTCACGCATCAAAAATACGTTCAGAGATTTTACATGAATTTTTACGGTGAAGCACAGAAATCTGTTTCGGGACAGCAACTTTCCCAATCATTACTTCTCTCTCACTAGAGGTTACTCTTGGCACAAAAAGCAAATAAAAAGGATAAGGAGAGGTTATTACAGAGGTAATAACTTCCTAGCCTCATCTAAAACTTTTGGTTTCTCTCCCAATAGGTATTTTTCTTTAATGCCTTTAAGTTAGCCATAAGAAGCAAGAAAAAGAATCAAGTGTTCTTGAATGAAGAAGCATTAAGATCAATACCAGAAATATTTTCAACAAGGCAAGGTATATCATCCAAATAAGTTCTTGAGGATCCTCTCTCAATGCTCTTAGGTTCACTATTCTCATCAAAAGGGTTTGCAGGAACAATCCAATTAAGATTCTTTTCTATGGCATCATGTATTGCTACTAGTTTAAAGTATATTGGTATCTTAGGTTCCTCCCCATTAGGTTCGGTTTTGTTCATCTCTTCTCGTGTACCAACAACATCTACACATGAGCCTAGCATATTGAAACGTTCAAAGACTTTCCTAGCTTCCTTGGCAACATCATAGAACTCCTTAAACAAAGTTTCTAGAATAAAATCCCTCTTTTCAGGGTCCTCAATTTCTTTAAGCTTAAGAGACATTATTTGCCTCAAGGGGTTGAGGTTAACAAACCTAGCTTCTAACATGTGAATTAAAGAAGCTGCAGCAATCTCATAGTTTGGAGCAAGTTCTATAAGGGATCTATCCTCAGTATCTTCATGCTTACTAACATGATTAAAGAATTCTTCAATATTATATTTCCCAATTATAGAACCACTACCAATTGAAAGGTATTTCATGGTGAATGTAGGGATCAACATGGTGAGCTAAGGAAGGGGTGACAACTAAAGGAGACTTAATTTTCTAAAGAAAGGAAACTAGTAAAACGAATTATTTTTGTGTTTTTGATAAAGAAACAAGCAAACAAAACAAAAAGAAACTAAGCAAAACAAAAATAACAAAGTAAAGAGATTGGTTATGAGGGACTCCGCTTGTGAAGATGTCCTTCAATCCCTGGCAACGGCGCTAGAAAAATGCATGATGGCTTTATAATGACGCCAGGAAAATGCTGGTGCTGTATTGATGTAGAGATTGTTGGGAACCCCAAGAGGCAGGTATGGTGAGCACAGCAGCAAGTTCACCTCAGTTATGAAACAAAGGTTTAATCGAACCAGTAGGAGCAAGGAAACACCCCAAAGGTGTTGCTAGCTGAGCCTTGGCAGGGTGCACTACCGGTGCTAGTAACAACGTGGAGACCTGCACAACACAACCATAGAACTTTGTCCCCAACTTGCGATGAGGTTGTCAATCTCATCGTGTTTTGCGGAAAACAAAGGATTAAACGTATCGAATGGAAAGAAGTTAAAGATTGCAGCAAGTAAACACAAAACAGTAAAAGATTGTAGATTGTATGTAAAAGACAAGGACCGGGATCCATAGTTCACTAGAGGTGGCTCTCCTTAAGATAGATAACATGTTGGGTGAAAAAATTACAGCGGGTCAATTGAAAAACATCGAGAAAGCAATACATGCATATACTAATCATCTAGACTCCTTTGAGACTTGATTGGGCATTACAACATTATACATAGACCGCCATCCAACTGCATCTATGACTAATAATCCACCTTCAGGTTATCATCTGAACCTCCTCCAGTATTAAGTTGCAAGCAACTGATTATTGCTTTACGAACTGCGTGTAAAGTAAATAATACCATTTTTCTATGAACAAAGGATTCTTGTTTTCTCCGTAGTAGCAACAGCACATCTAGTACCTTAGAGATTTTTGTCACTACCCCAGATTACCAGAGGCATGAACCCACTATCGAGCATAAATACTAACTCTTGGAGTTGCTAGCATCTACTTGGCCAAGATAGCTACTAACAACGGAAAGCATGCAAGATCACAAATAACAAAGACATGATATAATCAATAATCAATCTGAAATAGCATCTCTATATCCATCGGATCCCCGCAGACACAACATGCATAATTACAAATAGATGCTCTTGATCATGAAGGGAGCTCACAAGATCTAAACATGAAGCACAAAGGAGGAGAACCAGCTATCTAGCTACTACATGGATCCGTAGTCCAAGGATGAACTACTCACGCATCACAGCGGAGGCTTGCATGGTGATGAAGAAGGCCTCCAGGGTGAATTCCCCTCTCTGGCAGGGTGTCGGGAAGAGCTTCAGATCCCTCCCGATCTACGGATGGAGATGACGGCGCCTACAAACACTATCGTGGATTTTTTGATCGGGCCCTTAGGGTTTTCATCACGAGGGCATCTTATAGGCGGAAGGGGAGGCCGAGGGGGTGCTGGAGGCGGCCACACCACCCCCTGGCGTGGGCCAGGCTGGGCCGCGCGGCCAGGTGGTGTGGTGGCCCCCTGGCCCCTCTCCGTCTAGTACTCTGGCATCTGATGACTTCCGAAAAATAGGCACTTTGGCTTTTGTCCCGTCCAATTCCGGGAATATTCATTTTCTGACTTTCCTGGAACCAAAAACAGCAGAAAACAGGCAGCTGGCACTGTGGCTCTTGTTAATAGGTTAGTCCACGCAATCATATGAAAAGTACTCCAAAGTTGGAACAAAACACAAGAAAGTGGATAAAACCAAGCATGGAACATCAAAAATTATAGATACATTTGCAATGTATCTGGACCCACTAGAGTCATTGCATGTGTGTTCTTTTCACAAACCACATATGGATCCACTAGAGTCTTTGCATGTGTGTTCTCATCCTAAACCAGCACTAGAGTCATTGCTTGTGTGTTCTTTTCATGAACTACATATGGATCCACCAGAGTCATTGCATGTGTGTTCTTTTCATGAACCACATGGATCCATCAGTATCATTGCATGTGTGTTCTTTTCATGAACCCCAACTACAGTCATTGCATGTGTGTTCTTTTCACAAACCACATATGGATCCACCAGTGTCATTGCATGTCTGTTCTTTTCATTAACCACATATGGATCCACTAGAGTCATTGCATGTGTGTTCTTTTCATTAACCACATATGGATCCACCAGTGTCATTGCATGTGTGTTCTTTTCACAAAACACATATGGATCCACTAGAGTCATTGCATGTGTGTTCTTTTCATTAACCACTGCTAGAGTCATTGCATGTTTCTTCTTTTCATAAACCACATGGATGCACTAGAGTCATTGCATGTGTGTTCTTTTTATAAACCACATGGATCCACCATTGTCATTGAATGTTTGTTCTCTTCACAAACCACATATGGATCCACCAGTGTCATTACATGTGTGTACTTTTCATTAACCACATATGGATTACTAGAGTCATTACTATGTGTGTTCTTTTCATTAACAATAGCTAGAGTCATTGCATGTCTGTTCTTTTTATAAACCACATGGATCCACTAGAGTCATTGCATTTGTGTTCTTTTCAATAACCACAACTAGAGTCATTGCATTTCTGTTCTTTTCATAAACCACATATTGATCCACTAGAGTCATTGCATGTGTGCTCATTTCATGAGCCACATGGATCCACCAGTGTCATTGCATGTGTGTTCTTTTCGCGAAACACAACTAGAGTCATTGCATGTGTGTTCTTTTCACAAACCACATATGGATCCACTAGAGTCATTGCATGTATGTTCTTTTCATAAACCACATGGATCCACAATTGTCATTGAATCTGTTTTCTTTTCACAAACCACATATGGATCCACCAGTGTCATTGCATGTGTGTTCTTTTCATTAACCACATATGGATCCACTAGAGTCATTACATGTGTGTTCGTTTCATTAACCATATACGGATCCACTAGTGTCACTACATGTGTATTCTTTTCATTAACCATAGCTAGAGTCATTGCATGTTAGTTCTTTTCATAAATCACATGGATCCATTAGAGTCATTGCATGTGTGTTCTTTTCACAAACCACATATGGATCCATGATAGGTCCATTTCGCATCACTATTCTATATCATAATTTACCGTTATTCATTGATATATTTCATATTAAGAGATGATACTTATGTTATATCATCTATTTTTGCATGATTGATGACTTTTGGAGCATGGACCACTACAGTCAGGATTCTGATGGAAAGGTGCTGTTTGGAGGCAAAATTCGCGAAGATCAGAAAATCCGGGAAAATATACGGAAAATCCTATTTTTCTAGAATACGAAGGAAGCCAGAAGGAGGAGTGGAGATGGGCCACAGGGGACCCACACCACCCCTGGCATGGGCCAGCCTAGGTCGTGCCACCAGGTGGTGTGACCGCCCTGGTCCACCTCTGGCGTATATAATCCTCCTGAAACCCTAATACTCGGGGAGTGACCATAGAAAGATTCCGCCGCCTCTGCGGGGCGGAAAACACCGAGAGAGAAAGATCTCGAAGGCAGACAGATTTCGGCGGGCGGAATTCCTTCTCGGAGAGGCGAGATCGTCGCCATCAACACCACCATCAAGCTGGACTTTATCGGGATCATCATCATCATCACCACCATCATCACCATCAGCATCCTCATCACCATCTCCATATTACTGTAACAATTGGGTTGAATCTTGGATAGTTCTTAGGGGAAACTTTCCCGGTGTTGATTACTACTTTTAGTTGATGCTATTGAGTGAACCGTTGAATTGTTGTTTATGTTCAGATTGTTATACATCATTATTCCATATCTGATCATGATCCATATGATGTCTTGTGAGTAGTTCGTTTTGTTCTTGAGGACATGGGAGAAGTCATGTTGTTAGTAGTGGAATTGTGTTGAGAAAGATTCAATAGTTTGATATTTAAGTTGTGGTGTACTTCTTCTAGTGGTGTCATGTGAACGTCGACTACATTACACTTCACCTATATGGGCCTAGGGGAATGCATTGTGTACTTGGCTACTAATCGTAGGGGTTGCCATAGTGACAGAAACGTGAACCCCTGTTAGGAAACCATTGCACAAGGGACGTCAAGGTCTTAGAGTTTAAAGCTGTGGTTAGGTTTCTACCTTAATTACTTTCTTGTACTTACGGATGTTTGCAAGGGGTATAATCACATGTATGTATTAGTCCTAGGAAGGTCGGTACATTAGCACAAGTTCACCCACATAACACTTAGCAAACTAAAGAATATTAATCAACTATATGAAGCGAAAGCACTTGACAGTCCTCCCGTGTGTCCTCGAGAACGTTTGGTCATCTTAAGTAATACAACTGGCTTGTCCTTTTCTGAATAAAGGATTGGGCCACTTGCTGCATCTATTCTTATTGTCTTTTATTTACTCGTACTTTATTTACTTACTTTACCAAAAACCCCTAAAAATCCATTTCCTAAGTATTTCCAGAGAATTCCTGATCCATACCACTAGCCAACACCTTATGCTCCTCATTGGGTTTGACACTCTTACTTATCAAAAATACTACGATACACCCCCTATACTTGTGGGTCATCAAGACTATTTTCAAGCGCCATTGCCGGGGAGTGAAGCGTTATTGGAGAGTGGAACTAGTAAAGGAAACTTCTACTGTGAGTATTGTTTACTTCTATTAGTTGCTTTATTTTCGTTATGGATAATTCGCTGAGTTTCTTATTTCGTAATGCTACTACCACTTCTAAGGTAGTAGATGAACCACCACCTGCTGAGAATGATACTTTCAAAATACCTACAAGAATTATTGATCGTGTTATGGATAGCTACTATGTTGGAGATGGAACTGTCCATCCCGGTGATCATTTACTCTTTATACACGAATTATGCGGATTGTTCAAGTGTGCAGGTATTACTACAGATCAAGTTAAGAAGAAGTTATTCTCATTATCGCTGAAAGGAAGAGTTGAGGAATGGTATAAGCTGCTGAAGAATGGTCAAGCTCTTGAATGGGAGGAAATGGTACCTCTCTTTTATTCAAAGTTTTATCCTCCTAGTGAGATTCATAAAGATCGGAATCAAATATATAACTTTTGGCCTCTTGATGGAGAGAGTACAGCTCAAGCTTGGAGGAGACTGAAGTTACTAAAGCTCAAATGTCCCATTCATGAGCTCCCCAGCAATATTATTATCAATAACTTTTATGCAAGGCTTTCTCATCATGATAAGGATTTATTGGATTCCTCTTGTGTTGGATCATTCACTCGCATGGAAGAAGAAGCTAAATGGGATCTTCTAGACCGTATTCAATACAATGCTGAAGCATGGGAGAATGATAAAGGAAGAAAGTCAGGTATAAATTATGAATATGAATGCATTGAATCTTTTATGCGAACTGATGACTTTCAAAATATTAAAAATGCTTATGGTCTAGACTCTCAAGCTATTGCAACTTATTTTAAGGCTTTTGCTTCCTACATTGAAGTGCCTAAAAAGAAGTGGAATAAGTATCATGAACCTTATAAAGATGTTGCTAAGAGTGTTCCTGGAAGAAATACTGAATTTTATACTACTAATCATGTCTTACCTGAACCTTACATTGAGAAAATGCCTTTCCCAGTTAAGATAAAGGAACATTCTATGATAGCTAGTATGGTTAATGAAAGTACACGTAAAGCTGTTGAACCTGATAAACAAATAGATGATGAACCTATAATAGCAAATTTGAAAGACTTTGTCACTAAATATGTAGAAGAGGGACACACTATCCTTGGTAAGGATACCTCTAATATTGTCTCACAAAGTAGTGTTATGAGAGCTAGTATTCCTGTGTTTTCTGTTAGAATAAGTGATCATTGTTATGTTGTTCCTTGTGATAGTTATATTGTTAAGTTTATGCCTGATACTGAAAGTTATTATGAAAGAGGGAAGACTGTTCTTATGCATCTCAATAAAATCAAGTTTCCCTGTTTTATGATGAAAGTTTTTATGTTGCACTTCTTTTACCTTCTTATGCTAGTGGTTTCTGGTTCCAACAAGTTTTTTTTACAAAATTCCCTTGCATAGGAAGTGGGTTAGACTTAAACATGTGTATTTTTTCTTCTTAATGCTCTCTTTCACTTCAACTCATATTCTTATGTTAGCACCATCGAAATTATCATGCCCATCTTAATGGCTATAAAGAAAGAGCTTTTTGGGAGACAACCCAATTTATTTTTTGCTTTCGGTTTGTTTTTGTTTCTTTAAGTCTAGAAAGTTATTACTTCATTAATAACCTCTCCTTATCCTTTTGTTTTGTTTTTGTGTCAAGATCAACCTGTAATGAGAGAGAAGTAATATTTGGGGAAGTTGTTGTCCCGAAAGAGATATTTGTGCTTCACCGTAAAAATTCGTGAGAGATCTCTGTATGTCGGATTGAGATGTAATTTTTTTTGCTTCTGCCCCAGGTTGTTATTTAACTTTAGTTAGTTTTGCACTTTTTTATTTGTGCAACAAAAGATTTTCGAAAAAAATTATCTTTACCTGCTGGTCTTTTTTGACAGATTTTGCCACTCTTTTATTTGCTTCTTTAATCGATCTCCTTTTTGTATTCTTTTTGGGTTTTTATAAGGAGTTTCTACAGTAGCTTATGTTTTGATGGTTTTCAGTTGAAATTGGGCTCAAAAGGTTTTATCACTTTACTTATACTAATGTTGCTAATGAGAACTGTGTGAAGTTTTGTGTGAAAGAAATTTCCAGGTTAGTGGAGATAATGGTGTAGTAAGGAAGTGAAAGGTTTCATGACTCAAGAAATAAGTGTATGACGACGAAGATATTGATGTTATTCAAGTGGTGACTCTGGAAGAAACTACTGAATACCGAATTCAGAGACCTGTAGACTCCATTTTCAAATAGGTAACAGTTCTGGTAAGAAAAGTTCCACGAAAATACTATCCAACTATATTTTTGCAGTTTTTAGCCAATAAGGAAAGCTACAAAGCGAAAGAGGGACGGAAACGGAGCTAGGGTGGCTCACACCACCTTGTGGCGGGGGCCCACCCCTAGTCGCGCCACTAGGTGGTGTGGCCACTCCGGACTCCGTCTCCGGCCCGTTTTCTCCCAGTACCTTCCTTTTGTTATGAAACTTCATAATATATAATCCCTCGGATCCCCTGAGGTTCGTATATCGTGTTCTCGTCATGTTTTCGTTTTGATATATTTTTGCCAGGAACTATTTTTGAAAGCTTAGAAGCACAATGGTGTCCGCCAAGGATAAGGGGAAGGAGCCTATGGAGGAAGATCTCCAAGACCCCGGGAAGGAGAAGGAGATCAAGAGTGCAGGTAAAGAGGAGACAGAGCAATACCAACATCCTCACACCGGCAGTACCATTGCAAGCATTGGAGTGGTGGCAAACCCTGCCCAGACTATGTCAATTGAAGGGAAGCCTCCTCGTTACTATTCAGATCCATGCCATGCAGGAAAAGAAGACTTCAAGGAGGTAGAGTGGGGAAAGAATAGCAAGAGCTTGAATTGTCAACCCAACATGATCATGAGCCGCATTGAGAAAAACTCACAGCTGATTCACAATCTCACCTTTGAGATCGAGGACTTGGGGAAACTGATCAAAGAGCGCATCAAGAGGATACCACCACCACCAAAGGAGTAATTGTCATCAGGTTTGGCATCCCCATGGCTTGTTCCAAGCTTGGGGGTGTGTCATGGTATCACATCACTATCTTCTATCTTTTACCTTTTTAGTAGAGTCATATCATGAATAGAGAAGTTATCATGTAGGATGGTTTGCATTATGGAAGTGTCCCCTCTCTCGTTAGATATGTATCCCTTGGTGTGAGTTGCCGTTATGAAATATTAATGAGAAGTTCTATCATTTACTCTTTTGCATATCTTATATTAGTTCTGAATTGGTGGTTATATGATTGATCTTGTTGTTAGTATTGGTATCACTTTGGGATCATGGAGTTAATTTATTTGGTTTTGGCAAACTTGGCTTGGTCAGTAGCAACACTATTTTTGACAGTTGAATGAAAAGATAAAAGTACTCTAAAGAAATATAATTTCATCATTTTTCTTTCTTGATTTTCTCATAAGTTTAGTATTCTCTAGTTAATATCTTTTGTGTTTCCAAGCAAGATTGCATGTTTGTCTTTATCACTTGTATGTTTGTTTGTTTCCTTCAACTCTTATATTTGTTACCCAGCCTTACTAGCCAAAAACCTGTACTGAGAGGGAATTCTTCTCGTGCATCCAATCCTTAAACCAAAACCCATGCCATTCGTGTCCACCATACCTACATATTAGCAGTATTGCTATTCCAAGTAAATTCTTGCTTTTATCTACCTTCCAAATTAAACTTGTTATGAGAAAATTAGTGATTAAAGCTCTCACAAACTTGATGGCACACCTTCCTTTCTTGCAATTAATAAACTTGAACCATTGTGTCCATCTTTGTTGCCTATATGCTTGCGCTTTATAAGTTGAGGTTAGCAGAACCATGTATCATGGGGAACGCTTTCAACATTGCACTGGTACTTTGTACCTCGTTGATATCATGATTCTTTTGCCTATGGATCCCGACAGTGTGAAATAAAAGGGGAACTTGTAAGATCATGGAGTCTATATGTGTGTTAGAGAAACCCCTGGGCCGCTAGCCTAAGCCATGCCTAATCATGGTGGAAACTTGCAGCATAACTATAGTGAGCATTCTATGAAGCATCCTTAATAAAAACCTATGCAAATAGAAAATAAAAAGATCGCTGAGATGCTCATTGTCTGCTTGCCTTGTCATTTTGATTATGGGATAGCTCCTGTGTCATGTGCATGGGGTACCCCGTTGGCGGTTCTCTATGATACATATGTATTTACAATGACAAGAGCTTACTTGTGACTGAAGTTGAGTAGCATGAGGTTCGGTACTTGTAAGTAAGGGGCATGAGATTTCAACTTATAACTTGCCAAGCATATCCTCTTAGTTGTGTCACTTTAACTTTAATCACCCAAAAGATGCCTATGATAGGGGTAATGAGAGCTGAAAGCTAATAAGTACCATAATTTTTGGAAGCTCTTTATGAAACTTGAAATCCCTGCTTCCCTCTGCGAAGGGCCTTTCTTTTTACCTTTTAGTTGAGTCAGTAAACCTATTCCCTTCTATCTCAGCAAGTATTTTGAGTTGTTGTGTTTCATTCATTCATATGATGATTTATTCAATCATGTTTCTTATGTTCCTTGTTTAGCACATTGCTCTTATCTTGATGTTTACTACTTTGAAAGCTATCATTGAAAATCAGTTATTTGTGAACCCCAGTAATTTGTCAACTATTCTTCGACCAAGAGCTAAGTTTGCCATTACCAATTATGATTTACTTTATGTATCTTTATTTTCTTTCCTTTACTTATTGCAAGTTAAGTTATATAATAGTGAGTTGTCTTCTATTATGATCTATGTATTGATGAATGTGATGCTTCTTGTCTGTATTCTTTTATCGACTCTTCACTCCATAAACGTGAGGCCATGTTTATTGAGCTCAGTTTCGCTTGGGGAAAAGCGAAGTCTAAGCTTGGGGGGAGTTGATACGTCCATTTTGCATCACTATTCTATATCATAATTTACCGTTATTCATTGATATATTTCATATTAAGAGATGATACTTATGTTATTTGATCTGTTTTTGCATGATTGATGACTTTCGGAGCATGGACCGCTGCAGTTAGGATTCTGATGGAAAAGGTGCTGTTTGGAGGAAAAATTCACGAATATCAGAAAATCTGGGAAAATATACGAAAAATCCTATTTTTCTAGAAGACGAAGGAAGCCAAAAGGAAGAGTGGAGATGGGCCACATGCGACCTAAACGACCCCCTGGCACGGGCTAGCTTAGGCCATGCCACCAGGTGGTGTGGCCGCCCTGGTCAACCTCTATCTCCCCTCTAGCATATATAATCCTCCTGAAACCCTAATAATCGGGGAGCGACCATAGAAAGATTCTGCCGCCTCTATGGGGCGGAAAACACCGAGAGAGAAAAATCTCTCCGGCAGACAGATTTCTGCCAGGGGAATTCCTTCCCCGAGAGGGGAGATCGTCGCCATCAACACCACCATCAAGCTGGACTTCATCGGGATCATCATCATCATCATCACCACCATCATCACCATCAACACCCTCATCACCATCTCCATATTGTTGTACCAATTGGGTTGAATCTTGCATAGTTCTTAGGGGAAACTTTCACGGTGTTGATTACTCCTTGTAGTTGGTGCTATTGAGTGAACCGTTGAATTATTGTTTATGTTCAGATTGTTATAGATCATTATTCTATCTCTGATCATGATCCATATGATGTCTTGTGAGTAGTTCGTTTTGTTCTTGAGGACATGGGAGAAGTCATGTTGTTAGTAGTGGAATTGTGTTGAGAAAGATTCAATAGTTTGATATTTAATTTATGGTGTACTTCTTCTAGTGGTGTCATGTGAACGTCGACTACATGACACTTCACCTATATGGGCCTAGGGGAATGCATTGTGTATTTGGCTAGTAATCGTAGGGGTTGCCGGAGTGACAGAAACCTGAACCCCCGTTAGGAAACCATTGCACAAGGGACGTCAGGGTCTTAGAGTTTAAAGCTGTGGTTAGCTTTCTACCTTAATTACTTTCTTGTACTTACGGATGTTTACAAGGGGTATAATCACAAGTATGTATTAGTCCTAGGAAGGTCAGTACATTAGCACAGGTTCACGCACACAACACTTAGCGAACAAAAGAAGATTAATCAACTATATGAAGTGAAAGCACTTGATAGTCGTCCCGTGTGTCCGCGAGAACGTTTAGTCATCGTAAGTAATACAACCGACTTGTCCTTTGCTGAATAAAGGATTGGGCCACTTGCTGCATCTATTCTTATTGTCTTTTATTCACGCGTACTTTATTTACTTGCTTTACCAAAAATCCCTAAAAATCCGTTTGCTAAGTATTTACAGAGAATTCCTAATCCATAACACTAGCCAGCACCTTCTGCTCCTCATTGGGTTTGACACTCTTACTTATCAAAAATACTACGATACACCCCCTATACTTGTGGGTGATCAAGACTATTTTCTAGCGCCGTTGCCGGGGAGTGAAGCGCTATTGGAGAGTGGAACTAGTAAAGGAAACTTCTACTGTGAGTATTGTTTACTTCTATTAGTTGCTTTATTTTGGTTATGGATAATTCGCTAAGTTTCTTATTTCGTAATGCTACTACCACTTCTAAGGTAGTAGATGAACCACCACCTGCTGAGAATGATACTTTCAAAATACCTACAAGAATTATTGATCGTGTTATGGATAACTACTATGTTGGAGATGGAACTATCCATCCCGGTGATCATTTACTCTTTATACACGAATTATGCGGGTTGTTCAAGTGCGCAGGTATTACTATAGATCAAGTTAAGAAGAATTTATTCTCATTATCGCTGAAAGGACGAGCTGAGGAATGGTATAAGCTGCTGAAGAATGGTCAAGCTCTTGAATGGGAGGAAATAGTACCTCTCTTTTATTCAAAGTTTTATCCTCCTAGTGAGATTCATAAAGATCGGAATCACATATATAACTTTTGGCCTCTTGATGGAGAGGGTATAGCTCAAGCTTGGAGGAGACTGAAGTTACTGATGCTCAAATGTCCCATTCATGAGCTCCCCAACAATATTATTATCAATAACTTTTATGGAAGGCTTTCTCTTCATGATAAGGATTTATTGGATTCCTCTTGTGTTGGATCATTCACTCGCATGGAAGAAGAAGCTAAATTGGATCTTCTAGACCGTATTCAAGACAATGCTGAAGCATGGGAGAATGACAAAGGAAGAAAGTCAGGTATAAATTATGATTGTGAATGCATTGAATATTTTATGGGAACTGATGACTTTCAAAATATCCTATAGACTATATCTTGGTAGTATCTCCTAGTTAAAAGACTTCGTATGCTAGAATGCTTAGCTATGCTAGTAGAATTCGTGGGTGGAAAATACATATCAAGATAATATGGAAAGATATTATTTTTGTTTGACTAAGAAAACAACTATTATTAATGAAACACCTCGGTGGATTGGGACTTGCTTGGATTATGTTGAGTGGTTACTCAGGGGCCATGTCTATGGTCAGCTGGTGTATCACACTTGTGGATGGCCACCCAGGAACAAAGAGATTGGAGACATTCTTGTCATAAAGCTTCCAGTGCAACCACATGGCATATGGGCTCTGCCTTGACCAACTAAGTTGCAAGAACTCAGCCAGGCGGACAGAAGGTGGTAGATATGATAGGACGGAACGCATCTGTGGTGGTCTGAGGGATTGCTTCTGAAAGGTCTTGTCTCGATGCATGTCGAGACTTGTGGGGAAAGTGCACCACCTATCGAGAGGGTAAAACCATGTACTTATCCATGTCCCCAGTTATGGACAACTGCTGAGCCTCAAGACAGTGAAGCAGTTCAATAATCTCCTCATCCAAATTTCTCTAAGTTAAAACTTGTGGGTGAACAGGGGTAAAGGTTCAGTGATGTCTATCATTGGTACCTTATAGCTTGAATGAAAAACTTCTTCAAAAACTATAAGTTAAACTAATATTAGCAAAGCCAGCCATAACCCCACTTAGCCATATATTCATGTAGTTGTTGGATTATACTAAGTATCTATGGTATCACTTGCCAATACAATTCCAAATGTATTGACCCTTGTGGCTGTAACTTATTATGTTGCAGGATACTCTGATGATGAGTAGGGTTGCGGGTCTACACTCGACATGCTTGCCTGTGGCACATGAAGACTAAAAGACTATATTATTATTATGCTATGTAATGTGAATTTGTATCTTAGCCTTGGGCTAAGTGAGTTGTAAGAACCATTATACTCCTGGATATGCGATGTAATAATGAACTTTGTTTCTGTGTACTTCATATTAAACTGTGGGTGCTAGCATTTCGATCCAGGGACTAGCACTGCAATCACAGGGATCTTACCTTATTATGGTGAGATCTTACATATGTTATCAGAGCACTGTGTTGCATGTAGGTTCGTAACCCTAGAATGGATTAGACTAAGGAAAACCCTTAGGAAAAATAACTCCATATTCCAACCTTACACTTGTCTTTTCATCTCGTAAAACTTTCCCTAATCATCCTTCTCATCTATTTTTGTAGATGTCCACCATCAATGAATCTGTCAAGAAGGGACCACTGGTAACTATGACCCTGGAGTGTGAGACAGAATTTCCCAATGTACTCAAGAACCTCATGCTTGGCTTGGGAATGAATGGTGAAGCCGTGTACAAGGGATATCCGGTGATAGACGAAGGACAAGAGTATTGGTGGGTGCAACTCCATTTGTACAAGGACAAGGAGGACGATTCCAAGAGTACGGGATTCTGCATGTTCACCAACTCTGAAATGCACTCGTCATTCTTTGAATCTGCAAGAAATGCTGCATGGAGAGCTATTAAGGAACTTGGGGAGAGACTCAAGTATAGAATGCTCAATACCCATGAAGATCTCAAGGAGGAGAAGCGTCTTGTCCAAGACTCAAAGGCCACTGTGAAACGCCTAAGTAAGGATATCATAGGCCTAGCTTTAGAGCTATGTGACCAAGACAAGCAGATTGCTGCCAAGGATGCCCAGATTACCGCCTTGGTTAAGGAGTGAGATACTAGTTGGATCACCACCTTTGGCGTTTTATCACGTTAGTATTTTGATCATACCAACTTATGTGGTATGGCAAAAATAAGTTATGTCTGGAACCTTGAGTGCTTGAGTTGAATAATGTATTGCTACTTGGAATGTTCTGTTGGTTGATTTTATTTTGTGACTTGTGTTTACTTTCTCTATTGTGTGTTACTAATTTTCTCCATACTATGCAAAAGATGCCGAATTTTGTCTACAGCACGGCCGAGGATTTCAAGGGGACTCGCTTTGGGACTCGCCTATTGGAGCTAGTCCAAGTGCTCTCTCTTCCAATCCCTACCATTCAGGGACTTCAGCTGAGGAAGTTTCAGAGGAAGGACTTATGAGGATTCAGAGTTACCCAGCCAGGACGTGAGACAGAGCCCCAAACTGGGGTGATTGCCTTCAAGATACTCCATGATGACATGGAGAGGGGCCTCGACGTCGCTATGCAGGAGCTGTTGGGACGCCTATGTGGACGTCACTCTTATGAGATCAGGGGCCACCACTTCCATTTCTTTGGGAGGCGCGACGAGGATGGAGAGCCTATTGTGTTGGAAGAGGCCACTAAGGATTCCATCAAGCCCGTGCGTCACTACCTCCAGGATTTAGAGAGCCCTATTAGACACCTTGATACTGATAGGACTAATGTGATGCTTAGCAACGATGAACTACGAGTCCAACTTAAGGAGAAGGACAAGGCCTTCCTGGAGCAGGAAAATCGAATCAAGGAAATGGAGAAGAAGTTTGAAGACCAAGAGAAGAAATTCAAGAGCTAAGAGAAGAGAGTTCAGGAGAAGAACAAGAAGATTAGAGACTTGGAGACTGACTTAGAGCTTGAGGACATTGAGCTGGAAGCGGATCACGAGGTGATAGAGAGGCTACGCACTCAGAAGAGAGAGTTACAGACAAAGATCGATGCCTTGACTACAAGCTTGGAGGAATACAAGGCAGGGTTCGCAGCAGCAGGACTTGCACTAGTGGAGGAGGAAGTCGACATGGAGGAGTAGTGATGCTATTCCACCTACCTATCATTCTATTATTATTGAGTTGCATAGGTCATACCGACTTGTGGGTGACTATGCTAGTATGTTATTTTTTGAAAACTCTGTCATTGCTGTGATGTTGAACTTGCATGTGCTTGTTTGATTGATTGTTGTTTTATTTGGGGTTATCTATCATTACTTACCCTTATTAAACCCACAGATGCCTCCCCGACGCAACAACGAGGAGGACAATGGCAATGGAATGCAGCAGATGATAGTTGCGCAGACCCAATTGATGCAAATGATGACTCAATTCATGGCAACCCAGAATCAGAACAACAACAATAATAACAATAACAACAACCAGAATAATCCACCGCCCCTGGATATGCTGACCAGATTTCTAAGGCTGAGACCTGCTATGTTTTCGGGTACCACTAACCCCATGGTAGCAAATGATTGGCTACGCTCTGTGAATAAGGACCTAGTCACGGTTGGATACACGGATGCAGAAAAGGTCAGATTTGCAGCACACTTGTTGGAAGGTCATGAAGTTTATTGGTGGGATAATTTCCAAATTACCCACCCTATTGAGGAAGTGACATGGGCAATGTTTGAAGATGGGTTTCGCACCACTCACATCTCTGCTGGAATAATGGGGTTGAAGAAAAAGGAGTTTCATAACCTCAAGCAACGCCACCGTAGTATCTCTGAATACATCGAAGAGTTCAATAATTTGTCACGTTATGCACCCGACGATGTTGACACTGATGCAAAGAGGAAGGAGAAGTTCGTAGATGGGCTGAATGATGAAATTTCTATGCAACTATCTGTTGCATATGTTCCAACTTATCAATCCTTGTGTGATAAAGCTACCATCCTGGAAAACAAGATGAAACAAGTGGAGGGTAGAAAAAGGAAGCACCATTTTGATAAGTATGGATCAGGATCTCCTCACAAGCGCTCTCATGGAGAAGGAAGTGGGAGTTCAGGATTCCACAAGAATGGGAATCATAATAACCATCGTAACAATAACCACAACCATGATGGAAACAATCATCGTGGGCATAACAAAAGTGTATTCAGGAACAACCACAATGGTCATGGACATGGAAACCAAAATGGACAGAATCGTCACAATCAGCCAGCAAAGAAAGACATCAGTCAGGTGGAATGCTTCAAGTGCAAGAAGACGGGGCACTATGCCAATGAATGCCCAGAGAAGAAGACTGATGGGGCTAAGCCAAACCCATTCCAAAAGGGTCATGTGAATGACATTAATGTGGAGGAAATCCAAGAAGGATCTGATGCCGTGATCGGTAAGTTCAAGATTAATTCCTTTCCTTAATTTATCCTTTTCGATACTGGCGCATCACATTCATTCATTGCAAGAGAATTTGTAGTAAAAAACGGACTCACCACTGAAACTATTGGATGTCCTATAAAGGTAAGTTCTCCGGGTGGAGAAATGATAGTAAATTCAGGGTGCCGACAGATCATCCTAGAAATTGGAAAACACAAGTTCCCGAGTAGTTTAATAATCCTAAAGTCCCAAGGATTAGATGTCATATTAGGGATGGACTGGTTGACCAGTTATGAAGGGGTGATTGATTGTGCTAAGCGGACTGTTATGCTTACCACCCCAGAAAAGAAAAGGATCAGGTTCAAGTCTAACTTTGAACCCAAGGGGACCAAGGTTAATTCTCTTAAGGGGGTTAGCCCAGACAGTGTGCCAATAGTGAAGGAATACCCAGATGTGTTCCCCGAAGAATTACCTGGCATGCCACCAGATAGAGATGTGGAGTTTCTGATAGACCTACTGCCAAGAACGGGGCCTATAGCAAAGAGACCTTATAAGATGTCAGTTGACGAGTTAAAAGAACTCAAGAAGCAATTAGGAGAACAACTGTAAAATGGATTTATCCAACCAAGTTCATCGTCTTGGGGAGCACCAGTCTTGTTTGTTGGAAAGAAGGACCGAAGTCAGAGGCTATGCATAGATTATCGTTCACTTAATGAAGTGACCATAAAGAATAAGTATCCCCTGCCTAGAATAAATGATCTCTTCGATCAGCTAGAGGGAGCATGTGTGTTCTCAAAAATTGATCTTCGATCAGGATACTTTCAACTAAAGATTAGAGAACATGACATACCCAAGACTGCATTCACCACTAGATATGGGTTGTATGAATACACAGTGATGTCGTTTGGATTGACTAATGCACCAGCCTATTTCATGAACATGATGAATAAGGTATTCATGGAATTCCTTGACAAGTTCGTAGTGGTATTCATCGATGATATATTGGTATATTCCAAGAGCAACAAAGAACATGAAGAACATCTACGCATGATTCTAGAGAAACTGAGGGAACACAAACTTTATGCCAAGTTTAGCAAATGTGAATTCTGGATGAATAAAGTGGGTTTTCTTGGGCACATAGTATCTGGAAATGGTATAGCTGTTGATCCAGCAAAAGTGGCAGCTGTGACAGAATGGGAACCTCCTAAATTGGTTAAATAAATCCGTAGTTTCCTTGGCCTAGCAGGGTACTATCGGAGGTTCATTGAAAACTTCTCTAAGATAGCAAAGCCCATGACTGATCTGCTAAAGAAGGAGAAGAAGTTAAATTGGACAGAAGCTTGCGAAACCAGCTTTCAGGAATTGAAAAAGAGACTTATGTCAGCACCAGTGTTATGTTTGCCAGACCTTGAGAAAGACTTCCAAGTATATTGTGATGCATCTCACCAAGGATTAGGAGGTGTACGGATGTAGGAAGGTAGAGTTGTAGCTTATGCATCAAGGCAACTCAAAAATCATGAAGTAAATTATCCTACTCATGATCTAGAGTTGGCATCTGGTGTACATGCCCTAAAAACATGGAGGCATTACGTCATGGGAAAACGTTGTGAAATGTTCACTGATCACAAGAGTCTGAAATACATTTTTACACAGAAAGAACTCAACATGAGACAAAGAAGATGGCTAGAACTTATCGAAGATTACGACTTAAGTTTGCAATACCACCCTAGAAAGGAAAACATCGTAGCTGATGCATTAAGCCGCAAGGTTTATGTGAATGGCCTCAACAAAGGAGAGTTGCCGGAGGAGTTGTGTGCCCAATTTAGAGAGCTGAGACTTGAGCTAGTGCCTGAGGGGTACCTTGCGTCCTTGGAAGTGCAGCCCCCACTAATGGACAGAATTCAAGAAGCTCAAAAGTTGGACAAAGAGATAGAAGAAATCAGAAGTAAAGTTAGAGAAGGCAAGGCAAAAGGATTCCATGTAGATGATCAAGGAATCTTATGGTACGAAAAACGTATCTGTGTTCCGCAGGATCTTAAACTGAAGAAGTTAATCTTGCAAGAAGCTCACAATTCACCATATTTAATTCACCCTGGCAACACCAAGATGTATCTGGATGTTAAGGGAAGATTTTGGTGGAATAATCTAAAGAAAGATATAGCGGAACACATTGCTCTATGCGACGTGTGTAGTCGTGTAAAGGCAGAACATCAAAAACCGGCAGGACTATTGCAGCCGCTACCAATACCTGATTGGAAATGGGATAAAATCGGTATGGATTTTATCACTGGACTGCCAAGGACTAGATCAGGATACGATTCCATATGGGTTATCGTTGATCGCCTGACAAAAGTGGCCCATTTCATACCAGTAAAGACCACTTATACATGTGCAAAGTTAGCCAAGATTTCCATGAATAGAATTGTATGTTTGCATGGGGTACCTAAAAGTATCGTGTCTGACAGAGGGACTCAATTCACTTCACACTTTTGGCGACAACTTCACGAGTCACTGGGAACTCGGTTAGAATTCAGCACTGCATTTCATCCGCAAACAGATGGGTAGACAGAAAGGACCAATCAAATATTAGAGGATATGCTGAGAGCATGTGCGTTAGATTATGGATCCAGTTGGGATGAAAGTCTACCGTACGTAGAGTTTTCTTACAATACCAGCTATCAATCAAGTATAGAAATGGCTCCGTTTGAATTTCTTTATGGAAGGAAGTGTACTACAGCATTGCTATGGAATGGAGTAGGAGAAAGAAATTTGTTCGGGCCTGACCCAATCCAAGAAGCTGAAGAAAAAGTCAAGATGGTAAAGGATAGGCTAAAGGTAGCTCAATCTCGGCAGAAGAGCTATGCTGATCCAAAACGTAGAGAGGTTACCTATGAGGTTGGTGATAGAGCTTATCTGAGGGTATCACCACTTCGTGGTGTGAAGAGATTTGGAATCAAAGGAAAACTAGCACCGCGCTATGTAGGACCTTTCAAGATTTTGAGCCACAAAGGAGAAGTAGCATATGAAATAGAATTACCAGAGTCTCTATCAGCAGTTCATAATGTATTCCATGTCAGTCAGCTGAAAAAGTGTCACCCAGAGATGGAAGAAACTTCGTTGAAAGACACTATACCATTGGAGGAAGTTCAGCTAGATAATGATCTCACTTATGAAGAGAAACCTATTAAAATTCTAGAGACTGCAGAAAGAATTACCCGTACCAAGACCATCAGAATCTGCAAAGTGAAGTGGAACCATCACACTAAGTCAGAAGCAACATGGGAGCGAGAGGATGAACTTCGGAGAGATCACCCTCACCTATTTGCTAGCCAACCCGAATCCCGAGGGCGAGATTCATCTTAAGGGGGTTAGATTTGTAACATCCCAAAATTTCATCTGAAATCATCATCATTGCACTCAAATCATCATGGCATGTAATTGCATTGCATTTAGAATGTCCTCCAAAATTTTGGTGCAATTTTGAGCCATGAATAAAAAGATATGAATTATTTCGAAAATAGAATCAAAGTAAATGCTATATTACCTATTAAGCCCAAGTGAATACTTTTGATTAAAATTTTTAAATAGAAGGCAAATGTGTTCTATAATACCCTACAAACCTAATTTGATGTTTTACAAATTTTCACAAATTGGTTTGAATCAATTTGAATCCTTAAATCAAAAGTTTTTGGAGATAACAGAAATAGAAAAAAAGAAAAGGGAGAAAAAAATAAAGCAGCAGACAGCTTCTGGCCCAAAACCAGCCCACCGGCCCCACCCAGCCTTTCCCCTCTCCCCCTGTTTTTCTTACCGCGCCGCTACCCACCCCCTTCCACTTACACTCCGACCCCACACCCACGTCACCACCACCCCATCGTCTTCAACCCCAGACCACGAACAGCCCCCCTTCTCTGCCGTTTCGAATCGATTCGATTCCTGCCGTTTCTCGTAGTAATTCCCCCGGTGATTACCTCTACTTAATTCCCGTACCCCTCCTCATCATTTCCCCCAGTCGCCACCCCCGGAGAGCCCCTAGGCTCCCCAAATTTCGAGCTCGGACCGCTGCTCACTAATGGTATTCCGGTGACAATTCTGGTGAACCCCGGCCGTTAGGTGCCCTCCTCTCTGTCCCGTCTAGTTCACACTATCCTAGCGCACCTACTAACTGAGCCACATGCTCCCTCTTGCTCCAGGTCGATGACACGGACAACTCCGGCGAACTCCCTCTGCCGCCACCGTCCGACGGTTTTTCCGGTAAGGGTAAGGTTCCCGCCGCTCCTTTTGGGCCACATGCTGCTTGTGCTCATCAAGGCGCATCACACTGACCCCTTAATTCATTTGTTTGAGCCACAGGCCGTTGTCTCCGACACTGAGCCGACACCTCCGCCGTCGACGCAACTCCGGCGAGGAATACCGAGCGAAGCAGAGCTCCCCTCTCTCCATCGCGACCGCCAACTAGATCGCCGAGACCACCGCGAACCCTCGGTAAGACTGCCTTTTCCCCTACCCCTCTAGAATCACCGGAACGTCACTCACCTGACGTGCCGCCGCCGCACGCCGTCGCTAGCGCCGCCGGTCCCCAGCCAAGTGATTAGGAGCCGTTCGATCAGATTTTAGCGGGTAGGATTAGATCACTAAATGAAAGGTACGGGCTAATCAGATCCGTCTGTAGTCACTTAAGATCTGACGGCCCACAGCGATCGACCCGACCGAACCAATACCATCCAATAGGATAGCGCCACGTCGCCAGACTATTTTTATTTAATTAGAAAATAGACAGATTTAGTATTTAACTTAGAAATTCTATAACTTTTGATCCACAAATCAGAAAAATACAAATTTGGTGTCTATGAATTCAGAAAAATGAGACCTTTATTATGGAGGCCTTGTTTCACACTTTTGCCTCTGAAAAATTGGAATTATAGGCAGAACCTTTTTAGGAGTATTTTGCTCACAAAAATTGTTCTATAAATTATTTTTGGGTATTTCTTATGCATTTAGATGAGATATTCTATCCTCAGTACTGTAGACTCTATAAATTATAGAGTTGTGATCATATCATTGCATTTTGCATGCATTCATGTTTTTGTAATGTTTTATTGATTGAATTATTGTTGTTGTATTGATCTTTTGTAGATTGTGTGGATTGTGAAGTTTGTTGCTGTGAGGATTGTACCTATTCCCCTAGCTACCAAGGCAAGTGATATTTCATCCCATGTCCTATTATTTTCACTATTGCACTAGTGTTATTTTGGTAGATCTTAGCATGATAGAATTATTCATATGTTACTATACTATGCTATGCTATCCTATTCACTATATCTTGGTAGTATCTCCTAGTTAAAAGACTTCGTATGCTAGAATGCTTAGCCATGCTAGTAGAATTCGTGGGTGGAAAATACATATCAAGATAGTATGGAAAGATATTATTTTTGTTTGACTAAGAAAACAACTATTATTAATGAAACACCTGGGTGGATTGGGACTTGCTTGGATTATGTTGAGTGGTTACTCAGGGGCCATGTCTATGGTCAGCTGGTGTATCACACTTGTGGATGGCCACCCAGGAACAAAGAGATTGGAGACATTCTTGTCATAAAGCTTCTAGTGCAACCACATGGCATATGGGCTCTGCCTTGACCAACTAAGTTGCAAGAACTCAGCCAAACGGACAGAAGGTGGTAGATATGATAGGACGGAATGCGTCTGTGGTGGTCTGAGGGATTACTTCTGAAAGGTCTTGTCTTGATGCATGTCGAGTCTTGTGGGGAAAGTGCACCACCTCTCGAGAGGGTAAAACTATGTACTTAGCCGTGTCCACGATTATGGTCAACTTCTGAGCCTCAAGCCAGTGAAGAAGTTCAATAATCTCCTCATCCAAATTTCTCTAAGTTAAAACTTGTGGGTGAACAGGGGTAAAGGTTCAGTGATGTCTATGATTGGTACCTTATAGCTTGAATGAAAAACTTCTTCAAAAACTATAAGTTAAACTAATTTTTGCAAAGCTAGCCATAACCCCACTTAGCCATATATTCATGTAGTTGTTGGATTATACTAAGTATCTATGGTATCACTTGCCAATACAATTCCAAATGTATTGACCCTTGTTGTTGTAACTTATTATGTTGCAGGTTACTCTGATGATGAGTAGGGTTGCAGGTCTACACTCGACATGCTTGCCTGTGGCACATGAAGACTAAAAGACTATTATTATTATGCTATGTAATGTGAATTTGTATCTTAGCCTTGGGCTAAGTGAGTTGTAAGAACCATTATACTCCTGGATATGCGATGTAATAATGACCTTTGTTTCTGTGTACTTCATCTTAAACTGTGGGTGCTAGCATTTCGATCCAGGGACTAGCACTGCAATCACAGGGATCTTACCTTATTATGGTGAGATCTTACACATATAAACTCCATGATCTTACAAGTTCCACTTTTATTTCACACCACCGGGATCCATAAGCAAAAGAACATGATATCAACTAGGTACAAGTACCAATGAAGTGTTGAAAGCGGTCCCCATGATACATGGTTCGGCTAACTTCAACTCATAAAGCGCAAGCATATACGCAACAAAGAAGGACCCAATGGTTCAAGTTTATTAAATGCAAGAAAGTAAGTGTGCCATCAAGTTCGTGAGAGCTTTAATCACTACACATAACAAGTTTAATTTGGGAGGTAGATAAAACAAGAATTTACTTGGAATAGCAATAATGCTACTAGGTAGGTATGGTGGACACAAATGGAGAAGGTTTTGGTTTAAAGGAGCCGGATGCACGAGAAGAATTTCCTCTCAGTACAGGTTTTTGGGTAGCAAGGCTGGGTAGCAAGTATAAGAGTTGAAGGAAACAAACAAACATACAAATGGTAAAGACAAACATGCAATCTTCCTTGGAAGCACAAAAGATCTTAACTAGAGAAAACTAGACTTATGAGCAAATCAAGAAAGAAAGATGATGAAATTATTTTCCTCTAGAGTACTTCTATCTTTTTATTTTCAACTCTCAAAAAGGGTGTTGCTACTGACCGAGCCAGGTTTGCCAAAACCAACTGAATTAACTCAATGATCCCAAAGTGCTACCAATGCTAACAACAAGATCAATCATATAACCACGAATTGAAAACTATCATAAGCTATGCAAAAGAGTGAATGATAGAACTTCTCATTAGTACTACATAATGGAAACTCACACCAAGGGATACAAATCTAATGAGAGAGGGGACACTTCCATAATGCAAACCATACTACAAAATAACTCCTCTATTCATGCTATGACTCTACTAATAAGGTAAAAAGATAGAAGATAGTGATATGATACCGCGGCACTCCCCCAAGCTTGGAATAAACCAAGGGGATGCCAAACCTGATGACGAATTACTCCTTAGGTGGTGGTGGTATCTTCTCAATGAGCTCTCTGATAAGTTTCCCCAAGTCCTCAATCTCGAAGGTGAGATTACGAATCAGCTGTGAGTTTTGCTCAATGCGGCTCATGATCATGTCGTGTTGAGAATCCCAGCTCTTGCTATTCTTTCCCCACTCTTCCTCCTTGAAGTCTTCTTTTCCTGCATGGTTAGAACGAGGCAAATTCCAATTGGAGGGTAATTTCTCCTTGGGCATATTCTCGTATTGATGCTCATGGATAAGAGTGTGGAAATGATTCTTGGTGCGTGGAGGAAGTGACCAGGGATCTGAACGGTGATGAGGAGGCTTCCATCCAATGGCTGGATTTGCCACCACTCCGATGCTTGCAATGGTAGTGCCGGTGTGCTTTTCCTCCTCTTCACCTTCACTCTTGATCTCCGTCTCCTTCCCGGTGTCTTGGAGGTCTTCCTCCATGGGTTCCTTTCCTTTATCCTTGGCAGACACCATTGTGCTTCTAAACCTTCAAAGAGTATGTCCTGGCAAAAACAGATCGGAACAAAAACACGACGAAAACACAATATACGAACCTCGGGGGATCCGGGGGGTTATATATTACGAAGTTTCATATCAAAAGGAAGGTACTGGGAGAAAACAGGTCGGAGACGGAGTCCTAGGTGGCCTCACCACCTGGTGGCGTGGCCAGGGGTAGGCCCGTGCCATGGGGTGGTGTGGGCCACCCTGGCTCCGGTTCCGTTCCTTTTTCGCTTCATAGCTTTCCTTATTGATTGAAAACTACAAAAATATAGTTGGATTGTATTTTCGCGGAACTTTTCTTACCAGAACTGTTACCTAGTTGGAAACAGACTCTACAGGTCTCTGAATTTGGTATTGAGTGGATC
The DNA here is from genome assembly GCA_910589775.1 of Avena eriantha. Taxonomy (NCBI): domain Eukaryota; kingdom Viridiplantae; phylum Streptophyta; class Magnoliopsida; order Poales; family Poaceae; genus Avena; species Avena eriantha. The sequence goes on from OU342740.1 coordinate 205,405,088, forward strand.
CTTCCAGAGTCATCACTTGAATATCATCGATATCTTCATCTTCATATACTTATTACTCGAGTCATAAAACCTTTATCTTCCTTGTTACACCATTATCTCCACTTCCTGGAAATTTCTTTCACACAAAACTTCACACAGTTCTTATTAGCAACATTAGTATAAGTGAAGTGATAAAACCTTTTGAGTCCAACTTCGAATGAAAACCATCAAAAGAAAAGTTACTGTAGCAACTCCTTTCTGAAACCCAAAAATAATTCAAAAAGGAAATCGAATAAAGAAGCAAATGCAAGATTGGCAAAATCTGTCAAAACAGACCAGCAGGTAAAGATCAATTTTTTCGAAAATCTTCTGTTGCTCAAATCAAAAAGTGCAAAACTAACTAAAGTTAAATAATAACCTGGGGCAGAAGCACAAAAAATTACAGCTCAATCTGATATACAGAGATCTCTCTCGAATTTTTACGGTGAAGCACAAAAATCTGTTTCGGGACAGCAACTTACCAAATCTTACTTCTCTCTCATTAGAGGTTGATCTTGACACAAAAACCAAACAAAACGGATAAGGAAAAGTTATTACCGAAGTAATAACTTCCAAAACTCAAATAAACAAAAACAAACTGAAAGCAAAAACAAATTGCGTTGTCTCTCATAAAGCTCTTTCTTTATAGCCATTAAGATGGGCATGATAATTTTGAAGAAGCTCTCGTAGGGATATGATTTGAAGTGAAAGAGAGCATTAAGAAGAAAAAACACACGCACATTTAAGTCTAACCCACTTCCTGTGCAAGGGAATTTTGTAAACAAACAAGTTATTGGAACCAAAGGCAACTTGCATAAGAAGGCAAAAGAAGTGCAACATAAAAACTTTCTGCATAAAACGAGGAAACTTGATATTATTGAGATGCACAAGAACACTTTTCCCTCTCTCATAATAGCTTTCAGTATCATGCATAAACTTAACAATATAGCTATCACAAGGACTATCATAGCAATGATAACTTATTCTAACAGAAAACACAGGAATACTAGCTCTCATAACACTACTATGTGAAACAATATTAGAGGTATCCTTACAAAGGATAGTGTGTCCCTCTTTTTCATATTTAGCAACAAAGTCTTTCACATTTGCTACAATAGGTTCATCAATTATTTGTTTATCAGGTTCAGTAGCCCTACTCATACTTTCATTCACCATACTAGCTATCATAGAATGCTCCTTTACCTTAACTGGGAAAGGCATTTTCTTAATATAAGGTTTAGGTAAAACATGACTAGCAGTATAAACTTCAGTATTTCTTGCACGAACACTCTTAGAAATATCTTTATAAGGTTCATGATACTTATTCCACTTCTTTTTAGGCACATCAATATAAGAAGCAAAAGCCTTAAAATAAGAAGCAATAGCTTGAGAGTCTAGACCATAAGCATTTTTAATATTTTGAAAGTCATCAGTTCCCATAAAAGATTCAATGCATTGATAATCATAATTTATACCTGACTTTCTACCTTTGTCATTCTCCCAAGCTTCAACATTGTCTTGAATACGGTCCAGAAGGTCCCATTTAACTTCTTCTTCCATGCGAGTGAATGATCTAGCACAAGAAGCATCCAATAAATCCTTGTCATGTAGAGGGAGCCTTGCATAAAAGTTATTGATAATAATATTGTTGGGGAGCTCATGAATGGGACATTTGAGCATTAGTAACTTCAATCTCCCCCAAGCTTGAGCAGTACTCTCTCCATCAAGAGGCGAAAAGCTGTATATTTGATTCCGATCTTTATGAATTTCACTAGGAGGATAAAACTTTGAATAAAAGAGAGGCACTATTTCCTCCCAATCCAGAGCTTGACCATTCTTCAGCAGCTTATACCATTCCTCAGCTCTTCCTTTCAGTGATAATGAGAATAACTTCTTCTTAACTTGATCTGTAGTAATACCTACACACTTGAACAACCCGCATAATTTGCGTATAAAGAGTAAATGATCACCGGGATGGACAGTTCCATCCCCAACATAGTAGTTATCCATAACACGATCAATAATTCTTGTAGGTATTTTGAAAACATCTTTCTCAGCAGGTGGTGGCTTATCTACTACCTTAGAAGTGGTAGCAGCATTACCAAATAAGAAACTCGGCGAATTATCCATAACGAAAATAAAGCAACTAGCAGAAGTAAACAATACTCACAGTAGAAGTTTCCTTTACCAGTTCCACTCTCCAATAGCGCTTCACTCCCCGGCAACGGCGCCAGAAAATAGTTTTGATGACCCACAAGTATAGGGGGTGTATCGCAGTATTTTCGATAAGTAAGAGTGTCGAACCCAACGAGGAGCAGAAGGTGCTAGCTAGTGGTATGGATCAGGAATTCTCTGCAAATACTTAGAAAACGGATTTTTAGGGGTTTTCGATAAAACAAGTAAACAAAGTACGAGTAAATAAAATACAGTAGGAATAAATGCAGCAAGTGGCCCAATCCTTTATGCAGCAAAGGACAAGCCGGTTGTATTTCTATAGATGACCAAACGTTCTCGAGGACACATGGGAAGGCTGTCAAGTGCTTTCGCTTCATATAGTCGATTAATCTTCTCTAGCTTGCTAAGTGTTGTGTGGGTGAACCTGTGCTAATGTACCGTCCCATCCAAGACTTAATACATACTTGTGACTAAACCCCCTTGCAAACATCCGTATGTACAAGAAAGTAATTAAGGTAGAAACCTAACCACAGCTTTAAACTCTAAGACCCTTACGTCCCTTGTGCAATGGTTTCCTAACGGGGGTTCAGGTTTCTGTCACTCCGGCAACCCCTACGATTAGTAGCCAAATACATAATGCATTCCCCTAGGCCCATATAGGTGAAGTGTGATGTAGTCGACATTCACATGACACCACTAGAAGAAGTACACCACAACTTAAATAACAATCTATTGAATCTTTCTCAACGCAACTCCACTACTAACAACAAGACTTCTCCCATGTCCTCAAGAACAAAATGAACTACTCACAAGACATCATAGGGATCATGATAAGAGATGGAATAATGATGTATAACAATCTGAACATAAACAATAATTCAATGGTTCACTCAATAGCATCAACTACAAAGAGTAATCAACACCGGGAAAGTTTCCCCTATGAACTATAGCAAGATTCAACGCAATTGTTACAGCAATGTGGAGATGGTGATGAGGGTGCTGATGGTGATGATGGTGGTGATGATGATGATGATGATGATCCCGATGAAGTCCAGCTTGATGGTGGTGTTGATGGCGATGATCTCCCCTCTTCGGAAAGGAATTCCCCCGGCAGAAATCTGTCTACCGGAGAGATGTTTCTCTCTCGGTGTTTTCCGACCTGCAGAGGCGGCAATCTTTCTGTGGTTGCTCCCCCAAGTCTTAGGGTTTCGGGAGGAAGATATACGCTAGAGGGGAGAGGCTGGAGTGGGCCAGGGTGGCCACACCACTCCCTGGCGCGGCCTAGGCCTGCCCGCACCATGGGATGGTGTGGGCCCCCTGTGGCCCACCTCCACTCCATCTTCTGGCATCTTGAGTCTTCTGGAAAAATAGAATTTTCCGTATATTTTCCCGGATTTTTTGATCTTCACGAATTTTGCCTCCAAATAGCACCTTTTCCATCAGAATCCTGACTGCAGCGGTCCATTCTCCAAAAGTCATCAACCATGCAAAAACAGATGAAATAACATAAGTATCACCTCTCAATACGAAATATATCAATGAATAATAGTGAATTAAGACATAGAATAGTGATGCAAAAAGGATGTATCAAGACCTTTTATCTTGTGTGCACTAATGTTGCTAATAAAGATTGTGTGAAGTTTTGTAGGAAGGAAAAATTTCAGGTGTATGGAAGGAATGAGTAATGAGATGAAGGATGGACTAAAGCTCAAGCTTGGGGATGCCACACGTGTCACCCCAAGAAATATCCAAGAAGTACAAGCGTCAAAGCTTGGGGATGCCCAGGGCATCCCCTTCTTTATCAATAAAAATCCCAGGTTTCTTCCAAACGCTTCATTTTTATTGTTTCATGCACAGTTGTGTTTTTCTTGGAGCGTCTTATTTTTCGTTTTTGTTTTGTTTTTTCGTTTGCTTTGGTTTTCATAGTTTGCTGAATAAATTGGTTGGACCCCCTCTTTCATACATTGGTTTGCAAATAGTTTGGTTTGGTTTGGAAAAGAGTAGGAAAGTTCCTACTTATGTGTTAAAAAGAGCTCGACTGTGGCCTATGCTCTGTCATGCCATGCTTGATATTGTTTTGGCTTTATGCTTAGTATTCTTTGCTGTAGCATGACTCGTGATAAACAATTTAGATTGCTTAATGTGCCTTGGATGAATCATGCGTTGTTTTAGCATATTAAAGCATAGTATAGTGGTATTCTCCTTTAATGCTTTATTTGGGTTGACTTGGCGCATGCTCACACCATATTATGACTATCTCAAGTCACCATAGCCTTTATGATCCTTTAGTTTTCAACTTTTAGTATCACTTTATGCTTTGATCAATAATGTTTTGTCGCTCTGCATGATTATGGGAATTATAGCTCTCTTAGTTTGTCGCTCCCAGTCTTTTGCTAGCCTCCACCACCAAGTATGAGTTCCACTCATGCATCCAACTCCCTAAACCAAGTTGTTCCAAAGAGTCCACCATACCTACCTACTAGCTTATGCTATTCCAAGTATATTCATGCCTTTATTTACCTTACAAATTAAACTTGTTATGAGAAAACTAGTGATTAAAGCTCTCACGAACTTGATGGCACACTTTACTTTTCTGGCCCTTAATAAACTTGAACTATTGTGTCGTCTATGTTGTATATGCTTGCACTTATTTGTTGGGAATTAGCAGAACCATGCTTTCATGGGGAACGCTTTCAACATTGCACTTGGTACTTGTACCTAGTTGATATCATGCTCTTTTGTATATGGATGTCGTCGGTGTGAAATGAAAGGGGAGCTTGTAAGTCCACAGAGTTATGTATATGTGTTAGAGAAACGCCTGGGCCGCTGGTCTAATCCATGTTGACATGGTGGAAACCTGCAACGTAACAATAATGAGGTGTCTATGAAGCACTCTTATAAAAAAGAGTCCTATTAATAAAAAAGAGAAAAAAAAGAGATTATGAAAAGAGGAAAGAGAGAAAAAGCACCATATTCCCATGGTAAATAACAAGAATGCTGAGATGCTCGTTGTCTGCTTGCCTTGTCATTTTGATATGGGGATTCTTCCGTATCATCGGGCAAGGGGTGCCCCGTTGGCGGTTCTCTATGATACACATGTACTTACAAGTGACTAAACTTGAGTAGCATGAGGAGCGGCCCTCGTATACAAGGGACATGATATTTCTAACTTATACTTCGTCAAGCATGTACACCATAGTTGTTCACTTTAACCTTAATCACTTCAAGATGCTTATGATAGGGGCAATGAGATCTGAAAGCCATAAGTACCATAATTTTTGGAAGCTCTTTATGAGACTTGAATCCCTACTTCCTTTTATAAAAGGCCTTTCTTCCACCATTACATTGTGTCTCCACCTTCTACCTTTATGCACCTACTTTGAGAGCATAGTGGCCATTCTTAGTTCTATGTGCAATGTCCCAAGACTAGTTGATTGATGCATAACTTGATATTGCTTGTTTGAAACTATTTGTATCTAGTCACTCTTATGAACTTTGAAGGTGTCCTATACATTTATATTTGCTACTCTATTGAGGGACAAGCTGAATGCTATTATCCTATGTTTTCTTTATGTGAAACAAACAAACGTCTTGCAAAGCATTGTTATTCATGAATCTTTTGTTTGTTCCTTTCATGTTGCATCATAGTTTCTTTGTCTTATTGCTAGAACTTTGTCTTTCATGTTATGATTGAAGTACTTTGATCCTAGCTTTGAATGTTTTACAAATACTTTGATCAAGTCTTTGATGGTGCATGTCACCTCAAAAATTATTCTTTCTTTTTAACACTTACCTAACAAGCAGGAGTTAAGCTAGGGGATCTTGATACATTGCAAATGTATCTAGAATATTTGATCTTCCATGCTTGGTTTTATCCACTTTCTTGTGTTTTGTCCACACTTTGGAGTACTTTTCATATGATTTCTTGGACTAACCTATTAACAAGAGCCACAGTGCTAGCTGCCTATTTTCTGCTGTTTTTGGTTCCAGGAAAGTCAGAAAATGAATATTCTCGGAATTGGACGGGACAATAGCCAAAGTGCCTATTTTTCCAGAAGTCATCAGATGCCAGAATACGAGCCGGAGAAGGGCCAGAGGGCGGCCACACCACCTGGCCGCACGCCAGGGGGTGGTGTGGCCAGCCCAGGCACCCCCTCGGCCTCTCCTTCCCCCTATAAGATGCCCTCGGGATGAAAACCCTAAGTGCCCGATCAAAAATGCACGAAAGAGTCTGTAGCCGCCGTCATCTCCATCCCTAGATCGGGAGGGATCTGAAGCTCTTCCCGGCACCCTGCCGGAGAGGGTAATTCACCTTGGAGGCCTTCTTCATCTCCATGCAAGCCTCCGATGTGATACGTGAGTAGTTCATCCTTGGACTATGGATCCATGTAGTAGCTAGATGGCTGGTTCTCCTCCTTTGTGCTTTCATGTTTAGATCTTGTGAGCTCTGTTCATGATCAAGATCATCTATTTGTAATTCTGCATGTTGTGTTTGCGGGGATCCGATGGATATTGAGATGCTATTTTAGATTGATTATTGATTCTATCATGTCTTTGTTATTTGTGATCTTGCATGCTTTCCGTTGTTAGTAGCTATCTTGGCCAAGTAGATGCTAGCAACTCCAAGAGTTAGTATTTATGCTCGATAGTGGGTTCATGCCTCTGGTAATCTGGGGAAGTAACAGAAATCTCTAAGGTACTAGATGTGTTGTTGCTACTAGGGAGAAAACAACAATCCTTTGTTCATAGAACAATCGTATTTTTTACTTTACACGCAGTTCATAAAGCAATAATATGTTGCTTGCAACTTAATACTAGAGGGGGTTCGGATGATACCCTGAAGGTGGATTATTAGTCATAGATGCAGTTGGATGGCGGTCTATGTATAATGTTCTAATGCCCAATCAAGTCTCAAAGGACTCAAGATGATTAGTATTTGCATGTATTGCTTTCTCAATGTTTGTCAATTGCCCCGCTGTAATTTGTTCACCCACCATGTTATCTATGTTAAGGAGAGCCACCTCTAGTGAACTATGGATCCCGGTCCTTGTCTTTTACATACAATCTATAAATTGTTTACTGCTTTGTGTTTACTTTCTGCAAACTATTACTTCTTTCCATTCGATACGTTTAATCCTTTGTTTTCCGCAAAACACAGTGAGATTGACAACCTCATCCCAAGTGGGGGACAAAGTTTTGTGCTTGTGTTATGCAGGTCTCCACGTTGCTACTAGCACCGGTAGTGCGCCCTGCCAAGGCTCAGCTAGCAACACCTTTGGGGTGTTTCCTTGCTCCTACTGGTTCAATTAAACCTTGGTTTCATAACTGAGGGAAACTTGCTGCTGTGCTCATCATACCTTCCTATTGGGGTTCCCACAACATCGCACCAGCACTTTTCTAGCGCCGACACTGAGCCATCATGGATCCACTAGAGTCATTGCATGTGTGTTCTTATCCTAAACCACCACTAGAGTCATTGCTTGTGTGTTCTTTTCATAAACCACATATTGATCCACTAGAGTCATTGCATGTGTGTTCTTATCAGAAACCACATGGATCTACCAGTGTCATTGCATGTGTGTTCTTTTCATGAAGCACAACTAGAGTCATTGCATGTGTGTTCTTTTCACAAACCACATATGTATCCACTAGAGTCATTGCATGTTTGTTATTTTCATGAACCACATGGATCCACCAGTGTAATTGAATGTGTATTCTTTTCACAAACCACAACTAGAGGCATTGGATGTCTGTTCTTTTTCTAAACCATATATGGATCCACAAGAGTCATTGCATGTCTGTTCTTTTCATAAACCACATGGATCCACAAGTGTCATGGAATGTGTGTTCTTTTCACAAACTAGATATGGATCCACCAGTGTCATTGGATGTGTGTTCTTTTTATTAACCACATATGGATCCACTAGACTCATTGCATGTGTGGTCTTTTCATTAACCACAACTACAGTCATTGCATGTATCTTCTTTTCATAAACCACATGGATCCACTTGACTAATTGCATGTGTGTTCTTTTCACAAACCACATATGGATCCACTTGTGTCATTGCATGTGTGTTATTTTCATTAACCACATATGGACCCACTAGAGTCACTATATGTGGGTTGTTTTCATTAACCACAGTTAGAGTCATTGCATGTGTGTTCTTTTCATAAACCACATGGATCCACTAGAGTTATTGCATGTGTGTTCTTTTCATTAAGCACAGCTAGAGTCATTGCATGTCTGTTCTTTTCATAAACCACATGGACCCACTAGAGTCATTGCATGTGTGTTCTTATCCTAAACGATCACTAGAGTCATTGCTTGTGTGTTATTTTCATCAGCCACATATTGATCCACCAGTGTCATTGCATGTGTGTTCTTTTCATGAACCACATGGATCCACTAGATTCATTGCATGTGTGTTCTTTTCATTAAGCACATGTAGAGTCATTGCTTGTTTGTTCTTTAAATAAACCATCCAATAGAGTCACTGCATGTGTGTTCTTTTCACAAACCACATGTGGATCCACTAAAGTCATTGCATGTGTGTTCTTATCCTAAACCAGCACTAGAGTCATTGCTTGTGTGTTCTTTTCATCAACAACATATGGATCCTCCAGAGTCATTGCATGTGTTTCCTTTTCATGAACCACATGGATCCACCAGTGTCATTGCATGTGTGTTATTATTATGAACCACAACTAGATTCATTGCATGTGTGTTCTTTTCACAAACCACATATGGATCCACTTGAGTCATTGCATGTCTGTTATTTTCATAAACCACATGGATCCACCAGTGTCATTTAATGTGTGTTATTTTCACAAACCACATATGGATCCACCGGTGTCATTGCATGTGTGTTCTTTTCATTAACCACATATGGATCCACTAGAGTCATTGGATGTGTGTTCTTTTCATTAACCACATATGGTTCCACTAGTGTCATTGCATGTGTGTTCTTTTCATTAACCACAGCTAGAGTCATTGCATGTGTGTTCTTTTCATTAACCACGTATGGATCCACCAGAGTCACTGCATGTGTGTTCTTTTCATCGGCCACAACTAGAGTCATTGCATGTCTATTCTTTTCATAAACCACATGGATCCACTAGAGTCATTGAATGTGTGATCTTTTCATAAACCACATTGATCTACCACTGTCATTGAATGTGTGTTCTTTTCACAAAACACATATGGATCCACCAGTGTCATTGCATGTGTGTTCTTTTCATTAACCACATATGGATCCACTAGAGTCATTCCATGTTGTAGCATCCCAATTGTCTAACAATTGTAATACTACTTGGTCTAGTAATATAAGGGCTACTTCCTACATATAATGGTTGCATCATAATTATATCATGCTCATGTCATCATGCCACCTTGCATTTGAGCATCATATAAAACCCTTTTCTTTTGGTTCTTCTCTCATATGCATTATTAATTGTATTTGGCTCTTGATATATTGTATTTGAATCTTGATAAATGCTTGATGCCCAAGTTGAGTTGGGGCATATCTTTTATTCCAAGTCACCACCTTTCTTTGTCACCACCTTATAATTCCACCATCCTATGTACCCATGAGTTTTTATTTTGCTTTTCATCTAGCTTATGTGAGTTGGGAGGGGTCCAATTCTATTATTTTGGCTTGACTACATCCATATTTTGGAATGCATAAGAATAATGCCATGTTATTTATTATTGTTTTCACAAGCATAAGAACATGGCATTTAATTATTATGCATGGGCCATGCAAGAGTACCACCACCGTTAGCTCCTTTGTTTTTCTCTTTGTTTTAGTGGATCTTGCTTTGTGGGATCATTTCTATCTCTCTCCACCATCCCCATGTTCCCCACAAAACCTTTTCCCCATCAGGCATGATCATGTGGGATTTTTCCTATGGTTCGTGCACCTCCACCTCGGGCTCTCAACATCAACACCAAGCCTGGGTCAACGGTTGCTCGTGCCAACTGTGTCAACGTCGCTCAAGCTGAGCATGCACCTGGAGTTGTCATGGGTATGCTTCCTGTTAACTCAGTTCCTGCACGAGTTTTATTTGATTCTGGTGCTTCACATTCTTTCGTGTCATACAATTTTGCGGAGAGTAATGGGTTACCTTCTGATGCTTTACTAACTCGCCTCATGGTGCACTCTCCTGGATCAAACATGAGGGCTTCTAAAATCAGCCATGGCAATCAAATTGAGATTGGTGGCTCTTCCTTTCCGGCTTCCTTAATTATTCTGGGCAATTCCGACATTGATGTGATCTTGGGCATGGATTGATTAACAGCAAATGCAGCTGCGATTGATTGTGCTGAACGTTCGGTTTCTCTGAAAATTCCTGAAGGCCATATAGTCTATTCTCCAAGTCTGACTCCTGCAATTTTAGCTTTACTCTTTGGCGGCTCTGAATGATGATGCTATGGAAGGTATTCAGAGTGTTCTGGTAGTCTGTGAGTTTCCAGATGTTTTTTCTGAAGAGTTACCGGGGATGCCTCCTGATCGTGAGGTCGAGTTTGTCGTTGAACTTGAACCTGGTACCGCTCCTATCTCCAAGCGGCCTTATAAAATGGGTCCTGCTGAGTTGGCTGAACTCAAACGCCAGCTGGATGAACAAGAGAAGTTGGGTTTCATTCAGCACAGTACTTCTTCTTGGGGTAGCCCAACCATCTTTGTGAAGAAGCGAGACAAGACTGATAGACTTTGTGTTGACTATCGGGCTCTCAATGCTAAAACCATCAAGAATAAATATCCCCTTCCGCGGATTAATGATCTCTTCGATCAGCTAGCTGGAGCCGTGGTATTCTCTAAGCTTGATTTGAGAAGTAGTTATCATCAAATCAAGATTCGCAAGGAAGATGTTCCCAAAACAGCTTTCACTACTCGCTATGGCCTGTATGAGTACACGGCCATGTATTTCGGTCTCGCCAACGCACCTACCACTTTCTCGAGGCTTATGAACTCGGTTTTCATGGAGTATCTTGATAAGTTCGTTGTGGTCTATCTGTATGACATTCTAGTCTATTCTAAGTCAAAGGAAGAACACCTTCGATGTGTCCTAAACAAGCTTCGTGAGAACCGCTTGTATACAAAGTTCTCCAAGTGTGAGTTCTGGCTGCCTCAAGTCACCTACCTTGGTCACGTCATCTCTGCCAAGGGCATTGCCATCAACCCAGAAACTATTAAGACAATTGTTGACTGGCTTCCATACATAAATGTCAAAGAAGTCTGGAGTTTCCTTGGTTTGGCCAGTTACTGTCGTCGCTTCGTTCAAAACTTCTCGAAGATTGCGAAGCCTCTTACCGATCTCCTCAAGAAAGGCAGAAATACCTTTGGACTCCTGCATGTCAAGCAAGTTTTGAAACACTCAAAGAGAAGCTCACTTCCACACCAGTTTTGATTCCTCCAGATACATCAAAGCCTTTCCAAATATTCTGTGATGCCTCCGTGCAAGGATTGGGTGCGGTCCTTATGCAAGAAAAACAAGTTCTTTCTTATGCCTCTCGACAGTTGAAGACGCATGAGATCAACTATCCTACACATGACCTCGAACTCGCAGCAGTTGTCTTTGCTTTGAAAGTATGGAGGCATTACTTGCTTGGCAACCGTTGTGAGATCTTTTCTGATCACAAGAGTCTGAAGTATATATTCACACAGCCTGATCTCAACCTTCGTCAGAGGAGGTGGATTGAAGCAATCAATGATTTCGATTTGACCATCAACTACACTCCGGGCAAAGCTAATGTTATGACCGATGCTCTCAGCCGAAAATCTTATGTCAACAACCTCATGATGGAAGAACAAACAGCCTCTCTTGTGCGAGGAATTCCGCAAGCTCAACCTTGAAATTGTGGATCAAGGGTACCTTCTGAACCTTCTGGCAACCCCACTCTTGGAAGAAAAAGTCCGCTCCATTCAACTTGGTGATCCTTGCACTAAAACGATCATCTCCAACATTCAGCTTCCGAAGTATGAGTCTTTCCACGTCGACGACCAAAGCACTCTTTTCTTTGAACACCGGATGTTTGTTCCGAACTACCCGAGTTTAAGAGAGCAAGTTCTCAAGGAGGCGCATGATTCTGTTCTTTCTATCCACCCTGGCAGCACTAAGATGTACATGGACTTGAAAACACAGTATTGGTGGCCTGGGTTGAAACGATATTGTGCCAAGTATGTCTCGGAGTGTGATGTCTGTCGCAGAGTTAAAGATGTCCATCAGAAACCTTCCGGTCTTCTACAGCCATTGAAGCCTCCGTAATGGAAATGGGAGAAAGTAGAGATGGACTTCATCACTGGTTTTCCAAGGTCGCAGAAGGGGAACAATGCAATCTTTGTTGTCATCGACAGGCTTTCTAAAGTAGCTCACTTCTTTCCAGTCAAGGAAACAATTTCTGCAATTCAGTTGGCTGAGCTCTATATCAACAGAATTGTCTCTCTGTATGGAGTTCCTCTTGAGATCAGCTCAGACCGTGGAAGCATCTTCACTTCCATGTTCTCGGGAAGTTTCCAAAATGCTTTGGGAACTAAATTGAACTTCAGCACAGCTTACCATCCTCAGTCGCAAGGACAAGTTGAAAGGATCAATCAGATTCTGGAAGATATGCTCCGTGCTTGCGTTATCTCTTTTGGCATGAAGTGGGAAGAATGCCTTCCTTATGCTGAATTCTCTTACAACAACAGCTTCCAGAAAAGTCTAAAGATGGCACCATTTGAGGCTCTTCATGGTCGCAAATGCAGAACTCCGATTGGTTGGTCGGGCGCAGGTGAAAGAGTATTGTTTGGCCCCGACATTGTAACTCAAGCGGAGGAGAAGGTTCACATCATTCTTGAAAATTTGAAGATTGCTCAAAGTCGCCAGAAGAGCAATTATGACAGAAAGCACACGGACATGGAGTATGTCCCTGGTGATCTTGTTTATCTTCGTGTCACTCCCATGAGAGGCACGCACCGCTTTGGTATCAAAGGAAAGCTGGCTCCTAGATACATCGGTCCTTTCAAAATTCGTGGAAGAAGAGGAGAAGTTGCTTATGCTCTTGAGCTCCCTGAAAAACTCAAGGTCCATGATGTTTTCCATATCTCTCAACTCAAGAAGTGCTTCAAGGATCCCGGCAGGACCGTGGACCATGAACTCATCAATCTACAAGAAGATCTGTCTTAACAAGAACACCCCATAAAAATTCTTGAAGATGCAGAAAGAAGGACTCGCAACAAGTCCATCAAGTTCTGCAAGGTGCAGTGGTCGCACCATTCCGTTGATGAAGCCACTTGGGAACGTGAAGATGAGCTCCGTGCCAAGTATCCTACCTTCTTCGAGTCTTCTTTTTCTTCCTAGAATCTCGGGGCGAGATTCCTGTTTGGTGGGGGAGAGTTGTAACATCCCAATTGTCTAACAATTGTAATACTACTTGGTCTAGTAATATAAGGGCTACTTCCTACATATAATGGTTGCATCATAATTATATCATGCTCATGTCATCATGCCACCTTGCATTTGAGCATCAAATAAAACCCTTTTCTTTTGGTTCTTCTCTCATATGCATTATTAATTGTATTTGGCTCTTGATATATTGTATTTGAATCTTGATAAATGCTTGATGCCCAAGTTGAGTTGGGGGCATATCTTTTATTCCAATTCACCACCTTTCTTTGTCACCACCTTATAATTCCACCATCCTATGTACCCATGAGTTTTTATTTTGCTTTTCATCTAGCTCATGTGAGTTGGGAGGGATCCAATTCTATTCTTTTGGCTTGACTAGATCCATATTTTGGAATGCATAAGAATAATGCCATGTTATTTATTATTGTTTTCACAAGCATAAGAACATGGCATTTAATTATTATGCATGGGCCATGCAAGAGTACCACCACCTTTAGCTCCTTTGTTTTTCTCTTTGTTTTAGTGGATCTTGCTTTGTGGGATCATTTCTATCTCTCTCCACCATCCCCATGTTCCCCACAAAACCTTTTCCCCATCAGGCATGATCATGTGGGATTTTTCCTTTGATTTAAAAAACCCTCTCCCTCTCTCTCTCTTGTATTGTTTCCTCACCATCAACTTGTGCTCAACCACTAAGCCTCACCTCACTCCATAGCCATCTCTTTTCCCTTTTAAATCAAGTGTGCAAAAACTTCCAAAAAGGGTTATTTTTGGGCTGGTTTGAATCTGCAACAAAACAAAAACAAAACAGTTAATTAAATAAAAAGGAAAACGAGATAAAGAGAGAGCCCAGCAGCAGCCCTCCTACCTGGACGCGGCCCAGCAGCAGCTCCGGCCCACCTCCGCTTCCCTCCTGGGTCGCCCTCCTTTTCCCCTGGCCCGTACCCCTTCGTCGTCACGCCATCTTCCCCCTGTTCCTCTTCTCCGTCGCCCGCCTCTCTCCTCTGCTCTGACGGAAGCGAGCAGGTGGCCGTCTCCGCCGTCTGTCGCGTCAGCTCACGCCTCCCGTACGCCATCTCCCCTCCTTCTTATCCTCGCGCCGAGCCGCGCCTGTTCTTGAACCCTAGCTCCCTTCTCTGTTTCCCCTCTCCCTCTTCTCCACCGTACCATGCCCGCCGCCAGTCAGAGCTCCACGACGCCATTTGTGTCCTAGCTGGTGACCAAGGACTCACCGGGGAGCACCGCTGCAGACTGTGGCGTCGTTTCCGCCTGCTAGGAGAGGCCGGACCTGCCCCCTCACCAGTGAACCGAGCACCACCGCCACGACCTCGTCGTCCCTCTCCGCTCCGACCGTCCCGTCCTATGATTCCCTGGGGAATCAGACAAGGTGAGCACCCCCTCGTTCCTCTCCCGTTTCCTCCTCTCCGCGTGCCGAGCGCCGCCCGAATTTGACCCCCGCCGGTGAGGTGCCCCACCGACGAGCAGACCTAGGCCGTGCGCCCCCCTTTTTCCCTCGAGGCCCTCTGTCCGGTACAGCCCGCCGCCGACGATCCTTCCTGAACAAGATCCGTAGCTAGTGATCCCCGCTCCTCGTTTTGTTTTGAAGGCAATGCGAGATTCGCCGTAACGCTGACGCTAGCCTCGCCAGAACTCGCCGACACCGTCGGGTTGTCGTCGCGGTTCAGAGAGCAGGCGTCAGATTCAGTTCAGAGCACGGGCGCCGTT
Organism: Avena eriantha; assembly: GCA_910589775.1. Classification (NCBI taxonomy): domain Eukaryota; kingdom Viridiplantae; phylum Streptophyta; class Magnoliopsida; order Poales; family Poaceae; genus Avena; species Avena eriantha. Next base: position 205,420,395 of record OU342740.1, read on the forward strand.
TCGTGAACCCCCCCCCCCCCCCCCCCCCCCCCCCCCCCCCCCCCCCCCCCCCCGCCCCCGTAACTTTTGTCGATCGCGCCTAGGTCCTTCGCAGCCCCAGCAACCCCACGAGTCAGTCCCCGTGAGATTTTGCAAAAAAGCACCGGTAGTTTCCCTGTTTTCCACCGCGCGGGTCTTAGATCCATCACGTGTCACCTCCAGGATGGCGACGCACGCGTGTGGCCCCATCATCAACCAGCCCCACCAGTCAGCCTTTGTGGCTAGCAAGCCCCGCGTACGAAAAGGGCCGATGTGCCGTTTTCGCCAGCTCAGCGCCGCGCCGGTTTCGGGCCCGCATGTCAGTGACCGTGGATAAGTCCGGTTGAGTATTAAAAGTGTGCCTGTTTATCTATTTTAATAAAAAAAATTCAGAAATGTTTAAATATGTTTTAAATCTGTTTAAATAACTTTTAAATTATAAATCCAAATAATACAAATGATATATGTTTTTGAATCAGAAAAATGTGAGGAATTCGAATATGCTATTCAAAATAATGTTTGAACACTTTAAATTTTCGAGATGATTAAAATAACAATAAATGCCCTTTTCTTAGTAAATTAATAACTTTAATTCTATAACTCCAAATTTGCCAAACAATATGTCTATATCGATCAATGCGACGAGCCCGTTCTACCTATGCATTCCTTGTTCTGAATTGAAGCATGCATCAGGTCATTATTAAAAATCAGACCTGTTTATGACAATAAAACTTGGCTAAATAATTAATAAAATGCTTTATTCTTGTACCACACCTCACCCTTGCCATGCTACTTTAATGCCATGTAAATTGTGCATCATTCATCATGGCATGCTTGTTTGCTTGTTGCATTTTGATTCATATGCTTGTGCACTTTATTTATGTTGGCCCTTGTTTGTTTGGTTCTTCTTTGAATATACGCCCAGCAGGAGAATTACCAGGAATCTCAGGAGTTCTACCCAGATCCATCTCTCGCTTCAACTGAGCTGCCAGGCAAGCACTACCACATGCTTGCATACATATAGTACCTATTGCCTCTATCTTATTCTTGCATCATTGAGTCGCGATTGCATTAAATTGAATCCCAAGTACTACATAGCCTTTACTTTAAAACCCCACTGAATCTTGTTCCTCCATCCCATGAGCCATTACTACAGGAGTTGTTTGAGCCATGCGAGTCGTAGAAAAGCATGTGTAGGGTATGTGAGTGTGTGATGAATAACGAGGTACCTAAACAGCATAACCTGAGTAGTAATGGGATAACTAATGAAAGAGGCACCGGTCAGCAATATCTGCTATTTGGTTTTTCATGCTCACTTGTGTCCCGTAGGACCCCGAGTACTTGATTCCTGTTCCTTGACTATTTGCACCATCCACATCCGGGAGGCCTTATGGACCCCCCTGAGCCAGATCTTGATTCATTCTTATTTCTTGGGGCCACAATTAGTTTGGGGCTTTATTACTATCCTGTACTTATGCCATGTTACTGCTTTATTTAAGATTGTGCGAGGAGCACCTGTACTGTTTTGGATCGCGTCACGTTTTCGTGGTATCGACAAGCCCAGTCACATTTTCGGGTTCCCAGTCTTTTACAGCCGTCGTTGCAAACCCTGGGTCCATCTCGGAGCTGGCCAACTTCGTTGCGGGTAGCTTATTGGGGTGGCCCCCTGAAATATTTCTGAATCCTTTGATCGCTTTGTCGTGAATGCCTCGTTGGGATTTGAGTTGGTTTTTCTGAGGTTTATCAAGTGTGTGTTGCTATTTGTGCACCCCTGCAGGGTAAATCTTTCTGAAAGCCGTGTCCGCGGTTATGGACGACTTGGAGCACAGTTTCTCGATCATAGACAAGTCTAACTAAAGTACCGCTTTTAAATTGACTAAGTACCTGACCTGTAAGCAGTGCAATACTCATGGAATGGTTAATAAAACTGCCAACGGATGGGGGTTGTTCGTCCGCTTCCTCGTTGGTAAGCGAGGAGGAGGATGGATCTATTAATTATACTGTTATAACTATTGTTCTTAATTCACGGACATCCGTCTATCATTGGTTAGGCGGATGGTTAGCTATTATCTTTTGTGGCAATTGCGTCACCCCAGGTTGTGTCCCCTTTAGAGGCATGAAGACTTGCCGAGTACCCCTAGGGTCTCACACGATAAATTGTTTGATTCAGATGAACAGGTGTACTCGCAAGAAGGATACTGGGTGGAGGAGACGGATGATGTTGGCAACGATCACTCGGTGTAGAGATTCCAGGAACGGGGATCCGTGAGATCTGTGGGTGGGATGTGTTTATTTATGTGGCATCTTATGCCGATTTGCTTCTTATCCATACTCGGATCTTGTTTTCCGCTTCCGCCTGATACTCTGATGTTTGATGTATGAGGAGCTATACTAAAATATTATCGCTACCTAGGACATTTGAATCTTGCCGTATGGCGTTGCAATATTTCTATTTCTTTTAGATGGAATGGCTCTGAGGACTGTTGTATGTGGCTTGCATACATACTCACTTGTGTATGTAGTTGATCCCTTCGCCTGCCGATTACGCCGCTCGTTCTTGTCCCGATGCTCTGAAAGTGGTTAGGACGGCCGAAAGGTCTACCGTGAGTGGCCCCGGGCCCCACCGTACTATTTCAACCACTTTCGTTCATCCAGGCATGTAACTAAGAGTGTAATTCACCGAGGTAGTTACACATGTGTGTTCTTTTCATTAACCACAGCTAGAGTCATTGCATGTTTGTTCTTTTCATAAACCACATGGGTCCACAAGAGTCATTGCATGTGTGTTCTTTTCACAAACCACATATGGATCCAATAGAGTCATTACATGCTGTTCTTATCCTAAACCAGCACTAGAGTCATTGCATTTGTGTTCTTTTCATTAACAAAAACTAGAGTCATTGCATGTCTGTTATTTTTATAAACACATGGATCCACTAGAGTCATTGAATGTTTGTTCTATTCACGAACCACATATGGATCCACTAGAGTCATTGCATGTGTGTTCTTATCCTAAACTAGCACTAGAGTTATTGCTTGTGTGTTCTTTTCATAAACCACATATGGATCCACCAGAGTCATTGCATGTGTGTTCTTTTCAAGAGCCACATGGATCCACTAGTGTCATTGCATGTGTGTTATTTTCATAAATCACAACTAGAGGCATTGCATGTGTGTTCTTTTCACAAACCACATATACATCCACCATATTCATTGCATGTCTATTCTATTCATAAACCACATGGATCCAGTAGAGTCATTGCATGTGTGTTCTTTTCATTAAGCACAGCTAGAGTCACTGCCTGTCTGTTCTTTAAATAAACCACATGGATACACTAGAGTCATTGCATGTGTGTTCTTTTAACAAACCATATATGGATCCACTAAAGTCATTGCATGTGTGTTCGTATCCTAAACCAGCACTAGAGACATTTCTTGTGTGTTCTTTTCATCAACCACATATAGATCCACCAGAGTCATCGCATGTGTTTTCTTTTCATGAACCGCATGGATCCACCAGTGTCATTGCATGTGTGTTCTTATTATGAACCACAACTAGAGTCATTGCATGTGTGTTCTATTCACAAACCACATATGGATCCACCAGAGTCATTGCACGTCTATTATTTTCATAAACCACATGGATCCACCAGTGTCATTTAACGTGTGTTCTTTTCACAAACCACATATGGATCCACCAGTGTCATTACATGTGTGTTCTTTTCATTAACCATATATGGTTACACTAGAGTCATTGCATGTGTGTTCTTTTCATTAACCACATATGGATCCACTTGTGTCATTGCATGTGTGTTCTTTTCATCAACCACAGCTTGAGTCATTGCATGTGTGTTCTTTTCATTAACCACGTATGGATCCACCAGGGTCATTGCATGTGTGTTCTTTTCATCAACCACAACAAGAGTCATTGCATGTCTATTCTTTTCATAAACCACATGGATCCACTAGAGTCATTGCATGTGTGTTCTATTCATAAACCACATGGATCCAATACTGTCATTGAATGCGTGTTCTTTTCACAAACCACATATGGATCCACTAGTGTCACTGCATGTGTGTTCTTTTCATTAAACACATATGGATCCACTAGAGTCATTGCATGTGTGTTCTTTTCACAAACCACATATGGATCCAATAGAGTCATTACATGTGTGTTCTTATACTAAACCAACACTAGAGTCATTGCATTTGTGTTCTTTTCATTAACCACAACTAGAGTCATTGCACGTCTGTTCTTTTTATAAACCACATGGATCCACTAGAGTCATTGCATGTGTGTTCTTTTCACAAACCACATATGGATCCACTAGAGTCATTGCATGTGTGTTCTTATCCTAAACCAGCACTAGAGTCATTGCTTGTGTGTTATTTTCATAAACCACATATGGATCCACAAGAGTCTTTGCATGTGTGTTCTTTTCATGAACCACATGGATCCACGAGTGTCATTGCATGTGTGTTCTTTTCATGAATCACAACTAGAGGCATTGCATGTGTGTTCTTTTCTCAAACCACATATGCATCCACCATATTCATTGCATGTCTGTTCTATTCATAAACCACATGGATCCACCAGTGTCATTGAATGTGTGTTCTTTTCACAAACCACATATGGATCCATCAGTGTCATTGCATGTGTGTTATTTTCATTAACCACATATGGATCCACTAGAGTCATTGCATGTGTGTTCTTTTCATTAACCATAGCTAGAGTCATTGCATGTGTGTTCTTTTCATAAACTACATGGATCCACTAGAGTCATTGTATGTGTTTTGTTTTCACAAACCACATATGGATCCAATAGAGTCATTGCATGTGTGTTCTTATCCTAAACCAGCACTAGAGTCATTGCGTGTGTGTTGTTTTCATTAACCACAACTAGAGTCATTGCATGTCTGTTCTTTTCATAAACCACATGGATCCACTAGAGTCATTGCATGTGTGTTCTTTTCTCAAGCCACACATGGATCCACTAGAGTCATTGCATGTGTGTTCTTATCCTAAACCAGTACTAGAGTCATTGCTTATGTGTTCTTTTCATAAACTACATATGGATCCACTAGAGTCATTGCATGTGTGTTCTTATCATAAACCACATGGATCGACTAGTGTCATTGCATGTGTGTTCTTTTCATGAACCCCAACTAGAGTCATTGCATATGTGTTATTTTCAGAAACCACATATGGATCTACTAGAGTCATTGCATGTTTGTTCTTTTCATGAACCAGATGGATCCACCAGTGTCATTGAATATGTGTTCTTTTAACAAACCACAGCTAGAGTCATTGCATGTCCGTTCTTTTCCTAAACCACATATGGATCCACCAGAGTCATTGCATCTCTGTTCTTTTCATAAACCACATGGATCCACCAGTTGTTGGGGATATACTTTTCAGGTATCCTCACAGTTCCTCACTGACCAGGGTGGCCCACTTCGGGTTAGAGCTTTGCTTCACGGGCGGCCCAGTCAGGGAGAAAAGACGGAGTCTAGGCCGGCTACGGGAAGGCCTAGAAGACTTACCGACATAGGCACATAGTGTTACTTGTAGTTCAAGATGTACTCTGTAACAACTCTTAGTCGTAGCCGGACAGATCTCTCCTGTAAACCCTAGGCCGGATATCTATATAAGCCGTCCTAGGGAGAGCCTTTATGGCACCCCTTATAATCACAATCTCAACTCGCACAGGCGAACTCTTGTAACCCATATTCCAGCTCTGCCGTATTACTGGATTGCTAGCAGGAGTAGGATCCGTCCAAAGCCGACGGATTCGAACCTGGGTAAACTTGTGTGCTCACCGTCCCGGAATACCGTACGTCTCACACCTCTCTCATCAGCACGCCTCGACGACCCCCTCATGGCGTACTTGTCATCAATCCGACGACAATTGGCACCCACCATGGGTCGCATCCTCTACGCCAGGGATGTCCCTTTCTTCGTTCTCGACGAGACCTGGATTCCAGCTAGGGAAGCCGTGACCACCTAGATTATCATGTCTTTCGGCGAGATCGATGTTTACATTGGTTTCGCTGAACCTGTCCCACCCATCCCAGCGGTGATGATAGAGGCAGAGGAAAATTCTGGGTCCCCTTTGTCCGTGGAGGCGGCAGAGTTCCGGATCTTAGGAAACCCTAATCCCACCCAGCCCGCACCAGTTGCGGAGATAGTGGAGAAATCCGAGCCTGAAGCAGACCTAGCGGGCCAAGTCGAATCTGGAGTGGATCTCCCAGGAGAGACTGAATCCCAGATCAACCCACCCGCTGAGGTGGAAATCAAGGAGGAGCACAACAACAACGACGGTTCCGGCACTGATGATGCCGAGACAGACATGCCTTTCCTGAGGTACATGCTGCGACGTATGGTGATGGAGAACTCAGGCGTAGATGAAATCCTCGAGACCATCAAACGTTTCGATGAAGCGTACTTTGAAGACCGCAGTTATCTCAGGAGGGGCGCAACACACTTCGTCGGGTATGTTGGATCCGGTTCCGGCTCTGCCGATGCTGGAGACAACACTGACTCCGTGCTGGAAGCAATCGGAATAAACGCCGATGTACCCGCATCCTCGGATGAGTCGATGACGTCGGTAGATTTCCGGAAGTTCTCCGTGGAATATGACGAGGAGATTCACTCCACAGCTGCAGCAGAAGGAGAATACATGGACGAAGGATCTGGAGAAAACACTCCCAAAGCGCAGGACAACATGGATCTCAGAGATGATCCCGAGAACCAAATGGCCAAAAGTACCGATCAGAGCTTGACTCCGGGAAATAGGCCCAAAGCGATCTTTGCTACCGGCGCTGCCAAGAAGGCAAAGAAGAAGAACAAGAAGAACAAGAAGAACAATACCCTGGCAAAAGATACTCCAACAGAGTAGGTGATTGCCGAGGAATATGAGGAAGACTCGGATGGAGCACTTATCCCAGACGATCCCAAAAAAGAAGAACCGGTTGATGGACACGTGATCACCGAAGGTGCGCGTAAATTCATCGATGCTGCATTAACCACACCTATTCCTACAGCCGCAGAACTCACTGCTGAAGATCTCGACGAAAGGGACCAGGCCCTAGAAGCGCGTCGACAACAACTCCTGGATGAGGCCAAAAACATCGAGGAGGAGAAGAAACGCATGGCATTTGCGGAAAAATACAACTCCAAGCAACATCAGAAGACCAGGAAACGTCATACTAATGACAACCAATCCCCGCAGATCCACAAAGTCCTCTTTAGAGGAGAAATGGGGATGCCTCAGAAACACAGCAGAGGGGATTGGGTGTATCCAACACCAGTACAGAACATCGTTGCGTCCCAAGAAATCCTATCGGCTAATCCAGGCCCGGAGCAGATCCGGTTGGGCATCAAGTTAATCAACAAGGGACTGGAGCAGCAAAAGTTCGCCATGTCCGGAAGTCAAAAGATGGTCTCCGATTCCGACCAATGTGGCATATATCCAGCATGGGCTGACATAAGACCCCAACGCGTTCCGAAGCACCTCCACCGTTCCGATCGTCAGGAAGACAATTACTCAAGAACCGGATCTTCGGGACAGCACCACAAAATTGCCCGCGATTGGCGTAATGTTAACCCAGTTGCGGAGCGAGAGGCAATTGCTGCACTGAATCCGAGGAACCCGCCCCGGCGATAGTCGAAAGACCGCGGGGACGATTATAAGGAAAAACGTCGGGAGGAGGACCGACAAAGAATGCCACCTCCTATACACGAAAGCCCATCCGGATGACAGGTGAAGGAACGACAGACACCGTGCCGAGACAAGCCGGCAGGGGGCTCGTCACAATGAAGATCCTTCCCAGAACCGAAATAATGACGCTCCGGATAGAGGCCGGCGATCAGCCAGAAATAACCCAGCTGCTCAACCCTCTCCGCCAAGTAGCCATCACAACGGCTCCCAAGGAAGCCAAGGAGGGCGTCGTGGTGGAGGAGGTGGTGGCAGAAGCCGAAGTCCAGCCCCAAGGCACCGCAGCCACAGCCGACACTCGGGACAATCTTTATCCCCAAACGATGCAAGGCACAGGATCAACTCCAATATAGAGGCGCGGCGCTACGAAAATGATGATATATATGTGGGACCGAAGTGCTTCGGACCACGTATAAGAGCTACAAGATTCCCGGAAGGATTTGCTATCTCACGGCATATTCAAGCCTACGAAGGCATTGCTCGGCCAAATACTTGGCTACAGGATTTTTTCCAAGCTTGTTGCATCGCTAAGAGCGGAAACAGCCTGGTCGCAACCCGGTATCTCCCACTCATGTTGCGGAAGACGACACGATCATGGCTCAATGAACTTCCAGAGAACACCATCCACAACTGGTATTACATGCAAAGTGCGTTCTTTCGGAATTTCGAAGGCACATACAGGACGTCCTGTACGGTCGGAGACCTACAACGCTGCACCCAGAAAGCCGGACAAACTTGTCGGGATTACCTCGGACGATGGATCGACACCAAAAACTCATGTGAAGGAGTAAATGACCAAACTGCGATTGAAGCCTTCATTGCAGTTCTCCCAATTGGTTTACTACGTCATCGCTTGAAGTGCGACAAAGTCACTGATCTGGGAGAGTTGATAGAAACAACGAGCAAGTATGCAGATGCTGACGATGACGCAGAGGGACTACTCAACGCCCTGGTTGTGCCACAGTCGGCAAAACAACCAAAGAAACAAGCTCAGAAGCGCAAGAATACCTCGAAAGAAAAACCCAACACGGAAACGGCAGTGGTTACTGCTACTTTCGGGTTTGGAGGACGAGGAAGATGTGGCGGAGGCCGCGTACACGGTAGTGGGACTTCGAGAGTTCAAGGTAGAGGAGACCAGTAACTAGGCAAAACCTACTCTTGGGCCGACATTGCCAATAACCCATGTGTGCATCACTTAGACGCCAATGGCGGCTCATCCCACACCAACACCGAGTGTCGCTTCAATGATGACATTAAAAGAGATGACACTGCTGGCTACAAAGCTAAGCGGAAGAAGGGAAAGAAGAATCCCGAAAACGATAAAGAGACCAAGGAAGATTCTTCTAATCCCAAGCCGGAAGGGAAGAAAAATTTTCCGACCAATAAAGACACTTACGTCACCTTCCTCGGATCTCAACCAACAAAGATCAAAAAGGCAGTTCTACATGAGCTCAATGCAACGGTTCCGGCCGTCCCCCAATTCTTGGACTGGTCGGAGGTGGCAATCACGTTTGACCATGCTGATCATCTGCCTAAGCTACACAGGTGAGGAAAATAGGCCTTAATCGTCAATCCACTTATTGATGATTATGGTTTCTCCAAGACTCTCATGGACGGTGGCAGCAGTATTAATATTCTGTATGTCGAAACGCTACGCCGGATGAAGATCTCGGAGACCCAGCTAAACCATAGCTCTGTGATATTTCACGGAGTTGTCCCAGGAAGACAAGCTAATTCCCTAGGAGAAATTACTTTGGACGTTACCTTTGGAACTCCAAAGAACTATCGGACGGACGCACTTTCCTTCGAAGTGGTCCTGTTCAAGAGCGCGTACCATGCTATATTCGGACGTCCGGCTTACTAGGCTTTTTTGGCTCGTCCGTGTTACATTTACAATATGATGAAAATTCCAGGTCCCAACGGCGTGATCTCCATTAGGGGAGACCCGAAGAAAGCGCGAGAGTGCGAGGATGGAAATGCTGCCTTTGCTGAAGCCGTGATGCACGCCCAGGAGTACCAGGAGATCAAGAAGAGCATAGATCCATCTGAGATGCCCGCAACGAAGAAGGAGGTGAAAAAGCCGAATCCGGAGTTCAAGGCATCAGAACAGACGAAGAAGACGCCGTTGAAGGATGATGACCCCTCCAAGGTGACCCAGATAGGCATAGGTCTAGATAGCGCATAGGAAAGCGCACTCGTTGATGGCTCAATGCACGGTGCCCAGAACAATGCTTGATGGCGGTGTTGATGTAGAGCTCGTTGGGAACCCCAAGAGGAAGGTATGATGAGCACAACAGCAAGTTTCCCTCAGTTATGAAACCAAGGTTTAATCAAACTAGTAGGAGCAAGGAAACACCCCAAAGGTGTTACTAGCTGAGCTTTGGCAGGGCGCACTACCGGTGCTAGTAGCAACGTGGAGACCTGCACAACACAACCATAGAACTTTGTCCCCAACTTGCGACGAGGTTGTCAATCTCACCGTGTTTTGCGGTAAACAAAGGATTAAACGTATCGAATGGAAAGAAGTAATAGTTTGCATAAAGTAAACACAGAGAAGTAAACAGTTGTAGATTGTATGCAAAGGACAAGGACCGGGATCCATAGTTCACTAGAGGTGGCTCTCCTTAAGATAGATAACATGCTAGGTGAACAAATTACAGCGGGGCAATTGACAAACACCGAGAAAGCAATACATGCATATACTAATCATCTTGACTCCTTTGAGACTTGATTGGGCATTACAACATTATACATAGACCGCCATCCAACTGCATCTATGACTAATAATCCACCTTCAGGTTATCATCTGAACCCCCTCTAGTATTAAGTTGCAAGCAACAGTTATTGCTTTACGAACTACGTGTAAAGTAAACAATATGATTGTTCTATGAACAAAGGATTGTTGTTTTCTCCCTAGTAGCAATAGCACATCTAGTACCTTAGAGATTTCTCTCACTTCCCCAGATTACCAGAGGCATGAACCCACTATCGAGCATAAATACTAACTCTTGGAGTTGCTAGCATCTACTTGGCCAAGATAGCTACTAACAACGGAAAGCATGTAAGATCTCAAATAACAAAGACATGATAGAATCAATAATCAATATGAAATAGCCTCTAAATATCCATCGGATCCCTGCAAACACAACATGCAGAATTACAAATGGATGATCTTGATCATGAACGGAGCTCACAAGATCTAAACATGAAAGCACAAAGGAGGAGAACCAGCCATCTAGCTAATACATGGATCCGTAGTCCAAGGATGAACTACTCACGCATCACACCAGAGGCTTGCATGGTGATGAAGAAGGCCTCCAGGGTGAATTCCCCTCTCTGGCAGGGTGCCGGGAAGAGCTTCAGATCCCTCCTGATCTAGGGATGGAGACGACGACAGCTACAAACTCTTTCGTGGATTTTTGATCGGGTACTTAGGGTTTTAGTACCGAGGGCATCTTATAGTCGGAAGGGTAGGACGAGGGGGTGCCTGGGATGGCAGCACCCCCCCTGGCACGGGCCAGGCCTGGCCGCGCGGCCAGGTGGTGTGGCCGCCCTCTGGCCCCTCTCTGCCTCGTATTCTGGCACTTGATCACTTCCGGAAAAATAGGCACTTTGGCTTTTGTCCCGTCCAATTCCGAGAATATTCATTTTCTGAATTTCCTGGAACCAAAAACAGTAGAAAACAGGCAACTGGCACTGTGGCTCTTGTTAATAGGTTAGTCCAAGAAATCATATGAAAAGTACTCCAAAGTTGGAACAAAACACAAGAAAGTGGGTAAAACCAAGCATGGAAAATCAAAAATTATAGATACATTTGCTGTGTATCAACATCCCCAAGCTTAACTCATGCTCGTCCTCTAGTAGGTAAGTGATAAAAAGAAAGAATAATTTTTGAGGTGACATGCACCATCAAAGACTTGATCAAAGTATTTCCAAAACAATCAAAGCTGGGATCGTAATACTTCAATCATAACATGAAAGACAAAGTCCTAGGAATAAGCAAAGAAACTAGGATGCAACATGAAAAGGCAGAAACAAAAGATTCATGAATAACAATGCTTTGCAAGACGTTTGTTTGTTTCACATAAAGAAAACATAGCATAATAGTATTCAGCTTGTCCCTCAATGGAGTAGAAGATATAAATGCATAGGACACCTTCAAAGTTCATAAGAGTGACTAGATACAATAGTTTAAAACAAGCAATAACAAGGTATGCATCAATCAACTAGTCTTGGGACAATGCACATAGAACTAAGAATGGCCACTATGCTCTCAAAGTAGGTGCATAAAGATAGAAGGTGGAGACTCAATATAATGGAGGAAGAAAAGCCTTTTGTAAAAGGAAGTAGGGATTCAGGTCTCATAAAGATCTTCCAAAAATTATGGTACTTATAGCTTTCAGCTCTCATTGCCCCTATCATAAGCATCTTGAAGTGGTTAAGGTTAAAGTGACACAACTAAGAGGATATGCATGACAAGTTATAAACCGAAATCTCATGCCCCTTACTTACGAAGAACGATCCTCATGCTACTCAACTTCAGTCACGAGTAAGATCTTGTCATTGTAAGTACATGTATATCATAAAGAACCGCCAACGGGGTACCCCTTTCACATGATACGGGAGCTTTCCCATAATCAAAATGACAAGGCAAGCAGACAATGAGCATCTCAGCGATCTTTTTATTTGCTATTTGCATAGGTTTTTATTGAGGATGCTTCATAGAGTACTCATTATGGTGATGCTGCAAGTTTCCACCATGATTAGGCATGGCTTAGGCTAGCGGCCTAGGCGTTTCTCTAACACACATACAAACTCAATGATTTTACAAGTTCCACTTTTATTTCACACCGCCGGGATCCATAAGCAAAAGAACATGATATCAACGGGGTACAAAGTACAAGTGCAATGTTGAAAGCGTTCCCCATGAAACATGGTTCTGCTAATTTCAACTTATAAAGCGCAAGCATTTACGCAACAAAGAAGGACCCAATGGTTCAACTTTATTAGAGGCAAGTAAAGTAAAGTGTGCCATCAAGTTCGTGAGAGCTTTAATCACTAGTTTTCTCATAACAAGTTTAATTTGGAAGGTAAACAAAAGCATGAATATACTTGGAATAGCATAAGCTAGTAGGTAGGTATGGTGGACTCTTTGGAATAACTTGGTTTAGGGAGTTGGATGCATGAGTAGAACTCATACTTGGTTGTGGAGGCTAGCAAAAGACTGGGAGCGACAAACTAATAGAGCAATAATGGCCATAATCATGCAGAGCGACAAAATATCATTGATCAAAGCATCAAGTGATATTACAAGTTGAAAACTAAAGGATCGTAAAGGCTATGGTGACTTTGGATAGTCATAACATGGTGTGAGCATGCGCCAAGTCAACCCAAATGAAGCATCAAAGGAGAATACCACTATACTATGCTTTAATATGCTAAAACAATGCATGATTCGTCCAATGCACATTAAGCAATCTCAATTGTTTATAACAAGCCATGCTACAGCAAATAATACTAAGCATAAAGCCAAAACAATATCAAGCATGGCATGACAAAGCATAGGCCACAGTCAAAAACCAGCTCTTTTTACCACATAAGGATGAACTTTCCTACTCTTCTACAAACCAAACCGAACTATTTGCAAACCAATGTATTAAAGAGGGGGCCCAACCAATTTATTACGAAAACTAAGCAAACCAAAGCAAATGAACACCAAAACGAAAAAGAAGACGCTCCAAGAAAAACACAAATGTGCATGAAACAATAAAAATGAAGCGTTTGGAAGAAACCTGGGATTTTTATTGATGAAGAAGGGGATGCCTTGGGCATCCCCAAGCTTTGAAACTTGTAAGCTTGAGCTTTAGTCCATTCTTCATCTCATTACTCATTCCTTCTATACACCTGAAATTTTTTCTTCATACAAAACTTCACACAATCTCATTAGCAACATTAGTGCACTTAAGATAAATAAGTCTTAATGTTCAGTTATAACACCAAATAAACTTCCATTAGAACACTAGCTACTGTAGCACTTCCCTAAAAAAGCTCAATTCCCCAAAAGAACTCAAAAAGGAACCCACAAGAAGCAAATGCAGAAAATGGCAGAAATCTGTCAAAACAGACCAGCAGGTAAAGACGAATTTTTTATAAGACCTTCTGTTGCTCAAATCAAAAAGTGTTGAACTAACGAAAGTTAGATAACAACCTGGGTCAGAAGCACAAAAACATACAGCTCAATCCGACATACAGAGCTCTCTCAAGAATGTTTACGGTGAAGCACAAAAATCTGTTTCGGGACAACAACTTTCCCAATCATTACTTATCTCTCATTAGAGGTTACTCTCGCCACGAAAAGCAAATAAAAAGGATAAGGCGAGGTTATTACAGAGGTAATAACTTCCAAGACTCATCTAAAACTTTTGGGTTATCTCCCGATAAGTACTTTTCTTTAACGCCTTTAAGTTAGGCATAAAAACCAAAGAAAAAGAATCAAGTATTCTCAAATGAAGAAGCATTAAGATCAATACCAGAAATATTTTCAACAAGGCAAGGTATATCATCCAAATAAGTTCGAGAGGATCCTCTCTCAATGCTCTTAGGTTCACTATTCTAATCAAAAGGGTTTGCAGAAACAATCCAATCAAGGTTCTTTTCTATGGCATCAGGTATTGCCACTAGATTGAAGGGTATTGGTATCTTAGGTTCCTCCCCATTAGGTTCGGTTTTGTTCATCTTTTCTTGTGTACCAATAACATCTACACATGAGCCTAGCATATTGAAACGTTCAAAAAAATTTCTAGCTTCCTTGGCAACATCATAGAACTCCTTAAACAAAGTTTCTAGAATAAAATTCCTCTTTTCAGGGTCCTACATTTCTTTAAGATTAAGAAACATTATTTGCATTAAGGGATTGAGGTTAACAAACCTAGCTTCTAACATGTGAATTAAAGAAGCTGCATCAATCTCATAGTTTCAAGTAAGTTCTGCAAAGGATCTATCCTCAGTATCCTCATGTTTGCTAACATGATTAAAGAATTCTTCAATATTATCTGTCCCAATTATAGAACCACTACCAATTGAAAGGTCTTTCAGGGTGAAAGTAGGGATCAACATGGTGAGCTAAGGAATAGGTGACAACTAAAGGAGACTTAATTTGTGTTTTTGAATAAGAAAGCAAACTTGTAAAACTAATTTTTGTGTGTTTTTTGAAGAACAAAACAAGCAAACAAAGCAAAATGAAACTAAGCAAAACAAAACAACAAAGTAAAGAGATTGGTTATGAGGGACTCCCCTTGTGAAGATGTCCTTGACTCCCGGCAACGACGCCAGAAAATCGCTTGATGGCTCAATGCACGGCGCCCAGAAAAATGCTTGATGGCTGTGTTGATGTAGAGCTCGTTGGGAACCCTATGAGGAAGGTATGATGAGCACAGCAGCAAGTTTCCCTCAGTTATGAAACCAAGGTTTAATCGAACCAGTAGGAGCAAGGAAACACCCCAAAGGTGTTACTAGCTGAGCTTTGGCAGGGCGCACTACCGGTGCTAGTAGCAACGTGGAGACCTGCATAACACAACCATAGAACTTTGTCTCCAACTTGCGATGAGGTTATCAATCTCACCGTGTTTTGCGGTAAACAAAGGATTAAACGTATCGAATGGAAAGAAGTAATATTTTGCATAAAGTAAACACAAAGAAGTAAACAGTTGTAGATTGTATGTAAAGGACAAGGATCGGGATCCATAGTTCACTAGAGGTGGCTCTCCTTAAGATAGATAACATGCTGGGTGAACAAATTACAGCGGGGCAATTGACAAACACCGAGAAAGCAATACATGCATATACTAATCATATTGACTCCTTTGAGACTTGATTGGGCATTACAACATTATACATAGACCGCCATCCAACTACATCTATGACAAATAATCCACCTTCAGGTTATCATCCGAACCCCCTCCAGTATTAAGTTGCAAGCAACAGATTATTGCTTTACGAACTACGTGTAACGTAAAGAATACGATTGTTCTATGAACAAAGGATTGTTGTTTTCTCCCTAGTAGCAACAGAACATCTAGTACCTTAGAGATTTCAGTCACTTCCCCAGATTACCAGAGGCATGAACCCACTATCGAGCATAAATACTTACTCTTGGAGTTGCTAGCATCTACTTGGCCAAGATAGCTGCTAACAACGGAAAGCATGCAAGATCTCAAATAACAAAGACATGATAGAATCAATAATCAATCTGAAATAGCATCTCAATATCCATCGGATCCCCGCAAACACAACATGCAGAATTACAAATAGATGATCTTGATCATGAACGGAGCTCACAAGATCTAAACATGAAAGCACAAAGGAGGAGAACCAGCCATCTAGCTACTACATGGATCCGTAGTCCAAGGATGAACTACTCACGCATCACACCGGAGGCTTGCATGGTGATGAAGAAGGCCTCCAGGGTGAATTCCCCTCTCCAGCAGGGTGCCGGGAAGAGCTTCAGATCCCTCCCGATCTTGGGATGGAGATGACGGTGGCTACAGACTCTTTCGTGGATTTTTGATCGGGCACTTAGGGTTTTTGTCCCTAGGGCATCTTATAGTTGGAAGGGGAGGCCGAGGGGGTGCATGGGCTGGCCACACCACCCCTGGCGCAGGCCAGGCCTGGCCGCGTGGCCAGGTGGTGTGGCCGCCCTCTGGCCCCTCTCCGTCTCGTATTCTAGCACTTGATCACTTCCGGAAAAATAGGCACTTTGGCTTTTGTCCCGTCCAATTCCGAGAATATTCATTTTCTGACTTTCCTGGAACCAAAAACAGCAGAAAACAGGCAGCTGGTACTATGGCTCTTGTTAATAGGTTAGTCCAAGAAATCATATGAAAAGTACTCCAAAGTTGGAACAAAACACAAGAAAGTGGGTAAAACCAAGCATGGAACATCAAAAATTATAGATACATTTGCAATGTATCACTCGTCATGTTCCTCAAAGCAAATCAAGATATCTGCGCATGGCAGCCATCTGACATGATCGGAGTACCTAGGGAACTTGTCAAGCACTCTTTAAATGTAAACCCGAACGCTAAACCCGTCAAACAGTCCTTACGATGTTTTGGCGATGAAAAGCGTAAGGCAATAGCTAAGGAACTAGCACGGCTCGAGTTAGCTGGATTCATAGAAGAGGTCATCCACACTGAGTGGTCGGCTAATCCTGTAATGGTCCCTAAAAAGGACACCACTAATTTAAGGATGTGTGTTGATTATACTACTTTGAACAAGGCTTGTCCAAAAGATCCGTTCGCTCTGCCTAGAATTGATCAAGTTGTCGATTCTACGGCAGGCTCGGAACTCCTCTATTTTCTCAACGCATATTCCGGTTATCACCAAATTCGGATGAAGGAATCTGACAAAGTCAAAACTTCATTCATAACCCCCTTCGTAACCTTCTGTTTTGTTACGATGCCTTTTGGGCTGAAGAACGCAGGAGCTACGTATCAGCGCACAATGCAATGTTGCCTCCACGGTCAAATCGGATGCAATGTACACGCATATGTGGATGATATTGCGGTAATGTCCAAGAAGAAGGAAACGCTGATTTCCGACTTAGAGGAAACGTTTGCCAATCTACTAAAATATAACATAATGCTTAATCCGAAGAAGTGTTTCTTTGGAATCCCACCGGAAAATTGTTAGGTTTCATCGTGTCACAAAGAGGCATAGAGGTGAACCGAGACAAAATCAAGGCTATACTCAATATTTCCAGGCCAACTCCCCTAAAGGACGTACAAAGACTAACTGGTTGCATCGTTGCAGTCAGTCGGTTTGTAAGCCGACTTGGTGAAAGAGCCACACCATTATACAAACTCCTGAAAAAGACCAAGGATTTTGTGTGGACCGACGAAGCTGAAGCCGCACTACAAGACCTGAAGAAAGTACTCTCATCTGCTCCTATCCTTGCTGCACCAGAACCACAGGAACCGATGCTGCTTTATCTTGCTGCGACAAACAAAGTCGTCAGTATCGTCATGGTAGTGGAGAGACCGGAGGAAAATCAAGAACAATTGGTGCAGCGTCCGACTTATTTTGTTAGCGAGGTTCTAACAGAATCAAAACAGCGGTATCTGCACTATCAAAAGCTGGCTTACGGTGTGTTCTTAGCATCTCGTAAGTTACGATATTATTTTCAGGAGCATCCAATTACCATGGTGAGCACAGCTCCCATGAGAGATATAATCAACAATAGTGATGCCACAGGACATGTCGCCAAATGGGGCATAGAGCTCTCAGCTTTTGATATTGAGTACAAACCTCGGACAACAATCAAATCCCAAATCCTTGCCGACTTTGTTGCTGATTGGATAGAGACGAAAGAGAATATGACCCTCCCTGAGTCAGAATATTGAACCCTATATTTTGATGGGTCTAAGGCTCGCGGGGGCTCGGGAGTTAGCGTGGTGCTCAAATCACCCCAAGGAGATATACTTATATGCGTGTGGCAGATCCACTTCATAGCGACAAATAATATTGCCGAGTATGAAGCACTGCTACATGGAATCCGGATTGCTAGCATATCGCATCCGACGTTTGATGTGTTACGGAGATTCGGATCTTGTTGCTCAGCAAGTGTCGGATATTTGTAATGCAAATAAACACATGGCAGCATATAAAGCTGTCGTGGATGATTTTTCTAAATCGTTCGAAGGGTTTGAGGTTCAACACATCCCTCGAGCAGAAAATGAGGAAGCAGATGCCTTATCTCAGATAGGTCTGCACAGAAAGAGGTTCCGGATGGCGCATTTTTAGAGCACCTCAAAGTTCCCTCAATAAAGGGAGTGGACGAGGAATATCCAACCAAATCCAACTCACCTTTGCTAGGAGTTCTGGCTGTAATTCCCAGCTAGACTCAACCCTACCTTGACTATTTGGTAGATGGCAAATTATCCGAAAACGAGGTTCTGAGCCGACAGATTGTCTGACGAGCAAAAGCCTATACTGTAGTTAGTGGTGCGCTCTATAAGTGGAGTGTATCTGGGGTATTTCAGCGCTTCTTACCTCTTAGTGATGGTGGATAAGTTCACCAAATGGATTGAGGCTAAACCTATCACTAGTTGTGATGGAGCAACAGCCAAAAGATTTGTCGAGGATGTTATAATCCGGTATGGTTATCTGCACAGTATTATCACGGACAACGGGAGTAATTTTTCTATAGGAGAATTGGCCGAATTCTGCAATGAACAAAATATCCGGCTTGGCATTGCGTCAGTCGCACATCCACAAGCTAATGGAGAAGTCGAAAGAGCAAATGGTTTAATCCTGCAGGGCCTAAAACCGAGACTCGAAGCACCACTACGACGTGTTGTGGGGGCTTGGGCAGAGGAATTTCCCTCTGTAATATGGAGTTTACGAACAACTCCGAACAGGTCAACCAGATACACACCTTTCTTCTTGGTCTATGGCGCAGAAGCAGTTCTTCCTAGTGATTTGATTCACACTTCTCCTAGAGTGGCTGCGTATGTCGAAGAGGACGTCGAGATTTCTCATCAAAATGATCTCGACTTAGTCGAAGAAGTTCACGTCACTTCTGAAATGAGATCAATAGCCTATCAGCAGAAGTTACGCAAGTATCATAGACAGAGAGTCAGAAACCGTTCTTTCAACAAGGGCGATTTGGTTCTCTGGCTTGTGCAACAAAGAAAGAACAAACTTTCCCTAGTATGGGAAGGGCCCTTTTTAGTTAGTCGAGTATTGCACAATGGTTCGTACTACTTAACTGATATGAGGCCAGTCAAGAAAAGACATGCTACTAAGAAGAGAAAGAGAGCTGGAGGCAGTATAAATCCGGATGAGTTAGACAGACCGTGGAATATTGCTCAGCTACGTCCCTTTTATTCTTAGTTTATCCTTCTTTGTAATCATATATGTGTACATGTTCTGTGAGAAATAAAAGTTTTGGTTGCCTCAAGTTTTTCTGAGAAGTTTTTGCCATCTTATTTCTGAATGTTCATGTCACAGTCGAAAATCCCAGAATACTTGAAAGTACTTTATGCTCATGTTTGTTTTGGTTTAGATTTCTGATTCTAAAAATGCTACCTTCGGGTATAACTCTAAATTTCATAGTCTATACTTTGGTTGTTTGTCTGATTGCCAGATACGGGTATTTTCCGAGTAGTGAATTGTTGGTATTGGAAGCCGGCTTTGTTTCCGAGTTTAAAATGGTTTAGCAATTGAGCTCTGTTACTCGGCAAAGTTTCCATGCAGAAGGTTTAGCCGGCTCACGAAAGGGACGAGGCGGAAAGCCATATAAACAATAAGTATAGGCAAAAAAGTACAAGTGTTTGTGTAAACATTTCAGGCACACAAAAATTTAAGGCCAAAAGTGCTGAATAAATTAAAACTTAGCACTAGCCAAAAGTATCATGCTACATATTTACATATCCATAATGTTTTTCAGAATAACACATTTGTTTTCTAATGATCTATGATGCAAGAGAAGAGGTAGGCGTTGCCGGCTCGCTGGATGCATCAGGCTCGGTTTGATAACGTTCCGAGATGTTCAGATCCGATACAGTCTGTTCATCGTCGGAAACTTCAGCTGCTTCTTCTAGAGGCGGAGGCGGTGTGTCCATGCGGGAGAAGAAGGGAGTGTCGTAGCTGGTTAAGTCAGCTACGTGACATCCATATCCGGGGCAGGAGTCCATAATGGCCTTGATGTCCTGCTCATGTCCATCTTCATCCACCGTAGAATACCCTCTGGTCACTTGCCATATCTCCATGCTTCCATGGTGGCTCATGACCATGGTAAGAGTGTTCTACGCCGCGGATCGCGCGTGGGACATGTTCCAGTCTTGTACAAGTTGTGTCATCTCCTTTGCCTTGTCCCACACCTGAAAGTCGGACATGCTATGCATGTCTGGAACCTTGAGAGCTTCGCCAATATCCTAAATGGATTGGTGGAAGTCATGAAGCAGATCACTGACTTGGGTAAGCCGGTGGGTGTGAGGCTCGGTAGAGGTGGAGTCCGTCAAGTTCAGAGGACATATACACATAACACAAAAATAGTTAAGAAAATCCGACATCGAAAGAGTCGAAGAATATAGACAAGTCAGTGAGATGGAACATACCGAAGATGACATTGTCAACTTTGGTCTGATCTTCTCAAAGACTCCGGAGTACAGCCCGGAGCGCCTCAGAAAGATCCTTCTCTCTGCAAAGCTCATTGTTGAGATCCGAGATTTTCTGATCTTGAGACGCAATCTTACGATCACGTTCATCAGTGGCCATGGAGGTGGATTCGAGAAATTGAGCGATGCTCCTCTCATGATCTGCCTTCAGCTTATCTAGCTCTTGGCAAAGTTCTTTATTCTCAACCACCAGGGTTTTGAGGTTCTCGGCCTCTTCAATCATAGCACAGGACTATTTTACCAGTGCTGTAAGACAAAAGAACAATAGTTCAGCAAAAAAATATTCGACTTTGAAAATACAGGACAAGGCTTGAGTCTCGGAATGTTTACCTTCGGTCTCATCCTTAGAAACCTTCAACTCAGCATTTTCAAGTCGGAGAGTCTTGATCTCTCTCCGCTTGTTGCAAATATTCTTCAATAAATCCTGGTTATATGAATTAACTTTCTGTAAGTCAGAATACCCAGAGTCAGAAGTCTACTGAAGACTCGGGCTAATATTGTTACTAATATCAGCACGAGCCTTGGGGGCTACACTAGTTCATTCTTTGGCATCCTAAGGAAGCATAAACCAGGATTGTTTATCCTACTTCATGCTTGGGGGCTAGAGGATATGATATAAAGTACAATAAAGAAAAACATGAGTTGGAATTCCGACTTACATGATGTTCATGTGTGAGCTTGCTCAGGCACATGTTCACTTCGGTGGCAACCTTCTTGGTGAGGGTAAGTGGAATAACCGGAGGTGGTGGAAGCACACCAGCTCTAAGTCCCTCGTCGAGAAGGCGGACTTGTTCAAGAAGGTCGGAGTACTTGACGTCCTCCGCTTCTTGTGCTTCTTCTTCGGTAGAGAGATTTCGGCTCTCTAGGCATTGCCGGGCCAGAAGCTGGATTTCCTCCGCAAATTTCCGAGACAAGCCAAATTTGGCAAGTCCCAGATTGTTCAGGAGATTTTCGGCGAAAGTCTCTGCCAAGGGATCATTACCCAAAGAGGGTTCATCCTTATCTAATCCTAAGCCACCATGGTGGCGTCAGTTTGTGACTCAAGGGTCGTTGGCCCCGTTGAAGGAGCCGGATCTTCTGCGACAACCGGTGATGGAGTGATCACCGGCGTTGTAGAAGGTTGTAGGGCAGGAGTCAGAGGAGCCGCGGCAGGAGAAGCCATAGTCATCTTCGTCTGCCGCAAGGGCTTCAAAGAAGTTCCCTTCCCCTTTCCCTTGACGAGCTGTTTAGCTCTGAGAATGTGATAAAGTAGAAAACATTACATCTCGGAAGAAATTACGAGTAAGGTACAAAGTCGGAACTTGTGTTGAAATTTACCTCTTCACAACTGGCACCTCCTTTGTGCCGATGGCACTGTCGGAGCTTTGCGCTTCCTGGGCACAACGTCTGGCAGTGGGACCAGTTCCTCCTCCTAAGAAAACTCCAGAGGATACCCCTCGAGAGGAGCCAGCTCCGACTCGAGGAGGTCGTCAAGCTGAAAAGAAGAAAATGTTTCAGTATTGCGAAATAACTTAAAAGGTGAAACACATAAAAGGGTTTATTGTTAAAGCTTACCGGAACTACAGGGTCTTCCACTGTATGCATGTCTAGCGACACATCCGGGATCTTTCTCTCAATCCGCTCCTTAATCAGCCATTTAATCTGGCTTATGTAGTCTAGTGTCTTCTGGCATTATGGCAGATGCGGAGGGAGTCTTGTTTTGACGCCATGATGGAATGCATCAGTCAGTCGTCGTGGTACTAGAGAGGCTGGATCCGGCATGACACCCAACACTGGACTAAGTCGGACCCTTTTAGGCCCTTGTGCTTCATCAGGTATTCGATCCGCCTCTTGGAGAGGATTAGATCGTCACTGAGAGCCGGAGGGGCCTCGTCCCAAGACGGTTGGGCCGTGGCAGCTCCATCGATGAAAGCCGACAAAGCAGTATCTTTGCCGGGAGCAAGAATATCCTTATGGTAAAAGAAAGTGGCCGACCATTGTTTGACTGACTCACTAGCTAGAATACGAGGATAAACACGCTGGCGTCTAACTAAAAGGCTAATAGTGCCGGTAATGTAAGGATTACCGGCGGTACTAGATTTTCTCCAGACATGAAAATAATAGCAGAACAAAGTAAGAATTGGCCTAATGCCGAGATACCCCTCGCACAAAGTTGCGTAAGAACTCATCTGTATGATGGAGTTCGGGGGAAGATGAAGAAGCTAAACGCTATAGTGATCAGTCACCTCGGAAAAGAATTCCGAGGGAGGGAAGGACAAACCTCTGTCGAGGTGGGTGCCGAAGTGTACCTGCTCGTCGGCATGCGGGTTGGGGATGGTTTCGCCGGAACTGCTCCGCCAGTCGCTGGCACGGAGGAGACCTTCACTCTCCATGCCACGGAGTTTCTCGTCATTGAGGGGGCACGGGATCCAAACCCCCCGGTTGCTCTCCTTATCTGCCGTTGCCGTCGCTGCTGCTGCCAAGCCGGATGATGAAGAGGAAGCCATTTCTCCGGTGCGCCGATGACCTTAGAGGGGCGGCGCTGGGAATCTCGGAGGAAGGAGAACTCTGTGCGCGAGGGAGAAGTGGAGAAGAAGGAACAACAAGGGAACATGTGAAGATGAGGAAAAGAAATCCTCACCCCTTATAACCACCTAACCGTGCCAAGATTCATGCAAACAGCATTGTGTAACCGCCACGCGTCGTGGAAGGAACTGGGAAGGACCCACGCGATGATTATGTCGCCTCGATCTCCACGTACGCGTTAAAACGGCGCCTCGGTTCCGTGTACGATGGACCCACCAACGGTCGTGCTGACATGATCTTTGTCAGATGACGTGACTTGACCATGACCGGTGTCAGTTGACGTCAGAGACCAAGTTTTGGTTTAGTTTGAAAATCAAGTTGGAAATCCGAGTAACATGTTGATAGGTCCGACTTATTTTTGAGACACGGATCGTATTTTTTGTTTTGAAGTTTCAGGAACCCTTCAAGATTCTGCAAGCCGATGATCAAGCTAGACGATGATGAATCCAACTTTGGATCTTGGAGACTTCCGAGGGCTGCTATTGGCGATATACTTTCTGGGTATCCTCACAGTTCCTCACTGACCAGGGTGGCCCACTTCGGGTTAGAGCTTTGCTTCACGGGCGGCCCAGTCAGGGAGAAAACACGGAGTCTAGTCCGGCTACGGGAAGGCCCAGAAGACTTACCGACATAGGCCCATAGTGTTACTTGTAGTTCAAGATGTACTCTGTAACCAACTCTTAGTCGTCGCTGGATAGATCTCTCCTGTAAACCCTAGGCCAGATATCTATATAAGCCGTCCTAGGGAGAGCCTTTAGGGCACCCCTTACAATCACAATCTCAACTCACACAAGCGAACCCTTGTAACCCATATTCTGGCTCTGCCGTATTACTGGATAGCTAACAGGAGTAGGATCCGTCCAAAGCCAGCAGATTCGAACCTGGGTAAACTTGTGTGCTCACCGTCCCGGAATACCGTACGTCTCACACCCCTCTCTTCCGCACGCCTCGAGGACCCCCTCATGGCATACTTGTCATTAATCTGACAACACCAGTGTCATTGAATGTGTGTTCCTTTCACAAACCACATATGGATCCACTAGTGTCATTGCATGTGTGTTATTTTCATTAACCACATATGGATCCACTAGAGTCATTGCATGTCTATTCTTTTCAATAACCACACCTAGAGTCACTTCATGTATGTTCTCTTCGTAGAACACATGGATCCACTAGAGTTGTGGGCTCCCGGGATTATTCATCCGAGAAATCCCTATTATTCATATCTCCACGTTCCCATGATGAGTGAGACGTGGAACATAACCGACAAGTATCATTACAGCATCCGAAACATAATGAATTACAAGACTTACATAAATGCCATTATGGATACACCATCCTTAGCAGCGGAGTATCATCATGGGCAGAGCCCAATCGTGCCTCAAGCTATAGGCAACTGACTGGGAACATGGCCTAGCTCACTGAATGTCACCTGAATCTTCCGATGTCGATCCTCTGGAAAGTCTGGCCAAGTAAATAGCCAGGGACAAAGCCATGAGTACTCTTGAATGTACTTGCAAACCACCAGGATAAATGAAATAAGAAAATGCAAGTCTGGCTATGGCGAGATAGCTCTATCGGGGGTTGCTTTTGAAAAGCCTAGACCACCTCTTGTAATTATGACATCCCCATATCTTTGTTGAAAAAGAGTTTTGAAAACATGCCTTTGTTTTATAAGTCAAGACATCTCCATATCTTTGTTGAAAAAGTGTTTTGAAAACAATTTTGGAGTAAAAACCCTTTTTAAAACCTGTTTAGCCACCTCAGGTCAAGCAAAGCTTTCGAACTCGGGTTCCCCCGGAAGCTTCGTCCTTCCATCCATTCTTTCAAAACCAACACTGTTTGGGTACTCCTAGCCAACAACCTTCCTTGACCGTGGACACGGCTATTCGAATAGATTATACTCTGCAGAGTTTGTGCACTTTCCCCACAAGATTCAATACATCCGCCGGGATACAACCACGACCCACTACCACTGTGGACGGGGGTCCGAATAATCAAACCTAACCTTTCACTTGTCGACCCTAGCAAAGGTTGCTTTTCCTTTTGGGTTTTTTCTCCCCGGCAACGAGTATGTGGCTCCCAGCCATAGTCCTGCCTTCCGTACATGCGTATACCCAAGCCGCAATTTGGCGTATACCTTAATCTGGTGACTCCACTTCCTTCCGTACCACTTAAGTCATACAGTCCACGGGACACCCAATTGTTGCACCGGCACTCCTGCCAGAACAGGCTCACTCTTGCCGAAGCAAGCAACAGGCTTCAGATCCGAGATCTGGTAGCACCTGCCCGGAATTCAAGGGATCTCTCCCTATAAGCATGGTACAAGCTGCCTTGGCTAATGCAGACAAACTACGAGCTAAGCCCCAGCACCTGGGGTAATGTGGTTGCACGGATAAAATTGTTCTGGTAAAGGCGTAGAACATCCCTTCACTTTCTCTTTTCTCATCAACACCATTTCTTTCGTTAAAACATCCGCTTGGAACGATGCCTCTTCCCAAGGGTTTTACAAAACAATTTTGAAACATTTGTAGTAGGGTAAATCCCCAAAACACTTTATTTTGTCAAAGCCGGGTTTCCAACAAGGTAGGATGCTAACCATCATACTCTCAGTCTAAAGAGATAAAATGTTAGGTACATTAGGGTGGTGCCTCAAGGGACACAAAGTCATAACTTGGAGGAGCCAAGTTATTAGTGCAGTATTGATAAAACAAGACATGCAGATAAATAATGCACTTTATAAAGAGGGTACAAAAACATGTAATAAAGAGAGTAGGACAAGTATCGGAATTTAGGAAGGGTGGCTTTCCTGTGATCAGCAATAAGTCCCTGAACTTCTTTAGATAACCAAGGATACCCAATAAATAATAATCAGAAGTCCTTTCCTTGTTGTCGTCAAACACTCACACTATCGTCGTCATCGAGTATACATGCAAGCAAACATAAGGAATCCTACTTAACTCAGTAGGTTTTGGAGGAGTGGGCTACTAGGAGTGGAATTTATTAGATTGCCATTGTAGTGTCTTTCTCTTGGAGATAGAGGTCTAGGACAAATACCATGAACTTGGAGTGGGGTTTTGAGGTCTGTAGGATACCAATGGGAAACAGTGATATTCTCAGATAGTCCTTGAAAAAAAAAACCAACACAAGTGGTTTCATTAGATTATCAAATATCTAGATTTAGTTATGCCTTTTATAGGGGAATTAACTCTAGTTTGAGGAAATAATTCACCAGAATGGTTCTGGAGCTCCAAAAATTATTTCCTTGGTTGGTTAAGTAGTGCTTAATGTACTAAACCAGATGGAGTTGTAATCAAGTCTAAACAATTAACAGAATGCCCTCAGAAAATTCCCAAAGGCAGCTCTGCAAGGTTTTTGTATTTTTCACCAGATTAATTTTACAGAAGATTTTGAGTTGATTCTAGAGGCAGGTGTTAGGTATTTGGAATACCTTTATGTAGGAATTGGATTCACCCTTTTCGGAGTTGTCAAACTTCTGGAGTGATTTATTAGTGAAAATAACCCTTAGAAGTATTTGAATCACTAAAGTTCAACCAGAGCTCAATAAATTCGGATCTTCTAGGATTTGATAGATACTGATATTATGAGGTACTGGGAGGTGGAATCAGGTCAATACCATATTTGACTTGACCTGGAGAATTTATCTAATGCAGGAAGTTGCTGTTTTTGTTATTTTTGCTAATGGCACCTTACTGTTCAACTTGGCATAAGACCTGTGCTAGATGATAGGTATATCAAATACCTTTCAGTAGGGCTTTTATTTTCCCCAGTGGGAGATGTAAAACTCCTTGAGGAAATTAATTAGTGCAAAGTACACCTTGCTGCAGAATAAATTCTAGCAAAAGATGGAAATTATTTTTTTGACTAGGTGTTGCCTCTGCATATTTGAGAAAACATCAGGGAACTACCAGAAATTTAGATCTTAGCAAATAGACTTGATTTACATTTTCAAATGGATTTAATCCTACTGGTAATTCTCTTGATCTGAAATAAAGAGAAAAAAAGGCAACTCTGCAGCTGGGCTGGATCTGGAGAGTTACTGGGCCGCATGGGGGGAGAACCAGCCCACGGTGGGGCGACGCGACGCGTGGGAGCACGGGGCTTGAACCTGGCAAGCGGGTCCCGACGGTCAGTGGGAGGGGGAGGCCGAAGGGGTATTGGCGGATCTCGGCCCACGGTTTAAGTTCCGATGGACGGCGGGGCGTCGTCGTCCACCCGGGAGTGCCGGCAACAAGGGCTAACCCTAGCAAAGGACGGCGCAGGGCGGGGACCTCACCTGAGGGATCGGGAGGCGATGGGGTGGGTGCAGGAGGACGCGGTGGTCGACGGCAAGAAGATTGAGGGGCGGCACGGTGGTGGTGGTCCACGGAAGGCAGCTAGCACGACGGTGGTCGAGGATGACCTCGTCGGAGCTCGCTGCCGAGGACGGAGGAGTTGGTCCTCGACATAAATAAGCATAGGGTTAGGTGCAGGGGAGGTAGGGGTGTCGACCAAGCGACATGCAGAGAAGGGGGAGCAAGGGAGAGAGAGCCTTGCTCGATTTTTTTTGGAGGCCGAGGGCTCTCCTTCTTCTTCTCCTGGACAGCACAGAGCAGAGGATAGGGAGTGGTGCTCGAGGGAGGTAAGTGGGGAGAAGAGGAAGCAAATGAGGCCGCCCCTGTATGCCTCCGCCGCCCCTGTCCTCCTGTGCGTAGGCCGCCTGCATCGCCCTCTGTGCCAAGTCTACCAAGATCGCATGCGCACGCCTCCTCGCTGCTTCTAGTTCTCTGCCGTCGTGCGGATGCGCTTGTGGCTGGTTGGTTCCTAGTGTGACGTTGTGTACCACCTCAATTGTCTAACAATTGGAATGCTACTTGTCCTAGTAAGATATTGGCTACTTTATATAAATTATTGTTGCATCATAATTATATCATGCTCATGTCATCATGCCACCTTGCATTTGAGCATCATATAAAACCCTTTTTCTTTTGGTTCTTCTCTCACATGCATTATTAATTGTATTTGCCTCTTGATATTGTATTTGGATATTTATGTATTGTTCAATGCCCAAGTTGAGTTGGGGGCATATCTTTTATCTCATTTCCACCACCTTTCTTTCTATCACTTTATAATTCCACCATCCTACTAGATCATGAGCTTGTTTGTTTTTATTTGGGTTTTATTTGGCTCATGGGCAATGGGGTGGATCTAGTCCCTTAGTTCTTTTGCATGGTTTTATTTCACTTCTTGGAAATGCATAAGATTGATGCCATCATATTATTTTTGTCTTCACAAAATAAATAATGGCATTATTATTTTGCATGGGCCATGCACAATTCTTCACCACCTTTCTCTTCTTTGGTTTTTCTTTGGGTTTAGTGGATCCTATCTTGGAAACCATCTCCTACCACTCCACATTCCCTTAGTCACAACCATATCATCTTCTTTTAGTATTATTTCACCATGCTTGGACCATATGAGGCTTACCCCATAATTCTTTTGTTTTTCTTTCTCTTAGAATTCTTTTCACCTCCACCTCATGATCATTCTAGCCTCCACCATGCTCCACTTGGGATGGTCTTATCCACATTCTTTTCTTTTCTCTTATTTTATTATTTTTCTACATATATGATCATATGAGAACCTCTCCACCTAATTCCTTTCTTCCTCTTACTTTCTTTCTTGTCTCTATTCCACATTAGATCATGCAAGCTCAAGCCCCATGGATCTTCTTGTTTTTGCCTCATAATCAAAATTAAAATCTAAAACCTAATAAAACCTAACCTAGCTAGCTCTCTCTCTCTCTCTCTCTCTCTAATTTTCTACTAAACCATCTAACCCTAGACCCTCTCTCTCTCTCTCTCTAGCTTGGCCTCCATGCCAAGCCCCTCTCTCTACCTGGCCGCCCTTCCCCTGGCCCACACCCAGCCACCTAGCCCTAGCCATGCCCTACCCGAGCTCCATCTAACCCTAGCCTAGCTAACCCTCCGTCTCTTCTCTCTTCGGCCGTGCCAGCCCCACAAGCCACCACGTCGCCTGGTCCACCTGCAGCCCCTCCTCTCTGTAGCTACCTGCCCCAAGACGAGCCCAGCTCGCCCATGTGCTCGAGGAGAAGGAGGAAAAGGTGGCACCCGAGCCACCTTTTTACCTGCCGTGCCCACCTGCCTCTCCTCTCTCTCCCTCTCACTTTCCCCTCCTCCTCACGTCTCTGGCCTCACCCAGATCCGCCCCAGAGCACCCCCCTCCTTCCCCTTCTTCTCCTCCGACCTCACCACCCGCCTCGCCGGTCGCCACCAGCTACACCGTGCCCCCGTCGTTCCTGTCCGCGAGCTCGACGTGGAAGAGGCCTGGGAGCCCGAGGACATCCCCCTGCTTCGCCCCGTACACGCCGTCGCAAAGGAGGAGCCCTAGAACCGCCGGAGCCAGCGCCGCCCGACGCGAAACCCTAATCGCCGGAGCGCCTGCTTCACCGATGATCAGCCGCTCCTCGCTCCGATCCGACCACACCAGCGAACCCGCGGTGAGCCTCCCCTTCCCCCTGACACGGTCCGCCTCGCCGTACCGCTCTAGCCTCGCTGTGCGTTTCGTCGAACACTCACCGCGCGCCAGAGCTCGCCAGCATCTGCAGCCTCCCCGCGCCGCGCCACACCTTACCTAGGCCCCAGAACCTCCCCTATCAACTCCCCTCGCCCTACCGCATTGGTCCGCCCCCTCAGCGCGCTCGCTCGCGTCCCGGGTTCGAATCCCCGCTCCGCTCTGCGCGCACACCGCCGTCAGACCGCGAAGACGATAAACAGTACGGGCTGTGGAATATTTACAGTTAGCCCCCCCCCCCTTTTTACTCTGCTCGCAACCCGCGCTCCTAGCGACCCCACCAGTCAGCCGCTCTGGAAGTTTTGCAGAAAAACCCTTGGCTTTTCCCGGCCGTAACCCGCGGTCCAGCTGGCGTCCCACCTGTGAGCCCCTGTCTGCCTCACGCTGGCACGTGGGCCTTCAGCCGCTGGGCCCCCCTGTCGGTCTCTGTGGGCTAGCCCAGCCCCGCGTCACAAAAGTGTTTTGCGCGCGCGTGGCCCCAGTCAGCGCCGGCCCACTCGTCAGTGACTGGGTCTGAGTCTGCCTGCAGTGTAAAAAGTATTTTCCCTGAGTCTGTTTTTATTCAAATCTATTTCAAATTAATTTAAATTCAAATTCTTTTCAGATTCAAATAATTTTTAAAATACAAATCCAAATAATACAAATAATATATGTTTTGGAATCGGAAAAATGTGAGGAATCCAAATATGCTCTTCAAAATATATATTTTGAACACTTTAATTTTCGAGATGATTAAAATTACAATAAAAATGCCCTTTTCCTTATTTAATTAATAACTTTTGTTTTATAACTCCAAATTTGACAAATAATATGTCTAAATCGATCAGCGCGACGAGCCCGTTCTAGTTATGCAATCCTTGTTCTGAATTGAAGCATGCATCATGTCGTAATTTAAAATCTGAACCGTTTATGACAATAAAACTTGGGCAAATAAATGATAAAGTGCTTTATTTCTTGTATCCACACCTCACCTTTACCATGCTACTTAAATGCCATGTAAATTGTGCATCATGCATCATGGCATGCTTGTTTGCTTGTCGCATTTTAATTCATATGCTTGTGCACTTAATTTATGTTGGCCCTTGTTTGTTTGGTTCTTCTTCGAATAGACGCCCAACAGGAGAATTACCAGGATTCACAGGAGTATTACCCAGATCCATCTCTCGCTTCAACTGAGCTGCCAGGCAAGCACTACCACATGCTTGCATACATACAGTACCTATTGCCTCTATCTTATTCTTGCATCATTGAGTCGCGGTTGCATTAAATTGAATCCCAAGTACTGCATAGCCTTTACTTTTAGACCACACTAAGCTTGTTCCGGTCCCATGAGCTATTACTACAGGAGTTGTTTGAGCCATGCGAGTCGTAGAAAAGCATGAGTAGGGTATGTGAGTGTCTGATGGATAATGAGGTACCTAAACAACATAACCTGAGTAGTAATGGAATAACTAATGAAAGAGGCACCGGTTTCCTGCTCACTTGTGTCCCGTAGGACCCCGAGTACTTGATTCCTGTTCCTTGTTTATTCGCACTATCCACATCCGGGAGGCCTTATGGACCCCCCTGAGCCAGAGCTTGATTCATTCTTATTTCTTGCGGCCACAATTAGTTTGGGGCTTTATTACTATTTTGTACTTATGCCATGTTACTGCTTTATTTAAGATTGTGCGAGGAGCACCTGTACTGTTTTGGATCGTGACACGTTTTCGCTGTATCGACAAGCCCAGTCATATTTTCGGGTTCGCAGTCGTTTACCGCCGTCCACACAAACCTTGGGTCCGTCTCGGAGCCGGCCAACTTCGTTGCGGGTAGCTTAATGGGGTGGCCCCCTGAAATATTTCTGAATTCTGTGATTGCTATGTCGTGAATGCCTCGTTGGGTTTTGAGTTGGTTTTTCCGAGGTTGATCGAGTGTGTGTTTCTATTCGTGCACCCCTGCAGGGTAAATCTTTCTGAAAGCCGTGTCCGCGGTTATGGACGACTTGGAGCACAGTTTCTCGATCATAGACAAGTATAACTAAAGTACCGTCTTTAAAATTGACTAAGTACTTGACTAGTAAATAGTGCAATACTCATGGAATGGTTAATAAAACTGCCAACGGTTGATGGGGGTTGTTCGTCCGCTTCCTTGTTGGTAAGCGAGGAGGAGGATGGATCGGTTAATTATACTGTTATAACTGTTGTTCTTAATTCACGGACTTCCGTCTATCATTGGTTAGGCAGAAGGTTAGCGAGTCTCTATAGAATTGTTAGATATTATCTTTTGCTGCAATTGCGTCACCCCAGGTTGTGTCCCCTTTAGTGGCATTAAGACTTGCTGAGTACCCCTAGGGTCTCACACGATAAATTGTTTGATTCAGATGAACAGGTGTACCCGCAAGATGGATACTGGATGGAAGAGACAGATGATGTTGGCAACGATCATTCGGTGTAGAGATTCCGGGAACGGGGATCCGTGTGATCTGTGGGCGGGATGTGTTTATTTATGGGGCATCTTATGCCAATTTGCTTCTTATCCGTACTCGGATCTTGTTTTCCGCTTCCGCCTGATACTCTGATGTGTGATGTATGAGGAGCTATCCTAAATTACTATATCTATCTAGGACATTTGGATCTTGCCGTATGGCGTTGCAATATTTCTATTTCTTTTAGATGGAATGGCTCTGATGTACTGTTGTATGTGGCTTGCATACATACTCACTTGTGTATGTAGTTGATCCCTTCGCCTGCCGATTACGCCGCTCGTTCTTGTCCCGTTGTCTGAAAGTGGTTAGGACGGCCGAAAGGTCTACCGTGAGTGGCCCTGGGCCCCACCGTACTATTTTAACCATTTTCGTTCATCCAGGCATTAACTAAGAGCGTAATTCACCGAGGTAGTTACACGTTGGTGCTGCTGCTTTTGCCAATCTGTTATGGCTTTGGCATCGATAAGACGGAGGACATCGGCAAGACGGAGCAGATGTTCGACAAGATCTCCTTCACGGTGCTAACAACAAGTTGCCTCTGTGAGACCGTCCCGAAGCCATCCTATCGACAAGATCTCCGGTACCTGTAGGGCTATGCAAGAGTTCGGCATCGTCACCCGAAAACTCCAAGAAGGACGCCAAGTTCTTCGTCCTGAGCCCGAAGATGCCGAGCCCCCGAGTATGCCGACATGGATTTGAAGACCAAGACCATGGACTCGATGATCCGAAGACCGATCCCGGCGAGACCAAACCTGAAGCACATTGAACCAAGAGCGCTGAAGGTCAATTTGTGACCCCTACCCGAGATCCCTATCTTTATAACATGATATTAAATTGTTGCATATTAAATTGATCATACTGGCATACATATTGTGGGTGTTTGGGGCTGTTTCGATGATCCATCTAAATTAAATATGGAGACCATATGCGGGCTTTTCTAGTCTCATATTGTCTTCATTTAAATTTATGTAGCGAACCGATGTCATGTTTTGCCTTGTTAAGTCAACATTTAAATTGCGGGGTAGATAAACAATATGAACCTCCTAATTAATTGTCGGGACCCTGGTTCCGCTTAATATTGCCTAGTTGCATTGCATCCTTGCCATGCCTTACATCATACATGCATCATGCCCGATCTTCTGCCGTAGTATTAAATAGTGCATCTGGTGTTTCTTTTAGTGTTTTGTTCTTCGCGGATTAGGCCATTGAGTGGATGCGAGTATCGACAAGTCCTTCGGATATGTATCTTCGGCAATGTTTCTTAGGCGAGCAATCTCCCCCTTTCTACCTATTTTGCATTTATAGTCTTTACTTCCTCATGTTGATCTATTGCTACCCGTATTGTGATGCTTTAGTTTCCGTGCACCATTTATATTCCTTGTAGCCTCTATATTGCCATGGACACATCCTATTGCCTGATTGTTTGATAGATAGTCGGCCCTACAAG
Organism: Avena eriantha; assembly: GCA_910589775.1. NCBI lineage: Eukaryota > Viridiplantae > Streptophyta > Magnoliopsida > Poales > Poaceae > Avena > Avena eriantha. The sequence continues at coordinate 205,454,382 of OU342740.1, forward strand.
TCGTAGTTGCTTGCTTATGTGTTGCTTCGTGTCGTTGCCGTTCCACCGTTGACGGCAAGTTGGCACATGATAAATGGTGGAGATGCTTAATGGTGGAGATGATCATGACTTTAAATACAACTTGATTAATTGCTGGGAACAGATATAACTAATGTAGAGGCATCGGTGGGCAAGAGCAAATATTTGGTTTTTAACTGCTCACTTGTGTCCTGTAGGCCCCGAGTACTTGATAGATGTTCCTTGACTATCGCACTATCCGCATGTGGGACCATGAATCCCCTTGGCCAGAGCTTGATTCATTTCATATTTCTTGGGCCCACAAACTAGTTTGGGGCTTTATTACTATCTTGTACTTATGCCATGTTTTACTGCTTTATTTACAATTGTCCGTGGAGCACCTGTACTGTTTAGGAATTGCAGAGTGTTTTCGCGGTATTGACAAGCCCAGTCACACTTTCGGGTTCCCAGTCGTTTACAGCCATTGGCACAAACCTTGGGTCCGTCTCGGAGCCGGCCAACTTCGTTGTGGGTAGCATAATGGGGTGGCCCCCTGAAATATTTTATGAATCCTATGATTGCTTTATTGTGAAAGCCTCGTTGGGTTTTGATTTGGTTTTTCCTAGGTTGATCGTGTGTGTGTTGCTATTTGTGCACCCTTGCAGGGTAAATCATTCTGAAAGCTGTGTCCGTGGTTATGGACGACTTGGAGCACAGTATCTCGATTATAGACAAGCAGAACTAAAGTAGTGCTATAAATTTGACTTAATATGTGACTAGTAATCAGCTTCACTATAATGGAATGGATAATAAAAGTGCCCACAACTAGTGGAACTGGGGTGTATCATGTCATGTTATACCTGCCTAGTAAGTATCACAACTCCATTGGAATGAAATAAAAGTGCCAACAACTGCTGGGTTTGGGATGTCACATGCTAATTGTATCTGACTAGTAAGTACTGCAACTACCACTGAATGGTTAACTAAAATTTCCTACTACTTATGCTATCGGGATGACTCATGCTATCTATATCTGACTAGTAAATGCTACAACTATAATGGAATAAATAAAACTGCCAACTGTGTGAGTTCCTCGGTTTGACTCTCTCGTTTGGTCTCGAGGGGGAATACTAGGAGGGTATGATTGGTTTTAGTATCAGGTTGGTCCCGAATAGGTCTCTCTTATCCCTCTCTAATAGCCGACAGATGCATCAAGTCTCTATAGGTTGTTTATGCATGCTGCGCTGCCGCTTCAGTCCACCATACCTATGTAGGCGAGATCCGCCGAATTCTAGCCTCGCCGTGTACTGGCATCAGTACTAACGCTCCTCTTTTTCCCTTCGCCCTTTGTCGGCACCCCTTTTGTTTAGCAGGTACGAGTTCGACGTCGTTAGCAGGGTTACCCTTCCGGCATGGCCTAGGCAGGGTTATGGACGCCATTGGTTATTCTTCAGGGCTCTTATCCCCATTTGCATCTTATCCGTACTCAGATGTTGTATCATTTTCAGGGTGATTTGGATCTTTGAATCATTTCTATGCGGGTTTGGCGGGGACCGCTAAAACTTGCATAGGGCCGATTCGAGGGTGTTACAGTTATCATTGTTGTTTATGTTGCCATGTTGTTGTGCAGCATCTGAAATAAGTTTCTGTTCGTGGAGTGTAGCAGCTTAAATAATTTATTTTTGTTCCACTAACGTTCCATCAAATTTGGAGACCTCCTGCCCCTCAACAATCGTGGAACCGGTGCTGCGTGTTTTCAGATAGTAGTGGCATAATCACAATTTCGGATTCAACTACTGACTCTAGCGTTTCTAAACCCTAAGTCGCGGTACATTTTACTCTGAGAACGTGTGTAGATGTTTTCGCCCGACATGTTCCACACACAGAGGTCTAGAATTTAACTGAATTACATATATAGGTTCAAGTTCAACACATTATTATGCATTTTCATTGCCATCAGGCTTCTTCCCCCGCCTGGGTGCCAAGCCTTCACATCCACTGGCTTCTTCATTTCATGCATTCTTCCTCTTCCTCAGTGCCAATTTTCTTTGCTTCACGTACTCCGCATCACCGGGACAATCAACACCAGAATCGTGTCCAGCATCATCACTCCACTCGTTTTTATTTTCTTTCGGCAACAAAATGGCTGACCCGGCAGTCATGTTTCTAACCTTGCAGCGCTTCCTATCAAAGAAACATGACTGTTGCATAATTTCCTAATATCTATAGAGTAAAAAAATCAAAAATTACGATTCAGCACAAACATGCGAACCACAAGAGACTTTTGCGTACGAGGAGCTAATTCGGTTCGAGCGACCACCCTGTCCAAGAATAGAAGGGCGACTCCTAGTGGAAGCAGCTTCCACATCTAGTACATCACATTCAGGTCAAACATGCAAGCCGAAGCATACCTTCATCAACTCAATTAGTTGATTGTCACACGTTAGAGGAACCATGATGCCTCGTTCATCCATGAAGCTACACTTTGCAGTCTTCTTCAGCCATATTTCAGCATGATTACGCAGAGCAGCAACCATACCAGGGATAGTGCATATCTACGTAGGCGCTTCTTTCATCGTGATGCAATGGACAAAATATGTTTGTCAGTGTTGAGCTAGGTTCAGTACCCAGCTAGCAGTTATAGTTAGTGCAAATAGCAAAGTGAACGGTAGCTCACCCGCATGAAGCCAGAACTTCTTCTTCCTTGGTAGTAGGATCTTCCATCCTCCGAGCTGCTCAGCTCATTGGTGGCGGAGGCGGACTAGAGCCTCGCAATGGTGGATATGACATGCGGCATTGGAGCTCGGGATCAGCGAATGGGTGCAGCAACTAGGCGCAACAACTTAGCGCTAGATGTCAAATGTCCGAAGGGATCATTCTGCTTGGAGGGTGGATTTCGACGCCGCCGATGCTAGGGGAAAGGAGGGAATGGATTTGTGAAATTGGTCAATGCACCAAGCCACTTAGTTCCTCGATTTTCCTAAGAGGTTGCCGCGTTGGCGCTTGCATCACTGATAGATGACGGACATGTGGGTCCCGACCGTCTACTTCACGGGGTAGTTTAACAGAATGTTTGAATTTGGTAGGGGTGAGATGAGTTTGCCTCGAAATGACCCCTCTCGGTAGTTGGCAGCCGAACTTTGTGAAATCGACCATTATAAGCAAGTTGGGTACCGTGATGCACTCGCCCGGGAACTTTCGGATCCAAACCAACAAGCCCCTCAACACTAGGACGTTAGTTACTGAGGACCAACCAGAGCACCTATTTACACTTTCAATGAGAGGCTCATAGTAACGCATGGAAACCCGCAAACCCTTTCTTCCTTCTCCTGGGTTTTGACTTACATTACAAGGACCCGGAGAAGGCGCACCCTCTAGGGATCGAAACCCCTGTAGTAGTTGTGAGACAACACATACCAGAGCAGACAAACTTCCATCCCAGCTCGTTCCCATATTGGAGTAATGTGGTTGCACGGGTTAATTATTCTAGCAAACTATAAAGAACCGGGTGCGTTTTTGGAAACATTTTTCTCCGCTTTCTTTTTTAAAACATAAAAAAATTTATTTTCTCAAACTTCTCTTGGTAGGTCCAACCTCACCAAGGTTTAACCACAAAACATTTTGTAAAACTTTTCTGGAGGTCTTCCCATCATATAGTTTTGTTTTGGCTAAAACAGGGTCTCCAAGGGGGTATGGTGTTGTACACCATCTACCAAACTAGGTACAAGTAGGTGACATCAAGGGGTTGTACTTAGTGGTACAAATGTGTAATGGTTCAGAGGAGGCAAGCCACTACCAGATATAGATCATCATATAGTAAAATGATGCATTTTTCATAAACAGTAGGAAACACAGGCATAAGTAAAACAGTTGGACAAGGCTTATGAGAAAGAAGGTGACTTTCCTGATGATCAGCAACATGGCAATATGTCCCTAGACTTCTTCTTAGAATACCATAAAAATAACCATCTTCTTCGGTCTTCGATATAATCGCAACTAGCGCCGCCAAGGAGCATACATGCAAACAAGCAATATCACAATCAATAAAAGACAAACAAGCAGCAAAGCAATACATCATACAAACATATAATACATCACTAGTTTCAGTAGGTTTGGGTAATTTGGGATTTTAGCAAGTGGAATTACTTTAATTTGATTAGTGGAATTGCTTTTATGATTAGTAGTCCAACTACTTCAATAAGGTTTTTTAATCAAGGCCTTGTTCAGTATGATATCAATGTACAAGGATGATATCAACATAAAGGTATTGAAACGACAAGGCCAACAAAAGTGGTTTCATGATTTTATCAATTTTCCTTAATTGGTTATGATTATTTAAGTGGAAAATAACCCGAGTTTGGGTGAATAAATAACCAGAAAAGATCTGGAGATCAAATAAATTTGTTCTCATAGTACCTTGTATATATTTGAGTTTTTGATTTTTGAGAGTAGGATTCACCTCAAGATAATTACGATAATGCCCTTGTGAAAATCCCAAAGTCAGTTTTGCATGAAGTTTGTCTTTTTAACCAGATTTATTCTGCATGTCAAAATGGTATGAGACCAAGGACAGTGGATAGTCATTACAAATACCTTCTAGTAGGAATAAGAAACACTATTTTTAGAGTTGCTAAGCTTCTAGAATGATTTATCTTGTGATAATGCCACATATAGAATTGTTTAATTAATTAAAATCCTTCAGAGGCTAAAAAAATCCTGAAATCCTGGGTTAAGATAGGAATTGAGGTATCACATCATTGAGATTTGGAATCAACCCAAAATATTGTACCAATTGGCCTAGCAAATTTTCTAAAGTCATAAATGAGTAGATTTTGTTACTTTTACTACAGGCAAACTTGGAAGCAATTTATGGTGAGGAAAAAGTGGAATGCAAGGAATCATGGACACCTTGCAGTACAAAAAAGTTTCAAATAAAATAGAGTTATTAAACTCTCTAGAGGATTTATATTGTAACATGGATATGTCTTGGTAATTTATTTTACATAAAGGATACAAGTATTGAATTGTACAACTTTTGGTTCTTAAAGATTAAGAAAACCCTAGGGAATATATAGAAATTAAAAACTTGCAACTTTCACGTATTCTTCATTTTGTTTGTATTTAAAGCTAGAAGTAGTTTTCTATACAGAAAAAATGAATCTTTCTAAAAGAGAAATAAGGAGGAGCCCTTTGGGCTAGATCTAGAGACAAAACAGGCTGAACGCGAGCCAGTGGGCCCATTCCCAACTGCGGATGCATGCGCGTCACGCTTCAAATGCCTGGCCCAGGGCCTGCAGGTCAGAGGAAGCAAGGGGCAAAGAGGTATTGAGGAAGGACGACCATCTGATTAAAAAGCCATCGACGGCCTTGGTGTTGTCTTCCTCGTTGGGCTGTGAACAATGGCACGGGAACCCTGGTCGTGGTAGCAGGGTAGGAGTTCTCACATGGCGCCTTTCCGGCAATGTTGGCGGGGCGGAGGTGAAGCGGTGCACCGCCACGAATCGAACAAGGGGTGGAAAGCTCGAGGTTGACAACGGGGATGGGCTTACGCTATGCCGACCTTGGGGTGCCCTCGAGAGTTGGACAGAGATGGTACCTATGATGGATCAAGGCCGAGGAAGGAGGTAGGGTTAGCTAGGTAAGATCCCGAAGAGTGCATGCAGGCATGAAGAGGCAGAAGAAGAGTAGGGAGGCGATCACCCAAGCAAGATCTCGTCAAGGACCAAGGATGAGTCTTCTCTCTCTCAAGGGAGAGGCATGTCGTGGGGTGAGCTCTTGAGATCTAGGAAGGGTAGTGGAGGTGGGATAAAGCAAATGCAGGGCAGAGGGGGTGTTGGTGTGGCCTCTAGCCTTTTAACCTGAAGGGGTGAACCCATTTTGGACTTGGTCCATTGGAGGGTCATGGAGAGAGGTGGTGCTCGGGGATAGGGCAAGGAGGGAGGTGGAGAGGGTGTGTGAGGGGTTTCTGGTGTCGTGCAGGGGTAGAGGGACAGAGGGGAAGCAGCTGCAAGCAATATAAAAGAGCAAGACAAGACACCACACTTGTCTCCTTTTAAACCAAACACAAAAGGACAAACTAGGGTTTACTACAGTGGTATGCTACAGTGTATCTCAACCAGACGAGGGGGTGTGCTTGCTGGAGGAGTTGATGGAAGTGCTTTGATGATGTTTTGATTAGATTTAGCTCAAGGATTTGATTAATTTCAAATTTTGATCACGATGAAGCTTATGAAGGAAGTCTAATAATTTGACTTTGGTGAGAGATGTAAAAGTTCCTTGTGGATAGATGAGGTTAAGATACCTCTCTAGGAATTTATTGAGGATTTTCTGAACAGATTAGATGCTCCCAATAACTATACTTAGAAAAGTACCGAAATGGTTTTATGAAGGTAATTTGAGATTTTTGAATTGTACAAGGTTGGTTTTTGGTTTGATATGGTCCCAAATACCAATTCAAGCATTGGAGAATTTTCCCAAGATTTGTTGAAGAGTAAAACTATTTAAAACATTTATTTTCTTGTGTCTACCATTTAGGAAAATAGGGTAAAAGAATTATTAAAACTCTTCCAACATATTTGTTTTTGAAGTGGGAATATAGGGTATGATATATAGGACTCAATTTTCCATGAAGTTGGAGAAGTGTTTTGGCAAAAACCAAACTTCCCTTTATGGGAGGTGTTTTGGAGGTTTTGTCCATCAAAAGAATTAACTAGTTTTTGGGCCATAATAATTATGGATAATATTTGATAGATCTTGATATTCAATGTACATGATGACTACATGATGTAACACCCATTCTCAACCTTTGGTTTTGAATATCAAACTAGGTTTGGCTAGAAACAATGTAAAAGGGGATCTTGGGCAAAGTTAATTTTATGACAACAAAGCTTTGTTGGATCTTGGAGCTCAGAGCTCCACTTGGGTCATGGGATATATGTATGGATAGATCAAGTGATTTAGATCACCATGGAGAAAATAGTTTAGGTTGATCATGATTTAGCTCTCCAAGGATTGATGACAAACTTTCAATAAAATACGGGTGCCAAAATAAATTATCAACTAGCCTTCGAAACCATGTGGGTTTTGGAAGTACAAAGCTCCAATTTAATCAAGTAAAGTAGGTATAGGTAACTTCCCTTTATGGGAGGTGTTTTGGAGGTTTTGTCCATCAAAAGAATTAACTAGTTTTTGGGCCATAATAATTATGGATAATATTTGATAGATCTTGATATTCAAGGTATATGATGACTACATGATGTAACACCCATTCTCAACCATTAGTTTTGAATATCAAACTTGGTTTTGCTAGAAACAATGTAAAAGAGGATCTTGGGCAAATTTAATTTTATGACAACAAAACTTGGTTGGATCATGGAGCTCAGAGCTCCACTTGGGTCATGGGATATATGTATGGATAGATCAAGTGATTTAGATCACCATGGAGCAAATAGTTTAGGTTGATCATGATTTAGCTCTCCAAGAATTGATGACAAACTTTCAATAAAATACGAGTGCCAAAATAGATTATCAACTAGCCTTCGAAACCATGTGGGTTTTGGAAGTACAAAGCTCCAATTTAATCAAGTAAAGTAGGTATAGGTACGCCTTCATGAGTAGATTACAATCATTCCAAGGGTTGGTCAAAAGAAGATAGTAGGAAGATGTGAGCTTCTGCCAAAGTAGGCTAGTTGATAAGATTTGCAGAAAATATTGTTTTCTTGCTTGCAAAACCATCAAGAACAAGTGGGTTCTAGTCTGCTCTAGCCAAGAGAAATATTGGGCCTTTGTAGTACTTATGATGGTCTACAAGATGGTTCAAGTGCATTTCCAAAAACGCACAAGGGTTGAGAAAGAGGGATCCCCAAAGATGTGATATTGATAACCTTTTTCTAGACTTAGCCAAATTTGGTGGATTGGTGGTTTTTGGACTAGAATCCAAGAGGGAATGATTTTGAGAAGATGCAAGGTTCCCATCTCATCATCAAATCTATGAGGTTGAAGTGTATATTGAGTAGAATGGATCCATGCTTGGTATTGGTTTTCATTGACTTGGAAGCTTCTAGAATGAATAACTTCAGAGGTGATCTGGTTAAGGGTTTTAGATGATCACCTGGTGGATGTAGATCAAATCTAGCTGGGTTAACTTTCTTAGGGTGGATACTCTAGGATTATCTAGACGCTAGATAATGAGTTCCTAGGGCATCTCATACTACTCCTAAGAAAACAATTCAAGTAGCAGATCAAGGCAACTCATCATACAAGAAAAACAAATCTACTACCATGGATACCTCCAGGCCTAGCTTGGGGTAAGGATGGGTAGTTTGAAAAGGTTGTATTTTTAAGTAGATGAGAGTCCCTTGGTATTTCTACCAAAACTAGAGTTCAAAAGTTTATGAAAGGCTTTGGAAAATCCTAGGGATAACAATAGTTGAAATTTCTGTCTTGAAAGCATAAGGAGACTATATGATATAGCTCTCCATAATTTTGTTAATAAAAGCTAGGAAAATAATGGTTGTGGCAAAGGCATCTTGGCTCAAGTTTCGAAAGGCTAGAACATTTAAGAATATGTAAGGTAATCTAGGACAGTTTTGTGAAATAGCTTTGGTCAACTGAGGGTGGGCTGAGGAGTATATCATCTGCTACACTTTCATATGTATATGAACAGACAACCAACAAGCAAACACTGGATCAGTAACAAGAAAAGGTTTTTGTTCCCCATGATTTTTGCATTCTAGACAACTAATCAGGGTTGCTCAAATTGGGATGTTACTTATTTGTAGGAATTTGGGTCAGAACTTCCGCCGATAGTACAGGTTACTTAATTCTGCTGGTCTCAGCCGGAATTTCTGGATGGACCGGGAGCAGCTCCTTCAGCTTTTGAGCCATTGGAGCATGCCCATCGGAAGTACCGACTACCTGCCGGTAGTACCGGTGGTGTCCCAGGGATAGGTAAATGCTTAGTTTGATAGGGGCCTATTTAAGGCACCCTTGTTCCACCTCCCATCTTATCTCTTCGGTTTCTATCTCCTCCATTAATACAAGAGCTTCATATGCCTAGATCTCTCTCCCTAGCCACTCAAACCTCTTGATATTTTGAGGAGTGGGAGAGGTGACCTGGATCTACACTTCCACCAAAGGAATCGTGATTTCCACCATCCATCCTTAGTGGATCTTATTACTCTTGGGTTCTTGGAACCCTAGACAGTGTAGGGCATCCTCAGAGCTGGGACAATTGTTGTGAAGCTTCATGGTGTCGTTGAGGGCCTCCAATTGAGTTGTGGAGTCTCCCCTCAACCTTGTTGTAAAGGTTTCGGTTGGCGCCTTCAAGGTCACCGGTTAGTGGATTGTGAGGCCGCCTTTGTGGTGGTGCTCAACGGAGAAGTAGGTGAGGACTTTGTGGCGCTCGGGTGACCTTGTGTGGCCTCGAAACCTCTCCAACATAGACGTAGCTTCCTTGGAAGTGAACTACGGGAATTACATCTCCGTGTCCCCTTGTCGGTTTACTCGTTCCTCTCCTTTACTATTTGCAATTACCATATTGATTACTTGTTGTATCATTTGCCATATAGGTTGCTCATCTAGTTGCATCTCTAGAGAACTTAATTTTGTGCAAAGCCAAAATTTGTAAGTAAAAACTAAAAATTGGTAGTCTCCTATTCGCCACCCCTCTAGTCGACCAAAGTTGGACCTTTGAATTGGTATAAGAGCCAAGGCTCTTATTTTGGGATTTACCGCCTAAGAGACAATGGTCGACGAAGAGGGTAGTGGGGTTGGAACCACCAAGAACTTGGCCTCCATGGATGACCTCAATCGATTGGAGACATCCATGATGACCAAGTTTGAGGAAATGATGACCCTTTTGTGATGGATTCGTAGCATGGAAAACAAAAAAAATTCTACCGCAAGAACGAATAAAACCCAGATCTAATCTAGATAAAAGCCAAGATCTAATCTATTAGACAAGTGCAACGAGATAGATCTGTACTAACCCTTGTAGACATGAAAGCGTTACGAGATTAGATCTCGTGGTTGATGTAGTCGATCACTTGCCGATCTCAATATCGAGTGGACGATCCTTCCGGCGCTGCGTTCCGGCAGCGCTTCCGCAGTCGGTCACACGTGCGGAGTCGAAGCAGACCTTCCTCTCCTCGTTCCAGCGAGCAGCAGAGGTAGTAGATCTCTCCACGGAATTCCAGCAGCACGACGGCGTGGTGGTGGTGGTGGAGTGGAGAATTCTGCAGGGCTTCGCCTAAGCCTGAGCAGAAAGAAGGAGGAGGAGAGAGGCGGCTTGGGGCAAGAGTGGAGGATCCAGGGGGGTGGCGCCTCCACCCCTCTATATATAGAGGGAGGGGTGCGGCCTAGGGTTCCCACCCCTAGGCCCACCCCTTAGGGCCGGCGCACCAAGGAGGTGGGGGGAGGAGTCCTCCCCCCCCCCAAGTCTCCTCTTTAAATTTCCTTTATCTTATCTTATCTTATCTTGGTTTTCAAATAAACTCCAAAATATCTTCTAGAACCTTCCGGAACATTCCGAAACCTTCTAGAATCCCCATACAAACACTCCGGAACATTTCCTAACTCAGAAAAAGATCCCCATTATATGAATCTTACTCCCTGGACAATTCCGGAGCTCCTCGTGATGTCCCGAATCCAATCCGAGACTCCGAACAACATTCGGTCTCCAATGCACATTCCATATCTACTTAAAACAACTTCTAACCTTAAGTGTGTCACCCTACGGTTTGTGAATATGTAGACATGACGGAGACACCTCTCCGATCAATAACCATTAGCGGGATCTGGAGATCCATAACGGCTCCCACATACTCAACGATGACTTCGTGATCGATTGAACCATTAACATACGAAACCAATTCCCTTTGTCTCGCGATACTCTACTTATCCGAGGTTTGATCATCGGTATCTCCATACCTAGTTCTACCTCGTTACTGACAAGTACTCTTTACTCGTTCCGTGATATGTCATCCCTTGTGACCTAGTCACATGCTTGCAAGCTAACTAGATGACATTCCACCGAGAGGGCCCAGAGCATATATATCCGTCGTATGGATGGATAAATCCCAATCTTGGTCCATGCGCTTCAACACATACTTTCAGAATACCCAACGACACCTTTATGACCACCCAGTTACGAGTCGGTGTTTGATGTCATCAAAGTTCCCATCCGGTGATGGTGATTAACACAACCTCATGGTCGAAGGATTAGGTCACTATGCATTTAAAAGCTTATAGCAATACGAACTTAATGACTTGATCTTATGCTACGCTTACTATGGGTGTGTGTCCATCACATCATTCTCCTAATGATACAACCTTGTTATTAATGACATCCAATGTCCATGACTAGGAAACCATGATCATCTATTAATCAACAAGCTAGTTTAACAAGAGGCTTACTAGGGACTCTTACATGTTTACAAAACACACAAGTATTAGTGTTTCCTAATAATACAATTATAGCATGGGATGTAAACATTCATCATAAACACAAAGATATAATAATAACCAATTTTATTATTGCCTCTAGGGCATATCTCCAACAGTCTCCCACTTGCACTAGAGTCAATAATCTAGATTACATGGTAATATACCTAACACCCATGGCGTTCTGGTGTTGTTCATGCTTTGCCCTAGGGAGAGGTTTAGTCAACGGATCTGCCACATTCAGATTAGTGTGTACTTTGCAAATCTTTATGTCACCATCTCGGACATACTCGCGAATAGCGTGGAAACGTAGCTTAATATGCTTCAGCTTGCTATGTGACCTTGGCTCCTGTGCATTAGCTATGGCACCTGTGTTGTCACAGTAGATGGCCATCGGGTCCAACGCACTGGGAACCACGCCAAGTTCAGTAATGAATTCCTTCATCCATATGGCTTCTTGTGCAGCCTCCGAAGCAGCTATGTATTCCGATTCAGTTGAATATTTCGCCACAACGCTTTGCTTTGCACTCCTCCAGCTCACTGCAGCACCATTCAAAATAAATACGTATCCCGACTGTGACTTCGAGTCATCTGGATCGGTGTTCCAACTAGCATCGGTGTAACCGTTTACAACAAGTTGTTCATCACCTCCATAAGAAAGAACCATATCCTTAGTCTTATTCAGGTACTTTAGGATATTCTTGACCGCTGTCCAGTGCTCCATTCCTGGATCACTTTGATATCTGCTAGTCAAACTAACAGCATGTGCTATATCCGGTCTTGTACACAGCATGCCATACATAATAGAACCTATGGCCGAGGCATAGGGAATATTATTCATTCTCTCTCTATCTTCTGCCGTAGCTGGACTTTGAGTCTTACTCAAGGTCTTACCTCACAACATGGGCACGAACCCTTTCTTGCTCTCTTCCATTCTAAACTTCTTTAGAACTTTGTCTAAGTATGTACTTTGTGAAAGCGCTATTAGGCGTCTTGATCTATCTCTATAAATCTTGATGCCTAGAATGTATGCCGCTTCGCCAAGATCCTTCATTGAAAAACTATTATTCAAATAGGCTTTGACACTTTTAAGAAGTTCTATATCATTCCCAATCAACAATATGTCATCTACATATAGTACTAGGAATGCAACAGAGCTCCCACTCACTTTCTTGTAAATACAAGCTTCTCCATAAGTTTGTATAAATCCAAAGTTTTTGATTACTTTATCAAAACGTTGATTCCAACTCCGGGATGCTTGCTTCAGTCCATAAATAGAGCGCTGAAGTTTGCATACCTTGTCAGCATCTTTAGGATCGACAAAACCCTTGGTTTGTACCATATACAACTCTTCCTCAATGTCACCATTGAGGAATGCCGTTTTGACATCCATCTAACAAATCTCATAATCGAAATGTGCAGCAATTGCTAACAAAATCCTCATAGACTTCAGCTTTGCTACTGGTGAGAATGTCTCATCGTAGTCAACTCCTTGAATTTGTCGGAACCCTTTCGTGACAATATAGCCCCCCCCCCCTTTAACACCGGTTCAAGCCACGAACCGGTGTTAAAGGGGGGGCTGCGCGGGCCACTGGAGCAGGGGCCTTTAACACCGGTTCGTGCCACGAACCGGTGTTAAAAGGGGGCTCCTTTTTGCTGCACGGGACACGTAAGCCCATTTCCAGGCTCAACCAAAGGCCTCGTTTCCACTAGTGCACGATTAGGATTATATATGGTGCTAGGTTTAGATGTCATGATTCAAAGGTTAGTGGGGACCAAGAGAGGAAGTTAGATAGAGGGTTTGTATTAAATTCAAAATACAAATCATAGCCCAAATGAATTTGAAACAAGAAGAAAACTCACAAGGATGGCTTTATTTTATTTTATGAGACTAGAAGGGAGCCATTATTGCATGTGCACTATAAAGAAAATAAAAGGAATATGGCACATGCATATTAGGCAGTGACAAGCACTAGGATTTAAATATGGCAATTTAAAGGGATGGATCCACACAAATACACATGAGCATGAATAAAATCCAAACAAAAATAGAAGAAGCCGATTTGGTACCATGTGTGGTGGAATTGTAATAAGATCAGAAGAGAATATATACTAGCATGAATTTAAAAGATATGCCCCAACTCAATTTGGGCATTTGACAAATATATAAATAGCAAGACTCAAGATGCAAATAGACATTATGGGTCCAACATATATGGCACCAACTAGAAGTAGGATAGGGATAGGGAAAAATAGATAGAGAGGCAGATATAATTACCAAGGCCCAAATACAAGTGAAACAATTTAATTATATGTTACATGCAATGTGGCATGATGAACGTGATGTCGATGCATGATGATGCAAGAAAAATAAAATAACAAGCAATTTTGTAGTTAGGGTTTTCCTGGGGTGCTACAATTCGACATCACTAACAATGGATCTCGTCCTCGATATCCGCCTAATGTACGGGGTAGAAGGCTGCTGATCTGAATCTTCTTGCTTTGTGTAGATCCTCGCGGCACCACTAACAATAATTCTTTCTCTATCTTGAAATCAATGACACCACCAACAAGGGTTGTTGCCCACGTTCGTCGAGAGAGCACTCCGGCGAAACAAGGACAAAGGTAATGGTCTCGAAAGGTAAGACCACCTCTAACTTCTGTGGAAGGAGTAAAATTGTGTTGATCCACCAATTCAATGTACAAAAGTGAATGATAAGAATAGTGGTATGGTCGCGACGCCATACCACACTCAAAGCATTATTGTACACATGAATATGGGAACTATGCAACCCACTGTTGGAATAAGGAGTGTTGCAGGATCTTCATTAGATCTGATGTAGATGATATAGTCACTTTGGAAAACACCGGAAGGTATAAAGAAAAATTTAGTGACTTTTGGGTCACATGAAAAGTACAACAGATGAAAGATTCATCAAATAGCAGGAAGACCTGATGTAGAAACACCGTTATAATAGGAAGGAAGCAAAACCCTGAAGGTACAATGAAACCCAACAACGAGGATTCCTGGACTTGAAGTAAGATAAGAGGGCAGATTTAATAAACGCAAAGGCAAGAGGAGAATAGCACAAATCGTAAGGAGTAAAAGAAGACCTAATTAGATCCATCCAACCGATAGCTAGGTTATCCTACACGCTAGACCAGTGGAGTATCGCAACTGCTGAGCTTTGATACCACTTTGTAACACCCTCGAATCGGCCCTATGCGGATTTTAGCGGTTCCCACCAAACCCGCATAGAAATGATTCAAAGATTCCCACCAGTGTTGGGGATATACTTTCCGGGTATCCTCACTGTGCCTCACTGACCAGGGTGGCCCACTTCAGGTTAGAGCTTTGCTTCATGGACGGCCTAGTCAGGGAGAAGAGACAGAGTCCAGTCAGGCTACATGAAGGCCCAAAAGACTTACCGACGTTGGCATGTTGTATTACTTGTAGTTCAAGATGTACTCTGTAACAGACTCTTAGTCGTAGCCGGATAGGTCTCTCCTGTAAACCCTAGGCCGGATATCTATATAAGCCATCCTACGGACCAACCTTTAGGGCACCCCACAATAGTTTACAATTTCAACTCGCATAGGCGAAACTCTTGTAACCCATATCCGGCTCTGCCGTATTACTGGATTGCTAGCAGGAGTAGGATCCGTCCCAAGCTAGCGGATTCGAACCTAGGTAAACTTGTGTGCTCACCGTCCCGGAACATTGTACATTTCACACCCCTCTCTTTCGTATGCCTCGAGGACCCCCTCATGGCGTACTTGTCCTCAATCCGACGACAGTTGGCGCCCACTGTGGGGCAAGTGAGCTTCGGAGCTGCGTTCTAAGCGAAATCTGCAAGAATCAAAATCGGCGAGACAATGGTCGTCGGCCGCGTCGTCCCTCTCATCATTCTCGGCGAGACCTGGATTCCGGCTAGGGAGGCCGTGACTGCCTACACCATCATGTCTTTCGGTGAGATCGAAGTTTACATCGGCTTCGCTAAACCTGCCCCACCCACCCCAGAAGTGACGATAGAGGCAGACAAAGCTTTACATCGGATCCACTTTGTCCATGGAGGCAGCAGAGTTCCAGATCCCGGAAAATCCCAATGCCACCCAACCCATACCTAACGCGGAGATAGTGGAGAAAGCGGAGCCTGAAGCAGATCTTGTGGTGAACTCGAATCTGGAGTGGATCTCCCTAGCAAGGCGGAATTCCAAATCGATCTTCCCAACAAGATCAAAATCCAGGAGGACCAAGACAACAACTCTGGTTCTGGCTCTACCAAGGCCAGAATGTTGGATCCGGATTCGGCTCTACCGATGCTGGAGACAACGAAGACTCGGTGTTGGAGGTGATCGGAATAAACACTGACTTACCAGCATCTTCGGATGATTCGATGACGTCGGCGGATTTCTGAAAGTTCTCTGTGGAGTATGAAGAGGATTACAACTCCAAAGCTGCAGAAGAAGGAGAATCCATGGACGAAGGATTCGGAGAAAACTCTCCCAAAGCGCAGGATGATATGTACCTCGGAGACAATGGTGACGTCCAGATGTCCGAAAGTACTGATGAGAGCATGACTCCAGGAAACAAACCAAAAGCTGTCTTTGCTACCGACGCTGCCAAGAAGGCAAGTAAGAAGAACAAGAAGAAGACTCCGGCAAAGGACCCTCCGACTGAGGAGGCAATTGCCGAGGAATATGGAGAAGACTCAAATGGATCCCTAATCCCATACAAGCCAAATGAAACCCTGGTGGATGGACACTTGGTTACCCTAGGTGCTCGTAAACTCATCGGAGATGCGTTAACTACGCTAATCCCTACTGCTGTAGATCTTACACCTGCAAAACTGGGAGATAGGGCCCAAGCCCTAGAAGCGCATCATCAAGTACTCCTGGATGAGGCTAACAACCTCCTGGAAGAGAAGAAGCGCATTGCATCTGCGGGGCAATTCAACTCCCTGCAGCACCAGAAGACCCAGAACGGCCCCGTGCAGGCTAACAAAAATCCGGAAGTCCATAAGACCCTCTTTGAGGGAGATTATGCCATCAAGGGAGAACCTCGGCTCGATAGCAAAGCAGATCTGGTGAATGGAACACTAGTGGAAAACACTGTTGCAGCTCGAGATATCCTAGCGAACAATCCAAACCCAAATCAAATCCGGTTGGGCATAAAGCTACTTACCAAGGGTCTAGATCAGCAGAAGGCCGCAAAATCCGGGAGCGGAAAACTGGTCTCCAAGTCCGACCAATGTTGCACGGATCCGGGTTGGCATGACATAAGGCCCCGACGGGACACGGAACAGCATCACTGTCCTGACCGTCGGGAAGACAACTACTCAAGAACCGGATCTTCAGGGCAATGACACATAGTCGCACGTGATTGGAGAAATGTTCCTCCGGCCGTAGAGCGAGACGCAGTTGTAGCACTAGTTCCAAGTTAGCCTCCCTGGCGATAGTCGAATAATTGTTGGGAAGACGAAGAAGAGTGATGTCGGGAGGAGGACCGACAAAGGATGCCACCTCCTAGACATACAAGCCGTCCAGCTGAACCTCACCACAATGGGGGAAACGACGGGCGAAGGAATGACGAACACCGTGCCGAGTCAAGCCGGCAGGGGGCTCATCGTAATCAAGACCCTCCCCGGAACCGGAATAACGATGCTCCGGATGGAGGCCGATGCTCAGCCGGAAACAATCCACCTGCACCACCCTCTCCACTAAGGATCCATCATAGCGACTCTCGAGGAGGCCCAGGAGGGCGTCGTGGCAGAGGAGGTGGTGGCAGAAGTAGAAGTCCGGCTCCAAGGCATTGCAGCCACAGTGAAAAACCAAGACGATGTTCCCTGTCACCAAGTGACGCGAGGTACCGGATCAACTCTAACATAGAGGCGCAGCACTACAAGTCCGACAATATTTATGTGGGTCCAAAGTGCTTTGGACTGCGCCTTTGAGAAACAAACTTCCTGGAAGGATTTGCTATCTCAAGACAGATCCAACCCTATGATGGTGTAGCCCGACGAGACACTTGGCTTTAGGATTTTTTCTAGGCTTGCTGCATCGCCAAAGGCGGAAATAGCCGGATCGCGACCTGGTATCTCCCACTTATGCTGAGGAAGACGGCACAATCTTGGTTCAACGAACTTCCGGAAAACACCATCCACAACTAGTATGACATATAGAGCGCGTTCTTTTGGAATTTCGAAGGCAATTATCGGAGGCCCTGTACGGTAGGAGACCTACAACGTTACACCCAGAAAGCCGGAGAAACTTGTCGAGATTATCTCGGATGATGGATCGACACCAAGAACTCATGTGAAGGAGTAAACGATCAAACAACGATTATAGCTATCATTGCAAGACTTCCAATTGGTTTACTACGTCACCATTTGAAGTGCGACAAAGCCACTGATCTAGGAGAGATGATAGAGACGACAAGAAAATATGCAGATTTCCTTTTACTGAATGTCCTGGCTGTACCACAGTCGGAAAAATAGCCGAAGAAACAAACTCAGAAGCGCAAGAACACCTTAGAAGAAAATCCCAACAAGGAAACAACGGTTGTGAATGCTACTTTCGAGTCTAGAGGACAAGGAGAGCATGGAGGCAGCCGTGGACGCGGTCGTGGGACATCTAGAGTCCAAGGTAGAGGAGACCAGCAACCTCGCAAAACCTACTCCTGGACCGACATTGCCAACAATCCGTGTGTGCATCACTTAGATGCCAACGGGGGCTCGTCCCACACAAATGTCGAGTTTCGTTTCAATGATGACATCAAGAAAGATGAATCCGCTGGCTACAGGGCCAAGCGAAGAAAGGGAAAGAAGAATCCTAAAAAGAAAAAGAGACCAAGGAAGATTCCAACATGGAGGAAGCAGAGCCTTCAAATCCCAAGTCGGATGGAAAGAAGAACTTCCCAACGAAGAAGGAAACTTATGTCACTTTCCTTGGGTATCAACCAGCTAAGGTCAAGAAGTGGTTTTGCATGAGCTCAACACAACTGTTCCGGCTGTCCCTCAGTTCTTGGATTGGTCGCAAGAGATAATCACCTTTGACCGTGCTGATCATCCTCCTAAGTTGCACAGGTGAGGAAAGTACACTTTAGTATTCAATCCACTTATTGACGGCTATGGTTTATCCAAGACTCTCATGGACGGCGGCAGCAGCATCAACATCCTCTATGTCGAAACGATGCGTCAGATGAGGATTTCGGAAACTCAGTTGAATCACAGCTTTGTGATCTTTCACGGAGTTGTCCCAGGAAGACAAGAAAATTCCCTAGGAGAGATCACTTGGTTCGTTACTTTCGAAACTCCAAAGAACTATTGGCCGGAAGCACTTTCCTTCGAAGTGGTCCCGTTCAAGAGCGCATATCACGCTATCTTTGGACGACCAGCTTACTGGGCTTTTATGGCTCATTCATGTTACATTTACAATATGACAAAAATTCCAGGTCCCAAGGGCGTGATCACCATCAGGGGAGACCCAAAGAAAGCACACGAATGCAAGGACAGAAATGTCGCCTTTGCTAAAGCTGTACTGCATGCCTAGGTGTACCAGGAGCCAAGAAGTCCATTGACCCGTCCGAGATGCCCACGACGAAGAAGGAGCTGGCAAAACCGACTCTGGAGTTCAAGGCATCGGAAGAGACAAAGACGACGCCGTTGAAGGATCATGACCCCTCCAAGGTGACTCAGATAGGTGTAGGTTTAGACAGCGCATAGGAAAGCATGCTCATCAAGTTCCCCCAAGCCAATCAAGATATCTTTGCATGGCAGCCATCTGACATGACCGAAGTACCTAGGGAACTTACCGAGCACTCTCTAAATGTACACCTTAACGCTAAACCCATCAAATAGTCCTTATGACGTTTTGGCGATGAAAAGCAAAAGGCAATAGCTAAGGAACTAGCCCGACTCGAGTTAGCCGAATTCATAGAAGAGGTCATCCACACTAAGTGGTTAGCCAATCCTGTAATGGTCCCTAAAAAGGACACCACTGAATTAAGGATGTGTGTTTATTATACCGCCTTGAACAAGTCTTGTCCCAAAGATCTGTTCGCTCTGCCTAGAATTGATCAAGTTATCGACTCTACGGCAGGCTCGGGACTCCTATGTTTTCTCGACGCATATTCCGGTTATCACCAAATCTGGATGAAGGAATCATACAAAGTCAAAACTTCATTCATAACCCCCTTCAGAACCTTCTGTTTCATTACAATGCCCTTTGGGCTCAAGAACGCAGGAGCTACATACCAGCGCACTATGCAGCGTTGCCTCCACGATCAAATTGGATGCAATGTACATGCATATGTGGATGACATAGAGGTGATGTCCAAATAGAAGGAAACTTTAATTTCCGACTTGGAGGAAACGTTCGCCAATCTACGCAAATACAACATAATGCTTAATCCGAAGAAGTGTTTGTTTGGAATACTAGCGAGAAAATTGTTAGGTCTCAAAGAGGCATAGAGGTGAACCAAGAAAAAATTAAGGCAATACTAAATATATCAAGGCCAACTCGCCTGAAGGACGGTCAAAGGCTAACTGGTTGCATTGTTGTAGTCAGTTGGTTTGTAAGTTGGCTCAATGAAAGAGCTGCACCACTCCGCAAGCTCTTGAAAAAGTCCAAACAATTCATTTGGACTGATGAAGCTGAAGCTGCACTACAAGACCTAAAAGAAGTACTCTTGTCTGCTCCTATCCTTGTAGCGCTGGAACCTCACGAACCGATGTTGCTCTATTTGGTTGTGACAAACAGAGTCATCTGTGTCGTCATGGTGGTGGATAAACTAGAGGAAAAACAGGAACACCTGGTGCAGCGTCCGACTTAATACCTAAGTGAAGTCCTAACTAAATCAAAGCAACGGTATCCACATTATCAAAATCTAGCTTATGGTGTGTTCTTCGCATCTAGGAAGCTATGACATTACATTCAGGAGTACCAAATTACCGCGATGAGCACAACTCCCATGAGAAACATAATTAACAACATCGATGCTACAGGACATGTCACAAAATGGAGAATAGAGCTTTTAGCTTTCGACATTGAGTACAAACCTCGTACGGTAATTAAATCGAAAATCCTTGCTGACTTTGTCGCTGATTGGACAGAGACAATGGAGAATATGACCCTACCAGAGTAGGAATATTGGACCTTGCATTTTGACGGGTCTAAAGCACTTGGGGGCTCGGGGCTGGCGTGGTGCTCAAATCACCTCAAGGAGATAAGCTTTTCTATGTATTGCAGATCCACTTCATGGCAACAAACAATATTGCCGAATATGAAGCACTACTGCATGGAATCCGGATTGCTAAGGATATCGGCATCCGACGACTTATGTGTTATGGAGATTTGGATCTTGTTTCTCAACAAGTGTCAAATCACTGTAATGCAATCAAACGCATGGGAGCATATAGGGCTGTCGTGGAAGAACTGTCTAAATCATTCGAAGGGTTTGAGGTTCGACACATCCCTCGAACATAAAATGAGGAAGTAGATGCATTATCTCGAATAGGATCTCCATGGAAGAAAGTCTCGTATGGCACTTTTTTATTGCACCTCAAAGTTCTCTCTATTACAGGATTTGATGAGGAATACCCGACCAAGTCCGACTCACCTTTAGTAGCAGCTCTGGCTGTGTATCCCAGCTGGACAAAACCCTACCTAGATTTCTTGGTAGATGGAAAGTTACCCGAAGACGAGGTTCTGAGCCGATAGATCGTCCGATGAGCAAAAACCTATACAATAATAAATGGTGAGCATTATAAACGGACTGTATCTATGGTTTTTCAGCGCTGCGTATCTCCGGAAGGAGTGGAAATCCTAAGGGAAATTCACGAAGGTGAATGCGACCATCATGATGCTGCCAAATCTTTAGTGGCAAAAGCTTTCAGACATGGATTTTTCTATCTTATAGCCAAGGAAGATGCCGAACGGTTGGTCAAGACATGCAAAGGCAGCCAAAAGCACGCTAAACAAGCTCATGTTCCGGCTGGTTAGCTGCGAACAATTCTGATAACATGGCCCTTTGCAGTCTGGGGGCTTGACATGGTAGGACTGTTTAAACGAGCTTCAAGTGGATTTACTCACCTCTTAGTGATGGTGGATAAGTTCACAAAACTGATTGAGGCTAAACCCGTCACAAGTTGTGATGGAGCCACAACCATAAGATTTGTCGAGGATGTTATAATCCGATATGGTTATCTGCATAGTATTATCATGGACAATGGGAGAAATTTTTCTACGGGAAAACTTGCCGAATTTTGCGATGAACAAAAAATCTGGCTTGACATTGCGTCAGTCGCGCATCCACAAGCCAATGGACAAGTTGAAATAGAAAATTGTTTAATCCTGCAAGGCCTCAAACCAAGACTCGAAGCACCACTTCGTCGTGCTGCTGGGGCTTGGGCAGACGCATTGTTGTATGTAATATGGAGCTTGAGAACAACTCCGAACAAGTCATCTGGATACATACATTTCTTCTTGGTCTATGGCGCAGAAGCAGTTCTTCCTAGTTATTTAATTCATACTTCTCACCAAGTTGCTACGTATATCGAAGAGGATGCTAAGATTTCTCGACAAAATGATCTCTATTTAATCGAAGAAGTTCGTGCCGATGCTGAGAAGAGATCAACATCCTATTAGCACAAGTTACGCAGGTATCATAGTCAGAGAGTCAGAAACCGGTCTTTCAATAAGGGCGATTTGGTTCTCCGGCTTGTGCAGAAAAGAAAGCACAAACTTTCCCCAGTATGGGAAGGGCCCTTGTTAGTTAGCCAAGTATTGCACAATGGTTCTTACTACCTAACTGATATGCGGCCAGTCAAATAAAGACCTGCTACTAAGAAGAGAAAGAGAGCTGGAGGCAGTACAAACCCGGAAGAATTAGACAGACCGTGGAAAAATTTTCTTTCTTTGTAATCATATATGTGTACATGTTCAATGAGAAATGAAGTATTGGTTGCCTCAATATTTTCTGAGAAGTTTTATTTTACCATCTTATTTCTGAATGATCATGTCACAGTCGAAAATCCCAGAATACTTGAAAGTACTTTATGCTCATGTTTGTTCTGGTTAGACTTCCCATTCTAAAAATGCTACCTTCACGTATGAATCTAAAATTTCTAGTTTATACATTGGTCCTTTGTCTAATTGCTGGATGCATGTATTTTTTGAGTAGTGAATTGTTGGTACTATAAATCGGCTTTGTTTCTGAGTTTAAACTGGTTTAGCAATCGAGCTTCGTTGCTCGGCAAAGTTTCCGTGTTGATGGTTTGTCGGCTCACGAAAGGGACGAGGCGAAAAGCCAGATAAGCGATAAGTATAGACAAGACAAAAGGTGCTTATGTAAAATTTCAGGCACAATAAAATAAAAGTCAAAAGTGCTAAAAGGAAGTAAAAAGCATCAGTTCTTACAAACTAAGCACTAGCAAAAATATTATACTACTTATTACAATCCGATTGTTTCAGAATAACACATTGTTTTTGTAGTACTGTACGATGCAGGAGAAGAGGTAGGAGGTGTCGGCTCACTGGATACATCGCATTTGCCTTGGTATCTTTCCAAGACAGGCAAATCAGATTCGTTTTGCTCATCGTAAAAAACTTTGGTTGTTTCTTCGGGAGGCGGAGGAGGTGTTTCCACGCGAGTGAAGAATGGAGTGTCGTAGCTTGTCAGATCAGCTATGTGGCACCCATAGCCGGCGTAGGAGTCCATGATATCCTTGATATTTTGGTCCTTGCCGTCTTCATCCAAAGTCGAATAACCCCTGGTTACTTGGCAAATCTCCATGCTTCCATGGTGGCTCATAACCATTGTCAGGGCATTCCGTGCTACAGTTCGCGCATAGGACATGTTCCAGTCCTGGATGAGATGGGGCATCTCTTTTGCTGTATCTCGCACTTCAAAGGCGGACATTCTGTTCATATCAGAAATCTTTAAGGCTTCGTCAATATCCTCCATTGACTGGCGGAAATCTTGAAGCAGATCTTCGACTTCATTAAGCCGGCTAGTGTGAGACTCGGAAGAAGAAGAATCCAGCAAATTCAGAGGACCTGCGTATATGAAGAAAAGGTCAAAAATATATCTGAACTCCTAGAATTGGAAGAAAGAAAAGTCAGAGACATGAATATTACCGAAGATGACATCATCAACTTTGGTCTTCTCCGTCCTAAGACTGGAGTTCAGCCCGGAGCACTTGGGTTGTGTCCTTCTCCCTGGCCAACTCGTCTGTGAGATCTGAGATTCTCTTATCCTGGATAGAAATTGTGCGATCATGTTCTTCGGTGGCCATGTTGGATGATTCAAGAATGTTATTAATACTGTGCTCATGATCTACCTTAAGCTCATTTAGCTCTCGCCTTAAGTCGGTGTTCTCCACCTCTAGGGTCTTGAGATTCTCGGCATCTACAATCATTTTGCATGACTGTTTGACTAGTTTTGTAAACAAAAGAAAATAGTCGAATAAGAATTCGACTATGAAAGCAAAAGAGCAAGTATGATGACTGAAATGATTACCTTCAGCTTCATCCTTGGAAATCTTCAATTGAGCATTTTCAAGGCGAAGAGCTCTGATCTCTCTCCGCGTATTGCAGGTATTATTTAACAATTCCTTGTTATAAGCATTAACTTTTTGTAAGTTAGAATAATACCCAGAGTCAGAAGTCTACTAAAGACTCGAAATAATATTTTAACTAATTTAAATATCAGCACGAGCCCTGGGGGCTACACTAGTTCGTTCTTTGGCATCCTATGAAACCATAAATCTGGATTTCCTTCCAATTTCATGCTTGGAGGATAGAGGATATGATATGAAATAAAGTAAAAGCGAGAGTCAAATTCCTACTTACATAATGTTCATGGGTCAGTTTGCTCATACTCATGTCCACCTCAGAAGAAACCTTCTCGACGAGAATCAGCGGGGTCACTAGTGGTGGCAGAGCCACGCTAGCCTTCAGCTTTTCGTCGTGACGACGAACTTGGTCAAGAAGCTTGAAGAACTTGATGTCCTCAGCTTCTTGCGCCTCTTCTTCGGTAGTGATGTTCCGGTTCTCCAAGCTTTGCTGAGCTAGCTTTTGGATCTCTTCTGTAGTTTTCCGAGTAATCCCAAGTTTGGTGATACCTAGATTATTGAGAAAGTTATCCACGAAAACCTCTTCTGAGGGATCATTACTCTTTGAGAGTTCACCCTTATCAGTTGCCGAGTCACCCATGGCAATGTCGGTCTGCGAACCAAGGTTCGCTGGCTCAGGATGCTGACCCGGATCTTCTACAACACAAGGAGATGAAGTAACGTCCGGTGTTGTAGAAGGCATTGGGGTAGGAGTCGGAGGTGGAGCAGCAGGCGAAGTCAAATTTAACTTTGACTGTCGTAGAGGCTTTGTCGGGATTCCCTTCCTCTTGCCCTTGACGAGTTGTTTAGCTCTAAAGAAGTGACAGTACAAGATTGTTACGCTTTAGAAAGAATGAGAGATAAAATACAAACACCTTGTGAGGAAAGTTACCTCTTCACAATGGGCACTTCTTTCATGCTAATATAAACTGTCGTAGTTTTACGCGTTCGAGTAAGCTCCTCCGGTAGTGCTACAAGTTCTCCATCCTCCTAAGGAGAAAGCTCCGACTTGGGGAGGTCAGAAAGCAGAAATAATAATTACCTCAGTATTGCAAAAAATTATAACAAAGTACAGATGAGCACCAATTCGACTAACTGCTGGAAAACATATTGGTGTCACGGGATCATCAGCTATATACATGTCTAGAGAGATATCTGGAATCTTCCTCTCGATCCGCTCTTTGATCAACCATTTGATCTTGGACTCGTAGTCCTTGTCCGAATATGATTTTGAGCAAATCTGGAGAGAATCCGTCTTGCTCTTGGTGATTGAATGCATGATCCGATCACCATGGTGTTGGAGAGGCTGGATCCGGCATGCCAGCCAACAGTGAACTAAGTCAGATCCTTTTAGATCCTCGTGCTTAATTAGATACTCGATCTGCCTCTTGGCGAGAAGAAGATCGTCGGTAAGAGCCGGAGCTTCTGCGTCCCAGGACTCTTGAGGCGTGGCAGCGCCATCGGCAAAAGCTAGCAAAGTAGTTGCTTTGCCGGGAGCCGGTTTGTCCTTATGATAAAAGAACGTGGATGGCCATCTCTTCACAGACTCGCTAGCTTTGATTCTAGGATATACTCTCTCTCCTAACAGATAAGCTGAGAGTTCCGGTAATATAAGGATTACCGGAAGTGATGGAATTTCTCCGAGTACCAAAGTAGTACCAGGATAGAACAAGACTCGGCCTAATTCCGAGATACCCCTTACACAAAGAGGCATAAGCACTCATTTATAAGATTGAGTTTGGGGGGATATTGTGGGGTTGAACTCCATAATCATCTATAACCTCAGAGAAGAAATCTGAGCAAGGAAAACTCAAACCTCTATCGCGGTGGGTGCCAAAGTGCATTCGCTCGTCGGCGCTGCGGGTGGGGATGGTATGGCCGAAACTGCTCTACCAGTCGCTCGCGCGGAGGAGGCCTTCCTTCTCGACGATGCGGAGCTTGTCATTGTCAAGGAAATAGGGGATCTAGACCCCGTGGAAGTTCTCCTTCTCCGCCACCGTGGAGGCCGTCGCCATTGTTGTTGCCATGCCGAAAGATGAAGCATCAGCCATTTTTACAGGTGGTGGTTGATAGCAATGACATTTGATACATTTTTGATGGATTTTATTGATGGTTTTCTCCCGGATTTGATCGTTTTCTGGATTTACCTAACGCTAATACTTTGGTAGCAAAGAAAACTTGGATTTTAATGTGCGTTTTAGGTTCTGGATGTCAACATAAGGATTAAACTAGAGAAATACAATATTCTGGAGAAAACAAGCAAGTCCCACTTTGGAAGCACGCGAGGGGAGCTCACAGACGGTTTAACGACTAACTATATGCTGGGAATGGCCGTATAGTTGCCGCTGCCTCTATCTTGTCAAAAGGGACAACTTCGTGAAGGGACAGGGGAGGAAAACACAACGCAACAGCTGCCACACCATCCAGAAGGGAGAAAGAAGGGATCCGGAGAAGAAGGAGAAGACATTCTTCATCTCGCTCCACGATCTTCGATCTCCTAGCTGATACACCCCCATAGCCACTACTTGTACTTGAGAGACAGAGAGAGGGATCTCCACTTTGGAAGACTAGTGTTTGAGATTGTTTCTTCCCATCTTGAATTGTATTGGATATTTTTCTATTCTTATTGTGGATCTCCACAGTAATACCAAGAAAAATTCCCTGTATTTGATCATATTGATGATCTGTTCTTCTCTCATGTGTGAGTAACTCCCTTGGGCGTGGGAGATGTAGGGGATTGGTGAGATGTGATGTGCCTCCATATATTTTCCATTAGTTTGTGATTGATTCTAATCACTACATTATGTGTGCTTGACTATTTGTGGGATGCTTAATGCGTGTTGTCCAATTAAGGGCCCAGACAACATGATAACTTGTTCTACATAGATAAGATCTTGTTTGTGTAACACCGCAAAAATATTAATCAAGATTATCGGGTTCAAATAACCTAAGATTAGGGTTAACAAAAACTTTTATTATTATATTTAATATGAGTGTATGTGTGAATTGCATTCGTGTATGAATGAGTGCAAATGCCATGTTTGATTGCTACAAATGATAGGGAATGGTTTAAACATGAATACTACATCATCTAGGCCATTTACAAACAAAATCAAAAGAAAAGAAATTCAAATATGAATCATATAAGCAAATGGTCATTTGGCCAAAATTATCCACTAGACCACTTTTTGTGCTCCTAGTAAAAGATTTATAACAGAAACTTTCCCAATTCTTTTCACCCCTTGCTAGAACAAGTAAAAGAGAACCCAAGCCCACTTTACAAATTACAGAAACAAATTCCAAATCTATTTAAAGAACATTGCAAAATTGAATCAAGTTCATATGCATAGATCACCACTTTTCAAAAACCACTCAAATCAATTCACCTTGACTTTTCCAAGCAACCATAGACACTCAAGCGAGTACTCAGAACACTCACCAAATTTCATCCAAAAATTCAAATCTTAAGTTCATGCGGCCATTTGGTCGAGCACCTTGCAGACATAGATAAATCACTGCCTAACTTCTACTATTTTGAGCAATAATTGACCATCCCATTGTCCCCTCTGCATCCCACTCACTCACCCCAGTGACCAGTAGCGCAGGACACGCTTCCCCCTCTGCCGTTTGTGCCAGTAAAGCGCCACCCAAAGCTCACCGCGCCGGTCGACCAAGAACCACTCACCACACACCGCGCTGCCCTCTCCCATGATGTCTAGGAGACAGGCGCCACACCACCGCCACCCTCTGTCCACCCCTCGACCACAGACAAGCCGTGGACCAGCCGTGACCACCGCGCCCACCTCTCTGTCTGCCATGCCGAGAGAGCGCCAGAGCGCCGCAGCCGACACGTGCACACACATCGCACCTTGCCCTCTCCGCGCATGCCCGCACTCAATGCGACACTAGCTACCTCCCAGATACGCCGTTCGCCACCGCATAGACCGTAGCCACTGTGCGCCATCTCGAAAACCGCCGTTTCCACCCAGAGCATGGCCCATTCCCGACCGACTCGCACGACGACCGCCCTAAAGCACCGTGTCGACCCCTACCCTTATCCATGCCGCTAGCCCCCTATATTGACATCGCCGACGAGCCCGAGCCATCCCGCTCTGTCCCTCTCGCCGGTGTATAAATAGAGGCCACCCCAGCTCTAATTCGCCGCACCATTCCACTCCCCTCTCTCTCAGACACCTCCCTCACCTCTCCCCGGAGCAAGGCGAGCACCACATTGCAGGAATTTCGCCGGAGTCCACCGCTCCAGAGGAAGAAGGAGCCCGTTGATTGCGACCACCCTAGGAGCCACGGCGACCACCATTTGAACCGTCGTTGTCTACAATGTGGTTCGCCCCCATCGCCAAGTCTAGCTGGAGCCCAGGTGAGCCCCCACATACCCCCACCATCGCGTTAGGGTTCATTTCTCGCCGGAGCTGTTCGCTAGAGATGACGAACCACATCCGTAGATCCTAGTCTAATCGCACGTCCTAGATTGAAACTTACCGCTTCACGTTAACTAAGTCGCTGAGGCGTGGGACTGTCCTGTCAGCAGCCCGCTACGCCCATGCAGTGTAGCTAGGCCGGCCTAGTTAGTTTCCCGCGCAGAGCCCGTCGATTCAAAAAGATTTTTCCATTTTAGTTAGAACTAGATTCTATCAGTAGATTCAAAAATCAATTCATAGAGAGTTACTGAACCAAATTGCATGATTCCAATTTTGTTAGAAAGGTATTCAAAATATCTATCCAAGCCCTTTGGATTCAAACCATTTGAAATTATAGATCACCTATACCAAAAATAACAAGACAGAGGCTTTTCCAACTTCAAACAATTTTCAAAAATCAACCATAAATGCTTTTGAGTTGATTCCAACTCTCAAAAATCACATTTGACAAGATCTATCTGAGTATGTAATAATATTTAGGTTTACATGCAGTGATCTTGGACTAGTACTAAAAGAATGCTATATAGGCATTTCTAGTCACTTTAATTGTATTAAATAGTAATTTAAAACTTTATAAAATGTGGCCAACACTTTAAATCACATTCCCAAGTATTATAATATGTGGTGATGACATGTGTCAACATGATCCCATATTTTAATTGGAGAATATTAAATCTTAAGTATTTTCAATGAGTAGAAATTACTTTTCTAAAATGAGATAAATAAGACTAGGTCTTTATTTCATGTGATGTTTGTGATGATGCTAGATCATCAAGTGTGAGCCTTAGTGTGCTGAATAGAAGTAGTTCAGTATTGTTTGGTGATTGTGTACCTCGTATTCATTTGTAGACGCTAGTACCGACCTGGGCTATGAGGAGGAGTACTACGAAGAAGAAGCAGGAGACAACTTCAACCAGTACACTACTCAAGGCAAGCTAACACTTCCAAGCTAGAACTATGCAAGCTAACACTTCCAAACTTGATAACCTATGCAAGATGAATTAGCCGTGCTTGGTTATGCAACCTTGATTATACCAATCCCAAGTTTTACTTGCAAGCTTTATTATTTTACTTTTTACCAAAGTTCTTTACTTTTAGTTAGTGCTTTGTGATTATTGGAAAAATAGGATAGATACCATAAAGAGTATAAAACTAGGCCTAAGTAGTTATACTTAGATGCCATTGAAAAGCATAAAACTAGAGTGGGATAGTTACACTTGATTAGCCCCTCCTTAGTGAATACCCTCATCTTTAGTGGCTAGTGCTAAGCCTAAAAGGTGATCACTTTAGATGGGAATACTTGGTAAAAATGATTATGAAAACGTTGGAATGATGATTCATTCTATTAAATGTTTTGACATGTGTTATGAACACAAAAGGATTTGATGATGAAACTTGTTGAGGCATGAGCCTTGGCCCTTAAAAAAAACTGATGGTTGGGTTCGGATGTGATACCATTCCAATTTTACCGTACAACCAAAATACCTGAATTGGGTAGGGCTTAACAGGAAGTTTATATTCCTTAGTATGGGTTCCCTTGCGGAAGAGGTTGAGCTGAGGCTACCTCGTGATGAATGTCCACCTATGCAGTGCCCAGGATGGCAGATGGCCATGGCTGGGAGGCCAAACTCATAGGGGAGGTGCCTATACTAGAGTGTGTAATTGAAAGGTTATGATTGATTATCCGCATACTAAGTATGATGATTCAGGATTATCCCTGATGGATATATTGTATTTTATGGTGAAAGTGTACCACCTCTATAGAGTGTCACACTATTTGAATAGCTGCGTCCGCGGTTATGGACAATTGGAGTGGAAATACTATTCCGTTGTCAGATGTTTTAAAAAATGACTTGTGAATTGAACTGTGACTTTGACTTGACCACAACAGGATTGTGGACATGAAAACTAGGTTCCCACTTAGGTGATGTAGAAAATTGAACTAGTTTCTTTACTTCTGAACTCAGTATGAAATAAACCTGCCTTTTTGCAAATAAACCTAGAGCTTAAGATTCCTACTAGAACTACTTTACTTATTAGTGATAGTTTGCGAGTACTTAAAGAGTACTCATGGCTTTGTCCCTGGCTATTCCCGTGGCCAGACTATGAGGAGGACTACCAGGAAGATGGACAATAGGAGGTCTATGACAACTAGGATCATCTCCCATCGTCAGCATTGCCTGTGACTCTGAAGATGGAGCCCCTACTACGTTTACTTTCCGCTGCTTTGATTGTATTAAGACTGGATCATGAGATCCTTTATTTGTAAGACCTTTATCATGGTATATAATGGATGATGTACTATGGTACCAATTCTATTATGTCTCGCAAAAATGGTAATCTTGGGATTGCGATGTAAGGCATAATAGGCATCTGGGATTAAAAGTCCGAGTGTTGACAGTTTGCTAGTGGACCGGCAACCCCTGGGTGACACAGGGATATCAATGGAAAGCTAGTTGACTTGAGGATAACGAGCAACCACTGTGCTTATTGCATTAGTCCGATCCAAGGAGCATAATCGCTAAGCGACCTGAAGGGTCTTAATCGTCTAGTGTCTAACCATGGTTTTGGTAGCAGGCTAGTAGGATTGTTGTAGTTGGGATGAAATCTACCAAGAGGAGTTCCAGCTAATTATGGGTTGCTCGCCTATAGATATATCTATAAGATTATAATTATTACATTCACACTCGTCCACCTAGCACATTCACTCTCACCATGAACTGAATCTACCCACGCCTTCTTTCACCATCTGCAGAAAACAACAAACAAACAAAATCGTTCTTTACTTCTGCATTTTATTTCTGAAGTTTCCATTTTAGTTCTATTTCAATCTATTGCATTTAATCAAAACCCCATTCTTATTTCAACACTTGCAGTCAATTCACTCGAAGACCTGTGACAACTTCGGGTTTGACAGAGACTTCACCAATAAACACTTACCTTTGGGATCCTTGTGCGATCGATATCTGAACTTCAAAACTAGCTACAAACGATCTGTGCACTTTCATACATCAGTGGTGGGCGACACTGTGCATTTGGGGGGAGACTGAAGAGATTTTGTGTGGAAGTGTCGAGAGGAAGGAGAAGACACTAGCGTTGGTAAGGAAGAAAGAAGAAATCTTGACCCCTTATATCCCTCACCTACGCTAAGATTCGTGCAAGATAAATAGTAACCGTGCCACGCGTCGTGGAAGGATCTAGGTAACCTCCTCGCGAAGATTAGGCTGCCTCGATCTCCACGCACGCATTAAAACGACACCTCGGTTCCGCGAAAGAGGGACCCACCAACGGTCATGCTGTCAGGGATGTCTGTCGGTGACGTGACATGACCTTGATTGATGTCAGGTTACATCAGAGACCAAGTTCTGGCTTAGTTTGACTTTTAAGCTGAAAAGCCAAATAATGTACTCATAGGTCGAGCTTATTTTTTAGACCCGGATCCTATCCTTTCTTTTGAAGTTTCAGGAACCC
The DNA here is from genome assembly GCA_910589775.1 of Avena eriantha. Lineage (NCBI taxonomy): Eukaryota > Viridiplantae > Streptophyta > Magnoliopsida > Poales > Poaceae > Avena > Avena eriantha. The sequence continues at coordinate 205,486,345 of OU342740.1, forward strand.
TTCAAAATTCTACAAGACGAAGATGAATCAAGCTAGACGATGGTGAAATCCGACTCTCAATCTTGGAGGCTTCCGGGTGCTACTGTTGGGGATATACTTTCCGGGTATTCTCACTGTGCCTCACTAACCAGGGCAGCCCACTTTAGGTTAGAGCTTTGATTCATGGGCGACCTAGTCAGGGAGAAGAGACGGAGTCCAATCCGGCTACGGGAAGGCCCAGAAGACTTATCGGCGTAGGCCTGTAGTGTTACTTCTAGTTCAAGATATACTCTATAACCAACTCTTAGTCGTAGCCGGATAGGTATCTCCTGTAAAACCTAGGCCGGATATCTATATAAGACGTCATAGGGACCAGCCTTTAGGGCACCCCACAATAGTCTATAATCTCAACTCGCACATGTGAAACCCTTGTAACCCATATCGAACTCAGCTGTATTACTAGATTGCTAGCAGGAGTAGGATTCGTCCAAAGCCGGCGGATTCAAACCTGGGTAAACTTGTGTTCTCACCGTCCCGGAACACCATACGTCTCACACCCCTCTCTTCCACACGCCCCAAGGACCCCCTCATGGCGTACTTGTCCTGAATCCGACGAAAACCAGGCACTTGCGTGCGGGTGGAAAACAAAGTAATACCATTACACAATAGTTCACGATGGAACCCACAAAAACATATATATACAACAATGGCTCCATGAGTCAAGAATATAGATATGCAATATAAAGATCCAAATCACCTTGAAAACGATACAACATCCGAGTACGGACAAGATGCAAATGAGGCTAAGAGCCCTGAAGAATAACCAACGGCGTCGATAACCTGCTAAAACAAAAGGGGTGCCGAAAAAAGGCAAAGGAAAAAAGGGAGCGATCAGTACTGAGGCCAGTACACAGAGAGTCTAGAATTTGGCGGCTCTCGCCTACATAGGTATGGTGGACTATAGCGGCAGTGAAGCATGCACTAAACAACCTATAGAGACTCGATACAACTATCGGCTATCAGAGAGGGATAAGAAAGACCTATTCGGGAATCAACCTGATACTAACACCAAACATACCCATCCTGGTATTTCCCCCTCGAGACCAAACGAGGAGGTCATCCCGAGGAACTCACATAGTTGGCAGTTTTATTCATTCATTCCATTATAGTTGCAGCACTAACTAGTAGGCTATAGATGATATGAGTCATCCTGATATCATAAATAGTGGATAGTTTTAGTTAACCATTCCGTCGTAGTTGCAATACTTACTAGTCAGATACAGTTGGCATGAAACATCCCAAATCTAGTAGTTGTTAGCACTTTTATGTACTCATTCCATTGTAGTGAAACTGATTACTAGACATATCAAATTGAAATTTATAGCACTACTTTAGTTATGGTTGTCTATAATCGAGATACTGTGCTCCAAGTCGTCCATAACCGTGGACACGGCTTTTATAAAGATTTACCCTGCAGGGGTTTGGCAACACACTCACGATCAACCTTGGAAAAACCAAATAAAAACCCAATGAGGCATCACGACAAAGCAATCACAAGATTCATAAAATATTTCACGGGGCCACTCCACTAAGCTACTCGCAACAAAGTTTGTGTAGACGGATCCAGGGTTTGTGTAGACGGATGTAAACGATTGGGAACCCAAAAGTGTGACTGGGCTTGTCGATACCGCAGAAACGTGTCACAAGTCCTAAACAGTACATGCGTTCCACACACAATCGTAAATAAAGCAGTAAAGCATGTCATAAGTATAGGACAGTAATAAAGCCCCAAACTAGTTTGTGGCCCCGAGAAATACGAAATGAATCAAGCTCTAGCTAAGGGGATTCATGGTCCCACATACGAATAGTGCGATAGTTAAGGAACAGGTATCAAGTACTCGGGGTCTACGGGACACAAGTGAGCAGTTAATAACCAAATATTAGCTATTGCCCACCGGTACCTCCGCATTAGTTATATCTATTCCCAGCATTTTCGTTACCAAGTTGTAATGAAAGCCATAATCATCTCCACCATTAAGCATGTGGCAATCTCCCAACAACTGTGGAACAACAACGACATGAAGCAGCACCTGAATAAGCATCTACGATTCGCAAGGCCGACTATCTATCAAAGAACAGGCAATAGGAGGTGTCCAAGACAATATAGAGGCTGCACAGAATATAAATGGTACGAAAAACTAAAGCATCGCGACACAGATAACACTAGCTAAACAATAGGAAGTAAAGGCTATAAATACAAAATAGGTAGAAAGAGGGAGAATGCTCGCCTGAGAAATATTGCCGAAGATACATTATCCGAAGAACTTGTCGAGACTCGCATCAACTCAACGGTCTAATCCATGAAGAAAATAAGCACTAAAAATGCAACAATTACAAGTAATGCGGAAGAACCGGCATGTTAATGATATGATGCATGACATGATAAGTTAATGATGCAAAACATGTTAAAAATATATTATTTGCATAGCACATTGATGATACACATTAGTGAGGCATTATTAACAAGAGATAATGTTTTTCCAATTTTATTCGTCACGTTTTCCTTCATAAACATTTTTGATTTTACAAGTTCTCTATGATGCACGATGTATAATTGCAAGTATGGAATGCACAGTTCGAAATGGCTCGTTGCGCTGATCGATTTAGACATCTCATTTGTCGAATTTGGAATTACGAAATTAAAGTTGTGAATTTAATAAGAAATAGTCATTTAATAGTATTTAAATTATGTCGAAATTTTAAATTTCTCAAAAATTAATTTAGATAACATATCCATATTCCTGGCATTTTTCTGGTAAAATTTCATATAAAACACTTTGCACTAGGAGCTATAAATTAAAAGATATGACTAATACATTGTTGAATAAATTATTGCAAAAAGAAAAGGAGTGAACAGACCGTCAGACGGAATTCACAGATTCATAGATGATGAATGTATCTTGGGAGGATTCGTCGACTGTCCAAACTGAAGAAAACGGTGATTCAGGGTTCTGAATTTTTGGTACTTGGGTCATCCCAGACGTAGACGAAACCACCAACCAATTGAGCTACTGCTTTGGTTTTGAAGAAAAAAATATATAGAAAAGACAATGTGTCGTGTGTAGCCTAGCAGCTGAATCGAAACACCACGTGCAACACAAGCCAGCTTCAACTAGCTAGCTCGGTTAAGATGTCATACGTTTGCACGACTAAAACTGAACGTCCTGCGGAAAATCGGCAGTGCGTCGCAGCTAGCTGTATCTATTTTTGACGGATGATTGCGAGAGCGTCAGAGATCCGATTTAGATAAAACTTGTTGCGTTGGAAAGCCGGTGCATCCGAGATTAATATTCCATGGAGATCTGCGACTGACGAACACTATACAGGACGGGAGCTAGAGGGGAACAAAGATGAAACTGCATCTGAAACTGAAATCTTTGATAGAAAAACGTCAGTGAGATTCATCGGATTTGGCATGAAGCTTCCGAGCATTATACTACTCTATTTGATGCTCCGTTTGATTGTATGGCTAGATGGTACTACGGTTTACAAAAGGGATTGAAGACCCTCACCGGATCTCGATAGAGGAGGACGGGAGCATGCCCGGAAGAGAGACGAATTTCCCGGATTAGACTGACGAAGAAAACGTACTGTCAAACCGTGGATTTCCTCGATCTTTTGAGGAAGAGTTTGAGAGCTACAAGTGATGATTTGAAGCATCGTTTGATTCCTCTTAATGATGGAAGTGTTCTTTTTACAGAGGCGTGTAGTTTGGCTCCGGGGGCGAACTAAGGTGGTCGGGAAAAATCGAGGATCAGAGGATGCCGAAGTATTTCGCACTGCGGACGAAACTGACAACAAGCGACGGGTGTGGACTGTGATATGCGTCGATCTTCCATAGAAGCTCAGGAGCGCGCCAGAGCAGAAAAACGAGCAAGGTTGGTTGCGTTGCGAAGCTGGTGTATCCGGGAACACTTGGGTGTGAAGGGAGGTGACGGAAATTGACGGGGTCGGTCGGGAAATAGCATTGAATAGAGAGGCCTGCAGCTGCGCGCGCGTGCAGCGACAGTGTGCAGCGGCGGCGCGGACGGTGACGGCACAGTGGCTCCGGTGACGCTCAGGTGCGGGGAAGGACTCAGGGGAGTGTATTAGGTTGAGGCGCAACATGAGGACGAGATGGAAGCGGCCGAGGTCGCGGGAATGACAAGGATCTATAAGGGACGCCGGCGAGCGCAATGCATGTAGGGCACTCGACGGATTGATTAGGCGAGTTGATCTTGCTGGAGACGAGGAGATCGGCGGTAGAGCTCGCGGACGGCACCTTCGGTCCTTGTAGATAGGGTTGCAAGCCGGACGGGCCTCCCCACTACGCCGCTACGCCGCCCCGCAAAAACGGCCCGCGAAGTACCGCTAGGCCGACCGCATCATAGCGAACGGGTCGAAGCGGTGAACCCGCGTTGCCACTTTCTATTTCTGCAAAACCGTGTACCCGCATAACCCTAGCGAGAGCCGTGAGTCCTGATGCTGGGGTCGATGGCAGCGCCGCTGCCGCCATCTCCACAGCCGTCCCCCGCCCATGCTGGAGTTCCCTCGCCGTCACCGCTCCACCTCTGCCCCCCGCCCATGTCCCTGTCCTGGCTGCTGCTCCACGTCTGCCCCCCCCTCGGCCCGCGCCCCTGTTCCGGATGCTGCTCCATGTCCGGCTACCGCGCGTGCCCCTGTTCCGGCTGCTGCTCCATGTCCGACCACCGCGGGTGCCCCTTTCCCGACTGCTGCTCCATGTCCGGCCACATCCCTTGCCCCTGTCCTGGACGCTGCAGCGGTGGAAGAGGACTCGCTAGCTCTTCCCGCTCAGGATCATCTTCTCCCTCGTCAAGATCCTCTCACACTACGCCATGGTAAGCTTTGCATCTTCACTTTCGTTTCTACAGCTTCTTCTTGGTCCGTATTCGCAGTGGTTCCCTTAGCTAGGTAGTCTGAAGCAGTGAATCCAACGCTTGTTTTATCACTGAAACTGCTAATTTCATCATGAATCCAACGCTTAGCTAGGTAGTCTGAAGCAGCGGTTCCCTTAGCTAGGTAAGCCATGATGAATCCAACGCTTGTTTAATCATGTCTGAACTTATCACTGAAACTGCTAATTTTATTGTTTGTTCTTGAGCTCCAATATTGTGTCCAGAATTGTCATTTTTTTTTCATGTTCATGAGGGTCTTAAGGTGGTTTCCAGACGGCTTCTTCAGTTCTGGTATATATGGGTTTAAAAGGAGATCATAGTCAATCGGCCAAGCAGTACATCAATTATAAAAATATGCTTTCAGACTAAACTCTTATGCATTTTCTTCACTTTCGGTATAGCTCTGAAATTAGGGGGGGGGCGCTCAGGATATAGTTCTAGCTTTATACAATACATGGAGAGAAGAATCGCAATAACATGAGCTGGAATTTAGAGGCACTCGGTTCTAGCTTTATACCTTGATCAATAGGCACCAAGCAGAGTCCATCGCTCCCGGTAATGTATGAGATATAAGTTGATGTATAGCAGTATCAGATGGCTTTGTATGTACTGTCAAGACGCCCGGATATTGCTACGGACTAAAAATATTCCCACATGTTTAAGAATATTGTTTGTACATGCTCCCATCCCATTCCCACATGTTTAAGCAAATTTGTCTAAGAAGTACTACTGGTTTTGGTCCTAAACATTGTTAACTTGTAATTTGTTTAGACGGTTGTTCTGATTTGAACAATATTTTGTGGTTCTGACTATTATCTTTGTTTAGGAGAAAATATAAGACCCACAAAATCTCCATCTAAGAAAAGGTTGAAGTCACTGGTACTTCCTATTGTTAGATTCCCAGGGGTTAATATCATGTGATCCCAGTCAATATGTGTAAAGCGATCATCGCCAGCACCGTCTCAGGCTCCTCGTAAGTTATCATGTTTACTCTGGATATAACTTTTCATATCAATTGTGTGTGTATCTTAAATAGAAAATGTCTTGGCATAAATTATTTGTTCATTTCAAATTTCATAGGTCATACACGTAGATCAAATAGAAGGAAACTTAAATCTGAAATGTGGAATGATTTTGATCCTTTGTACGATGGCAACAAACTTATGGAAGCCAAATGTAAACATTGTAAGAGGGTTTTTGCGGCTGCAAGAGAAGTTGGCACCAGTTCTTGCCTTAGGCATATGCTAGTTTGCGAGGAAAGAGCTAAGATAAATGAATTTCTTGATTCCATGAAATCAACTATGTCACAATCTGATCGAAACAGTTCAGAGAAATGGATGTATGACCCTGAGAGAGCTCACTTTGAATTGGTGAGGATTATAGTCTTACATGAGCCGTCATTCAAAATAGTAGAGTACCAAGGATTTAGGAAATTTGTGCATAGTCTGAATCCTGCATTTCAGTTGGTATCTAGGACAACAATCAGACTTGATTGCATCGGTATGTTTGCTAAACATAAGACACATCTTCAAGAGGTTCTGCACCAATTAGACTCCCGTGTCTCTTTAACTGCAGACATGTGGACTTCGCGTCACGTTATGAGCTATATGTGTATAACTTGCCATTTTATTGATGAAAAATGGAAATTGCGGAAAAAAGTGATTTGGTTTTTTGAGGCTGATACACCACATGATGGAACAAATTTATTTAATATCATGTTGGATTGCATAGAAGATTGGGGTTTGCAGAAAAAGATATTCTCCATTACGCTAGACAATGCATCAAATAATAACTTGTGTGTGAGCTATATGCAAGCAAATCTGCTAGGAAAGAATTTGTTGCCTTGCAAAGGAGATCTTTTGCATCGTCGATGTGGATCTCATGTGATCAACCTCACTGTTCAAGAAGGCTTGACGATTCCTTGCGTGGCAGTGGTGAATATCCGTGAAAGCATAAAGTTTGTTAGAAGCTCCCCACCTCGGAAAAAGAAGTTCAAAGCCATAGTTAAACAAGAGGGAATTACTTGCAGGATGAAAGTCTGTTTGGATGTTCCTATAGTTGGAATTCCACACATTTAATGATCAAGACAGCTCTAGAGTATAGAAGGGCGTTTGCTTCTTTAAAGTTCCAAGATACATCATACACATGTCAACCCACAAATGATGAGTGGGAAACATCGGAATCTGTTTGTAACTTGCTAGAGGTTTTCCTTGATGCCACTATGGTAGTGTCTGGTACGTTATATCCAATAGCCCATTTGTATTTCCATGAGCTTTGGAAAATTTATCTGACATTGGAAAGAGAGGCTAAGCATGAGGAAATGACCATTAAATCTATGGTTAAAGTGATGAAGAAGAAGTTCATGAAATATTGGAAGCTATCATATTTGACCATTTTTCTTCCGGTTATACTTGACCCAAGATACAAGTTCAAGTTCTTGGACTTGTGTTTGAAATCTGGTTTTCAAAGTGAAGCAAGTAAATACCTTGGCAGAGTGAAGAAAACCTTCAAGGATCTTTTTGTTGAATATTCCTCGCATGATGATGAATCAACGATGGTGAATGATCAAGGAACCAGCAATGTTGGAACAAGTATTGAGAACCCGTGGGACCAATGGAATAAGCAAGTTCAAGAAGAATAAAAAAACGAGCAAGGCTGAGTGAACTTCATATTTATTTAAATGATGATGTCCACCCACAAGAAGATGCTTTGGATATACTCCTCTGGTGGTCCGTAAATGGGCACAAATACCCCATCATATCTCGTATAGCAAGGGATGTGTTGGCTGCACCTATATCAACTGTAGCATCTGAGTCGGCATTCTCCACCGGAGGAAGAATAGTAAGTGAATATATAAGAACTATGATACCCAGCACCGTAGAGGCACTAATCTATCTACATGATTGGTTGCGACCTCTCGGTATAACTCTCTCTTCTCATTGCTATCTACTATATATTGTTATTATGCTGAAAAAACTTATAACATTTTATTGTCATTGTAGGAACTACTCATGTCAGCACAATAACAGATGATGTTGTTTATGGTACACGTGATGATATTTATGGAACACGTGATGATATTTATTGATCCTTGAGTCCAGCATTAGGTATACCTTGTTCTTGTTATAGTTATCCTACAGTCCACAATACCCTTCTTAGATATTGACTAAATGCAATATTGGTACTATCAATCTTATGTATTTTTGTTCTTGTACTAGAAAGTTAGTCAGTACATGTAGAAGCAATTAGATTTTGAGCATGCATGGATGTTGTGGGATAGTGCTGAACTAGAATTAGCTGGGACATGTGGGCTGAAGAAAATAAGATATCAAATCACTGGATCTCATGTGAACTATTGATCTGTGAATCCTTGCCATGTTGAGTACTGGGAACATTGAAAGGTAACAAAATAAGTATAATCTAGATTAGTTGTGTATTTGGAAGGATGCGTTTCGGACGTCAAGCAAACAATATTTGCGTTGCCAAAAAAATCAAACACCACCATTTAGTGAAAGTAACTATTGGGAAGAGAAAAACTGTTGGTTTGCATCAGGCTTTCACTTGGTCATTTTAATCTTATTTATGTGTAGGTGATATCGTTGTTGGTTTCCTGGCCTGCATAGGTGCCCAGGTGGTGGTTTATGTGACCTGCATTTGCAATGTCCGGAAGGAGTTCTGCTTTGACCACTGCTGTTGACTGCCTCAACCACTAAATTTGAGTTGATCAACGGATTATATTGCTTCATTCCGAGTGACTAGCACTTTATCAAGTCTGGCCTGTATTTGTTCTGATATGTTTTGATATGTTGTTTGAACATGTTGAATTTGTTCTGTCATTGAATTTGGTACAATTTCTGTCATGTTAAATTTGTTGTCATATTGAACTTGTTCTGTCATACTGAAAAATTGGCCTAAATTGCTCCAAAATTTAGGCAAATCATGTTGAATTTTCATATAGCTGAATTTCTGTCATGTTGAATTTGATACACTCCCTCAGTCTCAAAAATGATGTCGCAAATTTGGATGTATCTATATGCTAAATATTGTCTAGATACATCTGAATTTAGACAAATCTTTGACATCCTTCTCGGGGCGGTAGGATTAGTTGTTTCTATTTCAGCTATGATATACTGTAAGATCACTGTAGCGGTAGGAGTAGTTGTTTCTGTCTAGATACGTCCGCATGACCATGTTCAGGACATACTAAACATACTATGCTGATGGCAGACATGCGGGCTGATGCGGGTTGCCGCAGTGAACCGCGCTGATCCAAGCGATTTGCAGCATCAAGCCGCGAGCGTCTGTGCTGATGGCGCTGTCCCGCCTAGCTCGGTAGCGGCCAGCCGCAACCCACCCCGCCTGCAACCTGACTTGTAGATTATGGTGATGCTGGTGGTTCTCGGCGAGCTCCTGATGCGTCCATGGGTACAGGGTGAAGCGGGAGTCCCTTGCGCAACTACTGGTGGTGTTGGCCAACCTTGGGAAGCTCAGGAACATCACAAGGATGATTGGCCATGGGGTTTTCTAGGGTGTTGGCATGGTCGAACCTTGCTTGGATAAGAGAGGAAGGTAGTTGGGCGCCTCCCCGATCTAAACTAGATGGATGGATCGTGTTGGGTGGTGCCTTGACCAGCAGATAAGGCAAGGAAAGGGTGGGGAGAGGGAATCACATGGCATGTGTGAGGTAGCAGGAAAAAGGTGAGGCTCGGGTGGGTTCTTATTTTGGTTGGATTGGCACAAGGAAAAGAGAGGGGACCAGATGGATCCATGGATGGTGATCAACTTGATTGCCAAGAAAAGAAAAGAAGGGGAGGGGAGAGGGTCACATGGGCGTATTCATACACATATATGTACATTCGTACATGGCCACGATTAGGATTATATAAGGTGCTAGGTTTAGATGGCATGGTTCAAAGGTTGGTGGGGACCAAGAGAGGAAGTTAGATAGAGGGTTTGGATTAAATTCAAAATAAAAATCATAGCTCAAATGAATTTGAAACAAGAAGAAAACTCACAAGGATGTTTTTTTAATTTGAAGAGACTAGAAGGGAGCCATTATTGCATGTGCACTATAAAGAGAATAAAAGAAATATGGCACATGCATATTAGAGAGTGAAAGATAGTTACAAGCACTAGGATTTAAATATGGAAATTTAAAGGGATGGATCCACACAAATACACATGAGCATGAATTAAATCCAAACAAAAATAGAAGAAGCCCATTTGGTACCATGTGTGGTGGAATTGTAATAAGATCAAAAGATAATGTATAGAAGCATGTTAGTAGATGGAAAGAATTTTAAAGATATGCCCCCAACTCAATTTGGGCATTTGACAAATATATAAATAGCAAGACTCAATAGCAATGTGGCATGATGAACGTGATGTCGATTGATGATGATGCAAGAAAAATAAAATAACAAGCAATTTTGTAGTTAGGGTTTTCTCGGGGTGCTACAAAGAACACATGCAATGACTACAGGGGATCAATGTGTCAAACCATGGTCACAGAGAGCAAAAACACATAGGAAGGCAGCTTCCATATTGCATGTTGCACCAGTGTGGCAGAAGTTGCATCACAGAATCCACTAGAGTTTATGTGGTCATGTGGATCAATGTTGTGGGGCCCCCAGATTAATCCTCCGAGAATCCCTGTTATGCATACACCACGATCCCATGATCAGTTAGTCGTAGAACATAACCGACAAGTATCAAAGTAAACATCCCTTATAGCTAAGCGGATACATGTCATACCTTACATGCCCTTATGGCTACAGCAATCATCCTCAGCGAAACTTCATCAAGCATAGAGCCCAAGTCATGCCTTAACCTATAGGCAACTGACTAGGAGAAACGTCCTAGCTCGCATAGTCATCAACTTCACCTTCTTCTTGATATCTGACCAAGTTAATAGCCAGGGACAATGCCAGTGAGTACTTTGAATATACTCACAAACCACCTTAAGATAATAATAATAACAAGAGAATATGCAATATGGTTGTGGTAATAGGAGGGCTCTAGGAGAGGTTCTTTTCTCAAATAGTTTCTCTTGTAGCTATAGCATCTACATATGTTTGTTGAAAACTTTTATAAAACATTTTGGAAACCTTTTTGAAAAGTTTTAGAAAACACTAGGACTGGGTCATCTCGTGACCAAAACTCCTTTACTTCCCTTTCCGACCATACACTACAAGAAATGTGTTGACTAATGACCTTTTTCTAACGACCATGATTTTTTTGGTCATAGATCTATGACCATTTCAAACCAAATGGTCCTAGGACATTTGAGAGGGTCTAAACCCTGAAAAACTAGGACCATTTTTTTTCAGAAGGTCATAACTTGCTTACCCCAATTGGTCATACATAGAAAACACTAGTCTATGACCTTAATTTTGGGCGACTACGACCAATTTAAATGGTCATGGGTGTTATTCATGATGACTTAACAGGACCGACCACCACCTCAGCAAGTTGATCTAAGTGTCGTGTCCATGTGTTAACTTTTGTTGACGTGTCTTCTTATGTCATATACATGTGTCAATTTTCGCTTAGTGTCCACATGTTGACCTATTGACCTGCCACTGATTAGTTGACCAAGTTGACTAGGACCCAAAATTTTGGAACATTCTATTGGTAGGTTCTTCACAAAAGACCTATTTTTAGCATTGAGAAGTAAAAAATTACTTTTTTGTGCAACAAAAATAAAAACTTCTGAGACAATATTTGTTTGCCATGCCTAGATGCATATTACCCCCCTTTAACCAACAGAATCCCACTAACCTCCTTAACTCGGCATGATACCTCATAACACCGTAGCATATAGCCAACTAATGACAAGAAAGAATTAGCCTACCCACGGATCAATCCCACTGAAACAGATCTCAGCCATGCACGTGGCCTCCATCCAACTCCGAAATGTGATCTCTCGTGGAGGATTTTTGGCTGAGGCGCGAAAGGAATCTAAAATTGGACTGAGCGAGGGGAGGTACGGCCCCAAGCCGAGCTATGCCCTCTCGGCCCGAGCCCCAACCCCATCAAACAGAGCACTCCATCTTGACCTACCCCTCACAGCTCCTCCTCCCTCCTCCCCTTTCCTCCACCGCCGCCGGTGGCCTAGATCACGGCCAACTTCGGAAACTACCAGCCCCATCGACCGTCTCTTTGGAACCCCCCTCCCCTCTCTCTATTCCACCCCGTGGAATTACAAACTAGGACCTCCAACAGAAGCCCTAGTCCGGGATCCCGGTTGTTCAGAGCGGAGCAGCAGGTCCATGGTGATGGCAGTGCCCTGGCAGCGGGTGGTGGTGAACATGATAGGTGACCAACTTCACGCCCGGGGAAGATTCGGTCAGCCTGCAAGCCCCAGCCCTCACCGACGCAGATGTCCCCGTGGCCTTGCTTTGTCACCGCATGTGGCTGATACAGCCCCATCTCCGTCCAGCCCTCCTAGTCAATGATGACGCGGATCAGGTCTTCTTCAACGAGCTCCATCCACCACAAGTCAGGTGTACACGGGCTCTCCCTTTATCTAGATTTGTACTTTCTTGTTGTGCTCCCATTATTCTCGGCGATTTGTTTGACTAGATCTCCCTTCAGATACCACCCAATTTTTTTACTGTATCTATTGTAAGCAAATGTAGCTAACCAACGCTCTTTTGTGATAAACAACACTGGAAATTTGGTCAAAATATGTGTTATGTATGCATGTAGCCGATGCTTGAATCATGACTTGTCTTGATGCTTGCCCTTGTATTGCCTTAAGGCTTACAGATTGTGTAACATCATTGACCACTCGTGAGATGGACACACAAAATACTTTATCCATCTGTTAGCTCATGTCCGTGTAATGTGTTAGGTCCAAGGAATATTTCAGTTGTTTCTTCAGTGCTAAGGTTGATCCTCACCCAAGTTCGTTTTGTGGGATCTCTTGTTTGTTGGGAAATACATAGTTTATCAGCCTTGGTCACTAGATATACTAGAAGCTATTGTTTAATGCTGAACCTAGTTAAGTTAAATTAAGATTAACACAATAATTATATCTGTATTATGCATTTTTTTGTAAAGTTTGCATATTAAGGAAATCATCTTGGTATTATGTACTGAGTACTGTAGTTAGTAAAGTTTTCTTGACACCACTCTGAATTTTGTTCGAGAAACAACAACATATAGGAGCTGGGATTTTACTTTAGGAGCCAAAATGATACACTAAAGCTAGACACTTACATGTATAGTTTTTCTTACAAAAGGAGTGAAAAAATTAGTACAGTCATTGCTTATATGCAAATGGGGAATTGTAACCAATATTTTGCAATAGTACTTCTGTAGTTGTTATTGCTTCTATTAAATTGCACCATGAGTTGTAGAGTAAAAGCATGGAACTTCTTTTCTTGCATCAGTTGAATATATTTTAGCATCGACTCTCTCTCTACAAGAAGAGGTGGTGTTCTGTAGCGTATATTTATACATGCTATCAACCATTACAGTCATTAAGGTTGATCGAAACTTGTGATATGTTGGTACTTGCAGTTTATAGTTTCTTGTATGAATAATGTGCTTAAGTTGTCATGTGGCCTGTTGTACTTACACTATTTGCTTGCTGCTAGACCATTGTTTTGTGCCCTCATTCCCTCTCTTTGTGAATAACTGAAATGAAAATGGCAACTGATAGGCCCTTGCTGTTTGATTTGTTATGATGTGATTTCAGGTAGCGTGTGGTGCAGTGGCCACAAGGACACGCTCATGGACATTGATGCCAGGTCGACTAGGATGGCGACATCACTGACGTGCTTTGAATCGATCTCGGGACCAGCTTCATCAGTGTCATTGGCACCGTCTCCGATAGACACAAGGTGAGCATGCCTACATGAAGGATGCCTGTTTGTCCCACCTAGTTGAGATCACGACGGGGACCAAACTTTCTGGACAAGGCCATCATCCTTCTTTCTTTCTTTCTTCCTGCCCGGCATCTATTAACTATAACATTACTATTGTCATTAGTACTTTTTTCATGCATCCACAACCAAGGCATGGTCTTCAATTAGATCAGATCTGGTGTGTATCCATATGTTGTGCAAACCTGTCCGCCCCGTCCTTCCTTCTATATTTCTACTGCTAGAATTACTTTAGGCCCCTCCTCTGGAGTGTATCCATCCGTTTCGGGCAACATTACTATCCTAAAACAATTTAATTACGTACATAATCCTTGGCTTGTCAAGCAACGAGAAAAACAATAACATAGATGGTTAATTAAGTACTGTTAGCAAGTCCACCACCAGCTCTGGTGGTCACATTTTGTTAAAGCGCTTTGTTATGGTGGCAACTGCTCTGTTGCATTGTCTAATGCGATTAAGTGCACACAAGATACTTTTCAATGGGATTGGGATGCAGGCTACGTATTTAAATTAGTCTGAACGTCCTTAACCGAGCGGTATGGGAATATTCTTGGCTGCATGCGTATATGGAAGTTGTGACTAGCTATGGCTAGTATTGTTTGCGTCTGATTGCTACTTTATTTTTCCTAGCTACTATTTATTTTTCCACGTGGGTTTCTCCTAGGAAATTAGTATTGCTATTTTCTATCCACGGACATGGTTTAGCTTAAAAAAATTCAATGCTTAGACAAGACTAGAAATGGAAAATCACTACTACTGAAATATAGTTTTACACTAATTAAAATCATTACCACCGGTTTGCCTACCTTCTCCTAGAAAACAAATTAATGAATACAATGCAAATGCATTTGAACTGTTGTGAAAAAAATTTGCTACATCTTTGTTCGGAAGTTGACGAGTCGAGTCGAGTCGACATGTCGACGTTTAGGCGACAACTGGGCGTTGGGCGTAATAATAATAAATAATAAATAATATGACAGGAAAATGAAATTATGGAGGAAAATTAGGAGATTTAGGAACATTAATAACAACTAGAATAAGCATAAGTTCAACAATATAAGGTCTAGAAGTTCGAAACACAAATTTAACCCACATAGTTTCAACACAAAGTCATGAAAGCTAGGTTCAAACAGCCAAAGCCAAGCACTGAAGCAACAACCAAGGCCAAGCACTCCTACACATCATCTTCATCATACTCCAAAGCATCGGAGTTCTCCCCATCAACCTCATTATCTTCACCACCATCAAGCTGAGATTGATTACCCTTGGCGCCCACCACATCATCATCAACATCTTCATCATCACAAATGAAGGGATCTTGATCTAACTCGTCCACATTTTGTGGTGCACGTCTAGTATAAAAATTCCCACACCTAGGCTAATTGCGATGAAGAAGCGATGATGATGTAGTGGCAGCAGCATCTACTTGGTCCCATGTGAGATCATCCTCCTCGTGCACTCGCTGAACCACTTCGGCGTCCTTGTCAACCCACTCATTGTCCCATTGGAACTCTTCTAGGAAGAGAGGGTTAACTTTATTACCTTCATGGTAAAGCCTACCAAATCTCTCCTGAATCTTGCTGTTGAAAGATATGTAGGAAAGATCATCCAACTTCGGATGTCCCAACTTGTTCCTCTTCTTGCAGTGGATCTGAAATTAACATGAAACAACAGCCCATAATTGAACCACTTGCTAATTGCTAGAATTCTGAAATTATAAACAGCCACAAGAGACTTGTCCACTCACCCTCTCAAAGGTGCTCCAATTGCGCTCACAAGCAGAGGCTGATGCACACAAACCGACTATACGCCTTGCAACCTTAGTGAGTGGAAATGCTTGGCCACTGATACATTGCAAATGTATCTATAATTTTTGATGTTCCATGCTTGGTTTTACCCACTTTCTTGTGTTTTGTTCCAACTTTAGAGTACTTTTCATATGATTTCTTGGGCTAACCTAGTAACAAGAGCCACAGTGCCAGCTGCCTGTTTTCTGCTGTTTTTGTTTCCAGGAAAGTCCGAAAATGAATATTCTCGGAATTGGACGGGACAAAAGCCAAAGTGCCTATTTTTCTAGAAGGGATCAAGTGCCAGAATACAAGACGGAGAAGGGCCAGGGGCCAGCCACACCACCTGGCCGCGCGACCAGGCTAGGCCCGCACCAAGGGGTGGTGTGGTGGCTCCCGGCACCCCCTCGGCCTCTCCTTCCGCCTATATATTGCTCTTGGGACGAAAACCCTAATTACCCGATCAAAAATCCACGAAATAGTCTATAGCCGCCGTCATCTCCATCCCAAGATCGGGAGGGATCTGAAGCTCTTCCCGGCACCTTGCTGGAGAGGGGAATTCACCCTAGAGGCCTTCTTCATCACCATGCAAGCCTCCAGTGTGATGTGTGAGTAGTTCATCCTTGGACTACGGATCCATGTAGTAGCTAGATAGCTGGTTCTCCTCCTTTGTGCTTTCATGTTTAGATCTTGTGAGTTTTGTTCATAATCAAGATCATCTATTTGTAATTCTGCATGTTGTGTTTGCGGGGATCCGATGGATATTGAAATCCTATTTCAGATTGATTATTGATTCTATCATGTCTTTGTTATTTGTGATCTTGCATGCTTTCTATTGTTTGTAGCTATCTTGGCCAAGTAGATGCTAGCAACTCCAAGAGTTAGTATTTATGCTCGATAGTGGGTTCATGCCATTGATAATCTGGGGAAGTGACAGAAATCTCTAAGGTACTAGATGTGTTGTTGCTACTAGGGAGAAAACAACAATCCTTTGTTCATAGAACAATCGTATTGTTTACTTTACACGCAGTTCGTAAAGCAATAATCTGTTGCTTGCAACTTAATACTGGAGGGGGTTCAGATGATAACCTGAAGGTCGATTATTAGTCATAGATGCAGTTGGATGGCGGTCTATGTATAATGTTGTAATGCCCAATCAAGTCTCAAAGGAGTCAAGATGATTAGTATATGCATGTATTGCTTTCTCGGTGTTTGTCAATTGCCCCGCTGTAATTTGTTCACCCAACATGTTATCTATCTTAAGGAGAGCCACCTCTTGTGAACTATGGATCCCGGTCCTTGTCTTTTACATACAATCTACAATCTTTTACTGCTTTGTGTTTACTTTTTGCAAACTTTTACTTCTTTCCATTCGATACGTTTAACCCTTTGTTTTCCGCAAAACACGGTGAGATTGACAACCTCATCGCAAGTTGGGGACAAAGTTCTGTGGTTGTGTTGTGCAGGTCTCCACGTTGCTACTAGCACCGGTAGTGCGCCCTGCCAAAGCCTAGCTAGTAACACCTTTGGGGTGTTTCCTTGCTCCTACTGGTTCGATTAAACCTTGGTTTCATAACTGAGGGAAAACTTGCTGCTGTGCTCATCGTACCTTCCTCTTGGGGTTCCCAACAAGCTCTACGTCGAACGACGAGCACATCAAGATTTTCTGGCGCCGTTGTCGGGGAGTCAAGGACATCTTCACAAGGGGAGTCCCTCATAACCAATCTCTTTACTTTGTTGTTTTTGTTTTTCTTAGTTTTCTTTTTTGCTTTGTTTGCTTGTTTGTTTATCAAAAACACACAAAAATTAGTTTTACAAGTTTGCTTTCTTATTTGAAAACCCAAAAAAAATGACTACTCTTGAAAACACTAAGTTGTGTGACTTCACAAGCACCAACAACAATGATTTGATGAGCACACCTAATGATCCACCTGTGGCAGAAAATACTTTATTTGAGATAAAACCTGCTTTACTCAATCTTGTTACGAGAGAGCAATTTTCTAGTATTGGTAATGAAGATGCTGCTTCCCATCTAAATAACTTTGTTGAACTTTGTGATATGCAAAAGCATAGGGATATAGATGGTGATATTATTAAACTGAAATTGTTTCCTTTCTCTTTGAGAGGAAAAGCTAAAGAATGGCTGAATTCCTTAACTAGGAATAGTATTGATTATTGGACTAAATGCAAAGATTCTTTTATTGGAAAATACTATCCTCCTGCTAAGATTATATCCATGAGAAGTGAAATAATGAAGTTAAACAACTTGATAATGAGCATGTTGCTCAATCTTGGGAAAGAATGAAATCTTTGATAAAAAATTGTCCCACTCATGGACTAACTGCTTGGATGACCATCCAAACTTTTTATGCAGGATTGAACTATTCTTCAAGGAACCTATAGGATTCAGCTGCTGGAGGTACATTTATGACCATCACTTTGGGTGCTGCAACAAAATTTCTGGACAATATGATGGTTAATTATTCTGAATGGCATACTGAGAGAGCTCCACAAGGTAAGAAGGTAAATTATGTTGAGGAAACCTCCTCCTTGAGTGATAAGATTGATATTATTATGTCTATGCTTGTTAATGGGAAAGCCCATATTGATCCAAATAATGTTCCTTTAGCCTCTTTGGTTGCTCAAGAAGAGCAAGTTGATGTGAACTTCATAACAAATAACAATTTTGGCAACAATGCTTATGGTAATAATGCTTATAGGAACACTTTTGGTAACAACAATTATAGGCCCTACCCTCCTAGTAATACTTATGGCTATAATGGTAAACATGAATTACCTAGTGAAGGAATAATTTTAGAAGTTGAAAGAGCCACTAAAAACTTCATGCAAATGCAATATGAGCAAAATAAACTATTTACTAAAACTATGGAGGAACAATCTATCATTTTGAAGAACATTAGCCATCAACTTGAGAGTCTAAATAGGGAATTTCCTAGTTTACAATTGAAACTCTCTAATGCTGAAAGAAATATATCATCTTTGTCTGAAGCTCAATCTTCATTGATTAACAAAATGGCTGCTAAACCTGAAACTAATGATAATCCCTTTGCAGCTACTAATGCTATACAAGTAAGAATTGATGAAAATGTTAGACTATTAGCTGAATTACATGCTAAGTGGGAAAGAGAAGATGAAATTGCTAGAAACATTAGTGTTTCTACTATCACCACCACTAGTGTTGAGGCTAGTAATAGTTCTACTACTTTAGATGATAAAGTTGATTTTGATCTTGATGGTTGCAATATCTCTGAAGTTATTAAGTTCCTACAAAAGCTTGCTAAAAGTCCTAATGCTAGTGCTATGAACATGGCTTTTACAAAACACATTATTGATGCTCTCATAAATATTAAAGAAGAAAATATGAAACATAAAGCTTCTATTCCTATAAAGCAAGAAGATGGTTGGGAACCCATCATTAATATGAAAGTGAATGACTTTGATTTCAAAGCTTTGTGTGATCTTGATAGTAGTGTTTCTATTATGCGTAGAAGGATTTATGATATGATTGATTTGCCTCCTCTTGAAGATTGTTATTTGAATGTCCCACTTGATGCTAATGCTAAAAAGAAACTCATGGGGATTCTAAATGATGTTCTTATTATGGTTAACGATTCCTATGTCCCTGTTGATTTCTATGTTTTGGATGTTGAATACAATGCTTCTTGTCCTATTACTTTGGGAAGACCTTTTCTTAGAACTGTTGGTGCCATCATTGATATGAAAGAAGACACCATTAAATATCAAATACCACTCAAGAAAGGTATAGAACACTTTCCTAAAAAGAGAGAAAAGATTTATTTTGCTTCTTTATGAAAACAAAATTTGTTCTTAATGCTTCTTCATTTGAGAACACTTGATTCTTTCTTTGCTTCTTATGACTAACTTAAAGGCGTTAAAGAAAAGTACTTATTGGGAGACAACCCAAAAGTTTTAGATGAGTCTTGGAAGTTATTACCTCTGTAATAACCTCTCCTTATCCTTTTTATTTGCTTTTTGTGCCAAGAGTAACCTCTAATGAGAGTGAAGTAATGTTTGGGAAAGTTGCTGTCCCGAAACAGATTTTTGTGCTTTACCATAAAAATTCGTGAGAGAGCTCTGTATGTCGGATTGAGCTGTAAGGTTTTGTGTTGCTGCCCCAGGTTGTTATGTAACTTTCGTTAGTTCAACACTTTTTGATTTGAGCAACATAAGGTCTTCGAAAAAAATCATCTTTACCTGCTGGTCTGTTTTGACAGATTTCTGCCATTTTCTGCATTTGCTTCTTGTTGATTCCTTCTTGAGTTCTTTTGGGGAATTGAGCTTTTTGAGGGAAGTCCTACAATAGCTAGTGTTCGAATGGAAGTTTATTTGGTGTTAGAACTGAATCTTAAGACTTATTTCTCTTGAGTGCACTAATGTTGCTAATGAGATTGTGTGAAGTTTTGTATGAAGGAAAAATTTCAGGTGTATGGAGGGAATGAGTAATGAGATGAAGGATGGACTAAAGCTCAAGCTTGGGGATGCCACGCATGTCACCCCAAGAAATATCTCAGAAGTACAAGCGTCAAAGCTTGGGTATGCCCAAGGCATGCCCTTCTTCATCAATAAAAATTCCAGGTTTCTTCCAAACGCTTCATTTTTATTGTTTCATGCACAGTTGTGTTTTTCTTGGAGCGTCTTCTTTTTCGTTTTCGTTTTAGTTTTTGTTTGCCATGGTTTTCTTAGTTTTCTGAATAAATTGGTTGGATCCTCTCTTTCATATATTGGTTTGCAAATAGTTTGGTTTGGTTTGGAAAAGAGTAGGAAAGTTCATACTTATGTGGTAAAAAGAGCTTGTTTTTGACTGTGGCCTATGCTTTGTCATGCCATGCTTGATATTGTTTTGGCTTTATGCTTAGTATTCTTTGTTGTAGCATGACTTGTTATAAACAATTGAGATTGCTTAATGTGCCTTGGATGAATCATACGTTGTTATATCATATTAAAGCATAGTATAGTGGTATTCTCCTTTGATGCTTTATTTGGGTTGACTTGACGCATGCTCACACCATGTTATGACTATCCAAAGTCACCATAGCCTTTATGATCCTTTAGTTTTCAACTTGTAGTATCACTTTATGCTTTGATCAATGATGTTTTGTCGCTCTGCATGATTATGGCCATTATTGCTCTCTTAGTTTGTCGCTCCCAGTCTTTTGCTAGCCTCCACAACAAAGTATGAGTTCCACTCATGCATCCAACTCCCTAAACCAAGTTATTCCAAAGAGTCCACCATACCTACCTACTAGCTTATGCTATTCCAAGTATATTCATGCTTTTGTTTACCTTCCACTTGTTATGAGAAAACTAGTGATTAAAGCTCTCATGAACTTGATGGCACACTTTACTTTATTGCCTCTAATAAACTTGAACCATTGGGTCCTTCTTTGTTGAGTATATGCTTGCGCTTTATAAGTTGAAATTAGCAGAACCATGTACCATGGGGAACGCTTTCAACATTGCACTTGTACTTTGTACCCCGTTGATATGATGTTCTTTTGCTTACGGATCCCGACGGTGTGAAATAAAAGTGGAACTTGTAAGATCATGGAGTTTGTATGTGTGTTAGAGAAATGCTTGGGCCGCTAGCCTAAGACATGCCTAATCATGGTGGAAACTTGCAGCATCACCATAATGAGCACTCTATGAAGCATCCTAAATAAAAACCTATGCAAATAGCAAATAAAAATATCGCTGAGATGCTCATTGTCTGCTTGCCTTGTCATTTTGATTATGGGAAAGCTCCCGTATCATGTGCAAGGGGTACCCTATTGGAGGTTCTTAATGATACACATATACTTACAATGACAAGAACTTACTCGTGACTAAAGTTGAGTAGCATGAGGATCGGTCTTCGTAAGTAAGGGGCATGAGATTTCGGTTTATAACTTGTCAAGCATATCCTCTTAGTTGTGTCACATTAACCTTAATCAGCTTCAAGATGCTTATGATAGGGGCAATGAGAGTGGAAAACTACAAGTACCATAATTTTTGGAAGCTCTTTATGAGACTTGAATCCCTACTTCCTTTTACAAAAGGCCTTTCTTCCACCATTATATTGAGTCTCCACCTTCTATCTTTATGCACCTACTTTGAGAGCATTGTGGCCATTCTTAGTTCTATGTGCATTGTCCCAAGACTAGTTGATTGATGCATAACTTGTTATTGCTTGTTTTAAACTATTGTATCTAGTCACTCTTATGAACTTTGAAGGTGTCATATGCATTTATATTTGCTACTCTATTGAGGGACAAGCTGAATACTACTATGCTATGTTTTCTTTATGTGAAACAAACAAACGTCTTGCAACTCATTGTATTCATGAATCTTTTCTTTGTGCCTTTTCATGTTGCATCATAGTTTCTTTACTTATTGCTAGAACTTTGTCTTTCATGTTATGATTGAAGTACTATGATCCTAGCTTTGAATGTTTTGCAAATACTTTGATCAAGTCTTTGATGGTGCATGTCACCTCAAAAATTATTCTTTCTTTTTATCACTTACCTACTCAAGGCCGAGCAGGAGTTAAGCTTGGGGATGTTGATACATTGCAAATGTATCTATAATTTTTGATGTTCCATGCTTGGTTTTTTCCACTTTCTTGTGTTTTGTTCCAACTTTGGAGTACTTTTCATATGATTTCGTGGACTAACCTATTAACAAGAGCCACAGTGCGAGCTGCCTGTTTTCTGCTGTTTTTGGTTCCAGGAAAGTCCGAAAATGAATATTGTCGGAATTGGACGGGACAAAAGCCAAAGTGCCTATTTTGCTAGATGGCTGTTTCTCCTCCTTTGTGCTTTCATGTTTAGATCTTGTGAGCTCAGTTCATGATCAAGATCATCTATTTATAATTCTGCATGTTGTGTTTGCAGGGATCCGATGGATATTGAGATGCTATTTCAGATTGATTATTGATTCTATCATGTCTTTGTTATTTGTGATCTTGCGTTCTTTCCGTTGTTAGTAGCTATCTTGGCCAAGTAGATGCTAGCAACTCCAAGAGTTAGTATTTATGCTCGATAGTGGGTTCATGCCTCTGGTAATCTGGGGAAGTGACTGAAATCTCTAAGGTACTAGATGTGTTGTTGCTACTAGGGAGAAAACAACAATCATTTGTTCATAGAACAATCGTATTGTTTACTTTACACGCAGTTCGTAAAGCAATAATCTGTTGCTTGCAACTTAATACTGGAGGGGGTTCGGATGATAACCTGAAGGTGGATTATTAGTCATAGATGCAGTTGGATGGGGGTCTATGTATTATGCTGTAATGCCGAATCAAGTCTCAAAGGAGTCAAGATGATTAGTATATGCATGTATTGCTTTCTCGGTGTTTGTCAACTGCCCCGCTGTAATTTGTTCACCCAGCATGTTATCTATCTTAAGGAGAGCCACCTCTTGTGAACTATGGATCGCGGTCCTTGTCTTTTACATACAATCTACCATCTATTACTGCTTTGTGTTTACTTTTGCAAACTTTTACTTCTTTCCATTCGATACATTTAATCCTTTGTTTTCCGCAAAACACGGTGAGATTGACAACCTCATCGCAAGTTGGGGACAAAGTTCTGTGGTTGTGTTGTGCAGGTCTCCACGTTGCTACTAGCACCGGTAGTGCGCCCTGCCAAAGCTCAGCTAGTAACACCTTTGGGGTGTTTCCTTGCTCCTACTGGTTCGATTAAACCTTGGTTTCATAACTGAGGGAAAACTTGCTGCTGTGCTCATCGTACCTTCCTCTTGGGGTTCCCAACGAGCTCTACGTCGAACGGCGAGCACATCAGCCACCACCATTTGACTTCCACCAATCCACTAAAAATTAATGGGAGCAGCCATATATCAAACATGAGACGTCAAGCTGAATTAATGAACAAATGATAGAGAAAGAAACTTACGAGGAATCTTTCTTTTCCTTCCATTGATAGCTATTTTGGTATCAAAGCAGTCACCACGAACTTGTTGGTAGTCATCAGCTAGCACATCAATAGTTCCAATCATGTCCTCATCACCATCCATCATTTTTGTCACCACTTGATTAAATGTCATCCTCAAGGTTTGTGCATAGTCGGGATCATTTTCCATTATGTCAAAGAAACAGCCAGGATTCAAGAACAAAGCAGCCCCATGTAACTTCTGCATCATTTGATCATTCCAATGCTTCCTATAAATCTGCATTAACTTCTCCAACAATGGCGGCTTTCTTGAGAAGCTTTCATTGAGTTTCTTCTTGCATATGTCTATCGCTGCTGTAAGCTGCGGCATTGCTGGATTCTCATCACCATCAACTAGCCTCAACACAATTAGAATAGGGTGTCATGCTCTTATGCAATCTTCCACGACATTCCAAAATGTCATTGACATCACAACCTCATACACATGCTTTCCTGTTTCAGTTTTTGCTAACTTGTTCTTTGTCCAGAAGTCAGTAACAAATAGTTTCCTCAAAGCTTCTTTATTTTTGTGCATACTTTGCAACATGTAAAAAGTGGTGGCAAACCGAGTAGCTGCTGGCCTCACCAACTCATTCCCACCTGTGTATTCTCTCATCTTATCAAGAAGCTTCAAATGCCTATAAATAAAGGTTGTCACACGCTTTGCTTTGACAATCCAATCCTTAAATTTGTCTATCTTGGCAATGTCCTCAAGCATTAGATCCAAACAATGTGCAGCACAAGGGGTCCAATATAGCCTAGGATACTTCTCCATTAACAACCTTCCTGCTGCCTTGTAGTTAGAACCATTGTCAGTGCAGATTTGAACAACATTGTCCACACCTATCTCCTCAATTTTCTGCCCAAGCAAGCCTGCCAAGTAAGCTGAATCATGTGTCTCACTAGATGCATCCACAGAACCCAAGAAGAATGTCCCTTCTGGACTATTGACAAGAAAGTTGATCAAGTGTCTTTGCTTCCTATCCGTCCAATCCGACATAAGAGTGCATCCATAGGTTTTCCAAGCAAGTTCATGTTTCTTCCTCATGTCGGATAAATCATTGACAGCTTCTTTGATGTATTTGTCACTTGCCTCATGATAGCTAGGTGGTTTCAGACCATGTCCATACTTCCCAATTGCTTCAACCATCTCCTCAAAACTTTAGAGTTTACCACATTGAATGCAATGGCATTGTCATACAAGAACTTGCAAATGTACTTGACAGCCACATGTCTCTCAGCATCACTCTTACCAGACCTAAACAAGCTTTGTTGCTTGGCACCCAGGGCATGCCTCATCCTCACTATTTCATCCGGAGACTTCAGCAACAATGGAGCAATTTTTAGTTGCTTGGTTGGCGCTGGCTTGAAGAATGCAGCTGCAGCCTTTCTCTTGGAGGCTGTCCAAGAACTTGGAGTTGATTCTTTTGTTGCTCTAGGACCAGTACATGATGCTTGTCTTGCTTGTTCTCTCACTACCGCCGCAACTTCATCATCATCTTGATCACCACCTTCGTCCTCTTCACCACTATCATCTACCTCGACTGGCATCTTTCGCCGCTTCTTATCTATCCATGCTTGCATCTCTTTCTTGATCTCAGTGGTGGTTTTATTGCATACAAGCACATCTCCATAGCCTCCTAATAGATGCTGCTTCAACCTCTTGATACTAGAGGACAAAATCTTCCCGCAAAGAAGACACTCGACAACATTTTTTTCTTCGGTTGGCCAATATGCATATTTCCAACTAGGATCCTTTGACTTGGCTCTCCTCTTTGGATCCTTCTTTGGATCATATGCCTGACCATTATCATCCATGTCAATCTGCAATTGATCAACAGAGCAGAAATCAACAATCAGATGAGAAAGGAATAAGAAGAGGGGATAGCAGAATAGAGCAGCAAACAGATCGAGTGTCAACTGTCAGGTGGAGAGGGAGGTGGAGGCCTGGAGGGGAGAGCAGAATAGAGCAACAATCAGTCTGAGATTGAGGAGCACAGGGACACACGAGAGGGAGGAATAGCAGAGCTACAGAAGGGGCAGCGGGAGAGGGACGAGCAGACCTGCAGACGGGGCGCGGGAGATGGAGGAGAAGAGCTGCAGAAGGGGCGGCGGGAGATGGAGGAGAAGAGATCCAGAAGGGAGGCAGAGGGGAGAAGCAGAGGAAGAAGCCAAGGAGGGAAGAAGGCTTACCGGAGTTGGAGGCGACGAAGAGTGGAGGGCGGCGGCGGCACAACTTCGCTTCCCGCTCGATTCGCTTCTGATGTGGTCGATTGACTCTGCCTCCCGCTCGATTTCCTTTTCCCCTTCAGGTAGGCGCCAATTCCCCCTGATTCCCCCTCCATTCCCCCCAAAAATCCCACCAAATTCGTTGGGTGGGCGACCAAACCACCCCAGTCAACGCCCAGACGACCAAGTCATCGCCTTTTTTTCCTGGGTGCACGCCTAACTGTAAAATCCTGGGCGTCGCTCCCAGTCGTCCCCTCCAGCGTGACCCGATGCCTAGGCGACGTTTAGGCGACGACTCCTGAACAAAGTGCTACATCTAATGCTTATATTTCTTTGAGATTTTTTTGTCTGCTAATAAATTTTCAGCCTTTATTTGTTAACACCAAGTGTAGACTGGCTTGTAGGAGCTTTCTATTTGTCTTTGAACAATAGCTTCTATTTTAGCTACTGCCACTTTTAGATGCTTGTTGAGACAAGTGTAGAATGGCTCAGCTTCTCTATCTGATTCTCTCTCTCTCTTCGCAGGCCCTAGACGCGACGATGGACCCTCATGCACCACGGCGTGGATGGAACCCACGTATTTGGTGTCTCTGACTACAGCTTGAGGATGAAGGGGCCCGTGTGGATGCCCGCCAAGGTGCTCAACATCACCACGGGGAAGTCGCCCTTTGCTGAATGTGAAATCCAAGGTGTTGTTTTAATTCCCATTGACTTGGTTTCTCTGTAATCTTGTAATTTTGTGCTATCAAAGTAGCAAAACTAGCGTAATTATGCAGTCATTTTCTTAGTATCAAAGATAAACTATTTGCAACATGATCAACATGCAAGTATGCGGTATGCCCTTTTCCTATATATTTGGATACATGGATATTATTTGGTTCTTGCTAATTTTGTGAACTGTTGGAGAACAACATACTTATGTGTTCCACTCTTATTATCATCATCAGTGTTGCTAAAATACATTTTACTGATTCATGCATTGTTCTGATATGGAACCTGACTTGACCTGTATAAATTGCACTTTCAATTGTGAATAGTTTTGGTATTGCGAGTATTACCATACGGTTTCATAGGGAAATTGTTCCTAGTTGTTTTGGTTTTTTTCTTAGATAGATATTCCCCTCATTGAGACTAAATTTTGGTGTTTACTCTTGTATAGGAGCTCTAGCCAAAGAAACTTGAATGGTGAAGTTGTGAAGCCTCACTCAGCAAAGAGTAGTAGTAGGCATATCTGGGTTGTAATAGAGATTGTAATAGACTAATTTAGCTGTTATTTGAATACTGTCATGTTTTCTTCTGTTCTGTTTGAAATATTGAATATGCATGTTATTTGAAATTGTGGAAAATGAAACCTGACCAGTGAGTCCCACTACTGAAACGAAATTGACACTTTGATCCTTTTGACATGTGGGAACATTTACCGAGATGAATATGACAAATGGGACACATCTGAATAGTGGGACTTGCTCCAAAATAATAAGGCCAAAAGTGAATACTAAATGGACTTCAACAGGACCAAACCTAGAAAGAGATAGTCCAAATTGTTGGGATTGGCCCGTTTAGCACACCTAATTTGATAAAAAATAAAAATGAATAGGCTTAATTATTGGGGTTAGCCCATGTAAAAGAGGGAGCTGCAACAGGCTGAATTTGTTCTAAGACAATTTATATTGGTCATAGATTTGCCACGTAGGATTGGCCACGTAGAATCCTCCATGGATAGCCTAGATTGCCCGTGACTAAAATTTTGGTCATAGAATCTATGACCATCTATTTTGGTCATGGTAGTCCATGACCAATCCAAAAAAGGTCATCCGTTGTCTATAGTGACCCTCGTTATGTGACCTACTCGTTTTGGTCATAGAAAGGTCATAGATGGATTACTATGACCTTCTAGTGACCACTAATTAGGGTCACCAGTTAGCACATTTCTTGTAGTGATACCAGCGTCAAATCATTTCCAAAGCCTTTGCTTTTCCGAAGTCCATTTTGAAATCAAAACCAGCACCGCTCTACAGCAACCTTCCCACCATCCATAACCGCGGACACAACTATTCGAATAGATTTACACTCTGCGGAGGTTGTACACTTTACCCACAAGATTCGATCCATCCGTTGCGGTTCACTACAAATCGTCATACACCAGTATGCGGGGTTCAGATAATCAAACATAACCCTTGGAAAGTCCACTCCGACACGGGCCCTACCCTATGAGTTGTTCCCCTCAAGACCGGGACGTCTGGATCCACGGACCAACCGGAGCACCCCACTCAGACCTGGAGGGGGCACTTTCAATGAAGGGATCATAGTTCGCTCGGTCACTCGCATGGGTGAAACTGCTTCCTCCAAGTGACTGCATAAAGTTGACCCTTTTTGTAAACGTAAGCCTGGATTTTGAGGGAGATGATCCCCCATACATAGCAGTGAGAATTCCCATATCAGAGTGAACTACTTTGAGTTAAGCACCGTCCCATTCTAGGGTAATGTGGTTGCACAGGTGAATTGTTCTGGCAAAACTGCAAAGAACCGGGTGCATTTTTGTAAACATTTTTCCTCCATCTTTTAGCATTTTGTAAAACAAAAACTTTTTATTTTCTCAAACTTCCGTTGATAGGTCAAACCTCACCAAGGTTTTGCCATAAACATTTTCTAAAGCTTTTTCAGGGGTCTTCCCATCCTCTAGTTTTGCATTCGGTTAAACGGGGTCTCCAAAGGGGTATGGTGTTATACACCATCTACCATACTAGGGTCAAGTAGGTGTTATCAAGGTGGTTGTACTTAGTTGTACCAATGTGTAATGGTTTGGAGGAGCCAAGCCACTACTAGGTATATATCATAATAAAGTAAAACAATGCAGCTTTCATAAAACAAGAAGATAAAACATGCATAAGTAAAATAGTAGGACAGGACTTATGAGCAAGAAGGTGGCTTGCCGGAAATCAGCAATCTGGCAATACATGTCCCTAGACTTCTGATGGCCCAAAATATATCGAGCTCGTTGGGGAACCCCAAGAGGAAGGTATGATGAGCACATCAGCAAGTTTTCCCTCAGTTATGAAACCAAGTTTATCGAACCAGTAGGAGCAAGGAAACACCTCCATGGTGTTGTTGCCAACTTGGAATCCTGCACAACACAACCACAAAACTTTGCCGCCAACTTACAGTGAGGTTGTCAATCTCACCGGTTTTGCTGAAAACAAAGGATTAAACGTATCGAGTGGAAGAAAGTAAAAGCTTGCAGAAAGTAAACAGAAAACAGTAAAAAGTTGTAGATTGATGGTAAAAGAAAGGACCGGGGTCCATAGTTCACTAGTGGTGGCTCTCCTTAAGATAGATAACATGTTGGGTGAAAAAATTACAGCGGGGAAATTGACAAACATCGAGAAATCATACATGCATATACTAATCATCTTGACTCCTTTGAGATTTGATTGAGGATTACAACATTATACATAGACCGTAATCTAACTGCATCTATGACTAATAATCGACCTTCAGGTTATCATCTGAACCCCCTCCAGTATTAAGTTGCAAGCAACAGATAATTGCATTATGCATTGCGTGTAAAGTAAACAATACGATTGTTCTATGATCAAAGAATTGTTGTTTCTCCCTAGTAACAACAACACATCTAGTACCTTAGAGATTTCTCTCACTTCCCCAGATTACTAGAGGCATGAACCCACTATTGAGCATAAATACTAACTCTTGGAGTTGCTAGCATCTACTTGGCCAAGATAGCTACTAACAACGGAAAGCATGCAAGATCACAAATAACAAAGACATGATAGAATCAATAATCAATCTGAAATAGCATCTCAATATCTATCGGATCCTCATAAACACAACATGTAGGATTACAAATAGATGATCTTCATCATGAACGGAGCTCACAAGATCTAAACATGACAGCACAAAGGAGAAGAACCAGCCATCCACCTACTACATGGACCCGTAGTCCAAGGATGAACTACTCACGCATAACACCTGAGGCTTGCATGCTGATGAAGAAGGCCTCCAAGGTGAATTCCCTTCTCCGACGGGGTGCCGAGAAGAGCTTCAGATCCCTCCCGATGTAGGGATGGAGATGACGGCGGCTATAGACTCTTTCATGGTATTTTGATCGGGTACCTAGGGTTTCTGTATCTGAGGCATCTTATAGGCGAAAGGGGAGGCCGAGGGGGTGCCTTGAGTGGCCGCACCACCCCCTGGCGCAGGCCAGGCCTAGCCACGTGGACAGGTGGTGTGACTGCCCCCTGGCCCCTCTCAGTCTCGTATTCTGGCTCTGTGCCCCCCTTGGTGAAAAAGTGACTTTGGCTTGTGTCCTGTGCAATTCTGAGAATATTCATTTTCTGACTTTCCTGGAACCGAAAACAGTAGAAAACAGGCAACTGGCACTGTGGCATATTGTTAATAAGTTAGTCCAAGAAAGTGTATGAAAATAGTCGAAAGTTGGAACAAAACATAAGAAAGTAGATAAAAACCAAGCATGGAACATCAAAAATTATGGATACTTTAGCAAGGTATCAACATCCCCAAGCTTAACTCCTGCTCGTCCTTGAGTAGGTAAGTGATAAAAATAAAGAATAATTTTTGAGGTGACATGCACCATCATAAACTTGATCAAAGTATTTGTAAAACATTGAAAGCTGGGATCATAGTACTTAAACATAGCATGAAATATAAAGTTCTAGCAATGAAACATAGCAACTATGTTGCAACATGAAAAGGCACAAACAAAAGATTCATGCATAACAATGCTTTGCAAGACGTTTGTTTGTTTCACATAAATAAAACATAGCATAGTGGCATTCAGCTTGTCCCTCATAAAGTAGCAAAATGCATAAGACACCTTCAAAGTTCATAAGAGTGACTAGATACAAGTAGTTTAAGAACAAGCAATATCAAGATCAATCAACAATTCTTGGGACAATGCACATAGAACTAAGAACTGCCACTATGCTCTCAAAGTAGGTGCATAAAGGTAGAAGGTGGAGACTCAACATAAAAGTAAAAGAAAGGCCTTCATATAAGGAAGTAGAGATTCAAGTTTCATAAAGAGCTTCCAAAAATTATGGTACTTGTTAGCTTTCAGCTCTCATTGCCCCTATCATAAGCATATTTAAGTGATTAAGGTTAAAGTGACACAACTAAGAGGATATGCTTGACAAGTTATAAGCCAAAATCTCATGCCCCTTACTTACGAAGACCGAACCTCATGCTACTCAACTTTAGTCACAAGTAAGCTCTTATCATTGTAAGTACATATGTATCATAAAGAACCGCCAACGGGGTACCCCTTGCACATGATACAAGAGCTATCCCATAATCAAAATGACAAGGCAAGCAGACAATGAGCATCTCATCAATCTTTTTATTTGCTATTTGCATAGGTTTTTACTGAGGATGCTTCATAGAGTGCTCATTATGGTTATGCTGCAAGTTTCCACGATGATTAGGCATGACTTAGGCTAGCGGCCCAGGCGTTTCTCTAACACACATACAAACTCCATGATCTTACAAGTTCCACTTCTATTTCACACTGCCTGGATCCATAAGCAAAAGAGCATGATATCAACGGGGTACAATGTACAAGTGCAATGTTGAAAGCGTTCCCTATGATACATGGTTCTGCTAATTTCAACTTATAAAGCGCAAGCATATACGCAACAAAGATGGACACACTGGGTCAAGTTTATTAATTGCAAGAAAGTAAAGTGTTCCATCAAGTTCGTGAGAGCTTTAATCACTAATTTTCATATAACAAGTTTAATTTGGAAGGTAGATAAAAACATGAATATACTTGAAATAGAAAATTCTAATAGGTAGGTATGGTGGACTCTTTGGAATAACTTGGTTTTAGGAGTTGGATGCATGAGTGGAACTCATATTTGATTACGGAGGCTAGCAAAAGACTGGGAGCGACTAACTAAGAGAGCAATAATGGCCATAGTCATGTAGAGCGACAAAACATCATTGATTAAAGCATAAAATGATATTACAAGTCGAAAACTAAAGGATCATAAAGGCTATGGTGACTTGGGATAGTCATAACATGGTGTGAGAATGCGCCAAGTCAACCCAAATAAAGCATCAAAGGAGAATACCACAATATTATGCTTTAATATGCTAAAACAACACATGATTCTTCCAAGCACATTAAGCAATCTCAATTGTTTATAACATGTCATGCTACAACAAAGATCACTAAGAATAAAGCCAAAATAATATCAAGCATGGCATGACAAAGCATAGGCCACAGTCAAAAACAAGCTCTCTTTACCACGTAAGCATGAACTTTCCTACTCTTTTCCAATCCAAATCAAACTATTTGAAAACTAATGTATGAAAGAGGGGGTCCAAACAATTTATTCATCAAACTAAGAAATCCAAGCAAATGAAAAACAAAATGAAAACGAAAAAGAAGATGCTCGAAGAACAACGCAACTATGCATGAAACAATAAAAATGAAGTGTTTGGAAGAAACCCGGGATTTTTATTGATGAAGAAGGGGATGCCTTGGGCATCCCCAAGATTTGATGCTTGTACTTCTTGGATATTTCTTGGGGTGACACGTGTGGCATCCCCAAGCTTGAGCTTTTGTCCATTCTTCATCTTATTACTCATTTCTTACATACACCTGAAATTTTTCTTCATACAAAACTTCACACAATCTTTATTAGCAACATTAGTGAACTCAAGATAATAAGCCTTTGGGTTCAGTTTCAACACCAATAAAACTTCCATTAAAACACAAGCTACTGTACCACTTCCCTCAAAAAGCTCAATTCCCCAAAAGAACTCAAAAAGGAACCAACAAGAGGCAAATGCAAATAATGGCAGAAATCTGTCAAAACAGACCAGCAGGTAAAGATGATTTCTTTTGAAGATCTTCTGTTGCTCAAATAAAAAAGTGTTGAACTAACGAAAGTTAGATAACAACCTGGGGCAGAAGCAAAAACATGCACTCCTCAAAAAGACATACAGAGATGTTACATGAATTGTTACGGTGAAGAACAAAAATCTGTTTCGGGACAGCAACTTTCCCAAGCATTACTTCTCTCTCATTACAGGTTACTCTTGGCACAAAAAGAAAATAAAAAGGATAAGGAATGGTTATTACAGAATTAATAACTTCCAATACTTATCTAAAATTTTGGGTTATCTCCCAATAAGTACTTTTATTTAACGCCTTTAAGTTAGGCATAAGAAGCAAGAAAAAGAATCAAGTGTTCTCAAATGAAGAAGCATTAAGACAGAATTTTGTTTCCATAGGAGAAACAAAAGAGATCTTCTCTCTTCTTAGGGAAGTGTTCTATACCTTTATTGAGTGGGAGTTGATATTTAATGGTGCCTTCTTTCATATCAATAATGGCACCAATAGTTCTAAGAAAAGGTCTTCCCAAAGTAATAGGACAAGAATCATTGCATTCAACATCCAATACATAGAAATCAACGGGGACATAGGCATTTATAACCATGATAAGAACATCATTAAGACTCCCCATGAGTTTATTTTTAGCATATTCATCAAGTGGGACATTCAAATAACAATCTTCAAGTGGCGGCAAATCAAGCATATCATAAATCTTTCTAGGCATAATAGAAACACTACTATCAAGATCACATAAAGCTTTAAAATCAAAATCATTCACTTTCATATTAATGATGGGTTCCCAACCATCTTCTTGTTTCATAGGAATAGAAGCTTTATGTTTCATCTTTTCTTCTTTGATTTTTATGAGAGCATTAGTAATGTGTTTTGTAAAAGCCATATTCATAGCACTAGCATTAGGACTTTTAGCAAGCTTTTGTAGGAACTTAATTACTTCAGATATGTTGCAACCATCAAGATCAAAATCATAATTATCATCTAAAGTAGTAGGGCTATTACTAGCTTCAATGCTAGTGGTAGTGATATTAGAAACACTAATATTTCTAGCAATTTCATCTTCTCTCTCCCACTTAGCATGCAATTCAGCTAATAGTCTAACATTTTCATCAATTCTAACTTGTATGGCATTAGTAGCAGCAAAGGGATTCTCAATAGTTTCAGGTTTAGCAGCCATTTTATTCAAAGAAGATTGTGCTTCGGCCAATGGTGCTATATTTCTTTCAGCATTAGAAAGTTTTAATTGCAAAGTAGGAATTTCCTTATTCAAACTCTCAAGTTGATGACTAATATTCTTCAAAATGGTAGATTGTTCGTCCATAGTTTTAGTAAATAATTTATTTTGTTCATATTGCATTTGCATGAAGTTTTTAGTGGCTCTTTCAACTTCTAAAATGCTTCCTTCATTAGGTATTCTAGGTTTGCCATTATAACCATAAGTATTATTAGGAGGGTAAGGCCTATAATTGTTATTACCATAAGCATTGTTGCCAAAATTATTATTTCTTATAAAGTTCACATCAACTTGCTCTTCTTGAGAACCAAAGAAGCTAAAGGAACTTGATTTGGATCAATATGAGCTTTCCCATTAACAAGCATAGACATAATAATATTAATTTTATCACTCAAGGAGGAGGTTTCTTCAACAGAATTTACCTTCTTACCTTGTGGATCTCTCTCAGTATGCCATTTAGAATAGTTAACCATCATATTATCTAGAACCTTCATTGCAGCACCCAAAGTAATGGTCATAAATGTACCTCCAGCAGCAGAATCCAATAGATTTCATGAAGAATAGTTCAATCCTACATAAAAGGTTTGGATAATCATCCCAGCAGTTAGTCCATGAATGGGACAATTCTTTACCAAAGATTTCTTTCTTTCCCAAGCTCGAGCAACATGTTCATTATCAAATTGATTAAACTTCATTATTTCACTTCTCATAGATATAATCTTAGCAGGAGGATAGTATTTTCCAATGAAAGCATCTTTGCATTTAGTCCAAGAATCAATGCTATTCCTAGTTAAGGAATTTAACCATTCTTTAGCTTTTCCTCTCAAAGAGAAAGGAAACAGTTTAAGCTTAATAATATCCCCATCTATATCCTTATGCTTTTGCATCTCACAAAATTCAACAAAGTTATTTAGATGAGCAGCATCATCTTCATTACCAATACCAGAAAATTGTTCCCTCATAACAAGATTGAGTAAAGCAGGTTTTATTTCACAGAAAGTAGCTTCAGCAACAGGTGGAGCAATAGGTGTGCACATGAAATCATTGTTGTTGGTGCTAGTGAAGTCACACAACTTAGTGTTTTCAAGAGTAGTAATTTTTTGTGTTTTTAGTAAAGAAAGCAAAGTAGTAAAACTATTTTTGTGTGTTTTTGATAAAGAAACAAGCAAACAAAGCAGAAATAAACTAAGCAAAACAAAAACAACAAAGTAAAGAGATTGGTTGTGAGGGACTCCCCTTGTGAAGATGTCCTTGACTCCATGGCAACGGCGCCAGAAAATATGCTTGATGGCCCAAAATATATCGAGCTCGTTGGGGAACCCTAAGAGGAAGGTATGATGAGCACAACAACAAGTTTTCCCTCAGTTATGAAACAAAGGTTATCGAACCAGTAGGAGAAAGGAAACACCTCGAAGGTGTTGTTGCTATATTGGAATCCTGCACAACACAACCGTAGAACTTTGCCCCCAACTTACAGTGAGGTTGTCAATCTCACCGGTTTCGCTGAAACAAAGGATTAAACGTATCGAGTGGAAGAAAGTAAAAGCTTGCAGAAAGTAAATAGAAAACAGTAAACAATTCTAGATTGATGGTAAAAGAAAGGACGGAGGTCCATAGTTCACTAGTGGTGGCTCTCCTTAAGATAGATAACATGTTGGGTGAACAAATTACAGTGGGGCAATTGACAAACATCAAGAAAGCATAGATGCATATACTAATCATCTTGACTCCTTTGAGATTTGATTGGGCATTACAACGTTATACATAGACCGTAATCCAACTACATCTATGACTAATAATCCACCTTCAAGTTAACATCCGAACCCCCTCTAGTATTAAGTTGCAAGCAACAGATAATTGCATTACGCATTGCGTGTAAAGTAAACAATACAATTGTTCTATGAACAAAGGATTGTTGTTTTCTCCCTAATAGCAACAACACATCTAGTATCTTAGAGATTTCTGTCACTTCCCCATATTACTAGAGCATGAACCCACTATCGAACATAAATACTAACTCTTGGAGTTGCTAGCATCTACTTGGCCAAGATAGCTGCTAACAACGGAAAGCATGCCAGATCACAAATAACAAAGACATGATAGAATCAATAATCTATCTGAAATAGCATCTCAATATCCATTGGATCCCCGCAAACACAACATGTAGGATTACAAATAGATGATCTTGATCATGAACGGAGCTCACAAGATCTAAACATGATAGCACAAAGAAGAAAAACCAGCCATCTAGCTACTACATGGACCCGTAATCCAAGGATGAACTACTCACGCATCACATCGGAGGCTTGCATGATGATGAAGAAGGCCTCCAGGGTGAATTCCCTTCTCCGCCAGGGTGTCGGGAAGATCTTTAGATCCCTCCCGATCTAGGGATGGAGATGACGGTGGCTACAGACTCTTTCGTGGAATTTTGGTCGGGTACCTAGGGTTTCTGTATCGGAGGAATCTTATAGGCAAAGGGGAGGCCGAGGGGGTGCCCTGGGTGGCCGCACCACCCCTGGCGCGAGCCAGGCCTGGCCACGCGGCCAGGTGGTGTGGCCGCCCCTGGCTCCTCTCCGTCTCGTCTTCTGGCTCCGTGTCCCCCTCGGTGAAAAACTGACTTTGGCTTTTGTCCCATCCAATTCCGAGAATATTCATTTTCTGACTTTCCTAGAACCAAAAACAACAGAAAACAGGCAGTTGGCACTTTGGCATCTTGTTAATAGGTTAGTCCAAGAAAGTGTATGAAAATACTCCAAAGTTGGAACAAAACATAAGAATGTAGATAAAAACCAAGCATGGAACATCAAAAATTATGGATACGTTAGCAACATATCAACTTCTTCTTAGAATAACATAATAACCAAAATAAATAATATCTTCTTCTGTCTCTGATATAATCGTAACTATCGATGTGAAGGATAACACATGCAAGTAAACAAAGGACCCAATCAACACAAGGCATACAAGCATCAATACAATACATAAAACCATCATATAACACAATATGAACTTCAGTAGGTTTTGATAGGTTGAGTTTGTTGCAATTGGAAA
Organism: Avena eriantha; assembly: GCA_910589775.1. Classification (NCBI taxonomy): domain Eukaryota; kingdom Viridiplantae; phylum Streptophyta; class Magnoliopsida; order Poales; family Poaceae; genus Avena; species Avena eriantha. The sequence continues at coordinate 205,523,333 of OU342740.1, forward strand.
TACTTTATTCGCATTGGTGGAGTTTTCTTTATGATTTATGTGGCATACATCACTTAATTAAGGAGCTTAAGTATAAGGCTTGGTTCTATATAATATAATAATATAAAAATGGTACCATAATATAGGTAATGATAATATGAAGACAACAAAAGTGGTTTCACTAATTTATCAATCTCCTTTGATTTACTATGGATTTTCTAGTGATAAAAGCTCTAGTTTTAGGAAATAATTCACAGAAAAAGATCTGTGGTTCCAAAAATTATTTCCCTTTAGGGTTAAGTAGGTTTTGATGGACTGGTTCAGTGAGAGTTGGAATCACTCCAAAATAATTACCAAAATGCCCTTAATAAATTCCCAAAGTCACTTCTGTAGCTATTTTGTTTCTTTCACCAAATTAGTTCTACATAAGATATTGATATGATTATAAAGATATAGGGTATATGTTTTGAGTACCTTTCTATAGAAATTGGAATCACCCAATTTGGGTTTACAGAACTACTATGCCCAATTTATTGGTAAAATAACTCTACACATAACAGTTTAATTCCTAATGAAATAACCATGGATCATAAAATTTGGGGCTCCTAGGGTTTTATAGATATTAGTATGCATCTCTCCCGGGAGTTTGAATTAGGTCAATACCTATCTTGCTTTGACCTAGGGAAATTCCTAAAGCCATAAATGAATTTTTTTGTCATTTTTGCTAAAGGAAAACCACATCTTCACTTGGCATGGGACAAGGTCCATGGCATAGGTACTTCAGATGCCTTCCAGAGGAAGTTGAAATAACTCAATCTGTATTTATGAAACTTATGGAGTGATTTATTGATTTTCAAAGATACATTGTAGTAGATTTAATCTCAGCAAATAATGAAATTTCGGGACAAGGGTTGGCTCTGCATGTTAGACAAAACATGTTGTTACAAGTGTAAATTTGTATCTGGGGAATATCTAGCCTTTTTCATTGTATTTAGCAATTAAATTAACTGATTATAATGTAGATCTAGAATAAATAACTAAAAGAAAAAGGGACGGGGCGAAACTGGGCCAAATCCACACGACGCTGGGCCTCACAGGGGAGAACCAGGACAACCTGGCTGGACAACACGAGGGAGAGGAATTTGAAGGGCTGACGGCGTGGCCCCGCCTGTCAGCGAGAGCTGGCGGTTGAAGGGGTATGGCGCGATGCCTGCCGTTGGATCCAGAGGAGATCTATGGCTCAGGGACGTTGTCTCCGGCGAGACATGACTGGCGGTGGCAGAAACCCTAGGGTGATGGGGGCGGCGCGGGGAGGCTCACCGGGGGCTCGGGATGCGGCGAAAAGGCGACGAGACGACCACTACTAGGAAAACCCTTATCAGTGGTGTTAGGGATATACTTTCCAGGTATCCTCACAGTTCCTCACTGACCAGGGTGGCCCACTTCGAGGTAGAGCTTTGCTTCACGGGCGGCCTAGTCGGGAGAGAAGACGGAGTCCAATCCGGCTACGGGAAGGCCCAGAAGACTTATCGACTTAGGCCCATAATGTTACTTGTAGTTCAAGATGTACTTTGTAACCAACTCTTAGTCGTAGCCGGATTGATCTCTCCTGTAAACCCTAGGCCGGATATCTATATAAGCCATCCTAGGGAGAGCCTTTAGGGCACACCCAATACTTTAGACCCTCAACTCGCACAGGCGATACCATTGTAACCCATATTCCGGCTCTGCCGTATTACTGGATTGCTAGCAGGAGAGGATCCGTCCAAAGCCAGCGGATTCGAACCTGGGTAAACTTGTGCGTTGACCGTCCCGGAATACCGTACGTCTCACCCCCTCTCTTCCGCAGGCCTCGAGGACCCCCTCATGGCATACTTGTCATCAATCCGACGACAGTTGGCGCCCACCATGGGGCAAGTGAGCTTCGGATCTGTGTTCCGAGCGGAATCTGCAAGAATCGGAATCGGCGAGACCATCACCGTCAGTCGCATCCTCTACGTCAGCGACGTCCCTCTCATCGTTCTTGACGAGACTTGGATTCTGGCTAGGGAAGCCGTGACTGCCTATACAATCATGTCTTTTGGCGAGATCAATGTTTACATCGGTTTCGCTGAAACTGCCCAACCCACCCCAGCGGTGATGATAGAGGTAGAAGAATCTTCTGGGTCCCCTTTGTCCGCGGAGGCGGCAGAGTTCCAGATCTCAGAGAACCCTAATCCCACCCAGCCCGCACCAGTTGCGGAGATGGTGGAGAAACCCGAGCCTGAAAAAGACCTCACGGTCCAAGTCGAATCTGGAGTGGATCTCCCTGGAGAAGCCGGATCCCAGATCGACCCACCCGCGGAAGTCGAAATCCAGGAGGAGCGTATCAACGACACTGATTCTGGCTCTGACGATGCCGGGACAAACAGGCCTTTCCTCAGGTACACACTAAGACGTATGATACTGCAAGGCTCTAGCGCAGATGCAATCCTCGAAACCATTAAAAGTTTCGATATGGCTGATCGTGAAAGCCGCAGGTACCTCAGAAAGCATGCATCGCACTTCGTCGGATATGTTTCATCCAGATCCAGCTCTGTTGATGCTGGAGAAAACACCGACTCGGTGCTGGAGGCAATTGGAACAAACGCCGACGTCCCCGCATCCTCGGATGAATCTATGACATTGGCAGATTTCCAAAAGTTCTACGCGGAATATGAAGAGGAGTACAACTCCAAAGCTGCAGAAGAAGGAGAAGCCATGGATGAAGGATCTGGGGAACACTCTCCCAAAGTGCAGGATGACATGGACGTGAGAGATAATCCCGAGGTCCAGATGTCCGAAAGTACCGATCAAAGCTTGACTCTGGGAAATGGACCCAAAGCCGTCTTTGCTACCGGCGCCGCCAAGAATGCAAAGAAGAAGAACAAGAAGAACAAGACCTCGGCAAAAGACCCTCTCATAGAGAGGTGATTGCCGAGGAATACGAGGAAGACTCGGATGGAGCACTTATCCCAGACGAGCCAAAAAAAGAAGCATCGGTGGATGGACACGTGATCACTGAAGGTGCGCGTAAACTCATCGATGCCGACTTACCCACACATATCCCTATAGCTGCAGAACTTACTGCAGATGAGCTGGACGAAAGGGCCCAGGCCCTAGAAGCGCGTCGTCAACAACTCCTTGATGAAGCCAAAAACATCGAGGTGGAGAAGAAGCGCATGTCAACCAAGGAGTACATGTCCCGCCTACATCAGAAGACACGGAAGCGTCACATAGATGACAACCAATTCCCACGTGTCCATGCCGTCCTTTTCGGAGATGAGATGGGGAAGCCATCGAAGGATAGCAACGGAGATTGGGTATACCCAACACCAGTGCAAAATACCGTGGCAGCTCGTGAAATTCTATCAACTAATCCAGGGCCAAAGGAGATACGCTTGGGTATCAAGCTACTCAACAAGGGACTGGAGCAGCAGAAGGTTGCCCTGTCCGGAAGTCCAAAACTGGTCTCGGATTCTGACCAATGTTGCACAGATCCGGCATGGGCTGACGTAAGATCCCATTACGTTCGGGCGCAGTACCATCACCCCAAACGCAGGGAAGACAATTATTCAAGAACCGGATCGTTGGGACAGCATCGCAGAGCTACACATAACTAGAGCAATGTCGCTCCAGCAGCCGAGAAAGATGCGATCGCTGCACTGAATCCGAGGAATCCTCCCTGACGAGAATTCAATGATCGAAAGGGAGAAGATAAGTAGAAACGTCGGGAGGAGGATCATCAGAGAATGCCACCTCCTAGACATGAGAGACGTCCGGCTGAGCCTCACCATGGTGGGAACGACGGATGAAGGAACGTCGGAAACCACGCTGGAACAAGCCGGCAGGGGGCTCGTCATAGTCAAGAACCTCCCCGGAACCGGAATAATGACGCTCCGGACGAAGGTCGGGGATCAGCCGGAAACTATCCAGCTGCACCACCCTCTCCACCACACAGTTATCACAACGTCCCCCAAGGAGGTCAAGGAGGACGACATGGCGGAGGAGGTGGTGGCAGAAGCCGAAGTCTGGCTCCAAGGCACCGCAGCCATAGCCGACATTCGGGATGGTCTCTATCCCCGAACGACGCAAGGCACATGATCAACTCCAACATAGAGGCTCGGCGCTATGAAAACAATGACGTGTACGTGGGCCCAAAGTGCTTCGGACCACGCATCAGAGCTACAAAATTCCCGGAAGGATTTGCTATCTCAAGACATATCCAAGCCTACGACGGCATTGCTCGGCCAGACACCTGGTTACAGGATTTCTTCCAAGCTTGCTACATCGCTAAAGGCGAAAACAGCCTGGTCGCAACCCGATATCTCCCAGTTATGTTGCGGAAGATGGCACGATCATGGCTCAATGAACTTTCGGCAAACACCATCCACAACTGGTATGACATGCAAAGTGCGTTCTTTCGGAATTTCGAAGGCACATATCGGAGGCCCTGTACGGTTGGAAACCTACAGCGTTGCACCCAGAAAGCCGGAGAAACTTGCCGGGATTATCTCGGACGATGGATCGACACAAAAAACTCCTGCGAAGGAGTAAACGATCAAACTGCGATTGAAGCTTTCATCGCAGGTCTCCCAATTGGTTTACTGCGCCATCGCTTGAAGTGTGACAAGGTTACTGATCTGGGAGAGATGATAGAAACAGCGAGCAAGTATGCAGATCCTGACGACGATGCAGAGGGATTACTCAATGCCCTGGTTGTGCCTCAGTCGGCAAACCAACCAAAGAAACAAGCTCAGAAGCGTAAAAATACCTCGGAAGAAAAACCCAACGCGGAGACAGCAGTGGTCACTACTGTTTCCGGGTCTGGAGGCGCGAGAGTGCGAAGATGGAAATTCCACCTTTGCCAAAGCCGTGCTGCACGCCCAGGAGTACCAGGAGATCAAGAAGAGCATAGATCCGTCCGAGATGCCCGCAACGAAGAAGGAGGTCACAAAGCCAAATCCGGAGTTCAAGGCATCAGAAGAGATGAAGACGATGCCGTTGAAGGATGATGACCCCTCCAAGCTGACCCAGATAGGCGTAGGCCTAAGTAGCGCATAGGAAAGCGCGCTCGTCATGTTCCTCCAAGCAAATCAAGATATCTTCGCATGGCAGCCATCTGACATGACCGGAGTACCTAGGGAACTTGCCGAGCACTCTCTAAATGTAAACCCGAACGCTAAACCCGTCAAACAGTCCTTATGACGGTTTGGCGATGAAAAGCGTAAGGCAATAGCTAAGGAACTAGCGCGGCTCGAGTTAGCCGGATTCATAGAAGAGGTCATCCATACTGATTGGTCGGCCAACCCTGTAATGGTCCCTAAAAAGGACACCACTGATTTAAGGATGTGTGTTGGTTATACTGCCTTGAACAAGGCTTGTCCAAAGGATCCGTTCGCTCTGCCTAGAATTGATCAAGTTATCGATTCTACGTTAGGCTCGGAACTCCTCTGTTTTCTCGACGCATATTCCGGTTATCACCAAATCCGGATGAAGGAATCTGACAAAGTCAAAACTTCATTCATAACCCCGTTCGGAACCTTCTGTTTTGTTACGATGCCTTTTGGGCTGAAGAACACAGGAGCTACGTACCAGCGCACGATGCAGTGTTGCCTCCATGATCAACTCGGACGCAATGTACATGCATACGTGGATGATATCGCGGTCATGTCCAAAAAGAAGGAAACACTGATTTCCGACTTGGAGGAAACGTTCGCCAATCTACAAAAATACAACATCATGCTTAACCCGAAGAAATGCTTCTTTGGAATACTAGCCGGAAAATTTAGTACTAGTTGAGTGGTCGATGGAATACCTCATGTCAGGAACCCATCATAACTTTCCTCTGACATCGAACCGCCTTCAACTCCTCTTCGTTGCTGCCCTGCCTATGTTTTATTCTCTCAGCATGTACATCGCATGGATAGAGGTGAGCATATGTCTAAGCAACGAAATTAGTACTATTACTAGTGTACTACTAATATACTATTTGCTTTTTTCCCTAAGAAGGGCATCAACAATGTGTACAAAAGCACAGCTTAAGGCCTAGTATGTGGAATACGCTAAGGTTCACCATATACATTGTGGAGAAAATAAAGTTTGTATCTTTAAGCCTAAGGTGCACCTCAAGCTTGTGGGTTGCCCATAGAGAATAGAAAATTCATTTCCCCTCTCTCCCTATTTTTGTGTGATTGTTTTCAAAAGGTATTCAAAATTTCCATGATGCAAAATCTTAGCTAGAAGTCGAACCACTCGTCAAAACTCTCTGTGGTTTCTGATATATTAATTAACCGCTCGATGGGTACCTCTAGAAGCTTTTTTCATAAAACTTTCAAAGCGGCCTACACTTTATTACTTGTAGTTAAAGTTTGACCTAATTTCATTAAATTCAAGAGCAATCTATCACGGCTACTTGTAGCTCAAGTTTGACCTAATTTCATTAAACTTTCAAGATGAAAAATCTTAGCAAGAAGATGAACCTTTCGTTAGAACTCTCTATGGTTTCTGATATATTAATTGACCCCTCTCCCCCTCCGATGGGTACCTCTAAGAGCTTTTTAATAAATCTTTCAAAGAAACCTACATTGTTTACTTGTAGTAGTTCAAATTTTACCTATTATATTTTTTCTGATTTACCTATTATAATTTTATATAGTGAGGATAGGCCAGGTGTCTATTATCTGAGTCTGACGTGCCGGGCACGTGCAATTTACTAGTACTTGTAGTTTCAAATTTGACCTAATTTCAATAAATTGACATAAAGTCATTCTAATGGGAAGAGTTAGCTGGGAAGTTTGAAAACTCATAAAACATGGGAATCGTTGGTATAACATGTTGGTCCAATATATATGTATGTAAACTTGGCTTGTGTCATTCATATCCAATATTCTTCAGACTTTTCTTTAGGAAAAAGAACAACCTCGCTCGTATTCACTCGAAAAATGTAGAATTGAATGTTCTTTCTTGATAGTTGGAAACTCACACCGACGACACTGTTTACTACGAGAAGATGCACCGATGATCTACCTCTAAAAAGACATTTAATTCAAGAGCAATATATGGCGTTTACTTGTAGCTAGCTCAAGTTTGACCTAATTTCATTAAATTGTCAATATGCAAAGTCTTAGCAAGAAGTTGAACGTATCATCGAAACTCTCGCTAGTTTCTGATATATTAATTTTTACCCCTCGATGGGTACCTCCAAAAGCTGTTTTGTAAAACTATCAAAGCAAAACCTAAAATTTACTTGTAGTTTCAAATTTGACCTAATTCCGAGATATCGACATAAAGTCATTCAAATGGGCGGGGTTAGCGAGGAAGCTTGAAAACCCATAAAACATGGGAATCGCAAGTACAACATGTTGTCGATCCACTATCTATGTCTGTCAACTTGGCTTGTGGCATCCACATCCAATATTCTTCGGACTTCTCTTTACAGAAGAGAACAACGAACCTCACTCGTCTTCACTCAAAAAATGTAGAATTGAATGCTCTTTCCTGGTAGTTGGACACTCACACCCACGACACTGCTTACTACCAGAAAATGCACCCATCTACCTCTGAAATGACATTTAATTCAAGAGCTATCTATCGCGCTTACTTGTAGCTCAAGTTTGACCTAATTTCGTTAAATTGTCAAGATGTAAAATCTTAGCAAGAAGTTGAACTTATCGTCAAAACTCTCATTATTTTCCGATATATTAATTGTGGCCCCTCGATGGGTTTATCCAAATTAAAAGCTTTTTTTGTAAAACTTTCAAAGAAAAACTGACAATTTACTTGTAGTTTCAAATTTGAACTAATTTTGATAAATCGACTTACAATCATTAAAATGGGCAAAGTTAGCTAGAAAGTTTGAAAGCTTATAAAACATGGGAATCGTTGATACAACATGTTGGTCCACTATATATGTGTATAAACTTGGCGTGGCATTCACATCCAATATTCTCTGAACTACTTACGAAAAAGAACAACCTCGCTCCTCTTCACTCGGAAAATATAGAACTGAATGTTCTTTCCAGATAGTTGGAAACTCACACTGAAGGCATTGTTTACTACAACAAGATGCACCGATCTACCTCTGAAAATACATTTAATTCAAGAGCAATCTATCGCGCTTACTTGTAGCTCAAGTTTGACCTAATTTCATTAAATTGTCAAGATGCAAAATCTTAGCAAGAAGTTGAACCTATCTTCAAAACTCTTGGTGTTTTATGATATATTAATTATGACAACTCTATGTACCTCCAAAAGATTATTCGTAAAACATTCAAAGCAACCTACAATTTACTTGGAGTTTCAAATTTGATCTAATTTCAATAAATCGACATAAACTCATTCGGTCAAATGGGCAGAGTTAGGTAGGATGTTTGAAAACTCATAAACAAAACATGGGAATCGTTGGTACAACATGTTGGTCCACTATATATGTCGGTAAAATTGGCTTCTGGCATTCAGATCCAATATTATTCAGACATTTCTTTACGGAAAATAACAACCTCAGTCGTCATGACTCAAAAATTTGAGAATAATTGAATGTTCTTTCCTAATATAGTTGGAAAATCACACCGACGACACTGTTTACTACAAGAAAATGCACCCATCTACCTCTCTGAAAAAACATATATTTCAACAGCAATCTATTGTGCTTACTTGTAGCTCAAGTTTGACCCCATTTTGTTAAATAGTGTCATGTGATGCAAAATCTTAGAAAGAAGTCAAACCTGTTGTAAAAACTCTCGATTGTTTCTCATATATTGATTGTGACTGGCCGATCGGTACGGTACCTCCAAAATCTTTTTCGTAAAACTTTCAGAGCAACCTACAATTTAGTTATAGGTCAAGTTTAACCTAATTTTGATTAATCGGCATGTAGTCATTCAAGTGGGTAGAGTTAATTAGCTGGTGAGTTTGAAAACTCAAAAAACATATAGGAATCATAAGTAAAACTCGTTGGTCCACTTAATATGTCTAGAAGCTTGTCTAATGGCATGAGATCCATATTCTTCGGTCTTTCTTTACGGAAAAGAACCATCTCGTCATCACTCGGAAAATTGAGAATTTTATTTCCTGATAGTAAGAAACTCACAGTGACGACATTTTTTACTACAACAGGATGCACCCATCTACCTTCGAAAATGCATTTAATTAAAGAGCAATCTATCGCGCTTACTTGTAGCTCAAGTTTGACCTAATTTCGTTAATCGACAAGAAGTCACTGAAGTGTGCGAAGTTTGCTAGGAAGCTTGAAAATCCTAGTACTAAAAACTTGGGTTGACGTATAAGAAAATGTGGTCCAGTTTGTGTGATAATTGGGGCGGTTGCATTTTCTTTTAACTGTGGTAGGTCTCGTAGGAGCGAGGTTCTTGAGAGCTAACACGGTCGGTGGAAGTACAAGTTACATCAAGGACCTCATAAAAATGAAAATTTCACCCAAGTCCATGCATTTAGCACAAGGACCCTGAAACTGAGCATTGAAGTGTGTGTTTTGAGGTTTGCGCATACTAGCATTCTTCGTGCTAAAGACTATCAGTAGAATCTTCATAGAGGCTAAGAATTGAAAAGAAGATCCAACGGTTAGCAATGTTTGGATTTGCCGGTCTTGATCCAACGGTCAATGTCTGAAGTTATCCGTACACTATAGAGTGTTATGGTATGGTATTGTAAGAGATAAGACAAGATAAATATAAGATAAGAAGTACTGCGAATGGATGATCTTTTGGGGAACCTTCCCTCCCGATGTTTGGTAAGCAAGTGAAAATTTTGAAAACCGGAAATGTTTGATTTTTTTTGCCACAAAGGACCAAAGTAGTTTCCGTCCTATGTACTCCTCGTCAATACTCCACACCAACGCGGCGACAAAGATGCCAGAGACACAAAGCCATCATACCAAGGTAGACATGCGCAGCACCACGTTGTGGATGAGGGAGAGAACAATCGGGCCAGTGCGCGAGGGAAAAGGGGAGGAGAGAGGGAGGATGAATGGTGGGAGCCAGCGAAGGATAGAGAAAACACACAATTTGTTTTGCGTGCATAGGTGATAAGTGGATATTTTCATCATGTTTTATACTATTGTTTTGCATTGTAGATGTAGGATCTTGGTATTTTAGGCGCTCATGTGCACATTTTATGTCTGTTTTCACCAGGATCAGGACATATGATGGATACAATGGACACAATTCTTGGAGCATTTGTACTGAGGATAAAAGGAGTCAAAAACAACGTAAATTGCTTATTTGGGAAATATTAATAATACCAGAAGAAAACCCGAAGCGAACAAGGCGTACAGACGGTTTAACGACCAACTACGACGGGAATAAATTTTCTGGTCGTATAGTTCTGGCCGTATAGTTGGCGCCACCACTGCCTCCTCAAATAGTTTCATGTTGTGCAACTGGATCGGGAGACGACATACGGAACAACCAAAAATCGCCAAAACCTCACCTCCGGAAGGCATCTGGTGGGGGAACTTGTCCACCGGGGATCCATCTTTGCCCTGCGCATATCCGGGAGGCTAAGGCATCTATTATCATCATCAACCGCTGCATCACCACCATCTCCATCCATCTCATCTACATCGTGTCTAGATCTTGTTGTAATTTCTATACTCATTGTGGATTTATACAAGTACTATTCATCTATGATAGATTCCATTGTTATTGCCATGATGTTGATTGCCTCCATGTCTGAGTAGATCTCTAGTTCTTGGGGAGATGGAGAAACACAAGTATGATATTGAAATAAGATAAAGTTTATTATGATATTCATCACTATGACCATGTGTTAGATTGTCTTTATCTTGATGTTGGGAGAAGTCGACCTCTCAATATTTGCCTCTTATGGGGACTTGATGGAGGGCACTACTTGTTGGTAGACGGAGGTGTGTTAGCACTTACAATGACTAAAGTTGTTGGCACTCCTTACGTATCAACTTGGGAACCGAGGAAACTCACAGAACACTATCCATTCCATGGGATATGTCCTATGAGATTAAGTCCCTTAATAGCGCAGTAATTCGATTGATGTTGATTGTTGTCTGCTATGGTTATGAGGATGATGTGAGCAGTGGTTGCTACCTATTTATCCAAATACGGAGTTCCTCCCAGACATACACAGTTTAGAATGTTCATGATAATAATCTTTACCTTAGCTCTTTATAATGCTAGTTGTGTATCCGCTACTCTCTAGGAACGCCTTTTCTCCATTGCAGTTCCGACCTCTCTTACATACGCGGTACATATTTTCTGTGTTCAGTTGTTTTACTTTACTTATTGTTGCTCTTATACCAAAAACCCAAAAACTCCTTTTTACGCAATACTCGCATGTTATCTTGTCACTTAAAACTTTATTTAGCATTTATATTGTAGTATTTAATTCAAGAGTTATTAGACTTCAGACTCCTGCTCCCTGTGGGATCGATATCTTTATTTTGAAACTCGCTACAAACGATCTGTGCACTTGTAGTCATCAAGCTATTTTCTGGCGCCATTGCCATGCAGCTAAGCGCGGTAGGTATTTTAGTTTTTGCTTATTTATTTTTGTCTTGCTAAGTTTTGTTTTGAGTTGAAGGTTTCCACCAACATCATGGAGTTTGAGCATATGACTAGTGCTAACCCACTGAACCACTTTGGGAAGCCCTATGATATTTATAAAAGAGACAACTCCAACGAGAATACAAGGGGGTTTAAAATAAATCCTCTATTACTTAGTATTCTACACAAGAAGCAGTTTACTAGGGATGAAGAAGATTCTGAGCCATATGAGCATCTTGCATGTTTCAAAGATCTATGAGGCACTTTTCAATTGACGGGATATACTGCTAATCAGGTAAGGGTTAATCTTTTTAGTCAGACTTTGACTAGTTCAGCTCTAGCATGGTATAGATCTCTACCCCCAGAAGCCACTACTACTTGGGATAATTTAGCCTTTGAATTTCTAGCAAAATATTACCCATTATCAAAATCTTTTGGAATCAGGCATCTTATAATGACTTGGAGGAATCGTCCTAATGAAGGACTAGTAAGAGCTTATATCAGATTTAAAGATTTACTTAATATATGTCCTCATCATGATTTTCCTGAATTGTATTTATTGCATGTCTTTTATGGTGGTCTAATTGAACCTAATAAAATTGAACTAGACTCTTTCGCAGAAGGAGCCTTTATGGATCTTCCTATAACTAAAGCTTGGGCTTTACTTAATAGAATTCGCGATCATATAGTTTCATGGAATTTTGATCTAGGAAGGTAAGGAGGCATAGAAATTGATCATGATTGTATTCATGACTATAATAAAAAGGGCCATGTTAAAGGATTATCTAAAGAACTTTATTTAGATTTAGATCTTGTGTTGCAAGTTATTAAAGCTTTTACAGAACACATCAAATCTCCAAAAGAGGGCTTGGTCAAGTATGATCCAGCACCCGAACATGAAAAGTAGAAAGAAGTTAAAGCAACACTGGCCTCCCTAGAACCAACATATGAGATACGCTTCCCTAACACTGCATAAAAGCATATTTCTAAATATGAACATGTCAAAGCATTACAGGAGAAGAAGGAAGAGGAAATTATGCCAGAAGTTGTAGAACATCTGGAAGAAACCAAAGATGAAGATGTAACCAAGGAAGCAATTATGGCTATGTATGCACATTGTAACATAGTTGGACTAGATAAAGAGACTTCTGTATTGGTTGAAGGTAAAACAAAGGTAAAATATGTGGGTAAGCATATTCTTCCCTGTATATTTAAAGAAACCTCGCATTATGGTTTATGCGATCTTAGCACCGAAGTTAGTGTTATATCTTATGCTTGCAATTTAGAAATAAAATAAGAAATAGAACCGGCTACAATGGAAAATAATGATATGGCAATCATGTTAGCCAATAAACTCTTAGAATTCCAATGGGGTTAGTTGAAGATGCAACTATCACAATTGGCAATAAAAACATTCCTATAGATTTTGTAGTTGTTGATATGCCAGCTGACACTCTTTTCCCTATTATATTTGGAAGAAACTTTTTGAGTGATGTAGGTGCCAATGTTGATTTCAAAAAGGAGATTGTTTTTCTTAAGCTTGGGAAAGCGGAAAAAGAATTCCACTTTTCCAAATTTAAAGACATCCTCCACAAATACAAGAAGAGAAAAAGAAAACTATTGAGGAAATGGCAGCTCTTTTCTTTAGTGATCAAAAAGAATAAATAAATGAAGACTTAAAATATGAAGAAATAGTTATGGAGGACAAGTCCCAAGAAGAACTAGAAGATGGATTTGATTCACTTCCCATTATAGGGCCTCCAAATAATGACGCTTTTGAAGAGCCAGAAAAGAGAGGGGATGAGGAATTACCACCCCCTGAATTGAAGAGTTTACCAGAAATCTTAAATACATATTTTTAGATGATACAAATAAATTTCCTATTATTATTAGTGCTAAACTTTCACGAGAAGAAGAAGAACCCATGAAAATACTTAAGGAGCATCACAAGGCCTTTGGGTACTCAATGGAAGATTTGAAGGGCATTAGTGCCATGATAACCGTCCATCCGATATTCATGGAAGAAGGTGCTAAACCAGTTGTAGAATTTAATAGAAGGCTGAAGCCCGAAATGAAGGAAGTGGTAAGAAAAGAAATTGTACGGCTATTGGACGTAGGTATAATCTATCCTATAAAATAAAGTGAATGGGTAAGTCATGTTCATTGTGTTCCTAAGAAGGGTGGTTTCACTGTTGTTCCTAATTGTGGGGCCCCGGATTAAACCTCTGAGAATCCGTGTTATGCATACACCAGATCCCATGATTAGTCAGCCGTGGCACATAACCGACAAGTATCAAAGTAAACATCCAATACTAAAGCGGATACAAGTCATACATTAATGCCATTATGGCTACATCCATCAACAAGAGCGAAACTTCATCAAGCGTAGAGCCCGAGCCATGCCTTAACCTACAGGAAACTGACTGGGAGAACGCTTGAGCTCGCATTGTCGTCAACTTCACCTTCTTCTCGATATCTGACCAAGTTAATAGCCAGGTACAATGCTAGTGATTACTTTGAATGTACTCGCAAACCACCTTAAGAGAATAAGAATAACAAGAGGATATGCAATACAGTTGTGGTAGTAGGAGGGCTCAGAAAGAGGTTATTTTCTCAAATAGTTTCTCTTGTTGATATGGCATCTACATATCTTTGTTGAAAAACTTTTATAAACCTTTTTGGAAACATTTGAATAACTTGTAAACTATTTGGATGGGGTCACCCATTTTCCTTCCTTCCGGTCATCCCATGACCAACTCCTTTCCTTTCTTTCCGACCATCTCATGGTTAAAACCTTTATTCTTTCTGACCATCCCATGGTCAAAAACATTCCAAAAGCCTTTGATTTTCTAAAATCCTTTTTCAAAAACAAAACCACCACCGCTCTACAGTAGTTTCTCCAACCCGTTCATAACCGTGGACATGGCTATTCAAATAGATTTACACTCTAGAGAGGTTGTACACTTTACCCACACCATACGGGTACCCTACCCTAATCTACACCGATCGTGGGTTGAGTAACTGGTCACGACCTTTGGAATGCCCACTCCAGTATAAGCACCTACCCTATGAGTCGTTCCCCTCAACACTGGGACGTCGAGTACCGTGGACCAACCAGAGCGCCTTTTTCACTGCAGAAAGTGTGCGCTTTCAATGAGAGGCTCATAGTAACGCCTGGCGGCTTGTAGCCGTTCGTTTCTTCTCTAGGTCGATGTCTCACATGGACCTTTACAAGAGAAGACCCAGCCTCCAGAGATTGACATCCCCTATAGTAGTTGCGAGGCAACTCATACCAGAGGAAACAAACATTGAGCCAGCCCCTTCCCATATAGGAGTAATGTGGTTGCACGGGTTAAGTTGTTATAGCTAAAGCTACGAAGAACCGGGTGCATTTTCATAAACATTTTTCGTCCTCTTTCCTGCATCATCTTTTGTAAAACGAAAACCATTTCTTTCTCAAACTTATCTTGGTAGGTCAAACCTCACCAAGGTTTTATCATAAAACTTTTTCGGGGTCTTCCCGTCCTATAGCATTGCTTCAGCTAAATCGGGGTCTCCAAAGGGGGTATGGTGTTATAAACCATCTACCATTCTAGGTACAAGTCGATGTCATCAAGGGGCTTGTACTTAGTAGTAAAAACTGTGTAATTGTTTGGAGGAGCCAAGCCATTACCAGATATATCTCATCATATATTAAAACAATGTAGTTTCATAAATAGTAGGTAAAACATGCATAAGTAAAACGGTAGGACAAGACTTATGAGCAAGAATGTGGCTTGCCTGGTGATCAGTGATGACCCACAAGTATAGGGGGTGTATCGTAGTATTTTCGATAAGTAGGAGTGTTGAACCCAACGAGGAGTAGAAGGTGCTGGCTAGTGGTAAGGATTAGGAATTCTCTGCAAATACTTAGCAAATAGATATTTAGGGGTTTTTGATAAAGCAAGTAAACAAACTACGAGTAAATAAAAGATAGTAGGAATAAATGTAGCAAGTGGCCCAATCCTTTATGCAGCAAAGGACAAGCCGGTTGTATTTCTTAAGATGACCAAACGTTCTTGAGGACACATGGGAAGACTGTCAAGTGCTTTCGCTTCATATAGTTGATTAATCTTCTTTAGCTTGCTAAGTGTTGTGTGGGTGAACCTGTGCTAATGTACCGACCTTCTTAGTACTAATACATACTTGTGATTATACCCCTTGCAAAAATTTGTAAGTACAAGAAAGTAATTAAGGTAGAAACCTAACCACAACTTTAAACTCTAAGACCCTTACGTCCCTTGTGTAATGGTTTCCTAACGGGGGTTCAGGTTTCTGTCACTTCGGCAACCCCTACGATTAGTAGAAAAATACACAATGCATTCCCCTAGGCCCATATAGGTGAAGTGTCATGTAGTCGACGTTCACATGACACCACTTAGAAGAAGTACACAACAACTTAAATTGAATCTTTCTCAACACAACTCCACTACTAACAGCATGACTGCTCCCATGTCCTCAAGAATAAAATGAACTACTCACATGACATCATATGGATCATGATCAGAGATGGAATAATGATGTATAAAAATCTGAACATAAACAATAATTCAATGGTTCACTCAATAGCATCAACTACAAAGAGTAATCAACACCGGGAAAGTTTCCCCTAAGAACTATGCAAGATTCAACTCAATTGTTACAGCAATATGGATGTGGTGACGAGGGTGCTGATGGTGATGATGGTGGTGATGATGATGATGATCCCTATGAAGTCCATCTTGATGGTGGTGTTGATGGAGACGATCTCCCCTCTCTGGGAAGGAATTCCCCCGGCAGAAATCTGTCTGCCGGAGAGATCTTTCTCTCTCGGTGTTTTCCGCCCTGTAGAGGCGGCAGAATCTTTCTGTGGTCGCTCCCTGAGTCTTAGGGTTTGGGGAGGATAATATACGCCAGAGGAGAGAGCCAGGGGTGGACCAGGGCGGCCACACCACCTGGTGGCGCGGCCCAGGGTGGCCCGTGCCAGGGGGTGGTGTGGCCCCCCTATGGCCCATCTCCATCCCCCCTTCTGGCTTCCTTCGTCTTCTAGAAAAATAGGATTTTCCATGTATTTTCCCGTATTTTCTGATCTTCGCGAATTTCGCCTCCAAACAACCCTTTTCCATCAGAATCCTGACTACAGCGGTCCATACTCCAAAATTCATCAACCATGCAAAAACATATGAAATAACATAAGTATCATCTCTTAATATGAAATATACAAATGAATAACAGTGAATTATGATATAGAATAGTGATGGAAAATGGACGTATCAACTCACCCCAAGCTTAGACTTCGATTGTCCCCAAGCGAAACTGAGCTCAATAAACATGACCTCAGGTTTATGGAGTGAAGAGTCGATAAAAGAATACGGACAAGAAGCATCACATTCATCAATACATAGATCATAATAGAAGACAACTCACTATTATATAACTTACTTGCAATAAGTAAAGGAAACACAATAAATATACATAAAGTGAATCATAATTGGTAATGGCAAACTTAGCTCTTGGTCGAAAAATAGTTGACAATTTGCTGGAGTTCACAAATAACTGGTTTTCAATGATTGCTTTCAAAGTAGTAATCATCAAGATAAGAGCAATGTGAAAAAGAAGGAACATAAGAAACATGATTGAATAACAAATCATATGAATGATAGAAACACAACAACTCAAAATGTTGGGTCTGCAACATAGAAAACAAAATTTTTCCTACGATGAGAACTATATGCCAAGATCTATCTACTAGATACAGAGAAACGGGTGGACATACATCCATGGAGAACTTACCCTTGAAGACAACGAGTTTTGTTAACGAGTAGGAACTCGTGGTTGATGCAGTCGTACGCTTGCCGATTTCAAGATCGTGTAGAAGTTCGAGCGCCGCAAATCAGCAGCGCATCCGTCCTCGCATACACGTTCAAGCCACCGGACAACCTCCACCTCCTCGCTCCAGCGATGCAACGGAAGCAACAACTCTTTCCAGACGAAATGCCACCAAGAACATGTATCTCGCTAATCCAAGACCATGGGGAATAATTCTAGAGGGGGAGAGAGATCCTTCACGAGGAGGTGTGATGAAGAAGGAGGAAGAGGGGTGCCTTTTATAGGAGGAGGGGGTACCCCTCCCCATGGCCGGCGCCCCATGGGGGGTGACCCCTAACCTCCCCCATTCATGTGGTGGTAACTCCTCCGCATTAAAATGCCCCTTCACATTCTCTTTTAAAGTCTCCACTTTAAATGCATTATAATTGTCTAAGTTTAATGCTCTCCCATTTAATAAAACTCTTTTATTAAATTTATTCAGAATTTTTAAATTACTTTAATTAACAAACATTCACATAAAACCCCTTGCAACATTTCAATATCACATGCAGAACCACTTTCTGCAATTTCACCCGAAACAATTCCGGTTTCTATCGAAACAATTCCTGCGCTTTGTAATTCTTTCGTCTGAAACATATGTGCTCCAAAATGGTGTCCGGCAACCCTTAAGTGTGTCACCCTATTGTTCGCGAATAATGCAGACATGATTGTGACTCCTCTCAGATCAATAATCAGAAGCGGGACCTGGAGATCCATACTGACTCCTACACATTCAACGATGACTTTTGTGATCGTGAGAACCTTTAACGCTAGTAACTTAATCCCTTTGTCTCATGATATAATACATGTCCAAGATTCGATCATCGGTATCCAAATACCTAGTTTGATCTTGTTACCGACATGCACTTTTTTCTCGTTCCCGTGATATAACATTCTAGTGATCACATCACTTGCTTGCAAGCAATCTTAATGTGATATCACCGACAGGGCCTAGAGTATATCTATCCGTCATCGGGATTGACAAATTCTACTCTTGATCCATGAGCCTCAACATAACACCTTCGTAGCACTGAATCCATCTTTATAGTCACCTTGTTATGATGTGACGTTTGATGTTATCAAGATACTCTTCCGGTGTTAGCAATTGACATGATCTCATGGTCTAAGGATAAAGATTACTTCGTATGATGTTATAGCAATAGAAACATAATGACTTGATCGTAATGCTATACTTCGGATGAATGTTCATCACATCATTTTACAAATGCCGTGACCTTGTTATTAACAACATCCAATGTCCATGATCAGGAAACCTTGATCATCTTGTTAATCAACAAGCTAGCCTATAAGAGAGGCATAACTAGGAACCATTTTTGTTTATTAAACACACAAGTATTGACGTTTCCGATCAATACAATTATAGCATGCAAAATAAACATCTATCATATACGTGGAATACATAATAACAACTTTATTATTGCCTCTCAGGGCATATTTCCTTCAGTCTCCCACTTGCACTAGAGACCATAATCTAGTTTACATAGTGATAAATCTAACACCCATGGAGTTCTGGTGTTGATCATGTTTTTCCCTAGGGAGAACTTTACTCCACGGATCTGCTACATTTAGGTCCATGTGTACTTTACAAATCTTTATATCTCCATCCTTGACATGCTCGCGGATGGAGTGAAACCGGCGCTTAATATGCTTGGAATTCTTGTGAGACCTTGGTTCCTTGGCGTTGGCTTTGGCTCCATTGTTGTCACAATAGATCACCATTGGGTCCAATGCACTAGGAACCACACCTAGTTCCGTTATGAACTCCTTCATCCAAACAGCTTCCAGAAGCAACGACATATTCCGCCTCCGTCGTTGATCCAGCCACCACAGGTTGTTTGGAACTCCTCCAACTAACTGCTGCTCCGTTCAAGAGAAATACGTATCCGGATTGAGATTTAGAGTCATCCGGATTGGTGTCAAAGCTAGCATCGACATAACACTTAGCGACTAACTCTTCTTCACCTCCGTATATAAGAAACATATCCCTAGTTCTTCTCAAGTACTTAAGGATATTCTTGACCGCTATCTAGTGTTCCCAACCTGGATCAGATTGGTACCTACTAGTCAAACAAATAGCATGTGCCACATCCAGTCTTGTACATAGCATGGCCTACATTATAGAGCCTATGGCTGAGGCATAGGGGATCTTATCCATTATCTCTTTTTCTTCTGCCGTAGCCGGACTTTGAGTCTTACTCAAAATTTTACCTTGCAACATAGGTAAGAACCCCTTCTTACTTCCGTCCATATTAAACTTCTTTAATATCTTATCAAGGTATGTACTCTTCGATAACCCAATTAGGCCCCTTGATCTATCTCTATAGAATTTAATGCCTAATATATATGATGCTTCACCAAGGTATTTCATCGAAAATTTGTTGTTTAGATAACTTTTAACACTGTTTAAAAGATCTATATCATTTCCAATCAATAATATGTCATCCACATATAATATCAGAAATGCCACATTTCTCCCACTCACTTTCTTGTAAATACAAGCCTCTCCATAAGTTTGGACAAATCCAATCTATTTGATCACCTCATCAAAGCGGAGATTCCAACTCCGGGATGCTTGCTTCAGTCCATAGATGGATCGATGAAGTTTGCATACCTTATCAGCATCCTTAGGATCGACAAAACCCTTAGGTTGTATCATATACAACTCTTCTTCAATATTACCATTGAGGAACGTAGTTTTGACATCCATCTGCTAAATTACATAATCGAAATATGCAACAATTTCTAACATAATCCTAACCAACTTAAGCATCGCTACGGGAGAGAATGTCTCATCGTAGTCAACTCCTTGAATTTTTCGAAACCCCTTTGCGACAAGTCGAGCTTTATAGATGGTCACATTACCATCAGCATCAGTTTTTTTTTGAAAATCCATTTATTCTCAACAGCCTTTCGGTCGTGAGGTAAGTCCACCAAGGTCTAAACTTGGTTTTCGTACATGGATTCCATCTCGGATTTCATGGCTTCTAGCCATTTGTTGGAATCCGGGCTCATCATCGCTTCTTCATACATCTCAGGGTCATCTATTTCATCAATCATGAAATTGATAACAGGATTGCCATACAGTTCAGGAGCTGCACGTGTCCTACTTGACCTACGAGGTTCGGTAGTGTCCTCTTTTGGATTTTCATGATCAATATCATTAGCTCTCTCTTCATTAGGTGAAGTCAACTCCGAAACAACTTCTGGTGCTGCGCTACTCGCCATTTCATGAAGAGAAGGTTCAATAACCTCTTCGAGTTCTACCTTCTGACTACTCACACCTTTCGGGAGAAACTCCTTCTCAAGAAAGGATCCATTCTTGGCAACAAAAACCTTGCCCTCGGATCTGTGATAGAAGGTATACCCAATCGTT
Organism: Avena eriantha; assembly: GCA_910589775.1. NCBI lineage: Eukaryota > Viridiplantae > Streptophyta > Magnoliopsida > Poales > Poaceae > Avena > Avena eriantha. The sequence continues at coordinate 205,544,144 of OU342740.1, forward strand.
TCCTTAGGGTATCCTATGAAGATGCATTTTTCCTCTTTGGGTTCGAGTTTATCCGGCTGAAGTTTCTTCACATAAACATCGCATCCCCAAACTTTAAGAAATGACAGTTTAGGTTTGTTTCCAAACCATAATTCATACGGTGTCGTTTCAGCAGATTTGGATGGTGCCCAATTTAAAGTGAATGCATCGGTTTCCAGTGCATAACCCCAAAATGACAATGGCAAGTCAGTCAAAGACATCATAGATCGAACCATATCCAATAAAGTACGATTACGATGTTCTGACACACCATTACGTTGTGGTGTTCCGGCAGGCGTGAGTTGTGGAACTATTCCACAGTCTTTCATGTGTGTTCTAAACTCATAACTAAGATACTCTCCTCCACGGTCGGACTATAGAAATTTGATCTTTCTGGTACGATGATTTTCCACTTCATTCTGAAATTCCTTGAACTTTTCAAAGGTTTCAGACTTATGTTTCATCAAATAGATATACCCGTATCTACTCAAATCATCCGTGGAAGTAAGAATATAACAATATCCACCTCGCGCCGACACACTCATTAGTCCACACACGTCAGTATGTATGATTTCCAATAAATATGTCGCCCGTTCCATTGAACCGGAAAACAACGTTCTAGTCATCTTGCCCATAAGGCACAACTCACATGTATCAAATGAATAAAAATAAAGTGATTCCAAAAGTCCATCAGAATGGAGTTTCTTCATGCGTTTAACGCCAATATGACCTAGACGGCGGTGCCACATATATGCAGATATATCACTATCAAGTTTAATCCTTTTAGCATCAACATTATGAATATGCGTAATACTACTATCAAGATCCAATAGAAATAAACCATTCAACACAGGTCCATGACCATAAAAGATATCATTCTTATAAATCGAACAACCATTGTTTTCAGATTTAAAGGAATAAGAACTTTGCATCAAACATGATCCGGATACAATGTTCATGCTCAGTGTAGGCACCAAATAACAATTATTTAGATTTATAACTAATCCCGATGGCATATGGAGAGGTAGCGTCCCGAAGGCGATCACATCAACTCTTGATCCATTGCTGACCCGCATCTTGACCTCATCCCTTGCTAGATGTCGCTTGTTCCGCAGCCCCTGAATCGAGTTACATATATTAGAAATCGATCCTATATCAAATACCCAGGTGCTACTGCGAGTACTAGTCAAGTACACATCAATACCATGTATATCACATATACCTTTGTTTGCCTTGCCGGCCTTCTTGTCCGCCAAATACTTGGGGCAGTTGCGCTTCCAATGGCCAGTCCCCTTGCAATAGTAGCACTCAGTATCAGACTTAGGGCCAGCTTGGGATTTGTATCCAGGTGCGGCAACAGATTTGCCACCCTTCTTTCCCTTCTACTTGCCTTTCTTGTCCTTCTTGAAACCTGTGGTCTTATTGATCATCAACACTTGATGTTCTTTCCTAATCTCCACTTCTGCAGTCTTAAGCTTTGACAGAAGCTCGGGAAGAGACTTCTTCATGCCCTGCATATTATAGTTCATCACGAAGCTCTTGTAGCTAGGTGGCAGAGATTGGAGAACATGATGTATGCCTAAGTCAATGGGAATCGTTATTCCCAAGGACACAAGTTTATCGGCGTACCCAGACATTTTGAGTACGTGCTCACTAACAGAGATGTTCTCCTCCATCATGCAGCTAAAGAACTTTTCAGAAGCATTATAACTCTCTACGACAGCATGGGTATTGAAAATCATTTTCAAGTCTCCCATGGTATCAAAGGCATTGCCATTTTCGAAACGCTTTCGAAGTTCTGGTTCTAGCCCATACAGTATGCCGCAATGAACTAAGTTGTGGTCCTCTTGACGAGTTATATAGGCATTCTTTTCCTCGTCAGGGGCATCAGGAGCTGGTGGGGGGCCTAGCGGAGCCTCTAGCACATATTGCTTTTGTGCAGCAGTGAGGAGAATCCTCAAATTCATAGCCCAGTTGGTGAAGTTGCTACCATTCGCAGCAAGTTTCTCTTTCTCCATGAACACATTGAAATTAAAAGCATGTGGTGCCATCTACAACAGAATTTGTAAAGTTTATTTAGACTAAGTTTTTGATAGAGTGAGTTCAACTAATCCAAATTACTAATGAACTCCCACTCAAAAACGACATCCCTCGTGTCTTTTTGGTGATTACATGAACCAAATCCACTACACCAAGTCCGATCATCATGTGAGTCGGTGTAGCTTCAAAGGCGAGCATCTATATGGTCATCATATCAACTGTATGACTCATGCTTAACCTTTCGGTCCGTGTTCCGAGGCCATGTCTGTACATGCTAGGCTCACCAATTAAGAACCTTAGTATTCGCGTGTGTAAAACTGTCTTACACTAGTTATATGAAAGCGTAGAGTCGAGTACACCCGATCATCACGTGATGTCTCGAAACACAATCCACAGAACGGTGCATACTTAAGGAATAACACATTTTATCTTGATATCTAAATGAGGGATCATCTTACAATGCTACAAAAAGCGCCAAACTAGTAGTATAAGATGCTAACATCTAATGTGTAAAGTGAGATGATATAGTCCATGCATTTGATCTCTATCATTTGCATCGTGGTATGATCTCTATCATTCCTTTGTGTGTAAGGCCAAGGTCTATGGAACTTACACGATGAGTGTGTTGTAAGAGTATCTATCATACATCTACTTACAACAATACCATATCAAGACACTAGCCCAGCAACGATCTAAACTAGACGCCTCTAATTTATCAATTGCAAGTTTTACGTGGCTTAGGGTTTTCGGAGATAGAACTGGTCTTACCTACGAACATGAACCACAACGAGGATAACCAATTTATTAGGAACTCGTTGTAAATCAGATATTGACTATAGTAGGAGATACAGACACCCGCCAGCCACTTATGCAAAACAAGTTGCATGTCAGTCGTGGAACCGGTCTCATGTACGATGACATGTAAGGTTGGTCCGGGACGCTTCATCCCACTATGCCACCAATATCCAAAATACATAGAAGATGCAATAACATGATTATCATCACCCACATATAAACATATGTGTACTACCCGTGCAAAGCACCTACGCAGAGATCAGGCTCTGATACCACTGTTGGGTCCGCAGCATAGAAAACAAAAAATTTCCTACGATGAGAACTGTACGCCAAGATCTATCTACTAGATACAGAGCTACGGGTGGACATACATCCATGGAGAACTTACCCTCGAACACAATGAGTTTTGTTAACGAGTAGGAACTCGTGGTTGATGTAGTCGTACGCTTGCCGATCTCAAGATCGTGTGGAAGTCCGAGCGCCACAAATCAGCAGCGCATCCATCCTCGCACACACGTTCAAGCCACCGGACAACCTCCACCTCCTCGCTCCAGCGATGCAACGGAAGCAACAACTCTGTCCAGACGAAATGCCACCAAGAACATGTATCTCGCTAATCCAAGACCATGGGGGAATAATTCTAGAGGGGGAGAGAGATCCTTCACGAGGAGGTGTGATGAAGAAGGAGGAAGAGGGGTGCCTTTTATAGGAGGAGGGGGTACCCCTCCCCATGGCCGGCGCCCCATGGGGGATGACCCCTAACCTCCCCCATTCATGTGGTGGTAACTCCTCCGCATTAAAATGCCCCTTCACATTCTCTTTTAAAGTCTCCACTTTAAATGCATTATAATTGTCTAAGTTTAATGCTCTCCCATTTAATAAAACTCTTTTATTAAATTTATTCAGAATTTTTAAATTACTTTAATTAACAAACATTCACATAAAACCCCTTGCAACATTTCAATATCACATGTAGAACCACTTTCTGCAATTTCACCCGAAACAATTCCGGTTTCTATCGAAACAATTCCTGCGCTTTGCAATTCTTTCGTCTGAAACATATGTGCTCCAAAATGGTGTCCGGCAACCCTTAAGTGTGTCACCCTATTGTTTGCGAATAATGCAGACATGATTGTGACTCCTCTCAGATCAATAATCAGAAGCGGGACCTGGAGATCCATACTGACTCCTGCACATTCAACGATGACTTTTGTGATCATGAGAACCTTTAACGCTAGTAACTTAATCCCTTTGTCTCATGATATAATACATGTCCAAGATTCGATCATCGGTATCCAAATACCTAGTTTGATCTTGTTACCGACATGCACTCTTTTCTCGTTCCCGTGATATAACATTCTAGTGATCACATCACTTGCTTGCAAGCTATCTTAATATGATATCACCAAGAGGGTCCAGAGTATATCTATCCGTCATCGGGATTGAAAAATTCCACTCTTGATCCATGAGCCTCAACATAACACCTTTGTAGCACTGAACCCATCTTTATAGTCACCCTGTTACGGTGTGACATTTGATGTTATCAAGATACTCTTCTGGTGTTAGCAATTGACATGATCTCATGGTCTAAGGATAAAGATTACTTCATATGATGTTATAGCAATATAAACATAATGACTTGATCGTAATGCTATACTTCGGATGAATGTTCATCACATCATTTCACAAATGTTGTGACCTTGTTATTAACAACATCCAATGTCCATGATCAGGAAACCTTGATCATCTTGTTAATAAACAAGCTAGTCTATAAGAGAGGCATAACTAGGAACCATTTTTGTTTATTAAACACACATGTGTTGATGTTTCCGATCAATACAATTATAGCATGCAAAATAAACATCTATCATATCCGAGGAATACATAATAACAACTTTATTATTGCCTCTCAGGGCATATTTCCTCCACAAAATACTTGCTGAAATAGAAGGGAATAGGTTTACTGACTCAACTAAAAAGTAAAAGAAAGGCCCTTCGTAGAGGGAAGCAGGGATTGCAAGTTACAATTATAACATGCAAAACCCATCTTCCCTTGAAAACACATTTAATTCAAGAGAAATCTATCGCGCTTACTTGCTTGTAGCTCAAGTTTCCCATAATTTTGTTAAATTGTCAGGATGAAAAATCTTAGCAAGAAGTTGAAACTTTCGTCAGAACACTCGGTGGTTTGTAACATATTGATTGTGACCCCTTGATGGGTACCCCGAAAAGCTTTTTCATAGAACTTTCAAAGCAACCTACAGTTTACTTATAGTTTCAAATTTGACCTAGTTTCGATAAATCGACATAAAGTCATTCAAATGGGCAGAGTTAGTTAGGAAGTCATTCAAATATTGACAAACATTTAATTCAAGAGCGATCTTTCGTGCTTACTTGTAGATCAACTTTGACCTAATTTTGTTAAACTGTCAAGATGAAAAATCTTAGCAAGAAGTTGAAAGTGTCGTCAAAACTCTTGGTGGTTTATAATATATTAATTGACCCCTGAATAGGTACCTCCAGAAGATTTTTCATAAAACTTTCAAAGCAACCTACAATTTACTTATAGTTCAAATTTGACCTAAATTCGATAAATAATTGGCATAAAGTCATTCAAGTTAGCGGAGATAGCCTAGAAGTTTGAAAGCTCATAAAACATGGGTATCGTTAGTACAACATGTTGGTCCAGTATTTATGTCTGAAAACTTGTCTTGTGGTATTCAGATCCATATTCTTCAGATTTCGTTACGTAAAAGAATAATCTCATCATCACTCGAAAAATTGAGAATTAAATGTTCTTTCGTGATAGTTGGAAACTAACACCGATGACATTGTTTACTACATGAAGATGCACCCATCTACCTCTGAAAATACATTTAATTCAATAGCAATCAATTGTCCTTACTTGTGTAGAAAATGTTTGACCTAATTTCCTTAAATCGGCAAAAAGTCAGTAAAGTGTGCGAAATTAGCTGGAAAGCTTGAAACATCCTATTTCTAAAAACTCTGGAATTATAAGAAACCATGTTCCACTTTGCTGGTAATCAGGGCAGTGTAATTATTTTTTAACTATGGTAGGTCCCATAGGAGTGAGGTGCTTTAGTTAACACGCAGTTAGTGGAAGTACAAGTTACATCAAGGACCTCATAAAAAATGAAAATTACATCCAATTCGATGCATTTAGCACAAGATTCCTGAAACTAAGCAATGAAGTGTCTTTTGAGGTTTGTGCGTATTCTAGATATTGTAGAGCCAAAATTTGTTCTAAAATAATCTACATTCTAGCTTTTACTACTAGTACGTACAGTAAACAAGAATCCATAAAAAAGAGTGATCCTACTCTCTATTGGAGTAGTAACTTGGATTGGTTGTTCACATATCTAAGTACTAATACTAATTATAATTTCTCAAAAAAAGTACCACTAATAAATGCAGTACTAGTTTGCCTGATTTATTCTAAGATGTACTACTAATTGTACTAGTAATCCCTCTATCTAGGATTATTAAGGCCATTTAAATTTGATAAGACCAAAAAATTTAATTATAGGCTGGTGTCGAAGACATGCATGCAGTCCTCGTTCTCTCACCTGCATCACTGTACACCCTGCACCTGGTCGCAGGCTTTTCGTCTCTCCAGGAGTAGATCTTCTTGCCTCTCACTCACCTGGATCTTCTTGCCTCGGTCTCTCCCTCTGTTTGTATTGTACTGTATGGTACAGTACATTGTGACACCTGCTTTACTCACCTGTCAACTTTCTGCAGACTTTTTGTTTTGACGAAGAATGTACAGCATGTGGACACTGTCTAAGAAAAAAGTGGCCTAGTGTAGCCTCCGCCAGTCCACCGATGCCTAGCGTATCCCTGTACAATCATACTAGTACAGTATGCAACTAAATCAGTATACTCTTCAGTATACCCACCCAACTCGGGTTTTTGGTTGGCGGGCACTACGTCAGCGATCTGATCTTCCCTCCGTAAGCACTTCCACAAGTTCGTGTACCGCATCGGCTGATTCGACCGTGAGTCGGCTGCTATGGACGTCGTCTAGTCTGAGGCGATGATTGTGTGCCCCTACGACGACTGCTTTAGCTTGGTTGCCTTCGACATGCACAATATCGCGTGCTTGCACGTCCCGTGCTCCTACATGGATTTCGCTTGCGATTTCACTGCCTTGCCGGTAGGGCTTCTTCCAAACATGAAGGAGGGCCACGAGGTCATAGTAACCAGGGCCATCTACGACAACACCTTCTTTTGCCTCATCCCGACTCCGCCACCAAAAAGAATGAGGGGATTCACACGCTTCCTCTGTGGGGATGACGGTGTTGTGTTCGGCCTGACCATCAGCACGCTTGGCCCGGGCGCCGTCGTGTCCTTGGTGTGCATCAGGCAGGACAGGTGCTTGTGGTCACGGTACATGGTGAAACTGTGTGAGCCTGGCCCGCCGGGGTCGGTGGACTTCTCAATGGTCAAGATCCTTAATCCGGTAATCGAGCTGACGAGCAGCTCGTCGCCGGCCAACTTCCTGTCCAACATGCTCAGGACGTACCTAGGGGTGCCGCCACGATTCCCGATGAAGGTTGGACAGTCCACCCATGTATATTTCTGGATTTGCATCGACAGGAAAAATGATCTTAAACTACGGTTGATGATCAAGGCTGTAATGGTGTATTAGAAGATAAATAGTACTACTACTAGTACTATATTACTACTCTAGTTTACTAGTAGTAGTCGCATGTAGGTTCTCTTTTGTCCTACAAAGGATGCATTTTGGATGTAAACTAAGTTTGCTGCTAATGTGATTACAGAGTATTTATGGGTTTATTATGAATTTTATATATTTGTTCACTTCTATGACATGGACCAGAGATAAACACACTAACCGTTCTTATGGTTCTTTGATTTTAGTCATCTAACTCAGTGATTACATAATTTTATGCCCAAACTTTTCAATTTGACTTGATTTAAATCTTGAATCAGGATTGCCGTCGAAATTGCGATGGTATGGATGACACATCGACGTGGGTCCAGCGTGCAGGATAGGCTGACCTGGAATTTCGCCAAAATATCTAGAAAATAATATGAACATCTACGACATCAACTCAATGTTATCAAAATCATCATGAACCATGTTTTCATATTATATGTGTTTGACATTATGTAAGTTAGTATTTTTGAACATATAGTTGGTCAAACTTTATAAATATTGACTTTGACAAAACCTAGTATGCTTTCTAATTTAAAAATTAGGTTGCATCTAAGTACTAAAATGCGTCGAAATACATGTGTATCTAGACAAAACCAAGTCAGTAACTACTATTTTAGGATGGAAGGAGTAATTATTTATCACTAATCTATTTTCACAATTTTATACTGCTACATCACGTGCCCACGACTAGAGCATGGACCAATGCATAATAATCACGTGACCATGTAGTGGCGATCTACTCCGTACTGGATTATCCTACGTGCGGAGACACACTAGTGGAGCACACACTCGTACCGTTGCTGAGTACATAGTACGATTAGTACACGCAAATAGGAGTACAAAAATAGATAGATCTTGTTGCTCATCGTACTATTTTTTTCCTGTAAGGCAACCTGGACGTGACTACTACATTACTATATTTGCACAACTTCTTATTTTGGCCTTACAAAATGAATATGGAACTCTCTGTGTAACATTACTGTACTAGTACTTCTTGTACTCCGTAATTTTTTCGTATGGGCATCAAAGTGGTGCGGTAAGTCTGTTTGATCAAGCTGCATGCAACGAGCATTGGTTTGACAGGATAATTCTGGTTTTTAGATATCCAAATTTCTACTCCAGCTTGATGGCTCAAGACACGAAGGAGCTAGTACTCCAGCTCAAAATGAACAAGCAAAAGATTGTGTATCTTAGAAATTGCCATAGCCATTTATTACCTGCAGAGCTTTATTTTGTTTCCTTCGAGGCACCTACAAAGACTGATACATACTAGTACTACTAATAACGTGCTACGATTGGGCCCTACAGCTAGTACTAGACATAGACCCTAGTAGCTACTCTCATCACACTGAATTGTCCAAGAGGTGGAGTTCCTTTTTTTCTACAAGAGGCGGAGTTCCTTTTTTTCTCCAAGAGGTGGAGTTCCTTTTTTCCTGAGAGAGGAAACCTTTTTTATTCCTTCTTTGATTAAAAGAAAATTCAAAGGTTTTGTGAAGGATTTTGTCCCTTAGGAAATAATCCTATGCTGTTTTTTTGATCCAATATATAGGAATTATGTCTCGTTTGGAACACAGGATAGGAAAAATATAGGAATAGGACAAACACGGGAATTGAGATTCCTTTGCCCTCTATTTTTTAGGAAAATTTTCATCCACTCCAACCTCATGGTATAATTGCTTTGCTTTCCCTGTGATTCAAACACATACTTGATCCAAATTCCTGTAGTTTCTTCTTTGTATGTTTTTGTGAATCCTGCAAATCAAACGAGCCCTGAGAGATGGTCTTCCTTTTTTTCTTTGTATTTGATTATTTTTTGTTTGAACATAGGGTCATAGAGCTTCCTCGAAACACGAGGAGGGTGGAAATTGCACAAACCTCCAACAATAGGATTCGAAATTGCAGGGACCTCCAGATAATCAGGATAGTATAGTTGCAACTACTACAATTACTTTTGGTTACAAATGCCACACATAGCACAAAATTTCCGATTAGCCCTCTTAACATTATTTCTTACATACCCGGGGCTCAACAGTTGGAGCTCTTTGCAACTACGGCTGTAATTGTTGGAGGTTTGTTCAACTAGCCTCAATTGGAGCCCCACCCCCACTCGCCCACCTTCTGTAGTACTACTAGTAGTACTAGTACGCACCATCAGCCTTTGTCTTCTCTATCTCACCCCGGCCGCCAGCTCCCGCCAACGATCTTTCCTCCCTCCCCCATCCCACCCCACCCCCAAAACACCATCCGCAACCTCTTTCCATGGTGAGATCGAGCAAGGTCTGTAAAGATCCTGCGTAGTTTCAGAAGGTGTTCACCGAAGGCACTCTTCAAGTACTCAGCAACGATTGCAACGCCACCACCATCACAAGCCTCATCGGTTCATCCAAACATATTCTTCAATTAGGAAAAAAGAGTGTAACTACACCTTCTTCTCATCTGTTTGCCTCCCATGTGTTCTTCATTCTCACCCGACGGTGATACCGTGGGAATCCAAAGACTACTTCAAAGTGGCGAGCAACTCGTGCAAGATGACGCCGCTGGACAGGTTCTCCTCCGATGCTGTGATGCCAAATAGTTTTGATGAGCAGCGAGGAGGCGACAATGGAGATTGGATCATCACAGTTGGGCCCGATTTCACGTGGGACCATGTCAATGTGTACACTCGTCACAAGATTGTTATTCCGCATGTGTCGGGGTTTGAACCGACCGAAGGTTCTGCACTTACATTTCAGGATGATGCTGATGAAGGTCGACGTACTAAACTGCAGAAGGTAGTCATTTGCCAAGTTCCGAAAGCTGCTAGGGGATACAAAGATTTCTCTATTGTCACCCTTTTCGAATTCAAGATTCTTGTCATTAACGGGAATGATAATCATGGATGGTCAGTTTGTGTGAACGAGTTCCAAGGATACTTCAGATACTGCGATGCTATTATCCAACACGATTGTGTGTTCGCCATGACCAAGAACAATTGTGTTTATGCATGGAAGTCTCTGGAAATTGGTAAATTCTCCTCCCTACGTATTTATTAGCTTTATTCTTGAATCGATGCAAGCTATTTTTTTGAACTTCCATTGGTTAGTAGGAATTCCATAAAATTTTTAGTTTCTTTGATTCGAAGAAATTTCAGTGGAATGCAATCTTTAGGAAGTTTTCTTACATATAAATAGTTTGTTTCATATGATTGAGTTATGCTGATAGTATTGCTTTGTCTCCTAGTACATCCCATGGAAAATATGGTATCTACTAGTACTAAGTACTTATGTGAGACTAAGATATTATTCCTGAATTGATGTAAGCTATTTTTTTCTGAAGTTTCGTTGGTTAGTAGGAATTTCATAGGAATTTTAGCCTCTATAATTCGTATGAATTCCCTAGGAATTTCAGAGGAATGCAATCCTTACTAAGTTTTCTTACATATAAGTAATTTGATTCATAGGACTAAGTTCTGCTGATAGTATTGCCTTGTCTCCTAGTACTAGTACATCCATGGAAAATTACTTCATTGTGCTAAATACTATCAATAGAATCTTCAAGTAGATGATAGAATGGAAAATAAGATTTGACGGCTGGAAATGTTGGGATTCGCAAGTCTTGATCCAACAGTCAATATTCAAAGTTATTCATACACTATATAGTGGTAAGATAAGGTAAGATAAATAAGATATTAAACCTCCTATAAATAATCCTTGTTGGTTTTCCTTTGGTATATAAGACACAAAAATATTGTAGGATAAAACCTTGCTTTTTTACTATGAAATTTACATTCAAGATCCTATAGGCTTATTTCCTATTTCATTTGGTTCGATGAATCAAACCGTGTCTCTAGGAGAATTTCCATAGCATATCCCCATTTCGAAAAGAATTAGAATTTCCATAGTATATCCCTTGGCATTTTTTATGCAATCAAACATCTTAAGTATAATCAAGATTTTTGAAAATAGTACAATATGTCAACATCTACAATGTCGGATCAATATCAGTATTATTTCCATGTTACATTTCCTTTCCCTTTGAAGGTCCTATCCTTATCCTATCGCCACGCGATGTGCTTTACCTGACACATGGGTTTGCTGAGGGACGATGAGGAGAATGATCCTGGTAGGTGGTGGTTAGCAAGATGTTCCAGTGGTTCAAGACATCTTCTGGTCTGTACATATGGTGTCTTGGGCAATGCAATTGCTTCTTATACTATTGTTGTTCTCTATGGTTGCACCGTGCGCACCTATCCTTATGGGTTTGAGTCCATGGTGTTCTCGATGGACACAAGCCAGTTAACTGCACCTAACCAATGGAAAAGGTTCACTGACCTTGGATCATATTCTCTTTTCCTTGGTGTGAACTATCCGTTTAACATTTGAGTGGATGATGCAAATGATCCGTCAAGACATCTGACAAGAAGGAACTGTGTTTACGCATCACACCAAGAAATTGGCTACGAGTACAAGCCACGTCCTAAAATTTGCCGCTTTAGTCTGAATGGTGACACAGCTATTGGTGTCCACACCAACACTCACTGGATATGGTTAGAGACTCCATTTTAGTTCATCCCAAGCTTCTCAAATGCCTTGGAGTGGAACGAGCCTGTTCAAGGATACCTCATTTGGTCTTAGCATTCTTTTAAACTCTTTCCTTTGGCTGGTTTTAGCTAATGTACAAGTACTCATCATTTTGTTTCGCACCTGGTCCGGCTTGTAAAATACTCTGTATGACCAAACCCCTTTTGTACACTTGGTAGTTTCTCCAGTATGTATATTTCAGCAAGCTTGTAAAAGAACCTTATTAGGAGTACAGTTGTACTCTACTACTATTATGTACATAATTTCTTCTAGAATGTTGTATAATAGTAGTATTGTTAGTATTACTCCTTGCAGGTCCACTGCAGTTTGGGTCATGTAAGCCTATGTTGGACATGTTGGTAAGTACTTCGCTCAGAAACTGCATGCGGTGGAAGGAACATGATGTTTCCAGGTTTACTAGTAAAAACATGTCGCTCATCATGGCATTGCTAGTGATTTGACAAGGCAATATTGTACGACGGTGTGCTAGTCTACTTTTTTTCTTCTTCTGAACAAGTACTTCTTGTCTACCTAGTAGTAGTAGTAAAGGTCTACTAGTAGGATTACTAGAGAACTCGATAAAGGTAGTTGGAGTACTACTTTCAGTAGCTGCCGCAGAAGAGAGAGGGAGGGAGTTTTGAACACGCCAATGCACGTGGCAGCGCGTTCCTTCCGAGACAATCTAGATTTAACTCCCTCATCGGCCTCCCCCACGCACACACAACATATTTTACTCAGTCCCTTCTTCCAATCCACTACCGCCCCTGGCCTCTCGCTCCATATTGTTGTTGACCAGCTCCTCGGCTTCATCCTCTACAGGTGGCGGCGAGATCAGCATGGCAACCTTCTGTAGGGTGGTGGAGCATCTGTCATCTCTGTCTCGCGGCAGCAATGGCGGTTTGTGAAATACTAGAACACTCGTACCTATTCCCTCCGTTTTATAATATAAGATGTTTTAGCTTATTTGAAACAAGTGTATCTAGATTCACTCCGAATTTACATGATATAGTTGATCATGCGGTTAAATTTTTATTGTCGATTGCGCAGCATTGTCATGTGTAGAGTAGTTCTTATCTTGGGTATGCATCCTTTTTTTGTAGACTAGGATTGCATAGAAGCTTGTTTTCTGGGCTAGATCCCATAACTAAGAATAGTGGGGATCCATTCGAAGTTGGTAGTTTGATGGAACAAACTTTTCAACATTTGGATATATTTGACAATCTACATGATGTAATCAACATTACAACTTGCTGCAGAAGGAGATAGGGGAAGGAGCAAGAAAGAGGATTCTCGATGAAATAGGTTCCAATGCTGTGACTTCTGCTACCCCAGATGACAAGGTAAATCAATAGAATGACGTATGTTCTTGTCGTCTGGCACAGATGCTTTCACTATAATCTCTGTTTATCGTGTAACCGCAGAAGCAAAAATTGAAGAAGACTCTCAGTTTCCTAATGACGGAGTAGAAAATGGATGTCAGATTGCTACACCTAAGACACCACCTTGTTTATCTTATGTGGAGACTTATGTAGTTGCAGCTGCAACTGGTACTGATGAGTCTGCACCTGCCATTGTTGTGCCCGATGATGGAGGTGGTAGATTGGTTTTACCATCCGCGGAGACTTGCGCAGCTGGAGCTGGCAGTGAAGAGCCTTTAGAGGACATTGTGGTGCTTCATAGTTCACCTATTGTGGAGACTCATGCTACCGGTGTTGGCGCTGCTGTTGGTGCTGCTGATCCTGCTCCCGAAATTATCGTGCCACCTAAAGGAGGTGGTGATTTGGGTTTACAATCTGTAGAGACTTTTCCACATCAAGCTGGTGAACTGTGATGCAGAGCTTTATTTCTTATGATTGTATGCTTTTCTCTGGAACCTGTATTATGGAGCTACCTTACGCATTTCTTACACTTTTGCCTGTTTAACTGTAGTGTGGAACTGGAACTACTCCTAGTATGTAATCATAATATTCTGATGCTTAAGTATTATCAATGATAAACCAATGCTAGCTGAGTTGCATGAGAATCGGCCTCTACCACTCGCAGGCGTGGTTCCTGGCTCATCTCCTTTTCACAAGCACGGTGAAAAGATGGTTATGTTCCTTTTATTGTAATGCCATTATGCTTGTGTTATTGATCTGGCAATTTTATGCTGATTTTGTCACCCAATCCGCATTTATGTATCTACATACAAACATATTTGTTCACATGACTTGAAAAGAAAACAATATCTTCTTTGCATCGAGTAACACAAGGAGACATGCAAATATTTATTTATTTTTGAAACAAGGCAAAATATATGCCATTTTCATGGATAGAGAGGGACATCATTGTAGGGATTACCATTGGAAATCATCACCTCCAGCATCTTGTTCTACTTAAGGCATTATTACCAGATCCACCACCTTATTTTCCTTGGGAAGACAATGTGAAGTGTATGATTTTGAATCTAAATGCAATCCAGTGCAGGTTCATCAGGACAACCTCCAGCTACGTCACTCTCCACAGAAGTTACATAAGCTCTATGGCAGACACCGTTGGAAATGTAAGCTGAAGCTATTGTTATACTCCTATTAGGACCACAGATAAGGTCTAGAAATTCAAGCTCCAAAATCTAGCGTTACAAAATAGACAAAAGGTTACCCCATATGGATAATTCATAGTGCAATTTGAGCGTCATACATGATCCTTAGATCTTAGTCCATCCGGTATTTTTATTGGTAGAACAAAATTTAATGGGACTTCTATTTATGCAAAGAACCTACAAAACATAACCAAGTCAAACATCTGAATATATCTAAATTTTCTAAAGTCTTATATGTGAAGATATCTTTGCATAACACTCACTTATCAAACTATCCACGGATATCTTCCCGCTCCTTGGAAATGCGAAGTCGACGTTCAATAGGGTACATCCATCTATACTGTACTGTACCTCTAAGTACTTCCTCATTAGGTACATCAACAACGAAATGCTCCATCGTATAAAAGAAGGATGGGGAATATATCAGGTCAAAAGCTTGCACATGATCTCTGCCAAGTCCTTTTTAAGATGTTTTCGAACTCTTCTGTCTAGAGCTTTACTATAGATTTACCTAAAGGACGTACTTAGCCAAATCTGCAAGCACCTTGTAAATCTAGATGGTCACAAGCTTTACCTATTTATAGGAGAGGTGGAGAAAAAACCAAAGCCAAGAAGAATGTCCAGTGCCTGAATCTAGCAGGCGAAGCGTGGGGATCACCCAGCTGACCGTCGACCGATGTGTCTCATGAAGAACGGCACGACCAATGGTGGTAGGCCGGCACTGTTGATAGAAAGCGTCAAGAATTTTTTTAAGGTGTGGAGAAATTTGCGGCCTGGTTCTAATCCGGTGCATATCCCATAAGAACTGTGCAAAATTTGAAGAGCAGGCTTAGGAAAGTTTGGGGTCTTGGCAGAAAGCTTTGGCAGGCGCGGGGTGTTTGTTTACAATTTTCACATAAATATCTGTGAATATTTTATTGGATTTGCCAGTTCTCAAGATTCACCTATCTTGCCATTAGATTTACCTCACGATTCATGCAATGTGAGGGTTACACATTTGTTACAACTAGCTTGTAACTAGGAATTTAATGAGTTGCAACTACTAAGTTACAACTGAGAATTAGCACAATTAGTAGAGAGATGTCAGCTTCTTAACATAACAAGTTCTCAGGTGCCTGGGATCTAGGAGCTCATATTTTATACCTTTTTTCCCTTCTTGACTTCTTTATTTCGAATCCGACCAAGCCCCAGCATGTACCTTGGGATTTTAACTATCGAGCCCAAGAAATTAGCCCATTCGGCCTCATTATATCCGAAGACCTTCTAACTCGGCCATGTTCTCGGTCATTTGGCCATGCAAATAGTCCAGTTAGATTGGGCAAGAGCCCATGAAAAATAGCCCATCAATCCCTGCTTGGCCCATTTTTCTTCAATTCAGCCTTTTTAGGCACTATCCACCTACCCCTAAAAGAACTCCATCTATCCATGTTTTTAAGTACTACCTACTACATTATTTATACTTAACATTTTTTAGTTGACCTGCTAGCAATCAATCGTATCAGATGGACACGCAATTTTTAAGAAGAAAAACAAATAAGTTGTATACGATGTTAGTATACATTTTTTAAGTTATATAAAAGCATAACAAATTTTCTTGTCTAGTGACAAGCCATGCATTTTATTTGTAGCAATATTTTTGTACTGAGAGGCTGACATGGCCAACCCACCTGCCTGCAGCTAGTGGCCATCAACCATACCATACAAGATATCAAGTTTAACGAGTGCGTTTAAAAATACTTGTACAACAGTCACGACCGAAAAAAGAAGACTAAGATGGACATGTTTCTTGTCCAGAGAGGCTGACACGTGGGCCCTCGTAGCAAGACCATACACGCCTGCCACATCGAACAATGTTACCAAGGTCAAACCAGCGGACGCGACCAAAAAAAAAGTCCAACATACACACATTTCCTCTACATAGGCGGCTGACATATGGACCCAACAGGGAAACATTATACATGTGTTGTATTGAGCAACATTGCCAAGTTCCAAAGGGGGAGGCACGAGAGAAGAAAAAATGTCTAGCATGCACACGTTTCCTACACAGAGGAGGCTGACATGTCGGGCCCACCAGCCTGTATAAACGACAGAAGCAACGAGCAACACTATCAAGTTTGGAACATGAAGGCGCGACCGAGGGCAAAAAATCCATCATACAGACATTTATTCTAATGAGTGGATGACATGTGGGGCCCAAGAGGTTGATTAAACGGTAGATACATCGAGGATCGCTATCAACTTCAGGACATGGTATGTAGCGCGAGCAAAGGAAAAAAATCCATCATACACATGTTTCTTCTAATGAGAGGATGACATGTGGGTCCCAGCAGCCTGATTAAATGGTAGATGCATCGAGTAACGCTATCAACTTCAGGAAAGGGTAGCGTGAGCGAAGAAAAAAAATTCCATCATACACACGATTCTTCTAATGAGAGGCTGACATGTGGGACCATAAAGTATAGTCCGCTAGAGACACTGACGTCCGGGACCCACATGCCTCAAAAGACTTCAGCGAGTCAACATTGCGCGAGGAAACAAAAATCTTGCTTCTGCCACGCGCTGGCCGAGTTTCCTCCATGTTTTAGCGGATCTGTCATAGTAGAGGGCTGCAAAACCAGAAAAAAAAAGTTTTCCATCGGCCACGGTGAAATGGATCGTATGGGAACCTAGAGGGGGTGAATAGGTGCTACTTCAATTTTTAATGCCTTTTCAATTTTAGGCTTGACACAAAGGTACATTCTCTAGATATGCAACTACGAAAAATTTCCCTATATGTAAACCTAACTAGTAGTGAGTAAAGGCAAGTAAGAGTGAGGACCGAGGAAACCATAGTGGATCACGCGAAGACACATGATTTGTTTTACCACAATTCCTTCCGTGTTAAGGGAAGTACATCTACGTTGGAGGGGTGGGCGGTACTAAGACCACCACACCACAATATGCCTCACCTTGTTCTCCGATGGATCTCGCCACCAAAGGCCTGATCCACCTTTCCACTATTGGTACCCTTCGAGGTGGGAACCGATGCCTTTACACTACTAGCGAGGCACACTCCACAACTTAATTTGAGGCTGCCGTCACGACAATAAGCTCCCACAAGAACAAATATTATCAAAACTGAAACACAAGATCTAGATATTAACAAGTAATACTAGATTGAGAATCTCCAAGTGAATCGAGGGTAGTGATGCGCTTGATTCGTGATGTCGATGAATGAAGTCTCCTCCTTTGATTCCCCAAAGATCGGAGCCTTCAGGTGGTTGAATTGGGAGAGCTTTAATGAGAGCTTTTTGTAATAGTCCAGAACTTTTTCGAATGAATCAAGAGATCTGACAGGAGGGGTGATTGAGGCTTTTATACCCCCTTTCCAAAAATGGCCGTTGGTGAAGTCTGGGGCCGGATTATCTGGCCCAAGTGAAGACCGGATTATCCGACCGGGGGTAAAATTCCACCCCAGCCTCGGATTATCCGAGGGATATTATGCCCCCCACACAGAAGGCCACGCCAAGGCTCCCTCAACAATATTATCTGGGGGCGGATTATCCGGCCCCCTTTTGGAGGGGATTATCCGGCCTGGGCAAAAACTCTGGCCCTGGCCGGACAATCCGAAGGAAAGTCCGCCCCTCTCTGAGCGACGCGCTTTGCCACACTTTGAAACTTCTTTGGGCGGGGCGGATTATCCGGCCCGGGCAAACACACCGGCCCTAGCCAAACAATTCGAGAGATTATCCGCCCCCACAGAGACTCACGTCGCGTCCACCTTTGACAAAGGGGCCAGGCCAGATTATCCGGCCCTTGACAGGGGCGGGTTATCCGGCCCCCCAACAATAGGTTTTCCAGCTTTTCATGTGAACACTTATCTGCAGTACTTAGCACGCATGAGATACTCCATGGTATTGTTATCTAACACACAACACACTAGAGATCATGAAATGTTCTTTCAATCTCCCCCTTTTTGGTGTTAGATGACAATACTAGGATTTGCGAGATAGCTCTAATATCACAAAGTGACATGAAGTAGACTCCCCCTAAGTGTGTGCATAGTTGAGTAATTTGCATTTGAATACAAATGCACACAAGTAGGTGCAAGTCTATTTCATAGGAAAGGAATTTTACGCACATGAAAAGATAACACAAAACCTCATACCATCGTGAGATACAAGACCACAATATAATGCAAGGATAGCCAATATGATAACCATTATTTTAGGCATTGCACAGTTTGAGGGATAACCAATAACCAATGAGATAGATGGATCCATAATCACCGATAGATAAATCCATAGGACCATTCTAGTGCCACACACCAACATAGTCTCATACAAACGAAATCACGAATAAAAGTTCAACGCTAAATGGGCACAAGCGCGAAAAAGACCGAAACGATGATGTGCAATTGCTTGCGCCCGACCCATGCAAATCCATGAAGACCTAATAGAACTAATTCTCCCCCTTTGGCATCGAAACGCAAAAAAAAGCGATGCTAGTTCCCCAAGGGATCACTCGTAGTCCTCATCGTTTTCCTCGTCCCCGTCCTCATCATCATACTCCTCTGTATCTTCCCCTTCCTCATCAGCTAGTGAAGAGGGCTCCCTTGCCGGGGTAGGAAACAAGTGACGCTCAAGCTCTCCATAGATGACTTCGGAAGAAGAGTTCCACTGAGCATATGGAGTGGGATAGGTAGGATCTGGAGGAGTGCCTGATGCCCCAGACACATGATGGAGAATGAGTTGTTTGGTATGGGCCATCTCGTGGCGCTTCTTGTACGCCACATACTGTCCCTTGAAAGTATCCACCCTCCATGCACAAAATGTTCTGCTGAAACCAATTCAATTGCTTCACCTCACGAGCAATAGGAGACACTAGGACCTACGAGTACTGGCACGAGCATCCCTCATAAAACCCTCAGGAGTAGAAGATGGATGATAGGTCTTCCTTGCCTTGTTGTAGATCTTCTTCACCTTATGCTCAACATCATAGTGAAATTCTCCAGTGGGAAGCAAGTATTTGATGTGCATCATAATATAAGGAGCATACGGAATGGAGAGACTATTGAACATGGCATCAGTCAACTCATGGTAGATGAATTCCATCACATCTAGCTTGTACTCCACATACTCATCCTCACAGGAGGCCACCTCAAAGGAAAAAAGAAAGCAGCTGAACCATGTGGCCACGGATACTATCATTGTTGCCCCCACTAGGCGTGATGGAGTCATGGAAAATACTAACCAAACGAGCATAAAGAGGGGAGAGACCGGCAAGGTTACCCATAATCCCATTGTCATCCGTGCAAGGAGACAGTGCAGCATCTTTGTTGGGCTTGAGTTGAGTGATGATATGATGGACACAAGCATGGTCCCGACCATCAAATGGATAGCCGAGTACCCCAGCGAAGGTCTGAAAATCAGATTGCATCGTAGTGTCATGGGTCATCCACTTCATGGTGCGGTTCTCATCGCCACAAATTACCAAAGTGGATAAGAATTGCTTCACCACCTCGGAGTCATAGGAACACTGAAGGGCCATAAGTGTGTGTAGCCCCATCCGCTCAGTCACAGGCATAGCATCAGCAAGTTGAGGCTTCTCCATAGCCTCAACAATATTCATGGGACGCGTAGGGCGAATCTTCATAGCCGAATAGACATCCTCATAGATGGACTTTTAGTCAGCACACCAAAAGAAGGAGTCACCAAGCTATGTATCTCGCTCATATTCCACAAATAGATCATGATGACGAATCGAAGAATAAGTGACAGGATCAATTGCCTTATAGTTGACCTTGCGTGCCTTCCCTTTTCTCTTGGACACACCCACTGTTCCCTTTGCTTTATTTGCTTGTTCAGTCATGCGGTCAGCCTCTCTTTTCCTCCTTCTCAGTTCAACCTTATCCATGAGACCACCTTCACCGTCGTCCCTGATGTAGAGGCCACGGGGACGGTGCTTGTAGGTTTTGGGTACACTGGAACCACCTGTGAAACTAATAAGATGGATAGAATAGGGATAAGCACACACACATGTCCAGGAGGAAAGTAGAAAAATAGATAGACAATGCATAGCCCAAAAATACATTATGCAAAAATCTAAGGAAATCTGAATTCGAGATGAGTCTGTTAGGCTAGATAATCCAGCCATGCCAGGGGCGGATAATTCGGCCCTAGCAATTTTTTTAGATTCGATCTAGATTGATTGCAACAAGTAGATCAGGCACAGGAATTGCAAGGCTATGATTTCTAAGAGAAATACGAACCACAATGAGACTCCTAGTCCATGTTCCACCAACAAGAGGAGGAGGTACCTAGATGCGTGGGGAAGAAGATCTGCAGGAGGCCTGGAGAATCCGGTGGCCAGAACGGCTCTGGCGAGAGCTGGGGTACTGGGCAGGGGCTTGGGAGAGAGAGGGGTCGGGGGATAAGAACTGCTCTGTTTGATCTCTTCCCTCGATGCCCATCCCTTAAAGGACAGAAGCCACTAGGGCTGGATTATCCGGCCCCCACTTGGGGCAGATAATAAGGCCTAATTTCTGGAGTTCTGTTGTACACAGATTCAAGCCCGCACACCACCAAACAAAAAAACCCACAAGGTAAACAATGGATTTGTGTGCAAGAAGAGATGGCTCGGGGATAGAGAAAGGCTTGGGATTAGACAACCAAACTGAGATGGTACTACACAATCAAGATTGCAAGAACCAAATCAAATAAAAGCCAAAATTGAGTGTGGTTTCCATAAGAACATAAGATAAGCAAGAAAAACCAAGAAGATCCACATAGAACAAACTATTCTTATGGAAGAGAGCGGTGGCCGTGGCCACCTTGTTGGGGTGCCTGCTATTCCACCACGAAGATATATCTTGGGTTCATGACCAATACTCATCAATAAGCTCATATATCACAAATTGATATTAAGAGAAATGATTTTACTTGCTTTCGACAGAGGGTTAGCCCAATCAATTAGGACCACACCCCCCATATATCCATGCCCACACCTAAACAAAATAAGGAGGATACATAAGAGTGTGTGCATGGGTAATCAAGACAAACTCCTTGAATCAATGATATTTAGCTCATTCCTCAAATAACAAAATCTTGCTTCATCAAGTGGCTTCGTGAAAATATTAGCAAGTTGATTCTTCGTGGTCACAAAAGATAGATCAATATCACCACAAGCAACATGGTCCCGAATAAAATGATTCCGAATATCAATATGTTTTGTCCTTGTATGCTGCACCGGATTGTACGCAATTTTGATTGCACTTTCATTATCACATAAAAGAGGCACTTTGTCACAATTGACACCTGATTACTTTAAATTTTGCCTCATCCACAATAACTATGTACATGCACTTGCAGCAGCCACATATTCAGCCTCGGCGGTGGAGAGAGATATACAATTCTGCTTCTTAGAAGCCCAACATACCAAAGACCTTCCCAAGATTTGACACGCTCCAGAAGTTGATTTCCTATCATCCTTGTCACCAGCCCAATCTGAATCAGTATAACCACATAGAGAGAAATTGGAGCCCTTGGGATACTACCAAAATTAGGGGAATGAACCAAATATCGGAAGATTCTCTTGACCGCCACTAAGTGGCTTTCTTTAGGAGCTTCTTGATACCTTGCACACACACCTACACTCAACACAATATTGGGTCTAGATGCGCAAAGGTAAAGGAGAGAGCCGATCATGGACCGGTATACCTTTTGGTCCACATCTTTACCATTGTGATTAAGTTCAAGATGGCATTTAGTTTGCATCGGTGTGGCGATGCCATTAAGTTCCGTCATCTTGAACCTTTTGAGGATGTCTTGGATGTATTTTTCTTGATTTATGAAGGTTCCTTCTCTAAGTTGTTTGATCTCAAATCCTAGAAAGAACCGTAATTACCCCATCACAGACATCTCAAACATGTTAGTCATAAGCTTTGAAAATTCATCATTAAAAGCTTTATTAGTAGAGCCAAAGATAATGTCGTCTACATATAGTTGGCATACGAAGAGCTCCCCCTTAACCTTCTTAGTAAAAAGAGTGGGATCGAATTGCCCAACTTTGAAAGCACGGTCTAGCAAAAGCACTTTAAGGTACTCATACCACGCACGTGGGGCTTGTTAAGGCCATAGAGTGCCTTATCGAGTTTGTAGACATGGTTCGGGAAGTTGGGATCCTCAAATCCCAGTGGTTGCTTTACATATACCAACTCATGTAGAGGACCATTAAGAAAAACACTCTTAACATCCATTTGCTGTAATTTAAAGTTATTATGAGCTGCATAAGCAAGAAGGATACGGATGGACTCAAGACAAGCCACATGATCATAGGTCTTGCCGAATTCGATGCCTTCAACTTGCGAATAGCCTTGTGCCACGAGTCTTGCCTTGTTCCTTACAACAATGTCATTCTCATCTTGCTTATTCTTGAAAATCCACTTTATACCGATAACATTTCAGCAATCCTTGGGCTTCTCTACTAATTTACAGACCTTGTTACGCTCGAAATTATTTAACTCTTCATGCATAACAACAACCCAGTCCGGATCTTCAAGAGCTTCAAACACTTTCTTGGGTTCCACCATGGAAATGTGAGCTTGATGCTCACCGAAGCTTGCTAGCTCCCTTCTTGTGGACACCCTCCATCTGAGATCACCTACAACTTTATCAAGAGTGTGACCTTTCAATTCAAGATTCCAGTATGCACGAGCATTGCAGTGAAGTTCAGTCAACTTATTGTTTGTTGGAGGAATTTCTTCATCATTTGAATCTTCGTTGGGACTACTCGCTTGACCTTGATCTTTAGCTTGATCAGCAAGAATAGGAGATAAAGAACCTTGCCCTTGATGTTGATCAACATCCATAACACGAGGTTGCTGTTGTTCTGAAAATTCTGGGCCAGATAATCCGGCCGAGGGAGTGGCTGGATAATCCAGCCTAGGAGTAGATGGTCCTTCCTGAATGTCTTGGATGCTTCTTGCCTAAGTTGGAGAATGGACGGATAATCTGGTGTCACCCGGAAAATCTGGCATGGGAGTTACATTAGTTCCTTCATCGATCTGTTCAGTCCTGACATTCGAGGTAGACTGGCCGGATAATCTGGTGTCAACTAGATAATCCAACCTAGATCTTCCTGGAGCAGATGATGGATGATCTCTAGCAGGTGGCGGTGGTGGTGTAGTGGTTTCTCTAGCGAGTGGGGCATGTTGAGGATGTGTCGATGAGGGCTCTACTTGAGTTGAGCATTGTCCTTCCCGATCCGCCACAAGGGGTTCCTCAATAGGGCGGAAAAATCCCACGCCCATTCTTCTTATGGCATCTTGGGGTATTTCAACATCTGCATCACAAACATCAACTTGCCCCACACGGGAGCCATCATTTTCCTTGTCCACCAAACTACAAGATTCTACAACAGTCTCGGAGAGCTTATTGTAGACTCTATGAGTGTGGGATTCGGCACCATAACTAACAAAATACCTTCTAAAGCCTTAGACTCGAATTTAGATAACCGATCTCCTTTGATGAGAAATAAACACTTACAACCAAATACCCAGAAGTTGGAGATGTTTGGCTTGTTACCGGTAAGTATTTCATAAGGTGTTTTATCCAAGATTTTGCGGAGGTAGAGCCGGTTGGATGAGTGGCATGCGCTAGAAATTGCTTCAGCCTAGAAATTATATGGTGACTTGAATTCAGCTAACATAGATCTTGCCATATCCATTGAAGTACGGTTCTTCCTCTCAGCTACACCATTTTGTTGAGGGTTCTATGCAGCAGAATATTGGTGTCTTATCCCCTCTTCACTTAGGAATTCATTCAGAGTGTAGTTCTTCAACTCGGAGCCGTTATCGCTTCTAATTGCCAAAATGGGACATTGTGTTGACATTTAACCTCGTTGGCGAAATCGATGACCGTTTGTTGAGTCTCACTCTTCAACTTGACGAAATAAACCCATGTATATCTTGAATAGTCGTCAACGATTACGAGGAAATATTTCTTCCCACCAAGGCTTGCATGAGACGGAGGACCAAAAAGGTCCACATGAAGGAGCTCCAATATCCTCTTTGATGAAATAATTTTCTTCTTTCGATGGAGAGAGTCATGCATTTTCCTTTCAACACAAGCCCTACAAACACGATTTTTGGCAAAGGAAACACTTTCTTTTAGTCCGAGGATGTGGCCACCCTTGTGGAGACTTTGCAAAGTTCTCATATTGACGTGGGCTAGACGGGGATGCCAAAGCCAACCCATGTCGGCCTTTCCGAAAAGACACATCGGGCCTATAGTGGTTTTCACCCGCAAATTCCACCACATACAAGTCATTTTCGACATATCCCATGAAAGAGACCTTTAGAGACTTGATCCACAAAGTACCACCAAATCGCCATCAATAAAAACTGCAAAGCCCATCTTACCAAGGGCACGAATAGAAACTAAATTGTAACCGAGGGTCTCAACAAGCATGACATCCACGAGAGACATATCGTGGGCCACCACAACCTTTCCAAGACCCAATACCTCAGATTTTGACTTATCACCATAGGAGATGGTTATATGATCATGGTTTGGTCGCATCTCCGAGATGATCTCCTTACTTCCAGTCATATTACTCGTGCACCCGCTATCGAGCACCCATTTGGACCCACCGGAAGCATAGCACTACAAGAAAGTTACTTCTTGGTTTTAGGTACCCATTTTTCAATGGGTCATCTCATGTTAGTGACAAGGGTCTTGGGAACCCAAATAGACCAAGAAATGTAACTGTCAAATGGACCAACATAACTAGCATATATATCACCATAGTAATCACGAAATAATTCATAATTAGGATTATTAGCCCCTGCAAAACCAATATAGTTAGTCTTTTCATTAGTTTTGGTGCTTGTCTTTGTTTCAGTAGTTTTGGTCTTCTTCTTTTTTATTCTTCTTCTTCTTCGTCTTGGGAACATAGCCAAGACCCTCTTTTTCATCGCTTGTCCTTTGCTTTCTAAGAATCTCATCTAGGACTTCCTTACCTTTGGGTTGGGATCCCTTGACAAGTTCTTCATATCATATTTTTCCAATTGATTTTGGAGATGATCATGAGACTCATATAGAGTAGAGTGTTCACTCTCTAATGCCTTGTAGGCAATGTCAAGTTTCTCTAATTCCTCTGAGAGTCTAGCATGAGCAGCCCCAAAGTCAATCTTCTCCTTCTTTAATTTCTTTACCTTAGCAAGAGCATTGTCATGTTCCTTTATGAGCTAGGCAACAACCTCTTCATGAGACTCCTCCATTGACTCAAGTTTATCCTCTAGAGATACTCGAGCCTCCTTTTCTTCTTCTAGAGCATTCTTCAAAGAGGCTATCTCCATGGCATCTTCTCTTTCAATTCTCCCCTTTTCTTCGAGGAGTTCTTTGGAGTGAGCAAGTTGGCTCATAAGAGCATCAAAATGAAGTTTGTGCTCACCTTGCACATTAGTAAAAAAGTTGCCCAAAGCAATAACTTCTTCCTTTACCCTAAGACTTGTATGGTTATCCAAATAAACATTCATAGTGGTCTTAGGAAATGAAGAAATAGTAGGTGATACCTCGGAACCTCTTCCCATAAGCTAAGTAACGTTCTTGTTGATGATGTTCTCATTAGGGGAGTCGAAGAGCGATGTGGGAGTAGATGTGGTGGCTATTGCATCCACCTCTCAAGTGATTTTTCCTTGAGGATGAGCCTGCCACGATTATCTTCTCTACTTTGATAGGGACACTCAGCCACAAAGTGTAAACGGTATCCACAATTGTAGCAAGTTCTTAGTTTTGGGCCATTCTCCTTTCGCCCACTTGACCCATTCTTGTGCTCAAGTTCAGATTTAGCATTAGTCGGGTCCTTCCAAGAGTTTCTTGCATAGAAGGCCATATACTCACCATGAGGATGCTTGACCTCCTCGGGACAGCTCATGGAGACAATATCGAACCCTCTATCATCATCATCATCATCATCTTGTTCAACAGCATTGGCCTTTAGTGCAACATTGACTCCTTTTTGCACCCCAATTGCCCGAGCGCGAGCATCTTCGGCGTTCTTAGCGGCTACCTTGAAGGCCGCCATTTCTTGAATGACCTCATTGGAAGTCATTTGGTGGTAGTTGTGTCTACCTTGCAAACTCTTCAAGTCCGTGGGCTCAAATTGCATGAGGGCACTCACATATTTCCTTTTGATCCAAGCATCATCAATATGATGGCACCATGCTTTCTAAACGTTGTTGCGATGCTCTTGAGCCTTCTATACATGTCTTCATGGTCTTCACCATCCAACATGTAGAATCCTTCAGCTTCATTTCTTAGAGCATCATACCTATTTCTTCTCATTCTTTCATTGCCGATGAACAAGTCGGTGAGAGCATCACACGCTTCTTTGGCGATGTTAAAGTGCTCAATATGTGGCATATCCTTGGGACACACACCAAGATGAATCATGTGAAGAGACATTGCATTTAGTTGACTGTCCACCACTTCTCTTCTTATCAAATTGGTGGAGTCTCCAATATGAAGGCCATCTTCAATGATCCTCCAAATCTCAATCGACGAACTGCACACATGAGATTTCATTAAGAATTGCCATTGATTAAATGAAGATGCAGTAAGCTTGGGCACCCCTATTGTTTATATGAGGATGAGGGATATGTGGGTCGGGAGAATATAGGTGAGAAACCTCACTATAATCCTCCTTACTACTTCCCTTCTTGGAAGCGGAGCCATTATTTTTCTCACCCATCACCTCATCTTCCTTGGAGTTAGCATGAGCTTTATCCTTGGATTGAGGAGTGGTGGCCTCAGGGGTAGTTGGAGGTGGGGCTGTAGATGAGGTGAAACGAGCAATAATTTGCTGCATCTCTTCCATTTTGGTCTCAAAGGATTTCAACAAGGTTGTTTCCAACGCCTTGAGGTCATCTGTTGTAACCTTGTCCACAACTTCACTCCCATTTTCCTTAGTACCCATACTTCTCTTAGGCTGTTAAGCCCGAATAAAGAACCGAGGCTCTGATACCAATTGAAATGGATCGTATGGGTACCTAGAGGGGGGGGGGGTGAATAGGTGCTACTTCAAATTTTAATGCCTTTTCAATTTTAGGCTTGACACAAAGGTAAGTTCACTATACATGCAACTACAAAGTATTTCCCTATATGTAAACCTAACTACTAGCTAGTAAAGGCAAGTAAGAGTGAGGAGCAAGGAAACCGTAGTGTAGCACACAGAGACACAAGATTTGTTTTACCGTAGTTCCTTCCTTGTTAAGGGAAGTACATCTGCGTTGGAGGGGTGTGCGGTACTAAGACCACCACGCCACAATAGGCCTCACCCTGTTCTCCGATGGATCTCACCACCAAAGGCCTGGTCCACCTTTCCACTATTGGTACCCTTCGAGGCGGGAACTGATGCCTTTACACAACTAGCGGGGCACACTCCACGACCGAATTGGAGGCTCCCGTAATGACAACAAGCTGCCACAAGAACAAATATTATCAAAACCGAAACACAAGATCTAGATATTAACAAGTAAAACTAGATCGAGAATTCTCCAAGTGATTGGAGGGGAGTGATGCGCTTGATTCCTGATGTCATTGAATCAAGTCTCCTCCTTCGATTCCCCAAAGGTCGGAGCCTTCAGGTGGTTGAAGTGGGAGACCTTGAATGAGATCTTTTTGTAATAGGCCAAACCTTTTTCGAATGAATCAAGAGATCTGGCATGAGGGGTGATTGAGGCTTTTATACCCCTGTCCAAACATGGCCGCTGGTGAAGTCTGGGGCCAGATTATCTGGCCCAAGTGAAGGCTGGATTATTCGGTAGGGGGTAAAACTCCGCCCCAGCCTCATATTATCCGGGGGATATTCCACCCCCCACATAGAAGGTCACGCCAAGGATGCCTTAGCAATATTCTTTGGGGGTGGATTATCCAGGCCCCTTTTGGAGCGGATTATCCGACCCGGGCAAAAACTCCATCCCTGGATGGACAATATGAAGGAAATTCCCCCCTTCTCTGAGCGATGCGCCTTGCCGCACTTTGAAACTTCTTGGGGCGGGGCGGATTATCTAGCCCAGTAGGGGCGGATTATCCGGCCCAGGAGATCTCTCCGGCCCTGGCCGGAAAATCTGAGAGATTATGCCCCATAGAGACTCATGCCGTGTCCACCTTTGACAAAGGGGTTAGGCCGGATTATCTGGGCCTTGACAGGGGCGGATTATCCGGGCCCCCCAACAACATGTTTTCCAGCTTTTCATGTGAACACTTATCTGCAGTACTTAGCACACTTGAGATACTCCATGGTACTGTTATCTAACACACAAAATAATAGATATCATGAAATGTTCTTTCACACGGCCAAGCCGAGAATTTCGTCGCGGGAGACGCACCTTCTACGACAACCGTCGGTCCAAGTCGTTGCAGAAGGAAACTTTTCTTGTAGTGTAGGAAAGCAGATTCCACATTGCATGTTGCACCAGTATGACAGAAGTTGCATCATAGAATCCACTTGAGTGTGTGTGGTCATGTGGATCAATGTGGTATAGGAAAAGAACATGTGCAATGACTCTAGGATATCAATGTGTCAAACCATGGTCACAGAGACCAAAACACATAGGAAAGCAGCTTCGACATTGCATGTTGCACCAGTGTGACAGAGGTTGCATCATAGAATCCACTGGAATGTGTGTGGTCATGTGGATCAATGTGGTTTTGGAAAATTACACACGCAACATGGCCATGTGGATAAATGACTCTAGTGGTCAATTTCGTTTAGGAAAATAACACATGAAATCACACTAGGGGATCAATGTGTCAAACAATGGTTAGAGAAACCAAAACACATAGGAAAGCAGCTTCCACATTGCATATTTCACCAGTATGACAGAAGTTGCATCACAGAATCCATTGGAGTGTGTGTGGTCATGTGGATCAATGTGGTTTTTGAAAAAAACACATGAAATGACTCTAGGGAATCAATGTGTCAAACCATGGTCACATAGACCAAAAACACATAGGAAACATGAAAGATCGGTATATAGGACTAGAGGGGGTGAATAAGCGGTACTCAATTTTTAGCTTCTTTCTAAATTAAGGCTTAACAAAAACTAAGTTCTCTAGATGTGCAACTAGGTGAGAGAACTTGAGTAAAGAATAGAAATAACTGCGAGTAGACATGGAGATGTTTTCCCGAAGTTCCTTCCTTTTGAGGGGAAGCACGTCTCCGTTGGAGGGGTTGGTGGTACTAAGACCACCAGCGCCACAAAAGGCCTCACCCTATTTTCCCAAGCAATCGCCTCATGGAAAGCACCCGTTCCACTATGCGGTGACCTTCAAGGTGGTGAATGAAACCTTTACAAAGTCGTTGAGTAGACCTCCACCACACTTGGAGTCTCCCAAAACGATCCCGAAGCTTTACAACCAATGCCAGAGCCCCGAGACCTACCTCTTCCGTCTAGGATTCAAAGAACCAAAGAGTAACAAGATCCATAGAGGAAAACCAGGGGAAATCAACTTTGCGTTGGTGAAACCCTAGATCTAGACCCCCTCCACCAAATCCCAAAGAATCAAGTAGATTGGAGCACTAGGGGAGGAGATATAGGGAAATTATAGCTCAAGAAAATGTAGGAGAGAGATAAAAGAGGCAAGCTTCTTGTTGGAGAAGAAAGACCCTTTTTTACCTAGAGGAGTGAATCTGCTTGTTGCTGCCTGTCCCGAGCGGTACTACCGGTACCATCTGCGGTAGTACCGGAAACAACCGGTACTACCGGACAGGTACTGGACGTGGTACCGCATGGGGACATAAGCAGAAGAAAATCTCTCTGTCTCCCACGGTATAACCAGCTAGAACGAGCGGTACGACCGCGAAGTGGTAGTACCGCAAGTACCAGCGGTACTACCGGATGGGGCGAAAGTACCTTCCTGGAGATACCGGGTGATTCTGAATGGAAGACAAGGCTTGTCGAAGCATTTAGAGTCGTCTGATACCACTAAGCAGTACTACCGGTGTCAAGTGGTAGTACCGGAAGAAGTCTTGGTACTACAAGAGGACACAGAAGGAGAGAGCTATAACAACATGGACAGAATCCTCCAAGGACTCATCCATTGGTGAAAGATTTGAAGGGCAACAAAGTAGAGTTGATTCCACCCAAACTTCCCAATGCGGACCCCCTCTTAATAGTACGGTTTTCCTATGACTCAAACAAGATATCTAAGAAAAACAACATCTTGCTATTGATCCTTTAGAGGGGAAACCGAATGCATTGCAAACATAAAAGCCTTAAAGACACTTAACAAACGATTAGATCAACACGTGTGTTATCATCAAACATCAAAATCACTTAGGGAAGGAAATGCCCTTTCAATCTCCCCCCTTTTGGCGTTTGATGACAACACACACAATTGCATGATAGGTATTATGGTAAAGCACAATGTTTGAAAAAAATAGAGACGGTCTCCCCCTAGATATGTGCACCATCAAGAATATACTAGGATAAACACTTCCCTTCTATTTTGTAAACCAACCAAGGGTGCGAGGAAAAGAAAAATATGGCTTGAAACTCATACCTTTGCACAACATTATGTGATGGAAAATACACGGGCAACACTTAGATAGTAACATCACATAAGATGGATCCACATAACCACATAGTCTTCACTTACATAGTTCACACAAAGTTAGCACATAGAGTTCACAAATAATCGGAGGCGAAAATTTCGCAAGCAACCAAAGATCAAAGAAAGAACGAGCTTGTGACTTTCCCATCCAAATCGCCGCAAAGCCTATATTGTAACTTCTCCCCTTTTGGCATCAAGACGCCAAAAAGGGGCAAGAACAGGACTAACGTCCCAACGATCACTCCTACTCCTCCTCCTCATCATCAACATGGAAGCTCGGGGCACGGAAGGAGGAGGAGGCATCATAGTCATCCCAATTTCTACTCGTGGAGATCCATTGCCCTTCAGGGGTGATGTTGTTCTTAGATCCTTCTAAGACAGTCATACCTTGAGATTCCATCCACTCTTTTTGACGAGCACAAGCTTTCTTGGCATAGACTTGGGCTTCATACATACGCTTTTGATTGTTGACTTGGAATCACAAAATTTTCTTGAGCTTGGCTTCACGCCTATTGGCCATGAACGCAGAGCATCCGCGCGGTGAGAAACAACAAAATTATGGCCACCATGACCACCCACATCATCATCGGAGTCATATTGTACCACATTGCCTTCCTCATCAACTGCTTGGCCAACCACGTTGCCCAACCTAGAATGCTTCTTGATTAGAAGATCCTTAGACTTGTGACACAAGCTGGCGGTTATGGAGGTCGTTGGCAATGGAAGTGCACTTGCGGATGATAAGATCCATACTATAGGGAGAAAATGGGGGCACCCTTCTAGTGTGTGTGTGGCACTGACCATCTCATTCCACATGACGTCCATCACATGAGGTCAACCATATAGCCATGAATCTCATCCTTGTTCCCTACCTGAGGGTCAATAGTCTCATGGAAGATGCGGGCCATGATATCATAGGTGGGAAGAAGATCCTTGATTTTGTTGCAAACACTACGACCGTGAATGTAGAGAGGCGCAAGAATATCCTTCTTCTTCGGTCTACCAATCGCGTGACAGCAAAATATACAAGGGGTGTCCAAACCACGATCCCCATACCCAAGAATGTCGGCAAGCTCGGACAAAGTTGCTTCCTTGATAACTCCCTGAGTCATCTTCCTTGTGTTAGATGAGCCAAAATGCATGGTGGCATAGAACTGAACCACAAGTTGAGGGTCAAAGTCTTTTTTGAACTCCATGAGAGGAAGCAAACCGATGTCGGGTGCAAATATCTTTGGCCTTCCCAAAGGAGTCTATATGTTTGTCCATGTGGGCCATATCAATCCATTTCTGATCCACAAACAAGTGATTATTGTGTAGAAGAACTTCCTTGAACACCCTCTCCTGAAAGTCATTGAAGAATAAGCTACCTTCATGGTCATGGTCACGAGCACGAAGATAGGGCTTCTATTTCCGTTGGGTAGTGAAATCATCCTCAGATAGATTTGACAAAAGCCTTGGCCATGTTGGCCCAGAACTCGCACTCTTGGAGCGCCCAATGGTAGGGGGAGCACGAGGTGGAGGTGGAGCACGACCACGACCAGAGGACCGCATGGAGGCCTCCCCACCACCACCCATAGTTGACTTGAGCTTCATATGGCTTCTAGGTTGGGGAATGACCTCTTCTTTGAATTCTGAATCCTCCTCAATCTCGTGAATAGCCATGTTCCTCTTCTGATAGCCCAAGCCATCTGCACCTATGAAAGCAGTAGGGAGAAAATCACAGAGATGAGGGCACAAGATCCTGATACAAGAGACACAAGGAATCCTAGTTTTGGCATGGATTTTGGTTCTATGAGGTCTGGTAGTACCGAATGTGCAACCGGTAGTACCAAATTCAACCGGTAGTACCAAAAAATTTCCGGTAGCACCGGAGATACAAGAAATAGCGCATATCCGGTAGGGAGGGACCTCAATGGAGCACAAATCTATGAAAAACGAAGATTCCTAGGTGCATAGTGGAGTGAATTGGTGAGATATACGAAGGAGAAGCAACCAAAGGCGTTTTTGACCCTGAATCAAACCTAGATCTAGATTCAAGTCAAAACGAGAAGAGGAGAGGAAAACGTGGTTGTACTGGAGTCCATGATGGAGAAGTATAGAGGGGAGGGTGCATGGAGGTCGGATCCAGGAAGAATCCGGTGGAAGGGGGCGAGGGCACGGCTCCCAGCGACAAGGATAGCTCCAGGCGGTAGCGGTGCTAGGTGAGGGAGTCAGGGAGAAGTGAGGCACTGAAGGGTGCCTCCCCGCCCAACCCCTCTCTTAACCAAAAACCCGTGAGACCAGGCACATGGCTTAATAGGATTCATAGAATACTCATACCAAAAAGTTGCAATTTCTTTCACGGAAGCTCATTTGAAAAGAACTCTAAGGTTAAGTGTGCTTGGCCTAGAGAAATTCTAGGATGGGTGACCTACCGGGAAGTGGGTCCCGGGTGTGCATGACTGAGGACAAAGTGCACAGAAAAGACTAGTGTTGGTCTGTGGGGCCAGTCTAGATATCCTATTAAGCTGTCAGGAATGAAACCCCCCAGGCCCAGTGGACGGGGTGTTACAAAACCGCACACTTTTAGTACCGGATTTGGGTCCGATAGTACCGTCGCTAGTAGTACCGATTGGTTTTCGGTACAGCTGTACCTAGGGCAGTTTCCAAGATTGCTCCTGGGAACTGAACCGGTCTGGTAGTACCGCCGAAGACCCGGTAGTACCGGTCACCAGTAGTGCCGCAAGATTTTCTAGCACTACCAAACTTGGGGTAGTTTCTAGGATTTCTCATTGGAACAAGCCCGGTCGTACCATGGAAGATCCGGTAGTACCGGTGAGGCCTGAAGTGAACTCGACAGGAAAAATAGGCGAGGAGGGTGGGATCTTGTGCGGATAGAGAAGGGCTAAGGGATTTGAGACAAAAGGGCTTAGGATAAGATGTCCATGCTGATGGTGAGAACAATGCACTCAAACAAGTTAGGAGACAACAATAAACACCAAATGAGAGATCAAGTTCCCAAAACATCAAACAAAACCAAAAGGATGACAAACACGAGGAAAGAGCGACCTCTCGTGAGAGAGAGGGTCGGTGGTCGAGGCCACCATGTTTGAGTATACTTGGCTTGGCACCACGAAGATATATCTTGGGTCCATTACCAAAACTTGTCATTAAAGCTCAGATATCAAAAATGATATTAAGAGAATGATTTTCTTACTTTGGGTAAAATGGGGAGGGATAGCCCAATCAATTAGAACCGAAGCCCCTAATGTCCATGCCTATATCCAGATCAAATAACACATGAATGCATGGGTATGGGTGCATGATCTCAATCCACATTGCTCGAATCTATGATATTTAGGTCATGCCTAAACTCTCGGAATCTCTTCTCATCAAGGGGCTTGGTGAACAAATCCACTAGATTCTTCTCGGTAATCACATATGAGAGGTCAATATGTCCATTGTTCACATGCTCCCGGATGAAGTGATGGAGAATATCAATATGCTTCGTTCTTGTGTGTTGCACCGGGTTGTAGGCGATCTTGATTGCACTTTCATTATCACAAAGAAGAATCACTTTGTCAAAAGTGACACCATAATCCTTCAAAGTTTGCCTCATACACAATAGTTATGCACAACAACTAGCAGCCGTAATATACTCGACTTCGGCGGAGGACAAGGAAACACAATTTTGTTTCTTGGATGACCAACACACCAAGGACCTAGCAAGGAATTGGCAAGCCCTAGAGGTTGATTTCCTTCCAACTTTGTCTCCCGCCCAATCCGAATCTGTGAAACCATGAAGAACAAACCTTGAGCCCTTAGGATACCATAAGCCAAAGTTTGGGGTATCAACTAAATATTGAAAGATTCGCTTGACCGCCACAAGGTGGCTTTCTTTTGGGGTGGCTTCAAACCCTGCTAAATACCCACACTTAACATGATATCCGGTCTAGATGCACAAAGATAAAGCAAACAACCAATCACAGATCGATATACCTTTTGATCCACATCTTTACCCTTAGTATCAAGAGTGAGATCACACTTGAGAGGCATGGGAGTCTTGGATCCATTTAAATCCGACAAATTGAACCTCTTGAGCATATCTTGAATGTATTTGGCTTGATAAATGAAGACACCTCCAATCAATTACTTCACTTCAAATCCAAGAAAGAATTGCAATTCCCCCATCATAGACATTTCAAACTCGTCGGTCGTTAGCTTAGCAAAGACATCATTGAAAGCTTTATTAGGAGAACCAAAGATAATATCATCAACATAAATTTGACATATGAACAAGTTTCCTCCAACTCTTCTAGTAAAAAGAGTGGGGTCGATTAGCCCAACTTCGAAACCACGGTCTACCAACAACTTTCTAAGGTGCCCATACCACACACACGTGGAGCTTGTTTAAGTCCATAGAGTGCCTTATCAAGTTTGTAGATGTGATTTGCAAACTTGGGGGTCCTCAAAACCTGGAGGTTGCTTGACATACACCAACTCATTTAAGGGACCATCAGGAAATGCACTTTTAACATCCATTTGTTGTAACTTAAAGTTATGATGAGATGCATATGCAAGCAAGATACGAATGGATTCAAGACGGGCAATGGGGGCGAATGTTTCACCGTAGTCGATACCCTCGACTTGGGAGAAGCCTTGAGCCACAAATCTTGCCTTGTTGCGAATGACCATCCCATTTCCATCTTGCTTGTTCTTGAAGATCCACTTTGTTTCGATGACATTATGGCACTCCTTGGGTATCTCCACCAATGACTAGACTTTGTTGTGTTCAAAGTTGTGAAGCTCTTCATGCATAGCCTCAAGGCAATCAGGGTCCTCAAGAGCTTCATACACCATTTCGGGCTCTACACAAGAAATGAAACTATTGTGGCCAACAAAGTTAGCCACTTGGTTATGAGTAGTAATGCCCCTTTCAAGATCACCAACAACATTTTCAAGAGTAAGTCCTTCTCAGATGAGCTTGGCAATCCTCCTTGCTTCACGATGAGCATGAGCTTCCTCAATGGATTCTTGAGAAGCTACTTGGTCATCACCACCATTTTGATCCTCGTCTTGACCTTGAAATGGAGATTGCTCGACATTTTGACCTTGTCCATCTTCATGAGCATGAGCTTGGTTCATAAGATGTTATGGACACCCATCATTCACTTGAGCTTGACCTTGATCATGAGCTACCTCTTCATTTATTGTGTCTTGTTGGCCATCGGGTTAAAGTATATCTTGAGTAGGTGAGGGCTCCACATGAGTAGAGAATTTTCCTTCTCCTTCCACCACAAGGGGTTCCTTAATGGGGCGGAAAAATCTCACACCCATTCTTCTTATGGCTTGAGAAGGAATTTCATCACCTACATCACCAAGATAAATTTGCCCCACTTGGGAGCCATGATGCTCATTGAACCTCACATTATAGGAAATTATAGCTTGCCCGGTGGACTTGTTATAGACCCTATAAGAGTGAGAGTCTGATGCATAGCCAACAAAGATACCTTCAATAGGTCGAGGATCGAATTTAGCTAACCGATTACCTTTCTTGAGAATATAACACTTACACCCAAACACTCGGAGATGGTGGATACTTGGCTTCTTGCCGGTGAGGATCTCATATGAAGTCATATCCAAGTACTTGCAAAGATAAACCCGGTTGGCAATATGACAAGCGGTGGATATAGCTTCGGCCCAAAAGTTATATGGGGACTTGAGCTCCGCAATCATGGTTCTTGTCATATCCATAAGAGTCTGATTCTTCCTTTCCGCCACACAATTTTGTTGAGGGGTATAAGGAGCGGAATATTGATGCTTGATCCCCTCATCACCAAGAAACTCATCAAGTGTGTAGTTCTTGAACTCGGTCCCATTGTCACTTCTAATGGCCAAGATCTTCTTGTTATGTTGACGTTGCACTTCATTGGAAAAGTTGATGACTGTTTGGTGAGTCTCACTCTTCTTCTTGAATAAATATACCCATGTATATCTTGAGTAGTCATCCACAATAACCAAACAATACTTCTTCCCCCCAAGGCTATCAAAGGATAGAGGACCAAAGAGATCCATGTGAAGGAGCTCCAAGATCCCATCGGAGTGGATGGTTGTAGTGGGGGAATGAGCCGTCTCATGGAGCTTCCCTTGAATGCATGCCCT
Source organism: Avena eriantha (assembly GCA_910589775.1). Taxonomy (NCBI): domain Eukaryota; kingdom Viridiplantae; phylum Streptophyta; class Magnoliopsida; order Poales; family Poaceae; genus Avena; species Avena eriantha. The sequence goes on from OU342740.1 coordinate 205,581,581, forward strand.
AAACACATGATGTTTGACAAAGTGCACATTACCTTTTGGACCAAGGATGTGGCCTCCCATGTCAAGGCTTTGCAAAGACCTCATGTTAATGTGGGCAAGACGGCGATGCCAAAGCCATCCCACGTCACCTTGAGCCATTAGGAAAGCCGTAGTAGGTGTGGGTTTCTTATCGAAATCTACCACATACAAACCGTTGTTAGCATACCCAAAAAGTATATAGAGAGAGTCTTGCTCATGAGAACCACAACCTTAGGGGTAAAGTAGGCAACAAAGCCCATAGGCGTGAGTTGATGAACTGAAAGTAAATTGTATGAAAGGGTTTTGACAAGCATAATCTCCATGATGGATATATCCGGTGTGACCACTACCTTACCCAAACCCAATACCTTTGATGTTGATCCATATCCATAAGTGACACACATGTTGGAAGTATTAGGTCTTGTCTCATCAAGCATTTCTTTGCTTCCGGTCATATGAATTGTGGCACCACTATCAACCACCCATTTTCTTCCACCAGAAGCATAACCCATGGAGGCTTTAGCCATGAGACATGTGTGGTTGGCAATGAGCTTGTCCTCATTGGGAGAGTTAAAGAGGGATGTCGGTGAGGGGGTTGAGGTAGTAGTAGCCATTAGACATGTAGACTTGGTGACAAGCTTGTTCTCATTGGGACAGTCGAAGAGATATGTTGGTGAAGATGTTGTGGAATTTGTAGTAGAAGTGGTGGAAATTATGGAAATGGCGGCCATGCTCACAATATCTCCATCATCTTCATCATCACTATCATTCTCATTGTTCTCTTCATATTATTCATAGGCCACCAACACATATTTTTGTCGATCCTTCTTGTTGGGGTAGTTCTTGTTTTGGACTTTCTAGACGAAGTTCTTGTTTGGAGTGGGCTTGAACTTGGATTTCAAGATGAGTCTTCTTCCATGGTCTTCTCTTTTCTCATATGGGCACTCATCGATGAAATGGTTGGTTTCTCCACAATTGTAACATGATCTCAACTTGGGTCTTACGCTAGTTGTGGTAGTCCTTGATGGATTACCCTTCCCTTGGTTCTTCCAAAACCTTCTTAAGACTAACGCCAATTGCTGATGGAGAGCACACTTGATGTCTTCGTCATCTCCTTCTATCATCCCCAACGAATCAACTTCTTCTCCATAGACATGACCCTTGGCCTTCAAAGAAAGAGTTGGAGAATCCATTCTCCGAGCACGAGAAAGAGCATCATCAGCGGTCTTGTTCATGATTCCAAGAGCCACAAACTCATTTAGCACTTCATTCGATGCCATGGCATAGAAGTCCGCCCGTGAGCGAATATTGTTGGCCATTTCTCTATGGAAGGGCAAGATGGCTTGCATGAACTTGAGATTGATCCACTTATCATACACATCCCTACTACCATGGTCAATCATCCTAATCGAAAGGGCTATGACCCTTCGATAGAGGTCTTCAGGAGTCTCATCTTCCTTTCCAACAAAGGCATTGGCTTCATAGTGCATTTCTTCAAACTTGGAGTTTGAATGCTTTCATTGCCAGGATAGACTCATTAAAGAGCATTCCAAGCTTCCTTGGCGACGTCATAAGAGCGAATGTGAGTCATTTTCTCATGAGTCAATGCAACTTTCATAATGGCCATGGTGGTGGAATTGGGTTGATTATTGATTTCCTCAGTGGGTGTCATGTTGTAGGGGCCGCGAGGATAGAATCCAAACTCCACAACCTTCCAAAGAAAGACACTAGAACTTTTTGAGTGAGAGCGCATTGGATATTGCCAATTGGCAAAGTTAGATTCATCAAGCTTGGGGGAAGGACCACGATGGTTTATGTGAGGTGTGGGGAGGGGAGAGGCATTGTAGCTTGGTGGTGGTGGAACACTTCCCATAGGCTTAGCTTTATCCTTATTGCTACCTTCACCAGTGGAGGGATCCTTGAGGGGATCTTCCACCGGTTTGGGACCACTTGATTGATTATCAATGGAATTGGCAACAACAATATCCTTCTTACTACGGTATACCTCAAACATGGATTTCATCTCTTGACGGACCAAACCAATCGATTCGTCAAGCTATCTCTTAGTGATGGGTGTTACTTCGGGAGTGGTATCACTACCCTTCGAGTCACTCATACTTCTCTTACGAACTTAAGCTAGAGAAGAGAACCTTGCTCTGATAGCAATTGAAAGATCAATATAAGAGACTAGGGGGGTGAATAGGTGCTACTCAATTTTTAGCTTCTTTTCAAATTAAGGCTTAACACAAAATAAGTTCTCTAGATGTGCAACTAGGTGAGATAACTTATATGGCAAGAAAGCAAGCGACAATAAGTAAAGAGTAAAGGATAGAAATAAGTGAGAGTAGACATAGAGATGTTTCCTGAAGTTCCTTCCCTTTTAGGGGATGTACGTCTCCGTTGGAGGGGTCGGTGGTAATAAGACCACTATCGCCACAGAAGGCCTCACCCTATTCTCCCAAGATACCGCCTCACGGCAAGCACCCGTTCAACTATGCGGTGACCTTGAAGGTGGCAACCGAAACCTTTACAAACTTATTGAGTAGACCTCCACCACACTTGGAGTCTCCCGACACGATCCCGAAGCTTTACACCCAATGCCCGAGCTCCGAGACCGACCTCTTCCGTCTAGGGTTCAAAGAACCCCAAGAGTCACAATGTCCACAAAGCAAAACCAGGGGAATAAACATTCCTTTGGTGAAACCCTAGATCTAGACATCCTCCACCAAATCCCAAAGAACCAAGTAGATTGGAGCACTAGGGGAGGAGATATAGGGAAATTATAGATCAACAACAGTGGAGGAGAGAGATAAAAGAGGTAAGCTTCTCGTTGGAGAAGAACAACCCTTTTATACCCAGAGGAGGGAATTTGCCTATTGTTGCCTATCCCAAGCGGTACTACCGGTACCATATGCGGTAGTACTGGAAACAACCAGTACTATCGGACAGGTAGCGTACATGGTACCGCAGGGGGACATAATGCAAAGAAAAGCTCTCTGTCTCCCACAATATAACCAGCTAGAACTAGTGGTACCACCGCGAAGCGGTAGTACCTGAAGTAGCAGCGGTACTACCGGATGGGGCGGTTGTACCGACCCGGAGGTACCGGGTGAATCTGAATGGAAGACGAGGCTTGCCGAAGCATTCAGAGTCGTCCGGTACTGCCAAGCGGTACTGCCAGTGTCAAGTGGTAGTACCGGAAGAAGTTCTGGTACTACCGGAGGACACAAAAGGAGAGGGCTATAACAATAGGGACATAATCCTCCAAAGACTCATCCATTGGGGAAAGCTTTGAAAGCAACAAAGTAGAGTTTATTCCACCCAAACTTTCCAACACGGACCCGTCTTAATAGTACGGTTTTCCTACGACTCAAACAAGAGATCTAAGAAAAACAAAATCTTGCTATTGATCCTTTAGAGGGGAAACCAAATGCATAAATAGCATGAAAGACACTTAGCAAATGATTAGACCGACACGTATGTTATCATCAAACATCAAAACCACTTAGGGAAAAAATGCCCTTTCAATCTCCCCCTTTTTGGTGTTTGGTTACAACACACATAATCGCATGATAGATTTTATGATAAAGCACATGGTTTGAAAAATAGAGACGGTCTCCCCCTATATATGTGCACCATCAAGCATATACTAGGATCAACACTCCCCTCTATTTTGCAAACCAACAAAGGGTGCGAGGAAAAGAAAAATATGGCTTGAAACTCATACCTTTGCACAACATAATGTGATGGAAAATAGGCAGGCAACACTTAGATAGTAACATCACATATGATGGATCCACATATCCACATAGTCTTCACTTACATAGTTCACACAAAGGTAGCACATAGATTTCACAAATAATAGGAGGCAAAAAAAGTTCACAAGCAACCAAAGATCAAAGAAAGAATGAGCTTGTGACTTTCCCATGTAAATCGCCGCAAAGCCTATATTGCAACTTCTCCCCCTTTGGCATCAAGACACCAAAAATGGGCAAGAATAAGACTAACGTCCCAATGATCACTCCTCCTCCTACTCCTCATCATCATCAACATGGAAGCCTAGGGCATGGAAGGAGGAGGAGGCATCATAGTTATCCCAATTGCTATGTGTGGAGATCCATTGCTCTTGAGGGGTGATGTTGTTCTCAGAGCCTTCTGAGATAGTCATACCTTGAGATTCCATCCACTCTTTCTGACGAGCACAAGATTTCTTGGCATAGACATGGGTTTCATACATACGCTTTTGATTGTCGACTTGAGAGAAGAAAATTTTCTTGAGCTTAGCTTCAAGCCTCTTGGCCCATGAAGGCGGAGCATCTACGCGACGAGAAACAACAAAAGCATTCCCACCACGACCACCCACATCTTTAACGGAGTCATCTTCTACCACATTTCCTTCCTCATGAACTGTTTGGCCAGCCATGTTGCACGACTTAGAATGCTTCTTGATCAGAAGAGCCCTGTACTTGAGAGACACGAGCTGGCAGTGTGTGGAGGTAATTGGCAATGAAAGTGTAATTACGGACGATAAGAGCCATTATATAGGGAGTAAACACGGGCACCCTTCTAGTGTGTGTGGCACTGACCATCTCATTTCACATGAAGTCCATCACATCAACTGGCGTACCAGACTCACGATTGACATAGGTGTTGTACATGAGGTCAACCATGTAGCCATGAATCTCATCCTTGTTCTTCGCCCGAGGGGCAATAGTCTCACAGAAGATGCGGGCCATGATATCATAGGTGGGAAGAATATCCTTGATCTTGCCACACACACTACGGCGGTGAATGTAGAGAGGCGCAAGAACAACATTATTCTCCGGTCTACCAATCGCGTGATAGTGAAAACCACAAGGGGTGTGCAAACCACGGTCCTCATACCCAAGAATGTCCGCAAGATCGGACAAAGTTGCTTCCTTGATAACTCTCTGAGTCATCTTCCTTGTGTTAGATGAGCCAAAATGCACGGTGGCATAGAACTGAGCCACAAGTTGAGGGTCAAAGTCTTGTTTGAACTCCATGAGAGGAAGCAAACCGATGTCGGGTGCAAATATCTTTGGCCTTCCCAAAGGAGTCTATATGTTTGTCCATGTGGGCCATATAAATCCATTTCTGATCCACAAACAAGTGATTATTGTGCAGAAGAACTTCCTTGAACACCCTTTCCTGAAAGTCATTGAATAATAAGGTACCTTCACGGTCATGGTCACGAGCACGAAGATAGGGGTTCTCTTTCTGTTGGGTAGCGAAATTATCCTCAGATAGATCTGACAAAATCCTTGGCCCTGTTGGTGTAGAACTCACACTCTTGGAGCGCCCAGTGCTAGGGGGAGCACGAGGTGGAGGTGGAGCACAACCATGAACAGAGTACCTCTGGAAGGCCTCCCCACGACCACCCGTAGTTGACTTGAGCTTCATACGGCTGCTAGGTTGTGGCATGAGCTCTTCTTCGAGTTCCAAATCCTCCTCAATATTGTGACTAGACTTGTTCCTCTTCTGAGAGCCCAAGGCACCTGTACCTTTGAAAGCAGTAGGGAGAAAAGCACAGAGATGAGGACACAAGATTCTGATACAAGATACACAAGGAATCCCAGTTTTGGCATGGAGTTTGGTTCTGTGAGATCTGGTAGTACTGGATGTGCGACCGGTAGTACCACATGCAACTGGTAGTACTGGAAACAAATTCCGGTACTACCGGAGGTACGGGATAGAGCGTAGATCCGGTAGGGAGGGACCTCAACAGAGCAAAAATCTATGAAAAACAAAGATTCCCAGGTGCACAGAGGAGTGAATTGGCGAGATATATGAAAGAGAAGCAACCAATGGCGATTTGCTCTAGAATCAAACCTAGATCTAGATTCAAGTCAAGACGAGAAGAGGAGAGGAAAACATGGTTACACCGGAGTCCATGATGGAGAAGAACAGAGGGGAGGGCACATGGATGCCGGATCTGGGAAGAATCCGGTGTTAGGGGGCGAGGGCACGGCTCCAAGAGACGAGGACAGCTTTAGGCGACAACGGCGCTAGGTGAGGGAGTCGGGGAGAAGTGAGGCACTGAAGGGGGCCCCCTGCCCAACCCCTCACTTAACGTGAAACCGCTCACCGGTAGTACCGAATTTGGGTCTGGTAATACCAGTAATCGGTAGCACCGATTGGTTTTCTGGTACAGCCGGACCTAAGGCAGTTTCTAGGATTGCTCCTGGGAACTGGCCCGGTTAGGTAGTACCGCCGAACACCCAGTAGTACCGATCACCAGTAGTACCACAAGATTTTCTGGTACAGCCGAACCTGGGGTAGTTTCCAGGATTTCTCCTAGGAACTGGCCTAGTAGTACCGTGGAAGATCCGATAGTATCGGTGAGGCCTGAAGTGAACTCGACAGGAAAAATAGGTGGGGTGTGTGGGATCTTGTGCGGATAGAGGAGGGCTAAGGGATTTGACAGAAAAGGGCTTCGGATAAGATGTCCACGCTGATGGTGGGAACAATGCACTCAAACAAGTTAGGAGACAACAATAAACACCAAATGAGAGTGCAAGTTCCCAAAACGTCAAACAAAACCAAAAGGATGACAAACACGAGGAAAGACCAACCTCTAGTGAGAGAGAGGGTTGGTGGCCGAGGCCACCATGTTTGAGTATACTTATCTTGGAACCGCGAAGACATATATTGGGTCCATTACCAAAACTCGTCATTAAAGCTCACATATCACAAAATGATATTAAGAGAATGATTTCTTACTTTGGGCAAAATGGGGGAGGGATAGCCCAATCAATTAAAACCACACTCCCCGTATGTCCATGCCTACATATAGATAAAATAACACATGAATGCATGGGTATGGGTGCATGATTTCAAGCCACATTGCTCGAATCTATGATATTTAGCTCATGCCTTAACTCTCGGAATATCTTCTAATCAAGGGGCTTGGTGAACAAATCCGCTAGATTCTTCTCGGTACTCACATATGAGAGGTCAATATGTCCATTGTTCACATGCTCCTGGATGAAGTGATGGCAAATATTAATATGCTTCATTCTTGTGTGTTGCATTGGTTTGTAGGCGATCTTGATTACACTTTCATTATCACAAAGAAGAGGCACTTTGTCACTAGTGAAACCACAATCCTCCAAAGTTTGCCTCATACACAGTAATTGTGCACAACAACTAGCGGCCGCAATATAATTGGCTTCAACAAAGGACAAGGAGACACAATTTTGTTTCTTTGATGACAAACACACCAAGGACCTACCAAGGAATTGGCAAGCCTAGGAGGTTGATTTCCTTCCAACTTTGTCTGCCGCATGGAACATATGGAAGATTCATAATGACTTGGTCTTCAGAACTATGCCGATTTCCTTTAACAGATGGAAAGTTGGTTTCCAAAGTGACCTCATGTTACACAAGTACAAGGTTAAAGCTGCTCTTGTTCAACCTCTTGTTGAATGGCTCGTTGCACTTTTTTGTATAATCCTTGCAACTTCCCTTAGACAAAGTGCTCCTTCATCCCTTGTACTCTGATTTATAATTTATAAAATTACACCGTAGGGGCTTCCCCTACGGTAAAGATGTCAAAAAAACTTTGTCTTCCGCACAATCTTAATCTATGAAACCATGAAGAAAAAAGCTTGAGCCCTTGGGATACCATAAGCCAAAGAACACATGCAATGTGTTCATGTGGATCAATGTGGTTTTGGAAAAGAACACATGCAATGTGTTCATGTGGATCAATTACTCTAGTGGATCAATGTGGTTTAGGAAAAGAACACATGCAATGAATCTAAGGGATCAATTTGTCAAACCATGCTCATAGAGACCAAAAACACATATAAAAGAAGCTTCCACATTGCACGTTGCACTAGTCTGAAAGAAGTTGCATCATAGAATCCACTAGAGTATGTGTGGTCATGTGGATCTATATGGTTTTGGAAACAAACACATGCAATGTGGTCATGTGGATCAATGACTCGAGTGGATCAATGTTGTTTAGGAAAAGAACACATGCAATGACCCTAGGGGATCAATGTGAAAAACCATGGTCACAAAGACAAAAACACGTAGGAAAGCAGCTTCCACATTGCATGTTGCACTAGTGTGAGAGAAGTTGCATCACAGAATCCACTAGAGTGTGTGTGGTCATTTGGATCAATGTGGTTTTGCAAAAGAACACATGCAATGTGGTCATGTGGATAAACGACTCTACGGGATCAATGTGTCAAACCACGGTCAGAGAGACCAAAAACACATAGGAAAGTAGCTTACAAATTGCATGTTGAACCAGTGTGACTGAAGTTGCATCATAGAATCCACTGGAGTGTATCCGATCATGTGTATCAATGTGTTTTATCTAAAGAACACATGCAATGACTCTAGGGGATCAATGTGTCAAACCATGGTCACAGAGATCAAAAACACACAGGAAAGGAGGTTCCACATTGCATGTTGCACCAGGGAGACAGAAGTTGCATCACAGAATCCACTGTAGTGTGTGTGGTCATGTTGATCGATGTGGTTTAGTAAAAGAACACATGCAATGACTCTAGGTGATTAATGTGCCAAACCATTGTCACACAGACCAAAAACACATTACACATTACATGTTGCACTAGTGTGGCAGAAGTTGCATCACATAATCCACTGGAGTGTGTGTGGTCATGGTGATCAATGTGGTTTAGGAAAATAACACATGCAATGAGTCTAGGGGATCAATGTGTCAAACAATGGTCATAGAGACCAAAAACACATATGAAAATAGCTTCCACATTACATGTTGTACCAGTGTGACAGAAGTTTCATCATAGAATCCCCTTGAGTGTGTTGTCATGTGTATCAATCTGGTTTTGGAAAAGATCACATGCAATGTGGTCATGTGGATCAATGACTCTAGTGGATCAATGTGTTTTACGTAAAGATCACAAGTAATGACTGTAGGGGATAAATGTGTGAAACCATGTTGATAGAGGCCAAAACACGTAGCAAAGCAGCCTACACATTGCATCTTGTACTAGTGTGGCTGAAGTTGCATCACAGAATCTGCGAGAGTGTGTGTGGTCATGTGGATCAATGTGGTTTAGGAAAATAACACATGCAATAATGCTAGGGGATCAATGTACCAAACCATGGTAACAGAGACCAAAAACACATAGGAAAGCCGCTTCCACATAGGATTTCGCACCCACATGCAAAAATGTGGATAAATGTGTTTTACGGAAAGACCACATGCAATGAATCTGCGGGATAAATGTGTGAAACCATGGTCACAGAGACCAAAACACATAGGAAACCAGCCCCCATATTGCATGTTGCACTAGTGTGGCATAAGTTGCATCACAAAATCCGCTAGACTGTGTGTGGTCATGTGGATCAATGTGGTTTAGGAAAAGAACACATGCAATGACTCTAAGGGATCAATTTTTCAAACCATGCTCATAGAGACCAAAAAAACATATAAAAGAAGCTTCCACATTGCATGTTGCACTAGTGTGAAAGAAGTTGCATCATAGAATCCACTAGAGTATGTGTGGTCATGTGGATCTATATGGTTTCGGAAATGAACACATGCAATGTGGTCATGTGGATCAATGACTCGAGTGGATCAATGTGGTTTAGGAAAAGAACACATGCAATGACCCTAGGGGATCAATGTGTCAAACATGGTCACAAAGACAAAAACACGTAGGAAATCAGCTTCCACATTGCATGTTGCACTAGTGTGAGAGAAGTTGCATCAAAGAATCCGCTGGAGTGTGTGTGGTCATTTTGATCAATGTGGTTTTGCAAAAGAACACATGCAATGTGGTCATGTGAATCAATGTGTCAAACCATGGTAACCGAGACCAGAAACACATAGGAAAGCAGCTTACACATTGCATGTGGCACCGGTGTGACTGAAGTTGCATCATAGAATCCACTGGAGTGTATCCGATCATGTGTATCAATGTGTTTTATCTAAAGAACACATGCAATGACTCTAGGGGATCAATGTTTCAAACCATGGTTACAGAGGTCAAAAACACATAGGAAAGGAGCTTCAACATTGCATGTTGCACCAAGGAGATAGAATTTGCATCACAGAATCCACTGGAGTGTGTGTGGTCACATTGATCAACGTGGTTTAGTAAAAGAACACATGCAATGACTAGGTTATTAATGTGTCAAACCATGGTCACACAGACCAAAAACACATAGGAAAGCAGATTCCACATTACATGTTGCACTAGTGTGGCAGAAGTTGCATCACATAATACACTGGAGAGTGTGTGGTCATGGTGATCAATGTGGTTGAGGAAAAGAACACATGCAATGAGTCTAGGGGAACAATGTGTCAAACCATGGTCATAGAGACCAAAAACACATATGAAAATAGCTTCCACATTACATGTTGCACCAGTGTGACATAAGTTTCATCATAGAATCCCCTGGAGTGTGTGTGGTCATGTGTATCAATGTGGTTTTGGAAAACATCACATGCAATGTGGTCATGTGGATCAATGACTCTAGTGGATCAATGTGTTTTATGGAAAGATCACAAGCAATGACTCTAGGGTATAAATGTGTGAAACCATGTTCACAGAGACCAAAACACGTAGCAAAGCAGCCTCCACATTGCATGTTGCACCAGTTTGGCAGAAGTTGCATCATAGAATCCGCTAGAGTGTGTGTGCTCATGTGGATCAAGTTGGTTTAGGAAAAGAACACATGTAATAATGCTAGGGGATCAATGTATCAAACTATGGTAACAGAGACCAAAAACACATAGGAAAGCCGCTTCCACATAGGATTTCGCACCCACATGCAAAAATGTGGATAAATGTGTTTTACGGAAAGACCACATGCAATGAATCTAGGGGACAAATGTGTGAAACCATGATCACAGAGACCAAAACACATAGGAAAGCATCCCCCATATTGCATGTTGCACCAGTGTGGCAGAAGTTGCATCACAGAATCCGCTAGACTGTGTGTGGTCATGTGGATCAATGTGGTTTAGGAAAAGAACACATTTAATGACTCTAGGGGATCTATTTGTCAAACCATGCTCATAGAGACTAAAAACACATATAAAAGAAGCTTCCACATTGCATGTTGCACTAGTGTGAAAGAAGTTGCATCATAGAATACACTAGAGTGTGTGTGGTCATGCAGATCTATTGAAGGAAATATACCCTAGAGGAAATCATAGAGATGATTGTATTTCATTTGTATCCATGAGTTTTTATAATGTACCTTGAATATCCATGTATCAGGCAACTTTTATTGATTGGCAATTATGTGAATTGCTTGTGAAACTCTTTACTTGTATGGTTATCAAATAGTTGTCCCTAGTCGGAGTTCATGTGAGGACACACGTGAATATTAGACTAGCACATCGATTGGTTGATGAATATGTTTCGCAAGTCATATACAAGGAGATGTCGAACCAATGATGTGGACACATGTTATGAACATGGGGTTGGACTGACCCAACTTGAGATTGGCAATAATACTTGCAGCTCTCTCTACACATCGTGTACGTTTTGTCCTTAGACCTGAGATTGTCGCATGTACTTGAGATGTGGTTCGACCTACTTTGGGGTTATCAAACACTACTCCGTAGCTGGGTAGTCATAAAGGTAGCTTTCGGGTTTGTCTTGATACATGCTGCAAGGCATCGGTCAATCAAGATGGGATTTGCCCCTCTCTACTTGAGAGAGATATCTCTGGGCCCCTCGAGTGATCGGATCCAGAAATGCATGGCCGTGCTACATATGGTTAAGAGTTAACCTAGTAAAGGGATTCCGAATCATAGTATCGGGAAAGACAGGTCAAGTTGGAGCTAGACCGAATATCGTGAGGCAAAGGGAAAGACATGTACTCAACCTTGTGATGGTTCGTCCGAATGATCTTTATATGCGTTTAGGAGTTGGCACGTCTTGCTAGAGGCCGCTACCAACTATTGATGGAGTAAGTGTACTCGTGTCATGTCTATACGTGTATGAACCTATAGGGTCACACACTTTAGGGGCTGGAAGCCTAATGAGGATTGGATCCGAATTAGACCAAGCTTAGGCTGCTAATGGGCTGCTAAAGTAGAAGCCCACCAGGGATGCCTATATAAGAGAGAGTGAGGCGAGCTGAATAGGGTTGAGCATTCCACCCAGCCGCCACTCTTCTTCCGCCTGTGTTACACGTGCAGACCTAGCAGTCTGGCATGTGACAGCTTCCACTCCGGACGTGTGGATACCTCGGAGGTGCTGCAGCTGTAGCACTTGGACTGGCCGCGCGAAGGGGAGCTGCTCGTGGGATGAGGACGAGGAGGAGACGTAGAACATCTACACTGCCCCGACGTGCTTCATTGAGTTCCGCAACTGCGCGTCTAGTGGTAATCCCGTGATCTATGACCACAGTATTCCTGGTTGACATGGTAGAAATTTTTGATTTTACGCTAGTGTAGCCTACCCGTGAGCCTTCAGTGGTATCAGAGCCGATGATGTTCAGTCATAGATTCGGGAAGTTTGCATATGGTGATATGTAGATTGATATGAATGATGTGATTGTTTGTATGGCGGTGGTTCTGGATTGATCTAAGATCTTACTTTCTGTGATCATGATTCTAAGGTCGTCGAACGACTTACCCCTACCGGTCGATTTCCGCCATCGGGGTAGACAGTGACACATAAATCCATTTGAATCACGCGAAGATCAATATGATTGATTGAATCGGGAACTTGATCTGAATCGACGTACCGTGATCAAAGGAGTTTGGTCGAATCGGAACATTAGTCAGTTTGTGGTAAATTTGATTTTCCGATCAAAATCCTTAAAGAAAATTGTATAGATTTGATCTTTCATTTTCACAAATTGTATAGAAAAATGTATAGATTTGATCAATAGATACCGCGAGGGGCGCTGCCCCTTCGAATGCCGCAGGGGGGACGCCCTAGACCCCCCTTAATCGTAGTCCCCTATCGTATCACGTTAAGGTTCATAGGTGCTACGATTTCACATGATCCGGTAGAATGCGATTCTATGCACAACTTGTTTTTGTAGGATGTATGTGGTCAGTATGGCCCAAAAATGTATGTGATGCATGTATGCAATTTTCATGACCTGCGTGTCGTGATTAGGGCAACACGGCTGGAGCCATATGTGTTGTCAATTATTGTAATGGCCTGCGTGCCAACTTGTGATGATCCCAATACCATGTAATTTTTGTTACTAGCTACTAGGAGTAATAGCTTGTATTGGTTCTTGGAGAACTCATCACTTTGAGGATGCCTCGCATAGAGCATGAAGATGGAGATCATCATGGTGGACAGGTTCTATGGCGATGAAGATCGCCATGAGAAAATTGGCCATACTGTATCACTTCTATGTGAATGCTATCCTTATACGTTTTACTACTATGCATGCTTAGATGATAGAAGTAGAACGATCCCTCACAAACTTTAAGTTAGACCATTCCCTCCCAACCAAACCTTGCACCATCCTATGCCCTGTACAATCGTTGGTGGGTCTATGAAATTAGGGTGCCGCGGTTTTCCTTGGCTGGATGGGTTTGTATCGGATACCTACACGCATAAGGGTTGGTGAGCTTGACAAGGTCATCTTAACAGTTAAGGACCTTGGGGAACAAAGGTTGGGCGCCTAGTTTTGACATAGAGATGTCACCCAACAACAAGAGTCATATGTGATATGATTAGCAAAGGTTTCTTACCGATTTACCTTGTCTTCTAGCAGTGATGCTAAAGCTCACTAGTCGACTTGTTAATTGTGGATCTTGAATCACTTAGTATCAATAGAGGGATGTTGATTTAAGTGGGAGCATATGCTATTAAATTGTTTAATATGTTTTACTCTTCCATGGTTACATGGCTTAGTATTTTGCATGTTTTTATGTTGTAGATCAATGCCACCGAACACTTCATCACCTTTTGCTTTGCGTTCGATTCTTGATAAGAATAAACTAAATGGAACAAACTTTTCGGACTCGGTCCGTAACCTGAGAGTTATTCTCAGGTCTGATAAAAAGGAAACTGTTCTGGATACCCCAATCCTAGATGAACCTGCTGATAATGCAACTGCCGCTCTTAAGAATGCCTACAAGAAAGCATGCGATGAATCTCTTGAGGTTAGATGTCTTATGCTTGCATGCATGGAACCTGATCTTCAAAAGTAGTTTTAGGATCAGGAAGCATACAATATGATCGTCGTGCTTAAGGACATGTTCCAAACTCAGGCTAGGACTGAGAGGTACAATGTTGCTAAGTCCTTTGTGGAATGCAAGCTGGCAGAGGGAGCAGCTGTAGGCCCCCATGTGATCAAAATGGTTGGTTACAGTCAAACTTTGGAAAAACTTGGTTTTCCATTAGGCCAAGTGTTGGCTACTGATTTCATTTTGGCATCTCTTACATCTAGCTATGGGCATTTCATTTCGAACTACCATATGCATGGGGTGGAGAAGGGCCTTAATGAGTTATGTGGGATGCTGAAAACAGCCGAATGTGACATTAAGAAGAGTGCAGGGCATAGCCATGTGATGGCTGTGCAGAACAAGACTAGCTTCAAGAAACAGGGCACTTCTTGGTAGAAGAAGAAGGGCAAGGCTAAGGATACGATCCCTAAGCCGAACCCTGCACCCAAGCAAAAGGCTAGACCTCCAGGAGACACTGAGTGTTTCTTTTGTCACGAATATGGCCATTGGAAGAGAAACTACAGTAAGTACCAGGCTTCTTTGAAGAATAATGGAATTAAGAGTACTTCCCACTCAGGTACGCTTGTTGTAAATGTTGTGGACATTTTTCTCGGAGATTCTTATGTTAACTCTTAGGTATTTGATACCGGATCGGTTACTCATATTTGCAATTCGATGCAGGGGCTAATAAGAACTAGAGAGGTGCCGAAAGGTGAAGTGGATTTTCGCGTCGGAAATAAAGCAAGGGTTGCTGCATTGTTCGTCGGCGTCATGCAACTTCACCTTCCGTCAGGATTTATTATGGAGTTAAATAATTCTTATTACATTCCAAGTATGGGTCGAAACATTTTATCACCTTCATGTTTGATGAGGGATGGTTATTCATTCGCGAGTACAAACAATGGTTGTGTAATCTCTAAGAATGCTATGTTTATGGTTGATGCTCCCATTGTGAATGGGTTATTTATTTTAAATCTTGATGATGCATATGTTCACAATGTTAGTGCTAAAAGGCTTCGGCCTAATGATTTGAGTCCTACCTATTTATGGCATTGTCGTTTGGGGCATATAAGTGAAAAGCGCTTGAAGAAGCTCCATGGTGATGGTCCTCTAACTTCGTTTGATTTCGAATCATACGAGACATGTCAAGCTTGTTTACTTGGAAAGATGACCAACACGCCTTTTACGGGTTTTCCCGAGAGAGCGACAGACTTATTAGAACTCATACATTCTGATGTATGTGGACCAATGAGCACGACAACGAGAGGAGGATATCACTACTTCATTATTTTCACTAATGATTTCAGTAGATATGGCTATGTCTACTTGATGAAGCATAAGTCTGAAACTTTTGAAAAGTTCAAAGAGTTTCAGAGTGAGGTAGAGAATCAACATGGCAAGAAAATAAAGGCCTAGCGATCTGATCGTGGAGGTGAATATTTGAGTCTTGAGTTTAGCAATCATCTTACGAGTTGCGGAATTGTTCCACAGCTCACGCCGCCCGGAACGCCTCAAAGAAATGGGGTCTCTGAACGACGTAATCGAACTTTGTTGGACATGGCTCGATCGATGATGAGCCAGTCGGATTTACCATTATCATTATGGGGTTACGCGCTAGAAACATCCGCTTTCACACTAAACAGAGTACCGTCTAAATCCGTTGTTAAGACACCATATGAGATGTGGACTGGAAAGAATCCCAGTTTGTTTTTTCTAAAGATTTGGGTTGTGATGCATTTGTCAAGCGACTTCAGTCGGACAAGCTAACACCCAAATCGGATAAATGCATATTCGTGGGATATCCAAGGGAAACCTTAGGGTATTACTTCTACAACCGAGAAGAGGGCAAAGTGTTTGTCGCTCGTAGCGGTGTTTTCCTAGAGAAAGAGTTCCTCTCAAAGGGAACATGTAGAAGGTCGGTGCAACTTGAAGAAGTTCAAGATGAGCCAATCGGGGATAATTCTAGGAGTGAACCTATTGTAGCAGAACAAGTTGAGGCACCCGTGGCAATAGAAGCACCACAACCACGAAGGTCCGCGAGGCTCCGCGAAGCGCGGGAATTATTATTGTTAGACAATGATGAGCTTGCGACCTATGCAGAAGCAATGGTGGACCCAGACTCTGAGAAATGGCAGATTGCCGTGAGATCCGAGATAGAGTCCATGGGAGACAATCAAGTTTGGAACTTGGTTGACCAGCCTGATGGTTTTAAAGCCATCGAGTGCAAATGGATCTATAAGAAGAAGATTGATATGGATGGGAATATTCACATCCATAAAGCTCGACTTGTTGCAAAAGGTTTTCGACAAGTTCAAGGAGTTGACTACGACGAGACTTTCTCTCCTGTAGCGATGCTTAAATCTATACGGATCATTCTAGCCATTGCTGCATATTTCGACTATGAGATATGGCAGATGGACGTCAAGACGGCTTTTTTAAATGGAATCCTTACCGAGGATGTGTATATGATACAACCCAAAGGTTTTTTCGATCCAAACAATGCTGGAAAGGTATGCAAACTTCAAAAGTCTATTTATGGGCTGAAGCAAGCATCTCGGAGTTGGAACATTCGATTTGATGAAGTTGTAAAGGAGTTTGGCTTCACCAAAAAACGAACAAGAACCTTGTGTGTATAAGAAAGAAAATGGGAAATCACTTGTATTTCTAATCTTATATGTGGATGACATATTATTGATTGGAAATGACATTTCTATGCTCGAGTCTGTTAAGACCTCATTGAAAAATAGTTTTTCTATGAAGGACTTGGGAGAAGCGGCATATATTCTGTGTATCAAGATCTATAGAGATAGATCAAGGAGGCTAATTGGATTAAGCCAGAGTACGTACATTGACAAAGTGTTGAAACGGTTCAGCATGGAAGAGGCTAAGAAGGGGTTCTTGCCCATGTCTCACGACATTAAACGCAGCAAGACTCAGTGTCCTTCGACCACTGATGAGCGAGAACGCATGAGTAGGGTTCCATATGCTTTGTCTATTGGATCCATCATGTATACAATGACATGTACTCGCCCAGATGTTTCCTATGCTCTAAGTGTTACAAGCAGATACCAGGCTGATCTAGGTGAGAGTCACTGGACATCGGTAAAGAATATCCTTAAGTACTTGAGAAGGAGTAAGGATATGTTCCTAGTTTATGGAGGTGAGGTTGAACTTAGTGTAAAGGGTTACATAGATGCAATTTACCTTAACGACTCAGTTGACTCGAAATCGCAATCAGGTTATGTGGTTGTCATGAATGGTGGTGCTGTGAGCTGGAAAAGTTCCAAGCAAGATACAGTGGCCTCCTATTCAACAGAAGCTAAATATATTGCTGCCTCGGAGGCTGCAAAGGAAGCTATTTGGATTAGGAATTTCCTGATCGCTCTTGGTGTGGTTCAGGGCGCGTCCAATCCCATGGATGTTTATTGTGACAACAATCGTGCTATTGCACAAGCCAAGGAACCTACACAACACCAGAAGAACAAACATATTCGCATGTGTTACCATCTGATTCATGAGTTCATTGATGATGGTAGTGTCATGTTATGCAAAATACATATGGACTCAAATGTTGCTGATCCCTTGACAAAGCCACTCCCGCGGCCTACGCATGAAGCGCACATAAGAGCAATAGGTATTAGATACTATCTAGATTGACTCTTGTGCAAGTGGGAGACTGAAGGAAATATGCCCTAGAGGCAATCATAGAGATGATTGTATTTCATTTGTATCCATGAGTTTTTATAATGTTCCTTGAATATCCATATATCAGGCAACTTGTATTGATTGGCAATTATGTGAATTGCTTGTGAAACTCTTTACATGTATGGTTATCAAATAGTTGTCCCAAGTCGGAGTTCATGTGAGGACACACGTGAATATTAGACTAGCACATCGATTGTTTGATGACTATGTTTCGCAAGTCATAGACATGGAGATGTCAAGCCAATGATGTGGACACATGTTATGAACATGGGGTTGGACTGACCCAACTTGAGACTGGCAATAATACTTGCACCTCTCTCTGCACATCGTGTACATTTTTTCCTTAGACCTGAGATTGTCGCATGTACTTGATATGTGGATCGACCTACTTTGGGGCTATCAAACACTACTTCGTAGCAGGGTAGTCATAAAGGTACCTTTCGGGTTTGTCCGGATACATGTTGCAAGGCATCGGTCAATCAAGATGGGATTTGCCCCTCTCTACTTGAGAGAGATATCTCTGGGCCCCTCGAGTGATCAGATCCAGAAATGCATGGCCGTGCTACATATGGTTAAGAGTTAACCTAGTAAAGGGATTCCGAATCATAGTATCGAGAAAGAGAGGTCATCTTGGAGCTAGACCAAATATCGTGAGGCAAAGGGAAAGACATGTACTCAACCTTGTGATGGTTCGTCCGAATGATCTTTATATGCGTTTAGGAGTTGGCACGTCTTGCTAGAGGCCGCTACCAACTATTGATGGAGTAAGTGTACTCGTGTCATGTCTATACGTGTATGAACCTATAGGGTCACACACTTTAGGGGCTGGAAGCCTAATGAGGATTGGATCCAAATTAGACCAGGCTTAGGCTGCTAATGGGCTGCTAAAGTAGAAGCCTACCAGGGATGCCTATATAAGAGAGACTGAGGCGAGCTGAATAGGGTTGAGCATTCCACCCAGCCACCACTCTTCTTCTGCCTGTGTGTTACACGTGCAGACCTAGCAATCTAGCATGTGACGGCTTCCACTCTAGACATGTGGATACCTCGGAGGTGCTACATTTGTAACACTTGGACGAGCCGCACAAAGGGGAGCTGCTCGTGGGACAAGGACGAGGAGGAGGCGTAGAACATCTACACTGCCCCGACGTGCTTCATCGAGTTCCGGAACTGCACGTCTAGTGGTAATCCAGTGATCTATGACCACAGTATTCCTGGTTAACGTGGAAGAATTTTTTGATTTTACGCTAGTGTAGCCTACCCGTGACCCTTCATCTATATGGTTTTGGAAAAGAACACATGCAATGTGGTCATGTGGATCAATGACTCGAGTGGATCAATGCGGTTTAGGAAAAGGACACATGCAATGACCCTAGGGGATCAATGTGTCAAACCATGGTCACAAAGATAAAAACACGTACGAAAGCAGCTTCCACATTGCATGTTGCACTAGTGTGGGAGAAGTTACATCATAGAATCCACTTGAGTGTGTGTGGTCATTTGGATCAATGTGGTTTTTCAAAAGAACACATGCAATGTGGTCATGTGGATCAATGACTCTAGGGGATCAATGTGTCAAACCATGGTCACAAAGACCAAAAACATATAGGAAAGCAGCTTACACATTGCATGTTGCACCAGTGTGACTGAAGTTGCATCATAGAATCGACTGGAGTGTATCCGATCATGTTCATCAATGTGTTTTATCTAAAAAACACATGAAATGACTCTAGGGAATCAATGTGTAAAACCATGGTCATAGAGATAAAAAACACACAGGAAAGGAGCTTCCACATTGCATGTTGCACTAGGGAGACAGAAGTTTCATCATAGAATCCACTAGAGTGTGTGTGGTCATGTTGATCAATGTGGTTTAGTAAAAGAACACATGCAATGACTCTAGGTGATTAATGTGTCAAACCATGGTCACACAGACCAAAAACACATAGGAAAGCAGATTCCACATTACATGTTGCACCTGTGTGGCAGAAGTTGCATCACATAATCCACTAGAGTGTGTGGTCATGGTGATCAATGTGGTTTAGGAAAAGAACACATGCAATGAGTCTAGGGGATCAATGTGTCAAACCTTGGTCATAGATACCAAAAACACATATGAAAACAGCTTCCACATTACATGTTGCACCAGTGTGGCAGAAGTTGCATCATAGAATCCGCTAGAGTATGTGTGGTCATGTGGATCAATGTGGTTTAGGAAAAGAACACATGCAATAATGCTAGAGGATCAATGTATCAAACCATGGTAATAGAGACCAAAAACACATAGGAAAGCCGCTTCCACATAGGATTTCGCATCCACATTCAAAAATGTGGATAAATGTGTTTTACGGAAATACCAGATGCAATGACTCTAGGGGATAAATGTGTGAAATCATGGTCACAGAGACCAAAACACATAGGAAAGTAGCCCCATATTGCATGTTGCACCTGTATGGCAGAAGTTGCGTCACAGAATCCGCTAGACTGTTTGTGGTCATGTGGATCAATGTGGTTTAGGAAAAGAACACATCCAATAACTCTAGGGGATCAATGTATCAAACCATGGTCACATAGACCAAAAACACATAGGAAAGCAGCTTCCACATTGCATGTTGCACCAGTGTGAAATAAGCTGCATCATAGAATCCACTAGAGTGTGTGTGGTCATGTGGATCAATGTGGTTTTGGAAAAGAACACATGCAATGTGGTCATGTGGATCAGTCACTAGTGGATCAATGTGTTTTACGGAAAGATCACAAGCAATGACTCTAGGGGATAAATCTGTGAAACCATGATTACAAAGACCAAAACACGTAGGAAAGCAACCTCCACAATGCATGTTGCACCACTATGGAAGAAGTTGCATCACAGAATCCGCTAGAGTTTGTGTCGTCATGTGGATGAATGTGGTTTAGGAAAAGAACACATGCAATAAATCTAGAGGGTCAATGTGTCAAACCATGGTCATAGAGACCAAAAACACATAGGAAAGCCGCTTCCACATTTGTGGTGGTGGTCTCACTTCAGATGCCATGTATAGGCTAAAGTTGGGGCCAATGTGCACTAGAGGAATCTAGGGAGGGATAGTGTGGTGATTCCACACACATGTGTTTGTATTTATCTCTTGTTGATGAAGGATTACAAAGGCTCCTTAAGGTGTTGGTGGGAAGGAGACTAGTTCTCTTACTACCCACAACAAATCTCTAGGGCTCTCCCTTAGTAAAAATGGCCGACCCTCTCTATGGAGGCCCTGGTGCTCCTTATATAGAGGAGCCCAGGTCACAAATCTAGGGCATACGTGGAGGCATATTCGAAGAATATTCCCCTTGGTAAAGCAAGATGCTTCTTGATTCCTTTAATAGGATGGTTCGGACCTTGGGCGTCAGCCTCTCTAAGCCTCGCTGCGGCCCAGCGTCATTCAACACTTGTGGCATGAGCCGACATTGGCTACGTCATCCTTGTTGGCCACGCCCTCCCGCTGGTCCTCCCCTCTGTCTGCTTTGCTCACGCTACAGTGGGCAGTGACCACCTTTTGACCAGTGAGATTCCTTCCTTCCCTTGTAAGCCAAGTAGTAACCTGGCTAGCAACTCGCTAACTCAGCCACGAGGGTAGATGTAAACAAGTTAAAGTGGCTGGCTGGCATTGGCCGGATCAAGGTCAGATGAACTTCCTTCGGGTCGGGCCATTCCTAAGTCGTCCTGCCTTGAGGTGGCTTGGCCAGCATGCGCTTTGACCTTGCCATACCTCGACTAACAGGGCCTTTATACCCCGGCGTGACCCTACCCGGGGGTATCCCCCCAACATTAGTCCCCGAAGCTGGTGCAGTCTTAGCAACTTCAGCTCATAAGGCGACAATAGGTTCTACCTATCAAGTTTTGTGCTCTCTTCACAAAGTCATCCTGTAACTCGGCCCTTATGATTTTAAATTCCCTTGGCTCATTCCAAGATATTACATGCTGGCCAGGTTATTTTCCACTTATCTGGGTCATCCTTCCTTCTCTCTTACGTTTTCCCACATCCTACGTGGAGGGTAATCATTATTTTGCCTCATTTTAAGGGCCTGCGCCACTTACTGTACCGGTTACTGCATTCACTGTTAGGAATAACTGCTGTAAACGCCACATCATGGCTGCCTCGTCGTTACCTATAGCACCACGTCAGGTCGTAGGATTTGTTGCTCCCTGTGGCCCTTCGTGTGGCCCGCGTCTGATGGGTTGACCTAGCAAATACACGGCAACACTGTATGGCCCAGCCACAACGCTGGATCCCACAACCACTCTCAGGGGTGTGGTTAAATAGGGGATAGGGGCACCTTAGGGGATTCCCCACAATGCCCGCGCATGTGATCTTTTCTTCCTTCTTTCCCACAACAACGTCGCCTCCGTTGCCATGCTTTGCTGCCTTGCTTTTCTCCCGTACCCGTGTTGTTGCTCCCGCGCTATTTTGGCGCTATGGGGCCTCGCCAGTCCAGGCCATTGTCCTCTACTCTAGATTGGTTCAGTGAGGACACTAACTTGGAGATGAACGAAGAGTAAATAGCCATTGTTAAGGAGGAGGAGGAAGGTGAGGCTCACGGATGCGGTGGCTGGGCCGGCTCGTGGGTCTGTGAAGATGATCTTGACTGGCTCTACAAGACCTACCGCATCCCTGAAGGGGTTACTTGCCGCCTTGCCGCCCGGGAGATCGCTCCCTCTCCCAATCCGGGTGAATCTTTGGTCTTCCTGTCTCATTACCAACGCGGTTTCAGTCTCCCAGTCAGCAATTTCTTCCATGATTTCATCAATGTCTACGAGATCCAACCACACCGTCTTCTAGCGAATGTTATCACTTCCCTTTCCTCCTTTGCCTCCGGCATAGAAGGGTATGTCGGCCTTTGGCCCACCAAGGAGCTTTGGATCAAGTTTTTCGGCCTTCGCAAAAATGTCATCCCTGATCCTTTTGCTGCCCCTCCTGACAAGTCCTTGACCCAGTGAAGTGGAGCCTCTATCTCTCCCTGCAAAAACTTTGCATTCCCTCCGAGTCACTAGCCTCGAGTCTTGCAAAGCCTAGGCTTGGACGTTCTTCTACGTGAGGAATAACACTGACGAGGACCTGATTGTAGCATCCCAATTGTCTACCAATTGCAATGCTATTTGCCTAGTCTATATATTGCTACTTCCTACATGTCATTATTGCATCATCATTATATCATGCTCATGTCACCATGCCACAATGCATTTGAGCATCATATTAAAACAACCCCATTTGGTTCTTTTCCTCATATTGCATTGTCTTATTATTATTGCTTCTTAATATCATGTATTTGTATTTTGATTAATGATGTAATGCCCAATTTAGGTTGAGGGCATGTCTCTTTAAATCATTCCACCTATGACCTTGCCATGGATCGTTGTGATGATATCTTGCTCAACGATTCTAACATGCATATATATAGGTGGGCTCCTTATTTATTTGCTTGAGTTAAACCATTCCCATGTATTAATGTGTGTATCCTCGCCACAATATCCCTATATACACTTGTCCCCATGATCTACTTGAATTCCACCATCTATAGCATAAGTGGGCCCTCATTTGAATCTTTGTGGATTTAAACCATGCCTACATGCTATATGATGGATTCTTATCTTCTACATTGGTATTGAGGATTTTATTTCACTTGGTTTGATCCAAACCATGGAAAAATGGGGATCCTTTTATCTAAATATTTCTATATAACCTTCTAGTGCTTATGCACTCTCTTATTTCTTTTATGCATGTGTTTCTATGTTGTTTTCACATAATAGAGCCACATGTAATATAAAAGCATCCTTCCTAGTGAATGCATGCAATATTGGCTCTCTCTAGAGCATGCAATAATAAACACTACATTGGTTTGATCAAAACCAATTCAAACATGTCCATTCTAAAAAATCTTTGTTTTAATTGCATTTTCTGGAGAATCCTTCCCTCAGATACATGTAGCTATTTTGCCCACATGCATGCAAAGGTACATTTATATTGTATGTTACATGCAATACCAACAACCAACCAATCCACTTCTTATTTCTATTCTTATTTGTGATTTTGGATCCCAACTTTGTTTGGTCTTTCTTTTTTAATTGGATCACTTCATGACTTAATCAACCTCGCTAATCTAACTACACATCTACCTAAACCAACACACACATCAATCTAACAATCCTAGTCGTGTGTGCATGTTACACATACACACACAAAAAATAAAACCCCACACGCTGCCTTCTCGTCCCTGAAACTGGCTTCCTCTCTGAACCCTGGTCTGGCCCCTCCCCTCTCTGAACCTGATCTGAACCGCCCCTGGTGCCACCCGACCCCTTTTTCCTCTCTTGTTCTGGCTCGACCAGCGGTGGACAGCGATGAGCACACGACTCTATTCTTCTTCTCTCGTGGCGTTCACGTGCTTGAGCTGACCACCTGCGCCTCGTGCATTCTCCCTCTCCCCTCTCCCAGCATAAATCAAGAGCAGAAGGTAACCTAGCCAACCCCTCTCCCAACCACTCCATCCCCATCTCGATCTACTTCTTTTTCTCCAAGCAATGCACCCCAGAGTGACCGTTTCCGCCGCCGATGAACCTCGTCAACAACCTCGCCCCAGTGAGCATGTCACCATCCTGCACCTTATAGAAAGGAGGGGAAGTATCTCGATGATGTTGCAGCGCACCTGGATGCCATTGCAGCTAACCGACGTCGTGTCGTCGCTCGCCACCGTCACCTCATCCTCTACTCGACTCCACCACTGCCTCGGACTAGTTCGGCCACCCACGAGCTCTAGGTGAGCACACCTTCCTCCCAGCCATGCCAGTTTCCCCTCTGGTTCCCTGCATCGCCGTTCTTTTCCGTCGTACGCCTGCATATGCCCGTGCTGGTCACCGCGTGCCTTCCTATTGTTCCCATGTTCCCGGTGTTTTTTTCGTTGATATGGACCTCCTCTGGCAGAATCACCAACCTGAGAGTTATTCCCGGTACTTCAGGCAACCCAGCAGCGAAAACCCCATCGACCATAGCCCTCAAAATATTACGAGAAAAACTAATTTTTAAATTTGTATCGTTATATGTCTTCACAACCTTCTGAAAACTCCCGATTCACAGCAAGATCCTGAACTCTACCGACATCCTCTGGTGGAACTTCCTTGACCAAAATTGTACTCCTATATCCCCTCTTCTCTACGCCACAAACCAATATCATTTCCATGGCCCGGGCGTTTTGGAATCCTCCTCTGAAGTTGGAGCGGCCACAATGTAACTCTGACGCCATAGTGTAGTTCGTCAGTTCGTGCACACACCTGAGATTTCCTCTCTGTTCCTGCCAAGTTACTTCCTCCACAGTTGAGATCAGTCGCATATTTTTAGTCAAAGATGATGTTGGTATCTTTTTCTTCCACTTGAATCAAACCTCATTCAAAAACGTGTCTCCTATCTCTCAGAATCTTTCTCGTAAAATCAAAACATATTCCTGTCTGCCGCGTACAGTTTCGACAGTTGTAGGTAGTGGAAACACCCCTATTATCAGCTTCCTCTCATCTGTAGCAGTGATTTTTCAATGAATCCTTTTTTGCTAAGATGTTATCCTATGTAGCATCTATGGGTAGCCGCAGATGGCACCTTAATCGGATCAAAAACGCACTCGGAATCATCCTCAGAAGATAGCCTGAGCTAGCTCTTTTTCCCTATATTCATTCATGATTCAGTCATATCCCGATCGTGTTCTTATTTTGCAAAACACCACTGGACCTTTATGTCTCCTAACCGCAACAAACTCAGAGTCTAGTAAATAGTACTAGCCCCATAGGAAGTGTCTATGGTTGGGTTTATCTAAGTAACAAATGTTTTGGCCTTTTCTTTTTCTAGAAACTCATAAAAAGATTATAAATGCATATATTCATATCTTTTTATATCTAAACCCAAACCTAATGTTTAATATATGTTTTCTGATCAAACAAATGTCAGGATTATGATTATTCTATTTAAAATATTGTTTGAGCAAATTAAAATTTCGAAATAATTTAAATACTATTAAATTCAAATAAATCATAACTTCAAAACCGTAATTCCAAATTTGACAAATACTATGTCTAAATCGATCAGAGCGATGAGCCCGTTCTAACTATGCATTTCATCTTATGATTTAAAGCATGCATCATATAAATACTTAAAAACCTGAATTGTTTATGCAAGTAAAACTTGACCAAATAATTAATAAAGGTGCTTATTTCTTGTTTCCACATCTCACCATTGCCATGCTATGTTATACCATGCAATTGTACATCATTCCATAATGGAAGAGCTTGTTTTCTTCTTGAATATGATTTATACGATTGTGCAGTGTATTTATTTTGGCCCTTACGTGTTTGGTTTTTATCCGGATAGACACTGATCAAGGAGAATATCCGGATCCTTCCTATTTAGCAACAGAACTGCCACGATTGAGTCACGATTGCATTAAATTAAATCCTAAGTATAAATTAAATCCCAAGTATTGCATAGCCTTTACTTTTAAACCCCACCGAAGCTTGTTCCTCCATCCCATGAGCCATTAATATAGGAGTTGATTGAGATATGTGAGTCGTAGAATTGCACGTGTAGGGTTTGTGAGAGTCTTTGGATAATGGGTTACCTAAACAACTTAATCTGAGTAGTTAATGGGATAACTAATGAAAGAGGCATCGGTGAGCATTATCTGCTATTTCATTCTTTAAGCTCACTTATGTCCCATAGGACCCCGAGTACTTGATTCCTGTTCCTTGACTATTCACACTATCCACATATGGGAGACCTTATGGATCCCCCTTTTCCTGATCTTGATTCGCACTTTATTTCTTGGGGCCACAAACTAGTTTGGGGCTTTATTACTATATTGTACTTATGCCATGCTTTACTTCTTTATTTACGATTGTGCGTGGGGCACCTGTACTGTTTAGAAATTGTGGAATGTTTTCGCGGTATCGACAAGCCCAGTCACACTTTCGGTTTCCCAGTCGTTTACATCCATTGGCACAAACCTTGGGTCCATCTCGGAGCCGGCCAACCTCGTTGCGGGTAGCTTAATGGGGTGGCCCATGAAATAATTGATGAATCCTGTGAATGCATTGTCGTGAGGCTCGTTGCATTTTATTTGGTTCTTCCGGAGGTTGATCGTGTGTGTGTTGCTATTTGCACACCCCTGCAGGGTAAATATTTCTGAAAGCCGTGTTCGCGGTTATGGATTACTTGGAGCACAGTTTCTCGATCATATACAAGCATAACTAAAGTACCACCTTTAATATGACTAAGACATGACTAGTAAATAGTACAATAATCATGGAATGGTTAATAAAATTGCCAACAGTGTTTTTCTGCGTTCTAGTCGGTAAGTGAGAAGGACAACGAGTGAGGTTATTTATGTTTCTTATACAACTGTTGTTATTAATTAACGAACGTTCGTCCATCTCTGGTTGGGTGGATGTGTAGCGTGTCTCTATAGAACTTTATAGATATTATCTTTTGCTGCAATTGCCTCACCCAAGTTGTTCCCTTTAGATGCATTCAAACTTGCTAAGTACCCCTAAGGTCTCAAACGGTAAATATTTGGTTTAGATGGACATGTATACTCCCACGAAAGCTACTAGGTCGAAGAGATCGAGGATGGTGGCAACGACTATCAGGTGTAGAGATTCCGGGGATGGAGATCCATGAGATCTATGGGCGAGATATGCTTATTTTTCAGGGTATCTTATGCCAATTTGCTTCTTATCCGTACACGGATCATGTTTCCCGCTTCCGCTTGATACTCTGTTGCGTGATGTATGAGGATGTATCCTAAACTATTATATTTATCTAGGATATTTGGATCTTGTCGTATGGCGTTGGATATTTCTAGTTCTATTGTTTCTAGATGGTGTGACTGATGTCCATTGTAAGTCGTAGACATACATACTCATTTGTGTATGTTGTGGTCGCATTACCTATCACTTACACTGCTCGCTCTTGTCCCGATGTTCTTGAAAGTGGATAAGGTGGTCGGCCGGTACCATGCCCTGCTCCGCTTCGACGGGCCTACATGTGGGTGTCCTTGGGTCTCCGCAGTAGCATCCCATATCCACTTTTGGTTCATCCAGGCTCGTTCTTAGAGTGTAATGTCCGAGGTATTTCAATTGGTATCAGAGCCATTCCGCCCTTGAGGGTCTCAGCCAAGAAGGTCATTGTCAGTCTAGAAAATAGTTTGGTAGTTATTTATACTAGGGAAAAACTAAATGTGAGAGTAGGGTTGCTTCCATTTTTCTTCTTAACCACCCACCCACCCTTTTCTGGTAAGGAAGTGTAATGTTTGTCTATCCTTTTCTAAAAATTCAAACTAGGATTCACGTGTTTAGGGTTTCCGTAGTACCATAGGATGTGTGTGTTAATTCTTTGTCTATCTATTGCATCCAACCTTGTTGTCGCAATATGCATTTCATTATCAACTGTTGGTACATTCCATACTGACATGCTTATTGTAAACTGACGCGATATATCTAACTCTTTGTAAACCGATGTGATCTTTATTACTCTTTTTGTTAACCGATGCAATCTTGTTAAGGGTGTTCTTCCTTCCTGCATGTTTTCACAGAATGTGGAGTTGCTAATCTCTATCTTTTAAGTGGTTTTCGCATCTATTGGTATTTTAGTGCCAAAAAATGCGGAATTTATTTCTTCGATATATCTTGCTTCCACACTTCTTTTTAGTCGTGTGTGATACATGTTTCACCTTGTTTTGTCGTCATGTCCATACTAATTTGATCTTTTGCTACCGGCGCTTCAATCTGGAGTTTCTACTTCATCTTCAATTGTTTTGGGGCTAAATGCATAACTTGCGTCGATCCGATGTTTGCGATTGTATTTTGGTTCTCGCTATAGCTATTTGACACCTATCATGAGTGGAATATGTCCAATGCTATCAATCTAATCCTCCAAATGATTGCGATTGTCTCTTGTGAATTTGAGTTGTGCCATGATCATATCCATGTCTTATCCAAGTATCTTTGGCAATCCAAAGATTTTATGGTACTATAGTGGATTTTCATCTGATGGTTGTGCTTTATACCTCTTTTGAACTCCATATCCACAAAATTTCTCTTTGTTACGGGAGAAGATCATCCTTTCATCTCCAATAGGTTTGCGTAATGTATGAGTTATCATCACTTCTTTATCCAAGATCTTCTTATCTTTCCACCGGTGATCCCATCAACTATGTGGACAACTCATCATCTCTTCTGTATTCAAAAGGGTCAGATAATCTATTCTTCTAATACATCTCTTCAACACGAATCCTTGCTCTTAATGTTGATCTTTCAAAGAGCGTTGAGCTTAGAAAGCGTTTTGAGCATTTGTTTGTTTCTCTCGCTTCATGAACTTGGTATTCTTGGAATACCTTGTTAAATTCGTGGTGGTATATATTGATGATATGCTTGCCTATTCTATATCAATGGAAGAACATGAAGAACGTCTCCTTCTTTTTCTCTCAAGCTTCGTGAACATCGCATGCATGCAAAGTTCTCAAAGTGTGAATTCCAACTTTTTGAAGTCACCTATCTTGGCCACGTCCTTCTTCTAAAGACATCGCTACAATTCTAGAGTCATCAAGTCAATTGTTAATTCCATCCTCCACCTTCAACCAATCCAGAGTTTTTCCTTGTGGGCAAGTTATCTTCGCTGTTCCACTGAAGTTTTCCGCAAGACTGCTAAATCTATCTCAGATCTTTCCAGGAAGGACAAGAATTCTATTGGTTTTCTTCTCATAAGGAAATCTTTTGAAACCCTCTACCTTTATCTTCTATCCTCAATCTGCCGGATGCCGCGAGGATTTTTCTCGATCTTTCGTAAGTCTTCTATTCAAGTTTGGCGATATCCTTAATCTATCTATTGAAGCCTTCATCTATTTGTCGTGAGCTTTCTTCATATCTTTCCTGATGGTTTGGGAACTTTCGACACGACGACAACCTCATCATCTTCATATACTTGGATCCAATGAATTGTTGCATCAATCTTTGTGTTCTTACGAAGCATCATGAATTCTGCTTGTCAAGATCTTCAGCCTGTTTTGGGAGATGGGTTGCATATTTTTCCTATTCATGTGCGAAGTAATGCTTTGAGTGCAGGATGGAGTCATGACCATACCACTACTCTTATCATTCTCTCTTGTACATTGAATTGGTGGATTAATGTGATTTCACTCATTCCGCGGAAGTTAGAAGTGGCCTTTATCTCTTGATACTTTTACTTTCGTCCTTGTTTTTGTGGAGTGTTCTCTCGATGAACATGAACAACAATCTCTTGTGATGGTCTCGTCTTTTTCAACACGGAGCAAAATCTTCAATGATCTGGTGGAAACAAATGTGAAATCTTCTCCGTCCTCTTCATTATACCGGTGCTCAATCGTCAAACAAGATGGACGGAAGATATATCTGTTTTCAATCTGTCCATTCCTTCCTCTTGGTAAAGCCAGTTCTGGTTGATGCCATCAATCACAAAATCTATTGCAATAACCTCATGTTAAGAAAGAAATAAGCATCTCTACAATAACCTCTAGATCTTCAAAATTCAGCTTCTTCCTCAGGATTCCACCATAAACTTGTGTCACCTCCTTCTCTTGAAGTATAAATCTGCACACCTCAATTGTGTGATCTTTGATTCTCACCAGCGCAAGCATAATCTAATTCGAAAGTCCTCAATGCTAATATTACTCCGTTGATATCGAGGAACTCTATTGTTTGAAGGCAATATCGTTTCTTCAAACTTCGTTTCTTAAATCTGAGGGAATAGACAATGCTATTTTCATAGTGGCTGACATTTTCTCCAAATTCACTCTTTTCTTCCGGCAAGAGCAATAATCATCCTCACTTGCATCTATTGATCTTTAATCATAACGATGTATTTTTCCTTTCTCTTCTTGATTCATCGTGTTCTCAAATTCTTTCTAGAAGCGGTTATAGTCTTTATCGTGTTCCTTGAGAGCACCTAAGCTATGTCCATCCTACCTTCCTTGTTTCACCATAATCCTTCAATTCGTCAAGTCCTTGTTTTCAAATACAAAACGGAAGACTCGCAACAAGTCTATCCAGTTTTGCAGGGTGTAGCAATTGCACCACTCCGTTGAAGAATCAACTTGGGAACATGAGGATCACCTTCATTCCGAACACCCGCCTCTCTTGTGTCGTTTTGTTTTTCCTAAGAATCTCGGGGCGAGATTCTTGTTTAGTAGGGAGAGTTGTAGCATCCCAATTGTCTAACAATTGCAATGCTACTTGCTTAGTCTATATATTGCTACTTCCTACATGTCATTATTGCATCATCATTATATCATGCTCATGTAACCATGCCACATTGCATTTGAGCATCATATTAAAAATACCCCATTTGGTTCTTTTCCTCATATTGCATTGTATTATTATTATTGCTTCTTAATATCATGTATTTTTCTTTTGATTAATGATGTAATGCCCAATTTGAGTTGATAGCATGTCTCTTTAAATCATTCCACCTATAACCTTGCCATGGATCCTTGTGATGATATCTTGCTCAATGATTCTACCATGCATATATATAAGTGGGCTCCTTATTTTTTTGCTTGAGTTAAATCATGCCCATGTATTAATGTGTGTATCCTCGCCACAATATCCCTATATACACTTTTCCCCATGATCTACTTGAATTCGACCATCTATAGCATAAGTGGGTCCTCATTTGAATCTTTGTGGATTTAAACCATGCCTACATGCTATATGATGGATTCTTATCTTCTACATTGGTATTGAAGATTTTATTTCACTTGGTTTGATCCAAACTATGCCAAAATGGGGATCCTTTTATCTAAATATTTATATATAACCTTCTAGTGCTTATGCACTCTCTTATTTCTTTTATGGATATGTGTCTATGTTGTTTTCACATAATAGAGCCACATGTAATTTAAAAGCATCCTTCCTAGTGCATTCATGCAATATTGGCTCTCTCTAGATCATGCAATAATAAACACTACATTGGTTTG
The DNA here is from genome assembly GCA_910589775.1 of Avena eriantha. NCBI lineage: Eukaryota > Viridiplantae > Streptophyta > Magnoliopsida > Poales > Poaceae > Avena > Avena eriantha. The sequence goes on from OU342740.1 coordinate 205,613,499, forward strand.
ATCCAAACCAATTCAAACATGTCCATTTTCAAAAATATTTGTTTTAATTGCATTTTTTGGCGAATCCGTCCCTCACATACATGTAGCTATTTTGCCCACATGCATGCAAAGGTACATCTAAATTGTATGTTACATGCAATAACAACAACCAACCAATCCTCTTCTTATTTCCATTCTTATTTCTGATTTTGGATCCTAACTTTGTTTGGTCTTTGTTTTTTTAATTGGATCACTTCATGACTTAATCAACCTAGCTAATATAACTACCTCTATACCTAAACCAACACACACACAGACACACATTAATCTAACAATCCTAGTCGTGTGTGCATGTTACACATACACACACAAAAAAGAAAACCCACACGATGCCTTCTGATCGCCCTTGTTGCCCCAACCAGAGGAAACCAGCCTTCTCATCCCTGAAACTTGCTTCCTCTCAGAATCCTGGTCCGGCCCCTCCCCTCTCTGAGCCTGATCCGAACCTCCCCTAGTGCCACCCCATCCATTTTTCCTCTTCTGTTCTGGCTCGACTAGGGGTGGACAATGATGAGCCCACGGCTTTGTTCCTCTTCTCTCGTGGTGTTGACGTGCTCGAGATAACCACCCATGCCTCATGCATTCTCCCTCTCCCCTTTCCCGGCATAAAGCAGTAGCAGAAGGTATCCTAGGCAACCCCTCTCCCAACCACTCTGCGATCTACTTCTTTTTCTCCAAGCAAGGAACTCCGCAGTCACCGTTTCTGCCGCCGATGAACCTCGTCGACAACCTCGCCCCAGTGAGCCCGGCACTGTCCTACACATTCTAGCAAGGGGGGAAGTACCTCGATGATGTTGCAGCGCACCCGGATGCCATCACAACGAACTGACACTATGCTGCTGCTCGCCACCGTCTACCTCATCCTCTACTCGACTCCGCCACTGGCTCGGACTAGCTCGGCCACCCACGAGCTCTAGGTGAGCACACCTTCCTCCCAGCCATGCCAGTTTCCCCTCTGGTTGCCTGCATCACTGTTCTTTTCCGTCATATTCCCACAGACACCCGCGCTGGTCACCGCGTGCCTTCCTCTCGTGCCCCTATTCCCAGTGTTTTTCCCATCGATATGGACCTCCTCCGGTAGAATCACCAACCTCGGAGTTATTCCGGGTACTTCAGGCAACCCGACGATGAAAATCCCATCTCAAACCATCGACCATAACCTTCAAAATATTCTGACATAAACTTTAAATCTATATCGTTATATGTCTTCACAACCTTCTGAAAACTCCCTGTTCATAGCAAGATCCTGAACGCTACCGACATGCTCTGGTGGAACTTCATTGACCAAAGTTGTACTCCTATATCACCTATTCTCTACGACGCAAACCAATCTCGCTTCCATGGCCCGAGACTTTTGGAATCCTGTGAAGTTGGAGCAGCCACGTTGTAACTCTAACACCGTATTGCAGTTCGTCAGTTCATCTCATGCACACTCCTGAGGTTTCCTCTCTGTTCCCGCCAAGTTTACATCCTCCACTGTTGAGATGAGTCGCATATTTTTAGTCACAAATTATCTTGGTATCTTCGTCTTCCACTTGAATCAAACCTCATTCAAAATCGCGCCTCCTATGTCTCGCAATCTTCCTCGTAAAATCGAAACATATTCCTGTCCACCACGTACAGTTTCGATAGTTGTAGGCAGTGGAAACACCCCTATTATCAGCTTCGTCGCGTCCATAGCTATGAGGGTTTAACGAATCCTCTCTTGCTAAGATCTGCTCCTATGTAGCATGTACGGGTAGCCGCCGACGGCACCTTAATGAGATCAAAAACATGCTCAAAACCATCCTTAGAAGATAGATTGAGCTAGCTCTTTTTCCCTTCTACATTCATTCACGATTCAGTCATCTCCCGATCGTGTTCTTGCTATTTTGCAAAACACGCCTAGACCTTTCTGTCTCCTAACCGCAACAACCACAGTGTCTAGTCAGCAGTACTGGCCCCACATGAAGTGTCTATGGCTGGGTTTCTCTAAGTAACAAATGTTTTGGCCTTTTCTTTTTCTAGAAACTCACAAAAAGAATATAAATGCATATATTCATATTTTTTTATATCTAAACCTAGAACTAATGTTTAATATTTGTTTTCTGATCATAAAAATGTCAGGATTACGATTATGCTATTTAAAATATTATTTGAGAAAACTAAAATTCCTAAATAATTTAAATACTATTAAATGCTTTTTCTCAATTAAATCATAACTTTAAATCCGCAATTCTGAATTCGACAAATAATATGTCTAAATCGATCAGCATGATGAGCCTGTTCTAACTATGCATTCCATGTTATGAATTGAAGCATGCATCATATGAATACTTAAAAACCTGAATGGTTTATGCAAGTAAAACTTGACCAAATAATTAATAAAGGTGCTTATTTCTTGTTACCACACCTCACCAGTGCCATGCTATGTTAAACTATGCAATTGTGCATCATTCCATCATGGCATACCTTGTTTGCCTCTTGCATATAATTTATAGGATTGTGAAGTATATATATTTTGGTCCTTGTGTGTTTGGTTTTTATCGGGATAGACACTGAGCAAGGAGAATAAAGGATCCTCAGGAGTATTACATGGGTCCTTCCTATTTGGCAACAGAATTGCCAGGCAAGAAATTCCCCATGCTTGCATACATATAGTACTATGCTTCTATCTTACTCTTGCATCATTGAGTCACGATTGCATTAAATTGAATCCCACGTATTGCATGGCCTTTACTTTAAACCACACTGAAGCTTGTTCCTCCATCCCATGAGCCATTACTACAGGAGTTGATTGAGTTATGCGAGTCATAGAATGGTACATGTAGGGTTTGTGCGAATCTTTAGATAATGAGGTACCTAAACAACTTAATCTGAGTAGTAATGGGATAACTAATGAAAGAGGCATTGGTGATCATTATATGCTATTTTGTTCTTTAAGCTCACTTGTGTCCCATAGGACCCGGGTACATGATTCTTGTTCCTTGACTATTCGCACTATCCACATACGGGAGACCCTATGGATCCTCCTTTGCCTGAGCTAGATTCACACTTTATTTCTTGGGGCCACAAACTAGTTTGGAGCTTTATTACTATCATGTACTTATGCCATGATTTACTGCCTTGTTTACGATTGTGCGTGGAGCACTTGTACTGTATAGGAATTGTGGAATATTTTCGCGGTATCGACAAGCCCAGTCACACTTTCAGGTTCCAGTTGTTTACAGCCATTGGCACAAACCTTGGGTCCGTCTCGGAGCCTACCAACTTCGTTGTGGGTAGCTTAATGGGGTGGCCTCCTGAAATAATTTATGAATCCTGTGAATGTATTGTCGTGAGGCCTTGTTGCATTTTATTTGGTTCTTCCCGAGGTTGATCGTGTGTGTGTTGCTATCTGTGCACCCCTACAGGGTAAATCTTTCTGAAATCCGTGTCCACAGTTATGGACGACTTGGACCACAGTTTGTCGATCATAGACAAGCATAACTAAAGTACCGCCTTTAATATGACTAAGACATGACTAGTAAATAGTAAAATACTCACAGAATGGTTAATAAAATTACCAACGGATGGGATGTTCTTCCGCCTTCTCTCTAGTAACCGAGAAGGAGGGCGAGCGAGGTTATTTATGTTGCGTATACAATTGTTGTTATTAATTAACGAACATTCGTCCATCTCTAGTTGGGCGGATGTGTAGCGTGTCTCTATAGAACTTTATAGATATTATCTTTCGCTGCAATTGCGTCACCTCATGTTGTTCCCTTTAGATGCATTAAGACTTGCTGAGTACCCCTAGGGTCTCACACGATAAATATTTGGTTTAGATGGACAAGTATATTCCCAGGAAGGCTATTGGGTAGAAGAGACCGATGATGGTGGCAACGACTATCAGGTGTAGAGATTCCGGGGATGGAGATCCATGAGACCTATGGGCGAGATGTGCTTATTTTTGGGGTATCTTTTGTCGATTTGCTTCTTATCCGTATTCGAATCATGTTTTCCGCTTCCGCTTGATACTCTATTGTGTGATGTATGAGGATGTATCCTAAACTATTATATCTATCTAGGATAATTGGATCTTGTCGTATGGCATTGAATATTTCTGGTTCTATTGTTTCTAGATGGTGTGACTCTGATGTCTATTGTAATTTGTAGACATACATACTCATTTGTGTATGTCGTGGTCGCGTTGCCTATCGCTTATGCCGCTCGCTCTTGTCCCAATGTTCTTGAAAGTGGATAAGGTGGTCGACCGGTAACGTGCCCTGCTTCACTTCGATGGGACTACACGTGGGTGGCCTTGGGCCTCCACGGTAGAATCCCTTATCCACTCTTGGTTCATCCAGGCTCATGCTTAGAGCATAATGTCAGAGGTATTACACTAATTCGGTTACACCTCTTCAAACTCGGCATGCCAGATACTTCCTTATGGAACCGAATTCCAAGGCGCGCAACTGCCTTGGCGAATCAGGTGGACACGCAAATCAAGGTGTTGAACCTTCTGGGGTTGCACAACGAGGATGTCTTGATCACCTTTGTTCGCAGCTGGATCTCCACTCTCCAGAAGCGTACTCACAAGATTTGTCACATGAGTGGTCATCTTGACCCCAATCGCACTTCCTCCTTTAAGGTCAACAACACCAAGATATTCCGCCAAGTCAAGGCTATCTTCAAGATACATAAGGAGTTCACGGAGGAGTGGGAATGGGGGTTTGAACATTTCGGCCGGGATAAGTTGCCTCCTCCGATATGTTTCCTACTTAATCCATTATCCAAGTCCGGTAGTATGTCGGACCGTACCCTTACTTGATCCTTTTGTATTTTTGCCTTAAGTTGTTTCTTCAGCAGACCATTGAAGATAGTTCGGTGTCATCCATCAAATGGGGGAAGGACTGCCTGGTCTCGGACATGGTGGAGCCGGACACGGAAATGTGCTTGCCCACTCCGGATGTCTCTAGACGAACCTCTGGTAAGGCATCTTCTTTAAGGGATTGGCCTGATGACGATGATAACTCCGATATTAAGATTGTGGAGGTACCTGATCTGATGCCCATTTCTTATGCGTTTCTAGTTGACTTGGCTTCAGCTAACCCGACCGACAGGTCCACGAGGATCCTCCTCTTTCCATGGGCGATCCGGTTCCTTCTCCCTCCAAGAAGAGTGTTGCTACCTCGGTCGCTTCTTCGGAACCGCCCCCAACCATGAAAAGGAAGAAGAAACCCGGTGTCAAGGGCGCCAACAAACCCAAACCCAAGGTCAAGACCATAGTCCGGAGAGTGCCCAGGCCGAGGGAACCTCCAACCTCATCTAAGTAAGATCTTGTTCCTTTCTTGTCCATTTTCGGATTGTATTTCACTATCTTCACATATGTTTCTCCTTTTCCGCTATAACATGCCGTTCTTTGTCTGATTCGGTTGGGCTGCTAGGGAGATCCTCCAGAGTGGTTCCAGCATATCTTCGCCTATCCAGAGTGCCCCATATCCCCCTCGCAACAATGGCATTTGCCCGCTGATCCCTATTCAAGAGAGCTCAGCAACTGGTCCAAATATGAGCCCACCTCATCATGAGGAGGGAAAAATCAATGCAGGGGGAAGTGGTGTTGCCGAGGATATGGCAATGCCGGATCATCCCAGCTCCTCTTCGGCTCAGCCGCAACCAGTTGTTTCTGAGGTCCCAATATCCTCGGCACCATCCCAAGACCAATCTTCACCAGCTCCAGCTCCAACATCAGCGCCTGTATCAGTACCAACTCCACTACAAGTACCAGCACCAGCGCTAGCACCAACATTAGCACCAACACCCAAAAAACCTCAGACTGCTTCTTCCAGGTCAACTCCTTCTATCAAGGACTTATTTCAACCGGCGTCTTAGGCTCAGTCTAGAGCGCAAGCCTCTGCTCCTCTCTAGTGGCCCAAGTCTAGAGGCAAAAGCAAGAAAGTTGCCGAGGTTGCCAAGGAACAATCTTCCAAGGTCATAAACATTGAGTCTTGGCAGCATACTCTTGCGTCCATGACCAAGAAGGGGAGTGTCGCCTCCGACCCTGCTGCTTTCGGGTCTATTGGCAGCAAACAGCTCACTCTTCATACCAGTCCAGCTGCTGCCCAGATCACGAGGAAAGAGGCCCATGCTAAAGGCCTGGTGGCGACCCAGAGCTTAGCGGGGAGAGTTACAGTCCAGCGCTCATTGAATATGTCAATAACTGGAATGATGCTGAGTTCATCAACCCCAAAGATGATCTGCCAGAGAAATTTGGTCCAGCTGAGTTCAGCGCCCAAATGAACACTGCCACCAAGGCTATTTATTTTGTTGGCCGAATGATGGAGGTAAACCTTTTTCTCATGCCTTTAATATATGCAAGTACTTAGAGATATATCCACTAGTCCCCGAGCCTCCGGGGAGTAACTTGTTACTTGGCCGGATGCTCCTAGAAAACTAGCATAGATCCTTAATAGCTTCGAATATTCACACACCTAGATCCGAATTAAGTTCCACTTGGCCCGGATCTTCCAAACTTTGAATATTCACACACGTACAGTCAGGTTAAGTTCCATTTGGCCCGGATCTTGCAAACTTTGAATATTCACACACCTAGAGTTGGGTTAAGTTCCACTTGGCCTGGATCTTGCAAACTTCGAATATTCACACAACTATAGCCGGGTTAAGATCCACTTGGCCCAAACTTGCAAACTTCGAATATTCACACACCTAGAGCCGTGTTAAGTTCCACTTGGCTCGGATCTTGCAAACTTGTAATATTCACACACCTAGAGCCGGATTAAGTTCCACTTGGCCCGGATCTTGCAAACTTCGAATATTCACACACCAAAAGCCAAATAAAGTTCCGCTTGGCCTGGATCTTGCGAACTTCGAATATTCCTTCTTATTCCTGAACTAACACTTGCCTCTTTAGATCACCACCAATCGTCGCACTGCTAAGTTCCAACATCTTCTGGACACCCAGAAGATTCTTTGCTCAAAGCATATCAAATTGATTGCTGAGCTAAAGAACAAAATGTAAGTTATCTCACTCAATACTTTTTACTCTTACATCTGCTGCCTCATTCTTTATACGAACTAACTTCCAATCCGGATTGCACAGCCAAAGTTGAAGCTAAGAACATCATCATGAGGGAGAACTTCCCCGAGATCAGAGGTAACTCGTCTTGGTCGCTTAGCCTTTGTCCGTTTTTATTCTGACTCGGCACATAATTATACCTCAGCTCTGCCGGGTCAACCAACTATTGAGTGACACTTCAAGATAGAGTGCCTATGCCTGACATGATGCTTCACTTTCTCGAACAAGCAGGAAAGCATCGGTCCGAACTTAAGAACAAGGATGATGAGATCTCCAAGATTCTCCTTAAAGATGATGAAATAACTTGGCTGAACGCTGCAATCTAGAAGCTCAAAGATCTCTATAAGGCTGAGCTGGATAAGGCCGACTAGGACTTCTCCTAAGAAAAAGAGCGCCCGAAGACTGAGATGGCTAAAGACCAAGATTTGCTGAAGGAGGCCGACACCAAGTTTGCATTAGTGAACGCAGAATGTGAAATGCTCAAGCATAGAAACACTACTTCACTCACTGAACTGGGTTGGATCCTTGGCCATATTGCTCGTGTGTTTTCCCTCCTTTGCCATAATTTCTTTGTTTGGGTTTGGATTTTTTACTTCTGCTGAAGTCTTTTTCTTATCTCATTTTCAAGCAAATTACCCGAATCTGATGCCCTCGCCTGCACTGTGGTTGATAAGTTTCGTGTGCAGCGAGGTACTCCAGTTGATCCTTCCGCTGGTCCAATTCCTTATGATATGGAGGACATGATGGTGAGCCTCACGGCACGAGTAGAAATCATGAAGAACTACGACGCAAATATTATGCCCGTAGCCATCCGGATCTTCAATGACTTGTTGCCCAATGATGATACTCCCGAAGGTTCGAAGGCTTTTCTTGAAAAATTAATGGGGTACGAGACTCAGCTGGACCTCTGCCTACTGCGTGCACCGGGGCTGATATAGCACTGAGCTTCATACTTTCGTGGTATGAGACATTGGACTTGAAGGTGCTTGAACGCATGCGCATCGGATCAAAACGTACTAATGATCCGGATTGTATTGCTCAACACAAGGTTTGCTCCTACAACCTCATTCATTACGCCTTTTGCCATAGCTGGAACAAAGGTCCGAGCTTCCTTGGCCTCGTCGATGATGAGTTTGTCAAAGATGGCTCGGGCGACAAAGACGAGGAAGGTTCAGAATTTGCTGAGGAAATTGAAGACCTGGAGGGTGCTGAGGCCAATCTCGATGATGAGGCTCATACTAAAGCTCCCCCCACGAATGCTGAATTACCTCCTTCTACAGCTGATGGCTCGAATGTTGCTGCTCCTTGAGTGAAAACACACTTGAAATTCGTTAAATGCCCGGTATGCCGGGTGAAAATGTATCAAGTACAATGGTTATGTTTTGTTGCTACTAAGTTTTTAACATCAGATTAACTTGGGCGGAGTCCCCGAGTTTCCTTTTCTTGTTCCCCCAATTTTATGATTCGGCTCGCATCTACCTTGATTCGGTTTTTGACTTCCGAGTCCGAGGTTCAAAAAATTGACTTAACAATACTTGAAACTTTGGGATTAGCTCAAAATAATTCAAAATAACATAAATAAAATAAATACATGGTAAGTCCAAATAACAAATGTCAGCTCGATTACGTTCCTTTCCTTAGTCGTTTTTCATCTGCTTTGCAATTCCAAACTTGTTCTCCTGCTTGCCATGAAGCCAATTCTTGTTGGACAGTAGCAAGTCGAAGAGTTAGGTTTTTGGTGCCTAGACACTACTAACCCGGCTAAGGTGTAAGTAATTTAAGCCAACCGACATATAGAAAGTAAACACAGAAAAGATAATTATTAAGGCAGTCCTCGAGTTTCTGCTTGGGGTGCCGAGGTTTCTTTGATAAGCTCATTGCCGACATACATACCGACATATGAGAGACTCGGATACATACACTTCTTTGCTAAGTGTAAAATGGACGAAGTAGAGCTACACTCCATGGATGCTTAGATTCCTCGCCGGACCTGTCCGCCTTGTTCTTCTCCTATGGTTGTGCATCAATGAGGTAATAGGAATCACTGTGCAACAGTTTGCTTACAATGAATAGTCCTTTCCATGGAGGGTACAACTTATGCATGCCAGCAGTGTGCTATACCAGCCGAAGTACAAGATCACCTTCCCGGAAGACTCGGGGGTTTACTTGCCGGCTATGGTAGCGTCACAGATTTTGCTGATATATGGCGGATCTGGACAAGGCTAGTTCTCTCGCTTCTTCCAGCAGATCAACATAATTTTGCCGGGCTTCTCGTACTTCGGCTTCTGTGTATTGGGCGACCCTAGGAGAATCATGCTCTATGTCGGCTGGTAGTATAGCTTCTGCCCCATATACCAAAAAATATGGGGTATAGCCTATTGATCGATTCGAAGTTGTTCTCAGACTCCACAGTACCACTGGTAGTTCTTCTATCGAGCACCCCACTGATCTTGGCAATGGATCAATGAGCCGGGGTTTTATCCTGGACAAAACTAATATGTTGGATCTTTCCACTGGTCCATTTGACATGGGGTGGGCTACTGACGCAATATCCAGACGGATCTTCTTTTCTCGGCAGAACCTCGCGAATGCTCCTTCAACAAAATTTGTGCCATTATGAGTTATGATACTATGGGGATAGCCATATCTCAAGATTATATCTTTGAGGAATGTCATAGATGTTGCCCCAACACATTTCCTGATTGGCTTTACCTCAATCCACTTGGTAAATTTGTCTACCATAACCAAGATATGGGTCATGTTTCCTTTTGCCGGCTTAAATGACCCGACCATATCAAAACACCATACCGCAAATGGCCAAGTGATAGGTACAGTTTTCAGTTACGACATAGGCACGTGTGTCTTGGTGGCGTACCTCTAACAACCATTGCATTTCCTTACAAGATCTTCTGCTTTCTCCAAAGCACTTGGCTAGTAAAATCTATGTCAGAAGGCTTTTGGCACTAATGCTCTGGATGATGCATGATGCCCACATTCCCCGTGATGGATATCTCGGAGGATGTCGACCCCTTCTTCCGGGCCTCTAGGGAACTACTAGCAATTAAGGTGCTCCTTTTAATAGAGCATCGGAGCAAAGCATTAACACTCCGTGAACACATGTGATCCTCACATCAAAGCCTTTCCCTTCCGGTTATCCTGATTTCTAGAACTTCGGGCCATAGGTTCCGGACAACAACGTGTGTATACAACTTGCAGATAAGACCAAGAACAATACTACCATAATGAATCAATAATAAGTTCAGATCTGAAATCATGGCACTCGGGCCCTAGTGACAAGCATTAAGCATAACAAGTTGCAACAAAGTCATAAAGCACTAATAAAAGATACTAGGCACCATGCCCTAACAATCTGATGCCATTACATGAAAGATCTCATCCAATCCCTACCATCCCCATAGCCTACAACGGGGGATTACTCACTCATAGATGGGGAAACATGGATGGTCGATGGAGAAGCGATGGTGATGATGATCGTGATGATCTCCTCCAATTCCCCGTCCCGGCAGGGTGCCAGAACGGAGTTTCTGGTGCTGTTTCGTGAAATCTGGTGGTGGCGGCGGAGGGGAACTCCTTCTGGAAAAACTTCGAACCCCCCTGAGTTTTTAGGTCATAAGGCAACTTATAGGCGAAGAGGGAGGCCGAGGGGGTGCCTGGGCTGGCCACACCACCCCCTGGCGCGGCCAGGCCTGGCCCGCGTAGCCAGGTGGTGTGGTGGCCCCCTGGCTCCTTTCCGTCTCGTATTCTGGCTCTAGATGACTTCCGGTAAAATAGGCACTTTGGCATTTGTCCCGTCCAATTCCGAGAATATTCATTTTCTGACTTTCCTAGAACCAAAAATAGGAAAAAACAGGCAGCTGGCACTGTGGCTCTTGTTAATGGGTTAGTCCAAGTGAATCATATGAAAACTACTCCAAAGTGTGGACATAACACAAGAAAGTGGATAAAACCAAGCATGGAACACCAAAAATTATAGATACATTTGCAATGTATCAACATCCCCAAGCTTAACTCCTGCTCATCCTCGAGTAGGTAAGTGATAAAAAGAAAGAATAATTGTTTAGGTGACATGCACCATCATAAACTTGATCAAAGTAATTGTAAAACATTCTAAGATGGGATCATAGTACTTAAATCATAACATGAAAGACAAAGTTCTAGCAATAAGACAAAGAAACTATGATGCAACATGAAAAGGCACAAACAAAATATCCATGGATAATAATGTTGTGCAAGACATTTGTTTGTTTCACATAAAGAAAACATATCATAATGGCATTCAGCTTGTCCCTCATAGAGTAGCAAACATAAATGCATAGGACACCTTCAAAGTTCATAAGAGTGACTAGATACAAATAGTTTGAAGCAAGCAATATCAAGGTATGCATCAATCAACAAGTCTTGGGACAATGCACATAGAACTAAGAATGGCCACTATGCTCTCAAAGTAGGTGCATAAAGGTAGAAGGTGGAGACTCAATATAATGGTGGAAGAAAGGCCTTCATAAAAGGAAGTAGGGATTCAAGTCTCATAAAGAGCTTCCAAAAATTATGGTACTTATAGCTTTTAGCTCTCATTGCCCCTACCATAAGCATCTTGAAGTGATTAAGGTTAAAGTGAACAAACTATGGTGTACATGCTTGACGAAGTATAAGTTACAAATCTCATGTCCCTTGAATACAAGGGCCGCTCCTCATGCTACTCAAGTTTAGTCACCGGTAAGTTCTTGTCATCGTAAGTACATGTGTATCATAGAGAACCGCCAACGGGTACCCCTTGCCCGATGATACGGAAGAATCCCCATATCAAAATGACAAGGCAAGCAGACAACGAGCATCTCAGCAATCTTCTTATTTACCATGGGAATATGGTGTTTTTTTCTCTCTTTCCTCTTTTCATAATCTCATTTTTTTCTTTTTCTCTTTTTTCTCAATATAGGACTATTTTTTTATAAGAAGAATGCTTCATAGGCAGCTCATTATGGTTACGCTGCAGGTTTCCACCATGTCAGCATGGATTAGACTAGCGACCCAGGCGTTTCTCTAACGCATATACATAACTCCATGGACTTACAAGCTCCCCTTTCATTTCACACCGACGACATCCATATAGAAAAGAGCATGATATCATCTAGGTAAAAGTCCCAAGTGCAATATTGAAAGCATTCCCCATGAAAGCATGGTTATGCTAATTCCCAACAAATAAGTGCAAGCATATACAACATAGACGACACAATGGTTCAAGTTTATTAAGGGCAAGAAAAGTAAAGTGTGCCATCAAGTTCGTGAGAGATTTAATCACTAGTTTTCTCATAACAAGTTTAATTTGGAAGGATAACAAAAGCATGAATATACTTGGAATAGCATAAGTAGTAGGTAGGTATGGCGGACTCTTTGGAATAACTTGGTTTAAGGAGTTGGATGCATGAGTGGAACTCATACTTGGTTGTGGAGGCTAGCAAAAGACTGGGGGCGATAAACTAAGAGAGCAACAATGACCATAATCATGCAGAGCGACAAAACATCATTGATCAAAGCATAAAGTGATACTACAAGTTGGAAACTAAAGGATCATAAAGGCTACGGTGACTTGAAATAGTCATAACATGGTGTGAGCATGTGCCAAGTCAACCCAAATAAAGCATCAAAGGAGAATACCACTATACTATGCTTTAATATGCTAAAACAACACATGATTCATCCAAAGCACATTAAGCAATCTCAATTGTTTATAACAATTCATGCTACATCAAATAATACTAAGCATACAGCCAAAACAATATCAAGCATGGCATGACAGAGCATAGGCCACAGTCAAAAACAAACTCTTTTTGCCACTTAAGCATGAGCTTTCCTACTCTTTTCCAAACCAAACCAAACTATTTGAAAACCAATGTATGAAAGAGGAGGTCCAACCAATTTATTCAGAAAACTAAGAAAACAAAGCAAACTAAAACGAAAAAGAAGACGATCCAAGAACAACACAACTGTGCATGAAACAATAAAAATGAAGTGTTTGGAAGAAACCTGGGATTTTTATTGATGAAGAAGGGGATGTCTTGGGCATCCCCAAGCTTTGACGCTTGTACTTCTTGGATATTTATTGGAGTGACACACGTGGCATCCCCAAGCTTGAGCTTTAGTCCATCCTTCATCTCATTACTCATTCCTTTCATACATCTGAAATTTTTCCTTCATACAAATCTTCACACAATCTTTATTAGCAACATTAGTGCACTCAAGATAAATAGGTCTTAAGGTTCAGTTCTAACACCAAATAAACTTCCATTAGAACATTAGCTACTGTATCACTTTCCTCAGAAAGCTCAATTCTCCAAAAGAACTCAAAAAGGAACCAACAAGAAGCAAATGCAAAAAATGGCAGAAATCTGTCAAAACAGACCAGCAGGTAAAGACGAAATTTTTTGAAGACCATCAGTTGCTCAAATAAAAAAGTGTTGATCTAACGAAAGTTAGATAACAACCTGGGGCAGAAGAAAAAAAATTCATGCCTCAAAAAGACGTTCAGATATTTTACACGAATTTTTACGGTGAAGCACAAAAATCTGTTTCGAGACAGCAACTTTCCCAATCATTACTTCTCTCTCATTAGAGATTATGTGGGGCCCCCGGATTAATCCTCCGAGAATCCCTGTTATGCATACAACCACGATCCCATGATCAGTTAGTCGTGGCACATAACCGACAAGTATCATTACAACATCCAAGACATACTGACTTTACAAGACTTACATAATTGCCGTTATGGCTACATCAATAATCATCAGCAGAACTTCATCAAGCGCAGAGCCCGAGCCATGCCTTAACCTATAGGCAACTAACTGGGAGAACATCCTAGCTCGCATAGTCGTCAGCACCATCTTCTTCTTGAGATCTGGCCAAGTTAATAGCCAGGGACAATGCCAGTGAGTACTTTGAATGTACTCGCAAACCACCTTAAGATAACAATAATAACAAGAGGATATGCCTTATGGCTGTGGTGGTAGGAGGGTCCAAGAGGGGTTCTTTTCTCAATTAGTTTCTCTTGTAGATATAGCATCTACATATATTTGTTGAAAAACATTTGTAAAACCTTTCAGAAACCATTTTTGAAAAGTTTTGTAAACAATCGGACGGGGTCACCCATTTGTTCCCGTTTTCAGGTCATCCCATGACCAAGCTCCTTCCATACCTGTCTAACCATCCCATGGTCAAAGAAGGTATCCTTCCTGACCATCCCATGGTCAAAACATTTCAAAGTCATTTCTTTTCCGGAAACCTTTTTGAAAACAAAACCAGCACCGCTCTATAGCAACCTTCCCAACCGTCCATGACCGCGGACGCGGCTATTCGAATAGATTTACAATCTGCAGAGGTTGTACACTTTACCCACACCATCCGGGTACACTACCCTGATCTTCACCAATCGTGGGTCGAGTAACCGATCAAGACTCTCCGGATGGACACTCCAGTATAAGTGCCTACCCTATGTGTGTTAATCCCCTCAAAACCGGGACGCCGGGCGAGGACCAACCGGAGTGCTTATTGCATGTCCCACTTCGCGCTTTCAATGAGGGGCTCATAGTAATGCGTGGAGGCCTGCCGACCCTTTGTTCCTTCTCCCGGTCGATGTCCCACATGGGCCGTTTGTCCAGAGAAGGCCCACCCGCCAGGGATCCTCGATCCCCTATAGTTGTTGCGAGGCATCTTATACCGAAATAGACAAACATCAAATCCAGCCCTGTCCCATACCAGAGTAATGTGGTTGCACGGGTTAATTGTTCTAGCAACACTGCAAAGAACCGGGTGCATTTTTGTAAACCTTTTTCCTGCATCTTTCCTCCACCATTTTGTAAAACAAAACCTTTTTCTTTCTCAACAACTCTTGGGAGGTCCCACCTCACCAAGGTTTTATCATAAAACATTTGGTAAAACTTTATCCGGGGTTTTCTGATCCTCTAGGTTTTGCTTTAGCTAAATCGGGGTCTCCAAAGGGGTATGATGTAATACACCATCTATTCCACTACGGGCAAATAGGTACCATCAAGCGGGTTGTACTTAGTAGTACCATTGAGTAAGGGTTTGGAGGAGCCAAACCACTACCCTATATATATATGTCAACATAAAGTAAAACGATGTAGTTTTAATAAATAGTAGTTAAAACATGCATAAGTAAAATAGTAGGGCAATGCTTATGAGCAAGAAGGTGGCTTTCCTGATGATCAGCAATATGGCAATATGTCCCTGCACTTCTTCTTCGAAAACCATAATAACCAATATAAACCATCTTCTTCTGCTGTCCAATTTAATCACAACTATCGTCGATAAGGAACACATGCAGACAAACAAAGGGCACAGTCAATACAAGGCATACAATCACCACTACCATTCAGAAAATAAGAAATTGAATAAACTCCAATTAAGGTTCAGTATTTTTTAGAGAGGATTGGATTTAGGAGGTTGACATGGTCTTGGAGAAGGGGATGAAAATCCCTTAGGATTTATAGTCTAGAAACTACCTAACAGATGGATTTTTGGAGCAAGACCATATTCTGTATGGTACCATTGTAAAATCATGATACCAGCAGATAGGCATTGATAAGATGAAACCAACAAAAGTAGTTTCACTATTTTATCAATTACCAAAGATTTATAGTGATTTTTATAGTGAATAATACTGTAGTTTTAGAAAATAATTAACCAGAAAATTTCTGGAGCTCCAAAAATTATTTCATTTGGTGGTTAGGTAGGCCTTGATGTACTTGTTCACTTAGAGTTGGAATCACTCCAAAATAATTAATAGAATGCCCTCAGGAAATTCCCAAAGGCATTTCTGTAGACAATTTATCTTTTTCACCAAATTTAATCTACAGAAGGTTTTGGTCTGATTCCAAATACCCGGTGTAGGTATTTGGAATACCTTTCTGTAGAAATTGGAATCAACCTTTTTGGAGTTGTGGAACACTAGTAGTGATTTTTCTACTAAAAATACCCTAGCCAGAGATGATTAATTCACCAAAGTGGGACAGAGCATCAATAAATTTGATCTCCTGGGTTTTGATAGATCTTGGTGTACCACATGAAAGGGAGTTGTAATTGGTTCAATTGGACTCATGGTTTGATGTAGGGAATTTTCCAAAGGCCTAACTACATGGATTTTGTTATTTCTGCTACATGCAGACTAGAGTTCACCTTGGCATGAGATAAATGCTAGATGGTAGGCCTAAGGGAATACTTTCAAAGGAACTTGGTTTCATCCATTTTGGATATGTGAATCTCACAGAGGAATTTAATGAGTGTTTTAAATACTTCTGGGAGTTTGATTTAATATAAGTAATCCATTCATATATTGAGTTAACCAAGGGTACTGGGTGTTAGGGAAACACCCTTGTACTTAATAAAATTTCGATCTGGACAAAATATGGTAATTTCCATTTTTAATTTGAATTAATCCAAACAGTCTAATAAACAGAGCTGGAAAAAGGAAATTAATAAAAGCCGAGGCAGAGGGCAGCTGGGCTGAAAGCTCATGAATATGGGCTGCGCAGGGGAGATCTGGCCCGGCTGGCCTCGCAGGCTCGTCGGGAGACCGGGGTTCAAACCCGCGCTGCAGGGCCCGCTGGTCAGCGAGGGTGGGCGGAGAAGCGGTATGGGCGCTCCCTTCTCCTTCCTCGCGACAGGCACGGCGGCGGGAACCCTAGACGGCGTCGGGGAGACGCGGGGGAGGCTCACGAGAGCATCGCCGGCTGCGGGAAGATGGCGGGGAGGAAGCGGCGCTCGATGGCGAGCCTGGGGAGGGGCGGGAGTGGCGGCTTCCGAGTAGAGGCGAGGTGGCGTGCATCCGAGGTGCGGCCGGCTTCGGGAGCTCGCCGAAGAAGGGCCGGGGAGGTGTGCATGTCGACGGCACGGCTGCTGGGCGACGCGGGGATCGGTGGCGGTTCTGGTGACAGACGGCAGAGCTGGGTCTTGACGCGGGGGACGCCCAGGGCGCGAGAACGCTCCCGGAGTTAGTCTCGGTGGTCGCCGGAGTGGGTACCTGCGGTGGATAGGAGCCCAGAAAAAGGTAGGGTTAGACTTAGGGGGGTTTCAAGGGGTTCTCAGAAGGGGGCATGCAGAGGAGAGGGAGCAGGGTAGAGGGCTGATACATTGCAAATGTATCTATAATTTTTGATGTTCCATGCTTGGTTTTATCCACTTTCTTGTGTTTTGCTCCAACTTTGGAGTACTTTTCATAGACTTTCTTGGACTAACCTATTAACAAGATGCCACAGTGCCAGTTGCCTGTTTTCTGCTGTTTTTGGTTCCATGAAAGTCAGAAAATCAATATTCTCGAAATTGGACAGGACAAAAGCCAAAGTGCCTATTTTACCGGAAGACTCACAGAGCCAGAAGACGAGACGGAGAGGGGCCAGAGGGCGGCAACAACATGTGGTGGTGCGGGCTGGCCCTGGCCGCGCCATCAGGTGGTGTGGGCCCCCTGGCCGCCCACCGACCTTGCCTCCTTCGCCTATAAGAGCCTCCCGATACCAAAACCCTAGATCGTCAATCAGAAATCCACGAAAAGTTCCGCTGCGTCGCCGCCACCGAAGGGGAGATTCGGGGGACAGAAAGTCTCTGTTCTGGCACCCTGCCGGGACGGGGAAGTGCCCCCGCAGCCATCTCCATCGATCTCCATCGCCATCTCCATCACCATTGTTGATTCCCATGATGAGGAGGGAGTAGTTCTCTCTCGAGGCTAAGGGTTCTACCGGTAGCTATGTGTTCATCTCTCTATCTATGCATGATCATGTTGTGGTCATGAGCTTTGTAATCTAGTAGATCTGCCTTGCTACTCAAGTGCTTTAATAGATCTCTGCTCTCCCTATGTGTGTGAAAGTGACAGCGTGCTCACCATGGTGGCACTTAGGCTAGAGATTACAAATACTTGTTATGTGTTATGCTTGGAGTTGGATGTCTTTATGAAATTGTGGTGATTGTTGGACTCATCTAGTACTCAAGGTGATAGTGTGGGGTTTTCTAGATGGGAAAGGATTACTTTGAGGTGTGCTGTTATAGCCCTACCATCGATTAGAGTGTCCAACCGGAGAGTAGTTAAGAGTAGTATCATAAAGAGAAAATATTTATATGAGACTGTTCACTAGTGAAAGTATGATCCATAGGCCTTGTTTCTAAGCATTGATACACCGTTTGCTACTAGATCTGTTACATGTTTGCTTGCTTCCATCTTTATTTCAGTTTTCCTTTACTCTCTTCCACACCATCAAGTTATTTTCTATCACCGTTACCACTTATAATTATCTATACCACTTGTATTTCACTATCTCTTCGCCGAACTAGTGCACCTATAGACCTGACAAGTGTATTAGGTGTGTTGGGGACACAAGAGACTTCTTGTATTTTGATTGCAGGGTTGCTTGAGAGGGAATACCTTTGACCACTTCCTCCCTGAGTTCGATAAACCTTGGGTGATCCACTTAAGGGAAAACTTGCTGCTGTCCTACAAACCTCTGCACTTGGAGGCCCAACAACTGTCTAGAAGAATAGAAGTACGTAGACATCAAGCTATTTTCTAGCACCGTTGCCGGGGAGGTAAGGTAAAAGGTATTCACACCGGAGGATTAAAGAAGAAGAACCTCCCACGGCAAACTCCTATTTTCTGGCGCTGTTGCCGGGGAGGTAAGGTAAAAGGTACTCACATCCTCCGGTGTGAGTGCTCGAAGTTATTTCCTTTAGATTCTGCAATTT
Organism: Avena eriantha; assembly: GCA_910589775.1. Taxonomy (NCBI): domain Eukaryota; kingdom Viridiplantae; phylum Streptophyta; class Magnoliopsida; order Poales; family Poaceae; genus Avena; species Avena eriantha. The sequence continues at coordinate 205,632,358 of OU342740.1, forward strand.
TGTCTTTTTGTTTCTTGTTTTCACTAGTTAGGCTTAATGGAAAACAACAACAAAATTAGAGAGCTTTATAGTATTTATCTTGAGTTAGGACATGAAGTGTTTGAAGAGAAAATTATCAAACCTATGGAACTTTACTTGCATGCTAATAAAAATGTTGTTAGTATGAATTCTTTGGACACCATTATTGCCAATGCTATGGAAAAGTCTAAGCTTGGGGAAGCTAGTTTTTATGAAAATGATCTTTTTAGTCCCCCAAGCATGGAGGAGAAAATTTACTTTGATGATACTAAACCTCCAATATATGATGATTACAATGATGAATATGATATTTTCAGTCCACCTACTATTGAGGATAAAATTTATTGTGATTACAATATGCCTCCTATATTTGATGATTATGGTGATGAGAATAATAATGATAGCTATTTTGTTGAATTTTCTCCCACTATAATTAATAAGAATGACTATGTTTATGTGGGGAGTAGTAATTCTTTTATTCATGTGGCTCATGATAAGAATATTTTATGTGATAGTTATATTGTTACTTGTATTCATGATGTTACTGAAAGTTATTATGAGAGAGGGAAACATGGTTTTATGTGTCTCAATAATATTAAGTTTCACCTCTTTATGTTGAAAGTCTTAAAGTTGCACTTATTTTGTTTTCCTATGCTTGTTGCTTTGTGCTTTCATGACTTGTTTCTTTACAAGATTCCTATGCATAGGAAGTGGGTTAGACTTAAATGTTCTCTGAATTTGCTTCTTGATGCTCTCTTTTACTTCAATTCATATGTCTTATGTGAGCATCTTCTCAAACTATCATGTCTAACTTAAAGGCGTTAAACAAAATTACTTATTGGGAGATAACCCAAAAGTTTTAGTTGAGTCTTGGAAGTTATTACCTCTGTAATAACCGCTCCTTATCCTTTTTATTTTCTTTTTTGTGCCAAGAGTAACCTCTAATGAGAGAGAAGTAATGATTGGGAATGTTGCTGTCCCGAAACAGATTTCTGTGCTTCACCGTAAAAATTCGTGTAAAATCTTTATAGGTCCTTTTGAGGCGTGAATTTTTGTGCTTTTGCCCCATCTTGTTATCTAACTTTCGTTAGTTCAACAATTTTCGATTTGAGCAACAGAAGGTCTTCGAAAAAATTCGTCTTTACCTGCTGGTCTATTTTGATAGATTTCTGCCATTATTTGCATTTGCTTCTTGTTGGTTCCTTTTTGAGTTCTTTTTGGGAATTGAGCTTTTTGAGGGAAGTGCTACAGTAGCTAGTGTTCTAATGGAAGTTTATTTGGTGTTAGAACTGAACCTTAAGACTTATTTATCTTAAGTGCACTAATGTTGCTAATGAGATTGTTTGAAGTTTTGTATGAAGGAAAAATTTCAGGTGTATGGAAGGAATGAGCAATGAGATGAAGGATGGACTAAAGCACAAGCTTGGGGATGCCACGCGTCTCACCCCAAGAAATATCCAAGAAGTACATGCGTCAAAGCTTGGGGATGCCCAAGGCATCCCCTTCTTCATCAATAAAAATCCCAGGTTTCTTCCAAATGCTTCATTTTTATTGTTTCATGCAAAGTTGTGTTGTTCTTGGAGCATCTTCTTTTTCGTTTTCGTTTCGGTTTTTAGTTTGCTTGGTTTTCTTAGTCTGTTGAATAAATTGGTTGGACCCCCTCTTTCATACATTGGTTTTCAAATAGTTTGGTTTGGATTGGAAAAGAGTAGGAAAGGTCATACTTATGTGGTAAAAAGAGGTTGTTTTTGACTGCGACCTATGCTTTGTCATGCCATGCTTGATATTTTTTTGGCTTTATGCTTAGTATTCCTTGTTGTAGCATGACTTTTTATAAACAATTGAGATTGCTTAATGTGCCTTGGCTGAATCATGCGTTGTTTTAGCATATTAAAGCATAGTATAGTGGTATTCTCCTTTGATGCTTTATTTGGGTTGACTTGGCGCATGCTCACACCATGTTATGACTATCCAAAGTCACCATAGCCTTTATGATCCTTTAGTTTTCAACTTGTAGTATCACTTTATGCTTTGATCAATGATGTTTTGTCGCTCTGCATGATTACGGCCATTATTGCTCTCTTAGTTTGTCGCTCCCAGTCTTTTGCTAGCCTCCACAACAAAGTATGAGTTCCACTCATGCATCCAACTCCCTAAACCAAGTTATTCCAACGATTCCACCATACCTACCTACTAGCTTATGCTATTCCAAGTACATTCATGCTTTTGTTTACCTTCCACTTGTTATGAGAAAACTAGTGATTAAAGCTCTCACGAACTTGATGGCACACTTTACTTTCCTTGCCCTTAATAAACTTGAACCATTGTGTCTTCTATGTTGTATATGCTTGCACTTATTTGTCGGGAATTAGCAGAACCATGCTTTCATGGGGAACGCTTTCAACATTGCACTTGGTACTTGTACCTAGTTGATATCATGCTCTTTTGTATATGGATGTCGTCGGAGTGAAATGAAAGGGGAGCTTGTAAGTCCATGGAGTTATGCATATGTGTTAGAGAAATGCCTGGGCCGCTGGTCTAATCCATGTTGACATGGTGGAAACCTGCAGCGTAACCATAATGAGCTGTCTATGAAGCATTCTTCTTACAAAAAAAAGAGTCCTATATTGAGAAAAAAAGAGAAAAGAAAAAAAGAGATGCTATGAAAAGAGGAAAGAGAGAAAAAAGCACTATATTCCCATGGTAGATAAGAAGAATTCTGAGATGCTCATTGTCTGCTTGCCTTGTCATTTTGATATGGGGATTCTTCCGTATCATCGGGCAAGGGGTACCCCATTGGCCATTCTCTATGATACACATGTACTTACGATGACAAGAACTTACCGGTGACTAAACTTGAGTAGCATGAGGAGCGGCCCTCGTATACAAGGGACATGATTTTTGACTTATACTTCGTCAAGCATGTACACCATAGTTTGTTCACTTTAACCTTAATCACTTCAAGATGCTTATGATAGGGGCAATGAGAGCTGAAAGCTATAAGTACCATAATTTTTGGAAGCTCTTTATGAGACTTGAATCCCTACTTCCTTTTACAAAAGGCCTTTCTTCCACCATTATATTGAGTCTCCACCTTCTATCTTTATGCACCTACTTTGAGAGCATAGTGGAGATTCTTAGTTCTATGTGCATTGTCCCAAGACTAGTTGATTGATGCATAACTTGTTATTGCTTGTTTTAAACTATTGTATCTAGTCACTCTTATGAACTTTGAAGGTTTCCTATGCATTTATATTTGCTACTCTATTGAGGGACAAGCTGAATACTATTATGCTATGTTTTCTTTATGTGAAACAAACAAACGTCTTGCAAAGCATTGTTATTCATGAATCTTTTGTTTGTGCCTTTTCATGTTGCATCATAGTTGCTTTGCTTATTGCTATAACTTTGTATTTCACGTTATGATTGAAGTACTATGATCCCATCTTTGAATGTTTTACAAATACTTTGATCAAGTCTTTGATGGTGCATGTCACCTCAAAAATTATTCTTTCTTTTTATCACTTACCTACTCGAGGACGAGCAGGAGTTAAGCTTGGGGATGTTGATACATTGCAAATGTATCTATAATTTTTGATGTTCCATGCTTGGTTTTATCCACTTTCTTGTGTTTTGTTCCAACTTTGGAGTACTTTTCATCGACTTTCTTGGACTAACCTATTAACAAGATGTTGTTGGAGATATGCCCAAGAGGCAATAATAAAAGTGGTTATTATTATATCTTTATGTTTATGATAAATTTTTACATCCCATGCTATAATTGTATTAACCGGAAACATTAATACTTGTGTGTTTTGTAAACATAAAAGAGTCCCTAGTAAGCCTCTTGTTAAACTAGCTTGTTGATTAATTGATGATCATGGTTTCCTGATCATGGACATTGGATGTGATTAATAACAAGGTTATATCTTTAGGAGAATGATGTGATGGACACACACCCATAGTAAGCGTAGCATAATATCAAGTCATTAAGTTCGTATTGCTATAAGCTTTCAAAAGCATAGTAACCTAATCCTTCGACCATGAGGTTATGTTAATCACCATCACCGGATGGATACATTGATGACATCAAACACCGCTTCGTAACTGGGTGGTTATAAAGGTGTCATTGGGTATTCTGAAAGTATGTGTTGAAGCGCATGAATCAAGATTGGGATTTGTCCATCCATATGACGGATAGATATGCTGTGGGCCCTCTCGGTGGAATGTCATCTAGTTAGCTTGCAAGCATGTGACTGGGTCACAAGGGATGACATATCACGGAACGAGTAAAGAGTACTTATCAGTAACGAGGTAGAACTAGGTATGGAGATACTAACGATCAAACCTCAGATAAGTATAGTATCGCGTGACAAAGGGAATTGGTTTCGTATGTAAGTGGTTCAATCGATCGCGAAGTCATCGTTGAGTATGTGGGAGCCATTATGGATCTCCAGGTCCCGCTGATAGTTATTGATAGGAGATGTGTCTCTGTCATGTCTACATATTCACGAACCGTAGGGTGACACACTTAAGGTTCGAAGTTGTTTTAAGTAGATATGGAATGTGCGTTGGAGACCGAATGTTGTTCGGAGTCTCGGAATGGATCCGGGACATCACGAGGAGATCCGGAATTGTCTGGAGAATAAGATTCATATATTGGAGATCATTTTCTGAGTTAGGAAATGTTCCGGAGTATTTGTATGAGGGTTCTAGAAGGTTTCGGAATGTTCTGGAAGGTTCTAGAGGATTTCTTGGAGTTTGCTTGAAAACCAAGAAAGGGTCAAAGGAAACCTAGTGGGGCAAGACACGTATTCGTGGGGGAGGAGGACTCCTCCCCCCTTCCCACCGCCGGCCATAGGAGGGGAGTCCTACTAGGACTCCCCCTCCCCAGGCGCGCCTCCTCCCCTTAAATAGAAGGGCAGGGGCGCCCCTCCTACCCCGCTCCCATAACTCCCAATCTCTGCCGCCTCTCTCCTCCACCTTTCTTCTGCACAGGCATAGGCGAGGCCCTGAAGAATTCTCTACTCCACCACCACCACCACGCCGTCGTGCTGCTGGGATTCTGTGGAGAAGATCTACTACCTCCGCTGCTCGCTGGAACGGGGAGAGGAAGGTCTTCTTCGACTCCGCACGTGTGACCGACTGCGGAAGCACTGCCGGAACGCGGCGCCGGAAGGATCGTCCACTTGACCGACTGTGGAAGCGCTGCTGGAACGCGAGGCCGGAAGGATCGTCCACACGATCTTGAGATCGGCAAGTGATCGACTACATCAACCACGAGATCTAATCTCGTTAACGCTTTCGGATCTACGAGGGTTAGTTCCTATCTATCTCGTTGCTCATGTCTAATAGATTAGATCTTGGCTTTTATCTAGATTAGATCTGGGTTTTGTTTGTTCTGGCGGTAGAATTTTTTTGTTGTCCATGCTACGAACCCATCAGTGGTATCAGAGCCGTATCTATGCGTAGATCTGTAGCACGAGTAGAACACAATGTTTTTGTGGGCGTTGATGCTTTTGTTGTCGGTGTCTTAGTGTGTACTTTGCATCTTGCGGCATGGTGGGATGAAGCGGCTCGGGCTAACATTACATGTCATCGCACATGAGACTTGCTCCACGCTTGACGTGCAACTTGCATTGCACAAGTGGCTTTGCGGGTGTCTGTCTCTCTCACCATAGTTAAGATTCGATTTACAGTGAGCATCTGACAACACTTGTATCAACGTTGTGGTTCTTGTTCGTAGGTAAGATCGGTCTTATGCGAAAGCCCCAAACCACGTAAAACTTGCAAAGAAAATTAGAGGCATCTAACTCGTTTTTGCAGGGGTTTTGTGATGTGATATGGCCATTATGTGATTGTGATTATATTTGATGTATGCAATGATCCTTATTGTAATATGGCAACCGGCAGGAGCCTAATGGTTGTGTTTAAATTTTGTTTAAGACCTGCGTGTCTATTTCATCATGTAATAGCTTTATTCCAAGTAGTTGTAATAGTTGTTGGTGGTGATGGACAACCATGAAGCGGCGCCACGGACCTTGACGCCATGCTGGTGATGATGGAGATCTTATCCATGCTTTGGAGATGGAGATCAAAGGCACAAGAAGAAAGGCCATATCATATCACATATTATGAATTACCTGTGATGTTAATCCTTTATGCATCTTGTATTGCTTAGATCGCGACGGTAGCATTATAAGATGATCCCTCTCACTAAATATCAAGTAATAAAGTGTTCGTCCTTAGCTGGCACCGTTGCTAAGACTCGTCGTTTCGAAGCATCTCGTGATGATCGGGTGTGATAGACTCTACGTGTGCATACAACGGGTGCAAGCCAGATTTGCACATGCAGAAACTAAGGTTAACCTTGACGAGCCTAGCATGTACAGACATGGTCTCGGAACACAGAATACCGAAAGGTAAAGCATGAGTCATATGGATGATATGATGAACATGTGGATTGTTCGCCTTTAAAGCTACATCATCTCACGTGATGATCGGACTTGGTGTAGTGGATTTGGTTCATGTAATCACTAAAACAACTTGAGGGATGTTGTTTTGAGTGGGAGTTCATTTGTAATTTGGATTAGTCGAACTCAATTTATCATAAACACAATCAAAGTGAATTTGCATAGTTTGTTGTAGTCATTGGCATCCGTTCACCACCTTACGCTTAATTATAGTTGAGATAGTGGAACTATAGAAATTCTGGATATTAGCTTTACGAATTGGTATTGTATTGTTTTGAGTGTCAATTTAAAGTTTAAAAGTCCTATTGCAAACTTTCAGCAAACTCTGTGAAGTTTAATAAATCAAGAGTAACAATTCCAGTGTTAGTATCTAATGTATCATGTTTGCCTCCATGATTCTTGATACTCAAAAGATTGTTTTTAATATCAAGTTTATCTAAGAGCTGAAAGCAATGTTTCAGAAACCATCATATGTGAAAGGTATTGCGATATCTAAAACAATGTGTTGGTTACAACATGATAGAGTATACGTCCTCATATTTGATGAGAATTTGTGAAGGTTGGAGATGCTAGTCGTCCTAATACTCCAAAGGTTTTGAAAAAGAAACATTATACTCGCAATTCACCTTTATAAGCTATAGCAGCTTCATCATGAAAGTTGTCATGATAAGGATGAATAGAAGATGTAAGTAAAATGTTTACTACACTAAAAGATTACTAAAGAATGGATTTTTGAAAGAACACCAAACATTTGATGATGGTGATCCACCTCAAAGTGCGAGTCCAAAGGTATTAGTGGATAACTATATACGCTTTGTACCATGTGTCATGTTGATGACACCACTATTGATGTTGATAGATTCTTTTAAAAGAAAAGGAATTGCTGAAAGAGAATCTATAAAATATTTGGCAGAAAATAAAAGGTTGGAGATGTCCAACTTAGGCATATAGAAGATATACATGTTATGGTTGTATTCCTTGCTTGTTAAACAATGTGGTTCTCCGGTATTGGATACCGAATTGGTTGGTATGAAGTGTCATACAGGACAACACAATTCATGAAGTGCAATGGCCTAAGTAACTAGCAAGAAAATATGTGATGATGTTCATCGAAAACAAACAAAGGGTTGTTATGTTGCTCGTTAACATCAAAGCTTGCCTTCAAGATTTGTTTCAATAATTGTTATTTTGATCAGGTATTATGACGACAAAAGGTTGTTCAAATAATAACCGTATTCCATAAAGGATGGATGAACTTTTACAAGTCTAGTGGGGGAAATCACATCCATAAACTCTATTGCTAAAATGTCGCAAGACAAATGATTGAAAGATCACTTATGAAGTGACATCGCTGTTTAAATTATATTTGAAAGAAAACATGAAGAAACACCATGTTGATGGAATTTTGGAGTCTTTGATTTTGATCAATTGACGCATGTGAGACTTTCCTCGAGATAATTGAAACTCCGTCCATAGGCCAGAGAGGAACGGATGACTAGCTTATTGGAAATTGTGCATGCTAATGTGCATAGTCCATTATGTGTAGCCATATGCGATGGATCTTTTTGCTTCATATGCTTTCTCCGAAAATTTGAGTGAATATATCTGTATATTTACTTAATAAGGAGGAAGTATTAAACATTCGAAAGTTGTTCAAAGACTTTCAAGATGAAGTTGAAAATCATTGTAACAAGAAAATAAAGAGTTTATGATTCGATCATAAAGGAAGATATTTGAGTTACATGTTTAGCAAAAACACCTAAGACTTGAGGAATTGTTCTATGATTTGTGTTTCCCGATAAACCATAGGAGTATGGCATATTCGAGAGATAAAATCAAACCACGTTTGAGATGGTAAGATCAAGGGTGTCATTTATAAAACTGCCATTATGTTTTTAAAGATTAAAGCTTTAGTGACTACCGCTTTTACACTGAAAAGAGCACCATCGTGATCCATTGAAATGACACCATATGAGTTATGGTTTGGGATAAAAGCCGAATTATCTTTTCTTAAATTTTGGTATGTTATGCATAAGTAAAATGTTTACAACCAAAGTCGGATAAGCACGTCTTTGTAGGTTATCCCAAAGAATTTGTTGGGAATTTCTCCATAACACCGAGGACAAAAAGAGTTTGTTACTTGGAAAGTCAAGTTTCTTGAGAAGGAATTTTTCGTGAAAAGTTAAGTGGGAGGACAATAGAACTTTGATAAGGTTGTTGAACCTTAGCTATATGTGCTAAGTAGCGCAGCGCCGGAAAGTGTCCCGGTGGCGGCCACAATGCTCATGGCTCTCGTGATTACAAAAGGTGTGATCTCGGAGATTAGAGTTCCTATAGAACCGTATGGGTAAGTAAGAATCAAATAGTAAGATTTGATAAACAAATCGTTATTGTTTTGACAATGATAAACCGACTACATGCAAAGAAGCGATGATGGGCCCTGACTCAATAAAATGACTAGAAGTCATAGAATCCGTGATAGTATCCATACACGAGAAATCAAGTTTCTGAACTTGGAAGACCCTCCGGAAAGGCGTGAAGCCTATCGGTCGTGTTTGGATCTATAAAGAAATAGACATGGATGTTTTCAAATCTATGAAATAGTCGACATGTCGGAAAGAGTTTACGACAATGTTCAAGGAATTGACTATTATACGATTTGATCTTTCATAGCGATATTTACTCTAGACGGATTAATGTAGCAACCACTACATATATTTTGGTATATGGTAGTTGAACAAACAAAACAAGTTCTTCTAATAGAATGGTTACCTAGGACGTGTACATGACACGATCCAAAGGGTTTTGTTAATTCAAAGGATGCTAAAAGAGTATGCTAAACTTCAATAGTTGAAGTAAGCATAGCGGAGTTGGAATCTTCACCATGATGAAACTGTTAAAAGAGTTTAAATTCATCGGAGATGATGAAGATGCTTGCATTTGCAAGAAATTAAGTGGGAGCGCTGAGACATATTTCTAATACATTATGTAGAGGACATATTGTTGATTGGGAATGATGTATCTTGTATTGACACAGGTTAAGAATTTCATTTCGATGAAAGACTTAGGCATAACCCAAATTAGGCATCAATGTCTTTATGGATAGATTGAGGCGCTAATATGGTTTTGCCAAATGTACATAGATAAGATGTTGAATGAGTTCAATATGGAAACAACAAGAAAGGTTCTTGACGCATGGAAAGGACTGAATCAAGATTCGAGTGTGTTGACATGAGATTGAAGTGTTTTGACACTTGGTGAAATCACAAGAATATTTTGATCAATCATTCTTTTAGATGTACACATCCAGATATGTCCTATGTTCTAAATGTTATGAGCATATACCAGAATGATTCATAAGATGATCATTGGACAATAGTAAAGATATTCTTATGAGCTTTGGAAGAACTAAGAATATACCATGTATAAGTGACAAATAGTTAAAGGTAGTTCATTGTAAAGTGTTACATTGATACTAGTTTTGTCACAAGAGACAAATTAAATTTATCTCAATTTAGACTATGGGTGGCACAATATAATGGAAAGGATGTTCCATGATGGATTTGGATGAGTTCCAAAGTTGAGATATTGTGACGGATACTACAACAAAAGGCTAAGTATATAACTACTGTAGTAGCAGTAAAGGAGGGCATTTGTGTTAAGTAGTTTGTTATCAAACTAGGTGTGGTTCAAAGTGGGCTAATACTATGAAGGTATATTGTGTGTGACAATAATATCAACATATTTTGAGCCGAAGGAACTAAAGGTCTCACCAAAGGACCAAATCTATACAATGCCATCTCATTGGAGAATGAGTAATGTGTAGAGACGCAAGGACATGCAAATACACACGGACCTGGAAGTGTCAGATCCAAAGATTATTTTTACCACTAGCAATTGTGTCTATACAACACCAGAAGGCCATAGGTGTTGAATGCACAAGTTTTTAACTAGATTATTGACTCTAGTGGAAGTGGGAGACGGTTGGAGATATGCCCAAGAGGCAATAATAAAAGTGGTTATTATTATATCTTTATTTTTATGATAAATGTTTACATCCCATGCTATAATTGTATTAACCGGAAACATTAATACTTGTGTGTTTTGTAAACATAAAAGAGTCCCTAGTAAGCCTCTTGTTAAACTAGCTTGTTGATTAATTCATGATCATGGTTTCCTGATCATGGACACTGGATGTGATTAATAACAAGGTTATATCTTTAGGAGAATGATGTGATGGACACACACCCATAGTAAGCGTAGCATAAGATCAAGTTATTAAGTTCATATTGCTATAAGCTTTCAAAAGCATAGTAACCTAATCCTTCGACCATGATGTTATGTTAATCACCATCACCGGATGGAAACTTTGATGACATCAAACACCGCTTCGTAACTGGGTGGTTATAAAGGTGTCATTGGGTATTCTGAAAGTATGTGTTGAAGCGCATGAATCAAGATTGGGATTTGTCCATCCATATGACGGATAGATATGCTGTGGGCCCTCTCGGTGGAATGTCATCTAGTTAGCTTGCAAGCATGTGACTGGGTCACAAGGGATGACATATCACGGAACGAGTAAAGAGTACTTATCAGTAATGAGGTAGAACTAGGTATGGAGATACTAACAATCAAACCTCAGATAAGTATAGTATCGCGTGACAAAGGGAATTGGTTTCGTATGTAAGTGGTTCAATCGATCGTGAAGTCATCGTTGAGTATGTGGGAGCCATTATGGATCTCCAGGTCCCGCTGATGGTTTTTGATAGGAGATGTGTCTCTATCATGTCTACATATTCACGAACCGTAGGGTGACACACTTAAGGTTCGAAGTTGTTTTAAGTAGATATGGAATGTGCGTTGGAGACCGAATGTTGTTCGGAGTCTCGGAATGGATCCGGGACATCACGAGGAGATCCGGAATTGTCCAGAGAATAAGATTCATATATTGGAGATCATTTTCTGAGTTAGGAAATGTTCCGGAGTATTTGTATGAGGGTTCTAGAAGGTTTCGGAATGTTCTGGAAGGTTCTAGAGGATTTCCTGGAGTTTGCCTGAAAACCAAGAAAGGGTCGAAGGAAACCTAGTGGGGCAAGACACGGATTCGTGGGGGAGGAGGACTCCTCCCCCCTTCCCACCGCCGGCCATAGGAGGGGAGTCCTACTAGGACTCCCCCTCCCCAGGCGCGCCTCCTCCCCTTAAATAGAAGGGCAGGGGCGCCCCTCCTACCCCGCTCCCATAACTCCCAATCTCTGCCGCCTCTCTCCTCCACCTTTCTTCTGCACAGGCATAGGCGAAGCCCTGCAGAATTCTCTACTCCACAACCACGCCGTCGTGCTGCTGGGATTCCGTGGAGAAGATCTACTACCTCCGCTGCTCGCTGGAACAGGGAGAGGAAGGTCTGCTTTGACTCCGCACGTGTGGCCGACTGCGGAAGCGCTGCCGGAACGCGGCGCCGGAAGGATCATCCACTTGACCGACTGCGGAAGCGCTGCTGGAACGTGACGCCGGAAGGATCCTCCACACGATCTTGAGATCGGCAAGTGATCGACTACATCAACCACGAGATCTAATCTCGTTAACGCTTTCGGACCTACGAGGGTTAGTTCCTATCTATCTCGTTGCTCATGTCTAATAGATTAGATCTTGGCTTTTATCTAGATTAGATCAGGGTTTTGTTCATTCTTGCGGTAGAAATTTTTTGTTTTCCATGCTACAAACCCATCAGATGCCACAGTGCCAGTTGCCTGTTTTCTGTTTTTTTTGGTTCCAGGAAAGTCAGAAAATCAGTATTCTCGAAATTGGACGGGACAAAAGTCAAAGTGCCTATTTTACCGGAAGACTCACGAAACCAGAAGACGAGACGGAGATGGGCCACAGGGCGGCCACACCTTGTTGTGGCGCGGGCTGGCCCTGGCCGCGCCACCAGGTGGTGTGGGCCCCCTGGCCGCCCACCGACTTTTGCCTCCTTCGCCTATAAGTGCCCCCGTAGCCATCTCCATCGATCTCCACCGCCATCTCCATCACCATTGTTGATTCCCATGATGAGGAGGGAGTAGTTCTCTGTCGAGGCTAAGGGTTCTACCGGTAGCTATGTGTTCATCTCTCTATCTATGCATGATCTTGTTGGATGTCTTTATGAAATTGTGGTGTTTGTTGGACTCATCTAGTACTCAAGGTGATAGTGTGGGGTTTTCTAGATGGGAAAGGCTTACTTTGAGGTGTGCTGTTATAGCCCTACCATCGATTAGAGTGTCCAACCGGAGAGTAGTTAAGAGTAGTATCATAAAGAGAAGATATTTATATGAGTGTGTTCACTAGTGAAAGTATGATCCCTAGGCCTTGTTTCTAAGCATTGATACACTATTTGCTACTAGATCTGTTACATGTTTGCTTGCTTCCATCTTTATTTCAATTTGCCTTTAGTCTTTTCCACACCATCAAGTTATTTTCTATCACCGTTACCACTTATAATTATCCATACCTCTTGTATTTCACTATCTCTTCGCCGAACTAGTGAACCTATACACCTGACAAGTGTATTAGGTGTGTTGGGGACACAAGAGACTTCTTGTATTTTGATTGTAGGGTTGCTTGAGAGGGAATACCTTTGACCACTTCCTCCCTAAGTTCGATAAACCTTGGGTGATCCACTTAAGGTAAAACTTGCTGCTGTTCTACAAACCTCTACACTTGGAGGCCCAACAACTGTCTACAAGAATAGAAGTGAACTTGAGTAATAGCCGAGAGGCCATTTTCTTCCTTCCTCGGCCAACCAGGGCATGGGAGGAGGAGTGAGTCTCTAGGGTAGTAAGAGGAAAGGAGAAGAAGCAAATGAGGGGCAAGGGGAGAGCTGCAGTGGCCCCTAGCAATATATACCAAGAGGGAGAGGTTTTTGATGGACTTGGCCCATTGAGCAGGTGGGGGAGGGAGGTGATACCAGGGGTGGATGCTGTGGGCGTGGGAAGGGTGGTATCTGGTTAGCTGCAGAGGAGGGGTGAGGTGAGATGGCTTCTACAAGAAGTAAGGAGAAAGTGTGACCAATGGGTGCATCTATCCTTCCTCCAAGCACTAAAGGACAAAGGGAAAGGGCTGCAACAGTAGATTAGCTACAGTGCAGCTCGACCAGAGGGGTGTGCTGGGGTAGGGGAGGCTTGCTGTGGAAGGTTTGAGGGGTTTTGACTTGATATTGATCAACATCTTGGAAGTAGACAAGATTGGCAAATGTAGATGATCATGATGGAAGTCTCAATTTTTGGTTTAGGCAAGATAAACTAAAGATGCTGGTAGATAGAGGGGGTTGAGATGCCCCTGTAGGAATTATTTGATATTTTTCCAAGACTTATAAGTCCTCTTAAATCCATTTGCTCAAAAACTGCAGAAGTGACGTATTGGAGCTGATTTGATATTTTTACATTTGACAAGTGGAGCTTTTGATGTGATATGGTCCCAAAGGTGAATACACACTTAGGGGAATTTTCCAAAGATTTATTGACGTGGGAAAGGGTTTTTAGAGGATTATTTCTTGTTTCTGCCATTTAAGAAAATAGGCAAAAATAAATAATAAAGCTCTTCAAAAATATTTATTATTTAAGTGGGAAGGTGGGGTATGATATGTGAGTCTGAAATGAGCCAAACGTTGGGGAAGTGCTTTGGAAGAATCCAAACTTTCCCTTATGGAAGAGGTTTTGAAGAATTTGCCTATTAAGGAATAAATTTGATTTGGAGCCAAAATAATTATGGAGAATGATTGATAAATCTTGATGATCAAGGTAGATGATGTTGGCAAGATGTAGCAAGCATTTTCAACCTTGGGATTGGAGAATCCAAGTTGATTTTGGTGGAATACCCTAGATTAAGGATCTAGGGTGATGTTAATTTCTTACCATCAAAACATGGTTGTAACTTGGAGTTCAGATCTCCCCTTGGGGCATTGGGTATATGGTTGGATAGACCAAGTGATGTAGATTGCCATGGTGTAGGGGTTTGAGCTTGATCCTGCTTGAGCTCACCATGGCAAGCTTTCAAACTTTGAATAAAATAAGCCTGCCAAGGCAGATTAGCCTTCAAAACCTTGTGGGTGTAAATAGCTCAAGGATCCAATTGGATCAAGTGAAGTAGGTAATGATAGACCTATATGAGTATAACACAACCATGCAAAGAGTTGGTCAAAATAAGGTTGGATGGTGGTGTGAGCTTCTACCAAAGTAGGCATGCTGACTAGATTTGGAGGAAAAGTTATTTTCTTGCCTGCACAACCATCAAGAACAAGTGGGTAGGAGGATGATCTAACCAAGGTAAAGAGTGGGTGTTGTTAGTCATTAGGATGGTTAACAAGATGGTTCAGATTCATTTCCAAAAATGCATAAGGGTTGAGAAAGGGAGGCATTCAAAAAGGTGATGTTGGAAACATATTTAGGGTTTTTGCCTAGAGCATGAGAGGGGATGTTTTTGATGGGTTGCAAGGTACCCAAGCATCATCAAGTGGATGATGTTCAAGTGTAGATTGAGTAGTAAGGATCCATGCTTGATATTGGTCTTCACCGACTTGGAAACTTCTAGAAGGGATATCTTTAGAATTGATCTGGGTAGGGGTTTTAGAGGATCACCTCGTGGCTAGAGATCAGATCCAGGTTTGTATTCTTCCTTAGGGAGTGATGATTTGGAAACATTTGGTCCTAGTGATGAGCTCCTAGAGTAGCTCATACTATCTCCTAAGCAACCAAATCAAACACCAGATCAAGGCAACTCATCTTACAAACAAATCAACTACTACTAGGGTTACCATCAAGCTTAGCTTGAGGTAGGGAAGGGTATTTTGAAAAGGGTTGGAGTTTGAATAAGATGAGAGTCTTTGGTATCTCTACCAAGAGTAGAAATCAAAAGCTTTGGAAGGAGGTTTTGGGAAACCTAGAGTTAAGAATAGTTGAAGGTTCTATCTATAAAACATTAGGAGATTATATTATATATCCCTCCATAGTTTGATTAATAGAAGCTACTAAAATAGTTGGTTTGCAAAGGCTTCTTGGCTCAGTGTTTGAAATGCTAGAACATTTGAGAATATGGAAATTAAGCCAAGACATTTTTGGAAATTAGCTTTTATCAACTGGTGTTGAGGTAAGGAGTATATCTTCTAATACACAATCACCAGCATAAACACCCTTAACAACAGGGAAACACTTCATCACAAAACAAGAAAAAGTTTTTGTTCCCCCTGATTTTTGCATTCTGGACAACTAATCAGGGTTGCTGAAATTGTGATGTTACAGATCTTTCCCCCTTAAAAGAATCTCGTCCTGAGATTCCGGAGAGTACCGTTAGGGTATTTTGAGTCGGATTGATACTAGGTGTCTTACGAGTACTATCTTATGGAATCTATTTTTGAAAGTGGCTACTTTGTTGATAAGGTTGAGCTTCAGTCTTCGGGGATGCACGGAGAGTTGAGCAGAGTCTAGTCTTGATTGCAAGGAAGGATCTTGGATTCCTTAGGGGCTCGATACCTCGAGGGCTTAGGCTAGGAAGACTGTCTCGATGCTGAACTTCACGGGTACTTGTTAGAGGATAGAATCTATGTTTGGGAGTACTTCTATCTAAGGATCCACATCTCTTCCTTAGGTTCGTAGCGTATCCTAATTAACGATGTTAGGATCGGGACTCCTGAGGTTGCTCCTGGCAGAGGGTTATTCTAGTTTGTGGGAAAGACTCAGTCTTTGCCCCTTAGGATTTGGCTGGGTTAGCTCGGAGATAACGTATTCCTTCCTCCTTGACTTCATTGGTGGTGATTCTGAAGATTGTCATCCGTCCTTCTCCTGGAGTCGAGGTCTTCAGAAGGCGTCCGCGAAGCTATGACCTACGGGGCTTATATACTACTATTATTCGTACATTAGCCTGGAGGAGTCATTGGAGTCTCACGTCCGCTAAGCATTAAGGACCTAGGGGTTAGCGGTTCGGCGGTCCTTCGGGTGGGTCTTCAACTGAAGTAGCGGAGGGACTTTGTAGAACTTTCAGCTAGATTCTCCTCGGATAACTCGTGGGTTGTTGCTTGGCGGGAAGACTTCGGATCCAGGGACATTTTCTAATGTATCTTTTGGTAGACAGTCTTCTGAGGATTTGAGTGGAAAGACGCAATCTTTCCACCTTAGAGCTTCACTAAGGTGCATCGAGAAGGGTCTGGATCTTCTATCTTGAAAGGCGGACTTGCTGTTAGCGGAAGGTTATATCTTACCTGGAGTCTTGAGCTGGGGTCTTCGAGTGGCACCTTATTTGATCAACCTTGGCAGGGGTGGTTTCCTAACGCAGTAGTTTACGACTCATCTTGCTAGTAGTTAGTCAGGGTTGAAATAGACGGTGTTGGGGTAAGAGGTCTTCACTTGAATTTCTTGTGTTGCTTCTGCTTGATGGCGGAGTGGACTCATTGTCTTCACACTTCTTAATCATCTGACTTCAGGGGTGGTTCTGACCTTCTAAGGGGGAACTTCCCGTCGGGTTGGGTAGGGTCGGCTGGATTAGTTAGTCTCCTGAGGCGGTCATAAGCCCTAATATACCGAAGGTCAGTATAGTTAGGTCTTCACCCTTTTCTTTCTTGGTGGACTTATTGGGTGGTTTCCTGGGGATATTGAGGATCCTTTGGTGATTGACTTTCAGCCTTAACGGGATTCTTGCTGTAGTAGACCAAGAAACAAGGGAGTGTGGTGCTATTGACGAATCTTGTGAGGTGAGTTTGACGAGGTATGTCATCCTGCTAAGGTGAATTCTCCGAGTTGATTCTGACTTGACGATGTCGAACTCCTGGTTCTTGCGATGCTTTTCATCTCATATACTCTTGAGGTTAGTATGGGGCTCATTACCGACAGCTAACATAGGGTTTTTCTGAGTTACTAGGTGGGTTATCGCTCGTCGAGTCGCATTTTTAAGGAGGTCAAGGCAAACTAGGACATACAAACAAGGCGAACAGAGCGAGGGAATCGCAATGTCCTCGGCAAATAATCACACATCAAGCAACACTAGAGGCACTTAGGCAAGCAATCACGATCAATGCTAACGACCAGAGAGTTAACTACTCGCGATGGAGGGGAATTCTATTCTTAGGACTATGGACCCTAGATACCATCTTTCTTCTGGTCGGAGTCACTTTCTTGCAGATGAAGCCTTCATTGTATCTTGGAAGCTTCTTTATAGGGCAACACATGTGGTCCTCTGATTGGGAGGATTCCGCGGGTAGAGCGATATTGTAGTCTCCTCGTGTTTGCTGGTAGTTGCTTGTCTTCATCTTGTTCTCATTGTCTTCACCTGGTTCTAGATCCTAGTTATTTAAAATACGGGGGTTTGAAGTTAGGGGACAAGAGTTGGGGTAAACCATTTTTGAAAGCATTTACTTAGAGTAAGAGAAGAAGTAGAACTTTTTGAAACTCATTGATAAACTAGTTTTCTAAAGTCGGGGTTTTTCAAAAATAAGCTTCCTGTCTAGCGACCATGCTAACTAAGGTTATCCTACAGTCAGGATGGCTCTGATACCAAGTCTGTGGGGCCCCCAGATTAATCCTCCGAGAATCCCTGTTATGCATACAACCACGATTCCATGATCAGTTAGTCGTGGCACATAACCGACAAGTATCATTACAACATCCGAGACATACCGAGTTTACAAGACTTACATAATTGCCATTATGGCTACATCAATAATCATCAGCGCAACTTCATCAAGCGCAGAGTCCGAGCCATGCCTTAACCTACAGGCAACTGACCGGGAGAACGTCCTAGCTCGCATAGTCGTCAGCACCACCTTCTTCTTGAGATCTGGCCAAGTTAATAGCCAGGGACAATGCCAGTGAGTACTTTGAATGTACTCGCAAACCACCTTAAGATAACAATAATAACAAGAGGATATGCCTTATGGCTGTGGTGGTAGGAGGGCTCCAAGAGGGGTTCTTTTCTCAATTAGTTTCTCTTGTAGATATAGCATCTACATATATTTGTTGAAAAACATTTGTAAAACCTTTCGGAAACCATTTTTGAAAAGTTTTGTAAACAATCGGACGGGGTCACCCATTTGTTCCCATTTTCAGTTCATCCCACGACCAAGCTCCTTACATACCTGTCTAACCATCCCATGGTCAAATAAGGTATCCTTCCCGACCATCCCATGGTCAAAACATTTCAAAGTCATTTCTTTTCCGGAAACCTTTTTGAAAACAAAACCAGCACCGCTCTACAACAACCTTCCCAACCGTCCATGACCACTGACGCGGCTATTCGAATATATTTACACTCTGTAGAGGTTGTACACTTTACCCACACCATTCGGGTACACTACCCTGATCTTCACCGATCGTGGGTCGAGTAACCGATCAAGACTCTCCGGATGCCCACTCCAGTATAAGTGCCTACCCTATGAGTGTTAATCTCCTCAAAATTGGGACGTCGGGCGAGGACCAACCAGAGCGCTTATTGCATGTCCCACTGCGCGCTTTTAATGAGGGGCTCATAGTAACGCGTGGAGGCCTGCCGACCCTTTGTTCCTTCTACTAGTCGATGCCGCACATGGGTCGTTTGTCCAGAGAAGGCCCACCCTCCAGGGATCCTCGATCCCCTGTAGTTGTTGTGAGGCAGCTTATACCGGAATAGACAAACATCAAATCCAGCCCTGTCCCATACCAGAGTAATATGGTTGCACGGGTTAACTATTCTAGCAAAACTGCAAAGAACTGGGTGCATTTTCGTAAACCTTTTTCCTCCATCTTTCCTCCACCATTTTGTAAAACAAAACCTTTTTTTCTCAACAACTCTTGGGAGGTCCCACCTCACCAAGGTTTTATCATAAAACATTTGGTAAAACTTTATCCGGGGTTTTCACATCCTCTAGCTTTTGCTTCGGCTAAATCGGGATCTCCAAAGGGGTATGGTGTAACACACCATCTATTCCACTACGGGCAAATAGGTACCATCAAGAGGGTTGTACTTAGTAGTACCATTGAGCAAGGGTTTGTAGGAGCTAAACCACTACCCTATATATATATACATCAACATAAAGTAAAACGATGTAGTTTTAACAAACAGTAGTTAAACCATGCATAAGTAAAATAGTAGGGCATGGCTTATGAGCAAGAAGGTGGCTTGCCTAATGATCAGCAATATGGCAATATGTCCCTGGATTTCTTCTTAGAAAACCATAATAACCAATATAAACCATCTTCTTCTGCTCTCCGATTTAATCGCAACTATCGTCGATAAGGAACACATGCAGACAAACAAAGGGCACAATCAATACAAGGCATACAATCACCACTACCATTCAGCAAACAAGCAATTGAATAAACTCCAATTAAGGTTCAGTAGTTTTAGAGAGGATTGATTTAGGAGCACTACAAGAAATGTGTTGACTAGTGACCTTTTCTTAACGACCCTGAGTTTTTTGGGCACAGATCTATGACCATTTCGAACCAACTGGTCGTAGGCCATTTGGGAGGGTCCAAACCCTGAAAAACTACGACCTTTTTTGTCAGGAAGGTCATATCTTGCTTAAACCAGTTGGTCATAACATAAATATCGCTGGTCCATGACCTTAACTTTGGATGACTATGACCAATTAAAATGGTCGTTATGCTGATACATGACAACTAGGCTGCCAACTAAGCAGTTTGGCCTATGTGTCATGTGCACGTGTCAAACTATGGTCAAAATGGAGGTCATGAAGATAGGGGATGAGCCTCACTAAAACTTGCATTAGATCTCTAAAGAAACATCATAATGTGAGTCTAAAAATGATGTTTGCAAAAAATCATGAGCATTAGATCATGAACCTGCTGTTCAAACCGGACCCACTTCCTACCGATTCGGTAGACATTTGTCATTTTCATCAGGGGTGGACAGAAATGTTTGAAAATCTCCGGTTGGGACATTGTTCATGTAAGGTAGTCTAGTATTTTTGGAAAATGTGGTGGTAGCATTTTTGAATTAAACATTTGGTGTTGCTTCACAAAACACTCCAATTTTGGCACTCAGAAAATGGAAAATGACTTTTTCGTGCGAGGAAAAGGAAAACTTTCTCCTGCAATATTGTTTGCCATCCCAAGATGCACATGCGTACATAATTTGGGCACATTATCACATACTATACCGAGATTCTGACCATAACATTGGTCGTTTGACCCGAAAGCCATGAAACCTTGCACAAGATATGTCATTTATGTGAAGGTTTTTTCGAGATGCAATCAATATAGCAAGTTTGGTATTTTTCCTTGCAACTATGTCACATAATATGACAGCACGTGAAGGATTTACCTTCTTTGGACCTTTTTTGAATTTCTTATGCCCGTTTCAAAATTGTCCCGTTTCAAACTACGGTCAAAACGACGGACATGAAGATAGGGGATGAGCTTGCTAAAACTTGCACTAGATCTCTGAAGAAACATCATAATGTGAGTCTAAAAATGATTTTTGCAAAAAATCATGACCATTAGATCATGAACCTGTAGTTCAAACCGGACCCACTTCCTGCCGATTCGGCAGACATTTATCATTTTCATCAGGGGTGGACGGAAATGTTTTGAAATCTCCGGCTGGGCCATTGTTCATGTAAGGGGGTCTAGTATTTTTTAAAAATGGGGTGGTAGCATTTTTGAATTGAACATTTGGTGTTGCTTCACAAAACGCTCTGATTTTGGCACTCAGAAAATGGAAAATGACTTTTCCGTGCGAGGAAAAAGAAAACTTTCTCTTGCAATATTGTTTGCCATCCCAAGATGCACATGCGTGCATAATTTGGGCACATTATCACAAACTATACAGAGATTCTGACCATAACATTGGTTGTTTGACCCGAAAGCCATGAAACCTCGCACAAGATATGTCATTTCTGTGAAGGTTTTTTGAGATGCAATCAATATACCAAGTTTGGTATTTTTCCTTGCAACTATGTCACATAATATGATGCCACGCGAAGGATTTACCTTGTTCGGACCGTTTTTGAATTTCTTATGTCGTTTCCAAATTTTCCTATTTCAAACTATGGTAAAAACAGCGGGCATGAAGATACAGGACGAGCCTCGCTAAAACTTACACTGGATATCTGAAGAAACATCATATTGTGAGTCTAAAAATGATTTTTCCAAAAAAAATGACCATTAGATCATGTACCTGTAGTTCAAACCGGACCCACTTCCTACCGATTCGGCAGGCATTTGTCTTTTTCCCCATGGGTGGATGGAAAGGTTTGAGATATCCTACTTGGGACATTGTACATGTAAGGTGGTATAGTATTTTTGAAAAATATGGTGGTAGCATTTTGAATTAACCATTTGGTGGTTGCTTCACAAAACACCCTATTTTTGCCACACGGAAACTTTAAATTAGACACAGCCAATCAAAAAAGAGAACAACACTACCCACAGATCACCCTACTGAAATAGATCTCAGCCGTCCACATTGCCTCCATCCAACGCCCACAATTTCCACAGCCCCCTCCCCCGCCCCCTTGCCGAAAGTCTGAAATGCCCTACGATTCCTAGTTACACCACAAAAATGATTCGGGGTATTTCAGTAAATTCCTCCACCCCTCCTCACCACGACACCAGCCAAACTTCCCTCAAACCCTAATCCCCTCATCGACCCCAACTACAGCCGCCACTCTCCACCTTCCGACCCCTCCAACGCCGATCCAACGCTGCAGCATCTCCCTAGCCCCCACCGCCACCCGAGATCCATAGTCCCCCACCGCATCTCCCCAGCCCCACCGCCGCTCCCTCGACTGCCCACAGTCCAATCACTCGCTGCCCACATTCTCCCCCGACGCTGATGCCTCCGTCCTCGTGAAGTCACGATCCAAATCCATTCTACCCCGACGCCCGAGATCTAGATCCATTCTACCCCGACGCCACGCCTGAAAACCACACCGTCAACAGTGACCACCGTCCAGCGCCACGCCAATGGAGACTGGTTGCCCCTGGCGGTGGTGGTGTTCAACAATCTTCCCCACCTTCTCGACAACCCGGACCACATCCAGCCCCTCCTCAACCGCGCCTACGGCGAGCTCGACCGGAACAACGCCCTCACCTTCGACGCAATAGCGCGTCTCCGGGAAGCCTTACGCGTGGAGGCCGAGCTCCTGGACCAGCTGGACCTACCGGCCGCCACGGAAGAGGACTAGGACAAGTACGACGAGATCATCGATGTGATCGAGGACCTCGTTGCCACCGACGTGCTCATCCTGAAGCAGTTCTTGCTGCTCTTCCAGGTCATCGGAGTGCTCCTTCTCATCCGTGCCAGGAGCCGCGCGCACCTCCTTCCCCTTGTGCTCCTCGCGGTCGTCTCGGCGGCTGTGCTCCTCGTGGTCACCTCCATCCCTCAAGTACGAGCTGTACCGGTTCGACCAGACGCCATAGCTCCCTTCCGAGCTATGTATTTCTGTCCACACCACCAGTGAGGAGGTGGCTGCCGCTGTCCAGACCATGGTCCAAGTACCCGCCTTTTCTCGTATGTGGGACTCTCTATCTTCTTGGGTAGATTCTAGATCGTCTTTCATTTTGTTAGTGAGCAGTTTTCTTATTAATAAATCAAGTCAATAGTAATAAGAGAACTGTAGGAGCTTTCCAGGATGGCTTGGTAAGCAAGCTACCTGTTATGTAGGATACCATGAAGAGGACTTAAAGGCCGCTCGTGCTCAAGATCTCCATGCTCGCACTATGGGGGACCTGGCAGTGGTCTCCAAGGTCTCGCAGGAGGAGGTCGTGGTCATCACAGGAGGAGGACTTCGCTCGGTGAGCTTTGAAATCACCCCCTTTGTTCCTACTATGCCATGGTAGGATTAGTACCTGGTACATAGTTTGACAATCTATGTATTCTTTTGATAATGTATAGCATCTGTATGCATCATGTTCACCACTAGATGCATACATTATACTTCACCAAGTATAGCATCTGTATGCATCATGTTCTTTTGATAATGTATCATGTCCTACTCAATTAGCATGGCCTTATGTTGCCCATGGGCGAACCTGATGTTCTTGTTGTGAACTATAAATTGCTAGCTAGTGAATTGTTTTTTTGTCAATACATCCTTCTGCAAGGAATGACTAGATTTTCTCAATCTGTCTTGCTATTACTAGATTTCTGAATGCAACCTATGTTTCCTAATGACTCTCAAGTTGGAAGCTGGAGATGGAAGTAGCGTTATTGAGTTCTAGACTTATTTATGTAGTTGTTTATTCTTCTCGGTTTAGATCAAAAACTTACCCAACATATACACAATTGACAGGTTCCTTGAAGGGAGCTGCAGCTTGTCGGGGTTTCAGCGATGCTTATTGCCAGCAAGTATGAGGTGTCGTGGTGGTGCCATGGCAGATGCCATGTATAGGCAGAAGATGGGGACTAGTATGCGCCAGGGGAATCCAGGGAGGGATAGCGAAGTGATTCTCCACACCAAAACTCGTATTGATTTTCTTCCAAGGTTACAAGTGCTCCTAGAGCTGTATTGGCGAGAGGAGGAAGAAGAAGCTCTCTTACTCTCACCCACATACCTCACCTCAAACCCTAGACCTTAACAGAATTGTCCAGAGAATAAAATCCAACCCCCTCTACTGAAGCCCTAGCCCTCCTTTTATAGGGGAGGCTCGGTTTCAATCTAGGGCATACGTGGAGGCATATTCCTAAGAATATGCTCCCTCCCAAAGTGGAAAACCGACCGGGGTGCTTTTTCCCCCTCGTCAGCTACGTGAGCCACGCCCCGCCCCTCGTCAGCTACGCTTTAGCTACGTGAGCCACGCCCTGCCCCTCGTCAGCTACGCTTTAGCTCGTCAGCTGACACGGGCGTCGTCACGCTTGTCGGCCACGCCCTGGTGGTCTAGTCCTTGCTCGCTTCGCTCATCGAGTGCGTACCGGGGCTCCTTTTGACCAGCGATATTCCTTCCTTCTCCTAGAAGGTTACTACGACCCGGACGATGGTTCATCCGGCCACACCCTTTT
This sequence comes from Avena eriantha, assembly GCA_910589775.1. Lineage (NCBI taxonomy): Eukaryota > Viridiplantae > Streptophyta > Magnoliopsida > Poales > Poaceae > Avena > Avena eriantha. The sequence continues at coordinate 205,656,807 of OU342740.1, forward strand.
CCTGCATAAAGGTTAGACATACGCTTCCGACTCACCGCTTAAGTCGGATTAGGGCTAGTTAGGCGAACGCCCCCAAGTCCGGATTACCCCGTGACTCAGCCTGCCTTGAGGTGATCCGGCCAGTACTTGCTTTGATCTTGCCGGACCTCGGCTAACTCGGCCTTTCATACCACGGCGTGACCCTACTCGGGGGTATGCCCCCAACATTAGTCCCCGAAGCTAGTGTGGTCTTAGCCGCCTTGGCCGCTAAGGCCACACCAGGTTCCATCTCGTGCTCTTGTCGTTGTTTGCCGAGTTACCTCTGTACCTCGGACGGCTTGGATTTACGTTCCCTTCGCATGTTGCAAGTTTTCACTTGCCGGCCGGGTTACCACAGCTCTATCCGGGTCTTACTTCCTTTCTTCGTACGCTAGCCCATGTGAAGGGTAATCATTGTGTTGTCTTATTTTAAGGGACGGTACAGTAATCGCCGTAGTAACTGTCAGTCTTCACTGTGCGCGGGTCACGTCATGCCTGCCCCCTCGTTTACCACATCAGTGCGTCACGTCCAGGATCCTTTTCGCCCTGAGGCCTTCCATATGGCTCCTTACTGATTGGTCCGGACGGGTAATACACGGCCACAGCGCGTGGCCGGTCCACAGGGCGCGATCCCACTCACCGCTTACGTGGGTGGTTAAATAGCGGAGGGGTGCGTTCCTTAGGATTTTTCCCCTCCGCACGCCTCCGCCTGCTGCTACTCTCCTTCGTCTTCCTCGCGACTGCGCTGCCGCCAGTACTGCCAAAAAACAGCGTCGCCGCCGCACTTCTCCGTTTCACCTCTACGTCTCCATCACTGCGACGTCAATCTCCCGCTACGGGTCCTCGCCGATCCAAGCCGTTGTCCCCCACCGCCTCCAGCGCCAGCGAGGGCTTCGAGGAGCAGATGACTGAAGAGGAGCTCGCCATCGCTGAGCAAGAGATGGAGGAAGACGCCGCCGCTGCAGACTGCGGCGCCTGGGCCGGCTCCTGGGTCTGCCAGGACGATCTAGATTGGCTCTACCAGACCTGACGCCTCCCTGCCGGCGTCGCCGCTCGCCTCGCCTCTGCCGAGCTGGCTCCTTTGCCCAACCCCGGGGAGTTCGTCGTGTTCCTGTCTCATTTTCAGCGGGGCTTCGGACTCCTGGTGAGTGATTTCTTCCATGATTGCCTCAGCACCTACCATCTCTAGCCGCACCATCTTCTGGCCAATGCCATTACTTCCCTCTCTGCTTTCGCCTCTACGATTGAAGGCTACACCGGATTATGCCCCACAAAGGAGCTGTGGATCCGGTTTTTCGCCCTTCGCCCCAACGTTATCCCCGACATTCACACTGACCCGGAGGACAAGCGGCTCACGCAGTTCGGAGCAGCCTCCATCTCACCCCGGAGGTTTTCTGCTTTCCCTCGGGTCACAGGGCTAGAATCCTGCAAAGGTTGGGCCTAGACGTTCTTTTATGTCCGGAACACAGGCACCGAAGATTTGATCCGGTTGCTTCCCTATACCCCGGGTCCGCCGAACCCGGATCTGTGGGACGCTGTTCCGAAGAAACCTACGGCCCTGGCCAACCAAGTGAGTAAGAGGTTCGCGGAGCTGAAGGAGCTCGGGTTGCGCAACGAGGATGCGATGATCACTTTCGTGCGCAACCGAATCTCCCCTCTCCAGAAGCGCACCCACGAGGTGTGCCATATGAGCTACGACCGCGATCCCAACCGGACTTCATCTTTCGAGCTGAACATTACGGAGATCTGCCGCCGGGTTAAGGCTCTTTTCACCACTCAGAAGGATTTCTCCTCTGACTGGACTTGGGGGATTGAGCATTTCTGCCGTGACCGGCTTCCTCCCATGGTAAGTTTCATGTAGCAAAATTACTAGAGATTGGCCCGATGATGAAGATTACTCGGATATCGAGATAATTGAACCATTTGAGGCTGTCCCCCTTTCTTTTGCTTTTCCGCCATCAGCTCACGCCGGTGGCCATATCCACGAGGATCCTCCCCTCGCCACAGGCGAGCCAGTTCCGGTGGCGCCGAAGAAAAAGCGCGCGGCCTCCGCAAGCTCTTCCTCCGGACCTTCCGAGCCCGTCAAAAGGCAAAAGAAGGCCCCAGCACGAAGGGCTCGGAAACCCAGAGCAGCCGAAACCTTGGATGCGTAAGTCCGTCTTTCTTCTGTAACTCGTTCTTCCTTACTTCGTGGTAACTTTCCTTCTAACGTTACCTGATCTCACAGGGCTCCAGTGGAGGTCCCTCAGAGTGGGTCCAGTATCTCATCGCCTCTCCGGGCCAGCCCCTCGCCCCGTCGTAACGACGAGTCACGTCCGCTGAGCCCCATTCTGGAAAGCTCTGCAGCCGCTCCGGATCATCCTAGGGCGGGGGAAACTGGCCCAACCAGAACAACGGCAGCCACTACCTCTGCGACGCCTCAACCAGCAGCTACTAAAGATACCTCGATTCCAGCGTCTGTTGCAGTACCAGCAGCCAAAATAGCAACAACTCCAGCCCCGGCAGCGCTACCGTCAGCGCCGGCACCAAGTCTAGCAACGAAAGTAGCAGCGCCCAGTTCCTCTGCATCTTCCGAGTCCTCCCAACCTCGGCAGGGGAAAACCGCTGCTACGGCTTCTTCTTCCCAGGAAGCCAAAGGTAAGAAGACTCAAGACGTTACCAAGCCCAGCACTTCCGAGCCTGGGCAACGTACCCTTGAGTCTATGCTTCCCAAGAAGGCACCAGCGGCAAAGGACGCGCCTGCCGAGCCAACCGAAGCTCGGCAGTTGGTTCTGCACACCAGCCCCGCCCTCGCCTTGGTGGAGAGGAAGGAGGCACATGCTAAGGGTTTGGTGACGCCGCATATGCCCTCAGGCGAACGGTACCCCCCAAGCCTGATGGAGTTCGTCATGAACTGGAACAAGGCCGAGGTAATCCACGAATCTGATAAAGTGAATACCGCCGCCAAGGCCATTAACCTTGCTGGACGGATGATGGAGGTACGTTGTTTCTCCTTCGCAAATTGTAGATAATAACCATTAGTCCCCGAGCCTCCGGGGGAGTAACTTGTTACTCGGCTGGATGCTCTTTATAAGAATTATCGTAGCTCCATAATAATTTCGAACATGCACACACCTAGAGGCGGGTTAAGTTCCACTTGGCCCGGATCTTAGTACACTTCGAACATGCACACACCTAGAGCCGGATTAAGTTCCACTTGCCCCGGATTTTAGTACACTTAGAATATGCACACACCTAGAGCCGGGTTAAGTTCCACTTGGTCCGGATCTTAGTACACGTCGAACATGCACACACCTAGAGCCGGGTTAAGTTCCACTTGGCCCGGATTTTAGTACACTTCAAACATGCACACACCTAGAGCCGGGTTAAGTTCCACTTGGCCCGGATTTTAGTACACTTCAAACATGCACACACCTAGAGCCGGGTTAAGTTCCACTTGGACCGGATTTTAGTACACTTCGAACATGCACACACCTGACTTAAGTTTCTGTCTCTTTTTCAGGTGACCACCAACCGCCGAAGTGCCGAATTCCAGCGCTTGTTGGATACACATAAAAATCTTCGCACGAAACAGGCTGCACTCATCGCTGAGTATGAGAAAAGGGGTAAATTTCTTTCTCACTCCTTTCCTCAATTTGCTTCCACTTCACTTGCCGAACTAATCTGATTGTTCGGTTTCCGCAACTGGGGTGGAAGCTGAAAACAAAATAATGCGAAAGAACTTGGAGCAGATCAAGGGTACGTCCTTCTTATCTGTTCTTACTGTGCTTCTCATCATTTTACCTCCTTGGCTCGGCAAACATTCATACCTCGGCTCTGCCGGGCCAACACACGGTTTCAGCATTGCTTGAAGAAAGTGTGCATGTGCCTAACATGATGCTGCATTTTCTCGAACAAGCAGGACAACATCAAGCCGAGCTGAAGAAAAAGGATGATGAGCTCGTCCTCCTCCGGACCAAAGATGATGACATAGCCAAGCTCAAAGCTGAAATGGCTAAAATGAAGGCGCAACACCAAACCGAGCTGAAAAGGGTTGGCCAGGACTTCACCGAGGAACGCGAGCGCCTCCAACTCCAAAGTGCTAAGGATCGCGAACTCCTCCAGGAGGCCGAGGTCAAACTTGGGTCGGCAAATGCTGAGCTCGAGCAGCTTCAGAAAAGGCATGATGCTTGCATCAAGGAGCTGACCCGGATTCACAGTCACATCTCTCGTAACTTCTTTTCCTTTATCCGCCTTACTTCTCCGGGTTACGTCCCATGTCTTATTTTCTCAACTTTGTCCTTTGCCTTGTTTCCCAGGCCACTTTCCAGAGGGTACTGCCATTGCACGTGCCGCTCTTGCCAATTTCTGCCAAGAGAGAGGTACTCCGGTCACTGCTGAGGGTGACCCCATTCCCTTTGACATGGAGGACCTGTTGGTCAGCCTGTCATCTCGCGTGGAAATTATCAAGAACTACGGCCGGGACCTCCTCGATGTTTCAGTCCGGATCTTCCACGCCTTCTGGCCCGCCGATGACGCTCCGGAGAGAATCACGCAGCTCGCTGAAAAGCTTTCAGAAATTGAGACCTAGCTCGACCTCTGGCGAGAATCCGCTGGGCGCGCTGCTGCCAATACCGTCCTTCACCACGTTTTGACGTGGTACGAAAAGATAGATCTCAGCCTCCTCTCACGGCTACGCACCGGGTCCAAATGGACAGATGACCCAGAGTGGGTAGCTCGGCGCCAGGCTTGCGCCCACAGCCTCGTTGAATATGCTCCCATTCATGAATGGACTGAGGGTCCGAGTTTCCTGAAAGCCGCAGGCGAAGAGGAAGTTGAGAACATTGAAGATGACTCGGGTGAACCGGAGGAGGACATTGCCTCAGATATCGAAGAGGGCGATGATGATGCCGAACTCCGTCCTGCTGCTCCTAAGTAAAAACACTTGAAAATTCATGAGATCCCCGGTATGCCGGGTGGAATTGTATTCCAAATACATGTGATATTTTGCTACTGAGTACTTATGCCGGATTAACGTGGGCGTAGTCCCCAAGTTTCTTTTTCTTGTCCGTTCAATCTTTTGGCTCGGGTCGTGTCTACCTTGATTCGGTTATACAACTTACGAATCCGAGCCTAAAAATTGTCTTAACAATACTGGGAAACTTTTAGACTTAGCTCGAAAATAAATATGAGATTAGTCCGAAAAATAAACGTCGGCTCGAATAAATTCTTTTCCTTAGTCGTTTTTCATGTGCTACGCAATTCCGAACTTGTTCTCTTGCTTGCCATGAAGCCAATTCTTGTTGGACAGCAGCAAGTCGAAGAGTTGGGTTTTTGGTGCTCACACACTACTAATCCGAGCTAAGTAGAATAACCTATTCCAGCCGACGAACAAATAACAAAAGACAACAAATATTATTAAGGCAGTCCCCGAGTTACTGCTCGAGGTGCCAACATTTCATTGATAAACTCATTGCCGACATACATACCGACATATGAGATAACCCGGATACATTCACCTCTTAGCTAGGTGTAGAAAGGCCGAAGTAGAGCTACATTCCATGGACGCTTGGATTCCTCACCAGATCTGTCTGCCTTGTTCTTTTCCTGTGGCTTTGCATCTATAAGATAATAAGAATCATTGTGCAATGCTTTGGTCACGATGAATGGCCCTTCCCATGGGGGGAATAATTTATGCATTCCAGTAGTACATTGTACCAACCGAAGCACCAGATCGCCTTCCCGAAAGACTCGGGGGCACACTTTCCTGCTATGATAGCGTCGGAGATTTTGCTGATATATGGCGGATTTGGACAATGCTAGTTCTCTCGCTTCTTCCAGCAGATCAACATATTTTTGCCGGGCTTCTTGCACTTCGGCCTCTTTGTATTGGGTGACTCTAGGCGAATCATGCTCTATGTCGGCTGGTAATACAGCTTCTGCCCCATATACCAGAAAAAACGGCGTATAGCCTGTTCATCGATTCAGAGTTGTTCTTAAACTCCACAGTACCGCTGGTAGTTCTTCTATCCAGCACCCCGCTGATCTTTGCAGCGGCTCAAGGAGCCGGGGTTTTATCCCGGATAATACTAATCCGTTGGATCTTTCCACTTGTCCGTTGGATGCGGGGTGGGCTACCGAAGCTACGTCAAGTCGGATCCTCTTATCCCGGCAGAAACGAGCAAATGCTCCTTCCGCAAAATTTGTGCCATTATCAGTTATGATACTATGCGGATAACCGTACCTCAAGATGATATCTTTGAGAAAAGTTACGGCCGTAGCTCCATCACATTTTCTTATAGGCTTTATCACGATCCACTTCGTAAACTTGTCCACCATTACCAAAATGTGAGTCATGTTTCCTCTTGCTGGTTTGAACGGGCCCACCATATCCAGGCACCATACGGCAAATGGCCAAGTGATTGGGATGGTCTTGAGTTCCGACATTGGCATATGCGTCTTTGTGGCGTACCTCTGACAACCATTACATTTTCTTACCAGATCTTCTGCTTTCTCTAAGGCGTTTCGCCAGTAGAATCCGTGTCGGAAAGCTTTCGCTACCAAGGCTCTGGATGAGGCGTGATGCCCGCACTCCCCCTGATGTATATCTCGGATGATTTCAAGCCCTTCATCCGGGTCAACACACCGCTGGAGGACATTGGTCACACTTCTTTTGTATAACTCGGAATTGATGATCGTGTAAGCCTTTGCCCTCCTCTGTGTTTGCCTCGACAACACCTCCTCAGTGGGTAACGTTCCATCTTTCAGGAATTGAAATATAGGCAGTGCCTGAGCTGGTATTGGCCGCATGGGGAACACGTCCTCGTCTATCTCCATATGATCCACCGGCATAACTTCAACCGGACTATGCTGAGCAGTCCCCGGGTCTTGCGAAGCAGTCCCCGGGTTTGCCAAAGCAGTCCCCGGGTTTTGCTCACCACTTCCCGTGTCAACGTCCATGTGCGCAGCTACGGACCTTGTGTCCTTCGGGACGTAGATGGACTCTGATTCCGGGGATGCCTGATGGATGGTTTATTGAGGTGCTCTAACGCTACACCCGGTGGAATTGCTTGTCTGGTTGACCCGAGCTTCGACAGCATGTCGGCAGCCTCATTTTCCACCCAGGGTACGTGATGAAATTCGCATCCCTCAAAGTAACCAGAAATCGTCTGCACGTGAAATCTGTATAGTGCCATGTTTGGATCAAGAGCGTCCCCTACTCCGGACACTTGCTGCACCACTAAATCCGAGTCGCCAAAGCATATAATCCGACGTATACCAATTTCCTTTGCTACCTTGAGCCCATGCACAAGTGCTTCATACTCAGCGACATTGTTCGACGCGGTGAAGTGGATTTGCAGCACATATCTCAACTGGTCCTTCTTTGGCGACGTGAGTACAACTCCGACACCTAGCCCGGTTTTGGTTTTTGATCCGTCGAAGTGCATCCGCCAATAGTTCGGATCTGGAAGTGGTGGATCGTACTGTACCTCGGCCCAGTCCACGAAAAAGTCCGCCACAGCCCGAGACTTTATGGCTTCTCGCTGGTCATACTGCGGGGCGTAAGGAGCTAGCTCAATTACCCATTTTGCAATTATGCCGCTTGCATCCTTGTTACTCATTATCTCGGATATAGGGGCCTCACATATGACCCGTATGGGATGCTCTTTGAAGTAATGCTTCAATTTCTTGGCATCCATGTACACGCCATACGCCACTTTTTGATAGTGTGGGTAGTTCTTCTTTGAGGTTGACAACACTTCACTTAAATAATACACCGGCCTTTGCACTAACTTACCTTCCTCATCACGCTCCACCACTATCACTGCACTTACAACCCGGTTGGTTGCGGCTATATAGAGCAACATTGGCTCTTTTGATAGTGGTGAGGCTAGCACTGGCGCCGTGGCTAACATTTTCTTTAGGTGGGTAAAGGCCTCATCCGCCTGCGGCGTCCAAATGAACTTATCCGACTTTTTCATGAGTTGATAGAGAGGCAATGCCTTTTCTCCTAACCGACATACAAACCGACTTAACGAGGCCAGGCAAACTGTAAACTTCTGGACATCGTTAAGACACTTCGGCAGTTCCATTCGTTCGATGGCTCGGATCTTGGTTGGATTAACTTCGATACCTCGGCTGGAAACTAGAAAGCCGAGCAATTTTCCAGCCAAGACACCGAAGGTGCATTTTTCCGGGTTAAGTTTCATCCGGAACCTCCTTAGGTTTGCGAACGTTTGCCTGATATCGTCAAGGAGCGTTTTGCTTTCCTTGGTCTTGATAACCACATCATCCACATATACCTGTACATCTTGACCTATTTGGTCATGCAAACATTTTTGCATACATCTCTGGTACGTTGCCCCTGCATTACGTAAACCAAACGGCATGGTGCGATAGCAATAAGCCCCATACGGGGTAATAAACGCAGTCTTTATTTGATCATCCGGATTCAAAGGTATCTGGTGGAAACCAGAGTAAGCATCGATGAATGACAACAGTTCACATCCTGCAGTTGAGTCTATGACCTGATCTATTCTTGGCAGCGGGAATGGATCTTTCGGACACACCTTGTTCAGGTTCGTGTAGTCGATACACATGCGCCAAACCACTGCCACGTTCAGATCATCTTTCTTCTTTTCCACCAGCACCGGATTAGACAGCCAATCCGGGTAAAGAACTTCCATGATAAATCCTGCAGCTAGCAACCGAGCTATCTCATCCCCAATGAATTTTCTCCTATCTTCGACGAAGCGGCGGAGAGGTTGCTTCACCGGCTTAGCTCCGGGTCTTACATTTAAAGAGTGCTCGGCCAACTCCCTCGGAACACCTCGCAAGTCCTGTGTGGACCAAGCAAAAATGTCCCGATTCTCATGGAGGAAGCTGACGAGCTCGCTTTCCTATTTATCACTTAGCCTGGCACCAATTGTTACGGTACGCTCTAGGAACATGTTATCAACAGGGACCTTCTTGGTATCTTTCGTGGCCTGGAAGTAGACAGTTCCATGGGGATTACTCAGCGCCGGCATACACCGTTGTGCGGACTGAGCCAACGCAGCCACCTCTTGAATTTTCCTTTTTTCCTGTGCGATCACAAGTGACTCGGCTAAGTTTGATCTGGCCGACGCACACTCCATCGAACGCCGGAAGTCCCCAGCAATTGTAATTACTCCGTTTGGTTCGGGCAATTTCATTTTCAAATAGCTTATATGGCAACTTGCCATGAATTTGTTCAGCGCAGGCCTTCCTAGCAATGCATGATACGCGCTTTCCAAGTTCACTACTTCGAACTCCAGATTTTCAGTTCGGCAATTGTCCCTCGTGCCGAACAAGACGTCGACCCGGACCTTGCCTATGGGCTCGCAAGAAATGCCAAGCACAATGCCATGGAAAGTTTTCCTCGTGGCCTGGAGCATGTTCTCCGAGATACCCAACTTGCGCATTGTGTCCGCGTACATGATATTTATGCTACTGCCGTTGTCGATCAGTACCTTTGAGAACCTTATGTTGATGTTAGAACCGATGAATGTAGGATCCAGCACCAACGCATACGAACCAGGGCTCGGCATGAGCTTCGGGTGATCCCTAATGCTCCAAGTAATTTCCTGATCGGACCAAGGCATGTACCTCGTCACTGCCGGCATTACCGCATTCACCTCCATATGCCTACGCTGCAAGCTTTTCCTATCAGTTTCTTCTGTGGTAAATACACAGTAGCTCTGGTGATGCTCCCTGTACTCCTTTCTCCCCTCATTTCCGGGGTGCCTCTGATCCGGCTACTGCTGATTTTCTACCTGGTGCACTGCATCCCTTCTTTCATTGTTATCATACCTCGGCGGAGGGGGAGGCAACATCAGCTGTTGCGTGTTCGCTCCGGAGAGCAATTGTTGCCGGGGTAACTCCTGCCGAGGCTGTTCATTCCGGGGTGCCTGAGCCTTCCCCGAACCACCTTGCTCGATCTTGCGCATCCACTCGCATTGCCTCGTCGTATGACCCGCTGGGTTGTTCGGATTTGGCGTGTGAAACTTACACAGCTGGTCCAACATCGACTCGTAAGTATACCTCGGATGGTTTTTCCTTTCTTGCCATTGCTTCTTTTGCTCTGGTGTCCAAGTTTTCTTCCCATCGTTCCTTGGGGTCCATTGACCTCTAGTTTTCTGGCGCTGACTACCCCCTGCTCCGGGTTGATCTTGACTCACGGCCGCTACTTGGTGCGAACCGTACCGATGGTCCAGTCGATCATCTCTCCGTTTTCCTCTGTAATCATTTCTCCGGGATGATCCGGATCCATCCCTCTGATAATATTCATCGCTTGACTCGTTTGAGGCGAGCCTCGGTTGGGTCGGGTCACCCAAATGCATACGAATCTGTGATCCGGATCATCTCTGCCAACGTTGCCGGCATTTTCCGTTGCAACTTCATCCATAACTCACTTCCATACCTGCACCCCTGTGCAAACCATGCTATGGCCTTTGATGCTATCACGCCCTCACACGAATTTCTCACGGTACACCACCGGGTCAAGAACTCCCGGTCTGTCTCATTGGGTCGCTGTTTGCACATAGCTAGGGTCTGTGGCCTATTTGGCCTTTGATACGTACTCGAAAAATTGCTGATGAACATCTCCTCGAAATCAATCCAGCAATTGATGCTTCCTGGCGGCAAATTGTTCAACCACACCCTTGCCGGGCCTTCCAACATCTGGGGTACATATCGTACAGCCCATCTCAGGTTGCCTGTGGCAATTTTTACAGCGGTAGCATAGTTTATCAGCCAATCCTCTGGCTTGGTACTACCGTCAGAGTTCTTGGTCCCCCTGGGAAATTGAAAGTTCGGGACCGGTGGCTCTTTCATGATCCGGGGTCCAAAACATGCTGGACCCAGTGGACCCTGACATTCAATCTGTTCCGACCTATATAGTCGATCCAGTTTCAACCTTGCATCGTCCAGCATCAAATCCCTGCTTCCCAGTCTCGAACCTATTACATGATAGTCTGGTCTCGGATTTCCCGCATTCGCCATCTCCGAATCACCGTCATTATACCGGTTTTGCTCATGCGGTGCACCTTTCTGTTGGATACCTCGGCCGGCACTATGCTCTTGCCTTGGCATGTTCCGCTGCTACCCGGCATTGCCGTTGACAACGTTCCTCCGACAGGCATTGCCTTGGTCACGGTTACCTCGGCCAGCTTCGCCTCGGCTCACACTCCGTCGATCATCATTTTTCTGTGCTTCTTTTTCTTTCCCCGCCTATGTTGGGTCATACGGGACAATCTGTTTGTTTCGTCTGGCCGAGGTTACCACCTCCTCTCTCCTTGGATCGCCATGAGGGGACGACGCAGCTCCAGCGGATTTCTCCGGGTTACCCATTGCCGAATGGACGATCTTGGAGGCTCTAGCTCTCTCCGGGTTCCCCCTGAGCAGTTCCTCGTTTTGCCTGTTCGCAATCTGAACCAGCTTGTTAACTCGGTCTTGCTGCCTTTGCCGGGCTTCACCCGTCAGTCCCTCTAACTCGGATGCAGCTGCATCCGCCGCTCTGAGGTTCTTGGCCGGGGTACTATACCTCGGCAGCCCCACAGAAAGACAGTTCTCCGATTCCTCGATTTCGACATCACCATCTCTGTTCATCTCGCTCATGAGATTCCTCCCTTTAACTTTTACAGCATCAACTTTGTTCGCCTTTGCGTACTCACGCAGTGTCATGTTCAACGACCGCTGGGCCGCGGCTATTTTCTTTGCGCCCTCCAGTATTTTCTGCCGAGTTTTTTCTAGCTCGGCCTGTGCGCGAGACGGATCTACCGCTGCTACTACAGGGTTTGCCAAGCTATCTATTGCCTCTACCAGCACGTTCTCCGGCCTCTCTAACGGAGGACCCCTACCTTTCCTTGGTGCCTTGGGTGTCACCTCCGGATCTGGCGCCGGATCCTTACTCGTAACCGCTCCCGGTGCTATCATCATTAGCTCTGCATGGTCCGGGGAACGAGCGATATGTCCCCCGCGAGCCATAGTGAGGGGCGGTTCACCTGCTTCGACAACGTGGCGCGGATGAACGCCTGACACGTCCACCACGACATAGACCTTGTGTGTGCCGAGCTTGAGGAAGACGCCGTTGCGCGGGAGAGGGCGTGTGCCGAAGCAGCCTGCGTTGTCGCTGACGAAGTCCCGCGCTTCAAAGCGCTGGACGAGCCCGGAGACGATGCGCTCTCCAGTGGCGATGAAGTTTCCCATCTGGATCTTGACCCCTGCTAGCGCCACTCGCCCCACGGTGGGCGCCAACTGTCGTGGTGGTGTCACGGCAGATGCCCTGTATAAGCAGAAGATGGGGACTAGTATGCGCTAGGGGAATCCAGGGAGGGATAGCGAAGTGATTCTCCACACCAAAACTCGTATTGATTTTCTTCCATGGTTACAAGTGCTCCTAGAGCTGTATTGGCGAGAGGAGGAAGAAGAAGCTCTCTTACTCTCACCCACAGACCTCACCTCAAACCCTAGACCTTAACAGTATTGTCTAGAGAATAAAATCCAACCCCCTCTACTAAAGCCCTAGCCCTCCTTTTATAGGGGAGGCTCGGTTTCAATCTAGGGCATACGTGGAGGCATATTCCTAAGAATATGCCCTTTTCCCAAAGTGGCAAACCGAGCGGGGTGCTTTTTCCCCCTCGTCAGCTACGCTTTAGCTACGTGAGCCACGCCACGCCCCTCGTCAGCTACGCTTTAGCTCGTCAGCTGACACGAGCATCGTCACGCTTGTCGGCCACGCCCCGGTGGTCCAGTCCTTGCTCGCTTCGCTCATCCAGTGCGTACCGGGGCTCCTTTTGACCAGCGATATTCCTTCCTTCTCCTATAAGGTTACTGCGACCCGGACGATGGTTCATCCGGCCACACCCTTTTCCTGCATAAAGGTTAGACATATGCTTCTGACTCAACGCTTAAGTCGGATTAGGGCCAGTTAGGCGAATGCCCCCAAGTCCGGATTACCCCGTGACTCGGCCTGCCTTGAGGTGACCCGGCTCGTACTTGCTTTGATCTTGCCGGACCTCGGCTAACTCGTCCTTTCATACCACGGCGTGACCCTACCCAGGGGTACCCCCCCAACATGAGGAGATATATACGGGCACCCGAGGTATGGCCACCAAAGCCTTTTCATCTGCTTGTCTCTGAACAAACTCTCAAGTCTAAACCTCATATGTTTGTGTGTGTTTAGAATCTGTGATGCACCCTAGAGCCCACGACTGGTCTCCCGTGCCGGTGCTGTATTCATGGAATGGCGGTGGTCCTAGACAGGCTATCTCCACACAACCCGGAGCTGCTGCTACCAGGCTAGCCGTGTCCTCATGCACCTTACCACGATGTGCAAGGCTTGGTTGCTCTCCTTCCCTTCGGCTGTAGTTGATCTGGTGCTAGTTGTATTTTTTACTCTAATTTATGTATTGTCTCGTTAGATAATTTGGATCAATTTCCTACTATAGTTTGATGTTTTGGTTAGTTTGGAGTAGTAGCTATAAGGTACAAAATAAATACGTGATCCTACTGCTGAACTGCTGATTAGATTCCAAGCATATCCAGTATGAACTTGTTCTCACTACTCATTATCTCCCTTGTTGCTAGCTAGAGCTCATCATAGCTCACTTGGCTCTTTTGTTGTTGCCAGGTATTGTGCGGGGTTCATTTAGAATCTGTTAACTATGCCTTTATGTTGTTTTGTACATGAACTTATACCTTGCACATGGCTCTACTAGCTCAATTGTAGCTCTGTACATGAACTTATACCTTGCACTTGTCATGTAGCTTTACTAGCTCAATTGTCATATGTCTCTACTAGCTCTTCTTCGTATGACAAATAAGAAGTGATGGCTGTCAACTCTAATCGTATTATCTATCTTATAGGGTCCTGATGCTCTTATAGGATCCCGATGCTGAAGTAGTTTGATGATACTTGAAGACCTACCGAGGGAAAAGTATTAGTTATTGCACTTCTAGAGTAGTTACTGTGATTGCCATTGTAGTTGTGTTGTTTTGATGTAAAAAAGATGAGACTAGCCCTTGGCTAGCATTGTATCTGTGTTATATTGTGGTTGCCCTTGAACACCGTGTTATATGATGTAACAGACTTATTTCGATTGTTATTTGAAGTATTATTTTCTGTCAGTTCCTATATAAACAATTGTTATTTATTTGCTACAAATTAAAATCTGAAAGCAGACTGACAATTGGGTCCCACTTATGAGAACCTGACCACTTGGACCCACTCATGAGAACCTGACAACTGGGGCCATTTGACTGGTATATCTATTGTTTAAAAATAAATAAGAAATGTCAAAAAATTGGGCTAAAAGGCCATGGCCCAAAAATTAAAAAGTCCAGAACGTTAAGCTTGGCCCATGTAGTTGCCCGAAAATTGATAGAAAAAATATAAATAGGTTGAGTTAATGGGCTCGGCCGATGTAAACCACCGAACTGGACCGGGCTAAATTTGCTGTCACGTCAGAATCCACGTAGGATTGGCTTACGTGGACATGCCAGAATGTCATGACCAAATTGTTTGGTCATAGACACTATGACTATCTATATTGGTCATAACTGTCCATGACCAATTCAAAAAAGGTCATTAGCTGTCTATAGTGACCCTCGCTATGTGACCTACTGTTTTTGGTCATAGAAAGGTCATAGATGAATTACTATAACCTTTCCATGACCAATATTTGGGGTCACTAGTTAGCACATTCCTTGTAGTGGAGGTTGAGATGGTCTTGGCGAAGGGGATGAAAATCCCTTAGGATTTGTAGTCTAGAAACTACCTAAGAGATGGATTTTTGGAGCAAGACCATATTCTATATGGTACCATTGTAAAAACATGATACCAGCAGATAGGCATTGATAATATGAAACCAACAAAAGTAGTTTCACTATTTTATCAATTACCAAAGATTTATAGTGATTTTTATAGTGAATAATACTCTAGTTTTAGGAAATAATTAACCAGAAAAGTTCTGGAGCTCCAAAAATTATTTCCTTTGGTGGTTAGGTAGGCCTTGTTGCACTTGCTCACTGAGAGTTGGGATCACTCCAAAATAATTAGCAGAATGCCCTCAGGAAATTCCCAAATGCAGTTCTATAGACATTTTGTCCTTTTCACCAAATTTAATATACAGCAGGTTTTGGTCTGATTCCAAAGACACGGTGTAGGTATTTGGAGTACATTTCTGTAGAAATTGGAATCAACCTTTTTGGAGTTGTGGAACACCAGTAGTGATTTTTCTACTGAAAATACCCTAGCCAGAGATGATTAATTCACCAAAGTGGGACAGAGCATCAATAAATTTGATCTCCTGGGTTTTGATAGATCTTGGTGTACCACATCACAGGGAGTTGTAATTGGTTCAATTGGACTCATGGTTTGATGTAGGGAATTTTCCAAAGGCCTAACTGCATGGATTTTGTTATTTCTGCCACAGGCAGACTAGAGTTCACCTGGGCATGAGATAAATGCTAGATGGTAGGCCAAATAGAATACTTTCAAAGGGACTTGGTTTCATCCATTTTGGATATGTGAATCTCACAGAGGAATTTAATGAGTGTTTTAAATACTTCTGGGAGTTTGATTTAATATAAGTAATCCATTCATATATTGAGTTAACCAAGGGTACTGGGTGTTAGGGAAACACCCTTGTACTTAATAAAATTTAGATCTAGGCAAAATATGGTAATTACCCTTTTTAATTTGAATTAATCCAAACAGTCTAATAAATAGAGCTGGAAAAAGGAAATTAATAAAAGCCGAGGGCAGAGGGCAGCTGGGCTAAAAGCTGACGAATATAGGCCGCGCAGGGGAGATCCGGCCCAGCTGGCCTCGCAGGCTCGGCCGGATACTGGGGTTCAAACCCGCGCTGCAGGGCCCGATGGTCCGCGGGGGTGGGCGGCGAAGCGGTATGGGGAGCTGCTGGCCGTCTGATCAAAAACGGATCGACAGTCGCGCTCCCTTCTCCTTCCTGGCGACAGGAGCGGCTGTGGGAACCCTAGCCGGTGTCAAGGAGACGTGAGGGAGGCTCACCGAAGCATCGCCGGCAGCGGGAAGATGGCGGGGAGGAAGCGGTGCTCGATGGTGAGCCTAGGGAGGGGCGGGAGCGGCGGCTTCCGAGCAGAGGCGACGTGGTGTGCATCCGAGGTGCGGCCGGCTTTGGGAGCTCGCCAGAGAAGAGCCGGGTAGGCGTGCATGTCGACGGCGCTGGTGGTGGGCGACACGGGGGTCGGTGGTGGTTTTGGCGACGAGCGACAGAGCTGGGTCTTGACACGGGGGACGCCCCGGGCGTAAGCACGCTCCCGGAGTTAGTCTCGGTGGTCACCGGAGTGGGTACCTGCGGCGGATATGAGCCCAGAAAAAGGTAGGGTTAGACTTAGGGGGGTCAAGGGGTTCTCAGAAGGGGGCATGAAGAGGAGAGGGAGCCGGGGAGAGGGCACTTTCTTGGAACTTGAATAATGGCCGAGAGGCCATTTTCTTCCTTCCTCGGCCAAAGCAGGGCATGGGAGGAGGAGTGAGTCTCAGGGGTGGTAAGAGGAAAGGAGAAGAAGCAAACGAGGGGCAAGGGGAGAGCTACAGTGGCCCCTAGCAATATATACCGAGAGGGAGAGGTTTTTGATGGACTTGGTCCATTGAGCAGGTGGGGGAGGGAGGTGATACCAGGGGTGGATGCTGTGGGCGTGGGAAGGGTGGTATCTGGTTGGCTAGAGAGGAGGGGTGAGGTGAGATGGCTGCTGCAAGAAGTAAGGAGAAAGTGTGACCAATGGGTGCATCTCTCCTTCCTCCAAGCACTAACGGACAAAGGGAAGGGGCTGCTACAGTAGCTTAGCTATAGTGCAACTCGACCAGAGGGGTGTGCTGAGGTAGGGGAGGCTTGCTGTGGAAGGTTTGAGGGGTTTTGACTTGATATTGATCAACATCTTGGAAGTAGACAAGATTGGCAAATGTAGATGATCATGACGGAAGTCTCAATTTTTGGTTTAGGCAAGATAAACTAAAGATGCTGTTAGATAGAGGGGGTTGAGATGCCCCTCTAGGAATTATTTGAGATTTTTCCAAGAATTATAAGTCCTCTTAAATCCATTTGCTCAAAAACTGCAGAAGTGACGTATTGGAGGTCATTTCATATTTTTACATTGGACAAGTGGAGCTTTTTATGTGATATGGTTCCAAAGGTGAATACACACTTAGGGGAATTTTCCCAAGATTTATTGACGTGGGAAAGGGTTTTTAGAGGATTATTACTTGTTTCTGCCATTTAAGAAAATAGGCAAAAAGAAATAATAAAGCTCTTTAAAAATATTTATTTTGAAGTGGGAAGGTGGGGAATGATATGTCAGTCTCAAATGAGCCAAAAGTTGGGGAAGTTCTTTGGAAGAATCCAAACTTTCCCTTATGGAAGTGGTTTTGAAGAATTTGTCTATTAAGGAATAAATTTGAATTGGAGCCAAAATAATTATGGAGAATTATTGATAAATCTTGATGATCAAGTTATATGATGTTGACAAGGTGTATCAAGCATTTTCAACCTTGGTATTGGAGAATCCAAGTTGATTTTGGTGGAATACCCTAGATTAAGGATCTAGGGTGATGTTAATTTCATACCATCAAAACATGGTTGTAACTTGGAGTTCAGATCTCCCCTTGGGGCATGGGGTAGATTGTTGGATTGGCCAAGTGATTTAGATTGCCATGGTGTAGGGGTTTGATCTTGATCCTTCTTGAGCTCACCATGGCAAGCTTTCAAACTTTGAATAAAATAAGCATTCCAAGGCAAATTATCAACTAGCCTTCAAAACCTTGTGGGTGTAAACAGCTCAAGGATCCAATTGGATCAAGTGAAGTAGGTAATGATATACCTATATCAGTATAACACAACCATGCAAATATTTGGTCAAAAGAAGGTTGGATGGTGGTGTGAGCTTCTACCAAAGTAGGCATGTTGACTAGATTTGCAGGAAAAGTTATTTTCTTGCCTGCACAACCATCAAGAACAAGTGGGTAGAAAGATGATCTAACCAAGGGAAAGAGTGGGCCTTGGTATTACTTAGTATGGTTAACAAGATGGTTCAGATGCATTTCCAAAAATGCATAAGGGTTGATAAAGGGAGGCATTCAAAAAAGTGATGTTGGAAACATATTTCCACACTTAGCCAAATTTGGCAGATTTAGGGTTTTTTACTAGAGCATGAGAGGGGATGTTTTTGATGGGTTGCAAGGTACCCAAGAATCATCAAGTGGATGATGTTGAAGTGTAGATTGAGTAGTAAGTATCCATGCTTGATATTGGTCCTCACTGACTTGGAAACTTCTAGAAGGGATATCTTCAGAATTGATCCGGTTAGGGGTTTTAGAGGATCACCTGGTGGCTAGAGTTCAGATCCACGTTTGTATTCTTACTTAGGGAGTGATGATTTGGAAACATCTTGGTCCTAGTGATGAGCTCCTAGAGTAGCTCATACTATCTCCTAAGCAACCAAATCAAACAGCAGATCAAGGAAACTCATCTTACAAACAAATCAACTACTACTAGGGTTACCATCAACCTTAGCTTGAGGTAGGGAAGGGTATTTTGAAAAGGATTGGAGTTTGAATAAGATGAGAGTCTTTGATATATCTACCAAGAGTAGAAATCAAAAGCTTTAGAAGGAGGTTTTGGGAAACCTAGAGATAAGAATAGCTAAAGGTTCTATCTATAAAACATAAGGAGATTATATTATATATCTCTCCATAGTTTGATTAATAGAAGATACTAAAATAGTTGGTTTGCAAAGGCTTCTTGGCTTAGGTTTTGAAATGCCGGAACATTTGAGAATGTGGAAATTAAGCCAAGACATTTTTGGAAATTAGCTTTTGTAAACTAGTGTTGAGGTAAGGAGTATATCTTCTAATACACAATCACCAGCATAATCACCCTTAACAACAGGCAAACACTTCATCGCCAAACAAGAAATTTTTTTTGTTCCCCCTGATTTTTGCATTCTGGACAACTAATCAGGGTTGCTGAAATTGGGATGTTATAGGTTACTCTTGGCACAAAAAGCAAATAAAACAGATAAGGAGCGGTTATTACTAAAGTTATTACTAAAGTAATAACTTCCAAGACTCATCTAAAACTTTTGGGTTATCTCCCAATAAGTACTTTTATTTAATGCCTTTAAGTTAGGCATACGCAAAAACTAAAATGGATAGAACAGAAGTAAGCAGAGATAATCATGGTGAAAACATTGTTTTTTTAATGAAATCCTTTTGTTGACAAGGTTGATCAGGTCATGGTACCAAAACAATTCCATATGAGACAAAACTTTGTATTCCACTTATGATTATGTTACCTCAACCTTGATAGCAATGGTCCCAATCATAATAGTTTCAATTTTTCCTCTTGGTATGGGACAATATATTTCTCCAACTTGAATTCCCTCAACATGTTCAATTGATTTAAAACCATAAGTCCTATCAATATTCTTGGGGAAATAGATAGTATGTTCCTTGTCATTAACATTGACGGTCACCTTCCCTTGATTACAATTAATAACAGCTCCTGCAGTATTAAGAAAAGGTCTCCCAAGAATAATAGACATATTATCATCTTCAGGCATAATAGTTTGAGAGGATGCTCACATAAGAAATATGAGTTGAAATAAAAGAGAGCATCAAGAAGCAATTCAAAACACATTTAAGTCTAACCCACTTCCTATGCATAGGAATCATGCATGCAAATAAATTCACAAAGAACAAAGTGACAGGCATAGGAAGATAAAACAAGAGTAACTTCAAAAATTTCAGCACATAGAGAGGTGTTTCAATACCATGAAAACTTCTACAGCCATATTTTCCTCTCTCATAATAATTTTCAGTAGCCTCATGAATAAACTCAACAATATAACTATCACATAAAGCATGCTTTTCATGATCTACAAGCACTAGAGCTTTATTATAAACATTTTCAAAATAATCCTCAGGAACATAACATTCATCCTCCTTTAGTAAGCATGGAGGACAATCAAATAATGTAAGGGATAACGAGTTACTCTCATTAGAAGGTAGGCATGGGTAGCTAATCGATTCTTCCTCCTTTTGTTCATCACTCTCCTCCTCTTTTTCATCTAATGAGAATTCAGGTTCAGCAATTTCCTCTTCCATAGGATCCTGCAAGGCATTAGTCTCTTCCATTTGTGGAAAGAATCTATTAATATATTCAAGAATATAGCCATTTTCATCCTTGTAATTATCAAAGAAAATTTAAGTATACCATAAACCTCATATTTGTAAGGTGAATCATCAATATTTTCAAGCAAACTAGCAAGTTCAAAAGCACCCTTCCAAGCAATAAATTCTTCAATTTGTTCCGCATCATAAAAGTCATAAATTCCTTTAGCATAAGAAGATATGGTATCATTATCATTATACTCACATTGAAAAGGGAGGTGTTTATACCTCTTTCGGCAACAATATTTATGACAACAATAAGTAACATTAAAAGCAGAGCACACGTTTCTAGCAATGGTATACAATTTATTAATTTGTTCCCATAAGTGTTTCCCTTTTTTCGACAAGTTGTGTTCCTTATAATAATATTTTTGATCTTCTGTGAACCCACCTTGCCAATAAGATTCAGTTTCAAAGAAACCAACCATTGACATCAAGCATGATAAACGAAGCCAATAACAGACCAACGAAAATAACAACTAGAGTAGGAACTAATTTTTTTTGTATTTTAGATAAAGAAACAAGCAAACAAGGAGAAAATAAACTTAGCTTGAACAATAGTGATTCTAAGTGGACTTGATAAATAAAGCTATGCTCCCTGGCAACGGCGCTAGAAAATATTCTTGATGACCTACAAGTATAGTGGGTGTCGTAGTATTTTCGAGGGAAGTGAAACCCAATTTATTGATTCGACACAAGGGGAGCCAAAGAATATTTATAAGCCTTAACAACTGAGTTGTCAATTCAGCTGCACCTGGAAACAATCTTGCTCACAGCAGTTTATCAGTCGCAACAGTTTTGTAGTACGAATAACAAAGTAGCAGTAGCAGTAAAGTAAAGACAACAGTAACAATAGCAGTAAACAGTAGGATTCGAGTGCGGTAGGCATAGGGAAGGATGGACAGGCATTGCATGGACAAGACAAATCACATAGCAATCAGAACATAGGGCAATTGCAGATAAATAAGATAAAGCATCCAAGTACTAGATAATCCTAGGCATGTGTTCCATATATAGTCATACGTGCTCGCAATGAGAACTTGCACAACATCTTTTGTCCTGCCATCCCGTTTGCAGCAAGGCCTCAAGGGAACTACTAGCAATTAAGGTGCTCCTTTTAATAGAGCACGTGAGCAAAGCATTAACACTCCGTGAACACATGTGATCCTCACATCAAAGCCATTCCCTCCGGTTATCCCGATTTCTGTCACTCCGGGGCCATTGGTTCCGGACATCAACGTGTGTATACAACTTGTAGATAAGACCAAAAACAATACTATCATAATGAATCAATAACATGTCCAGATCTAAGATCATGGCACTCGGGCCCTAGTGGGAAGCATTAAACATAACACGTTGCAAAGAAGTCATAAAGCACTAATAAAAGATAGTAGGCACCATGCCCTAACAATCTGATGCCATTACATGAACGATCTCATCCAATCCCTACCATCCCCATAGCCTATAGTGGGGGATTACTCAATCATAGATGGGGGAAACATGGATGGTCGATGGAGAAGCGATGGTGATGATGATGGCGATGATCTCCTCCAATTGCCCGTCCCGGTAGGGTGCCAGAACGGAGTTTCTGGTGCTGCTTCATGAAATCTGGTGGTGACGCCGGAGCGGAACTCCTTCTGGGAAAACGTCGACCCCCCCTGAGTTTTTAGGTCAAAAGGCAACTTATAGGCGAAGAGGGAGGCCGAGGGGGTGCCTGAGCTGGCCACACCACCCCCTGGCGCGGACATGCCTGGCCCGCACGACCAGGTGGTGTGGTGGCCCCCTGGCTCCTCTCCATCTCGTATTCTGGCTCCAGATGACTTCCGGTAAAATAGGCACTTTGGCTTTTGTCCCGTCCAATTCCGAGAATATTCATTTTCTGACTTTCCTGGAACCAAAAACAGCAGAAAACAGGCAGCTGGCACTGTGGCTCTTGTTAATAATTTAGTCTAAGAAATCATATGAAAAGTACTCCAAAGTGTGGACAAAACACAAGAAAGTGGATAAAACGAAGCATGGAGCATCAAAAATTATAGATACATTTGCAATGTATCAGCACACCAAAGGTACATTTCTCCGGGTTAATCTTCATTCGGAACCTCCTTAGGTTCACGAATATTTGTCGGATATCGTCAAGGAGCGTCTTGCTTTCCTTAGAGTTTATCACAACATCATCCACATACACTTGCACATTTCGACCAATTTGTTCATATAGACATTTTTGCATGCATCGTTGGTACGTTGCTCCTACATGACATAATCCACACACGGTCTTTATTTGATCATCCGAGTTCAAAGGGATCTGGTGGAAACTAGAATAAGCATCTATGAATGATAACAACTCACACCCGGCAGTTGAGTTTATGACATAGTCTATCCTTGGCAGTGGAAATGGATCTTTTGGACACACCTTATGCAGGTTCATGTAATCAGTACACATAGGCCACACCACAGCCACATTCAGATCATCTTTCTTCTTCTCCACGAGCACCGAATTAGAGAGCCAAACCGGGTAAATTACTTCCATGATAAAACAGGGTGCAAGGAGCCGAGCTATCTCATCTCCAATGACATTTCTCCTATCTTTAGCGAAGCGGTGGAGAGGTTGCTTCACCGACTTTTCTCCGGGTCTTACATTCAAAGAGTGCTTGTCCAACTCCCTCGGCACACCTTGCAGGTCATGTGCAGACCAAGCAAAGATATCCTGATTCTCACGGAGGAAATTGACGAGCTCGATTTCCTATTTGTCACTTAACCCAACATCAATAGTTACGGTGCACTCTGGGAGCTGGTCAACAATAGGCACCTTCTTTATATCCTTTGTCACTTGAAATGAGAAACTCCTGTGCAGGTTAGTCACATCCGACATATGTTGTTGCCCGGACTGAGCCTATGCCACCACCTCCTGGATTTTCCTCTTCTCTTGCGCAATCACAAGTGACTCGGCCAGGTTAGACCTGGTTGAGGCACACTCAATGGAACACCTCAAGTCCCCAGCTATGGTGATCACTCCCCTTGGCCCTGGAAATTTCATTCTCTAGTAATTGATGTGAGTACTTGCCATAAACTTGTTCAGAGCAGACCTGCCGAGTAATGCATAATACGCGCTTTCCAAGTTCACAACCTCAAATTCCAACTTCTCAGTCCAGCAGTTGTCCCTTGTGCCAAATAACACATCAACTCGGACCTTTCCAATGGGCTCACATGAGATACCTGGCATGATGCCATGGAAAGTGGTCCTTGTTGCTTGGAGCATATTTTCCGATATTCCCAAATTATGCATGGTATCCTTGTACATGATGTTAATGCTACTGTTGTTGTCTATCAGCACTTTGGAAAACCTCATGCTGATATTCGACCCAATGAACGTCGGATCCAACACCATCACATATGATCCAGGACTCGGCATGAGCCTAGGGTCATCCTTGATTCTCCAGGTGATTTCTTGTTCCGCCCAAGGCATGTACCTCTTCACAGCTGGCATTACCACATTCACCTCCATATGTTGTTGCTGCAAGATTTTTCTATTAGTTTCCTCTATGGTGAACACACGGTAACTTTGGTGATGTTCTCTATACTCATTCCTGCCATCATTTTCATGATACCCTTGGTCTTGTTACTGCTGATTATTCACATGTTGTGATGTGTCCCTTCTCTCATGGTTCTCATATCTCGGTGGTTGTGGTGGAGGAAACATTAGTTGCTGTCCATTCCCCCCGAGTGAGCCGTTGTTGCGGAGGTGCATCATTCGAGGTGCTTCATGGCGAGGTCCATCATGCCAAGGTGCATCGTGCCGAGGTGCCTGAGCATTCCCCGAGCGACACCTCTCTAGCTTCCTCATCCACTCACATTGCCAAGTTGTATGATTCACCAGGTTATTCGGACTTGGGGTGTGGAACTTGCACGGCTGATCCAACATAGAATCGAATGTGTATCTCGGCCTATCCTTTCTTTCCTGCCACTATTTCTTTTGCTCTGGCGTCCAAGGTTTCTTGGCTTCACCCTTTTGTTGCCACTGTTGCCCTCCAGTTTTATAACGCTGGCTAGCACCAACATTGGGTGGATCCTGATCCAAAGTTGCCACTTGCTGCGAGTTGTACCTGTAATCCTGGTGATCATCTCTTTTCTTACCCCGAAAGTGATTGCGCCATGATAATCTGTAGTCTATTCGGTCTCTTGTACATGCTCGAGAAGTTACTAACAAATATCTCCTCGAAGTCTATCCAGTAGTTGATACTTCCCTCTAGAAAATTATTCAACCAGAGCCTTGCTGGCCCCTCTAACATCTTTGGTACATATCTTACAAGCCATTAATTACGACAAGTGCATAGATCGTTGGAAGCTAGTTTTGAAATAAAGATATCGATCCCACAAGGAGCAGTAGGCAAAAGACTAAAATGCTTTTAACTACAACTAAACGAAGTAGTTAAGAAATAACTTTAAGATGCAAGATAGGTAGAGTTGTTTTTGGGTTTTTGGTTGAACAAGGTAATTTAAAGTAAAGCAAAACTTAATGCAGAAAGTAAGAATCGCGTGTGTAATAGAACTTTGGAACTACAATATGGAAAAAGTCGTTCTCGGGGAATAGTGGATACATCGCTAGAAATTTAGACTAAGCAATCAAGATTATTATAATGAATATTCTCATAATGTGCATGTAGGTGGGAGGATCTCCATATATGGACGAATATCCAGCAACCACTACACACATCATCCTCATAACCACAATAGACATCAGTCGAATTACTGCGCTATTAAGGGATTTCTCTTGTGGCATGGACATGGCTTTATGAGTTCTCCTTGATTCCCCCAAGTTAGTACGTAAGGATTGACAATAGCTTTATAGTCACAGTAAGTGCTATCATCCCTCTGTCTACCAACAAGTAGTCCCCTTCATCGAGTCCCCATAAGAGGCAAATATTAAGGAGGTGCACAACTCCCTACATCAAGATGGAGATAATTAACACATACACATAATGAT
The DNA here is from genome assembly GCA_910589775.1 of Avena eriantha. Classification (NCBI taxonomy): domain Eukaryota; kingdom Viridiplantae; phylum Streptophyta; class Magnoliopsida; order Poales; family Poaceae; genus Avena; species Avena eriantha. Next base: position 205,682,012 of record OU342740.1, read on the forward strand.
GTATAACATAATAATCTCTATCTCATCTCAATCATACGCTAGGGTTTCTCCATCTCCCCAAGAACTAGAGATCTACTCATACATGGAGGCAATCAACATCATAACAATGGTAATGGAAACAATCATAGATGAATAGTACTTGTATAAATCCACAACAAGTACGGGAATTACAACAAGATCTAGACAAGATGTAGATGGGATGGATGGAGATGGTGGTGATGCAGCGATGGATGATGAAGATTGATGCCTTGGCCTCCCGGATCTGCGTAGGGCGAAGATCGATTCCCTATGGATGAGTTCCCCCTCCAGATGCCTTCCGGAGGTGAGGTTTCTATGATTTCTAGGTGTTATGTATGTCCTCTCCCTGAACCAGTTGCACGGGGTGAAACTATTTGAGGAGTCGGAGGCGGCGCGAAATATACGGACGAAGCTATATGGCTGGAAAATTTGCTCCGGTCGTATAGTTGGTCGTTGAACCTTTTGCCTTCTTTGTTCGCTTCTGGTTTTCTTCTGGTATCATTAATATTTCCCAAATAAGAGATTTACATTGTTTTTGACTCCTTTTCTCCTCAGTACAACTGCTCCAAGAATTATATCCACTGGATCCATCATCTGTCCCGATCCTGATGAAAACAGACATAAAATGTGCGCGCGAGCGCCGTAAAATAGCAGGATTCTACATCAAAATAATAATGTAAAACATGATGCAAATATGCACTCATCACCCATCTCAAATTTCCTCCAGCTATGTTAACCGCAATAGCATAGTGAATGAGCCAGTCATCCGGCTTAGTTCTACCGTCATACGTCTTTGTTCCTCGGGACAACTGGAAGTTCGGCACTTGCGGCTCCCTCATGATCTGAGGTCCAAAACATGCTGGACCCGGAGGACCTTGCACCTTAATCATTTCCGACCTATAGATCCGGTCCAACTTCAGCCTTGCATTTATCCGGCTGCAAATTCATGTTCCCCAATATCGATCCAATCACATGGTATTCCAGTCTACGACATCTGGCATCAGCCACAGCCGAGTAACCATCATTGTATCTGTATTGACCCGGACGAGCATTTTGCTGCTGCATTGCTGGGCCAGCACTTCTCTCCTGCCGAGGTGTGTATTGCTGCTGCTATTGCCGAGGTACATTTTGTCCCGCTCCCGCTAGATTACTCTATTCGGCATTTCTGTTTGCAGCGTTTCCTCGACCAGCATTGCCTTGGTCATGATTACCCCTACTAGCTTCACCCCGGCTGGCACTCTGATGATCCTTATCAATTTGCATTGCTTTTCCTTTCCCTGCCCTTGTCGGGTCGTATGGGACCATCTGTTTTTGTTTTCTCCCCGAGGTTACCACTTCCTCTCTTCTAGGGCCATCATGAGGTGATGATGCAGCCCTAGCGGACTTCGCCGGGTTATTCCTTGCCGAATGAACTATGTGCGATGCTCCAGGTTGCGCCGGGTTTGCCTTGTTTATTTCCTCATTATGTTGACATGTTACCCTTAGCAAATGGTAACTCTCTCTTGTTGCCTTTCTCGGGCTTATTCAGTCAAACCCTCTAACTCGTATGCGGCTCGATTGGCGGCCTTGAGGTTTTTTGCCAGGGTGCTATACCTCTCTAGCCCTACTGTCACTATAGTAGTTGTCTGACTTGGTTTAGGCACATACTCCTTGTCAATTTCAGTGATCAGGTTTCTACGACGGATTTTCACTCCATCTATATGGTTTTCCTTCGCATACTCCTGCAGAGTAATGCTCAGTGACTCCTGTAACACAAGTACCTTCTTCACCCCTGCTAACATTTTCTTCTTAGGCTCCTCTAGCTCGGCATGTGCCTGAGCTATATCTACTTTTGGTTCTATGGGTGTTGCCAAGCTATCTATTGCCTGCTGCAGTACATTCTCTGGCCTCTCTAGTGGAGGGAATCTAGATTTTGCCTACTTTGGCATAACGTCCCTATTTGGCATCGGTTCCTTGCTTGCGCCCGCGTCAGGCGCTGTCATCATGACCTTAGTGTAGCTAGCGGGGCGAGTGATAAGCGAGCCGCGAGCAGTGCTGAGAGATGGTTCGCCTCCCTCGACGACGTGCTACGGGTAAATGCAAGACTTGTTGATAATGACGTAGATCTTGTGGGCTCCAAGCTTGATGAAGAGTTTGTTTCACAGAGGAGGACGTCTGCCGAAGCTTACAACATTGTCGCTGGCGTAGTCCAGCGCTCAAAAAGGGAGAACAAGCCCGAATACGATGCGTTTGCTGGTGCCGATGATGTTTCTTGTCCCAATTTTTACTCCTTCTAGTGCGGGTAGCCCCACGGTGGGCGCCAACTATTGTGGTCGTGGCACGGTAGATGCCATGTATAGGATAATCTCGTGGTATTGCCGACGAGTACGCCATGGAGGGGTACTCACAGTGCGTGTTTAGAGATGTGGGGTAAGGCGGAGAGTTGGCGGGTACGAGGTAACACAGCTTACCTAGGTTCAAGTCCCACAACGGTGGCGGAACTCTACTCCTGCTATAAATCACTATAATGGAAATATGCCGAGTTACAGAGATAGGTTCGCTGTGCGAAGTGTTGCGCTATGTACGCAGCAATCTGAGAGGTTGTGCCCTAAAGGCTCCCACTGGCCGGCTTATAAAGGCGCCTAGACATAGGGTTTACAGGGAAAGGTCCTTGCCGGACAAGGTAAAGAGTCCTACACTAATACGAACTAGTCTTCCGTGTCTTGTACTCCAAGGCTCCGCGTATGTCGGTGACTCCTACATAGCCTTCCTTAATCTGGCATGGGTCTCCCTTCCGGATCCATCTAACTGGGCCGCCCAGCAGGCCATAGGCCTTGCTACCAACTATGGGCCACCCGGGTTAGGCAATTGGTGACATGCTATGAGGATACCCATATAGCATATCCCCAACAGTATCCCTCGGAGGACTTTGAAATCTCTGAATATCCCTTCTAAGTGATATTGGCAGTCCGTCAAGCAATATCTCAAAGGTCTCCCAAAGAACCCTGCAATCCTATCCAGATTCGCAATGTAGCCGGAGATTACTTGAGTCTTCGTTTCTAGAGTCGGACAGTCTCCGTCTTCGATGGAATCTTTGGACGTGACCCTTCACTGCAACTATCAGGAGGATGACGTAGGGTATAGCCTACGTTACCTCAAAACTCACAAAAACAGAGAATTAATCATCAACTATTTTCTCGCGCGCAAAATCCGAAACAGCGGAGCGGCAAAAGATGGAGGACGTGGCAAAATTACCGCGCATGTTCACTTCCACGTCGGCAACATTCCATCCGTTAGATATTTTGCATGAATCTTGACACGCGGCTTATATATTTCCACCACGGTCAATTTACTTCTCTTTGACCTGCATTCTCTTTCCAGTATTTGTCTTCCTCCAGTCACGCGACCGTTCGAGCTCTTATGCAAAAACCCTAACCAGATCCCTTCTTCCTCCACCTTCTCCTCGTCGTAATGGCCTCCAATAGCTCTGCTCCTTCCATGGCGACGATTCCCGAGGCTACACTAAAGCCATCCTAGGGAGTGACTATCCCGCTGGAGGGGGTGGTCGTTCCCGTCTCCACCATGACGAAATCTATCACCAATGACCAAGAACGAGCGGCACCCGAAGCTGCTGAAGAGGAAAACGACTCTCACAAGGGAATGTGGAGAGGCTATGATCTCTCCGCCGAAGATCTGCAGGAGCTGGTTGCTGAGGGGTATCTCCCAGCGATGGAGAAGTTAGTCTGGCAGGTGGTGCCGACCGGCGAGGTGGTCCCTTCTCCCCAACCCAGACAGAAGGTATACCTCAAATATCAGTTGGTACATGGCGTAAGCCTGCCAATCTCTGACTTCTTCTTGGATGTCCTCCGTCCCTTCCAGGTACTTCCCCACAATCTCTCTCCCAACAGCATTCTAGTCCTTAGCAACTTTGTAGCTCTGTGTGATGGATACCTAGGGATCAAGCCTAGATTAGATCTGTTTGTATACTTTTTCACCGTCAAGAGAGTCTATAGAGTCCAAGGACGAACTGCGGATCTGCGGAACCATTACCTTTAAGATCCGGCCTAGCCGGCATTTCCCCGACATTGTCGGGCATGAGTCATGCAAGAATTGGTAGTGCATGTATTTCTACAGTCCAGATATTCCTCTGTGTGACCGCCTTGAGACCTACCCTGACATTGTCAATGGAGCTGTCACCGAAGTGTCCGTATGGCGGACTCCAGCCTCCATTCCCTCCGACGACGAAGCCAATCGCGCCGTAAGGAGGATTGAGTGGCTCGTAGATGGAGGTCTGACCGACCTGGACCTTGCCATGTGTTGGTACGTTAGGAGGATCCAGCCTCTGCAGCATCGCGCCAAGTTGATGTGCAAGTACACTCAAGACACGAGGGATCCCATGCGAATTTCGCGGGATAATTTCTCTACGGACTCCATCAAGCTCCGACTTAAGGACATCGTCAGGGTGAGGGACATGAAGCGGGGTTTCAATATCACCTACAAAATGTTTGATTGCGGTAGATGCCCAGAGGTAGCTTCTGTTTCCTTTGTTGCTCGTTACATGCTCTAAGGTTTTTCCGACTTGGAGTTGTCCATCTAACACTCCTCTGTATCCTAGTTGGCGACCTTGGCGGCAGGTCAAATGGTGTCCCAAGTCTATGATCGAAAGCTGGAGGATATCCAGGTGGTGTCCGAAGACGACGCCCCCAAGGATCAACCAGCTCTGGCAGCGCGGAAGCGGAAGAGCTCCACCTCTAACGCTGCTGCTGAGGCCAAGAAGAAGAAAGCAAAGAGTGGAGTCTCCAAACGTTCCAATGCCGCCTTAGAGGCAGAGAAGAAGAAGAAGTCCACTGGCATTCCCCTCACCAAGGCTCCTACCGTGGAGTATGTACTTTCATTCTCCGGCTTGTTTTTTTAGTTCACACCTTTTTCAACTCTTGTTCTTATACTTTGTATGTTTTAGGATGAAAGTTGGTGTTAGTTTGAAGCGATCCTCCAAAGATGCTGGAGGGTCAAAAAACATCTGTGACATGCTGACCAGGGACATGGCCGCCAAGCCTTCTCCTGCTACTTCTCCCCTACTCATGCCGCCAAGTCTTCTGCTAGCCCCGATGGGCCATCATCCCCCGTCATCCTTGAGACCTCCGCCATGGAGACAAATATCAATCCAATTCTTGATGTCTCAGGCTCCATGGAGGCAGATGTTGCTCCTAGCGACCAGGCGACACAGGAGAGCACTTCCTCTAAAGTGGCTGAAGCTCCGGCTAAGGATGCCACCAAGAAAAGGAAGGAAGTAGTGGAAGAGGTGGACGTGGAAGCAAGGATGGAGGTGGGAGCCTTCGAGCCATCATCTTCCTTGAAGGCGCAAGAGACGGCTAGGGCTTTATCCATGCCTCTGGCTTCAACCTCTCCATTGGCTATGACTCCTCCGACGTTGAGCTTGGATGACCTCATCAAGCAGGCCAACACAATCTATAAGAATGCCCGGACATTTCATAATTCCTATGCTCATCTGGCCCACAATCTTAGGATCATTGCCATCGTAAGTCTTTTGAACTTTGTTTATTTTACTTTGTATAGTATGTCCCACTGTAGCCCCCGAGGTCTTGGGCAGATAATCCAATACTTATTGGCCTGAGTGCTCCAAAGAACTAAGCGCAGAACTTGTCCGTGTACCCCCAAGCGTTTAGTTGAAACTGGATAGTTCCGACTAGATGCTCTAGAGAAACTAGTTTACTTTAAAATCATGTATTGTAGCCCTCGAGCGTGTAGTTGAAACTTGGATAGTTCTGACTAGATGCTCTAGAGAAACTAAGCATCTTAACATCTTATGCAGAATGAGAATAAACGGAGGATAGCCGCCAATGAGAGGTTTGCTGCTCTTCGGAAGGAACTGGACCATGAACAGGGTAAAACCAAATTCCTGAAGGAACAGATCAAAAACAGCCAGAGTCTGTTTCCTATAATAGCTCCTTGCTTTTCTCATTGAATTATTTCTTCCGTCTTCTGATGGCACTTTCTGATTTCCGTCTTACAGAAGCCATTCCCAAGGCCAAGAGCATTGTCGAGCAATCCAAGCATATCCAGGAGCTCGATGATGAAAACAAAATTAAGAAGAAGGACCTAGCCAAGGCCATCAAGGGCCATGAGGCAGCAATGAAGGTGCTGCAAGAATCTGCTGACTCCGAGATGCATCACCTGAAAGGCGAGATTGCCTAGCTCAAGGAACAGAACCAAGATGCCAAAGAGCAGAATACTAGGAACCTTGAGGTGTACAGGATTGTCCAGAAGGAGCGGGATGCATTGGCGGAGTCATGCTCTCAAGCAGAGACGAGCATCTTTGGTAACCTTTCTCCGTCTTGGTCATTTATGTATTGTAGACGATTCTTTTATTGGTTTGCGCTCATGGTCCTTGTTTCTTTTGCAAACCATAGCCCCTATTTGCTTAGCAAATTTGGAAGAAGGTGCTCCAGACCTCAAGGAACGCATGATTCTTGTCGGCAACTTCGTCAGCACCACCATTGCCCAAGCCAAGGAGATAGCTCAACCTCTAGGCATCAATATCAAGGCGGAAGACTCAATGGACAAGTTCGCAAAAATCCCGCGCCGAGCCCCCGAGAAGGTCAAGGACTAGAAGGTCTCTTGCATCCGGGCTGGTGCCAGGATGTCGCTATCTCTGGTCATGGCACATTATGACAACGCCGACATCGACTTGGTGACCTCCGGCTTTCCTAAGCTAGACGAGGAAGGGAGGGAAATTGATAGCGATGCTATTTGGAATTCCATTGCCGGCTTCGACACCAGGGTCGCTAGGATGGTTAATGCGGATGTCTTCGTGCTTGCCGAGATCCTTGACGAAGACATGGTGTCGTCTGAGTCTAGCCCATCTCACTCTGAGTTTGACGAGCTCTCCTAGCCTAGCTCTCCTGATGATTCCAGTACAAAGCCTCCTGCAGCAGATTCATGAAAAAATGTATGTATTAAATGTATCTCTGCAATGTGTATGCAGAAAAAACTTGTGTTTTGCTAAGGCGGAAAATCTTGTACTCAAGTTTTCCTGCTACTTATCTGCTTCCAGCATGTGTGTATATTTTTAAGCAAGTGATGGCTTATCCATTATTCTGGTTTGTATGCTTGACCTTTCGTGAGACAGAATACTTGCAACACAGAACTATGTTCTCTGGCGATGATGCTTAATAGCACCGTTAAGAACCCAAGAACAAAATCGCCGGGTTTGAGTGTCGAAAAGTCACTACTCTGGAATCCACATAAAAACTTAGGAAAAGGTGTAGACCAGAAAACTTAAGCTAACGCTCGTAGGAGGAATTTTCACAAGGGCAAATACAACCTTGTGCATAAAGGGTTTATATGATCCAAAAATGAACAACTAAAGGAGGTAAAAGACTCAAAGAATATGAGTGAACCAAATGCTTTATTTCATTGATCATATAAGAAACTTATTACATAATATAAGTGTGCTAAGTGTAAAAGGGACGTAGCTATGCTATGTTCCATGTCCGATCTGTCTCCGGGTAATCATCATCAGAGTCACGTTCCTTGCACTTGCGATTTTTTGGCCTATCTTTCAACTCGCGAATATCGACGAGGTAATAGGAACCATTGAGCAATACTTTGTTTATGACGAGGGGTCCTTCCCAAGGTGCGGATGCCTTTCTCATGACAGTATTCCTCAACTTCTCTGAGAGATAAATTTTTGCCATTGTCGGTGATGATGCTATGCGGGAGACCAAATCTCACCACTAGATCCCGGACAAACTTTACGTCTATTGCCCCATCAAGCTTTCTAATGGGTTTAGCTTCAATCCATTTTGTGAATTTATCCACTCCTACTAGCGAATGTGTGAATCCACAGGGTGTGTGTACAAAGTCCCCACCATGTCCAGCCCCCAGACTGCAAACGACCAAGTTATTGGTATTGTTCGCAATTCTTCAGCTGGAACACTTGGCTGTCTTGCATAGAACTAACACAGAAGGCATGTTTGTACCAACTTGTTTGCATCCTCCTTAGCAGTTATCCAGTAGAATCCTTGTCGGAAGGCCTTAGCCACCAACGATTGGGGAGCGGCGTGATGGTCGCAATCTCCGAGGTGTATTTCTCTAAGGATTTCAATACCTTGCTGCTGGGAGATGCATCGAAGGAAAACTCCTGTGGTACTTCTTTTATATAGCTGGCCGTCAATGATGACGTAGCCTTTTGCTCTGCATACTATTTGCTGGCTTTCGACTTTGTTGGCGAGCAAAGTTCCGTCTTGTAGATAATCCATGAACGGCTTCGTCCAAGCCAGAGAGGTCACTGTTACTGTGTTAACAAATGAATCCACTCTATCTGGGTTGTCGGGGTCTACTCCCTTCACGGATGGAGTCCGTAAATGTTCCAGGAAAACGACTGGCGGAATTGGTCGACAAGCTGATCCAAGCTTTGACAGCAGATTGATGGGTTCGTAGCATGGAAAACAAAAAATTTCTACCGCAAGAACGAACAAAACCCAGATCTAATCTAGATAAAAGCCAAGATCTAATCTATTAGACATGAGCAATGAGATAGATAGGAACTAACCCTCGTAGATCCGAAAGCGTTAACGAGATTAGATCTCGTGTTTGATGTAGTCGATCACTTGCCGATCTCAAGATCGTGTGGACAATCCTTCCGGCGTCGCATTCTAGCAGCGCTTCCGCAGTCGGTCAAGTGGACGATCCTTCCGGCGCCGCGTTTCGGCAGCGCTTCCGCAGTCGGTCACACGTGCGGAGTCGAAGCAGACCTTCCTCTCCCCGTTCCAGCGAGCAGCGGAGGTAGTAGATCTTCTCCACGGAATCCCAGCAGCACGACGGCGTGGTGGTGGTGGTGGAGTAGAGAATTCTGCAGGGATTCGCCTATGCCTATGCAGAAGAAAGGTGGAGGAGAGAGGCGGCAGAGATTGGGAGTTATGAGAGCAGGGGAGGAGGGGGCGCCCCTGCCCTTCTATTTAAGGGGGGAGGGCGCCTTGGGAAGGGGGAGTCCGTGTAGGACTCCCCTCCTCTAGGCCAGCGGATTGGGGAGTGGGGGGAGGAGTCCTCCTCCCCCACGACTCCTTGTCTTGACCCACCAGGACTCCTTGATCCCTATCTTGATTTTCAAGCAAACTCCAAGATATCTTCTAGAACCTTCCGGAACATTCCGAAACCTTCTAGAATCCTCATACAAACACTCCGGAACATTTCCTAACTCAGAAAATGATCCCCTATATATGAATCTTATTCTCCAGACCATTCTGGATCTCCTCATGATGTCCCAAATCCAATCCGAGACTCCGAACAACATTCGGTCTCCAACACATATTCCATATCTACTTAAAACAACTTCGAACCTTAAGTGTGTCACCCTACGGTTCATGAATATGCAGACATGATAGAGACACATCTCCTATCAATAACCATCAGCGGGACCTGGAGATCCATAATGGCTCCCACATACTCAACAATGACTTCGCGATCGATCAAACCACTTACATACGAAACCAATTCCCTTTGTCTCGCGATACTATACTTATCCGAGGTTTGATCGTCGGTATCTCCATACCTAGTTCTACCTCGTTACTGATAAGTACTCTTTACTCGTTCCGTGATATGTCATCCCTTGTGACCTAGTCACATGATTGCAAGCTAACTAGGTGACATTCCACCGAGAGGGCCCAGAGCATATCTATCCGTCATATGGATGGACAAATCCCAATCTTGGTTCATGCGCTTCAACACATACTTTCAGAATACCCAATGACACTTTTATGACCACCCAGTTACGAAGCGGCGTTTGATGTCATCAAAGTATCCATCCGGTGATGGTGATTAACATAACCTCATGGTCGAAGGATTAGGTTACTATATATTTGAAAGCTTACAGCAATACGAATTTAATGACTTGATCTTATGCTACGCTTACTATGGGTGTGCGTCCATCACATCATTCTCCTAATGATATAACCTTGTTATTAATCACATCCTAATGTCCATGATCAGGAAACCATGATCATCAATTAATCAACAAGCTAGTTCAACAAGAGGCTTACTAGGGACTCTCTTATGTTTACGAAACACACATGTATTAGTGTTTCCTAATAATACAATTATAGCATGGGATGTAAACATTCATCATAAACACAAAGATATAATAATAATCACTTTTATTATTGCCTCTTGGGCATATCTCCAACAGTCTCCCACTTGCACTAGAGTCAATAATCCAGATTACATGGTAATATACCGAACACCCATGGTGTTCTGGTGTTGGTCATGCTTTTCCCTAGGGAGAGGTTTAGTCAACGGATCTGCCACATTCAGATCAGTGTGTACTTTGCAAATCTTTATGTCACCATCTCTGACATACTCGGGAATAGCGTGGAAACGTAGCTTGATGTGCTTCAGCTTGCTATGTGACCTTGGCTCCTGTGCATTAGCTATGGCACCTGTGTTGTCACAGTAGATGTCCATCGGGTCCAACGCACTGGGAACCACGCCAAGTTCAGTAATGAATTCCTTCATCCAAATGGCTCCTTGTGTAGCCTCCGAAGCAGCTATGTATTCCGATTCAGTTGAAGATTTCGCCACAACGCTTTGCTTCGCACTCCTCCAGCTCACTGCAGCACCATTCAAAATAAATACGTATCCCGACTGTGACTTTGAGTTATCCGGATCGGTGTTCCAACTAGCATCGGTGTAACCGTTTCCAACAAGCTGTTCATCAGCTCCATAAGAAAGAACCATATCCTTAGTCCTATTTAGGTACTTTAGGATATTTTTGACCGTTGTCCAGTGCTCCATTCCAGGATCACTTTGATATCTGCTAGTCAAACTAACAACATGTGCTATATCCGGTCTTGTACACATCATGGCATACATGATAGAACCTATGGCCGAGGCATAGGGAATATTATTCATTTTCTCTCTATCTTCTGCCGTAGCTGGACTTTGAGTTTTACTCAAGGTCTTACCTGACAACATGGGCACGAACCCTTTCTTGCTATCTTCCATTCTAAACTTCTTTAGAACTTTGTCTAAGTATGTACTTTGTGAAAGCGCTATTAGGCGTCTTGATCTATCTCTATAAATCTTGATGCTTAGAACGTATGCCGCTTCGCCAAGATCCTTCATTGAAAAACTATTATTCAAATAGGTTTTGACGCTATTAAGAAGTTCTATATCATTCCGAATCAACAATATGTCATCTACATATAGTACTAGGAACGCTACAGAGCTCCCACTCACTTTCTTGTAAATACAAGCTTCTCCATAAGTTTGTATAAATCCAAAGTTTTTGATTACTTTATCAAAACGTTGATTCCAACTCCGGGATGCTTGCTTCAGTCCATAAATGGAGCGCTGAAGCTTCAATACCTTGTCAGCATCTTTAGGATCGACAAAACCCTTGGGTTGTACCATATACAACTCTTCCTCAATGTCACCATTAAGGAATGCTGTTTTGACATCCATCTGCCAAATCTCATAATCGATATGTGCAGCAATTGCTAACAAAATCCTCACAGACTTTAGCCTCGCTACTGGTGAGAAAGTCTCATCATAGTCAACTCCTTGAATTTGTCGGAACCCTTTCGCGACAAGTCAAGCTTTATAGACGGTAACATTACCATCAGCATCTGTTTTTCTCTTGAAAATCCATTTGTTCTCGACAGCCTTACGGCCATCCGGTAAGTCCACCAAAGTCCATACTTGGTTTTCGTACATGGATCCCATTTCGGATTTCATGGCTTCTAGCCATTTGTCGGAATATGGGCTCACCATAGCTTCTTCATACGTTGCAGGGTCATCAGCGTTGTCTACCAACATGACGTTCAAGGCAGAGTCATACCAATCAGGAGTGGTACGAATCCCCGTTGACCTGCGAGGTTCAGCAGTAACTTCATTTGAAGTTTCATGATCATTATCATTAGCTTCCTCTCCAATTGGTGCAGGCGGCACAAAAACATCTTCCGGTGCTGCGCTACTCTCAAATCCGAGAGAAGGTTCAATAACCTCATCGAGTTCTACTTTCCTTCCAGTCACCTCTTTCGAGAGAAACTCCTTCTCAAAAAAGGATCCATTCTTTGCAACGAAAACTTTGCCTTCGGATCTATGATAGAAGGTATACCCAATTGTTTCTTTAGGGTATCCTATGAAGACGCATTTCTCCGCTTTGGGTTCTAGCTTATCAGGTTGTAACTTCTTTACATATGCCTCGCAACCCCAAACTTTAAGGAACGGCAACTTAGGTTTCTTGCCAAACCACAATTCGTACGGTGTCGTTTCAACGGATTTAGATGGTGCCCTATTTAAAGTGAATGCGGATGTTTCTAATGCATAGCCCCAAAATGATAACGGTAAATCTGTAAGAGACATCATAGACCGAACCATATCTAAGAGAGTTCGATTACGACGTTCGGACACACCATTACGCTGTGGTGTTCCTGGCGGTGTCAACTACGAAAGTATTCCACATTTCTTTAAATGCATGCCAAACTCATAACTCAGATATTCACCTCCGCGGTTAGAACGCAGAAACTTAATCTTCTTGTTACGATGATTTTCCACTTCACTTTGAAATTCGTTAAACTTCTCGAAAGTTTCGGACTTATGTTTCATAAAGTAGACATACCCATATCTACTCAAGTCATCCGTGAAAGTGAGAACATAACGATATCCACCACGCGATGCTACACTCATTGGACCGCACACATCGGCATGTATTATTTCCAGTAAGTCTGTAGCTCGCTCCATTGTACCAGAGAATGGAGTCTTAGTCATTTTTCCCATTAGACATGCTTCGCATCTTTCAAGTGATTCAAAATCAAGTGATTCAAGAAGTCCATCAGAATGGAGTTTCTTCATACGCTTCACTCCAATGTGACCAAGACGATAGTGCCACATGTATGTAGAATTATCATTCAGTTTCATTCGTTTAGCATTTATGTTGTGAACATGTGTATCACTACTATCGAGATTCAGTAAGAATAAACCATTCATCTCAGGTGCATTACCATAAAAGATATTACTCATATAAATCGAACAACCTTTATTCTCGGACTTAAAAGAGTAACCATCTCGCAATAAACAGGATCCAGATATAATGTTCATGCTTAACGCAGGCACCAAATAACAATTATTCAAATTTAAAACTAATCCCGAAGGTAGATGTAGAGGGAGCGTGCCGACGGCGATCACATCAACCTTGGAGCCATTTCCAACGCGCATCGTCACCTCGTCTCTTGCCAGTCTTCGTTTATTCCGCAGCTCCTGTTTCGAGTTACAATTATGAGCAACCGAACTAGTATCAAATACCCAGGCACTACTACGATTACTAGTAAGATACACATCTATAACACATATATCAAATATACCTTTCTTCTTGATGTTGCCGTTCTTCAGATCGCCAGGTACTTGGGGAAGTTACGCTTCCAGTGACCAGCACCCTTGCAGTAGAAGCACTCAGTTTCAGGATTAGGACCAGCCTTGGGCTTCTTAGCAGGTGCGGCAGCTTTCTTGCCGTCCTTCAGTTGCCCTTGTTCTTAGGCTTGCCCTTTCTATTGAAATTGGTGGTCTTATTGACCATCAACACTTGGTGCTCCTTCTTTATCTCCACTTCAGCAGTTTTCAGCATGGACGACAGTTCAGGCAACGTCTTGTTCATGCAGTGCATGTTGTAGTTCATCACAAAGTTCTTGTAATTTGGTGGCAGTGATTGAAGGAGACGGTGAATCCCCAATTCATTAGGAATCGATATTCCCAACTCTTGGAGCTTCTTTGCGTACCTAGACATGGTGAGCACGTGCTCGCTAATGGAGCTTCCTTCTTCCATCTTATAGTTAAAGAACTTTTCGGAGGCCTCATAGCTCTCCATGGCCGCGCGAGTCTCAAAAATTAGCCTGAGCTCCTTAATGATCTCGAACGGGTCGTGGTGCTCAAAACGCTGTTGGAGCTCCGCTTCTAAACCGTACAGGATGGCACACTGAACTGTGGAGTAATGATTTTTCCAAGTGGCGAAAACATTCTTTTCGTCATCGGTGGCATTATCTGCAGGTGGGTCACCTAGCGGTGCATCGAGCACATAGGTCAACTGACCAGCCCTGAGGACGATCTTCAGTCCACGGAACCAGTCCGTGAAATTGCTTCCATTGTTTTTAAGCTTTTCTTTCTCTAGGAACGCATTGAAATTGATGGAGGGGGTCGCCATAATCTACAACAATTTGCAAGTAGTTTAGACTAAGTTTATGACAAATTGAGTTCAAATTTAATTATTAAACTAACTAGGTGAACTCCCACTCAAAACAACATCCCTCACATTGTCTTAGTGATTACACGAACCAAGTCCACTACACCAAGTCCGATCTTCACGAGAGAAGATGTAGTTTCATCGGCGAACAATCTTCATGTTCATCATATCATTTATATGACTCATGCTCTACCTTTCGGTATTCCGTGTTCCGAGACCATGTCTGTACATGCTAGGCTCGTCAAGATAACCTTAGTTTCCGCATGTGCAAATCTGGCTTGCACCCGTTGTATGCACATGTAGAATCTATCACATCTGATCATCACGAGATGCTTCGAAACGACGAGTCTTAGCAACGGTGCCAACTAAGGGTGAACACTTTATTACTTGAAATTTAGTGAGAGGGATCATCTTATAATGCTACCATCGTGATCTAAGCAATACAAGATGCATAAAGGATTAACATCACAGGCAATTCATAATTAGTGTGATATGATATGGCCTTTTCTTCTTGCGCCTTTGATCTCCATCTCCAAAGCACGAACATGATCTCCATCATCAGCAGCATTGCGTCAAGGTCAGTGGCGCCGCTTCATGGTTGTCCATCATCACCAGCAACTATTACAACTACTTGGAATAAAGCTATTACAAGATGAATAGACACGCAGGTCTTAACAGAATTAAAGACAACCATTAGGCTCCTGCCGGTTGCCATATTACAACAAGGATCATTGCATACATCAAATACAATCACAATCACATGTTGGCCATATCACATCACAAAACCCCTGCAAAAACAAGTTAGACGCCTCTAATTTTCTTTGCATGTTTTATGTGGTTTGGGGCTTTCGCATAAGACCGATCTTACCTACGAACAAGGACCACAACGTTGATACAAGTGTTGTCAAGATGCTCATTGTAAATTGAATCTTAACTATGGTGGGAGAGACAGACACCCGCAAAGCCACTTGTGCAAAGCAAGTTGCATGTCAAGCGTGGAGCAAGTCTCATGTGCGATGACATGTAATGTTAGCCCGAGCTGCTTCATCCCACCATGCCGCAAGATGCAAAGTACACGCTAAGACACCGACAATAAAAAGCATCAACGCCCACAAAAACATTGTGTTCTACTCGTGCAACAGATCTACACATAGATACGGCTCTGATACCACTGATGGGTTCGTAGCATGGAAAACAAAAATTTCTACCGCAAGAACGAACAAAACCCAGATCTAATCTAGATAAAAACCAAGATCTAATCTATTAGACATGAGCAACGAGATAGATAGGAACTAACCCTCGTAGATCCGAAAGCGTTAACGAGATTAGATCTCGTGGTTGATGTAGTCGATCACTTGCAGATCTCAAGATCGTGTGGACGATCCTTCTGGCGTCGCGTTCTAGCAGCGCTTCCGCAGTTGGTCAAGTGGACGATCCTTTCGGCGCCGCGTTTCGGCAGCGCTTCCACAGTCGGTCACACGTGCGGAGTCGAAGCAGACCTTCCTCTCCCCATTCCAGCGAGCAGCGGAGGTAGTAGATCTTCTCCACGGAATCCCAGCAGCACGACGGCGTGGTGGTGGTGGTGGAGTAGCAAATTCTGCAGGGCTTCGCCTATGCCTATGCAGAAGAAGGGTGGAGGAGAGAGGCGGCAGAGATTGGGAGTTATGAGAGCAGGGGAGGAGGGGGCGCCCCTGCCCTTCTATTTAAGGGGGGGAGGGTGCCTTGGGGAGGGGGAGTCCTTGTAGGACTCCCCTCCTCTAGGCCAGCGGATTGGGGAGTGGGGGGAGGAGTCCTCCTCCCCCATGACTCCTTGTCTTGACCCACCAGGACTCCTTGATCCCTATCTTGATTTTCAAGCAAACTCCAAGATATCTTCTAGAACCTTCCGGAACATTCCGAAACCTTCTAGAATCCTCATACAAACACTCCGGAACATTTCCTAACTCAGAAAATGATCCCCTATATATGAATCTTATTCTCCGGACCATTCCGGATCTCCTCGTGATGTCCCGAATCCAATCCGAGACTCCGAACAACATTCGGTCTCCAACGCATATTCCATATCTACTTAAAACAACTTCGAACCATAAGTGTGTCACCCTATGGTTCGTGAATATGCAGACATGATATAGACACATCTCCTATCAATAACCATCAGCGGGACCTGGAGATCCATAATGGCTCCCACATACTCAACGATGACTTCGCAATCGATTGAACCACTTACATACGAAACCAATTCCCTTTGTCTCGCGATACTATACTTATCCGAGGTTTGATCGTCGCTATCTCCATACCTAGTTCTACCTCGTTACTGATAAGTACTCTTTACTCGTTCCGTGATATGTCATCCCTTGTGACCTAGTCACATGCTTGCAAGCTAAGTAGATGACATTCCACCGAGAGGGCCCAGAGCATATTTATCCGTCATATGGATGGACAAATCCCAATCTTGGTTCATGCGCTTCAACACATACTTTCAGAATACCCAATGACACTTTTATAACCACCCAGTTACGAAGCGGCGTTTGATGTCATCAAAGTATCCATCCGGTGATGGTGATTAACATAACCTCATGGTCGAAGGATTAGGTTACTATGTATTTGAAAGCTTACAGCAATACGAACTTAATGACTTGATCTTATGCTACGCTTACTATGGGTGTGCGTCCATCACATCATTCTCCTAATGATATAACCTTGTTATTAATCACATCCTCATGTCCATGATCAGGAAACCATGATCATCAATTAATCAACAAGCTAGTTCAACAAGAGGCTTACTAGGGACTCTCTTATGTTTACAAAACACACATGTATTAGTGTTTCCTAATAATACAATTATAGCATGGGATGTAAACATTCATCATAAACACAAAGATATAATAATAATCACTTTTATTATTGCCTCTTGGGCATATCTCCAACACAGATCTACCGCCTCATTCTCCTCCCTTTTGACGTACTTGACTTCGTAGCCGTCGAAGCACTTGGCTATTTCGTCTACTTCGTCTCGATATGCCGCCATCATAGGGTTCCGTGCGTTCCAGGTGCCAGCTACTTGCTAGGCAACCAAGTCAGAATCTCCATAGCAAACTATGCGCTTGATGCCAATATCCTTGGCTACGCGAAGTCCGTGAATGAGGGCCTCATACTCCGCGATGTTATTGGTAGCGCTGAAGTGGATCTGCAGGACCTATTGCAACTTCTCTCCTATTGGTGATTGTAATAATACACCATCCCCTGAGCCATTGAGTAGCTTTGATCCGTCAAAGTGCATGACCCAATACTCTATCTTCTGGCAGTTCTGTCCAATCTACAAGGAAATCCTCCAATGCTTGTGATTTGATAGCATCGTATAGCTTGTACGTGATGTCGAAGGCGGCAACCTCAATGCCCCACTTTGCCACTCTCCCTATAGCGTCGCTGTTATTGATGATGTTGGACAGTGGATCTTTACTCACTACTGTGATAGGGTGTTCCTGGAAGTAATGCCTTAACTTACACGAAGCAAGGAAAACTCCATAAGCTATCTTCTGGTAGTGCGGGTAATGCTACTTGGATTCCATCAAGACCTTTCTTACATAGTAAACGGGCCACTGAACTCCGTATTCGTGCGTTGGTTCCTTGTGCTCCACCATGATGACGATGCTGATTACTCGGTTGGTTGCCACCATGTAAACTAACATAGGCTCCTTGGCACCAGTGCTGCCAGTATAGGTGGGGAGGAGAGTATTCTCTTCAGCTCCTGAAGTGCTGCGTCATCCTCGTCCGTCCATGTGAATTTGTCTGCCTTCTTGAGCAACTTGTAGAGCGGCATAGCCTTCTCACCAAGTCGGCTGATGAACCGGCTTACTGCTGTAACGCACCTTGTGAGCCTTTGTATGTCCTTCAGGCATGTTGGGCGTTCGATGTCGAGGATGGCCTTGATTTTCCCCGGGTTCACCTCGATTCCACGATGTGAAATGATGAAGCCCAATAGTTTGCCAGATGGTACCCCGAAGACGCACTTCTTTCGGTTCAGCATCATGTTGTATTCCTGGCGATTGTCAAAGGTTTCCTGCAAGTCAGCAATAAGATCATTTGATTTCTTTGACATTACCACGATGTCGTCCATGTAAGCGTGTATGTTGCGACCTATTTGGTCGTGCAGGCAACATTGCATCATCCACTGGTACATAGCATGAGCGTTTTTCAACCCAAAGGGCATCGTGATGTAGGAATACATGTCGTAGGTGTGGTGAACGAAGTGGCCAATTGGTCCGACTTTCGCATCCGGATCAGGTGCTATCCTGAATATGCATCGAGAAAGTACAGAAGTTTCGAGCCAGTGTAATCAACGCACATTCTTAATTCTTTGGTTCCCTTTTTGCGGACAAGTATAGGATTCACGACCCATATGGTGTGAATAACTTCTCGGATAAAGCCAACTTTAAGTAACGTAGCTATTTCTTGGCCTATAGACCTTCGTCTTTCATCACCAAAGCGTCGTAGAGGTTGCTTCACCGGTTTGGCATTAGGATCAATATTCAAGTTGTGCTCGGCAAGTTCCCTAGGTACACCTTTCATGTCGGTAGGTTGCCAGGCAAAGATGTCCCTATTTTCACGGAGGAACTCGACGAGCACGCTTTCATGTTTGGGATCCAGGTCCAAGCCAATGGCGTTGGTCTTGGAGGAATCACCTTCGAAAAGCTCCACTTGCTTGGTCTTAATGGCGGCCTTGAAGGCGGGTTCAGCAGCAGTGATCTGCTTCTTCAAAGCCGGCATCTCTAAGGCATCGACCTGGTTCTGGATCTCCTTGAACTCCTCACCGTAGAGAACTGCTTCGGTGAAGGCGGCTTCACTGAGCTCGCACTCCCGTGCCTTGGTTAAGCTTCCATCAATGGTGATGACGCCATTTGGTCTGGGAATCTTGAGCTTGTTGTAGACAAAGCATGGCCTTGCGAGGACAGAGTGGAAGATGTCACATCCAAAGATGACGTGGTACACGCTCTTGAAAGGCACCACTTCAAAGGTCATGCATTCTTGGTGGTAATTATTGACATCGCCAAAAGTGACCGGAAGGGTGATGCTGCCCGGGGAATTTGCTTGTCGGCCAGGGACAACCCCATGGAACCCGGTGTTTCTCTTCCTTAGCTGCGTCTCCGTCCAGTCCATCTTGTGTAGTGTATCTAGGTACATGATGTTGATGCTGCTTCCACTGTCCACGAGGCACTTGGTGAACTTTGTGTCGTCGATCAAAGGGTTGATGACCATGGCATACTGGTTCTTGGTTGGGATAAGTTTTGGGAGGTCCTTCTTATCCTAGGTAATTGGAACATCCGACCACCTGACATACTGGGGAACCAGAGGGAGGGTAGCCATCAGTATCCTCAGAGAGGTTTTCTAGGCCCGGACGGTTGGGGTGCCAAGGAAGGTGTAGTAGCATGGAGCCTTCTTTTCGAAGGGTTTTTTCCCTTTATCATCTCCCTTGTCGGAAGATTTTGGGTCCATTTCTTCATCCATGTCACTTGATTCCTTGGGCTCTTCCTCCTTCATCTTCCGTTTGCCCTTTCCACGGGGTCTGTTTTTCCGACTTCGCTTGTAGTCGGACTCAGGGTCCTCCTTGAGATCGTTAACAAACTTGCATTGGCGGTTGGTGTGAGTGGATTTTCCATTAGCGTCGAGATGGACGAAACATGGCATATCGCGATACTCTTTGTACGTTTGGGGAACGCGGGGCGCTGATGGCGTAGTGTCACTCCTCTGCTGGCCACTGCTAGTCGCCTGACCACGCCCACGTTGTCCGCCATTGCCTCCGCCGGTGAACATTGCGGCGACCATGTCGGCTACTGGCTTTTCTTTGGGTGGATTCTTTCGCTTCTTATTGTTGTTTTTCCTGGCCTGGGTAGGGATTTCTATTATGGGCAATGATCCACGCGTGTCGTCATCAGCAGCGGCGAACTCGCTAGCCATGGCGATTATTGCATTGAGGTTGAGCTCATTGTTGTCTGGCTTGCGCTTTAGCGTATGCCAGAGAAAAGTTCACTTTTCCAGACCATCAATGAAGGCGGCCATAGTAGTCTGGTCATGCACCCCTGGGCAGGAATTTTTCATATCCAGCCAGCGAGAGAGGTATGCACAAGAGGTTTCATCTTTTTCTTGCACACACTGCTGTAGGTCTCCGACAGTGCAGGGACGTTTGTACGTACCCTCGAAGTTCTTGGTGAACGCTTCATGCATGTCTAACCAATTGCATATTGATTTCTCTGGTAAGTCGTCGATCCATTGTTGGGCGGTGTCGGTCAACATGAGTGGGAGGTACTTGACAGCGACATTGGCGTTTCCCCCTACGATGTGGATCACTTCGATGTAGTCCTACAACCAGGTTGCTGGCCTGGTAGTGCCGTTGTATGGCTTGGTGGTCTTGTCTATCCGGAGGCCCTTGGGGTAAGTTGTGGCCCGTATCACTAGTCCAAAACATTGTGGCCCAAGGTATGGGAGCTACCGAGCTTCTTGGATCTTGTCCAGCCATGTACGTGCATCGTATGGCTCTAGCTACTTCCCTTTTCCATCATGGGGAGGGGATTGTGGCGCGATCTATGAGATCTGCCGTGTCCTCTGCCATGATGGCTGCTAGGCGGCGATTGCGGCGGTGGAGGAGGTGGGTTAGCTCTCTCACTATGCCCTCCTGCGATTCCTCACGCCTGTCGTGGTTACTTGTCGGACGTGGCGGCTCCTTGTGGGACCTGCTTCTGTGTCCTTCATTGCCGCTGCGCTCTCTGGCATGCCGAGGCTACTCGCCCTATCGCGTATAACGATGTCGGGCTGGGACCGCCTTGGAGGTGGCATGCTTGTGTGGTGGCGCGGTTCTGGTTCCTCGTGACGCCGAGATGGTGGTGGAGGTGGCGACCGATGGGGATGAGCCTTTTCTCCCTGTTTGGAGGATATGGGGATGGCGTCGGTCCTGTTGCGTGCCTCTCTCTGTCTTCGCTCTGTGGAGCCTGTGTGGGATCCCTCGTCACGGGGATATTTTGGCCTTTTGAAGCTGTTCAGGGTTGACAGGCAAAGCTCCGGGTTGGACTCAAGCCTCTGCGAGGTAGCCTTTCCTGTTGCTTGCATGCCTTAGCGACAAGGTCGTACACCTGAGCGACTGGTTCTGGTGACCTGTCCTGCTCCAGGAGGGTCTTGGCAACGGCAATGTTGAGGGCGAGAGTTGTCATGACCTGCCTCCTCTCTGAATCAATGTAAGGGATGGCTTTTGTCGGTTTAGATCGTTATATCCCAACCTTCGCTGAACGCCGGGATCTTCGACGGCATGAGAGGTACCTTCTTTGTCTTTTGCTTTAACAACAATTGCTTGTATTCGGCCTCCATAGCTCTTGCCGCCTTGATGGATTGTTGCGCCTTAGCCATGTCTTCGTCCAGCTTAGCGCCCCCCTACTCCGTGAGGCATTTGGCCTCCGCCAAGATTTCCGCACGCTTCTCATCAAGCTCCATAACACTCCGGATATGTGCGATGGTGATTGGCTCAACAAGAAGTATGCCGTTGATTGCTTTGTCAGCTGGAGTGGCCAGTGGGTTGCCAGCAGCAGACATTGATGGTGGCATTGGCAGCTGATTTGATTGTAGGGCCATACTAGGGGCCGTGGTGAGTTCCTGCGCCGGTAGCGGGTGGATAGCTGGAGGAGGCTCGGCGGCTTTCTTAGCGGCTGGTGCTCTGGTTACCGTTGGCGTGGGCGGAGCTCTCTCACATTCTGGTTCCTGTCTGTCTTCTTCCATCATGCTCCCAATGGCGACTAGCACCTGGTGGGAAGTGTTGGTCTTCTCGGCATGCTCCTCCTTCTCGATCTCCCTCATAACAGCGTCATATTCCTCCGAATTAGCATTTGGGCCACCAGCATCCATTTTGATGTTGGCATAAAGTGCGTCAAGAACGGAGTCAGAGTTGGTTTCGGTGTTGGCGATGGCGCATGTAGAGGGTGATGGAGGCGGGCCATTGTTGTTGTTTCCTCCTCCGGCTACGACGGTGGTTGCCGCCATGGCCTCTTCATTGGCATCCACATACTCATTGATGATGGTAACCATCTCACCAAGGGTGAGAGGACCTGCGGCCTGCCGCCTTCGGAGGGTATGTCGGAGGAGTGTTCTAGGTGTTAGCCCTTCCACGAAATGGTATACAAGCTCATCGGCGCGATCACCCTCTAGGGTTTCCCTCACCCTCATCCATCTAGCGAGGTATTCGTGGGGAGGTTCTCCATCCCTTTGAACGCATCTGTCTAGATCGAAGATGGTGACAACGCCGACAAAGTGTGACCTGCGCATCTCTAACGCTCGGGGAAGCCAATCTAGTTTGCAGGGTCCTTACATCTTTATATCCTGGACAGAGGCGGTTTGGGTGGGCATTGAAATTTCCTAATCCGAGCCACCATACTCCAAGGAGAGGTATGGCCAGATCCTGCCGCGAACGTGTCCTACTCATAGGCGGTCCGTGAGGGGCTTGACGAGTTTCCGACTTCCTGGGAGCTAGAACCCGAGTCAGTTTCGCCGATGAAGATGTGGATGTCTCCGAAGGGGATGACGGAGCAGCGCGTGGGGTTCGTCTTTGCCGGCACACAGAACTCATCTAGAGGGATTATCGGGACATTGCCAGAGAAGAGAACACATCAGATGGCTAAGGTATCGCTGATTCCCGCGAAGAGATTGGACCTCGCCCAGTGTAGAGCTCGAAGTGCCTCTTGCCCCATGGTGGGCGCCAACTGTTGTTGTATTTCCGACGAGTACGGCATGGAGGGGTCCTCATAGTGCGTGTTTAGAGACGTGGGGTAAGGCGGAGATTTGGCGGGTACTAGGTACCACAGCTTACCGAGGTTCAATTCCCACCATGGTGGCGGAACTCTACTCCTTCTATAAATCACTATAATGGCAATACGTCTAGTTACAGAGATAGGTTCTCCGTGCAAGGTGTTGCACGGTGTACACAACAATCTGAGAGGTTGTGCCCTAAAGGCTCCCACATGCCGGCTTATAAAGGGGCCCAGACCTAAGGTTTACAGGGAAAGGTCCTTGCCGGACAAGGTAAAGAGTCCTACACTAATACAAACTAGTTTTCCGTGTCTTGTACTCCAAGGCTCCGCGTATGTCGGTGGATCCTGCGTAGCCTTCCTTAATTCGGCATGGGCCTCCCTTGAGGATCCGTCTAACTGGGCCACCGAGCAGGCCATAGGCCTTGCTTCCAACTATGGGCCACTCGGGTTAGGCGGATTGGTGACATGCTACGAGGATACCCATATAGCATATCCCCAACAACTAAAGTTGGGGCCAATGTGCACTAGAGGAATCCAGGGAGGGATAGTATGGTGATTCCACAAACAAGTGTTTGTATTTCTCTCTTGTTGATGAACGATTACAGAGGCTCCTTGAGCTATTCGTGGGAAGGAAACTAGTTCTCTTACTACCGACAACTAATCTCTAGGGCTCTCCCTTAGTAAAAATTGCCGACCCTCTCTATGGAGCCTAGTGGCTCCTTATATAGGGGAGCACAGGTCACAAATATAGGGCATATGTGTTGGGTTCGCAGCATATAAAACAACAAATTTCCTACGATGGGAACTATACGCCAAGATCTATCTACTAGATACAAGCAACGGGTGGATATACATCCATAGAGAACTTACCCTCGAAGACAACAAAGCTTTGTTAACGAGTTGGAACTCGTGGATGATGTAGTCGTACACTTGCCAATCTCAAGATCGTGATGAAGTCCAACAGGTCCGGCTCCAGCACGTCCATCAGATCCAGCTCCACCGAGTCCAGCACCACCAAGTCCAGTACTACAAAGCAGCGATGCATCTGTGATCACACACACGTCCGGTACCCCGACAACCTCCGTCCCTTGCTCCAGCAAAGCAGCGGAAGCAGCAACTCCTTTCCAGATAAAGCCATCGGGAACATGTATCTCGCTAATTCGAGACCATGGCGGAATAATACTAGAGGGGGAGAGAGATCCTTCATGAGGAGGTGTGAGGAAGAGGAGTGATAGGGGGCCTTTTATAGGAGGAGGGGAGGGTACCCCTCCCATGGCCAGCGCCCATGGAGGGTGTCCCTTCACCTCCCCCATTCATGTGGTGGTAACCCCCTCCACATTAAAATGCCCCTTCACATTCTCTTTTAAAGTCTCCACTTTAAATGAATTAAATTTCTCCAAATTTAATGCTCTCTCATTTAATAAAACTCTTTTATTAATTTTATTTAGAATTTTGTTAATTACTTTAATTAACAAAAATTCACATAAAACCCCCTGCAACATTTCAATACTACATGCAGAACCAATTTCAGCAATTTCACCCAAAACACTTCGGTGTCTATTGAAATAATTCTAGCGCTTCCTTAAATCTTTATGTGAAACATATTTGCTCCAAATGGTGTCGGTATCCCTTAAGTGTGTCACCCTACGATTCGTGAATAATGTAGACATGATCGAGACCCCTCTCAGATCAATAATCAGAAGCAGGACCTGGAGATCCATACTGACTCCTACAGATTCAACGATGACTTCTGTGATCGTGAGAACCTTTAAACTCTAGTAACTAAATCCCTTTGTCTCGCGATATATTACATGTCCGAGATTCGATCATTGGTATCTCCATACCTAGTTTGATCTCATTGCCGACATGCACTCTTTTCTCATTCCCGTGATATAACATTCTAGTGATCACATCACTTGCTTGTAAGCTATCTTAATGTGATATCACCGAGAGGGCCCAGAGTATATCTATCCGTCATCGGGATGGACAAATCCCACTCTTTATCCATGAGCCTCAACATAACACCTTTGTAGCTCTGAACCCACCTTTATAGTCACCCTGTTACGGTGTGACGTTTGATGTTATCAAGATACTCTTCCGGTGTTAGCAATAAACATGATCTCATGGTCGAAGGACTAAGATTACTTCATATGATGTTATAGCAATATAAACATAAAGACTTTGATAGTAATGCTATACTTAGGATGAATGTTCATCACATCATTCCACCAATGTTGTGACCTCGTTATTAACAACATCCAATGTCCATGATCAGGAAACCTTGATCATCTTTTTAATCAACAAGCTAGTTTATATGAGAGGCAGTACTAGGAACTTTGTATTCTATTTATTAAACACACATGTATTAACGTTTCCAATTAATACAATTATAGCATGCAAAATAAACATTTATCATAAACATGGAATAAGATAATAACCACTTTATTATTGCCTCTCGGGCATATTCCCTTCAGTCTCCCACTTTCACTAGAGTCAATAATCTAGTTTGAAAAAACTTTGCGTATTGAACACTTATGGCTTTCTGGTGTTGCATATACGCGATTGCTAGTGGTTAACATAATCTCCAGATTTGACAGTTTCAAGTCCGTGTGTATTTGCATGTCTTTGCGTCTCTACCCATCACTCATTCTCAAATGAGATGGCATTGTATAAATTTGGTCCTTTGGTGAGACCTTTAGTTCGTTCGGGTTAAAATATGTTGATATTATCGTCATACAATATATCTTCATAGTATTAGCCCACTTTGAACCACACCTAGTTTGATAACAAACTACTTAACCCAAATGCCCTCCTTTGCTGCTATTATAGCAGTCATATACTTAGCCTTTTTGTTGTAGTATCCGTCACAATGTTTTAACTTTGGAACTTATCCAAATCCATCATGGAACATCCTTTCCATTACATTGTGCCACCCATAGTCTAAATTGAGATAATTTTAATTTGTATCTTGTGACAAAACTAGTATCAATGTAACACTTTACAATGAACTACCTTTAACTATTTGTCACTTATACATGATATATTCTTAGTTCTTCCAAAGCTCATAAGAATATCTTTACTATCATCCAATGATCATTTATGAATCATTCTGGTATGTGCTCATAACATTTAGTGCATACGACATATCTGTATATATATATCACGGTATAATCGATCAAAATCTTCATGTGATTTTACTCACCAAGTGTTGAAACACTTGAATCTTGATACAATCCTTTCCATGCAGAAAGAACCTTTCTTGTTGTTTCCATATTGAACCCTTTCAATATCTCATATATGTATGTCTGGCATAACCATATTAGCGCCTCAATCTATCCATATAGACATTGATGCCAAATATTCCGGTTTTGCCCAAGTCTTTCATAGAAATCCTATTTTAATGAAATTCTTAACTTGTGTCAATAAAAGATACATCATTTCCAATCAACAATATGTACTCTGCATAATGTATTGGAAATATGTCTTAGCCCTCCCACTTAATTTCTTGCAAATGCAAGCATCTTCATCATCTCCGATGAATTTAAACTCTTTAAACAGTTTCATCATGGTGAAGATTCCAACTCCGCTATGCTTACTTCAACTATTGAAGTTTGCATGCCCTTTTAGCACCCTTTGAATGAAAAAAACCCTTCGGACCATGTCATGTACACATCCTAGGTAACTGTTCTATTAGAAGAACCTTGTTCTGTTTATCCAACTACCATATACCAAATTATATGTAGTGGTTGCTACATTAATCTGTTTCCAAGACTATATATCGCTATGAAAGATCAAATCTGTCATAGTCAACTCCTTGAACATTGTCGTAAACTTCTTTCCAACATGTCGACTATTTCATAGATGTTAAACATCCATGTCTATTTCTTTATAGATCCAAACACGACCGATAGGCTTTACGCCTTTTCAGAGGGTCTTCCAAGTTCAGAAACTTGATTCTCGTGTATGGATACTATCACGGATTC
Organism: Avena eriantha; assembly: GCA_910589775.1. NCBI lineage: Eukaryota > Viridiplantae > Streptophyta > Magnoliopsida > Poales > Poaceae > Avena > Avena eriantha. Next base: position 205,709,032 of record OU342740.1, read on the forward strand.
TATGACTTCTAGTCATTTTATGGAGTTAGGGCCCATCATCGCTTCTTTGCATTCAGTCGGTTCATCATTGTCAAAACAATAACGACTTGTTTATCAAATATCACTATTTCATTCTTACCGACCCACAATGTTCAATATGAACTCTAATCGCCTAGATTACAAACTTTGTAACCAAGGGAGCCATGAGCATTGTGGCCACCACCGAGACACTTTCTGGCGCTGCGCTACTTAGCACATATAGCTAAGGTTCAACAACCTTATCAAAGTTCTATTGTCCTCCCACTTAACTTTTCACGAAAAATTCCTTCTCAAGAAACTTGACGTTCCAACTAATAAACTCTTTTGTCCTCTGTGTTATGGAGAAATTCCCAACATATTCTTTGGGATAACCTACAAAGACATGCTTATCCGACTTTGGTTGTAAACATTTTACTTATGCATAGCATACCAAAATTTAAGAAAAGACAATTCGGTTTTTATCCCAAACCATAACTTATATGGTGTCATTTCAACAGATCACGATGGTGCTCTTTTCAGTGTAAAAGCGGTAGTATCTAAAGCTTTAATCCTTAAAACATAATGGCAGTTTTATAAATGACACCTTTGATCTTACCATGTCAAACATGGTTTGATTTCATCTCTCGAATATGCCATACTCCTATGGTTTACCGGGAAACACAAATCATGGAATAATTCCTCAAATCTTAAGTGTTTTGCTAAACATGTAACTCAATTATCTTCCTTTATGATCAAATCATAAACTATTTTATTTTCTTGTTACAATGATTTTTCACTTCATCTTGAAAGTCTTTGAGCAATTTTCAAACGTTTCATACTTCTTCCTTATTAAGTAAATATATAGATATATATTCACTCAAATTTCTGGAGAAAGCATATGAAGCCAAAAAAACAAAGCATATGGCTACACATAATGGACTATATACATCAACATGCATAATATCCAAGAAATTAGTCATCCATTCCTCTTTGGCCTATGGACGATAGTTTCAATTATCTCGAGGAAAGTTTCACAAGCATCAATTGATCAAATCAAAAGACTCAAAAAATCCATTAACATGGAGTTTCTTCATGTTTTATTTCCAATATAATTTAAACAGCGATGTCACTTAATAAGTGATATTTCAATCATTTGTCTTGCGACATTTTAGCAATAGTGTTTATGGATGTGATTTCTCCCACCAGACTTGTAAAAGTTCATCCATCCTTTATGGAATACGGTAATTATTTGAACAACCATTGTTCTCATAATACTGGAACAAAATAAAAATTATTAAAACAAATCTTGAAGGCTAGGTTTGACGACAACAAAAAACACAATAACACTTTATTTGTTTTCGATGAACATCATCACTTATTCTCTTGCTAGTTACTTAGGCCATTGCAGTTCATGAATTGCGTTGTCCTGTATGACATTTCATACCAACCAATTCGGTATCCAATACCTCAGAACCACATTGTTTAACAAGCAAGGAATACAGACATAACTTGTATATCTTCTATATACCTAAGGTGGACATCTCCAACCATTTCTTTGCTGCCAAATATTTTATAGATTCTCTTTCAACAATTCCTTTTCTTTTAAAAGAATCTATCAACATCAATAGTGGTGTCATTTACATGACACATAGGACAAAGCGTATATAGTCAAATACTAATACCTTTGGACTTTCACTTTGAAGTGGATCACCATCATCAAATGTTTGGTGTTCTTTCAAAAATCCATTCTTTAGTAATCCATTAGTGTAGTAAACATTTTACTTACATCTTCTATTCATCCTTATCATGACAACTTTCATGATCAAGCTACTATAGCCTATAAGGAAGAATCACGAGTATAATGTTAGTTCCCAAAACCTTTTTGGGAGATCCGGATGCCTAGCAAATCCATCCTTCACAAATTCTCATACAATATGAGAACATGTATTTTGCTAAATTATACTCTATCATAATGTAACCAAAAACTTTGTTTCAGATATCACAATATCTTTCACACATGATGGTTTCTGAAACAATTTTCCAGCTCCTATATAATCTTGATATTAAAACAACTTTTGAATATCAATAATCATGGAGGCAAACATGATACTTTAGATACTAACATTGGAATTCTTACTCTTGATTTAATACTAATTATTAAACTTCACGGAGTAAATAGAGTTTGCTGAAAGTTTGCAATAGGACTTTAAATTGACATTCAAAACAATACGATACTAGTTCGTAAAGTAAATATCCAGAATTCTATAGTTCTATTATCTCAATTAAAACTAAGCATAAGGTAGTGAACAGACGCTAATGACTACAACAAGTTACGCAAATTCACTTCGATTTAGTTTATGAAAAATTGAGTTCGACTAATCCAAATTAGAAATGAACTCCCACTCAAAAACGACATCCCTCGTGCCTTTTTGGTGATTACATGAACCAAATCCACTACACCAAGTCCGATCATCACGTGAGTCGGTGTAGCTTCAAAGGCGAGTATCTATATGGGCATCATATCAACTATATGACTCATGCTTAACCTTTTGGTCCGTGTTCCGAGGCCATGTCTGTACATGCTAGGCTCGCCAAGTAAGAACCTTAGTATTCGCGTGTGTAAAACTGTCTTACACCCGTTATATGAAAGCGTAGAGTCGAGTACACCCGATCATCACGTGATGTCTCGAAAGACGATCCATACAACGGTGTATACTTAAGGAAGAACACATTTTATCTTGATATTTAAATGAGGGATCATCTGATAATGCTACTAAAACGCCAAACAAGCAATATAAGATGCTAACATCATATGTGTAAAGTGGAATGATATGGTCTATGCATTTGATCACCATCATATGCATCGTGGTATGATCTCTATCATTCCTTTGTGTGTAAGGCCAAAGTCTATCGAACTTACACGTTGAGTGTGTTGTAAGAGTATCTATCATACATCTACTTACAACAATACCATATCAAGACACTAGCCCAGCAACGATCTAAACTAGACGCCTCTAATTTATCAATTGCAAGTTTTACGTGGCTTAGGGCTTTCGGAGATAGAACCGGTCTTACCTACGAACATGAACCACAACGAGGATAACCAAGTTATTAGCAACTAGTTGTAAATCAGATATTGACTATAGTAGGAGAGATAGACACCCGCCGGCCACTTATGCAAAACAAGTTGCATGTCAGTCGTGGAACCGGTCTCATGTATGATGACATGTAAGGTTGGTATGGGCAGCTTCATCCCACTATGCCACCAATATCCAAAATACATAGAAGATGCAATAACATGATCATCATCGCCCACATATAAACATATGTGTACTACCCATGCAAAGCACCTATGCATAGATCAGGCTCTGATACCACTGTTGGGTTCACAACATAGAAAACAAAAAATTTCCTATGATGGGAACTATACGCCAAGATCTATCTACTACATACAAGCAACGGGTGGATATACATCCATAGAGAACTTACTCTCAAAGACAACAAAGCTTTGTTAATCAGTTGGAACTCATGGATGATGTAGTCGTACACTTGCCGATCTCAAGATCGTGATGATGTCCAGCTGGTCGGCTCCAGCACGTCCATCAGATGCAGCTCCAGCAAGTCCAGCACCACCAAGTCCAGCACCGCAGAGCATTGGTGCATCCGTGATTGCACACACGTCCGGTACCGCGACAACCTCCGTCCCTCGCTCCAGCAAAGGAGCGGAAGCAGAAACTCCTTTCCAGATAAAGCCACGGGGAACATGTATCTCGCTAATCCAAGACCATGGGGAATAATACTAGAGGGGAAGAGAGATCCTTCACGAGGAGGTGTGAGGAAGAAGGAGTGAGAGGGGGCCTTTTATAGGAGGAGGGGAGGGTACCCCTCCCATGGCCGGCGCCCATGGAGGGTGTCCCTTCACCTCCCCCATTCATGTGGTGGTAACCCCCTCCACATTAAAATGCCCCTTCACATTCTATTTTAAAGTCTCCACTTTAAATGAATTAAATTTGTCCAAATTTAATGCTCTCTCATTTAATAAAACTCTTTTATTAATTTTATTCAGAATTTTGTTAATTACTTTAATTAACAAACATTCACATAAAAACCCCTGCAACATTTCAATATTACATGCAGAACCAATTTCAGCAATTTCACCAGAAACAGTTTCGGTGTGTATTGAAATAATTCCAGCGCTTTCTTAAATCTTTATCTGAAACATATTTGCTCCAAATGGTGTCGGTATCCCTTAACTGTGTCACCCTACGGTTCGCTAATAATGCAGACATGATCGAGACCCCTCTCAGATCAATAATGAGAAGCTGGACCTGAAGATCCATACTAGCTCCTACACATTCAACGATGACTTCTGTGATCGTGAGAACCTTTAACATTAGTAACTAAATCCCTTTGTCTCGCAATATATTACATGTCCGAGATTCGATCATTGGTATCTCCATACCTAGTTTGATCTCATTGCCGACATGCACTCTTTTATCGTTCCCGTGATATAACATTCTAGTGATCACATCACTTGCTTGCAAGCTATCTTAATGTGATATCACCGAGAGGGCCCAGAGTATATCTATCCGTCATCGGGATGGACAAATCCCAATCTCGATCCATGAGCCTCAACATAACACCTTTGTAGCACTGAACTCACCTTTATAGTCACCCTGTTATGGTGGACATTTGATGTTTTCAAGATACTCTTCCGGTGTTAGCAATTAACATGATTTCATGGGCTAAGGATTAAGATTACTTCGTATGATGTTATATATATATAAACATAATGACTTTGATCGTAATGCTATACTTCAGATGAATGTTCATCACATCTTTCCACCAATGTTGTGACCTCGTTATTAACAACATCCAATGTCCATGATCAGGAAACCTTGATCATCTTGTTAATCAACGAGCTAGTTTATATGAGAGGCAGTACTAGGAACTTTGTATTCTGTTTATTAAACACACATGTATTGACGTTTCCAATTAATACAATTGTAGCATGCAAAATAAACATTTATCATAAATATGGAATAAGATAATAACCACTTTATTATTCCCTCTCGGGCATATTCCCTTCAATATGTGGAGGGATATTCTCCGAATATGCCCCTAGGTAAAGCAAGATGCTTCTTTATTCCTTTAATAGGCTAGTCCGACCCTTGGGCGTCAACCTCTCTAAGCCTCTCTGCGGCCCAGCATCATCCGACCCTGGTGGCATCAGCTCACATTGGCTACGTCATCCTTGTCGGCCACGCCTTGTTGGTCCTCCCCGCTGTCTGCTTTGCTCACGCTATAGTGGGCAGATACCACCTTTTGACCAGCGAGATTCCTTCCTTCCCCTGTAAGCCAAGTAGTAACCTGGCTAGCGTCTAGCTAACTCGGCCACGAGGGTACCTATAAACAAGTTAAAGTGGCTGGCCGACATACGTTGTACGTTGGCCCGAGCAAGGTCAGACGAACTTCCTTCAGGTCGGGTCATTCGGTAAGTCGGTCTGCCTTGAGATGGCTCGGCCAGCATGCGCTTTAACCTTGCTGTACCTCGGCTAACACGGCCTTTATACCCTGGCTTGACCCTACCAAGGGGTATCCCCCCCAACAACATTGCATGTTACACTAGTGTGATAGAAGTTGTATCACATAATCCACTAGAGTGTGTGTGCTCATGTGGATCAATGTGGTATTCGCAAAGAACATATATAATATGGTCATGTGGATCAATGACTCTAGTGGATCAATGTGGTTTAGGAAAAGAACACATGCAACGACTCTAGGGGATAAATGTGTCAAACCATGGTCACAGAGACCAAAAACACATAGGAAAGCAGGTTCCTTATTGCATGTTGCACCAGTGTGGCAGAAGTTGCATCACAGAATCCACTAGAGTGTGTGTGGTCATGTGGATCAATGTATTTTTGAAATGAACACATGCAATGACTCTAGTGGATCAATGTGGTTTGGCAAAAGAACTGCGTGGTATTGCCGATGAGTATTCCATGGATGGGTCCTCATAGAGCGTGTTTAGAGACGTGGGATAAGGCGGAGAGTTGGCCAGTACGAGGTAACATAGCTTACCCAGGTTCAAGTCCCACAATGGTGGCGGAACTCTACTCCTGCTAAAATCACTATAATGGCAATACGCCGAGTTAAAGAGAATGGTTCGTTGTGCGAGGTGTTGTACGTTGGATACCCCAACCATATGATTATTGTCCTAAAGGATCCCATAGGTTCGGTTTATAAAGACACCAGAACCTAGGGTTATAGGGAAAGGACCTTGCTGGATAAGGTAAAGAGTCCTGCAGTAATACAAACTAGTCTTCATGTCTTGCAGTCGAAGGCTCTGAGTATGTCGGTGACTCCTGCGTAGCCTTCCTTTATCCGGCATGGGCCTCCCTTCTAGATCCGTCTAACTGGGCCGCCCAGCAGGCCATGGGCCATGCTATTAACTATGGGCCACCCGGGTTATCCGGATTAGAGACATGCTATGGTGATACCCATTTGGCATATCCCCAACAGTAGCCCCTAGAGGACTTTGAGATCTTGCATCATCTTGCCCTTTGGTCTTGAATGCTCCGTCTAGATGATGTTGGCAATCCGTCAAGCAATATCTCGAAGGCCTCCCAAAGAACCCTGCCATCCTCTCCATCTTTCATGATGTAGCCGGAGATTCTTTGAGTTTTCATTTCTAGAGCTGAATATCTTCCTTCTTTGATGGAATCTTCAGATGTGACCTCTCCACTTCAACTGTCGGAAGATGACGTAGGATACAACCTACACTACCTCGAAACTCACCGAAGGTAGAGAATTAATCATTAGCTATTTTTACGCACACAAAATCTGAAACATTAAAGTGGCAAAGACGGAGGACGTGGCAAAATTACTGTGCACGCTCATCCCCACGTCGGCAACACTTCGTCCGTTAGATATTTCTGCACCAATATTGACACCTCATTTATATAAATTCCCTGTTTCTTCTTCTTCCTCTAGCCGCGTGACTGTTCGAACTCTTCGATGGAAAACCCTAACCAGAGATTTCCCCTTTTCTCCGCCGTCCTCACCTGTGCAATGGCCTCTAGCAGCTATGTGCCCTCAACATCAGCGGCTCCCGATGCTTCAACAAAGCCAACCCAGGGAATGACCGTCCCACCAGAGGGGGTCGTTGTTCCTTTCTCTGCCGTGGTGGAAACCACCGGTAGTGACCCAAAACAGGCAACGTCAGAAGCTGTAGAAGAAGATGGCAACTCCCACAAGGGAGTGTGGAGGGGCTTTGACCTTTCCGCCGAAGATTTGCAAGAATTCATCGCTGAGGGGTATCTCCCCGTGACAGAGGGTTTGGCCTGGCGGCCGGCGCCGACCAGCAAGGTGACTCCTTCTCCCCAAGCCGGAGAGAAGGTGTACCTCAAACCTCAGCTGGTACGTGGCGTAAGCCTGCCAGTCTCCGAGTTCTTCCTGGACGTCCTACATTAGTTACGGGTACTTCCCCAAAACCTCTCTCCCAACAGCATCCTCGTACTTAGCAACTTCATAGCTTTGTGCAAAGGATACCTAGGAATCAAACCTAGGTTAGATCTGTTTCTTTAATTCTTTACCATCAAGAGAGAGTCCATACAATCCAAGGATCAGCTGCGAATATGTGGAACTATTAACTTTAAGATCTGGCCTAGACGGCGCTTCCTCGACATTGTGGGCCACGAGTGTTGCAAGAACTGGCAGCACACATATTTCTATGGCCTAGACATTCCTCTGCCCAACCGTGTCAAGACGTATCCCAACTTCATCGATGGGGCCGCCGCCGAAACACCCACCTAGAGGTCCCAAGCCTCCCTTCTGTCCGACGAGGAAGCCAACCGTGCTGTAAGGCAGATCGAATGGCTCATAGATGGAGGTCTGACCGGCTTGGTCCTAGCCATGTGCTGGTTCACTAGGCGGATCCAACCTTTGCAGCACAGCGCCGAGCTGATGTGCATGTACTCAAAGGATAGAAAGGATCCTATGCGAGTTTCACGGGATAACTTCTCCAACGACACCATCAACCTTTGGCTTAAGGACATGGTCAAGGTGAAAGACAGGAAGCATGGCTTCAAGATCACCTATGACATGTTCAAATGCGGCAAGTGCCTAGAGGTAGCTTCTGTTTCCTTTGTTGCTCGTTATATATACTCTAAGGTTTTTCCATCTTGAAGTCACCAAACTAACACTCCTTTGCCTTACAGCTGGTGACCTTGGCGGCATATTAGATGGCTTCCTAGGTCTTTGATCCCAAGCTTAAGGATATCCAGGTTGTGTCTGACGAAGATGCCTCCAAGGACCTCCGGCTTTGGCAGTGCGAAAGCGGAATAGCTTCACCTCTAACGCTGCTACCGAGGGCAAGAAGAGGAAGAAAACAGAGAGTGGAGTCTCGAAGAAGTCCACTGCCGCCTTAGAGGCAAAGAAGAAGAAGTCTACCAGCATCCCCTTAGCTAGGTCATTTGCTGTGGTGTAAGTTCATTCATTCTTCGACTTTAATTTTTGTTATACTTATTCAATTCATGTACTTATACTGAGTATGTTTCAGGAAGAAATCTGGTGTTGGCTTGAAGCGATCCTCCAAAGCTGTTGGAGGGTCCAAAAGTATCCGTGATATGCTGACCAAGGATATGGCAGCCAAGTCTTCTCCTGCCACTGCTCCCCCAGCTCTTGCGGCCAAGCCTGTTACAGGCCCCACTGGGCCTTTGTACCACATCATTCCTGAGACCTCCACCATGGAGATAGATATCAATCCAACCACTGATGTCTTCGGTTCTGCCAACATGGACGTCGCTCCCAATGGCCAGGCGATAGAAGAGAGTACTTCCTCCAAATGGTTGAAGCTCCGGCTAAGGATGCCATCGAGAAAGGGGAGAAAGTAGTGGAGGGAGCAGAGGCAGAAGCAGCTTCAGCCACGGACAAGGCGGGAGCCTCTGAGCCATCAACTGCCATAATCACGCAGTAGGCAGCTAGGGTATCATCCACACCTCCAGCTTCAATAACTCCCTTGGCCTTGACTCCTCGGACATTATGCGTGGACGATCTCATTAAGCAGGCAGATGCTATTTATAAAAATGCCCGGACCTTCCATGAATCATACGCTCATTTGGCCAACAGTCTAAAGGTTATCGCCATTGTAAGTTTTCTAAACATTACATCTTTTACTTTGTAATATATCCCACTGTAGCCCCCGAGCCCTTACGCGGAAAACCATTGTCTTTTTGCATGAGTGCTCTAGAGAACCAAGTGTAAAATTTGTTAGTGTAGCCCCCGAGTTTCTAGTTTAGAATGATAATTCCGACTAGACACTCTAAGAGAGAACACTTGCTGATTAAAATATGATGTTGTAGCCCCCGAGCGTCTAGTTGAAACCGGATTGTTTTGACTAGATGCTCCAAATAGACTAAGCATGTTATCTTCTTTGCAGAATGAAAATACCCGGAGAATTGCTGCCAATGAGAGGTTTGCTAACTTGTGGAAGGAACTGGACCTTGAACAGGGTAAAACAACTTTCCTGAAGCAACAGATAAAAAATATCCAGAGTTTGTTTCTTTTTAATAACTATTTACTTTTCGCATGGCTCAATTTTCTTCAACTTCTCACAATGCTTTCCATTTTCCGTCTTACAGAGGGAATTTCCAAAGCCAAGAGAATCATCAAGCAATCCAAGCATATCCAGGAGCTTGACGATGAACATAAGATTTTAAAGAAAGACATGGCTGAAGCTGTCAAGGGCCATGAGTAGGTAGTGAAGGTGCTGTAAGAGTCTACTGACACCGAGACGCAACGCCTCAAGAACGAAAATGCACAGTTCAAGGGACAAAATCAAGCTGCCAAAGAGCAGAATGAAAGAAACCTGGAGGTGTAAAAGAAAGTTCAGGAGGAGCATGACACCTTGGCGGAGATATATAAGCAAGCGGAGACGAGCATCTTTTGTAACTTTTCTGTGACTGTGCCAATTTTTGTAAGATGGATAATTGTATTGTTGTACTCACGATCTTTTGTCTATAATGAAAACATAGCCCCCATTGGTTTATCCAATATGGGTGAAGGTGCTCTAGATACAAAAGAATGCATGATTCTTGCCGGCAACTTCATCAACACTACCATTGCCTAGGCCAAGGAGATAGCACAGCCCCTCGGCATCAACATCAAGGCAGCAGAATCAGTAGCCAAGTACTCAGAAATCCTGCGCCAAGCCCCCGAGAAAGTCAAGGACTAGAAAGCCTCTTACGTCCGGGGTGGTGCAAGGATGACCTTGTCCTTGGTCAAGGCCCACTATGACAACACCGATATTGATCTGGTAATCTCCCGCATGCCAAAGTTTGATGAGGAAGGAAATGAGATTGATAGCGATGCTATTTGGAACACCCGAGCTGGCTACGACACGAAGGTTGCCAAGATGGTCAAGGCGGATGTCTTTGTGCCTGCTGAGGAGATGGATGAGAATCTGGCATCTTCTGAATCTAGCCCTAGCCCTTCCGAATTTTATGAACTCTCTAGGACTGGCTCTCCTATTGACGATGCATCCACCAAGTCCACTGTAGCAGAGCCATAAAACAATGTTTGTATTAAATGTATCTCTGCAATGTGTATGCGGAAAAAACTGATGAATTTGTAAGGTGGAAAAACTTGTACTCAAGTTTTCTCCTACTTATCTGCTTCCAGCATGTATATATATTTTTTAAGCAAGTGCTGGCTTATCCATTATTCTGGTCGTATGCTTGACCTTTCGTGAGACGGAAGACTCGCAGCATAGAACTATGCTCTCAGGTGATGATGCTTAATAGCACCATCAAGAACCTAAGAGCAAAATCGCTGGCTTTGAGGTGCCGAGAAGTCACTACTTCGGAATCCACATAAAAACATCAGAAAACGTGTAGACCAGAAAACTTAAGCTAACACCTGTTGGTGGAATTTTCAGAAGTGCAAATGCAAACTTTGGCATAAAGGGTTTATATGATCCAAAAATGAATAACTAAAGGAGGTAAAAGACTCAGAAATCATGAGTGAACCAAATGCTTTATTGCATTGATCATATAATAAACTTATTACAAAATATAAATTATGCTAAGTGTAAAAGGGATGTAGTTGTGCTATGTTCCATGTCCGGTTTGTCTCTGGGTAATCATCATCGAGTCACATTGCTTGCGCTTGCAATTTTTTGGCCTATCTTTCAACTCGCGAAATCGACGAGGTAATAGGAACCATTGAGAAATGATTTTCTTATGACGAATGGTCCTTCCCAAGGCTAGGATAGTTTGTGTGATTTCTCTTGCTTAAGTCTAAGCACCAGGTCCCCTTCTTTAATCGAGCGATGCCTAACGCGGTGACTATGGTAGCCATGTAGCTTCTGCTGGTAGATGGCAGATCTCTGGCATGCCAACACGTGCTCTTCCTCAAGTAGGTCCACAGATATGCGTCTAGATTCTTTAGCGTCATCCTCCTTGTTGGCGGGGACTCTTGGTGCATCGTGGAGGATGACGGATGGTAGGATGGCTTGTTCTTCGTAAACCATGAAGAAAGGGGCCAAGCTGGTGGATCTGTTGGCTGTTGTCCTTAAACTCCACAATACAAATGGTAATTCCTCTTCCCAGGATCTAGCTTCTCTGTGTAGCGGTGCCTCTAAGCGTGGCTTGATTCCTCGCAGAATTATTCCATTGGACCTTTCAACTTGTCCATTTGACAGTGGATGTGCCACAGATGCTAGGTCAAGGCGGATGCCTTTTTCATGACAGTACTCCTCAACTTCTTCGAGAGATAAGTTTCTACTGTGTTGGTGATGATGTTGTGTGGGAGACCAAATCTCACCACTAAATCCTGGACAAATTTCAGGGTTGTTGCCCCATCGAGCTTTCTAATGGGTTTAGCTTCAATCCATTTTTAAACTTATCCACTGATACTAGTATGTGTGTAAATCCACAAGGTGCTATTTGTAAAGGTCCCATCATGTCCAGTATAACACCCTCAAATCGACCCTATGCAAGTTTTAGCGATTCCCGCCAAACCCGCATAGAAATGATTCAAGGATGCCCACCAGGCACTTGTGTGAGGGTGGAAAAGGAAGTAATACCATTACACAATAGTTCACGATGGAACCCACAACACATATATATACAACAATGACTCATTGAGTCAAGAATACATATATACAGTATAAAGATCCAATTCACCTTGAAAATGATACAACATTCGAGTACGGATAAGAAGCAAATTGGGCTAAGAGCTCTGAAGAATAACCAATGGCGTCCATAACCCTGCCTAGGCCAAGCCGGAAGGGTAACCCTGCTAACGATGTCGATCTCATACCTACTAAAACAAAAGGGGTGTCGACAAACGGCAAAGGAAAAAGGGAGCGGTCAGTACTGAGGCCAGTACATGGCGAGTCTAGAATTCCACGGCTCTTGCCTACATAGGTATGGTGGACTCAAGCGGCAGCGCAGGATGCACTAAACAATCGATAGAGACTCGATTCAACTATCGGCTATTAGAGAGGGATAAGAAAGACCTATTTGGATCCAACCTGATAGTAACACAAAACATACCCATCCTGGTACTCCCCCTCGAGACCAAATGAGGAAGTTAAACAAAGGAACGCACTCTATTGGCTGTTTTAGTCATTCCATTATAGTTGCAGCACTTACTAGTCAGATATGGATAGCATGAGTCACCCCGATATCATAAGAAGTGACCAGTTTTACTTAACCATTCCGTTGTAGTTGCAATACTTACTAGGCAGATACAATTAGACAGAGATATCCCAAACTTCCACCAGTTGTTGGCACTTTTATTATCCATTCCATTATAGTGAAGCTGATTACTAGTCATATGTTTAAGTCAAATTTACAACACTACTTTAGTTATAGTTGTCTAGGATCGAGATATTGTGCTCAAAGTCGTCCATAACCACGGACATGGCTTTCAAAACGAATTACCCTGTAGGGGTGCACAAATATCAACACACGCACGATCAACCTCGGAAAAACCAAATAAAAACCCAACGAGGCTTTCACGACAAACCAATCAAAGGATTCATAAAATATTTCAGGGGGCCACCCCACTAAGCTACCCGCAGCGAAGTTGGCCAGTTCCGAGACAGACCCGGGGTTTGTGTCGACGGCGGTAAACGACTAGGAAGCCAAAAGTGTGACTGGGCTTGTCGATACAGCGAAAATGTGTCATGATCCAAAACAGTACAGGTGCTCCACACATAATCGTAATCAAAGAAGTAAAACATGGCATAAGTACAGGATAGTAATAAAGCCCCAAACTAGTTTGTGGCCCAAAGAAATAAGGAATGAATCAAGCTCTAGCTAAGGGGATTCATGGTCCCACATGCGGATAGTGCGATAGTCAAGGAACAAGTATCAAGTACTTGGGACATACGGGACACAAGTGAGCGGTTAAAAACCAAATATTATCTATTACCCACCGGTGCCTCTGCATTAGTTATATCTATTCCCAGCATTTAATATCAAGTTGTAATTAAAGTCATGATGATCTCCACCATTAAGCATGTGCCAACCTTCCAACAACGATGGAAAAACAACGACGCGAAGCAGCACCTGAGTAAGCAACTACGACTCGCCAGGCCGACTATCTATCAACAATAGGTAATAGGATGTGTCCAAGGCAATATAGGGGCTGCAAGGAATATAAATGGTGCACGGAAACTAAAGCATCACAATACGGGTAGCAATAGATCAACAGGAGGAAGTAAACACTATAAATGCAAAATAGGTAGAAAGGGGTAGAATGCTCGCCTAGGAGACACTGCAGAAGATACATTATCTGAAGGACTTGTCGATACTCGCATCCACTCAACGGCCTAATTCGTGAAGAAGAAAAGCACTAAAATAAACACTGGATGCACTATTTAATACTATGGCAAAAGATCCAGCATGATGTATGTATGATGCATGCAATGCCTAATATGTGGTGCAATTAGGCAATATTAAGCGGAACTGGGGTCCCGATAATTAGTTAGAAGGTTCAAGTTATTCAGGTACCCGCAATTTAAATGTTGTCTTAACAAGGCAAAACATGGCATCGGTTTGCTACACAAATTTAAATGGAGCCATTATAAGACTAGAATAGCCTGCATATAGCTCCATATTTAATTTACATGAATCGTCAAAATACCACCAAACAAATGAATATGTATGCGAGTATGAAAAATTAATATGCAACACGATAGATATCATATATTATAAAAATATGGGTCTCGGATAGGGGTCACACATCAAGGTCCGAAGATCTTGGGCTCAGAGTGGTTTGGGTTCAGGACTGGTCTTCGGGGAGATCGGTCTTCGGGTCATCGGGTCATCGGGTCCGGGGTCTTGGCCATCTGATCCAGGAAGGAGATCTTGTCGAGGGTATTTGGGGTTTAGTCTTCGAATTCTCGAGATCAAGGGCGTCGGGGTCCATGCAGAAGATCCTGTCGAGCCACGTCACCGATGTACTTGTCTAACTTGTAGCTCTGATCCGTCGGGTGTTCTACTGCAACATCTCACCATAGTCCATCAACCGTCTGAGAACAACACATCGTCTGAGGAGCTGCATAGAGAAAACGAGCTCGAGCAGCAACAAGAACCTACGGAAGTAGTATCGCACGCTGGACGCAGGAAACGGTGGCAGACATGAGGCCGGGGCTCTTCTTGGGGGCGGCGGAACACGGGCTCTGGCGAGAGGGCCACGGGGCACAGACTGCAGGGTCACGCGGGGAAGGTGGATCCCGCAGCGACGGAGCTCCTGGTGGCGTCCTGTGCCAGGGATGCTCGCATTGGAGGCGGCTGAGGCTGGAAGAGAGGAGAGGCAGAGGGCAGCGGTACGGACGAGGATTCGCGCGTCGGCGGCGGCGGTCGATGGCCTTTAGGGCCGAGCGGCCCGGCGGGGACTCACAGGGCACGGCAGCACCAGACGAGGAAGACGGGGCTCATGGCTCAAGCGGGCGGCCGCGGAGGTTCTAGCCGACGGTCGTGTTGGCCTCAGCAAGGCGGAGGGCGCCTGGCGGAGGAGAGCAGGGCAGTTTGAAGCCCTACGGCGAGGAAGGTCATGGCAGGGTGACGAGCGGTAGGTGGGATCAGGAACGAGAGGAGGGAGCAGGGTCTTTGCGTGGGTGGGGTCGTGCGGAAATCCCAAGGGAGTTGCCGCACGTGATCGCGCGGGGTGGGGCCAAACCGCCAGAGTGGTTTTTGGGGGAGCGGGGCTGGCTGGTGCGACGCGACCGGGGTGGTGTGGTCGGTGGGTTGGGTGGGCAGTGTGGCAGGCAAGCGAGCGAGTCACGCGCTGCGCGCTGCTTCGCAGCAACGAGACAGGAAGGGATCCGGGCGGCTATCATGTACACGCGTACGTGGTGGTGTACGCGGGCGGCAGTGCAACGCTGCTGCGCGGTTGTTTGCGGCTAGTGGCGGCGGGTGGGGTGTGGCGGCTGGGTGGAGTTTGACTAGGGTTTGGTTGGCGGGGTAGTAGGCTGGCTGGCTGGGCTTTTAGGCCTGGCCGGCTGCCTCCCCTAATAAAAATGTTTTGTTTTATTTTTATTTTGTAAAACCTTTCGCAAACAGTTTTTAGACAAAACAAAATATCCGGAACAGGCCAGGGTTTTAATTTGAATTAGAGAAGGGAAGATAATAATTACAACATAAACTAGGCTTTTAGAAAAATAATTTTAGGCAAACATATGCATGATGATGACGATGCTCAAATGCAAAGTGGCATGATGACATGAGCATGTTGTCATGATGATGCACAACATAGTAAACAATCAAGCGATTTTCTAGTAGTGATTTAACGGGGGTGCTACATCCAGGCCCGAGACTGCAAACGGCTAAGTTATTGGTATGATTCGCAATTCTTCAGCTAGGACATTTGGTTGTCTTGCGTAAAAATGGCACCCAAGACATGTTTCTACCAACTTGTCGGCGTCCGCCTTGGTAGTTAACTAGTAGAATCCTTATCGGAAGGCCTTGGCCACCAACGATTGGGGAGCGACGTGATGCCTGCAATCTCCGAGATGTATTTCTCTATGGATGTCAATACCTTGCTACTAGGAGACGCATCGTAAGAAAACTCTTGTGGTACTTCTTTTATATTGTTGGCCGTCAATGATGATGTAGCCTTTCGCTCTACGTACTATTTGCCGGCTTTCGACTTTGTCGGTGGGCAAAGTTCCGTGTTGCAGATAATCCATGAATGGTTTTGTCCAGGCCGGAGAGGTCACTATTACTGAATGAACGAATGATTCCACTCTATCCGGGTTGTCGGGGTCCGCTCACTTCACGGATGGTGTCCGTAAATGCTCTAGGAAAACGCCTGGCAGAATTGGTCGATGAGTTGATCCAAGTTTTGACAATAGATTGGCCACCTTCTCCTCCCTTTTGACGTATTTGACTTTGTAGTCGTCGAAGCAATTGGCTATTTCGTATACTTCGTCCCAATATACCGCCATCATAGAGTTCCTCACATTCCAGGTGCCAGCCACCTGCTGGGCAACCAAGTCGGAATCTCCACAGCAAACTATGCGCTTGATGCCAATATCCTTGGCTACCCGAAGTCTGTGAATCAGGGCCTCATACTCCGCCATGTTACTGGTAGCATTGAAGTGGATCTGCCGGACGTATTGCAACTTCTCCCCTATTGATGATTGTAGTGATACACCAGCCCCCGAGCCGTTGATTACCTTTGATCCGTCAAAGTGCATGACCCAATATTCTGGCTCTGGTACAGGGGTATCTTCTGGCAGTTATGTCCAATCCGCAATAAAATGTGCCAATGCTTGAGATTTGATAGCGTCGCGTCTCTTGTAGGTGATTTCAAAGGCAAGAACTTCAATGTCCCACTTTGCCAGTCTTCATGTAGCGTCGTTGTTGTTGATGATGTCGGATAGTGGAGCTTTGCTCACTACTGTGATAGGGTGCTCTTGGAAGTAATGCCTTAGCTTCCGTGAAGCAAGGAAGACTCCATAAGCTATCTTCTGGTAGTGCGGGTAATGCTGTTTGGATTCCGTAAAGACCTCGCTTACATAGTAAACTAGTCGCTAAACTCCGTATCCGTGCGTCGGTGTCTTATGCTCCACCATAATGACGATGTTGATTACTCAGTTGGTTGCCACCATGTAAACTAATATAGGCTCCCTTGATACTAGTGCTGCAAGTATTGGTGCAGGGGAGAGTATTCTCTTCAACTCCTAGAGTGATGTGCCAGCCTTGTCCGTCCATATGAATTTGTCCACCTTCCTGAGAAACTTGTAGATCGGCATAGCCTTCTCTCCAAGTCAGCTAATGAATCGTCTTACTGCTGCTATGTAGCCTGTGAGCCTCTGTATGTCCTTCAAGCATGTTGGGCATTTGATGTCAAGGATGGCCTTGATTTTCTCCGGGTTGACCTCGATTCCAACAATTTGCTGAATGGCACCCCGAAGACGCACTTCTTGGGGTTAAGCATCATGTTGTACTTCTGAAGATTGTCGAAGGTTTCCTGCAAGTTGGCGATAAGGTCATTTGATTTATTTAACATTATCATGATGTCGTACACATAAGCATGTACGTCACGACCTATTTGGTCATGTAGGCAGTGCTGCATCGTCCGCTAGTAAGTAGCACCAGCTTTTTTCAGCCCAAAGGTCATCGTAACATAATAGTATGTGCCATAAGGTGTGGTGAACGAAGTGGCCAGTTGGTCCGGCTTTTGCATCTGGATTTGGTGGTAACCTGAGTAGGCATCGAGAAAACACAGAAGTTCCGAGACAGCCGTCAATTCAATGACTTGGTTAATGCGAGGCAAAGCAAACGGATCCTTCGGACATGCTTTGTTCAAGCCGGTGTAATCAACACACATTCTTAATTCATTGGTGCCCTTTTTGGGGACAAGTACAGGATTTGCCACCCATCGGGTGTGAATAACTTCTCAGCTAAAGCTAGCCTTAAGTAAACTAGCTAACTCTTTGCCTATAGCCCTTCGTCTTTCATCACCAAAGCATCGTAGAGGTTGTTTCACCGGTTTAGAAATAGGATGAATATTCAAGATGTGCTCGGCAAGTTCCCTAGGTACACCTTTCATGTCGGTAGGTTTCTAGGAAAAGATGTCCTTATACTCACAGAGGAGCTCGATGTGCGCGCTTTCCTATTTGGGATCCGGGTCTGTGCCAATGGTGGTGGTCTTGGAGGAATCTCCTTCAACAAGCTCCAGCTTCTTGGTCTTGATGGCGGCTTTGAATGCAGGTTCAATAGCAGTGATTTGCTTCTTTGAAGCCGGCATCTCTGAGGCATCGACCTGGCTTTGGATCTCCTTGAACTCCTCACCATAGAGGACCACTTCGGCGAAGGCGGATTTGCTGAGCTCGCTCTCCCGTGCCTTGGTGAAGCTTCCGTCAATGGTGATGTCGTTTGGTCCAGGTATCTTGAGATTATTGTAGACAAAGCATGGTCTTGCAAGGAAGGAGTGGAATATTTCGCGTCTGAATATGACGTGGTCCACGCTCTTGAAGGGCACCACTTCAAAGGTCATGTGTTCTTGGCGGTAATTGTTGACATTGCTAAAAGCGACCGGAAGGGTGATGTAGCCTAGGGAATTTGCTTGTCGGCTAGGGACAACGCCATGGAAAACGGTGTTGCTTTTCCTAAGCTAGGTCTTCATCAAGTTCATCTTATGCAGTGTATCCATGTACATGATGTTGATGCTGCTTCCACTATCCATGAGGCACTTGGTGAACTATGTGCCATCAATCAAGGGATTGATGACCATGGCATACTGGTTCTTTGTTGGGAGCAGATCTGGATGATCCTTCCTATCCCAAATGATTGGAATCTCTGATCATCTAACATACTGGGGAACCAGAGGAAGGGTAGCCATCAGTATACTCAGAGAGGTTTTCTGGGCCAAGGATAGTGTGGTAGACGTGGGCCTTCTTCTCGAAGGGTTTTTTCCCTTTGCCCTCGCCCTTGTCAGCAGACTTGGGTTCGACGTCTTCATCCATATCACTTGAATCCTTTGTCTCCTCCTCCTTTTTCTTCCCTTTGCCTTTTCCGCGGGGTTTGTTCTTCCGACTTTGCTTGTAGCCGTACTTAGGGTCTTCCTTGAGGTCATTGATAAACTTGCATTGGCGGTTGGTGTGGGTGGCTTTGTTGTTTGTGTCGAGGTGGACCAAACACGGCATATCGCGGTACTCTTCCTATGTTTGGGGAACGCGGGGCGCTGAGGGTGTAGAATCGCTCCTCTGCTGACCATGGCTAGCCCCATGGCCACGACCACGCTGTCCGCCTCCGCCTCTGCTAGCGAACATTGTCGCGACCATGTTGACTGCTTTCTTCTCTTCAGGTGGACTCTTCTGCTTGTTGTTATTGTTTTTTCTAGCCTGGGTAGGGATTGCTATTGCCGGCAACGATCCGCGCGCGTTGTTGATACCTTCGATCTGGATTACGGATGAATTATAGCTCTTTTTCCTTAGTAGACCTAGGTTTATCGAATCCTTGGGAAGCAGAAAGCGTAGTGAAATTACTTTAACGGACCTTCAGGAGTTTTATAATTGTTTTAGTGTTTTACCAAACCAAGAGTTTGCTGTCTTTTGTTTTTGATGATGATGGAGAGAGAGGGTCTAGGGCGTTCGGTTTCACCTATAGCTGTGCAATACATCTGATGGGAATAAAAGATAATAATAAAGTATCCATGTAATTGTTAGAGCAAGATAAATTATATGTGCGCAGTGCATCCATAATTGCTACTTCCTCCGCAACCTCTTATGGAAATAACCTACTAGTCTCATCCATAGAAGAAAGAGAACTAATGATATGCATAGTGACGTCACCATTAATCCCAAGTAAATCCCTCACATACAGCCAAACTACCCCTTCTGTCACTGGGGTTCCCAACCTACCGATTAGTCATTACTCATACTCCCTATACCTAGCTCAATCCTCACGGTCTTGGGTACCTGACAAGTCCTTAGATTGAGGCAAGAGAGGATACAATAATAATCGTGTCATACAAACTAATACATGATCCCATCTATGATAAATAACATGCACAAAAGCTACATGGCTAGGCCAAAGCACTTAGCCCAAGGTGAATTACACACACCTAGAGATGAAATCAACAATCATAAAAATTGGAATGGATATCATGAGATTGATAGAAAAAAGTCTTACAATGTCGCCAATTGAAGATGAGATATACTATTACAAGTGGTGGAATATGGCTATGGTGACGGAGAAGGGTTTGGAGATTAGATCTAAGTCTATTCCTCTGGTGGCTCTTCGGTGTTGTGGATGGAGTTTTGGGGGCAGCTGTTGATCAAAAGAGCTCTTGTTTCTCGTCACCCGAGGCCTCTTTATATAGGGGTCCCTTCACGAAAGTTGTTCTGTTTGACCTAGCAGTGTTGATGGCAACTATACTACCAGAACTATACGGCCATAATTTTATTCCCGCCGTATAGTTGGTTGTTAAAGCGTTTGTATGCACTTCACGACTCCTGGTTTCTTCGGGTTGTTGAAAATCTCGTATATTTGACTTTAATGTTGTGATTCCCATCATGAAACGTCATTATCTGTGCAGGGAAAAATAGAGAGAAAGGATTGCATACCCCTTTGATCATTAGGCATTAGTGGCTGGGTTTAGAGAGATATTTCATAAAAATATGAATAATATCCAGTTTAAATGTGGACGTAGATGGCTATATTTCATATCCATCAACCTCCCCAAGCTTAAACTTGATCGTCCTCGATCAAGAAAACCAAAATAAAAAAGGAACTCAGCATTGAAACTAAAATAACGAGATGATGATCTTACTCATGATTGGTAGTCTCAAGTTTCCTCCACTTTATAAATCTTAAAAACTTCAGCATAGATAGAGTAATGGAAAGCATATCATATAGGTTTTGATACATTCTTATAGCGCAACAAAATTATTGTTAACATGGATGATTCAAATGAGTAAACCTTATTCCATGTCATGTAATCAACTCATAGGCTTGCCTTTGAACAATAAAGTATAACCATGTAAAATTAAGAGTGTGAGAGTTTGTCATGAAAAACATATACACTAGAGTATCTCAATTATCCCACATCAATAAATCATGACTCTTCAATCACTACTTTTCTATTCATTGTCCATCAAGAATTTCTTAAGTAATTGAGAGCACGCCAAAGATTTTAATTAGTTTATCGAGCTATGATGGACACTTGTGGCATCACCAAGGTTTTGTTCCTTTTGTACAATGATTACTCATAACAGCTAGAGGAGTGATCCATCATGAACACAGCTACTCAGGAATGCAAAGAATCTTACCCATTATAGCATTGCTGCTACATATGTTTAATCAACTCATAGCCGAAATCTAGGAGTTTCCTCCATGAAGATCGTTCGTAGGCTAGCGGAGTTGTTGACATCCCATGAAGTTTGACACGCGGAAAGCTATATCATTCTTATGTTTCACAAGTCAAACTTTGGCATGCTAACAAAAACCGCTAAACATTAATTCAATTGAACAAATCCTTTTGAAGAGAGCTATCAAGTCAATCATTATTTTCGGTGGTGTTGAGTGTCTCTAGAAATAGGCCTTCAAGACTAAACACTACAACACCCAAGCCTTCAATTGTGAGAGTTTTTCTTATTACAATTGTTTAGCAATTTTTTAGGCAAGACTAGGTTAACTACAAGAGCTTGAACAAAACGCACCCAACTAAATACCCATGCAAACAAATTTTTACTATAATACAAAGACTCACTCCACCAATATAATATCTTATCATATACTACTAACTAGCATGGGTTTCTCAAACTTCAAAAGTGGGGAGTCTTATGGCATACCTCTCATGATTGGTTTCACTTCTCTCTTCCCTTTTGATTTGCTTCATGGAAACTCGAAATTGATAACTCTCCTGCAAATATGTGAAAGCCACAAGGAGAATAGAAAAGAAGAAAGATGGAATAGAAAGATAAATGGAAAAAATCTTTTTGTTGTTTTTAAGAGAGGGAATTAAAGAATAGAAATTGGCAGCAAAGCTCGGCTAGAAAATCTCGAAAGCAAATATAAATAACTAAAGATAAAGTGTTGGGGAAATAAACATGAGTGCTTATAAACTATAATTAAAAACATAACCTCGAAATAAATAAAAACAAATGAACGCCAAATAAAGATAATGAGGAAACCTCCCCAAGCTTAGGCTTTCGCAAACCCTTGAAATCATTGTGGTGGTGGGAAAAGTTGTAACTCCAGTTCACAAATTGAGTTGATAAATTACTAGTTGTTTCTCGGAGCTTCAAGGAGAGGTTTTTCATTCTCTCCAAAGTTCCTCCAGGTTCTTGGAAGTCTTGGTATGTCCCGAACCGGGTTGGTGGCTACTCCTCTTCTCGGTCCTCATCCTCATCCGGAATCTCCTCCTCCGGTTGGTGTTGCTCAACCTGCAAGTCATATAGCAAACGTCCTTCCTTGATAGAGAAAAGACCATTAGGCAAAGGAGTGGGATAGAGACACCCAGCTCCAGCAATATGCAAGTAATAAACAACACCTCTCCTAGTGAGCATTCCACAATCCTTTAAAGTAGAGAAACCAACACGTCGCTCACCTAGCACTGGTTGCAGCTCACCTAGGTTGATGCCTAGGGAAATGGCAAGCACGGTGATGACGCCTCCACCTCTGACTGGTCCTTGGCTTTGGGAGGATTGGTACTGTAGGTAGCGCACAAGAATTGCACCCAAGTTGAGTGAAAAGTTAGTGTTGTTGAAAGCAGCTTTTGCAAGGACTAAGGTGTCCTCCTCATTGAGTCTCGTGAACTCATTTAGTGCCTGCAAAGTGTTAGCAATAACATAGAACAAATAGCGAATTGCAGGATGTTGAATATTCTTTCCCTTGCTTACTCTAGAAGTGAAACTCATTCCATTATAATATTGTTCCAGGGAAGGGTCTAAGCCAGTAAAGGATGTGTGTAAGTCATTATCATTATTATTTGGAAAATTAAAACATTCGCACCATTCATCTAGTGATAGAGAATAAGTATTGTTCATAAGTCGGAAATAAATCATGTCCTCTCCATTCCATGCTCTAACGGTGCTTTGCAAAGAACTTAGGAATTCAAGAGTTAACCGGTGATAAGTAGGCACATCATTGAATACAAAGTTTTATAGCCAACCAGAGTGCAAAGTAAATTGAAGTCATTAGAAATACCGAGTTGATTCAATATAATGGGACAAGCCCACTTGGTTGCCTTCACTTGGATCCCGTGAAGGCAATTGAAGCTTCATGTTCCCTTCATGTATATTAATGAAAGCCTTAATAGTTCTTAAGAATGGACGACCTAATATAATAGGAGCAATGGCATATTTAGGCATGTCAACAATAACAAAATCTATAAGAGCAGGATAGCCTTTAATGTATACTAAAGTATTTTCTTTAATCTGTACATCTTGTTTATAGGTAGAATCTGCAAGATGTAATTTTAACTCGGTGATTTCAAAAGAGCCAAGATTTAACTGATTAAAAAGGCTTTTCGGAATTGTTAAAACGCTTGAACCTAGATCACAAAGTGCATCTATCTCATTGGACCCAATTTTAATCTTAATAGTAGGCTCAAATATATCATCAAGCTTCACATGTAATTTTTCAGCAATTTTCTTATATTCTTCCTCAAGCTCACATACCTTTATTGCTACCAGATTAACGACACCTGATTAACGACGCGTTGATACATAGCTTCATCATTTTCTTCACTTGCCGGAATCTTGATGTTGATCCTTTTCACAAGATCTTCAATGGTGTAACTTGGTGAAGGAGCATTACTATAATCAAGTTCTTCAGGCTCCTCCCTTTGGATTCTCATCATACTGAGGTCTTCAGTAGGATTGGACTCAACTTTACCTGCAAATTTATCTAGAATGAGAGTTTGACTCTCGGTTATCTTACCTAGCTGTGCTCAACAATCCTCGTTCTTTCTTGGAGGGCCTACAAATCATTCCTCAAACTTACAGCTTGGTTAGATAATGTACCAAGCATAGCATCATGGTTCTCCATTATTTTAAAAAGGATATTGTTTTGCTCATTTTGTTAGTCTATAAAGGACTTAAGTGTTTCTTGGAGACTACCATTACTTGTTCTCATATTATTATTAGAATTACCTGCAGGACTAGAATAGTGTTTATGAAAATTAAGATTATAATTCTTCTTCCAAGCAGGGTTATAATCATTACGAGCTATGAAGTATATTTCTTCCATATTTGTTTTTGGGATAGATCTTACCTAGTTTTCCTTACCTTTTACGGCTAATATGAGCTCATCTAGCTTAGCATTGAGTTCTTCATTTTCTTATGGTGAGATGGAGTTCACCTTCTTTGTGTTTGATCTACCCACATGCCACTAGGCATGGTTGTCTTGCATATTGTCTAGCAGCTCCATTGTTTTGGTAATATGTTTGCCCATAAATGTTCCTCCAGCTGCAGTATCAACCATAGACTTAGACACTGGGTTAAGAGCAGTATAAAATAAATGAAGGATTAACCAATCTTCCATCCCATGACTGGGATAGTTTCTCATGCATTCTTTCATCCTCTCCCATGCAAGCGCTAGTGGCTCTCACTCTTCCTTTCCAAAACTAGTAATATTATATCTTAGTTGCATAGTCTTTGCAGGTGGGAAAAATTTAGTCATAAATAAATAAGTACACTCCACCCATGATGTAATAGTATTTCTAGGCAAAGATAGCAACCATTATTTTGCTCTTCCTCTAAGAGAGAAAGGAAATAAACGCAATTTGATAACATCGGGGTCAACATCTTTTATGCGCATCATATCACATATTTCAGTGAAAGTATTCAAGTGCATACCTACGTCCTCAATAGTAGAGCCTCCAAATTGATTCTGTTGAACCAAACTTAAATAATGGGGCTTAATTTCATAATCATCAACAACAATTGATGGCTGAGTAATAGGAGTACACAAATAATCATTGTTGGGAGTTGCAAAATCCCCAAGCTTCTTTTCAACCATATTTCCTATGTTTTTGGGTTTTCTTAAACAAAGACTTATGATAGTAAAAAACAAGAAATTAAAGACTAACTATTTATTTTGGTTTTTCAAATAAAAACTGAAAGAAAACTAACAAAATTAAAAAAAAGAATTAAAACTAGCAAGGTTCCTACTAACCTCACTAGGGAAGCTATTGCTTCCCCGGCAACGGTTCCAGAAAAAGGGTTGATACCTTTGATCCGGATTACGAATGTAGTATAGCTCTTTTTCCCTAGTAGACCAAAGTTTATTGAATCCTCAGGAAGCATAAAGCGTAGTAAAGTTAGTTTAACGGACCTTCGGGATTTTTAGAAACCTTTTTGTGTTTTACCGGGCCAAGATTTTGCTGTCTTTTGTTGTTGTCGATGATGGTAAGAGAGGGCCTAGGGGCTTCGGTTTCACCTATAGCTGTGCAAAACATCTGATGGGAATAAAAGATAATAATAAAGTATGCATGTAATTGTTAGAGCAAGATAAAATATATGATGGACAGTGCATCCATAATTGCTATCCCCTCGACAATCGCTTATAGAAATAACCTACTAGTCTCATCCATAGAAGAAAGAGAACTAATGATATGCATAGTGATATCAACATTAATCCCATGTAAATCCCTCACATACAGCCATACTACCCCTTCTGTCACTGGGGTTCCCAACCTACCGATTAGTCATTACTCATACTCCCTAAACCTAGCTCAATCCTCGGGGTCTTGGGTACCTGACAAGTCCTTAGATTGAGGCAAGAGAGGATACAATAATCATCGTGTCATACAAACTAATACATGATCCCATCTATGATAAATAGCATGCACAAAAGCTACACGGCTAGGCCGAAGCCCTTATCCCAAGGAGAATTACTCACACATAGAGATGAAATCAACGATCATAAACATTGTAATGGAAATCATGAGATTGATAGCAAATAGTCTTACAATGTCGCCAATCGAAGATGAGATCTACTATTACAAGTGGTGGAATATGGCTATGGTGATGGAGAAGGGTTTGGATATTAGATCTAAGTCTATTCCTCTAGAGGCTCTTCGGTGTTGTGGATGGAGTTCTGGGGGTAGCTGTTGATCGAAAAGAGCTCATGTTTCTTGTCGTCGGAGGCCTCTTTATATAGGGGTCCCTTCATGAAAGTTGTTCTATTTCACCTAGCGGCGTTGATGGAAACTATACGACCGGAACTTTACGGCTGAAATTTTATTCCCGCCGTATAGTTGGTCATTAAAGCGTATGTCTCCACTTCACGACTCGTGGTTTCTTTGGGTTGTTGGAAATCTCGTATCTTTGACTTTAATGTTGTGATTCCCATCATCAACCGTCATTATCTATGCAGGCAAAAATAGAAAGAAAGGATTGTATACCTCTTTGATCATTAGGCATTAGTGGCGGGGTTTAGGGAGATATTTTATAAAAAATATGAATAATATCCAGTATAAATGTGGACGTAGATGGCTATATTTCATAGCCTTCAGTCGTCATTAGCAACGGCAAACTCGCTAGCCATGGCGATCATTGCATTGAGGTTGAGCTCGTTGTTGTCTTACTTGCGCTCAACCGTATGTTGGAGCAATGTCCCCTTCTCCAGACCGTCGATGAAGGCGGACATAGCGGTTTGTTCATGCACCCCCGCGCATGAATTTTTCATATCCAGCCAGTGGGAAAGGTAAGCACAAGAGGATTCATCCTTTTCCTGTACACATCGATGTAGGTCTTTGACAGTGTAGGGATGTTTGTACGTACCCTCGAAGTTCTTAGTGAACGCATCATGCATGTCCAACCAATTGCATATTGATTTCTCCGGTAATTCGTCAACCCATTGTCGGGCGGTGCTAGTGAGCATAAGTGGTAGTAACGTAACGGCGACATTAGGGTTTCCCCCTGCGATGTGAATCACTTCGTTGTAGTCCTGCAACCATGTGGCTGGCCTGGCAGTGCCATCATAGGGCTTGATAGTCTTGTCAATCCGGAAGCCCTTGGGGTAGGTTGTGGCCCGTATTACTAGTCCAAAAAAACGTGGCCCAAGGTATGGGATCTCCCGTGCTTCTTGGATCTTGTCCAGTCATGAACATGTGTCATACGGCTCTAGTTGCTTCCCTTTTCCATCGTGGGGAGGGGAGTTGTGGTGCGATCTATGGGATCTGTCGTGTCCTCCGCCATGATGGCTACTGGGTGGCGATGGTGGCGGTGGGTTAGCCTTCTTGATGCTCCCTCCCTATGACTCCTCATGCCTATCGCGGTTGGTTGTCGGATATGGTGCTTCCTTATAGGATCTGCTCCTGTGTCCTTCAATGCCGCTGCGCTCACCGGCATGCCAGGGTTGCTCGTGCAGGTCGCGTATAACAATACTGAACTGGGGATGCCTAGGAGGTGGCATGCTTGTGCGGTGGCGTGGCCGTGGTTCCTCATGATGCCGGGATGGCGGGGGTGACGGTGATCGATGAGGGCGAGCCTTTTCTCCGTGGTTGAAAGATATGGGTATGGCATCAGTCCTGTTGTGCGCATCCCTCCGTCTTTGCTCCGTGGAGCCTGTATGGGATCCCTCGTAATGGGGAGATCTTGGCCTTCTGTAGCTATTTAGGGTTGACTGACAAAGCCCCGGGTTGGACTCAAGCCTCTACGAGGTGGCCTTTTCCTATTGCTTGCATGCCTTGGCAACGAGGTCGTACACATGAGCAACTGCTTCTGGCGACCTGTCCTATTCGAGGAGGGTCTTGGCTACGACAATGTTGAGGATGGGAGTTGGCATTTCTTGCCTCCCCTCTGAATCAATGTATGGGGTGTCTTTTGCCGGTTTGGTTCCGTCATATCCCAAACCTGTGCCGAATTCTAGGGTCCTCGACAACGTGAGCTGTTGCTTTCTTTCCCTTGTGCTTAAGTATCAACTACTTGTACTCAGCCTCCATAGCTCTTATCGCCTTGATAGATTGTTGTGCCTTAGCCATCTCTTTGTCTAGCTGAGTGCCCTGTTCTATAATGCACTTGGCCTCCGCTAGGATTTCTGCATGCTTCTCATCAAGCTCCGTAATGCTCTAGATATGAGCGATGGTAATGGGATCAACGAGGAGTGTGACGTATATCGCCTTGTTGGTGGGAGTAACCAATGGGTTGCCAGCTACAGACATTGACGGTGGTGGTGGCAGTGGATTTGTTTGCTTGGAAGTACTGGGGCCCGTGGTGAGCTCCTGCGCCTACTGCGGGCGGATAGCCGGAGGAGGCATGGCCTTGGCCGAAGCCGAAGCCGGAGGCTCGGCGGCGTTCTTTGCCGCTGCCGCTCTGGTAACCGCAGGTGTGGGCGACGCTCTCTCATGTTCCGCTTCATGTTCATCTTCTTCCATCACCCTCTCGATAGCGACTAGCACCTGGTGGGATATGTTGGTTTTCTCGGCACGCTCCTCCTTCTCGATCTCGTGCTCGATCTCCCTCATAACAGCATCGTATTCCTCTGAGTTAGCATCCGAGCCGCCGCCATTCATGTTGATGTTGGCGTATAGCGTGTCAAGGAAGGAGTCAGAGTTGGCTTTAGTGTTGTTGACGACAAATCTGGAGGGTGATGGAGGTGGTCCATTTTTGTTGCTTCCTCCGGCTTCAGGCCTAGGCATAGCTTGAGTGTTCTCCTCGGCGTCTGCGTATTAATTTAAAATTGCGACCATCTCGCCAAGGGTGAGAGGGCCTGCGGCCTGCCGTCTTCGGAGTGAATGCCACGGGAGCGTTCTGAGCATGAGCCCTTCCACGAAGTGGTAGACAAGTTCATCAGCACGGTCAGCCTCCAGGGTTTCTCTTACCCTCATCCACCTGGCAAGTCATTCACAAAGGGATTGCCCTTCCCTCTGAACGCATCTGGCCAGATCGAAGATGGTGATGATGCCAACAAAGTGTGACCTTCGCATCTCTAATGATCGGGGAAGCCAAGAGGATTTGCGGGGTCCTTCCACTGTTATATCCTGTACAGGGGCGGTTTCGGTGGGCCTTGAATTTTCCTGACCTGAGCCGCCATACTCTAGAGAGAGGTACGGCCCAGATTCTTCCGCCAACGTATCCTGCCCGTAGGTGGTCCGTGCGGGCCTTGACGAGTTTTCGACTTACTAGGAGCTAGGAACTGAGTCAGTTTCTCCGATGAAGATATGGACGTCTCCGAAGGGGATGACGGAGCAGCGCTTAGGGTTCGTCTTTGCTGGCACCCAGAACTCGTCGCGAGGGACGATCAGAATGTTTCCAGACAAGAGGATGTGCCCGATTTCCACGATGTCGTCGATCCCCACGAAGAGCTTGGACCTCTCCAAGTGTAGAGCTCAAAGCGCATCCTACCCCATGGTAGGCTAGAACTGTCGTGGTATTGCCGACGAGTACACCATGGAGGGGTCCTCATAGAGCATGTTTAGGGATATGGAGTAAGGGCAAGAGTTGGCGGGTACGAGGTAACACAACTTACTCAGGTTCAAGTCCCACAACGCTGGTGGAACTCTACTGCTGCTACAAATCACTATAATGGCAATACACCAAGTTACAGAGATCGGTTCTCTATGCGAGGTGTTGTACGTTGGATACCCCAGTCGTATGAATCGTGTCCTAAAGGCCCCCATAGGTCTGGTTTATAAATACAGCAAAACCTAGGGTTATAAGGAAAAGACCTTGTCGGACATGGTAAAGAGTCCTACACTAATACAAACTAGTCTTCGTGTCTTATACTCCAAGGCTCTGAGTAT
This sequence comes from Avena eriantha, assembly GCA_910589775.1. NCBI lineage: Eukaryota > Viridiplantae > Streptophyta > Magnoliopsida > Poales > Poaceae > Avena > Avena eriantha. The sequence continues at coordinate 205,738,747 of OU342740.1, forward strand.
GTCAGTGACTCCTGCGTAGCCTCCTTTATCCGGCATAGGCCACCCTTCTGGATCCGTCTAACTAGGTCGCCCAATAGGCCATGTGACATGCTACCAACTGTGGGCCACCTGGGTTAGCTGGATTAGAGACATATTATGGTGATACCCATTTGGCATATCCCCAATAAGAACACATGAAATGACTCTAGGGGTTCAATGTGTCAAACCATGGTCACAGAGACCAAAACACACATAGGAAAGCAGCTTCCACATTGCATGTTGCACTAGTGTGATAGAAGTTACATCACAGAATCCACTGGAGTGTTTGTTGTCATGTGGAGCAATGTGGTTTAGGCAAAACACACATGCAATGACTCTTGGGGATCAATGTGTCAAACCATGTACACAGAGACTAAAATCACATAGGGAAGCAGCTTCCACATTGTATGTTCCACTAGTGTGACAGAAGTTGCATCACAAAATACACTTGATTGTGTGTGGTCATGTGGATCAATGTGGTTTTGCAAAAGAACACATGCAATGTGGTCATGTCGATCAATGAATCTAATGGATCAATGTGGTTTAGGAAAAGAACAAATTCAATGACTCTCGGGGGTCAATCTTTCAAACCATGGTCACAGAGACCAAAAACACATAGGAAAACAACTTCCACATTGCATGTTGCTCTATTGTGGCAGAAATTGCATCAAAGAATCCACTAGAGTGTGTGTGGTCATGTGGATCAATGTGGTTTAGGAAAAGAACACATGCAGTGACTCGAGGGGATCAATTTGTCAAACCATGGTCATAGACACGAAAAACACATAAGAAAGCAGCTTCCACATTGCATGTTGCACCAGTGTGACAGAAGTTGGATCACATAATCCACAAGAGTGTGTGTGGTCATGTGGATCAATGTGGTTTTGGCAAAGAACATTTGCAATGTGGTCATGTGGATCAATGTGGTTTAGGAAAAGAACACATGCAATGACTCTTGGGGATTAAGGTGTCAAACCATGGTCATAGAGACCAAAAAACATAGGAAAGGAGGTTCCGCATTACATGTTGCACCAGTGTGGCAGAAGTTGCATCAGATAATCCACTAGAGTGTGTGTGGTCATGTGGATCAATGTGGTTTTCGAGCAGAACACATGCAATGACTCTATGGATTATTGTGGTTTAGGAACAGAACACATGCAATGACTCTGGGGATAATGTGTCAAAGCGTGGTCACGGTGACCAAAAACACATAGGCAAGCAGATTCCACATTGCATGTTGCACCAGTGTGACAAAAGTTGCATCATACAATCCTCTGGAGTGTGTGTGGTCATGTGGATCAATGTGGTTTAGGCAAAGAACACATGCAATGACTCTAGGTGATTAATTTGTCAATCCATGTTCACAGAGACCAAAATAACATTAGAAAGAAGCTTCCACATTATATGTTGCACTAGTGTGATAGAATTTGCATCACAGAATCCACTGGAGTGTGTGTGGTCATGTGGATCAATGTGGTTTTGCAAAATAACACATGCCGTATTGTCATGTGGATCAATGACTGTAGTGGATCAATGTGGTTTAGGAAAAGAACAAATGCAATGACTCTATGGGATCAATGTGTCAAACCATGATCATAGAAACAAAAAACACATAGGAAAATAGCTTCCACATTGCATGTTGTACTAGTGTGGCAGGAGCTGCATCAAAGAATCAAGTAGAGAGTGTGTGGTCATGTGGATCAATGTGGTTTTGCAAAAGAACACATGCAATATTGTCATGTGGATCAATGACTCTAGTGGATCAATGTGGTTTAAGAAAAGAACACATGAAATGACTCTAGCGGATCAATGTGTCAACCCATGGTCACAGAGATCAAAAACATATAGGAAAGCAGCTTCCACATTGTATGTTGCACTAGGGTGACAGAAGTTGCATCACAGAATCCACTGGAGTGTGTGTGGTCATGTGGATCAATGTGGTTTTGGAAAAGAGTACATGCAATTTGATCATGTGGATCAGTGACTCAAGTGGATCAATGTGGTTTAGGAAAAGAACAGATGCAATGACTCTAGGGGATCAATGTGTCGAACCATGCTCATAGAGACCAAAAACACATAGGAAAACAGCTTCCACAATGCATGTTGTAGGAGTGTGGCAGAAGTTGGATCACATAATCCACTGGAGTGTGTGTGGTCATGTGGATCAATGCGGTTTAGGAATAGAACACATGCAATGACTCTAGGGGATCAATGTGTCGAACAATGGTCATAGAGACCAAAAACGCATAGGAAAGCAGCTTCCACATTGCACGTTGCACCAGTGTGGAAGAGGTTGCATCACAAAATCCACTAGATTTGTGTGGTAATGTGGATCAATGTGGTTTAGGAAAACAACACATGCAATGACTCTAGGGGATCAATGTGTCAAACAATGGTCAAAGAGACCAAAACCACATAGGAAATCTGTTGGGAGGATACCCCCGGGTAGGGTAACACCCCATAAGGGCCGAGTTAGCCGGGGTACGGCGCGGTCAAAGCAAGTGCTGATCGGGTCACCTCAAGGAAGGCCGAATCACGGTGTGACCCGGGCCATGGATCATCTCCTTGACTATGGTCCGGTCGGCATAAGATTTATGCCGGCCCTATGTATCTGTTTTGCAGGTAACTTGGTAAGCCGGATTAGGTGTATGCTAGCCGGAGTATCTTAGCTTCCAAGAGAACGAATCCCTTGCTGGTCAAAAGTGGCTTTATTAGCTGTAACATGAGCAAAGCAAAGTAAAGAAGAGGACCAGCAGGTCAGGGGCGACCAAGGTGACGTGGGCAAAGCCGGATGACATAGCCCGTGTCTGGTGACGCCAAAAGACAAGGATTACACTTGTGGGTTACGTCGAAAGCCCGGACGCGTCATTAAAGATAATAAAGAAGCAGCTGCTTTAGGAAAGGAGCATATTCGTAGAATATGCTGCCACCTGTGCCCTAGAATTGTAACCCGGGCTTCCCTATATAAGGAGCACCGGGGCCTCCATAGAAGGGGCCGGTCGATCAATCATTCTCTGTCTAAGGTAGAACACTAGGGTTACTTCGTAGGGAGTAAGAGACACCGTCTCCTTCTTGCTGAGAGCCTCAAGTGATTTTGTAAACACCATTGATAGAGGAAATGCAATAACTTCCGTGCGTGGAATCACCACGCTCTCCCTCCCTGGATTCCCCTAGCACTCATTGGCCCCATCTTTAGCCTATCCATGGCATCTGTCGTGCCACCACCACGACAATTGGCGCCCATCATGGGGCCAGCGGTGCTAGCATGGGTGAAAATTCAGACGAGAAACTTCTCCAGCACCGGCGAGCGTGTCGTCTCCGGCTTGGTTCAGCGCTTTGGAGTGCTAGATTATGTCAGTAACAATGTGAGAAGCTTCAGCAAGCACCCTCCACCGTGCAACGGCGTCTTTATCAGGCTTGGCACGCACAAGATCTACGCTGGCATGGACGAGACCTGCGTTCATCCGCGGCACATCGTCGAGGGAGGCGAGCCACCTCTCAGCGCAGCTCGTGGAGTGCGTATCAGTCGCCCCACTAGCTGCGTCGAGGTCCTGATGACCATGCCAGACGCGGGACCAAGCAAAGATCCGGTGCCAGAGCCAGAGGTAACTCCAAAACAGACCAGGTCTAGGTTTCCTCCGCTAGAAAGGCGAGAGAATGTGCTCCAGCAAGCAATAGATAGCCTAGCAACGCCAATAGCACCAGTGGTAGATCTGGCTCTGGCACAAGCTGAGTTAGAGGACACTAGGCGGAAAATGTTAGCTGGGGCAAAGAAGGTAGCAGAGCTGCATCAGTCCTTGAACATCACCTTGAGAGAATATGCTAAGTCAAACCTCATAGATGGAGTGAATATCCGGGGCAGGAACCTGATCACTGAGATTGACAAGGAGTACGAGCCTAGGAGTCGGGTCAGACAACCATGATAGTAACAGGAGGGTTGGATCGGTACAGTACCCCGGCAAAGAACCTTAGGGCAGCAAATGCGGCCGCGTCTGAGTTAGAAGGTTTAACCGAAGAGGCCCGACAAAGGAAGCAAGAGAGGGTGAATCACTTGTTGATAGTTGCATGCCAGCAAAATGAAGAAATAAACAAGGCAAACCCGGTGCCTCTAGGAGCCTCACAGGTGGTACATTCAGCCAGAAATAACCCGGCGAGATCCAGAGGAGCCGCGTCATCTTCGGGTCATAATCCCAGGAGAGAAGAGGTAGTGGACTCCGGAAGAAGAGATAAACAGATGGTTCCTTATGACCCAGTAAGGGATGGAAAAGGCAAAGCAGTGCAAGCTGATGAAGATAGGCACAGTACTAGTCGAGGTGTGGCTGCCCGAGATAACCGTGACCAAGGCAATGCCGGTCAAAGAAATTTTGCCAACGGCAATGCCGGACAGCGTGACCCCGGGGAAAAGGGAAAAATTTACCTCGGACACAGCAACAACGTGCAACTCGGCAAGAGGGGAACGCGGGACAAGCAGCAGCATAACGAAATGCTCGTCCGGATCAGGAACGATACAATGATGGTTATTCGGCTATGGTCAACAACGGATATCCCAGACAGGATCACCACATAATGGGATCAAGGATGGGAAGCAGGAACTTGCAGCCAAATGATGCGAGGCTGAAATTGGATAGGATTTATAGGTCGGAGCAAATAGAGATACAAGGTCCACCGGGTCCAGCGTTCTTTGGGCCCCGAATCATGAACGAGCCACCAATGCAAAATTTTCAGCTGGCCAGAGGAACCCGAACTTACGATGGTAGTACCAGGCCAGAAGATTGGCTGATTGACTATGCCACAGCAGTCAAGATCGCAATAGGAAACTTGAGATGGGTGGTAAGGTATGTGCCACAGATGCTCGAAGGACCAACGCGAGTTTGGCTGAACAATTTTCCACCAGGGAGTGTCAACTGTTGGTTGGATTTCCAAGAGATGTTCGTTAGTAACTTCTCGAGCACGTACAAGAGACCCAACAGGCCACAGACCCTTACATTACAAGAGACCCAACAGGCAGAGACCGAATGAGCCAGATAGAGATTTCCTGACTCGGTGGTGCAATGTGCGAAACTCGAGCGAGGGAGTAATTGAATCACAAGCTATTGCATGGTTCGCTCAGGGATGCAGATATGGAAGTATGTTGTGGTAGAGTTTATAGCAAGACATGCCAACCACCCTAGCAGAAACAATCCGGATCGTAGATTCGTATGCTTTGGGAGATCCAACGCAACCCTGGCTAATGTCTAGCGAAGCAAACGAGGAGTACTACGGCCGAGATGGCTCCGGATGGTCAAGAAGGAATGATTTTTGAGGAAAGAGAAGGGATGAATGTCCGGATTACCGATATAACTTGCAACAGGTTACAACAGTGGACTAGGATCAATACAATGCCAGAGCCAGTCAACGACACAAAACTGGAGGGCAAAACTAGCAGCAGAAAAATGAGGGGAAAAAACCTTGGACCGCGGAGCAGAAAAAGCAATGGCAGGAACGAAAGGATAGGCCGTGGTATACGTTTGAATCCATGCTAGATCAGCCTTTCAAATTCCATACGTCAAGCCCGAATAGCCTAGCGAATCATACAACCCGACTATGTGAATGGATGAGGAAATTAGAGCAGGGAAGTTCGGGGAATGCTCAGGCACCTCGGAGCGAAGCACCTAGAAATGAAGCACCTCGGCCACTGTTACTGACAGGGGGAAATGGACAGCAACTGATGCTACCACCGCCTCCACCGAGGTATGAAAATCAGGAAAGAAGGGATGCAGTACATCAGGTAGACAATAGCCAGCAACAAGGTCGAGGTTACAACGGGAATGCGGGAAGAAATGAGTACAGGGAACATCATCAAAGCTACTGTGTGTTCACCACTGAAGAGAATGACCGGAAAAGATTGCAGCACTAGCATATGGAGGTGAACGCAGTAATGCCAGCAATACCGAGATATATGCCCTGGGCGGATCAAGAAAATACATGGAGTATCAAGGATCACCCAAAGATCATGCCAAGCCCGGGAAACTATGCTTTGGTCCTGGATCCGACGTTTATCGGGACGAGTCTCAATGTAAGGTTTTCCAAGGTACTTATGGACAATGGCAGTAGTATCAATATTATGTACAAGGATACCATGCACAAGTTGGGAATAACAGAGAACATGCTGCAAGCAACGAGAACCACATTTCATGGCATTGTGCCAGGTATTTCCTACGAACCAATTGGGAAGGTCCGGGTTGACGTATTGTTCGGCACCAGAGATAATTGCCAGACTGAGAATTTGGAGTTTGAGGTAGTGAACCTGGAGAGCGCTTACCACGCGTTACTCGGCAGGCCAGCGCTGAACAAGTTCATGGCAACTACCCACATCAGCTACCTTAAGATGAAACTGCCCCGGCCAAGGGGCATGATAACCGTATTAGGGGACTTCCGGTGTTCAATCGAGTGCACCTCAGCCGGGTCTAACTTAGCCGAATCACTCGTGATAGCTCAGGAAAAAAGGAAGATACTAGAAGTGGCAGCATTGGCTCAATCCGCGCATCAGCATATGTCGGCCCTAACCAACCCGCACGAGAGCGTATCATTCCAAGCAACTAAGGACACGAAGAAAGTGCCAATCAACGATCAGTTCCCATAGCGCACAATAACCATTGGTGCCGGGTTAAGCAACAAATAAGAAAGCAAGCTCGTCAACTTCCTCCGTGAGAATCGAGATATCTTTGCTTGGTCTACTCAGGATCTGCAAGGTGTACCGAGGGAGTTGGCTGAGCACTCATTGAACGTGAGACCCGAGGCTAAGCCGGTGAAGCAACCACTCTGGCGTTTCTCCGAAGACAGGAGGAAAGTCATTGGAGAAGAAATAGCTAGGCTCTTAGCTGCCAGATTTATCATGGAAGTACTCTACCCGGATTGGCTTTCTAATCCGGTGCTAGTGGAGAAAAAAAGATGATCCGAACGTAGTTGTGGTATGGAGCATGTGTATTGATTACACGAACCTGAATAAGGCGTGTACCAAAAATCCATATCCACTCCCTAGGATAGACCAAGCCATAGACTCAATGGCCGGATGTGAACTGCTGTCATTCATTGATGCATATTATGGTTTCCACCAGATACCCCTGAATCCGGATGATCAAATAAAAACTGTGTTTATTACCCCGTATGGGGTTTCTTGCTATCGCACTATACCGTTTGGATTATGTAATGCAGGAGCAACGTACCAACGATGCATGCAAAAATGCTTACATGATCAGATAGGTTGGAATGTGCAAGTCTATGTGGATGATGTCGTAATAAAGACCAAGGAAAGCAATACGCTCCTTGAGGATATCCGACAGACATTCGCGAACTTGAGAAGGTTCCGAATGAAGCTGAACCCGGAGAAATGTCCCTTTGGCGTACCCGCCGGAAAGTTACTCGTTTTTTGGTGTCTAGACGTGGCGTTGAAGCTAACCCGACGAAAATCCAGGCCGTAGAAAGGATGGAACTGCCAAAATGCCTTAACGATGTGTAAAAGTTGACTGGTTGCCTGGCATCGTTAAGTCGGTTCGTATGTCGGTTGGGAGAGAAGGCCTTGACCCTCTACCAACTAATGAAAAAGGCAGACAAGTTCACCGTGACGCCACAGGCGGATCTTGCATTTCGAGAGTTAAAAAAGATGTTATCTACTGTGCCAATCCTAGACGCACCACTACCTAAGGAGCCAATGTTGCTCTACGTAGCCGCGACCAATCGAGTCATAAGTGCAGTAATCGTAGTGGAGCGTGAGGAGGAAGGAAAGTCAGTGCAAAGGCCGGTGTATTACCTGAGTGAAGTATTATCAACTTTGAAACAGAACTATCCTCACTATCAAAAGATGGCATACGGCGTATATATGTCGGCCAAGAAACTCAAACACTATTTTGAGGAACACCCCATAAAGGTGATATGTGAGGCACCCATCTCGGAAATCATGAGTAACAAATACGCAAGCGGCCGGATAGCAAAGTGGGCTATCGAGTTAGCTCCCTACGCACCACAGTTTGACAGAAGGGATGAGATCAAGTCACAAGCTGTGGCGGATTTCTTTGTGGACTGGGCTGAAATGCAATAGGAGCCACCCTTGCCGGACTCCAATTATTGGCAAATGCACTTCGATGGATCAAAACTGAAAGATGGGTTCGGCGCTGGAGTAGTGCTTACCTCACCCAAGAAGGATCAACTGAAATATGTCCTTCAAATCCACTCCAGTGCCTCGAATAATGTGGCGGAGTACGAAGTGTTGGTGCATGGTCTCAAAGTGGAGAAAGAAGTAGGGATACGTCGGATACAATGCTTTGGAGATTTAGACTTGGTGGTGCAGCAAGTGTTTGGAAATTGGGATGCCCTGGATGCTAACATGGCCCTATACAGGTTCCATCTTCAAAAGATAAGCGGGTTCTTTGAAGGATGTGAATTCCATCACATACCCCGGATTGAAAACAAGGCGGCAGATACGCTATCTAAGTTGGGCTCGTCCCGAAAAGCAATCCCGCCAAATGTTGCCTTGGAGCACCTGAGAAAACCATCTATCACACCATCACCCGAATCAGATTCCATTTATATCCCGGCACTCTCCGGCTCTGGAGCTGCAACTATGGAGATAGAATGGGGAAGAACCTCAGCAAACCCGGGGACTTCCTCAGCTAACCCGGCATGAGTTATGTTGGTGGATGCAATGGAAGTTGATGATGAACCATTTCCCGTCCGGACTGTACCAACTTGGGCAGAGCCAATTTTTGATTTCCTGAAAGAGGCAATCTTGCCGGATGATGAAATAAGTTCAAGGAAGATTTAGATAAGGGCAAAGGCCTATACAATTATCAATGTCAAACTATACAAAAGGAGTGTGACATCAGAACTGCAACGGTGTGTTGATCCGGAGGAAGGACTTGACATACTCCGGGATATTCACCAAGGGGAATGTGGCCACCATGCCTCCTCAAGGGCCTTAGTAGCAAAAGCTTTCTGGCATGGATTTTATTGGCCCGGTGCTTTGGAGCAAGCAGAGGACTTGGTGAGAAAATGCAATGGTTGTCAAAGATACGCCACGGAAACACACCTACCAATGTTGGAGCTGAAAACTATCCCCATTGCATGGCCATTTGCTTTATGGTGCCTGGATGTGGTAGGACCATTTAAGCCAGCCAAAGGAGGAATGACCCATATGCTGGTCATGGTGGACAAGTTCACCAAATGGATTGAAGTGAAACCAATTCGGAAATGTGATGGGAGATAGCAGTAAGATTTCTCAAGGATATAATCCTAAGGTACAGCTATCCCCATAGCATCATAACTGATAATGGGACAAATTTCGCTGAAGGAGCGTTTGCGAGGTTCTGCCGAGAAAAGAAGGGTTAGTTGTCGCCTCAGTCGCCCACCCCGCATCGAACGGGCAAGTGGAAAGATCCAACAGACTAGTATTGTCCGGTAAAACCCCGGCTCATAGAGCCGTTGCAAAGATCAGTGGGGTGCTGGATAGAAGAACTACCAGCGGTACTATGGAGTTTGAGAACAACTCGTAATCGATCAACAGGCTATATGCCATTCTTTCTGGTATATGGGGCAGAAGCTGTATTACCAACTGACATAGAGCATGATTCGCCAAGAGTCACCCAATACACAGAAGCTGAAGTGCGCGAAGCCTGCCAAAATGATGTTGATCTGCTGGAAGAAGCGAGAGATCTAGCCTTGTCCAGATCCGCCATATATCAGCAAAATCTCCGACGCTATCATAGCCGGAAAGTAAACCCCTGAGTTTTCTGGGAAGGAGATTTGGTACTACGGCTAATAGAGCGCATTGCTGGCATGCATAAGTTATCCCCCCATGGGAGGACCTTTCATTGTGAGCAAAGCCTTGCGCAATGATTCCGACTATCTTATTGATGCACAGCCCCAGGAAAAGAACAAGGCAGGCAGGTCCGGAGAAGAATCCAAACGACTGTGGAACGTAGCACTGCTTCGTCCTTTCTACACCTAAGAGGTGAATGTATCCGAGCTACTCATATGTCGGTATGTATGTTGGCAATGAGCTTATCAATAAAAACTTTGCCACCCTGAGCAGAGACTCGGGGACTACTTTAATGCTTTTCTAGTTTTCGTATTTCTATGTCGGCAGGGTTAAGTCGCTTATACCTTAGTTGGGTTAGTAATGTGTAAGCACCAAAAACCTAACTCTTCGACTTTGCTGCTGTCCAAGACGAATTGGCTTCATGGAAAGCAAGAGAACAAGTTTGGAATGGCAAAGCACATGAAAAACGACTAAGGGAAAGAGCTTAAGCGGGCCGACATTGGTTTTTGAATAACGCTTAGTTTGTTCGGATCACTAAAACACCGGGCCATTTTGAGCTAATATCAAGGTTTCAAGTATTGTTAAGTCAATTTTTTTGAACCTCGGACTCGCAAGTCGAAAAACCGAATTAATGTAGACGCAAGCCGAGTCAAAAATTGGGGGAACAAGAAAATGAAACTCGGGTACTTTGCCCACAATAATCCGGAAATAAAACTTAGTTCAGAACATAAAATTGTAGCACAACCAAACCATAGTATTTAAATACAGCTATGCCCGGCATTCTGGGGATCTGATAAATATGCCAAGTGTTTTTCAAGGAGCAGGAGCAGCAGACGAATCATCTGTCGAGCAGGGAGGTACTCCGGAGTGTGGGGGAGGAGCACTAGCTTCGGCTTCGTCCTCCAGGTTAACCTCACTATCCTCCGGGTCTTCAGCCTCGTCGCCCAGTTGGGAGCCCTCGCTCTCACTCCCTTCCTCTTCTGCACCAAAGACAACTTCGTCATCAACAACATCAAGATAACTTGGCCCCTCATTCCAAGCATGGCAAAAGGAGTGCTGGATAAGCTTCTTCGGACATGCTTTGCGGCACGCAGTCCACTCTGGATCCTCGCACCACTTACACTCGGTGCACATGCTAGTGAGCAATGCCAGGTCAATTCCTTCGTACCATGAGAGAGCAAATTTCAAAGCAATGTAGGCCCGAGACCGTGCGGCAGATTCGCGCCACAGATGCAGCTGCGTGTCACACTCCATTAACTTGGCTATGAAAGTCGAGCCTTTCTTTGGAATGGTTTCACTAGGCCAGAGGCAGCTGAACATCCGCGTTGCCGCTGGGACAATATCCGTGCCATGGTTCTCTACTACTTCAACACGAGCGGTGACACTCGCTAGAAGATCCTCCATGTTATACGGGATTGGTTCGGCACCAGGGGCAGCAAGGATACCACACTGTTCGCGGGACTGGCGTACGATAGAGGCACCGAGTGTATCACTCTCTAGGAATTTTCCTAAGAATGAGAAGAAATACAGTGAGCAAAAGGACCAAATCCGGAGGGTAGAAGATCAAGCAACGGTAGAAAACTTACACGCAATCTGGAAGAGGAGTCGCTGAAGCTCGGATTCAACATTGGCACTATGGGCATGGAATTTCTCGTATTCGGTGGTCACCGACGTAAGCTTGACGTCGGCTTCCTCCATTAGGCTCTTATCCTTGGCGATTTGCGTGGCCAAATGCTCTTCCTCCTTGGCGAAATCCTGGTCGACCTTCTCCAACTCGGACTTATGGAGGCTCTTAAGCCTCTGGATTTCGGCATTCAGCCGAGTGATCTCTGAGTCCTGCTGTTGGAGCCGAGCTATTTCTGTGTCTTTCTTTTTCTGCTCAGCCTCATGATTCCCTGCTTGTTCGAGGAAGTGAGTCATAATTTCAGGCATGGGGACACTATCCTCGACAGTATAATGATCCAGAGGACCCAAAGTATAAGTGTCCACCGGATAAAGCAAGGAAAATACAACGATCATGTGAAGGGGATAAGTTTACCTTTGATTTCTGCAAGGTTTTTCCTCATGATTATGTTCTCAGCTTCAACCTCGGCTGCATGATTTGGACAACAAATTCATATGGGTCCTAAGAAGTTTGAATGAACAAGGAAGAGGAAGAATGGAAAAGTACCCCTCTTCTGGTACTCCACCAAGACTTTACCATAAGACGCACGAGTGTCTTTGTAGGAGTCAAGTAGGCGCTGGAACTCAGCGGATCGGCGGTTAGTGGTAATCTAAAACAAGGAACGCAATAGCAAACTTCAAAGGAAGAGTAAAAACAATTCGAAGTATAGAAGACCCGGGCCAAGTTGAACTTAACCCGGCTCTAGGTGTGTGCATATTAGAAGTCTACAAGACCCAGGCCAAGTGGAACTTAACCCGGCTCTAGGTGTGTGGATATTCAAAGTATACAAGACCCTGGCCAAGTGGAACTTAACCCAGCTCTAGGTGTGTGGATATTCGAAGTCTACAAGATCCGGGCCAAGTGGAACTTAACTCGGCTCTAGGTGTGTGGATATTCGAAGTCTACAAGATCCGGGCCAAGTGGAACTTAACTCGGCTCTAGGTGTGTGGATATTCGAAGTCTACAAGATCCGGGCCAAGTGGAACTTAACCCGGCTCTAGGTTTGTGCATATTCGAAGTCTACAAGACCCGGGCCAAGTGGAACTTAACCCGACTCTAGGTGTGTGGATATTCGAAGTATACAAGACCCGGGCCGAGTGGAACTTAACCCGACTCTAGGTGTGTGGATATTCGAAGTCTACAAGATCCAGGCCAAGTGGAACTTAACCTGGCTCTAGGTGTGTGGACATTCGAAGTCTACAAGATCCGGGCCAAGTGGAACTTAACTCGGCTCTAGTTGTGTGCATATTCGAAGTCTACAAGACCCGGGCCAAGTGGAACTTAACCCGGCTCTAGGTGTGTAGATATTCGAGGTCTCCAAGACACGAGCCAAGTGGAACTTAACCCGGATCTATGTGTGTAGATATTCAATGTGCGTAAGATACGGGCCAAGGGAACTAGACCCGGCACTAACCATACTAAAATTGGATGTCATTATGAACAAAAGATAAGTTCCATGAGAAGCATCCGACCGGGGACTAGGGGCTATATCTACAAGTGCTCAATTATGTAAAACATCAACAGTAGAGAAAAAGAATTACCACCATCATCCAGCCAGCCAAGGAGATAGCCTTGGTAGCGGAGTTCATCTGGGCGATGAACTTGGCTGGGCTGAACTTCTCTGGCAGATCGTCTTGAGGGTCGACCAATTCAATGTTGTTCCAGTTCTTCACATACTCAAGAAGTAGTGGACTGTAGCTTTCGCCGCTCGGAGAGTAGTTCGCCACAAGGCCGCTCACGTGGGCCTCTCGCCTGGCGGATTGAGCTGCAGCGGGGCTAGTATGCAAAACCAGTTATTGGCTGCCCTCTGATCCGGAGGTGGTAGACCCGGAAGAAGTTATATTTGCTGACCCGGATGTCTTCTTGACTACGCCGGATGAAGGTGGAGGAACTTATTGAAAAATATCTGCCATGGAAGGGCTAGACCCGGAGGGAGCCAATGGGGCTTTTCCCTTGGGAGGCTTGGAGGATCTTGCTGCTGTTGATGTTGTTGGTGCTGCTGGTGCTGCTGCTGTTGCTGCTGCTACTGGTGTTGGTGCTGCTGTTGGTGCTGCTGGTGTTGCTGGTGCTGGTGTCGGAGATGCTGGGGGCGGCGTTGATGAAGCTGGCACCTCAGTATTTGGCGTTGAGGCCAGGGAGCTTGGGAGATCCGGCATCGCCGTATCCTGATCCGCCCCACTACCCCCCGCACCGACATTGCCCTCCTCTTGGCGAGGTGGGCTCTGGTTAGGCGCAGCCATGGAGCCCTCTTGAATAGAGATGAACATGCGATAATTGTCGTTGCAGGAGGGAGAGGGACTGCTCCGGAGTGGGAGGCAATGCCGGAACCGCTCTGAGGGATATGCCTAGGAGCTCTAAGAAAAACAAAAAGCACCAAGTCAAAAAGAAGAGTCAATAAGAAACAAAGGAAAGCAAAGGAAAAATTTCGAAGAAGAAGTATTAAAGAACTTACGCATCCGCGGTAGGAGGAGCCTGAGGTTTGGGCGCCATCCGAACAGTGATCTTGGCGGCAGGCTTGGCCGAGGGTTTAACCCCGGACTTATTTTGCCTCTTCTTGGGCGACGACACCTCCGAAGCTACGGCCGAGGTAGCTGCGCGCTTCTCGGATGGAGCCGGGGCCGAGCCACCGGTGGCAAGGGGAGAAACCTCGTGGACCTGATCGTCCGGGTTAGCTGAACATTCGAACATAGCCAGGTATGTGTAAGAGATGAGAACCGGATCAAATACCTCCAGGACCTCAACGTCCGAGTCATCATGGTCAGGCCAATCGCTTAGAGAAGATGCCTTACCAGTGTTGCGTCTGACGACGTCCCGGGTAGGCAGGAAGGCCTCCGGATCAGGTTCCTCCTCGTCCTCCTCGGTGCGGTCTGGCAACCACTTGCTCGCCAGCACCTTGCCATCCTCTAGTGGCTGCTGGAGGAATCGCTGAGAACAAGGCAACAATTGACAAGTTACAAAAGTGAATCGATATACAGAGAAGATTTGGAAAACGAGAAGGAAAATTCACCTTTGGTGGAGGGTTGACTCGGGTGAAGGGCTCAAGTCCCCACTCCCAATCCTCAGAGAACTCCTTCTCCACATTGAATATGAACTTAACCCGGCGGTAAACCTCCGAGTTATCCAGCTCGATGGAAGAAGTCCGGTGAGGGTCGAGAGGGCCGCTGAGGTAGAAGATCTTGTGGGCTCGCTTTTGGAGGGTGAGACCTCACTGCGGAGGAAAGTAATCATAATGTCCTCCCCCCGGAGTTTCTCCTTGAGAAGCTCCCTGATCCGGCACTCCACTTGATTCACCAGGTCCGTGGGCCGCTTCGGAATGCTCTCCCAACACGAGGTGTCAGGAGGGCCAAGTTTGAAGGGGAGCAGCCAGATCATGTCCTCCTTGGTGGTGTTCCGGACATAAAAGAAAGTTCGGGCCCAGCCCTTGCAAGATTCGAGTCCTATGACCCGGAGGAATACGGACTGCTTCCGGGGAGAAATGGAGGTGGTGCCTCACTGGGTGAAGTTTTTGTCCTCCGGGGCATGCTCCTTATTCAGAACTACGTTCCTCCGGAGGCCAAAGAACTTGATCCAAAGTTCTTTGGTTGGCCAGAGGCCAATGTACCCCTCGATGCCAGAAGAAAAGGAGGGCAGAGAGGTAATGGCGTTTGCGGGGAGGTGATGCGATTGCAACTTATATGTAGAAATGAAATCGAAGAAAAAATCGAGGTGGGAAGGCCAAAGCCATGCTGGAAATGCGAGAGAAAGACAACGTACTCCCCAGATTTGGGGGAAGGAGTGACTTCACCGGAGGCGAGGCGGCAGGCGATGCCGGCGGGGATGCGTCGCGTGGCGTGGAGCCAATCTAGGTCCTCCTCGCGGACGATGGAGCCGTCCCAGCAGCCGCGTTCGCGGCCCTCCGCTCCTTCTTCCTGCTGCGCCACCACCGCTGCCTCTGCTTCTAACATGGTGGATTCAAGGTCTTTGAGGGAGTAATCGTAGTAGAGGTAGCCGGAAGAAGGAAAACAGGAAGCAAAAGGCGCCGTTATAGAAACTGTGAATGGAAATGGCGGCGTAGGTGCGAGTGGCTGCCTGAGCGCGGTCGCGGTGGCGCTCGTAACAGAAAACTGGCGGCGGCGGCAAAGTTGCTGTGAAAGAGAGAGAGGTTGGGGAGCGTAGAGGAAATGGGGGAACTTCCCCTGAAATCGCCCCACGCATCCTACTTAACCGCGTCGCACGGGCGTCGTGGGTTCCTTTGCGGGCAACACTCCGCGCTCAACGAGCGTGTACGTGGCCAGAACAGCCAATCAGAGCAAGGCCACATGAAGGGCTACAGGAGCAGATGATCCCATGATGTGATACAATGTTACGGTTAACAAGGCGCTGCAGTGAAGGGACAGTTACAACAGTTATTCCTGACATTGCGACAGTAACCGGTGCATTAAATGCGCGTGGCCCTTAAAATGAGGCAAAATGATGAGTACCCTCCACGTAGGATGTGGAGAAGCATACAAGAGAAGGAAAGGTAACCCGGATAAGCGAGCAAAAGACCTGGCCAACAAGGAATAACTCGGAATGAGGAACTCCGGGCTACGAGGTAACTCAGCCTAAGGAGCAAAACATCGGGATATGGGAACCTGCTCTAGGTGTAACAACTAAAAGTTTCTAATACCGCACCAGCTTTGGGGACTAATGTTGGGGGGATACCCCCGGGTAGGGTAACGCCGGGGTATAAGGGCCGAGTTAGCCATGGTACGGCGCGGGTAAAAGCAAGTGCTGACTGGGTCACCTCAAGGCAGGCCGAATAAAAGTGTGACCCTGCCCATAGATCATCTCCTTGACTATGATCCGGCCGGCATAAGATTTATGCCGGCCCTGTCTATCTATTTTGCAGGTAACTTGGTAAGCCGGATTAGCTGTATGCTAGCCGAATTATCTTAACTTCCAAGAGAAGGAATCCCCCATTGGTCAAAAGGTGGCTTTATTAGCTATAACATGAGCAAAGCAAAGTAAAGAAGAGGACCAGCGGGTTAGGGGCGACCAAGGTGATGCGGGCAAAGCCGGATGACGTAGCCCGTGTCTAGTGACGCCAAAAGACAAGGATTACGCTGTGGTTTACGTCAAAAGCCCGGATGACGTTAAAGAGAATAAAGAAGCATCTGCTTTAGGAAAGGAGCATATTCGTAGAATATGCTGCCACCTATATGCTAGAATTGTAACCCAGGCTTCCCTATATAAGGAACACCAGGGCCTCCATAGAAGGAGTCGGTGGATCAATCATTCTCTGTCTAAGGTAGAACACTAGGGTTACTTCATAGGGAGTAAGAGACACCGTCTCCTCCTTGCTGAGAGCCTCAAGTGCTTTTGTAAACACCATTGATAGAGGAAATACAAGAACTTCTGTGCATGGAATCACCACGCTCTCCCTCCCTGGATTCCCCTAGCACTCATTGGCCCCATTTTTAGCCTATCCATGGCATCTCCCGTGCCACCACCACGACAAAATCAGCTTAGACATTGCATGTTGCACCAGTGTGACAGAAGTTGCGTCACAAAATCCACTAGAGTATGTGGGGTCATGTGGGTGAATCTGGTTTGGGCAAATAACACATGCAATGACTCTAGGGGATCAATGTGTCAAACCATGGTCACATAGATTAAAAACACATAGAAAAGCAGCTTCCACATTGCATGTTGCACCAGTGTGACAGAAGTTGCATCACACAATCCACTTGAGTGTGTGTGGTCAAGTGGATCAATGTGGTTTAGTAAAATAAAACATGCAATGACTCTAGGGGATCAATGTGTCAAACCATGGTCACAGAGACCAAAAACACATAGGAAAGCAGATTCCACATTTCATGTTGCACCAGTGTGTCAGAAGTTGCATCACATAATCCACTAGAGTGCGTGTGGTCATGCGGGTCAATGTGGTTTTGGAAAAGAACACATGCAATGTGCTCATGTGGATAAATGACTCTAGTGGATCAATGTGTTTTAGGAAAATAACACATGCAATGACTCTAGGGGATTATTGTGTCAAACCATCATCACAGATACCAAAAGCACATAGAAAAGCAGCTTCCACATTGCATGTTGCACTAGGGTGACAGAAGTGGCATCACAGAATCCACTTCAATGTGGGTATTCATGTCGATAAATATGGTTATGTAATAGAGCACATGTAATGTGATCATGCGGATCAGTGACTCTAGTGTATCAACGTGGTTTAGTAAAAGAACACATGCAATGAATCTAGGGGGTCAATGTGTCAAATCATGGTCAGAGAGACCAAAAACACGTAGGAAAAGAGATTCCACAATGCATGTTGTAGGAGTGTGGCAGAAGTTGCATCACAGAATCCACTAGAGTGTGTGTGGTCATGTGGATCAATGTGGTTTAGGAAAACAACACGTGCAATGACTCTAGGGGATCAATGTGTCAAACCATGGTCATAGAGACCAAAAGCACATAGGAAAGCAACTTCCACATTGCATGTTGCACCAGTGTTGCATAAGTTGCATCACAGAATCCACTAGAGTTTGTGTGGGCATGTGGATCAAAGTGGTTTAGGAAAAGAACACATGCAATGATTCTAGGGGATCAATGCACCACACCATGGTCAAAGAGACCAAAATCACATCGGAAATCAGCTTACACATTGCATGTTGCACCAGCGTGACATAAGTGGCATCACAAAATCCACTAGAGTGTTTAGGAAAATAACAAATGCAGTGAATCTAGGGGATCAATATGTAAAACCATGGTCACATAGATCAAAAACACATAGGGAAGCAGCTTCCAGAGTGCATGTTGAACCAGGGTGACAGAAGTTGCATCACACAATCCAGTTGAGTTTGTGTGGTCGTGGATCAATGTGGTTTAGTAAAAGAAAACATGCAATCACTCTAGGGGATCAATGTGTCAAACCATGGTCATAGAGACCAAAAAGACATAGGAAAGCAGCTTCCACATTTCATGTTGCACTAGTGTGATAGAAGTTGTATCACTAAATCCACTAGAGTGTGTGTGGTCGTGTGGGTCAATGTGGTTTTGGAAAAGAACACATGCAAAGTGGTCATGTGGATAAATGACTCTGGTGGATCAATGTGGTTTAGGAAAAGAACACATGCAACGACTCAAGGGGATTTATGTGTCAACCCAAGGTCACATAGACCAAAAACACATAGGAATGCAGGTTACGCATTGCATGTTGTACTATCGTGGCAGAAGTTGCATCACAAAATCCTCTGGAGTGTGTGTGGTCATGTGGATCAATGTGGTTTTCGAAAAGAACACATGCAATGGCTCTAGTGGATCAATGTGGTTTAGGGAAAGAACACATGCAATGACTCTAGGGGGTCAATGTGTCAAACCATGGTCATGGAGACCACACACTGATAGGAAAGCAGCTTCCACATTGCATGTTTCCCTAGTGTGACGGAAGTTGCATCATAGAATCCACTCGAGTGTCTGTGGTCATGTGGATCAATGTGGTTTAGGCAAAGAACACATGCAATGACTCTAGGGGATCAATGTGTCAAGCCATTGTCATAGAGACCGAAAACACGTAAGAAAGCAGTTTCCACGTTGCATGTTGCACTATTGTGGCAGAAATTGCATCAAAGTACCCACTAGAGTGTGTGTGGCCATGTGGAGCAATGTGGTTTCCGAAAATAACATATTCAATGACTCTAGGGGATCAATGTGTGAAACCATGGTCATAGAGACCAAATACACATAGGAAAGCAGCTTCCACATTGCATGTTGCACCAGTGTAACATAAGTTGCATCACATAATCCACTAGAGTGTGTGTGGTCATGTGAATCAATGTGGTTTCCGAAAAGAACACATGCAATGTGTTCATGTGGATCAATGACTCTACTGGATCAATGTGGTTTAGGAAAAGAACACATGAAATTACTCTAGGGGATTAATGTGTCAAACCATGGTCATAGAGTCCAAAAACACATAGGAAAGCAGGTTCCACATTGCATGTTACACCAGTGTGGCAGATGTTGCATCGCATAATCAACTGGAGTGTGTGTGGTCATGTGGATCAATGTGTTTTTAAAAAACACATGTAATGACTCTAGTGAGTCAATGTGGTTTAGGAAAAGAACACATGCAATGACTCTACGTGATTAGTGTGTCAAACCATGGTCACAGAGACCAAAAACACATAGGAAAGCAGCTCCCACATGGCATGTTGCACTATTGTGGCAGAAGTTGCATCAAATAATCCACTAGAGTGTGTGTTGCCATGTGGATCACTTTGGTTTAGGAAAAGAACACATGCAATGACTCTAGGGGATCAATGTGTCAAACCATGGTCATAGAGACCAAAAACATATAGGAAAGAAGCTTCCACATTACATGTTGCACCTGTGTGGCAGAAGTTACATCACATAATCTACTAGAGTGTGTGTGGTTATGTGGATCACTGTGGTTTTTGAAAAAGAACACATGCAATATGGTCATGTGGATCAATGACTCTAGTGGAACAATGTGGTTTAAAAAAAGAACACATGCAATGAATCTAGGGGATCAATGTGTCAAATCATGGTCATAGAGACCAAAACACATAGGAAAGCAGTTCCACAATGCATGTTGCAACAATGTGATAGAAGTTGCATCGCATAATCCACTAGAGTGTGTGTGGTCATGTGGATCAATGTGGTTTTCGAAAAGAACACATGGAATGTGGTCATGTGGATCAATGACTCTAGTGGATCAATGTGGTTTAGGAAAAGAACACATGCAACGACTATAGGGGATCATTGTGTCAAACCATGGTCACAGAGACCAAAAACACATAGGAAACCATGTTACACATTGCATGTTGTACCAGTGTGGCGGAAGTGTGTGTGGTGATGTGGATCAATGTGGTTTTCGAAAAGAACACATGCAATGACTCTAGGGGATCAATGTGTCAAACTATGGTCACGGAGACCAGAAACACATAGGAAAGCAGCTTCCACATTGCATGTTGCACTATTGTGGAATAAGTTGCATCAAAGAATCCACTAGAGTGTGTGTGGCCATGTGGATAAATGTAGTTATGGAAAAGGATATATTCAATGACTCTAGGGGATCAATGTGTCAAACCATGGTCACAGAGACCAAAAACACATAGGAAAGCAGCTCCCACATTCCATGTTGCACCAGTGGGACAGAAGTTTCATCACATAATCCACTAGAGTGTGTGTGATCATGTGGATGAATGTGGTTTTCGAAAATAACACATGCAATGTGGTCATGTGGATGGATGACTCAAGTGGATCAATGTGGTTTAGGAAAAGAACACTTGCAATAACTCTAGGGGATTAATGTGTTAAACAATGGTCACAGAGACCAAAAACACATAGGAAAACAGCTTCCACAATGTATGTTGTAGGAGTGTGGCAGAAGTTGCATCATAGAATCTACTGGAATGTGTGTGGTAAAGGATCAATGTGGTTTTTGAAAAAAAAACAGATGCAATGTGTCTAGTGGATCAATGTGGTTTAGGAAAAGAACACATGCAATGACTCTAAGGGATCAATGTGTCAAACCATGGTCATAGAGACCAAAAACACATAGGAAAGCAGCTTCCAGATTGCATGTTGCACTATTGTGGCAGAAGTTGCATCAAAGAATCCACTAGAGTGCGTGTGGCCATGTGGGTCCATATGGTTTAGGAAAAGAACACATGCAATGACTCTAGCAGATCATTGTATCAAACCATGGTCACACAGACCAAAAACACATAGGAAAGCAGCTTCCATGTTACACGTTGCACCAGTGTGGCAGAATTTGCTTCACAGAATCCACTAGAATGTGTCTGGTCATCTAGATCACTCTGGTTTTTGAGAAATAACACATGCAATGTGTTCATGTGGATCAATGTGGTTTAAAAAACAACACATGCAATGAATCTAGGGGATCAATGTGTCAAATCATGGTCAGAGAGACCAAAACAAATAGAAAGCAGATTCCACATTGCATGTTGCAATAGTGTGACAGAAGTTGCATCACATAATCCACTAGAGTGTGTGTGGTCATGTGGATCAATGTGGTTTCCGAAAAGGACACATGCAATGTGGTCATGTGGATCAATGACTATACTGGATCAATGTGGTTTAGGAAAATAACACATGCAATTACTCTAGGGGATTAATGTGTCAAACCATGGTCAGAGAGTCCAAAAACACATAGGAAAGCAGGTTCCACATTGCATGTTGCACCAGTGTGGCAGATGTTGCATCACATAATCAACTGGAGTGTGTGTGGTCATGTGGATCAATGTGGTTTTGAAAAAAAAACATGTAATGACTCTAGTGAATCAATGTGGGTTAGGAAAATAACACATGAAATGACTCTAAGTGATCAATGTGTCAAACCATGGTCACAGAGACCAAAAACACATAGGAAAGCAGCTTCCACATTGCATGTTACACTATTGTGGCAGAAGTTGCATCAAAGAATCCACTAGAGTGTGTGTTGCCATGTGGATCACTTTGGTTTAGGAAAAGAACACATGCAATGACTCTAGGGGATCAATGTGTCAAACCATGGTCTTAGAGACCAAAAACACATAGGAAAGTAGCTTCCACATTACATGTTGCACCTGTGTGGCAGAAGTTACATCACAAAATCCACTGGAGTGTGTGTGGTTATGTGGATCACTGTGGTTTTTGAAAACGAACACATGCAATGTGGTTATGTGGATCAATGACTCTAGTGGATCAATGTGGTTTAAAAAAAGAACACATGCAATGAATCTAGCGGGTCAATGTGTCAAATCATGGTCATAGAGACCAAAACACATAGGAAAGCAGGTTCCACATTGCATGTTGCAACAGTGTGATAGAAGTTGCATCACATAATCCACTAGAGTGTGTGTGGTCATGTGGATCAATGTGGTTTTCGAAAAGAACACATGGAATGTGGTCATGTGGATCAATGACTCTAGTGGATCAATGTGGTTTAGGAAAAGAACACATGCAACGACTATAGGGGGTCATTGTGTGAAACCATGTTCACAGAGACCAAAAACACATAGGAAAGCAGGTTACACATTGCATGTTGTACCAGTGTGGCGGAAGTTCCACCACAGTATCCTATGAAGTGTGTGTGGTCATGTGGATCAATGTGGTTTTAGAAAAGAACACATGCAATGATTCTAGGGGATCAATGTGTCAAACTATGGTCACACAGACCAAAAACACATAGGAAAGCAGCTTCCACATTGCATGTAGCACTATTTTGGCAGAAGTTGCATCAAAGAATCCACTAGAGTGTGTGTGGCCATGTGGATAAATGTAGTTAAGGAACACAACACATTCTATGACTCTAGGGGATCAATGTGTCAAACAATGATGGCCATAGAGACCAAAAAGACATAGGAAAGTAGCTCCCACATCGCATGTTGCACGAGTGTGACAGAAGTTGCATCACATAATCCACTAGAGTGTGTGTGGTCATGTGGTTGAATGTGGTTTTTGAAAAGAACACATGCAATGTGGTCATGTGGATCAATGACTCTAGTGGATAAATGTGGTTAAGGAAAACAACACATTCAATGACTCCAGGGGATCAATGTGTCAAACCATGATGGTCACAGAGACCAAAAACACATAGGAAAGTAGCTCCCACATCTCATGTTGCACGAGTGTGACAGAAGTTGCATCATTTAATCCACTAGAGTGTGTGTGGTCATGTGGTTGAATGTGATTTTTGAAAAGAACACATGCAATGTGGTCATGTGGATCAATGACTCTAGTGGATCAATGTGGTTTAGGAAAAGAACACATGCAATGACTCTAGGGGATTAATGTGTCAAACCATGGTCACAGACCACCAAAAACAAATTGGAAAGTAGGTTCCACATTGCATGTTGCACCAGTGTGGCAGAAGTTGCATCACAGAATCCACTGGAATGTGTGTCATCATGTGGATGAATGTGGTTTTCAAAAAAACACATGCAATGACTCTAGTGGAATAATGTGGTTTAGGAAACGAAGACATGCAATGACTCTAAGTGATAAATGTCTCAAACCATGGTCACAGAGACCAAAAACACATAGGAAAGCAGCTTCCAGATTGCATGTTGCAATATTGTGGCAGAAGCTGCATCAAAGAATTCACTAGAGTGTGTGTGTCCATGCGTATAAATGTGGTTTAGGAAAATAACAGATGCAATGACTCTAGCGGATCAATATATCAAACCATGGTCACACAGACCAAAAACACATAGGAAAGCAGCTTCCACATTACATGTTGCACCAGTGTCACAGAAGTTGCATCATAGAATCCACCGGAATGTGTGTGGTCATGTGGATCAATGTGGTTTTAGAAAAGAACACATGCAATGACTCTAGTGGTTCAATGTGGTTTAGGAAAAGAACACATTAAATGACTCTAGGGGATTAATGTGTCAAACCATGGTCACAGAGACCAAAAACAAATTGGAAAGTAGGTTCCACATTGCATGTTGCACCAGTGTGGCAGAAGTTGCATCACAGAATCCACTGGAATGTGTGTCATCATGTGGATGAATGTGGTTTTCAAAAAAACACATGCAATGACTCTAGTGGAATAATGTGGTTTAGGAAATGAAGACATGCAATGACTCTAGTGGAATAATGTGGTTTAGGAAATGAAGACATGCAATGACTCTAAGTGATAAATGTGTCAAACCATGGTCACAGAGACCAAAAACACATAGGAAAGCAGCTTCCAGATTGCATGTTGCAATATTGTGGCAGAAGTTGCATCAAAGAATCCACTAGAGTGTGTGTGTCCATGCGTATAAATGTGGTTTAGGAAAATAACAGATGCAATGACTCTAGGGGATCAATGTGGCAAACCATGGTCACAGAGACCAAAAACACATAGGAAAGCAGCTTCCACATTACATGTTGCACTAGTGTGACAGAAGTTGCATCATAGAATCCACTAGAATGTATGTGGTCATGTGGGTCAATGTGGTTTTGGCAAAGAACACATACAATGACTCTAGGGGATCAATGTGTCAAGCCATGGTCACAGAGACCAAAAAAACATAGTTAAGCAGGTTACACATTGCATGTTGTACTAGTGTGGCGGAACTTGCATCACAGAATCCACTCAAGTGTGTGTGGTGATGTGGATCAATGTGGTTTTCGAAAAGAACACATGCAATGACTCTAGTGGATCAATGTGGTTTAGGGAAAGAACACACGCAGTGACTCTAGGGGATCAATGTGTCAAACCATGGTCACAAAGACCAAAACACATAGGAATGCAGCTTCCACATTGCATGGTGCACTAGTGTGACAGAAGTTGCATCATTGAAGTGACCGAGCATACCATTGCATGATGCAGTACACTATAGTCGTTGACATAACACCAATGAAACATTGTTCACTAGTATTACATCCCTCTAAGTGGTACAACAGAAACACAACAGGTCCAAGACATGACTATAGATTACAACTCGACTCTTTACAAAAGATCCAAAGAACACTCTAGGTTAAAGAGAGAGAAAGAAACTTCTTACAAAAAAGAACTAGAAGTAATAACTCAGAACTATCTAGTAACTAAGACTAGCATCTAAACTATCATGCTTGCCTTTGGTGCTATGCTAATGCTCTATAGAAGTAGGTTTTATGGCTAGAGTAACTACTCCTATCTGATCAAGGACTCCGTCTTCACTTCAGTCGATGTATCTAGTAACTCCATTGACTTCATTGAAGAAATTGAGCTGTCGATGATGGTTTCTTGAGCAGACATTGATTTTGACATCGTCTTCAATAGCTTAGAACCTAGCAAGGGTTAAGAAGTTACGGTTGATTATGAGCATACTCAGCAAGTTCACTAAAAAGGAGTGTATGATGCACTATCTCTACAGCCACAGACCATAGGTCGTAGGCAATGCAGGTTTTTGTAAACATTTCTTCAAAGGTTGCTTTTATTCTAAAAACTATGCCTGACAGCCTTCACAGGTTGACCAAAATGTTCGTGGGGTTCATTTCCTGCCGCGTTCGTAGCTCCCTCCCGGAACAGGGAGTAACATGTCACAATTCTTACACTCTACAGATGTGCGTCACTTTTCCCATAAGAGACCTTAACCTTGTTGCACAACCAAGCTGCGAGCTTGTCCACACTTCCTTGGTGTGGGGCCCAGTCTAAGATACAAGCCAATTCTGCCCTCTCCATGACCCCGCATGAGACACGATCCCCGAGACAACTACCACGGTTACTCTTTGGGTAGCCTCTCGGAGACTCTGTACGCGGCTCTGTCTAGCGGTCACCATCAGTTATGGTGAACTCAGACCTAGACAGACATGCACAGGTAACCTAGACACCAAGATCGCGGGGAACTAAGGGGTCCCACCCATCTGCTCGATTCTCTAAAACTCCACAAGAAATCAACAACCTCATGATAAGGTCATCCGTCCATGCGAAAGGGAGAAGATACAACTGACTTTCCCGTCCCATTCCAAGTCTTATGGTTGACGCGTAATATACATCGCTAGAATCACTAGCGACATTGGTTGTTAAGTCCTAGATATTATGTTCCTTTACCACTTGAACTATATCAATAGATTATTACCATTTGTTAAATAACCCATAATCATATTATTGTAAAAAATAGTGTTTTCTGACATTTTTAAAATGCAGGTGATGACAACATTTGAGTTACAAGCACTCGATAGAAAATAATCAAAGGACATGAGCAAGTTGTGAACTTGCCTTTTGTGATTGCAAGATTATGCACTCACGGTCTTCGAGATACTAAAAGATCCAAATTCTATAAATAGCATCATTGGTCCAGTAAGGACAAATGTTTAATGAAGCAATATGCAATTATGCATAAGTAATGTAATGTAGTTTGATAAACGCGAATCCCTGGAATAATTGTATATGATCTAGGGTTTGCAAGCTTGTGGTAATATCTTTAGAATGTGTTGCACTTTTATACTTGCTTCACACTTGTGCTTCTTATTAAGGCTTGTGAGTGTGTGATACAACGTGTAAATAAAATAAGTAGCATGCAATACAAAAGAACTCAAATGGGGCATGGTAAGATTTCTTAAGAAAATTTATTAATCAATTAAGGATTTTAGAAAAAATAGGCAAGGATTATTTTTAATATTTCTTAAAATAGTTAGACATATGTTAACTTCATTTAAACATCAATTGAACTTGTTGTTACCCTTTTAGATTTTAAATAAATAATGCTAAATGCAATAGTAAATATTTATATATTTTTAATGAATTAAAATAAAATAAAATAAAAGGGTTTTAACAAGATTTATTAGACCTTTACCTTTTGATTAACCTCAATTATGAAATATGATATTTTGAAAGTATATATTATATTTTTGTGAGAATTTTGGTATATTATGAATATTTTTATGACTTATAAATAGTAACATATGATTTTTATAAGTTTTATTACTTACTAACACTTAATAAATAATAAATATTAGTTAAGTGATAGAAAAAAGGTATAAAATAACTTTATAAGTCTTTATTTGTTTTTCTAAGATTTTTGATTTATTATATTTATTTTTATGAATTTTAAATAATAGAATGTATTTATTAGGATTTATTTCTAACAGATTATTTACTAATAAATACTAATGATTTCATTTAAGTTGGAATATTAAGTATGATAATAGGTTTATATTATAGAATTTATTTTTCTAAACATTTTGATATATTATATGTATTTTTCTGAGTTACAAAACAAAAGTTATTCAATTTATAAGATTGAACCATTTTCTTAAAATTAAAAATAAACATTAAATAGGTTTATGAGGTAATGTTGATGTCAGCATAAGATGAGGGCTTTTCTCACCGGGGCTATCCCTAACCCCAGTCACTGACTAGTGGGGCATATGCCACGTAATATCCAGGAATTTACTTATTATAGAAATGATTATCGAAATGAAAATAAATAAATCTATTTATGACATCACCATGACGTCATGGTGACGTCAGCAATGGAGGCTGCTCTCAGTCACACACGAATCCGTCGACTTATAGCGTGCGCGGGCTCGGGCTCGGGCCTAGGTTAGTTGGAGAGAGGACGCTACAACGAACCATCTAGTGGTGGCACCGCCCGGAAATGGTCACCGGAGCGACGACACCGAAGAGGTCTAGCGGTGACGCTTGGTGGTGGTCGTCGGCAGCGCAAACTAGAGTAGAAGGGAGTTGGAGGGGAGGTCCAGGAGGACCAAGAGATCAACCTAAGCGCGATGATGGGGTCAGCGAGGCCGGAGACGGTCAGACATCGTGGAATCGATGGTGGTCTGCATCAGAGAAGAGGCGATCAGGGAGCTCGATTAGGGGTGCGCGGCTTCGATTCCTTCCTCGAGATGACTGAGGGAAGCATGGGGAGCACAACAGCAGCCTCGGCTTGCCCTAGAGCAATCGGAAACGGTGACGCGGCGGAGCACCTGTGAGGTTAGGGTTTCGGCACAGAGGGGAGGAGAGAGAGGAACACTGGCTAGGGTTTGTCCTTGGCGGCGCGAAGGCGACTTTATACACGACCGGGGGCGGCGGCACGGATCTGGGCACACGCCGGCGGCGAGGGCATGACCAGTGAGCTGCTTGGCTTGATCGAGAGGTGGAAGACAACCGGAGGAATACGACAAAACGGTATCAGGCCAGGTGGGCCAACTTGGGCTGCATATGGGCTGCGGCAAAGGTTGAACGGCTGCTGTTGCTGCTGCTCACGAGCGTCAAATATACGTGAGGAGGTTTGGGCCACGGGCCAAAGAGTTATGTTCCTGTTTTCCTTTTTTCTGTTTTTATATTCTATTAAAATTTTCTTTCCAATTTGATTTCTACAAGAGTTTTAAAATGTCCAGAAACTTTGTAAGACATTGATATATGATAGAGGTTAATTATAACCCATTCCTCTACATTTCTTATTGTTATACAAAATATGTTATTATATGAAGGGGTATATTATTTAATAATGTATATATAACTTAGGGTTTTAGGGTTTACTTCCTATAAGAAAATCTTATAGAAATGATTTGTATTACCACTAAAAGAATGTATTAGTAGTGCTTTAAGAGGCTAATAATTTATGATGGTGAGTGATAGCCATGGAATATATATATATTAACCTCTTTTAATAACCATATTAGATGTTGGTTTAAATCCTGGGTTTATAATATGGTGATGAGAAATCCAGGGTTCTCCCTAATTGGTGATGTGAATCCCAGGGTTCTCCCTAATTGGTGATTTCACCAATTCTAATTCTACTTGATTTGTAGAGCTTAGAAAGACCATGGGTTTTCGGAAGGTTCATTAGACTCATATTCTATTATGAATATGGATAAGGTTCAAGGTTAAAGGACACTACTTCTAAATCTATGAGTAGACTTGATACCTCAACTTAGAGTGAGATATTGGAATTAATTCCCAGATCAATCTTGTTGGTTCATGGGTATAGATTTTTATTAAGGTTTAAGGTGCTAAGGTGGACAAGACATACATTTATAAACACTCATCTGGTTCTCTAATTATCTCTTGGAAGCTTTAATTGTCCAAGAGACATTGTTCAATGGTTACCTAGGAATAGGAAATGATTTCACTATCCAATTGTTTCTAAGGTTTTAAATAATGAAGTAGACCTGGGTCTTGTCATGGCTTGATGTACTATTGGTTAAAGCTTCTAAAGTATTCCTATCCTTAATACCTCACCAAGGTTATCTTCAGATAAAGAATTCTTTTCCTAAATATCCTCTAAAAATCTCTCTCATCTTATTCACAAAGATCACATCTTCCTGAATAAATCAATCATCTGATTCCACCATATTCATCATCATATGATGACATGGTCATACCACTTCAATATTATTCCTACTTCATTCTTCTCCTAGTATAACTTCCATTTGCTAAACTACTCTTGATGAATCCATCAATGTAGCTACTTCTAATCCTATCCATTAACTCCTTTAAATTCACCTTGTATCTACAACCAAGGCTTGCAAGATTAGAATTCTCTCTATACATCACATGTGATAATAATCCTCTAAAATAGGTATGGTACTACTCCCATAATACAAGTTTGGTCTTGTACTAGCTTGGTTAAACTACTATGCTTCCATCTACTCCATATATTTATGTTATATACTTCATCATACTCTAGCTTGACTTCTCATGTTCAAGATAGATGATTCAGCTTACTAGGGTTTACCTAATTTGGTATACTCACAAGTCTTCTTCAACACCCAGTCATCTATTCTCAGGTGACTTGAGAATAATGACCAACATCATTTGATCAAACTAAGCTTAGGCTTCTAATTGTCTAATCAAGATCTATACTCAACTAAGTAATAGACTTGTACCTATCTCTCTATAAGAGTTTTCTTGTTAAGGAAACTTACTTTTAAGTTTATACCTACTTGGCTTAACAAGGTTATTACTTGATACTCTAACACTACTAGCTTTCTCATGGCTCCTCAAGCACTAGTTACTTCCTGGGTTTAAATACTTCTCCTGGTGAACTCATAAGTGAATTAACTACTCCAACATCAAATGGTTTGATCTCCACCAGAGATCACATTTCCATTGATGATGGTACACCCAACCATAACTAGTTCCTTCTTCTTATTAATTTACTTAACTTAGTATTCAGGGTTTGTTATAGTAAATACCTTTATATCATTTTTAGAAGATTGAGTATTCCTCCTTGAGTTGTTTTTTCGAATCCATGTAATGATCTCTAGAAAATCAAGTACTCCTTATTAAGTAGTGTGTTTTGACTTAGTTTTATTACATCTGATCTACCCTTAGATCAAAGTATATTCCCCAAAGAAAAGGTTTTAGCAAAGGTCATATTGAAACTACTCGCAATCAACTTGATGATCTACTTCAGTTCCACCAAGTTAAGAGAAGCTTCAATCTCTTTGACAAGTTTTATTAAAAGCGCGAAAATTATCCGGATTTTCTATGCATGAATGCAATGCACACACCTTATCTCAGCTTATTTGTAAGCTCTAATGCTGGGGTGTAACAGACTCTCCCCCTTAAAATAAATTTTGTCCCCAAAGTTCGTACTCTCTTACATTTCGGAATAAGGTGATGACTCGTAATGATCACGACATTTCTCAATTCCATTGTGATCACAAATTGGATAATTGGGGTATCCCGTCTCCAAATATTTTTCCTTGAATTATCTTCATACTTGGTAACTTCCAACTATCGTTTCCAAGATGTAGCATAACTCCTTATACTATAATCCCTTGGGTTATGTCTTCATAGTCCTACTTACGATTAGTTTTGGACAGCTTTCATCCATTCCGATCAGGCTTTCGTACTGGCGAGGGTTTGACTCATCAATGCCCATTGTGATGGACTTGGGTTTTGGAGATGGAGGGAGCGCTGGAGACATCGATCGGCTAGCAAACAAGCACACAGGGGACTCGAAGATATACCCAGGTTCAGGCCTCGTAGAGGTCCCTACTCCTGCTTGTCTGCTCGTGGAATTATCAAAGGAATCGAGGATTACAATGGTGCGCAGATGCAATCTGGCGAGGGTTGTGGAAACTAGGGTTGCGTGTGTCCTCCTCGCCGCCCCCTCCTAGCCTTTATATAGATAGACTAGGTCTCGGGTACCAGGTCGAGTCGGTTACAGGTTAGGGTTTTCCCCTTTGAACTTTCTATCTTTAGCTTCTTCTTGTTCTTCAAGTAATCGAGAGTCCGTAGGTTACTCGAGTTCTTCATTTGGGCCTTGGTGACACCGTGGGCCTCTATGTATTCAGGCCGTATATACCAAGCTCAAGTATCTGTAGGGTATACCCATGTCAGTAGCCCCCGAGTGTCCAGTGGAATCGCAGATTCGACTGGGGACTTTATGAATCCTTTCGAGTGCATGACCGAGTATGTTTTTCGACTGCCTTGTTTGTGTCGTGCCTGATTTAACCGATGTATCAGTATCAGTTAACTACCTTAGGGTAAAACAATGCCATCTACTCGAACTCGAGTCCCCGGACTCGAATCCAGAAAAGTGCTGGTGTAATTCGACTCAAGCCGCGGAGGTCTTACAGGAGTCGAATTCCAGTATATGGGTGTGAGCACTCGATGCGTCCATCAAGGCATGTTCATCGTACCTTTTGGCACGGGTATATTTCTGGTAGTGCGTAGAAAATGTGTTGCCAAGCCTTATTCAGGTCTTATCTTCACGCTGCAAGCGCGGCATCCGAAATTTGTCATCGCGGAGATGATTCGGGTGACCCAGGAGACGCAATCTCTTTGTAGGGCAATGTCATGAGGTGGTGTCGCCATAAGCTTCGAGTGTGGATGTCATCAACGCATAGTATAATATACAAATAATCATAGGGCGCACGACCAGTGCTCCCTATGGGAATATCCCCCGAGTGCCTGGTTGAGTCGAAGACTCAGGCAGGGACTAAAGAACTTTTGCAACTGCTGTCGTCTTTTGTTTGCTTGTTTCAGTCGAATTTTCTTCCGGCGCTCCCTATAGGAGTAACCCACGTCCATAGTCGAATTTTGCTTCGAGTGGTTGGGTTTGCTTTGATTGTCCATGTTCCTGTAAAAAGAAGAAGAATAAAGCGTAGGGTGCGCAACCAGCGCTCCCTATGGGAGTAGCCCCGAGTGCTTGGTGGAGTCGAAGACTCGAGCAAGGACTAAAGTAGTTGAAGTCTTCTACTGCGTAGTTTTTGATGACGTCAGTGCTGACGATCCATGACCTCAGCTGCCCGCGTGAGCGAGTTTGACGGGACGTGACGAGCGGTGGGTCCCATTTCCTGACTCTGATTTGACCAGTCGTGCGTAATCTTTGTTTTTAACTGTGCCTCCTTGATTTCCGCGCGTAATGGGGTAGTGGGGGACGGTTCGCGCTTCAGGTCCTCCACGTGTCGAGCACGATGAACGCCACGCGTCTGATAGGGTTTTTCTTAGCCGTTGGATTGCATCTTCCAGGGGTTAAGTAGCGATGCGGCGACGGTAAAATTCACATCTTCTTCTTTTCTTCCTTTGCCTCTGTCGCCATTGCCATTGCTTCTCTTCTTCTTTGCGCTCCTTTCCTTCACGGCGCTGGACCAGCTCCGCATATTTCCCAGCTACTTCCTCCGGTCACACCGCCGCTGCGGAATGGGGAAGAAGAAGGGAGGTGCTGCGGCCGATTCCGCTGCTGCCATGGCTACCAGGAAGAAGAAAGGTGGCTCCACCGCTGCGGGTACCAGCACCGCCGCCGGCGGAAAGAAGAAGGGCACGGGCACTCGCGTCACCAATGGCGCGTGGCGCGCGTCCGTAATAAAGTCTTCTGAGCTTCGTCTGCTCCGCTAGGACGGAGTTTTGTCTTTCGCAGTCCCAGATGCACGTGTCCCTGGCAGCGAGGTAATCCCCTCTCCTCCTGCCGGTTTTCGGGTGATGTTCCTAGCGTTCATTGATATATTGCAAATGTACCTATAATTTTTGATATTCCATGCTTGGTTTTATCTACTTTCTTATGTTTTGTTCGAACTTTGGAGTGCTTTTCATAGACTTTCTTGGACTAACGTATTAAAAAGATGCCACAGTGCCAGTTGCCTGTTTTCTGCTGTTTTTGGTTCCAGGAAAGTCAGAAAATCAATATTCTCGGAATTGGACCGGACAAAAGCCAAAGTCGATATTTTACCGAAAGACTCACGGAGCTAGAAGACGAGACGGAGAGGGGCCAGGGGCTGGCCACACAACCTGGTGGCGTGGGCTAGGCCAGGCCGTGCCAGGGGGTGGTGTGGGCCCCTCCGGCACGCCCTCGATCTCCCCTCTCGCCTATAAGAGCCTCCCGATGCATAAACCCTAAATAGTCAAGCCTCTAGCCACAAAAAGTTCCGCAGCGCCGCCCCCACCGAAGGGGAGATTTGGGGGACAGAAAGTCTCTGTTCCGGCATCCTGCCAGGACAGGGAAGTGCCCCCAGAGCCATCTCCATCGATCTCCACCACCATCTCCATCACCATTGTTGATTCCCATGATGAGGAAGGAGTAGTTCTCTCTCGAGGCTAAGGGTTCTACCGGTAGCTATGTGTTCATCTCTCTCTCTCTATGCATGATCATATGGTGATCATGAGCTTGTAATCTATAGATCTACCTTGCTACTCAAGTGCTTTAATAGATCTCTTCTCTCCCCATGTGTGTGAAAGTGACAGCGTGCTCACCATGGTGGCACTTAGGCTAGAGATGTGTTTATGAAATTGTGGAGTTGGATGTGTTTATGAAATTGTGGTGTTTATTGGACTCATCTAGTACTCAAGGTGACAGTGTGGGGTTTTCTAGATGGGAAAGATGAACTTTCAGGTGTGCTGTTATAGCCCTACCATCGATGAGAGTGTTCAACCGGAGAGTATTTCTGTGTAGTATCATAAAGAAGAATATATTTATATGAGAGTGTTTACTAGTGAAAGTATGATCCCTAGGCCTTGTTTCTAAGCATTGATACACCGTTTGCAATTAGATATGTTACATGTTTGCTTGCTACTATCTTTATTTCAGTTTGCCTTGAGTCTTTTCCACGCCATTAAGCTATTTTCTATCAATGTTACCACTTGTATTTCACTATGTCTTCGCCAAACTAGTGCACCTATACACCTGACAAGTGTATTGGGGACACAAGAGACTTCTTGTATCTTGATTGCAGGGTTGCTTGAGAGGGGATACCTTTGACCACTTCCTCCCTGAGTTTGATAAACCTTGGGTGATCCACTTAAGGGAAAACTTGCTGCTGTTCTACAAACCTCTAAACTTGGAGGCCCAACAACTGTCTACAAGAATAGAAGTGCGTAGACATCAAGCTATTTTCTAGCGCCGTTGCCGGGGAGGTAAGGTAAAAGGTATTCACACCGGAGGATTAAAGAAGAAGAAACTCCCATGGCAAATGCCTATTTTCTGGTGTGAGTGCTCGAAGTTATTTCCTTTAGATCCTGCAATTTTGTCTTTTTGTTTCTTGTTTTCACTAGTTAGGCTTAATGGAAAACAACAACAAAATTAGAGAGCTTTATAGTATTTATCTTGAGTTAGGACATGAAGTGTTTGAAGAGAAAATTAAAAAACCTATGGAACTTTATTTGCATGCTAATAGCAATGTTGTTAGTATAAATTCTTTGGACACCATTATTGCTAATGCTATGGAAAAGCCTAAGCTTGGGGAAGCTAGTTTTTATGAAAATGATCTTTTTAGTTCCCCATCTTTGGAAGGTAGCTATTCCGTTGTTTATGATGATACCAAACCTCCAATATATGATGATTACAATGATGAATATGATATTTTCAGTCCACCTACTATTGAGGAGAAAATTGATAAATGATTACAATATGCCTCCTATATTTGATCATTATGGTGATGAGAATAATAATGATAGCTATTTTGTTGATTTTTCTCCCACTACAATTAATAAGAATGACTATGTTTATGTGGGGAGTATTAATTCTTTTATGCATGTGGCTCATGATAAGGATGTTTTATGTGATAGTTATATTGTTAATTTTATTCATGATGCTACTGAAAGTTATTATGAGAGAGGGAACATGGTTTTATGTGTCTCAGCAATATTAAGTTTCCCCTCTTTATGTTGAAAATTTTGAAGTTGCACTTGTTTTGCTTTACTATGCTTGTTGCTTTGTGCTTTCATGACTTGTTTCTTTACAAGATTCATATGCATAGGAAGTGGATTAGACTTAAATGTGTTTTGAATTTGCTTCTTGATGCTCTCTTTTACTTCAATTCATATTTCCTATATGAGCATCTTCTCAAACTATCAAGCGTAACTTAAAGGCACTAAAGAACAGTACTTATTGGGAGATAACCCAAAAGTTTTAGATGTGTCTTGGAAGTTATTACCTCTGTAATAACCGCTCTTTATCATTTTTATTTGCTTTTTTTTCCAAGAGTAACCTCTAATGAGAGAGAAGTAATGATTGAGAAAGTTGCTGACCGAAAACAGATTTTGTGCTTCACCGTAAAATTTCGTGTAAAATCTCTGACCGTATTTTTGAGGCGTGAATTTTTGTGCTTCTGCACCAGGTTGTTATCTAACTTTCGTTAGTTCAACAGTTTTTGATTTGAGCAACAGAAGGTCTTCGAAAAATTTCGTCTTTCCCAGCTGGTTTGCTTTAACAGATTTCTGCCATTTTTTGCATTTGCTTCTTGTTGGTTCCTTTTTGAGTTCTTTTGGGGAACTGAGCTTTTTGAGAGAACTGCTATAGTAGCTAATGTTCTAATGGAATTTTATTTGGTGTTAGAACTGAACCTTAAGACTTATTTATCTTGAGTGCACTAATATTGCTAATAAAGATTGTGTGAAGTTTTGTATGAATGAAAAATTTCAGGTGTATGGAAGGAATGAGTAATGAGATGAAGGATGGACTAAATCTCAAGCATGGGGATGCCACGCGTGTCACCCCAAGAAATATCCAAGAAGTACAAGTGTCAAAGCTTGGGGATGCCCAAGGCATCCCCTTCTTCATCAATAAAAATTCCAAGTTTCTTCCAAACGCTTCATTTTTATTGTTTCATGCACAGTTGTGTTGTTCTTGGAGCATCTTCTTTTTCCTTTTTGTTTTGGTTTTTCGTTTTCTTTTGTTTGCTTAGTTTGCTGAATAAATTGGTTGGACCACCCTCTTTCATACATTGGTTTTCAAATAGTTTGGTTTGGTTTGGAAAAGAGAGCTTGTTTTTGACTGTGGCCTATGCTTTGTCATCCCATGCTTGATATTATTTTGGCTTTATGCTTAGTATTCTTTGCTGTATCATGACTTGTTATAAACAATTGAGATTGCTTAATGAGCCTTGGATGAATCATGCGTTGTTTTAGCATATTAAAGCATAGTATAGTGGTATTCTCCTTTGATGCTTTATTTGGGTTGACTTGGCGCATGCTCACACCATGTTATGACTATCCAAAGTCACTATTGCCTTTATGATCCTTTAGTTTTCAACTTGTAGTATAACTTTATGCTTTGATCAATGATGTTTTGTCGCTCTGCATGATTATGGCCATTATTACTCTCTTAGTTTGTCGCTCCCAGTCTTTTGCTAGCCTCCACAACCAAGTATGAGTTCCACTCATGCATCCAACTCCCTAACCCAAGTTATTCCAAAGAGTCCACCATACCTACCTACTAGCTTATGCTATTCCAATTATATACATGCTTTTGTTTACCTTCCAAATTAATCTTGTTATGAGAAAACTAGTGATTAAAGCTCTCACGATCTTGAAGGCACACTTTACTTTTTGCATCTAATAAACTTGAACCATTGGGTCCTTCTTTGTTGCGTATATGCTTGCGCTTTATAAGTTGAAATCAGCAGAACCATGTATCATGGGGAACGCTTTCAACATTGCACTTGTACTTTGTACCCCGTTGATATCATGTTCTTTTGCTTATGGATCCCGGCGGTCTGAAATAAAAGTGGAACTTGTAAGATCATGGAGTTTGTATGTGTGTTAGTGAAACGCTTGGGCCGCTAGCCTAAGCCATGCCTAATCATGTTGGAAACTTGCAGCATCACCATAATGAGCACTCTAGGAAGCATCCTCAATAAAAACCTATGCAAATAGCAAATAAAAAGATCGCTGAGATGATCATTGTCTGCTTGCCTTGTCATTTTGATTATGGGAAAGCTCCCGTATCATGTGCAAGGGGTACCCCGTTGGCGGTTCTTTATGATACATATGTACTTACAATGACAAGAGCTTACTTATGACTAAGTTAAGTAGCATGAGGTTCGGTCTTCGTAGGTAAGGGTCATGAGATTTCGGTTTATAACTTGTCAAGCATATCCTCTTAGTTGTGTCACTTTAACATTAATTACCCTCAAGATGCTTATGATAGGGGCAATGAGAGCTGAAAGCTATAAGTACCATAATTTTTGGAAGCTCTTTATGAGACTTGAATCCTTTCTTCCACCATTATATTGAGTCTTCACCTTCTACCTTTATGCACCTACTTTGAGAGCATAGTGGCCATTCTTAGTTCTATGTGCATTGTCCCAAGACTAGTTGATTGATGCATACCTTGATATTCCTTGTTTTGAACTAATTGTATCTAGTCACTCTTATGAACTTTGAAGGTGTCCTATGCATTTATATTTGCTACTCTATGAGGGACAAGCTGAATGCTATTATGCTATGTTTTCTTTATGTGAAACAAACAAACGTCTTGCAAAGCATTGTTATTCATGAATCTTTTGTTTGTGCCTTTACATGTTGCAACATAGTTTCTTTGTCTTATTTCTAGAACTTTATCTTTCATGTTATGATTGAAGTACTATGATCCCAGCTTTGAATGTTTTACAAATACTTTGATCAAGTCTTTGATGGTGCATGTCACCTCAAAAATTATTCTTTCTTTTAATCACTTACCTACTCGAGGACGAGCAGGAGTTAAACTTGGGGATGTTGTTACATCGCAAATGTATCTATAATTTTTGATGTTCCATGCTTGGTTTTATCTACTTTCTTATGTTTTGTTCCAACTTTGGGGTACTTTTCATAGACTTTCTTGGACTAACCTATTAAAAAGATGCCACAGTGCTAGTTGCCTGTTTTCTGCTGTTTTTGGTTCCAGAAAAGTCAGAAAATAAATATTCTCGGAATTGGACCGGACAAAAGCCAAAGTCGATATTTTACCGGAAGACTCACGGAGCCAAAAGACGAGACGGAGCTGGGCCAGGGGCTGGCCACACCACCTCGTGGCGCGGGCTAGGCCAGGCCGCGCCGGGGGTGGTGTGGGCCCCTCCGGCACCCCCTCGGTCTCCCCTCTCGCCTATAAGAGCCTCTCGATGCATAAACCCTAAATAGTCAAGCCTCCAGCCACAAAAAGTTCCGCAGCGCCGCCGCCACCGAAGGGGAGATTCGGGGGACAGATAGTCTTTGTTCCGGCACCCTGCCGGGACGGGGAAGTGCCCCCGGAGCCATCTCCATCGATCTCCAGCACCATCTCCATCACCATTGTCAATTCCCATGATGAGGAGGGAGTAGTTCTCTCTCAAGGCTAAGGGTTCTACCAGTAGCTATGTGTTCATCTCTCTCTCTATGCATGATCATATGGTGATCATGAGCTTGTAATCTATAGATCTACCTTGCTACTCAAGTGCTTTAATAGATCTCTGCTCTCCCCATGTGTGTGAAAGTGACAGTGTGCTCACCATGGTGGCACTTAGGCTAGAGATTACAAATACTTGTTATGAGTTAAATTTGGAGTTGGATGTGTTTATGAAATTGTGGTGTTTGTTGGACTCATCTAGTACTCAAGGTGACAGTGTGGGGTTTTCTAGATGGGAAAGATGAACTTTGAGGTGTGCTGTTATAACCCTACCATCGATTAGAGTATTCAACCGGAGAGTAGTTCAGCGTAGTATCATAAAGAAGAATATATTTATATGAGAGTGTTCACTAGTGAAAGTATGATCCCTAGGCCTTGTTTCCAAGCATTGATACACCGTTTGCAATTAGATCTGTTACATGTTTTCTTGCTACTATCTTTATTTCAGTTTACCTTTAGTCTTTTCTACGCCATTAAGCTATTTCTATCACTGTTACCACTTGTATTTTACTATCTCTTCGCCGAACTAGTGCACCTATTCACCTGACAAGTGTATTGGGTCTGTTGGGGACACAAGAGACTTCTTTTATCTTGATTGCAGGATTGCTTGAGAGGGGATACCTTTGACCACTTCCTCCCTGAGTTCGATAAACCTTGGGTGATCCACTTAAGGGAAAACTTGTTGCTGTTCTACAAACCTCTGCACTTGGAGGCCCAACAACTATCTACAAGAATAGAAGTGCGTAGACATCATTCATCATCCGCGGTCTTTCGTTTCCCCTGCATCCTTTCTTCAGGGGTCTTCTCTTTACGGGCTCTAGCTCCATCAGCTGTCCCCAAACTCCATCCTCCATGTAGCTTGGTACATTACCCTTTGCGAGTGCTAGCTCGGAATCGAGCCGCACTTCGGCCTCTTCAAGTGCCTCTTCAAGTTGAAGCGTCGATCGATGTCTAGCTCCGTAGTCTATGATGTAGGCGGCTGCGGTATCCACGTCGATCCCTCCGCCACGTACTTCGACATCAAGCTGATGATGTCCGTCCAACGGTGGAGGGACAAGTGGTTCTATGTCCGCCACCAGAAGGCCGACGGAGAACACTGCGGACTCGCGCCCTTCGACCCCGCGACGCCGTGCAAGAGGAGGCGTTCCTGGAAGAACGTAATTATGCCCGGCGAGTCCGTGGAGACAGATGTGCTATACGCGCACGTCTGAGACCTCGAGAGTCACATGGGCAAAGAGGAGGGAGGTTGCGCCCTCATTCGCACATGGCTGCGCCGTCGCATCCAGCCCCTGCAGGCCAGAGTCCACCCCATGTTCCAGTGGGCTGGCGTGGACGGTGTCACTTGCGTGTCTGTCGATGGCATGTCCGCGAGTGAGGTAGACAAAAGGGTGCGACTGGTCACCAAGTACACCATCAAGGATGTGCTCCCCAGTGAGCCAGTCGTTCCTCCGTTCGATGCTGCTAACCCTCCTCCTGAGGTACAGTTGTGCTACGTAGTAGCTTTGTTTGTCGATTGCTTCTTTGCTGTTTCTTGACTTTGTGCTAAACTATTTTTGTATGCAGGATTGGACAGTGTCGCCCTGTATGCCCCCTCTTCCTGAGGGGGTTATTCCTCGTGAAGCCTTGGAAGAGGATGAGTCGGAGTCGACCGTCCCATCTAATGTGGAGGAGGAAGCCCCCGAGTCGAGTAGTCCGGATACTCACAAGCATTCGCGCAGTGAGGATTCGTATGCGTCATCTCCTTCGACTCCGGAAGGTGCAGGTGTTGGTGCAGAGTCACCGATCCCTGCCGTTCCTGTGAGTGCCATGGCGCCATCATCTCGCAAGAAGATGCAACTACCAAAGTTTGATTGGTAAGTATTCGAGTCCTCCCTTTTGGTTCTTCTTTGGGGTTGCCTTTTCTTGATTTTGGTTTTGTTTTGCAGCCAACAAGCGTCGTCATCTTTTTACGACATACAAATTTTGAAAGAATCTGGAGTCGCGACCTCCAAAGCCAAGAAAGTGGCTGAGCGCACTCCTTCTCCTCCATTGGCGGCCCACTCCGACCATAATTCATCGAGTTCTCCGCATGATGTGGAGCACCAGATGGTTATCCGGACGACTACGAATACATCAGCTTCGGAGTCTTTGGAGGATCATGTAAGTGTGGTATTTTGTTTCCTCGATTTTTGCAGTTGAATGTACCATCTTCTATCATCTTGCTTATGCTTTTCTCTTTTTTCCTGTTGCAGCTTATTGTGAAGGAAGCTGCTCGCTTAGCGGAGCAAGTTCTTGCGACGGGTCGCCAGCATGCAATGTTGGATACTCGCCATCACGTAGTTGAAAGTAAGTGTCTTGCTTCTTCTTCGTCCTCCTTGTGATATATTCGACTGATAACCTATCTTTGTTTTTTTCGCAGCTGAGCACAATGCACTCCTCCGCGATGCCGCTTACCTTGAAAAGGCGCTTGCCTCAGCGGTAAAGAGCCGCGATGAGGCAATCGTGACGCATGACGAGTCGCAGAAATGCGAGGAGGATCTGCGCGCCTCCGTTGCGGCTAGGGAGAAGTTGTTCGAGGAGCAACTTTTCTCAATTACCAAGGCTTTCTCAGGTACCTTGTCTGGATATCATTATTGTTCTCTGTTCGAATTTGTCGTTGGTGCTGGCTTTCGTGCCCATGTGTGGGTTCTGTACAGATGCTAGCGATTTGAGCTTCGACCCTCGGGCCCTCCGCCGTGATGATGCCTTGGCGGGTGCTCTTTCAGTAGTCGAGGACCACAGCACTGCCTTTCAAGAGATGCTCTCCAAGGCCAAGGGCGTGCTCAGTCGCCTCCGGGAAGAGCTGGCGCCCAAGGCTGAGCTGATCGAGAACATG
The DNA here is from genome assembly GCA_910589775.1 of Avena eriantha. NCBI lineage: Eukaryota > Viridiplantae > Streptophyta > Magnoliopsida > Poales > Poaceae > Avena > Avena eriantha. The sequence goes on from OU342740.1 coordinate 205,780,086, forward strand.
GACGAGAAGGTGGAGTCTCTTGCCGGGGGCATCCCTGCAAGCTTCAAGAACTCGCTTCGTGCGGCAGGCGCTTCGATGTCACTCGCCATGGTTCAAGCCCACGGAGTCAAAGTTGATCCCGTGGCGGTCTCCAAGGCGATGCCTGTCGGTGCTGATGGCCAGCAGGTAGTCTTTGCTCCCTTCGCAACTACTTGTGGCAAGTACGGCCCGCAGCTAATCAATACAGTTGCGAAGTACTCTGAGGAGCTTCAGCGCACCAAGAAAGCTACGAGGGCTACGATGTCAGGGGCCGGCGGGAAGTCTGTGGCATCTGATACTGCCACAGACTCGATGATGCCCCCGAAACCGAAGTCGAAATCGAAGAAGCCAGTCGCTCCCCAGTAGTTGCAACTTGTAATAGTTAGATAGATTATGTCTTTTGTCAAGAACATGCCTGTTGGCGAGTGTATCTGCTAATACTTTTGTTAGTCTTGAATGCACTCGAATCTTTTGTTTATGCCTCGCCTTAGTCTTCTTATTTTCTCTTGCTTGACTTGTGGTAGGGCACGTCAAGTGATCCTTTGAGGGAGCCTCAGGATTCGCTGCCCCTTGATGATACTTTGGCACCACTGCGTTCAAGGCTGGATGAGCTTTCCCTACTCTCGCGGCTCCATGACCGCGTGAAGCAATTGGAGCATGAATTTTCCGTACTCCGCGGAAATATGGACGTATGGAAGTCGAAAGAGGAAAAAGCCGTCACCCGAGAGCAGTATCTGCTAGGGGAGGTGACGCAGTTGGGCGACTAGTTCAAATGTTAGTCTTCTTCCCTCCTGTCTTTTCCTTGTAGCCACTCGCAGCAGTTAGTTGCTCTCATATTTTTCCTTTGCCTTGTATAGCTGTCAGCGCGCGCCATCCGCAGGATGAGAAGGATCGAATTGCCGTTCATATGAATGACTTGACCAAAGAGCAGCTTCAGGCAAGTCGGTACTTCTGGGTAGATCATGATCGCATGATCGGGTTGGCAACCCTGCAGGATCGTGCGTCGCGAGTGCTCCATTTCTTGAAGAAGTCGCATTCATGCTTGAAGGATATTTACCAGACAATGTTCCCGCTGGACGTCGGTCCATCGAGCCTGCTGGCTCTTCTTGCTAGATTTCAGGATTTGAGTGCAGTTCGCGAGTGTGTGCGGCAACAATTAGTGGCTGGTGCTTAAGCTGCTTTGTCACTGGTGCGATTGCATAGGCCTGATGTGGACGTTGGAGCAATTGCGGCTGGCCCACCTACGCCTCCAGCGGGTTCTGTTGGAACATGGTGCCGCACTATTAGGCAGTGGACCGCCCGGCAGATTAGATCGTCGATTTCTTCGAGGAACAGACCAATGTTCTCTTGCTGCAACAGTAGTTTAGTTTGTATCATGCACATAGTTGTACCAATGTTGTAAAGTTCGTATATATGTTGTGTATAATTGATTGACGATGATGTATAAAAGAGCTTGTTAGCGTGTATGTTTTGTGAGTGCGCTGCACTATGCGATTCCTTTTCGTTAGCCTGGCTTTGTGTTTATATCAGTCCCTTGTCAACCTATCAGGTGCGTTGCAACTGGGTTGATGTTTTGTCAAGGTTTTCGATTGGTGTGCCAGCTACTCAGGATATCGCATTTGAGTTCGTAGAACAGATGTGTACATGGTAACGCAGCCCCCGAGTGGATAATTTGCGAGAAATGAAAGAAAAACACAGAGTTTCGGGGCACTTAGCTTTATTTATTTCCAGGATAGTACAAAGTACAAAGTGTGGCTAAGTAACCTTGGTTTAGTAGCCTTATTTGTAACGTAAAAGTAAAAAGTGACTAAGGGTAGAAGCGTTGCAGCCGCGCGATGTTCCAGGGGTTGGAGTATGCGACTCCTGTCTCTAAATATTGAAGGCGATAGGCGCCACCTAGGATTACTTCTGTAATCACGTATGGTCCTTCCCAAGGGGACTCGATCTTGAGATGCCCTTGCTGCTTCAGTCGCAGTACCAGGTCGCCTTCGACGAAGGATCTGGGGCGTAGCCTCCTATTGTGGTAGTTGCGCAGGTTCTCCTGGTAGATCGTTGATCTCTCCGCGGTGATTTCCCTTGCCTCATCAAGGAGGTCTACGGAGTCTTCGAGTGCGAGAGTTGATTCCTGCTCGCTGTAAGCAACTACACGCGGTTCTTTGTATCGTACTTCAGCGGGTAGCACCGCTTCAGCCCTGTGCACCATGAAGAACAGGGTGTACCCTGTAGCACTGTTTGGAGTTGTGCGTAGGCTCCAGAGTACTGATTGTAGTTCGTCTGTCCAGCAACCTGTGGCTTGTTCCAGTGGCCAGAGGAGTCGCTTCTTGATGCCGCCGCAGACGAGCCCATTAGCTTTTTCGACCTGACCGTTGGTCTGTGGATGTGCTACCGAGGCATAGCTGACATTGATTCCCAGATTCTCGCAGAATTCTTGGAACTCCTTGGATGTGAAGTTCGTCCCATTGTCTGTGATGATGCTATGTGGCACTCCAAAGCGGTAGACGATGGACTCGAAGAGCTTGACTGCGTTGTGCCCTGATTGATTGGTCACTGGCATGGCCTCTATCCACTTGGTGAATTTGTCGATTGTGACTACGACGTAGACGTAGCCTCCTCGTGAGGACTTTGGGAGCTTGCCGACCATGTCAAGTCCCCATTGCGCGAAGGGCCAGGCCAATGGAATTGGCCAGAGCTCTGCGCCAGGTGCGTGCGGCTTGTCCGTGAATCGCTGGCACGCGTTGCATTTCTGGACGATATCCTTGGCATCGCGCATGGCCGTAGGCAAGTAGAATCAAGCTCGTCGAGCTTTGGCGACGAGGGCACGAGTGTCGGCGTGGTGCCCACAGGTCCCCTGATGGATGTCTAGGAGAACAACTCTTCCATCGGTCGTGGAGACGCAATGTTGGAGCACTCCTATGATGCTGCGCTTGTATAGTTCGCCGTTGATAACGGCGAATGCCTTGGATCGCTGCGCGATGTGCCGTGCATCAGTTGGATTTCCCGGTAACCTCTTGCTGAGAAGGTACGTGATGTACGGTTGAGTCCAGGATGGCTCGATCATCATAACGCTCATTGGTCCTTCGAGTCATGTGTCTAACTCCAAGTCGTCGAGTGCCATTGGCTCATTGGGTGGCGTAGCCCCCGAGTCCGTTGCTGCACTTGTTTTCTTCTCTGCGGCCTTTGGCTTAATGGAGCATTCGCAGATGTGCTCGAGAAATACACCAGGTGGTATGGGGGCGCAGGTAGAGCCTATGTTGGCGAGTGCGTCCGCATCTTCATTGCTTTCTCGACCTATGTGCCGCAGCTCGCAGCCATCGAAGTCTCCTTCGAGTGTGTCGTAGAGGCCGCGGTAAGTGATCATGTTGTCGTTCACTGCGTCACACTCGTGCATTGTCTGGTTAACCGCCAGCTTGGAGTCGCCATATATTATGAGCCTTTTGGCGCCGCAGGCTTTTGCCATCCTCATCTCGTGGAGCAGGGCCTCGTATTCAGCTTTGTTGTTGGAGGCGGTGAACTACATTCGCAGGATATATTTCAGCTTATGTCCCTGGGGCGATGTTAGTATGACACCTGCACCAGCTCCGTGCTTCCACTTGGATCCGTCGAAGTGCACTGTCCAGAGGTAGGACATATCTGGTTTTTCAGGGAGCTAGTTCTCCATCCAGTGCACGAGGAAGTCAGGGAGAACTTGTGACTTGATTGCGTCGCGTTTTTCCTATTTGATGTCTTGTGGAGACAGTTCGATTCCCCAAAGTGCGACTTGTCTGGTGGCGTCGGGGTTGTTGAGGATATGCCCAAGCGGGGCATCGTTGACTACCACGATTGGGTGTTCCTAGAAGTAGTGGTGCAGCCGCCGGCCTCTCATGAAGACGCCGTACGCCAGTTTCTGGTAGTGAGGGTACCGTTGTTTTGTTGGCGTAAGTACCTCGCTGAGGTAGTAGACTGGGCGTTGTGCCCCGTGGACCTTGTTTTCCTCGGCTCGTTCGACTACGAGCACTGTGCTAACCACCTGGTTGGTGGCGGAGATGTATAGCAACAATGGTTCCCTTTCGCGTGGGCTCACCAGTACTAGTGAGGCGGATAGCAAGCGCTGAGGTCTTCGAATTCTTCCTGCGCCTCATTGATCCACTCAAACTTGTTAGCTTTGCGGAGGAGTTGGTAGAAGGGCAGTGCCTTTTCACCTATCCGACTGATAAATCGACTGAGAGCCGCGATTCGCCCAGCCAGCTGCTAGACGCCTCTTATGTTTTTCGGCTTCTCCATGGCCAGTATATCTTTTATTTTCTTCGGATTTGCCTTGATTCCCCTTGCGGATATAATGTACCCGAGTAGTTTCCCATATGGTACGCCGAAGGCGCACTTGTCCAGATTGAGATTGATCCGGTAGCGATCAAGGTTGGCGAAGGTTTCGCGCAAATCGTCGATTAGTGAGGCTTCCTCTTTGGTCTTGATTACTATGTTGTCGACATAGACTTGAATGTTGCGACCTAGTTGGTTCTTGAGGCAAGCCTGCATGCACCAGCTGGTAGGTGGCTCCTGCGTTCTTTAGCCCAAAGGGCATTGTGTTGTAGCTGAACCAAAAGGCGTTGTAAACGCTGTTTTTTCTTGGTCTTCTTCCTTCATTCGAATCTGATTATAGCCTTAGTAGGCATCGAGGAAACAGAGGCACTCGCATCCCGAGGTGGAGTCGATGATCTGGTTGATTCACGGTAGCGGGAAGTGATCCTTTGGACAGTGCTTATTCAAAGAGGTGAAGTCCATGCACATCTGCAGGATATCCGTGTCCTTTTTTTGGTACTAGCACCGTGTTGGCGAGCCAAGTGCTTTCCTTGATCTAGCGTATAAATTTCCGTCGAGGAGTCTGTTGATCTCCATTCCAACTGCCTTTGCCCTTGGTTTAGACAATCGCCGAATTGTTTGTTTGACCGGCCTTGCGTCTGTATTGACATTGAGTGCGTGCTCGGCGAATTCCCTAGGAACTCCTGGCGTGTCCGCTGGACACCAGGCGAAAATTTCCCAGTGCGCACGGAGGAATTCGACGAGCGCGAGTTCCTATGTGGGACTCAAGTTGTTGGCAATGAGGGCCGTCTTGGCGGGATCCGATGGGTGGACCTGGACTTTCTTCATGTGCACTGATGAGTCGAAGGACAAGTCAGGTGAGCTTGGGCGGCTTAGGGGAGGCAGATAGTTGTGTGTCGACTTCTTTAGTCTCACGAGTTCTTCCTGCATGCCGAAGGACTGGGAGATTCTATTGAATTCCCTATCACAACTGTCAGATCTCTCGAAGCTCCCGTTGACTGTGATGACACCATTAGGGCCTGGCAACTTCATCTGCAGATAGGCGTAGTGTGGCACTGCCATGAACCTAGCGAACGCGACACGTCCGAGGATGCAGTGGTACTACGAGGGCTAGTCGACGACCTCGAAGTCGATACGCTCACGCCGAATGTTTTTTGGCATGCCGAAGATGACGTCGAGGTTGATTTTGCCAAGGGGATACATGCCCTTTCCTGGGACGATGCCGTGGAATGTTGTGTCCGAGGCTTCTAAGCAAGTTAGAGGCATCCTCATTGCTCGCAAGGTACTCGCGAATATAAGGTTGATGCCGCTTCCGCCGTCCATGAAGACGCAGCTCATGTCGAAGCCTCTGATTTGCGCCTCGAGTACGAGGGGACAATGGCCTGGGCAAGGTACTTGGGGTGGATGGTCGTGCTTGTCGAAGGTGATGCAGGACTTGCTTCCGCTGAGGTACTCAGTGGTAGATGGTGGCGAGTTTGTGGCCAAGTTGACTTGGCGAGTGATGGCCTTCTGCACCCGATTTGAGGGGCGTCCCTTTTGGATCATCATGGTACCCATGGCCCGTGGGTATGGTTTGCCTCCGTGGTGCTGGTCCGATGCAGCTGCATTCGGGTGTGGCCCAGGTGGTGGTGGCGGAGCTCCATGTGCCACAGCACCTGGGGCGGCTCCATAACCCCTTTCAACTGCGCTAGGATTCATCCAAGCCAGTCCCTCATGTAATTTGAGGAACGCGGCAGTCCTTGAGGAGGTGACTTGACTTCTTCTTTCCGTCATGCTTCTCGATGTAGAAGCGCACAGTGCATGGCCCGGAGAGCTTGTCTTCAATGGATGTTGCGGGTGCCTCATTGCGATTGTGGCGCTGCCATACTTGCGTGGTTTTTCCAGAGTCGCGGTATCCACCACTACGGTAGCTGCTGTTGCGGTTGTCGTCGCGTCTGTCAGCGTAGCCGGCCGCGACCATGTTGACGTCGTCGCGGTCATCGTAGATGCGCATGCGGCGTTTGCCTTAGTGATCGCGTCTGCGCTCGAGTTCTGCCTCATCATCGGAGTGAACGCGGTTTTTCACCGAATCTTCTCCATCTGCCCAGCGATTCGTGATTTCCATCAGGTGGTCGATGGTTTTGGGTTTGAGCGGCCCAGCTCCTCCCTGAGCTCTATGCGGCATACGCCACCATTGAATGCGTCAATTGCGCGATCCTCCGAGATGTTCTCTGCGGAGTTCTTGATGATGGACCACCTCTGGATGTAGGAGCGTAGCGATTCACCCAATCTTTGCTGACATCATCTCAGCACTTCGATTGATGCAGGTCGTTTGTATGTGCCCTTGAAGCTGCGCACGAAGCTCTATACCAGCTCTTCCCAACTGCGAATGGATCCACGTGGGAGGTTGTTGAGCCAGGCTCGGGCGGCACCCTGCAGCTGTAGCTGTAGGCATTGCATGGCCGTGCTTCGACTTCCACCGTGGAGTCTGACGGAGGAGATGTGGTCCTCCAACCAGATCTTCGGGTCCTGTTGGCTGTCAAACTTAAGGTTCTCCGACGGGAGCTTAAACCCCTTGGGCATTCGCTTTTGCCTGATGGCCCTGCTAAAGCATCTAGCGCCACAGAGATCCACATCTTCGTCTTCTGAGTCAGTCGACCGAGCACATCGCGCCCTTGATTTGTCGATCTTGCGTTGCGTGAGGTCATCGCGCGCATCATAGTCGTGGTCGTGTCGCTGTGAGCGGCGACGTCAAGACAGATCGTGACTGTCGTCACTAGATGAGGGCGAGGAGTAGCGTTTTGCCAGAGCCTTGCCTTTTTTGGCTCTGGTGCTGGCTCTTTATCGAGGGCGGCCTCGACTAGTCCCAAGCCTACGATCCTAGATCGGTGCATGGTGGCTCAGGGATCTCCAGCTGGGAGCTGGTTGTTCAGGAGGTAAATGGTGGCTGCCGTTACTGTAGCTTGCGGCGTCTTCGGGACCACGTTGCCCTGTGTGTCGACTATCATAGAGCTGAAGTCGAGGACCTTTGCAGCTTCTATGTGTTCTTGCTCGGCGAGATGGGCCATCCGGGATCGCCTCTTGTTTGCGATGTGCTCGTTGTCCTTTGAGGAGGATCCTCTGTGGGAGGAGAGCCTATCACGTCGAAGACTCGACTCATCTGCCTCCTTTTTGCGCGCCTCAAGTTGCATGATTGTTTGCACTTGATGCTTGAATTCTTCCTTCAGGAGCCAATGATAGCCCATTAGCAGCTCTTGCGGGGAGCCAAAGGGTAGAGGGTTTCCCCGTAGGGCCTCGCGGCAGGGAGCCCACTCGAGTTCATTGAGCCTGATCATGACGCGTTCGCCAGTCTGCTCGTTTATTATGGTTGGAGGCTCAAATGCTCCCCTGTTGTTGACGGGGGCGCCGTTTGGCGATGGTCCACCGTTTGGTGGTGGTCCACCGTTGCGTATGCCGCCGTTTGGCGGTGGTCCGCCGTTGGGTATGCCACCGTTTGGCGGGTCAGCTCCGTGGCCGCCGTTGCCCGTATTGTCGCGATTGGCAGAGGTGTCGCCTACGATGATGACGGCGCACATGAAGTGGTTGGGGAAGCTGCTGCTCCCGCAACTTTCAGATCCGTAATCGTAGGTTCCATCTTCAGTTGCCAGATCGCCCAGATCGGATTCGCGACTGCTGTCGTTGTCCGTACTCCCAGCTGTTGCCGGGGCGTTGAGTTTGCTGAGGGTGCCGATCGGCGGAGTGAACCATGATGGTGGGGCAATCGATGGTATTGTCGGCTGGTCAGGCATGGGAAGCATGCCCATCTAACCAACTTGGAAGCAGAAGCTTCCGATCACCAAGCTGATTCTGTCGCCCACAGACTCGAAAGCCGAGCGAGTGGCCGGCGTGTGGACAGTGAAGTCGAACGCGCCGAAGAGCTGGCGAATCTCCCCTGTTGCGGAGTTGTACATCGTGGTTGATGGGGCTGAAGAAGCCACAACATCAGCACTCCCAATTCCCACAGACGGCGCCAATTGACGAGGGTTTGACACATCAATGCCCATTGTTATGGACTTGGGTTTTGGAGAAGGAGGGAGCGTTGGAGACATCTATCGGCTAGCAAACAAGCACACAGGGGACTCGAAGATTTACCCAGGTTCAGGCCTTGTAGAGGTCCCTACTCCTGCTTGTCTGCTCGTGGAATTATCAAAGGAATCGAGGATTACAATGGTGCGTAGATGCAATCTGGTGAGGGTTGTGGATACTAGGGCTGCGTGTGTCCTCCTCGCCGCCCCCTCCTAGCCTTTATATAGATAGACTAGGTCCCGGGTAGCAGGTCGAGTCGGTTACAGGTTAGGGTTTTCTCCTTGGAACTTTCTATCTTTAGCTTCTTCTTGTTCTTCAAGTAATCGAGAGTCCATAGGTAACTCGAGTTCTTCATTTGGGCCTTGGCGACACCGTGGGCCTCTATGTATTCACGCCGTATATACCAAGCTTGAGTACCTGTAGGGTATACCCATGTCACCTACTACTTAAGACTAGACTATTTTAGTAGGCTCTCCTCCTTCTTGAAGACAACTTCCCAGCTGTTTCCCCTTTACAACTAATCTACTCGGGTTAAGCAGTTAGGTCTACTTTGGTCATTCATCCGATCATACTCCTGAAAATACTTTAAAATGATGACTTCTTTTAACCTTATGAAAATAAGGCTTAACCTCATCATCGTCTAGTAAACCTTCTCCAACTAGTCAGAAAGTTAGACAGCAACACTTTAGTGTTTATTGTTTACTCTCCCCCTTGAGGTTTCCTAAAGGTCTCTAAACTACATGTAGAATACCCATTAATTCCATAGTTAGGATATTGGTCTCCGTCTAGCTTATACTTTACTTTTGGAAGACCTCACGGTGAAACATATGGTACACCCACCCATTTGCGGATACCAGTGTGAATTCCCTGATTTCCTTAAATGCATGTTCTAAGCATCTTAAACAACTAATAATGTCTTAACTTACCACTTGCTTCATTGCGATTGTCTTGAGTCATGGTCTCATACTTCCGCTTTCCTGAAGATGTACTTCTTCAATTAAACCCTCCTTTGAAGATAATCCCGTGGATGTTAAGTTTCCTCCTACGGATGTTCCATATTTCTCCCGATGTTCTGGACAACATGATTTCTTGTGTCCAATAATCCCACACTTGTTACACTTTCCTAGAAATGTTCTTGCATTTCTCTGCATTGGAGTAGGATGGATGTTTGGGCTAGATGGTAGCCCCATTATTGGTCCTATTCCTCCTGTTAACAACCCACCAGTTAACGGTCGGTTTAGGTAGTTCATCATGATGTGTCCAGGTTCTCCACATTGGTAACATAATATCTTAGGATTTGGGCACTCCCTACTAACGTGGCCCCTGATTCCACAATCGTGACATATCTTATTTGTGTTGTACATCACATGTGGATCCAGACAATTCCCCATCATATGTCCTCGGACCTGACATGTTTTGGTTTGTTTTTGAACTTTCTTCCTCTTTCCTTCAGGTACAACAATCTCATCACCTTCTGATATATGTGCACTATCCAATAATTCCTGAAACTCCTTTGTACGCACAATCCTAAGCTGCATCCTCATAACTGCTTGTAGTCCCTTCATGAACTTCCTTTGTGGTTTTGCCTCCATGTTTACTTCCGCACTAATGTACTTAGATAAACGATTAAACTCACGTACATGTTTCAGAACTGGAAGATTCTTCATTTTTTAAGTTTCATTCTCCTTCCTTTTCCCATTGTTCCGATGAACAAATTCTTCATGAAAATTCTTTTTGAACTCAGCATAGGTACTAACACTTTCTCCCAATGTTGTGAACCTTGACTTCTCCCAATACGTGGCTGCAGTTCCGGTCAATAGATAAGTTGCATACGGCACCTTTTCTTCATCCATACATCCCACACTTTTAATCTTCCGAGATGTATCCATTAACCAATTTTTCGCCTCCAAAGGTTCTTCTATCATGGAAAAACTCCAAGGCTTAGTTTGTAAGAACTTCACTAGTTTAACCCTTGGATGTAATTCCTCAGGTTGCTTCCCTTGCATTTTATTTAAGGTCTCCTGATCAAATTGATTATGCCTCTCTATTTCAGCCTTTCTTCTGCCTTCCATATCCTTTATATACTTAAGAACTCCTTCGTTGGTGATTAAATACGGCATTTGAATTTCTCCTTCCTTTGGAATTGGATCTCTAACCTCCTTTTGTTGTGTCAGCATCATCTCATGATCCTTCACCTTTCCTTCATCAGAGTGATAATTCGCCTCTCCCTCACGCGAACCCATTTTCCCCTCTAGACCTCTACATCAAGTAAGAACTCCATGAAACGACATGCATATGCCTATAAAGTTCCACTTCATGCATAGACCTAGTCAGTCAAGAAGATCCAAGAAAAAACCAAGAAATCCAAATGTGGTATATATAACACACATCATTCTAAGCCTGGAATATAGTAGTTGAGTATAATACCTCTAGAATTCAGGCTTAGTTGTGTAGTATATGACACCTCCTAGTATAGATTTACTTTGTGATACTTAGTACTTAGGGTTAAACTACTCTTTATCTCAATATTTACCCAATTTGCTCAGTTAAAACTGGATAATCTTGAGCAAAGTGATGTCACTTTGGTCCTGACTAACCTCTTACCTTTCCTTTGGGAATACTAAAGACTACCAATATTCCATTCTATCATAAACTATCCTCACATGATCTCTCGAAACTACTAACAAAATTGTAGTTACTACCTTACTCCAAAATTATCGTAATATTATAGTACCTATGACTTCTATCATAGACCTACACTGTTCTTTACTTACTGTTGTTACAAGATTATTTACTAAGTACTTGTCCTAATTACAGACTTATCATGGTCTCGGAGCTAATTTCGCCATGAACTTGTTAAGATTTACCTAGTCATCATGATTAAAGAGCTAATGTCACCATGACAACTCTTCTTCTTAGCTTACTATTAATGATTCTTAACAAAATTTATACTCCATCACATGGAATTCTGAAGTGAATGTCCCATGATCCAGTACCAATTGTATGTATCTATACTCTAGTGGTCTACCGTATGTGGTATAGTGGTATCAACTAGTGGTAAGATTATGCTACTTCCCATGGATTCTAACTATAGACTCTATCACTAATACTACTCCACCTCATATCTTGATCTTAGCCATAATCTTCTTTGATATTTCCACTTACTTAAGATATCTTAGTAATGTTATACCTATTTAGATCTATACTAAAATAACATTTCTCTAGAGAAGACATATAACTAATCCTTAAGAAAGATGATAAAACATCCAACTTAAGTGTGACAAGGTTATCCTCAAGTGAATATCCATCACAAGTCTTCGTTTAGATAAGATGGCTCCTATAGTCACTATCAAACCTACAGATCTTCCTAAAAGGGTTTTAATCCTAAGGTCATAGCATATGCTCTGATACCAGCTGCGGTGACCCAGCATACCACTTCATGATGTAGTACACTATATTCGTTGACATAACACCAATGAAACACCATTCACTAGTATTACATCCCTTAGAGTGGTACAACAGAAACACAGCAGGTCTAAGAAATGACTATAGATTACAACTCGACTCTTTACAAAATATCGAGAGAACACTCTAGGTTAAAGAGAGAGAAAGAAACTTCTTACAAAGAAGAACCAGAAGTAATAACTCGGAATTATCTAGTAACTAAGACTGGCATCTAAACTAGCAGGCTTGCCATTGCTACTATTCCAATGCTCTACAGAAGTATGTTTTATGGCTAGAGTAACTACTCCTATCTGATCAGGAACTTCGTCTTCACTTTAGTCGATGTATCTAGTGACTCCATTGATTTTATTGAAGAACTTGAGCTATAATGATGGTTTCTTGAGCAGACATTGATGTTGACATCATCTTCAATAGCTTAGAACCTAGCAAGGGTTAAGAAGGTACGGTTGAGTACGAGCGTACTCAGCAAGTTCACTAAAAAGGAGTGTATGATGCACTATCTCTACAGCTACAGACCATAGGTCATAGATAATGCAGGTTTCCGTAAACATTTCTTCAAAGGTTGCTTTTATTCTAAAAACTATGTCCGACAGCCTTCATAGGTTGACTAGAACCTTCGTGGGGTTCCTTTACTGCCGCGTTCGTAGCTCCTTCCCGAAACAAGGAGTAACATGTCACAATTCTTACACTTTGTAGAGGTGCGTTACTTTTCCCATAAGAGTCCATAGACTTGTTGCACAACCAAGCCACGAGCTTGTCCACACTTCCTTGGTATGGTGCCCAGTCTAAGATCCAAGCCAGTACTGCCCTCTCCGTGACCCCGCATGAGACACGATCCCCCGAGACAACTACCACGATTATTCTTTGGGTATCCTCTCGGAGACTCCGTACGCAACTATGTCTGGCGATCACCATCAGCTATGGTGAACTCGGACCCAGACAGAGATGCACAAATAATCTAGACACCAAGATCGCGGGGAACTAAGGGGTCCAACCCATGTGCTGGATTCTCTGGAACTCCACGAGAAATCAATGGCCTCATGATAAGGTCATCCGTCCATGCGGAAGGGACAAGATACAGCTGACTTTCCCGTCCCATTCCAAGTCTTATGGTTGACGCGTAATATACGGCGCTAGAATCACTAGCGACATTGGTTGTTAAGTCCTAGATATTATGTTCCTTTACCACTGGAACTATACCAATAGATTATTACCATTTGGTAAATAACCCATAACCATATTATTATAAAAATAGTGTTTTCTGACCTTTTTGAAATGCAGGTAATGACAACATTTGAGTTATAAGCATTTGATAGAAAATAATTAAAGGACATGAGCAAGTTGTGAACTTGCCTTTTGTGATTGCAATATTATGCACTCACGGTCTTCGAGATACTAGAAGATCCAAATTCTGTAAATATCATCATTGGTCTGGTAAGGAAAAATGTTTAAAGAAGCAAGATGCAATTATGTATAAGTAATGTAATGTAGTTTGATAAATGTGAATCCCCGGAATAATTGTATCTGATCTAGGGTTTGCAAGCTTCTGCTAATATGTTTAGAATGTGTTGCACTTTTATACTTGCTTCACACTTGTGCTTCTTATTAAGGCTTGTGAGTGTGTGAGACAAAGTGTAAATACAATAAGTAGCAGGCAATACAAAATCACTCAAATGGGGCATGGTATCTAAAAGATTTCTTAAAAAAAATTATTAATCAATTAAGGCTTTTAGAAAAAAATAGGCAATGATTATTTTTAATATTTCTTAAAATAGTTAGACATATGATAACTTCATTTAAACATCAATTGAACTTGTTGTTACCCTTTTATATTTTAAACAAATAATGCTAAAGGCAATAGTAAATATTTATATATTTTTAAGGAATTAAAATAAAATAAAAGGGTTTTAACAAGATTTATTAGACATTTACCTTTTATTTAACCTCAATTATGAAATATGATATTTTTAAAGTATATATTATATTTTTGTGAGCATTTTGGTATATTATAAATATTTTTATGACTTATAAATAATAATATATGATTTGTATAAGTTTTATTACTTAATAATACTTAATAAATAATAAATATTACATAACTGATAGAAAAAGGTATAAAATAACTTTATAAGTCTTTCTTTGTTTTTCTAAGATTTTGATATATTATATTTATTTGAGTGTGGATTTGATGCCCAGGGGGATAGCTCCCCCCCCCCCCCCCCCCCAAGCAGCACTTTACTATTCTTGTCAAGATTTGCACTTCCATCTTGCTGTCTTTTGATGTGGTGGTCTTGAAGTGGTGTTAATCACTGATTAAACAACGCTTTGGCTGCTAGGTCTGCTAGTACTCTGCAACGCGTGTACTTCCTTGTTTGTTGGCTTATGGCAGGTAAATAGTGCATGCAAATTTATTATCAGTGTGTACAAAGTGCTAGCTGCACATGGATAAGACTTGGTCTTGTCGGTTGGCATACTTGGGAATCTTGGAGTCCAAAACTTATTTTTTACAGTCTCTGCTCATACACCGGAGACGAGTAAGCGTTAGCTAACACAAGAAAGTAATAAACATATGTCAGTCGGACAAATAGGTTTGCCCGAGATATTCTGCATGCGTGTCAGCTTTCACAATATGGTTGCTGTAGCATGTCAGCTTTATTACAGTCTGGTTAATCAAACTGTCTAACTTATACTGGTTTTGCACGTATCTCAGTGCACACGCTGGCGGGCATCCACCGGGGGGGCAGCTATCCCCCGGGGCAGCAGACTATTTTCACATTTATTTTTATGAATTTTAAATAATAGAATATATTTATTAGGATTTATTTCTAATAGATTATTTACTAATAAATACTAATGATTTTAATTAAGTTGGAAATTTAAGTATGATAATAGGTTTATATTATAGAATTTATTTTTTAAACATTTTGATATATTATATGTATTTTTCTGAATTACAAAACAAAAGTTATTCAATTTATAAGATTTAATCATTTTCTTAAAATTAAAAATAAACATTAAATAGGTCTATGAGGTAATGCTGATGTCAGCATAATGTGAGGGATTTTCTCCCCGGGGTTATCCCTAGCCCCAGTCACTGACTAGTGGGGCCTATGCCACGTAATATCCAGAAATTTACTTATTATAGAAATGATTATCGAAAAGAAAATAAAGAAATCTATTTATGACATCACCGATGTCATGGTGACGTCAGCAATGGAGGCTGCTCTAAGTCGCGGACGAATCCGTCGACTTACAGTGCGCACGGGCTCGGGCCTAGGTTAGTTGGAGAGAGGACGCTAGGGCTCTTGGTGGTGGGCTCGGGCCTAGGTTAGTTGGAGAGAGGACGCTAGGGCGCTTGGGCTCGGGCCTAGGTTAGTTGGAGAGAGGACGCTAGGGCCTAGGTTAGTTGGAGAGAGGACGCTAGGGCGCTTGGTGGTGGTGCTTGGTGGTGGTCGTCGGTATTTCGTGCTTGGTGGTGGTTGTCGGTAGCGCAAACCAGAGCAAGAGGGAGTTGGAGGGGAGGTCCAGGAGGACCAAGAGATCAACCTGAGCGCGATCATGGGGTCAGCGAGGCCGGAGAAGGTCGGATGGCGTCGAATCGACGGTGGTCAGTGTCGGAGAAGAGGCAATTGGGGAGCTCGATTAGGGGTGCGCGGCTTGGATTCCTTCCATAAGATGACCGAGGGAAGCACAGGGAGCTCAACAGCAGCCTCAGCTTGCCTCGTGTCGACCGGAAATGGCGACGCGGCGGAGCACCTGTGAGGTTAGGGTTTCGGTATAGAGGGGAGGAGAGAGAGGATCACTGGCTAGGGTTCGTCCTTGGTGGCACGAAGGCGACTTTATAGATGACCGGGGGCGGCGGCGCGGATCTTGGTGCATGCCAGCGGCGAGGGCATGGCCAGCGAGTTGCTTGGCTCGATCGAGAGGTGGAAGACGACCGGAGGAATATGACGAAATGGTATCGGGCAAGGTAGGCCAACTTGGTCTGCATACGAGTTGTGGCAAAGGTTGAACGGTTGTTGTTGCTGCTGCTCGCGAGCGTCAAATAGACGTGAGGAGGTTTGGACTATGGGCCAGAGTGTTATGTTCGTGTTTTCCTTTTTTCTATTTTTATATTCTATTAAAATTTTCTTTCCAATTTGATTTCTACAAGAGTTTTAAAATGTCCAAAAAATTTGTAAGACATTGATATATGATAGAGATTAATTATAACCCATTCCTCTGCATTTCTTGTTGTTATACAAAATATGTTATTATATGAAGGGTTCTTTTATTGGATAAAGTAAATATAACTTAGGGTTTTAGGGTTTACTTCCTATAAGAAAATCTTATAGAGATGATTTGTATTACCACTAAAAGAATGTATTATAGTGGTTTAAGAGGCTAATAATTTATTATGGTGAGTGATAGGCATGGAATATATATATATATTTAACCTCTTTTAATAACCATATTAGATGTTGTTTTAAATCCTGGGTTTATAATATGGTGATGTGAATCCCAGTGACGAAGGTTTAACTCATCAATGCCCATTGTTATGGACTTGGGTTTTGGAGAAGGAGGAAGCGCTGGAAATCTCGGTACGGCTAGCAAACAAGCACACAGAGACGCAAGGTTTACCCAGGTTCAGGCCTCGTAGAGGACCCTACTCCTGCTTGTCTGCTCTTGATTGATGATGATCCGAAGGATTACAATATCGCTGATGGCGGTGTATGCGCAGATTGGATCTGGCGTATGGGAGATCGTTGATCTATCTATTGGGGGAGTCGCGATGTCTAGATCTATTATGATGTAGCGTGTCTTAGGTTGTGTCCTCCTCGTTGGACCCTCCTAGCCTTTATATATGGGGAGGCTAGGTCTCAGGTACCAATACGAGTTGGTTACAGAAAGATTACAACTCTAGTCTAGAGCTTTCCTTGTCTTGTACGTTGGGAGTTCGTGTCCATATGGGCTTCATACCAGTCGAACCCTCATAGGCGTCATGGACCTTGGCAATTTGTCGAGTGCGCCTTCCGTCGAGCTGCACCAGGTAGGTTGTAGTTGAGTGCCTATTGGGCATACCCATGTCAGTAGCCCCCGAGTGTCCATGCAAATCGTAGATTCGGATGGAGACTCAGAAGTCTTGATCTTCGTATTAGGATGTCGGAGATGACAATTGTGTCGAGTGCGAAGCAGTTGCCCGGAAATTCATCGGGTCAGTCGAATTTATGGTAGCTCGTAGGGATGATGGTAAACGTGCCTGGTGCGCTCGATGGATCGGGACCAGTTAATTGCTCTAGGGAAAAAACAACGCTACCTACTCAAACTCGAGTCCCTGGACTCGAATTCGGAAATTGCTGGCGTAATTCGACTCATGCCGCGGAGGTCTTATAGAGTTCGAATCCCAATGTATAAGTGTGAGCACTCGACGCGTCCGTCAAGGCATATTCATCATACCTGCAGGCACGGATATATCTCTGGTAGTGCGTAGCAGATGCGTTGCTAGGCCTTATTCAGGTCTTATCTTTACGCTGTAAGCGCGGCATCCGAATTTTTTGTCATCGCGGAGATGATTCGGGTGGCCCAGGAGACGTAATCTCTTTGTAGGGAAAATATGAGGCGGAGTCGCCATAGCCTTCGAGTGTGGATGTTATCGACACACAGTACGATGTACGAGGAAGAAAATAATCATAGGGTCCGCGGCCAGCGCTCCCTATGGGAGTAGCCCCCGAGTGCCTGGTTGAGTCGCAGACTCAAGCAGGGACTAAATAACTTTTGCGACTGCTGTCGTCTTTTGTTGCTTGTTTCAGTCGAAGATTCAGGCAGGGACTAAATAACTTTTGCGACTGCTGTCGTCTTTTGTTGCTTGTTTCAGTCGAAGATTCAGGCAGGGACTAAATAACTTTTGCGACTGCTATTGTCTTTTGTTGCTTGTTTCAGTCGAATATGCTTTCAGCGCTCCCTATGGGAGTAACCCAAAGTCCACAATCGAATCGTAGATTCGAGTGAAGGGTTTTCATGATACTTGGATATTTCCACAAATTTCTTTGGGTGCACGGCCAGCGCTCCCTATGGGAGTAGCCCTCGAGTCCTTAGTCGAATCGTGGATTCGAGTGAGGACTCAGAGCGCGTCACTCGAGGATCTTGTATATGCGCAACCAGCGCTCTAGTTTGGAGTAGCCCCCGAGTGTCTGGCGGAGTCGTAGACTCGGGCAGAGACTCGAGTCTTGTATCTTTGTAGATGTAGTCGCCAATCATGCGAGAACAAAACATGGGTGAGTCAACGATGCAGATGGAGTCGATGCAGTCACTTTTGTCGGGTGCGTGGCCAACGTCGCATGTGTGTAGCATCGAGCGATGCAACCATCCCAGGAGGGATTCGACTCGGGTCTTGAGTGTATGTCATAGCCAGTTGTTTTGTCGACTCCTGTTGGAGGACCCGATAGAATAGCTCGACGCAGTCGACACCCTTGTAAGCTGCATAAAACATTAAAAATTGTGAAGTACTTGTATCTTGTAAAGAATATCTGCATGTTGGTTTGTAAAGTAAAATTCTGGTGCCAATCGAGTCAACACTTTTGCACGATATGCTAGGCCTTTTCGTTAGCCTAATTACCCTTAGTCTCAGTTCCTTGCCGAGGCACTCGGAATTCAAGGATTCGACGATCGGGCAGAATCAGCTACTCGGGCTGTCGCGTATGAGGTGCTCGAGTGCGTGGAGTCGATGGCACATTAGGTTACTCGAAGAGGGCGCCGCCCCCGAGTGTTTCGAGTGCGAGTTAAAAGAAATCAGCTCTAAGTAGAGAGAAAACTTAGCTTTATTGATAGTTGCCATGGTGACCGAGTCGCAAGATCCGATGCGATCGATGGATCACGGGAGTCGAAGATAGTAGCGGCTCGCGGTCGCGGGAGTCGAGGGAGCCCTCGAGTCACCTGATCTGAAGAACGCACCAGGTCGTTGAAGTTGAAGACCGCGGTGGGTCGTCGAAGTCAAAGTACGCGGCGGGTCGTCGTAGAGGAGGGAGCCCCCGAGTCGCTTGAGCTGAAGATCGCAGCGGGTCTCCGGAGTCGAAGATCGCACCAGGTCACCGATGCCGAATGCGGTAATGGGCCTCATGGCGGAGTCGAAGACACAGCAGGTTGGCAAAGTCGAAGACCGCAGCGCGTCGCTGCAGCCGAAGATCGTAGCAGGTCGCATGATGGAGTCGAAGACTCAGTAGGTCGGCAGAGTCGAAGACCGCAGCGCGTCGCCACAGCCGAAGACCGCAGCAAGTTGCGTGATGGAGTCGAAAACTCAATAGGTCGGCGGAGTCGAAGACCGCAGCATGTCACCGCAACCGAAGATCGCAGCAAGTTACGTGATGGAGTCGAAAACTCAATAGGTCAGCGGAGTCGAAGGATCCCCCGAGTCGGTGGAGCCGAGGATCGCAGCGGGTCTCCGAAGTCGAAGACCACACGGGTCGCCGAAGTGGAGGGAGCCCCCGAGCCCCCGGCTCGATGGAGTCGAAGATCGTAGCGAATCACTAGAGTCGAAGACTAGAGTTGACGTGGCAGCTAGTCACGCGGCGGATCAGAGTCGCGTGGTGATGAGGAATTGCCGTATATGAAGACTGTAACGGGCCACAACAGTCGAAGATCGTATCGGGTCACCTCATCCGAAGACCGCAGCTGAAGACCGCAGTGAGTCGCGTGGTGATGACAAATTTCCGCATCCGAAGACCGCAGCAAGTCGCATGATGGAGTCGAAGACTCAGTAGGTCGACAGAGTCGAAGACTCAGCTGGTCGCCGCCGCCGATGGCGGCCACGGGTCGCGGTTGCGGAAGCCGATGCGACCGGTAGGTCAGACGGAGTCGATGTGACGGCGAATGGCGTGGTGGACGAGTAGTCATGCGGTGGACGTGTGATCGAAGTCGACAGAGTCGCGCGACAGACGGAGTCGACTGGCGGACGAGTACTCAACGCGACGAACAAGGGTCGACGCGGGGGAGTTGGTGTAGCAGCGATGAAGTAGAAGCCCTGAATTTTTTCGTTTGCTTTTGTTTTTCAGGAATTTGCGTCTTGGTCTTGATCTAGCAATAAAACTTGTAGGTCTTTATTTTTTTCTTCTTCTTTATCCTTTGATTGAATCACGTGAAGTAGTACATAGTACTTGACCTTATTATTTGAATAACCTGCCATGCAACGTAGTAGTTGATTCGGATGTTGCTTTCCTTTTGTAGTTCGGACCGGTCTGTCGTGTCCAAGTCTCAATGAACTAAGTTTTGAAAAAACACAAGCAGCCTGGTGACGACGTCCAATATTAGTACGACTCGGTGCCGTGAGTTGCTGGATCACGGAGAAGCTTTTGACGCGACTGCCAATTGACGTGGCTTCCGTTCTCACGATAATGTGATTTTGCACAAAGCGACTTGAAAGGCGATGCTACTACCCTACGGACAGTTGAATTGCGAACTTTATGACAGTGTTGGCGAATAATGCGACATGACCCCATCGTTGATGGAGTCGAAGGCCGGGTACACGACCGACAAGCAGATGGCGAAGTCGAAATATTTTTCGAATTGTCCACGCAACCTGATAACTCGTCAATCTCCTATATTGCTATCTTTTGGTCATACGCGTATGTGCATACGAGCTTGCTCTCGCTAGCAATTTGATCAATCCCTTTTCCTTTTTTATGCTTGATCTGGTCCGCGTGAGTACGTGTAGACTTCTGTATGGAATTCTTCTCCTCTCGAACTTTGCTCCATCTGCCTGTCGCACGGGTGCTTGCTGCCTTTTTGAATTGCCGTGAAGATTTTTTTCTCTCGTCGTGAAGACGAGATGCACATGGCGAATTTGTTGATGAAGAAGTTGAGCATGCCGATGTTGACGAATCGAACGCATGTGATCCGACCACCGCTTGATGATGAGGGAGCCGAGGTGGATCTTCTCGCCGGGAGTCGATGAATCGCAAATCGCTAGTAATGGGGCCGTCAAGATCGCAACATCAGCGCTCCCAGTTCCCACAGACGGCGCCAATTGATGAGGGTTTAACTCATCAATGCCCATTCTTATGGACTTGGGTTTTGGAGAAGGAGGGAGCGCTAGAAATCTCGGTACGGCTAGCAAACAAGCACACAGGAACGCAAGGTTTACCCAGGTTCAGGTCTCGTAGAGGACCCTACTCCTACTTGTCTGCTCTTGATTGATGATGATGCGAAGGATTACAATGTCACCGATGGCGGTGTATGCGCAGATTGGATCTGGCGTATGGGATATTGTAGATCTATCTATTGGGTGGAGTCGCGATGTCTAGATCTATTGTGGTGTAGCGTGTCTTAGGTTGTGTCCTCCTTGTTGGACCCTCCTAGCCTTTATATATGGGGAGGCTAGGTCTCAGGTACCAATACGAGTTGGTTACAAAAAGATTACAACTCTAGTCTTGAGCTTTCCTTGTCTTGTACGTTGGGAGTCCGTGTCCATGTAGGCTTCATACCAGTCGAACCGTCATAGGCGTCATGGACCTTGGAAATTTGTCGAGTGCGCCTTCCGTCGAGCCGCACCAGGTAGGTTGTAGTTGAGTTCCTATTGGGCATACCCATGTCACCCAGGGTTCTCCCTAATTGGTGATGTGAATCCCAGGGTTCTCCCTAATTGGTGATTTCACCAATTCTAATTCTACTTGATTTGTAGAGTTTAGAAACACCATGCGTTTTCGCAAGGTTCATTAGACTCATATTCTATTATGAATATGGATAATATTCAAGGTTAAAGGACACTACTTATAAATCTATGAGTAGATTTGATACCTCATCTTAGAGTGAGATATTGGAATTAATTCCTAGGGCAATCTTGTTGGTTCATGGGTATAGATTTTTATTCAGGTTTAAGGTGCTAAGGTGGACAAGACTTCCATTTATAAACACTCATCTGGTTCTCTAATTATCTCTTGGAAGCTTTAATTGTCCAAGAGACATTGTTCAATGGTTACCTAGGAATAGGAAATGATTACACTATCCAATTGATTCTAAGATTTTAAATAATGACGTAGACCTGGGTCTTGTCATGGCTTGATAAACTGTTTGTTAAAGCTTCTAAAGGATTCATATCCTTAATACCTCACCAAGGTTATCTTCAGATAAAGAATTCCTTTCCTAAATATCCTCTAAAAATCTCTCTCATCTTATTCACAAAGATCACATCTTCCTGAATAAGTCAATCATCTGATTCCACCATATCCATCTTCATATGATGACATGGTCATACCACTTCAATATTATTCCTACTTCATTCTTCTCCTAGTATAACTTCCATTTGCTAAACTACTCTTGATGAATCCATCAATGTAGATACTTCTAAACATATCCATTAACTCCTTTAAATTCACCTTGTATCTATAACCAAGGCTTGCAAGATTACAATTCTCTCTATACATCACATGTGATAATAATCCTATAGAATAGGTATGGTACTACTCCCATAATACAAGTTTGTCCTTGTACTTTCTTGGTTAAACTACTATCCTTCCATCTACTCCATATATTCATGTTATATAATTCATCATACTCTAGCTTGACTTCTCATGTTCGAGCTAGATGATTCAGCTTACTAGGCTTTACCAAATTTGTTATACTCAGAAGTCTTCTTCAACACCTAGTCATCTATTCTCATGTGACTTGAGAATAATGACCACCATCATTTGATCAAACTAAGCTTAGGCTTCTAATTGTCTAATCAAGATCTATACTCAACTAAGTAATAGACTTGTACCTATCTCTCTATAAGAGTTATCTTGTTAAGGAAACTTACTTTTAAGTTTATACCTACATGGCTTAACAAGGTTATTACTTGATACTCTAACACTACTATCTTTCTTATGGCTCCTCAAGCACTAGTTACTTCTTGGGTTTAAATACTTCTCCTGGTGAACTCATAAGTGAATTAACTCCTCCAACATCAGATGGTTTGATCTCCACCAGAGATAACATTCCATTGATGATGGTACACCCAACCATAACTAGTTCCTTCTTCTTATTAATTTACATAACTTGGTATTCAGGGTTTGTTGTAGGTAATACCTTGATATCATTTTTAGAAGATTAAGTATTCATCCTTGAGTTGTTTATTGGAATCCATGTAATGATCTCTAGAAGATCAAGTACTTCTTATTAAGTAGTGTGTTTTGACTTAGTTTTATTACATCTGATCTACCCTTAGATCAAAGTATGTTCCCCAAAGATAAGGTTTTAGCAAAGGTCATATTGAAACTTATCGCAATTAACTTGATGATCTACTTCAGTTCCACCAAGTTAAGAGAAGCTTCAATCTCCTTGACAAGTTTTATTAAAAGCACGAAAATTATCCGGATTTTCTATGCATGAATGCAATGCACACACCTTATCTCAGCTTATTTCTAAGCTCTAATGGTAGGGTGTTACAATCATAGAATCCACTGGAATGTCTATGGTCATGTGGATCAATGTGGTTTAGGCAAAAAACACATGCAATGACTCTAGGGATCAATGTGTCAAGGCATGATCATAGAGACCAAAAACACATAGGAAAGCAGCTTCCACATTGCATGTTGAACTATTGTGGCAGAAGTTGCATCAAAGAATCCACTAGAGTGTGTGTGGCCATGTGGATAAATATGGTTAAGGAAAAGAACACATTCACTGACTCTAGGGGATCAATGTGTCAAACCATGGTCACGGAGACCAATAACAGATAGGAAAGCAGCTCGCACATTGCATGTTGCACCATTGTGATGGAAGTTGCATCACATAATTCACTAGAGTGTGTGTGGTCATGTGGATGAATGTGGTTTTCGAAAAGAACACATGTAGTATGGTCATGTGGATCAATGACTCTAGTGGATCAATGTGGTTTAGGAAAAGAACACATGCAATGACTCTAGGGGATTAATGTGTCAAACCATGGTCACAGAGACCCAAAACACATAGGAAAGCAGGTTCCACATTGCATGTTGCACCAGTGTGGTAGAAGTTGCATCACAGAATCCACTAGAGTGTGTGTGGTCATGTGGATGAATGTGGTTTTCAAAAAAAACACATGCAATGACTATAGTGGAATAATGTGGTTTAGCAAAAGAACACATGCAATGACTCTAAGGGATAAATGTGTCAAACCATGGTCACAGAGACCAAAAACACATAGGAAAGCATCTTCCACAATCAAAAAAATCCACTAGAGTGTGTGTGTCCATGTGGATTGATATGTCCAAAACGTATCTACTTTCCGGAACACTTTTGCTATTGTTTCTCCTCTAAACTTGTGTGATTTGGATGTAACTAACACAGACTGATGCTGTTTTCAGTAGAAATGCCTTGGTGTCTAGTTTTTGTGTAGAAAATCAACTATCAGGAAAAATCCCGGAAAATATGCCAAAAATCCTATTTCACCAGAATACTCCCGGAGTCGGAATATGAGACGGAGTGGGGCTAGGGCCCAGCCACACCAACTGGCCGTGCGGGCTGGGCCTGGCCGTGCCAGGGGGTGGTATGGCCACCCCAGACACCCCCTCGGTCTCCCTCTTCACCTATAAGATGCCTTTTGGCCTAAAAACTATGGGGGGGTTCGATGTTTTTCCTGAAGGAGTTCCGCTCCGCCGCAACCACCAGATTCCACGATTTAGAACCAGAAACTCTGTTCTGGCACCCTGCTAGGACGGGGAATTGGAGGAGATCATCGCCATCATTATCACCATCGCTTCTCCATCGACCATCCATGTTTCCCCCATCTATGAGTGAGTAATCCCCCGCTGTAGGCTATGGGGATGGTAGGGATTGGATGAGATCGTTCATGTTATGGCATCAGATTGTTAGGGCGTGGTGCCTAGTATCTACTATTAGTGCTTTTTGACTTTGTTGCGACTTGTTATGCTTAATGCTTGACACTAGGGCCCGAGTGCCATGATTTTAGATCTGAACATGTTATTGATCCATTATGATAGTATTGTTTTTGGTCTTACCTGCAAGTTGTATACACACGTTGTTGTCTGGAACCAAAGGCCCCGAAGTGACAAAAATCAGGATAACCGGAGGGAATGGCTTTGATGTGAGGATCACATGTGTTCACAGAGTGTTAATGCTTTGATCCGGTGCTCTATTAAAAGGAGCACCTTAATTTCCAGTAGTTCATTTGAGGCCCCGCTGCAGACGTGGCTAGCAGGACAAAAGATGTTGTGCAAGTTCTCATTGCGAGCACGTATGACTATATATGGAATACATGCCTAGGATTATCTAGTACTTGGATGCTTTATCTTATTTATCTGTAAATGCCCTATGTTCTGATTGCCGTGTGAATTGTCTTGTCCATGCAACGCATGTCCATCCATCCCTATGCCTACCGCGCTCTAATCCTACCATTTACTGTAATTATTACTATTTTCTTTACTCTTACTACTGCTATTACTTTGCTATTGCTACTACAAAACTATTGCTACTGATAAACTGATGTGAGCAAGATTGTTTCCAGGTGCACCTGAATTCACAACTCAGTTGTTAAGGCTTATAAATATTCGTTGGCTCCCCTTGTGTCGAATCAATAAATTGGGTTTCACTTCCCTCGAAAATACTATGATACACCCCCTATACTTGTGGGTCATCATGGATCAATGTGGTTTAGGAAAAGAACAGATGCAATGGCTCTAGCAGATCAATGGATCAAACCATGGTCACACAGACCAAAAACACATAGGAAAGCAGCTTCCACATTACATGTTGCACCTGTATGGTAGAAGTTGCATCACAGAATCCACTGGAATGTGTGTGGCCATGTGGATCACTATGGTTTTTGAAAAGAACATATGCAATGTGGTCATGTGGATCAATGACTCTAGATGATCAATGTGGTTTAGGAAAAGAACACATTCAATGACTCTAGGGGATCAATGTGTCAAACCATGGTCACAGAGACCAAAAACACATAGGAAAGCAACTTCCATATTGCATGTTGCACCAGTGTGATAGAAGTTGCATCACATAATCCACTAGATTGTGTGTGGTCATGTGGATCTATGTGGTTTTCGAAAAGAACACATGCAATGTGGTCATGTGGATCAATGACTCTAGTGTATCAATGTGGTTTAGGAAAAGAACACATGCAACGACTATAGGGGATCATTGTGTCAAACCATGGTCACAGAGTCCAAAAACAGATAGGTTACACATTGCAAGTTTTACCAGTGTGGTGGAAGTTGAATCACAGAATCCACTGAAGTGTGTGTGGTCATGTAGATCAATGTGGTTTTCAAAAAGAACACATGCAATGACTGTAGTGGATCAATGTTGTTTAGAGAAAGAACACATGCAATGACTCTAGGGGATCAATGTGTCAAACCATGGTCACAAATACCAAAAACACATAGGAAAGCAGCTTCCACATTGCATGTTGCACTAGGGTTATAGAAGTTGCATCATAGAATCCACTGGAATCTCTGTGGTCATGTGTATCAATGTGGTTTAGGCAAAGAACACATACAATGACTCTAGGGGATCAATTTGTCAAGCCATGGTCATAGAGACCAAAAACACAGAGGAAACAGGTTACAAATTGCATGTTGTACCAGTGTGGCGGAACTTGCATCACATAATCCACTAAAGTGTGTGTGGTCATGTGGATCAATGTGGTTTTCGAAAAGAACACATGCAATGACTCTAGTGGATCAATGTGGTTTAGGGAAAGAACACATGCAATGACTCTAGGGGATCAATGTGTCAAACCATGGTCATAGAGACCAAAAACACATAGGAAAGCAGCTTCCACGTTGCATGTTGCACTAGTGTGATAGAAGTTGCATCATAGAATCCACTGAAATATCTATGGTCATGTGGATCAATGTGGATTAGGAAAAAAACACATGCAATGACTCCAGGGGATCAATGTGTCAAGCCATGGTCATGGAGACCAAAAACACATAGGAAAGCAGCTTCCACATTGCATGTTGCACTAGTGTGATAGAAGTTACATCTCATAATCCACTAGATTGTGTGTGGTCATGTGGATCTATGTGGTTTTCTAAAAGAACACATGCAATGTCGTCATGTGGATCAATGACTCTAGTGTATCAATGTGGTTTAGGAAAAGAACACTTGCAACGACTATAGGGGATCATTGTGTCAAACCATGATCACAGAGACCAAAAACAAATAGGTTACACATTCATGTTGTACCAGTGTGGCGAAAGTTGCATCATAGAATCCATTGTAGTGTGTGTGGTCTTGTGGATCAATGTGGGTTTCAAAAAGAACACATGCAATGACTGTAGTGGATCAATGTTGTTAAGAGAAAGAACACATGCAATGACTCTAGGGGATCAATGTGTCAAACCATGGTCACAAATACCATAAACACATAGGAAAGCAGCTTCCACATTGCATGTTGCACTAGGGTTACAGAAGTTGCATCATAGAATCCACTGGAATCTCTGTGGTCATGTGTATCAATGTGGTTTAGGCAAAGAACACATACAATGACTCTAGGGGATCAATTTGTCAAGCCATGGTCATAGAGACAAAAACACAAAGGAAACAGGTTACAAATTGCATGTTGTACCAGTGTGGCGGAACTTGCATCACATAATCCACTAAAGTGTGTGTGGTCATGTGGATCAATGTGGTTTTCGAAAAGAACACATGCAATGACTCTAGTGGATCAATGTGGTTTAGGGAAAGAACACATGCAATGACTCTAGGGGATCAATGTGTCAAACCATGGTCACAGAGACCAAAAACACATAGGAAAGCAGCTTCCACATTGCATGTTGCACTAGTGTGATAGAAGTTGCATCATAGAATCCACTGGAATGTCTATGGTCATGTGGATCAATGTGGATTAGGAAAAAAACACATGCAATGACTCCAGGGGATCAATGTGTCAAGCCATGGTCATGGAGACCAAAAACACATAGGAAAGCAGCTTCCACATTACATGTTGCACTAGTGTGATAGAAGTTACATCTCATAATCCACTAGATTGTGTGTGGTCATGTGGATCTATGTGGTTTTCTAAAAGAACACAGGCAATGTCGTCATGTGGATCAATGACTCTAGTGTATCAATGTGGTTTAGGAAAAGAACACATGCAACGACGATAGGGGATCATTGTGTCAAACCATGGTCACAGAATCCAAAAACAGATAGGTTACACATTGCAAGTTTTACCAGTGTGGTGGAAGTTGAATCACAGAATCTACTGAAGTGTGTGTGGTCATGTAGATCAATGTGGTTTTCAAAAAGAACACATGCAATGACTGTAGTGGATCAATGTTGTTTAGAGAAAGAACACATGCAATGACTCTAGGGGATCAATGTGTCAAACCATGGTCACAAATACCAAAAACACATAGGAAAGCAGCTTCCACATTGCATGTTGCACTAGGGTTATAGAAGTTGCATCATAGAATCCACTGGAATCTCTGTGGTCATGTGTATCAATGTGGTTTAGGCAAAGAACACATACAATGACTCTAGGGGATCAATTTGTCAAGCCATGGTCATAGAGACCAAAAACACAGAGGAAACAGGTTACAAATTGCATGTTGTACCAGTGTCGCGGAACTTGCATCACATAATCCACTAAAGTGTGTGTGGTCATGTGGATCAATGTGGTTTTCGAAAAGAACACATGCAATGACTCTAGTGGATCAATGTGGTTTAGGGAAAGAACACATGCAATGACTCTAGGGGATCAATGTGTCAAACCATGGTCATAGAGACCAAAAACACATAGGAAAGCAGCTTCCACGTTGCATGTTGCACTAGTGTGATAGAAGTTGCATCATAGAATCCACTGAAATATCTATGGTCATGTGGATCAATGTGGATTAGGAAAAAAACACATGCAATGACTCCAGGGGATCAATGTGTCAATCCATGGTCATGGAGCCCAAAAACACATAGGAAAGCAGCTTCCACATTGCATGTTGCACTAGTGTGATAGAAGTTACATCTCATAATCCACTAGATTGTGTGTGGTCATGTGGATCTATCTGGTTTTCTAAAAGAACACATGCAATGTCGTCATGTGGATCAATGACTCTAGTGTATCAATGTGGTTTAGGAAAAGAACACTTGCAACGACTATAGGGGATCATTGTGTCAAACCATGGTCACAGAGACCAAAAACAAATAGGTTACACATTCATGTTGTACCAGTGTGGCGACAGTTGCATCATAGAATCCATTGTAGTGTGTGTGGTCTTGTGGATCAATGTGGGTTTCAAAAAGAACACATGCAATGACTGTAGTGGATCAATGTTGTTAAGAGAAAGAACACATGCAATGACTCTAGGGGATCAATGTGTCAAACCATGGTCACAAATACCAAAAACACATAGGAAAGCAGCTTCCACATTGCATGTTGCACTAGGGTTACAGAAGTTGCATCATAGATTCCACTGGAATCTCTGTGGTCATGTGTATCAATGTGGTTTAGGCAAAGAACACATACAATGACTCTAGGGGATCAATTTGTCAAGCCATGGTCATAGAGACAAAAACACAGAGGAAACAGGTTACAAATTGCATGTTGTACCAGTGTGGCGGAACTTGCATCACATAATCCACTAAAGTGTGTGTGGTCATGTGGATCAATGTGGTTTTCGAAAAGAACACATGCAATGACTCTAGTGGATCAATGTGGTTTAGGGAAAGAACACATTCAATGACTCTAGGGGATCAATGTGTCAAACCATGGTCACAGAGACCAAAAACACATAGGAAAGCAGCTTCCACATTGCATGTTGCACTAGTGTGATAGAAGTTGCATCATAGAATCCACTGGAATGTCTATGGTCATGTGGATCAATGTGGATTAGGAAAAAAACACATGCAATGACTCCAGGGGATCAATGTGTCAAGCCATGGTCATGGAGACCAAAAACACATAGGAAAGCAGCTTCCACATTGCATGTTGCACTAGTGTGATAGAAGTTACATCTCATAATCCACTAGATTGTGTGTGGTCATGTGGATCTATGTGGTTTTCTAAAAGAACACATGCAATGTCGTCATGTGGATCAATGACTCTAGTGTATCAATGTGGTTTAGGAAAAGAACACATGCAACGACTATAGGGGATCATTGTGTCAAACCATGGTCACAGAGACCAAAAACAAATAGGTTACACATTCATGTTGTACCAGTGTGGCGAAAGTTGCATCATAGAATCCATTGTAGTGTGTGTGGTCTTGTGGATCAATGTGGGTTTCAAAAAGAACACATGCAATGACTGTAGTGGATCAATGTTGTTAAGAGAAAGAACACATGCAATGACTCTAGGGGATCAATGTGTCAAACCATGGTCACAAATACCAAAAACATATAGGAAAGCAGCTTCCACATTGCATGTTGCACTAGGGTTACAGAAGTTGCATCATAGATTCCACTGGAATCTCTGTGGTCATGTGTATCAATGTGGTTTAGGCAAAGAACACATACAATGACTCTAGGGGATCAATTTGTCAAGCCATGGTCATAGAGACAAAAACACAGAGGAAACAGGTTACAAATTGCATGTTGTACCAGTGTGGCGGAACTTGCATCACATAATCCACTAAAGTGTGTGTGGTCATGTGGATCAATGTGGTTTTCGAAAAGAACACATGCAATGACTCTAGTGGATCAATGTGGTTTAGGGAAAGAACACATTCAATGACTCTAGGGGATCAATGTGTCAAACCATGGTCACAGAGACCAAAAACACATAGGAAAGCAGCTTCCACATTGCATGTTGCACTAGTGTGATAGAAGTTGCATCATAGAATCCACTGGAATGTCTATGGTCATGTGGATCAATGTGGATTAGGAAAAAAACACATGCAATGACTCCAGGGGATCAATGTGTCAAGCCATGGTCATGGAGACCAAAAACACATAGGAAAGCAGCTTCCACATTGCATGTTGCACTAGTGTGATAGAAGTTACATCTCATAATCCACTAGATTGTGTGTGGTCATGTGGATCTATGTGGTTTTCTAAAAGAACACATGCAATGTCGTCATGTGGATCAATGACTCTAGTGTATCAATGTGGTTTAGGAAAAGAACACTTGCAACGACTATAGGGGATCATTGTGTCAAACCATGGTCACAGAGACCAAAAACAAATAGGTTACACATTCATGTTGTACCAGTGTGGCGGAAGTTGCATCATAGAATCCATTGTAGTGTGTGTGGTCTTGTGGATCAATGTGGGTTTCAAAAAGAACACATGCAATGACTGTAGTGGATCAATGTTGTTAAGAGAAAGAACACATGCAATGACTCTAGGGGATCAATGTGTCAAACCATGGTCACAAATACCAAAAACACATAGGAAAGCAGCTTCCACATTGCATGTTGCACTAGGGTTATAGAAGTTGCATCATAGAATCCACTGGAATCTCTGTGGTCATGTGTATCAATGTGGTTTAGGCAAAGAACACATACAATGACTCTAGGGGATCAATTTGTCAAGCCATGGTCATAGAGACCAAAAACACAGAGGAAACAGGTTACAAATTGCATGTTGTACCAGTGTGGCGGAACTTGCATCACATAATCCACTAAAGTGTGTGTGGTCATGTGGATCAATGTGGTTTTCGAAAAGAACACATGCAATGACTCTAGTGGATCAATGTGGTTTAGGGAAAGAACACATGCAATGACTCTAGGGGATCAATGTGTCAAACCATGGTCATAGAGACCAAAAACACATAGGAAAGCACCTTCCACATTGCATGTTGCACTAGTGTGATAGAAGTTGGATCATAGAATCCACTGGAATGTCTATGGTCATGTGGATCAATGTGGT
The DNA here is from genome assembly GCA_910589775.1 of Avena eriantha. Lineage (NCBI taxonomy): Eukaryota > Viridiplantae > Streptophyta > Magnoliopsida > Poales > Poaceae > Avena > Avena eriantha. The sequence goes on from OU342740.1 coordinate 205,811,682, forward strand.
TTAGGCAAAAAACACATGCAATGACTCCAGGGGATCAATGTGTCAAGCCATGGTCATAGAGACCAAAAACACATAGGAAAGCAGCTTCCACATTGCATGTTGCACAAGTGTAACTGAAGTTGCATCACATAATCCACTAGATTGTGTGTCGTCATGTGGATCTATGTATTTTTAGAAAAGAACGCATGCAATGTGGTCATGTGGATCAATGACTCTAGTGTATCAATGTTGTTTAGGAAAAGAACACATGCAACGACTATAGGGGATCATTGTGTCAAACCATGGTCACAGAGACCAAAAACACATAGGAAAGAAGCTTCCACATTACAAGTTGCACAAGTGTGATAGAAGTTGCATCATAGAATCCACTGGTGTGTGTGTGGTCATGTGGATCAATGTGGTTTAGGAAAAGAACAATTGGAATGACTCTAATGGATAAATGTGTCAAACCATGGTCACAGAGACCAAAACCACATAGGAAAGCAGCTTCCACATTGCATGTTGCACTATTGTGGCAGAAGTTGCATCAAAAAATCCACTAGAGTGTGTGTGGCCATGTGGATCAATGTGGTTTAGGAAAAGAACAGATGCAATGACTCTAGCGGATCAATTGTTGGGGGGATAACCCCGGGTAGGGTAACACCGGGGTATAAAGGCCAAGTTAGCCGAGGTACGACAAGGTCAATGCGTAAGCTGGCTGGGTTACCTCAAGGCAGGCCGACTTACGGAGTAACCTGGACCGGAGGATGGCCACCTGACTATGTCCCGACCGACGTACGGTGTATGCCGGTGGGCTATTTGTAATTTTTATGAAGGAAACCACGGGGCCGGATAATACCAAGTTTGTAAGAGAAGGAAGGTATCTCGCTAGTCAAAAGGTGACCTCTGTGCGCAGGAGCGTGAGCGAAGCAGACAGAGGGAGGGACTGGCGAGGCGTGGCCGACAAAGGTGGCGCACCCTATGTCGGCTGACGCTGGCACCGCAGAGGCTTACGTAGTCTCTGCATGGCTTACGATGGGAAAAGGTGACCAGGTCGGTTTGCTATTTTAGGAAGAGGCATATTCCCAGGAATATGCCTCCACGTATGCCCTAACTAGGAACCTAGCCTCCCCTATATAAGGAGCGCTAGGGCCTCTATAGAAGGGGGGTTGATTAGCATTTGAGTAGTTGTTTCATTGAGTAGAAGTGGTGGTGAGAGTAAGACAGCTTTTTCTTCCTCCTCTCCCCAATACAGCTCAAGGAGCATCTGCAACCTGGTTAACTTGGAGAATACAAAGCATCTGTGTGAGGAATCACCACACTATCCCTCCCTGGATTCCTCTAGTGCATATTGGCCCCACCTTTATCCTATCCATGGTATCTGCTGTGACACCACCACGATATCAATGGATCAAACCATGGCCACACAGATCAAAAACACATACGAAAGCAGCTTCCACATTACATGTTGCACTAGTATGGCAGAAGTTGCATCACAAAATCCACTAGAATGTGTGTGGGCATGTGGATCACTATGGTTTTTGAAAAGAACACATGCAATGTGGTCATGTGGATCAATGACTCTAGTGGATCAATGTGGTTTAGGAAAAGAACACATTCAATGACTCTAGGGAATCAATATGTCAAACCATGGTCACAGAGACCAAAAACACATAGGAAAGCAGCTTCCACATTGCATGTTGCACCAGTGTGACAGAAAATGCATCACATAATCCACTAGATTGCGTGTGGTCATGTGGATCTATGTGGATTTGTAAAAGAACACATGCAATGTGGTCATGTGGATCAATGACTCTAGTGTATCAATATGGTTTAGGAAAAGAACACATGCAATGACTATGGGGGATCATTGTCTCAAACCATGGTAACACAGACCGAAACCATATAGGAAAGCAGGTTACACATTGCATGTTGTACTAGTGTGGCGGAAGTTGCATCACATAATCCATTGAAGTGTGTGGTCATGTTGATCAATGTGGTTTTCGAAAAGAACACATGCAATGACTCTAGTGGATCAATGTGGTTTAGGGAAAGAAGACAAGCAATGAATCTAGGGGATCAATGTGTCAAACCATGGTCACAAACACCAAAAACACATAGGAAAGCAGCTTCCACATTGCATGTTGCACTAGTGTGACAGAAGTTGCATCATAGAATCCACTGGAATGTCTGTGGTCATGTGGATCAATGTGGTTTAGGCAAAGAACACATACAATGACTCTAGGGGATCAATGTGTCAAGCCATGGTCATTGAGACCAAAAACACAGAGGAAATAGGTTAGACATTCCATGTTGTACCAGTGTGGCGGAACTTGCATCACAAAATCCACTAAAGTGGGTGTGGTCATGTGGATCAATGTGGTTTTCGAAAAGAACACATACAATGACTATAGGGGATCATTGTGTCAAACCATGGTCATAGAGACCAAAAACACATAGGAAAGCAGGTTACACATTGCATGTTGTACCAGTGTGGCGGAAGTTGCATCCAAGAATCTACTGAAGTGTGTGGTCATGTGGATCAATGTGGTTTTCGAAAAGAACACGTGCAATGACTCTAGTGGATCAATGTGGTTTAGGGAAAGAACACATGCAATGACTCTAGGGGATCAATGTGTCAAACCATGGTCACAGAGACCAAAAACACATAGGAAAGCAGCTTCCACATTGCATGTTGCACTAGTGTGATAGAAGTTGCATCATAGAATCCACTGGAATGTCTATGGTCATGTGGATTAGGAAAAAAACACATGCAATGACTCCAGGGGATCAATGTGTCAAGCCATGGTCATGGAGACCAAAAACACATAGGAAAGCAGCTTCCACATTGCATGTTGCACTAGTGTGATAGAAGTTACATCTCATAATCCACTAGATTGTGTGTGGTCATGTGGATCTATGTGGTTTTCTAAAAGAACACATGCAATGTCGTCATGTTGATCAATGACTCTAGTGTATCAATGTGGTTTAGGAAAAGAACACTTGCAACGACTATAGGGGATCATTGTGTCAAACCATGGTCACAGAGACCAAAAACAAATAGGTTACACATTCATGTTGTACCAGTGTGGCGGAAGTTGCATCATAGAATCCATTGTAGTGTGTGTGGTCTTGTGGATCAATGTGGGTTTCCAAAAGAACACATGCAATGACTGTAGTGGATCAATGTTGTTTAGAGAAAGAACACATGGAATGACTCTAGGGGATCAATGTGTCCAACCATGGTCACAAACACCAAAAACACATAGGAAAGCAGCTTCCACATTACATGTTGCACTAGTGTGACGGAAGTTGCATCATAGAATCCACTGGAATCTCTGTGGTCATGTGTATCAATGTGGTTTAGGCAAAGAACACATACAATGACTCTAGGGGATCAATGTGTCAAGCCATGGTCATAGAGACCAAAAACACCTAGGAAACAGGTTACACATTGCATGTTGTACCAGTGTGGCAGAACTTGCACCACATAATCCACTAAAGTGTGTGTGGTCATGTGGATCAATGTGGTTTTCGAAAAGAACACATGCAATGACTCTAGTGGATCAATGTGGTTTAGGGAAAGGACACATGCAATGACTCTAGGTGATCAATGTGTCAAACCATGTTCACATAGACCAAAAACACATAGGTAAACAGCTTCCACATTGCATGTTGCACTAGTGTGATAGAAATTGCATCATAGAATCCACTGGAATGTCTATGGTCATGTGGATCAATGTGGTTTATGCAAAAAACACATGCAATGACTCCAGGGGATCAATGTTTCAAGCCATGGTCATAGAGACCAAAAACACATGGGAAAGCAGCTTCCACATTGCATGTTGCACCTGTGTGACAGAAGTTGCATCACATAATCCACTAGATTGTGTGTGGTCATGTGGATCTATGTGGTTTTCTAAAAGAACACATGCAATGTCGTCATGTGGATCAATGTCGGGAATATTCCCTAGAGGCAATCATGGTTGATGATATTTCCTAATGTATTCATAAAGTTATGGTCCATGTTTGAACTACTGATATGTATCATTGAATATGTGATTCGATTGTGGAACTGCATATTCGTGTTATTCATACTAATTGTCCTTGGTCATCGAGGTTGTCCTGGACACATAACTTAGACCAATGTGAAAGTCGGCAGATGACTACGTTCCACTTGTCATGGGCATGGAGATGCTATTCCGACTTACACGGATTCGGCTAAAGAGTTTAGCGAGTCGGACTGACCCATATTGAGATGCAACGAACAAGTCGTCATTTGCATGTCTCAATCAATGTAATCCTTAGACCTGAGGTTATTGCACAATCCAAGTTGAGGATCTCCGACTTAGGTTCTGTCAAACGTTGTTCCGTCATTGGGCAGTTATAAAGGCGGAGTTCGGGTCGGCTGAGAATCAAGCTGCGTGATGTGAATAACCAAGACGGGATTTTGCCCCTCCATCTGGAGAGATATTCTCTAAGCCCTCGCGGAAGATATGATTCGGAAAGCATGGCCATGCGCGTCACGGTTCAATGTTAACCGAGGCAACCGACTAAGAGTTAGTCGGATGAATCACTTATCTCGGATCGAGAAAGAGAGTCGGACTATTTAAGGGATGACGATCATTCTCCTATAGTCCGACAAGATATATCGTGAGGCAAAAGGGACTCAGACGAAAGTCGCATTGGAAGGTATGTCGTCATCACTTATTGGTACTTGGGAGTTGGCACGTTCTGCTAGGAGCCGCTACCAACTAATTGGTCACGAGTGAGACTCGGAATTGTGTCTGGGTTACCATGAGCCTGTCGGGTCACACACTTAAGAGCGGGAGCAAGTTTGGGTGAGACCCAAACAGGAAACCTATTTGGGTTGGACCCAAATAGAGACATGGAGTTAGTCAGCAAGTGAGACTTGCAGTGGCTAATATAGGCCTTTTAGTGAATGGGCCACAAGTGAGTGGAGCCCACTTTCACTCCCTATATAAGCTGGGGCACAGGTGCTTAGAGCACAAGGTTAGGTCACTCCATGTGTTGGAAACCCTAGCCCCAGTCCGTCATGTCGCTGTCATACCGGACCTAGCAGTCCATCGCCGGCGCTCCTCCTCGTATGTGTAGATACCGGTGGAGGTGCTATACGTTCAGCACTTCGACGATGGTGAAGAAAGTACGGATCGTGGATCGTGGAACTGGAACGGATCGCGAGGACTACTCTGCATCAAGCGACGTGCTTCATCAATTCAGCAATTGCGTGTCTAGTGGTAATCCTCGTGGCCTTCTACCTGAGATGGATCTTGGGATCACTGTGTAGGGAAAAAGTTTTGTTTATCTCTACGTGGCCCAACAATCAATGACTCTAGTGTATCAATGCGGTTTAGGAAAAGAACACATGCAACGACTATAGGGGATCATTGTGTCAAACCATGGTCATAGAGACCAAAAACACATTGGAAAGCAGCTTCCACATTGCATGTTGCACAAGTGTGATAGAAGTTGCATCATAGAATCCACTAGAGTGTCGGTGGTCATGTGGATCAATGTGGTTTAGGAAAAGAACACATGTAATGACTCCAAGGGATAAATGTGTCAAACCATGGTCATAGAGACCAAAAACACATAGGAAAGCAGCTTCCACATTGCATGTTGCACTATTGTGGCAGAAGTTGCATCAAAAAATCCACTAGAGTGTGTGTGGACATGTGGATCAATGTGGTTTAGGAAAAGAACAGATGCAATGACACTAGCGGATCAATGGATCAAACCATGGCCACATAGACCAAAAACACATAGGAAAGCAGCTTCCACATTACATGTTGCACCAGTATGGCAGAAGTTGCATCACAGAATCCACTGGAATGTGTGTGGCCATGTGGATCACTGTGATTTTTGAAAAGAACACATGCAATGTGGTCATGTGGATCAATGACTCTAGTGGATCAATGTGGTTTAGGAAAAGAACACATTCAATGACTCTAGGGGATCAATGTGTCCAACCATGGTCACAGAGACCAAACACACATAGGAAAGTAGCTTCCACATTGCAAGTTGCACTAGTGTGACAGAAGTTGCATCACATAACCCACTATATTGTGTGTGGTCATGTGGATCTATGTGGTTTTCTGAAAGAACACATGCAATGTGGTCATGTGGATCAGACTCTAGTGTATCAATGTGGTTTAGGTAAAGAACAGATGCAATGACTCTAGCGGATCAATGGATCAAACCATGGCCACATAGACCAAAAACACATAGGAAAGCAGCTTCCATATTACATGTTGCTCTAGTATGGCAAAAGTTGCATCACAGAATCCACTGGAATGTGTGTGGCCATGTGGATCACTTTGGTTTTTGAAAAGAACACATGCAATGTGGTCATGTGGATCAATGACTCTAGTGGATCAATGAGGTTTAGCAAAAGAACACATTCAATGACTCTAGGGAATCAATGTGTCAAACCATGGTCATAGACACCAAAAACACATAGGAAAGTAGCTTCCACATTACAAGTTGCACCAGTGTGATAGAAGTTGCATCACATAACCCACTAGATTGTGTGTGGTGATGTGGATCTATGTGGTTTTCTAAAAGAACACATGCAATGTGGTCATGTGGATCATGACTCTAGTGTATCAATGTGGTTTAGGAAAAGAACACATGCAACGACTATAGGGGACCATTGTGTCAAACCATGGTAATAGAGACCAAAAACACATAGGAAAGCAGGTTACACATTGCATGTTGTACCAGTGTGGCAGAAGTTGCATCACAAAATCCACTGAAGTGTGTGGTCATGTGGATCAATGTGGTTTTCGAAAAGAACACATGCAATGACTCTAGTGGATCAATGTGGTTTAGGGAAAGAACACATGCAAAGACTCTAGGGGATCAATTTGTCAAATAATGGTCACAAACACCAAAAACACATTGGAAAGTAGCTTCCACATTGCATGTTGCACTAGTGTGACAGAAGTTGCATCATAGAGTCCATTGGAATGTCTGTGGTCATGTGGATCAATGTGGTATAGGCAAAGAACACATACAATGACTCTAGGCAATCAATGTGTCAAGCCATGGTCACAGAGACAAAAAACACAGAGGAAATCAGGTTACACATTGCATGTTGTACCAGTGTGGCGGAACATGCATCACAGAATCCACTGAAGTGTGTGTAGTCATGTCGATCAATGTGATTTTTGGAAAAACACATGCAATGACTCTAGTGGATCAATGTGGTTTAGGGAAAGAACACATGCAATGACTCTAGGGGATCAACGTGTCAAACCATGGTCACAGAGACCAAAAACACATAGGAAAGCAGCTTCCACATTCCATGTTGCACCAGTGTGACAAAAGTTGCATCACATAATCCACTAGATTGTGTGTTTTTATGTGGATCTATGTGGTTTTCGAAAAGAACACATGCAATGTGGTCATGTGGATCAATGACTCTAGTGTATCAATGTGGTTTTGGAAAAGAACACATGCAATGACTTTAGTGGATCAATGTGGTTTAGGGAAAGAACACATGCAATGACTCTAGGGGATCAATGTGTCAAACCATGGTCATAGAGACCAAAAACACATAGGAAAGCAGCTTCCACGTTGCATGTTGCACTAGTGTGATAGAAGTTGCATCATAGAATCCACTGAAATATCTATGGTCATGTGGATCAATGTGGTTTAGGCAAAAAAAACACATGCAACGACTCCAGGGGATCAATGTGTCAAGCCATGGTCATAGAGACCAAAAACACATCGGAAAGCAGCTTCCACATTGCAAGTTGTACCAGTGTGACAGAAGTTGCATCACATAACCCACTAGATTGTGTGTGGTCATGTGGATCTATGTGGTTTTCTAAAAGAACACATGCAAAGTGGTCATGTGAATCAATGACTCTAGTGTATCAATGTGGTGTAGGAACAGAACACATGCAACGACTATAGGGGATCATTGTGTCAAACCATGGTAACAGAGACCAAAAACACATAGGAAAGCAGGTTACACATTGCATGTTGCACAAGTGTGATAGAAGTTGCATCATAGAATGCACTAGAGTGTCTGTGGTCATGTGGATCAATGTGGTTTAGGAAAAGAACACATGGAATGACTCTAAGGGATAAATGTGTCAAACCATGGTCACAGAGAACAAAAACACATAGGAAAGCAGCTTCCACATTGCATGTTCCACTATTGTGGAAGAAGTTGCATCAAAAAATCCACTAGAGTGTGTGTGGCCATGTGGATCAATGTGGTTTAGGTAAAGAACAGATGCAATGACTCTAGCGGATCAATGGATCAAACCATGGCCACATAGACCAAAAACACATAGGAAAGCAGCTTCCACATTACATGTTGCTCTAGTATGGCAGAAGTTGCATCACAGAATCCACTGGAATGTGTGTGGCCATGTGGATCACTTTGGTTTTTGAAAAGAACACATGCAATGTGGTCATGTGGATCAATGACTCTAGTGGATCAATGTGGTTTAGGAAAAGAACACATTCAATGACTCTAGGGGATCAATGTGTCAAACCATGGTCATAGACACAAAAAACACATAGGAAAGTAGCTTCCACATTACAAGTTGCACCAGTGTGACAGAAGTTGCATCACATAACCCACTAGATTGTGTGTGGTGATGTGGATCTATGTGGTTTTCTAAAAGAACACATGCAATGTGGTCATGTGGATCAATGACTCTAGTGTATCAATGTGGTTTAGGAAAAGAACACATGCAACGACTATAGGGGACCATTGTGTCAAACCATGGTAATAGAGACGAAAAACACATAGGAAAGCAGGTTACACATTGCATGTTGTACCAGTGTGGCGGAAGTTGCATCACAGAATCCACTAAAGTGTGTGGTCCTGTGGATCAATGTAGTTTTCGAAAAGAGCACATGCAATGACTCTAGTGGATCAATGTGGTTTAGGGAAAGAACACATGCAAAGACTCTAGGGGATCAATGTATCAAATCATGGTCACAAACACCAAAAACACATTGGAAAGCAGCTTCCACATTGCATGTCGCACTAGTGTGACAGAAGTTGCATCATAGAGTCCATTTGAATGTTTGTGGTGATGTGGGTCAATGTGGTATAGGCAAAGAACACATACTATGACTCTAGGCGATCAATGTGTCAAGCCATGGTCACATAGACCAAAACCACAGAGGAAATCAGGTTACACATTGCATGTTGTACCAGTGTGGCGGAACTTGCATCACAGAATCCACTAAAGTGTGTGTGGTCATGTGGATCAATGTGGTTTTCGAAAAGAACACATGCAATGACTCTAGGGGATCAATGTGGTTTAGGGAAAGAACACATGCAATGACTCTAGGGGATCAACGTGTCAAACCATGGTCACAGAGACCAAAAACACATAGGAAAGCAGCTTCCACATTGCATGTTGCACTAGTGTGATAGAAGTTGCATCATAGAATCCATTGGAATGTCTATGGTCATGGGGATCAATGTGGATTAGGAAAAAAGCACATGCAATGACTCCAGGGGATCAATGTGTCAAGCCATGGTCATAGAGACCAATAACACATAGGAAAGCAGCTTCCACATTGCATGTTGTACTAGTGTGATAGAAGTTACATCTCATAATCCACTAGATTGTGGGTGGTCATGTGGATCTATGTGGTTTTCTAAAAGAACACATGCAATGTCGTCATGTGGATCAATGACTCTAGTGTATCAATGTGGTTTAGGAAAAGAACACATGCAATGACTTTAGTGGATCAATGTGGTTTAGGGAAAGAACACATGCAATGACTCTAGGGGATCAATGTATCAAACCATGGTCATAGAGACCAAAAACACATAGGAAAGCAGCTTCCACGTTGCATGTTGCACAAGTGTGATAGAAGTTGCATCATAGAATCCACTGAAATATCTATGGTCATGTGGATCAATGTGGTTTAGGCAAAAAAAACACATGCAACGACTCCAGGGGATCAATGTGTCAAGCCATGGTCATAGAGACCAAAAACACATCGGAAAGCAGCTTCCACATTGCAAGTTGCACCAGTGTGACAGAAGTTGCATCACATAACCCACTAGATTGTGTGTGGTCATGTGGATCTATGTGGTTTTCTAAAAGAACACATGCAAAGTGGTCATGTGAATCAATGACTCTAGTGTATCAATGTGGTTTAGGAACAGAACCCATGCAACGACTATAGGGGATCATTGTGTCAAACCATGGTAACAGAGACCAAAAACACATAGGAAAGCAGGTTACACATTGCATGTTGCACAAGTGTGATAGAAGTTGCATCATAGAATGCACTAGAGTGTCTGTGGTCATGTGGATCAATGTGGTTTAGGAAAAGAACACATGGAATGACTCTAAGGGATAAATGTGTCAAACCATGGTCACAGAGAACAAAAACACATAGGAAAGCAGCTTCCACATTGCATGTTCCACTATTGTGGAAGAAGTTGCATCAAAAAATCCACTAGAGTGTGTGTGGCCATGTGGATCAATGTGGTTTAGGTAAAGAAGAGATGCAATGACTCTAGCGGATCAATGGATCAAACCATGGCCACATAGACCAAAAACACATAGGAAAGCAGCTTCCACATTACATGTTGCTCTAGTATGGCAGAAGTTGCATCACAGAATCCACTGGAATGTGTGTTGCCATGTGGATCACTTTGGTTTTTGAAAAGAACACATGCAATGTGGTCATGTGGATCAATGACTCTAGTGGATCAATGTGGTTTAGGAAAAGAACACATTCAATGACTCTAGGGGATCAATGTGTCAGACCATGGTCATAGACACAAAAAACACATAGGAAAGTAGCTTCCACATTACAAGTTGCACCAGTGTGACAGAAGTTGCATCACATAACCCACTAGATTGTGTGTGGTGATGTGGATCTATGTGGTTTTCTAAAAGAACACATGCAATGTGGTCATGTGGATCAATGACTCTAGTGTATCAATGTGGTTTAGGAAAAGAACACATGCAACGACTATAGGGGACCATTGTGTCAAACCATGGTAATAGAGACGAAAAACACATAGGAAAGCAGGTTACACATTGCATGTTGTACCAGTGTGGCGGAAGTTGCATCACAGAATCCACTAAAGTGTGTGGTCCTGTGGATCAATGTAGTTTTCGAAAAGAGCACATGCAATGACTCTAGTGGATCAATGTGGTTTAGGGAAAGAACACATGCAAAGACTCTAGGGGATCAATGTATCAAATCATGGTCACAAACACCAAAAACACATTGGAAAGCAGCTTCCACATTGCATGTTGCACTAGTGTGACAGAAGTTGCATCTAGAGTCCATTTGAATGTTTGTGGTGATGTGGGTAATTGTGGTATAGGCAAAGAACACATACTATGACTCTAGGCGATCAATGTGTCAAGACATGGTCACATAGACCAAAAACACAGAGGAAATTAGGTTACACATTGCATGTTGTACCAGTGTGGCGGAACTTGCATCACAGAATCCACTAAAGTGTGTGTGGTCATGTGGATCAATGTGGTTTTCGAAAAGAACACATGCAATGACTCTAGTGGATCAATGTGGTTTAGGGAAAGAACACATGCAATGACTCTAGGGGATCAACGTGTCAAACCATGGTCACAGAGACCAAAAACACATAGGAAAGCAGCTTCCACATTGCATGTTGCACTAGTGTGATAGAAGTTGCATCATAGAATCCACTGGAATGTCTATGGTCATGTGGATCAATGTGGATTAGGAAAAAAGCACATGCAATGACTCCAGGGGATCAATGTGTCAATCCATGGTCATAGAGACCAATAACACATAGGAAAGCAGCTTCCACATTGCATGTTGCACTAGTGTGATAGAAGTTACATCTCATAATCCACTAGATTGTGTGTGGTCATGTGGATCTACGTGGTTTTCTAAAAGAACACATGCAATGTCGTCATGCGGATCAATGACTCTAGTGTATCAACATCTTTTAGGAAAAGAACACATGCAACTACTATAGGGGATCATTGTGTCAAACCATGGTCACAGAGACCAAAAACAGATAGGTTACACATTCATGTTGTACCAGTGTGGCGGAAGTTGCATCACAGAATCCACTGTAGTGTGTGTGGTCTTGTGGATCAATGTGGTTTTCAAAAAGAAAACATGCAATGACTATAGTGGATCAATGTTGTATAGAGAAAGAACACATGGAATGACTCTAGGGAATCAATGTGTCCAACCGTGGTCACAAACACCAAAAACACATAGGAAAGAAGCTTCCACATTGCAAGTTGCACTAGTGTGACAGAAGTTGCATCACATAACCCACTAGATTGTGTGTGGTGATGTGGATCTATGTGGTTTTCTAAAAGAACACATGCAATGTGGTCATGTGGATCAATGACTCTAGTGTATCAATGTGGTTTAGGCAAAGAACACATGCAACGACTATAGGGGACCATTGTGTCAAACCATGGTAATAGAGACCAAAAACACATAGGAAAGCAGGTTACACATTGCATGTTGTACCAGTGTGGCGGAAGTTCCATCACAGAATCCACTGAAATGTGTGGTCATGTGGATCAATGTGGTTTTCGAAAAGAATACATGCAATGACTCTAGTGGATCAATGTGGTTTAGGGAAAGAACACATGCAATGACTCTAGGGGATCAATGTATCAAATCATGGTCACAAACACCAAAAACACATTGGAAAGCAGCTTCCACATTGCATGTTGCACTAGTGTGACAGACGTTGCATCATAGAATCCATTTGAATATTTGTGGTGATGTGGATCAATGTGGTATAGGCAAAGAACACATACTATGACTCTAGGCGATCAATGTGTCAAGCCATGGTCACATTGACCAAAAACACAGAGGAAATCAGGTTACACATTGCATGTTGTACCAGTGTGGCGGAACTTGCATCACAGAATCCACTAAAGTGTGTGTGGTCATGTGGATCAATGTGGTTTTCGAAAAGAACACATGCAATGACTCTAGTGGATCAATGTGGTTTAGGGAAAGAACACATGCAATGACTCTAGGGGATCAATGTGTCAAACCATGGTTACAGAGACCAAAAACACATAGGAAAGCAGCTTCCACATTGCATGTTGCACTAGTGTGATAGAAGTTGCATCATAGAATCCACTGGAATGTCTATGGTCATGTGGATCAATGTGGATTAGGAAAAAAGCACATGCAATGACTCCAGGGGATCAATGTGTCAAGCCATGGTCATAGAGACCAATAACACATAGGAAAGCAGCTTCCACATTGCATGTTGCACTAGTGTGATAGAAGTTACATCTCATAATCCACTAGATTGTGTTGGGCCATGTGGATCTATGTGGTTTTCTAAAAGAACACGTGCAATGTCGTCATGTGGATAAATGACTCTAGTGTATCAATGTGGTTTAGGAAAAGAACACATGCAACGACTATAGGAGATCATTGTGTCAAACCATGGTCACAGAGACCAAAAACAGATAGGTTACACATTCATGTTGTACCAGTGTGGCGGAAGTTGCATCACAGAATCCACTGTAGTGTCTGTGGTCTCGTGGATCAATGTGGTTTTCAAAAAGAACACATGCAATGACTATAGTCGATCAATTTTGTTTAGAGAAAGAACACATGGAATGACTCTAGGGGATCAATGTGTCCAACCATGGTCACAAACACCAAAAACACATAGGAAAGGAGCTTCCACAATGCAAGTTGCACCAGTGTGACAGAAGTTGCATCACATAACCCACTAGATTGTGTGTGGTGATGTCGATCTATGTGGTTTTCTAAAAGAACACATGCAATGTGGTCATGTGGATCAATGACTAGTGTATCAATGTGGTTTAGGCAAAGAACACATGCAACGACTATAGGGGACCATTGTGTCAAACCATGGTAATAGAGACCAAAAACACATAGGAAAGCAGGTTACACATTGCATGTTGTACCAGTGTGGCGGAAGTTGCATCACAGAATCCACTGAAGTGTGTGGTCATGTGGATCAATGTGGTTTTCAAAAAGAACACATGCAATGACTCTACTGGATCAATGTGGTTTTGGGAAAGAACAGATGCAATGACTCCAGGGGATCAATGTGTCAAGCCATGGTCATAGAGACCAAAAACACATTGGAAAGCAGCTTCCACATTGCATGTTGCACTAGTGTGACAGAAGTTGCATCATAGAATCCATTTGAATGTTTGTGGTCATGTGGATCAATGTGGTATAGGCAAAGAACACATACAATGACTCTAGGCGATCAATGTGTCAAGCCATGGTCACAGAGACCAAAAACACAGAGGAAATCAGGTTACACATTGCATGTTGTACCAGTGTGGCGGAACTTGCATCACAGAATCCACTAAAGTGTGTGTGGTCATGTGGATCAATGTGGTTTTCGAAAAGAACACATGCAATGACTCTAGTGGATCAATGTGGTTTAGGGAAAGAACACATGCAATGACTCTAGGGGATCAATGTGTCAAACCAGGGTCACAGAGACCAAAAACACATAGGAAAGTAGCTTCCACATTGCATGTTGCACTAGTGTGATAGAAGTTACATCATAGAATCCACTGGAATATCTATGTTCATGTGGATCAATGTGGTTTAGGCAAAAACACATGCAATGACTCCAGGGGATCAATGTGTCAAGCCATGGTCATAGAGACCAAAAACACATAGGAAAGCAGCTTCCACATTGCATGTTGCACCAGTGTGACAGAAGTTGCATCACATAATCCACTAGATTGTGTGTGGTCATGTGGATCTATGTGGTTTTCTAAAATAACACATGCAATGTGGTCATGTGAATCAATGACTCTAGTGTATCAATGTGGTTTAGGAACAGAACACATGCAACGACTGTAGGGGATCATTGTGTCAAACCATGGTCATAGAGACCAAAAACACATAGGTTACACATTCATGTTGTACCAGTGTGACGGAAGTTGCGTCACAGAATCCACTGTAGTGTGTGTGGTCTTGTGGATCAATGTGGTTTTCAAAAAGAACACATGCAATGACTATAGTGGATCAATGTTGTTTAGAGAAAGAACACATGGAATGACTCTAGGGGATCAATGTGTCCAACTATGGTCACAAACACCAAAAACACTTAGGAAAGCAGCTTCCACATTGCATGTTGCACTAGTGTGACAGAAGTTGCATCATAGAATCCACTGGAATCTCTATGGTCTTGTGTATCAATGTGGTTTAGGCAAAAAACATATACAATGACTCTAGGGGATCAATGTGTCAAGCCATGGTCATAGAGACCAAAAACACAGAGGAAACAGGTTACACATTGCATGTTGTACCAGTGTGGCAGAACTTGCATCACATTATCCACTAAAGTGTGTGTGGTCATGTGGATCAATGTGGTTTTGAAAACAACACATGCAATGACTCTAGTGCATCAATGTGGTTTAGGGAAAGAGCACATGCAATGACTCTAGGGGATCAATGTGTCAAACCAGGGTCACAGAGACCAAAAACACATAGGAAAGCAGCTTCCACATTGCATGTTGCACTAGTGTGATAGAAGTTGCATCATAGAATCCACTGGAATGTCTATGGTCATGTGGATCAATGTGGATTAGGAAAAAAGCACATGCAATGACTCCAGGGGATCAATGTGTCAAGCCATGGTTATAGAAACCAATAACACATAAGAAAGCAGCTTCCACATTGCATGTTGCACTAGTGTGATAGAAGTTACATCTCATAATCCACTAGATTTTGTTGGGCCATGTGGATCTATGTGGTTTTCTAAAAGAACACATGCAATGTCATCATGTGGATCAATGAATCTAGTGTATCAATTTGGTTTAGGCAAAGAACGGATACAATGACTCTAGGGGATCAATGTGTCAAGCCATGGTCATAGAGACCAAAAACACAGAGGAAACAGGTTACACATTGCATGTTGTACCAGTGTGGCAGAACTTGCATCACATAATCCACTAGATTGTGTGTGGTCATGTGGATCTATGTGATTTTCTAAAAGAACACATGCAATGTGGTCATGTGAATCAATGACTCTAGTGTATCAATGTGGTTTAGGAATAGAACACATGCAACGACTATAGGGGATCATTGTGTCGAACCATGGTAACGGAGACCAAAAACACATAGGAAAGCAGGTTACACATTGCATGTTGTACCAGTGTGGCGGAAGTTGCATCCAAGAATCTACTGAAGTGTGTGGTCATGTGGATCAATGTGGTTTTCGAAAAGAACACGTGCAATGACTCTAGTGGATCAATGTGGTTTAGGGAAAGAACACATGCAATGACTCTAGGGGATCAATGTGTCAAACCATGGTCATAAAAACCAAAAACACATAGGAAAGCAGCTTCCACATTGCATGTTGCACTAGTGTGATAGAAGTTGCATCATAGCATCCACTAGAATATCTATGGTCATGTGGATCAATGTGGTTTAGGTAAAAAACACATGCAATGACTCAAGGGGATCAATGTGTCAAGCCATGGTCATAGAGACCAAAAACACATAGGAACGCAGCTTCCACATTGCATGTTGCACCACTGTGCTAGAAGTTGCATCACATAATCCACTAGATTGTGTGTGGTCATGTGGATCTATGTGGTTTTCTAAAAGAACACAAGCAATGTGGTCATGTGAGTCAATGACTCTAGTGTATCAATGTGGTTTAAGAACAGAACACATGCAACGACTATAGGAGATCATTGTGTCAAACCATGGTAACAGAGACCAAAAACATAAAGGAAAGAAGGTTACACATTGCATGTTGTACTAGTGTGGCGGAAGTTGCATCACAGAATCTACTGAAGTGTGTGGTCATGTGGATCAATGTGATTTTCGAAAAGAACACGTGCAATGACTCTAGTGGATCAATGTGGTTTAGGGAAAGAACACATGCAATTACTCTACGGGATCATTGTGTCAAACCATGGTCACAAACACAAAAAGCACATAGGAAAGCAGCTTCCACATTGCATGTTGCACTAGTGTGACAGAAGTTGCATCATAGAATCCACTGGAATGTCTGTGGTCATGTGGATCAATGTGGTTTAGGCAAAGAACACATACAATGACTCTAGGGGATCAATGTGTCAAGCCATGGTCATAGAGACAAAAAACACAGAGGAAAAAGGTTACACATTGCATGTTCTACTAGTGTGGCGGAACTTGCATCACAGAATCAACTAAAGTGTGTGTGGTCATGTGGATCAATATGGTTTTCGAAAAGAACAGATGCAATGACTCTAGTGGATCAATGTGGTTTAGGGAAAGAACACATGCAATGACTCTAGGGGATCAATGTGTCAAACCATGGTCATAGAGACCAAAAATACATAGGAAAGCAACTTCCACATTGCATGTTGCACTAGTGTGATAAAAGTTGCATCATAGCATCCACTAGAATATCTATGGTCATGTGGATCAATGTGGTTTAGGCAAAAAAACACATGCAATGACCCCAATGGATCAATGTGTCAAGCCATGGTCATAGAGACCAAAAACACATAGGAAAGCAGCTTCCATATTGCATGTTGCACCAGTGTGCCAGAAGTTGCATCACATAATCCACTAGATTGTTTGTGGTCATGTGGATCTATGTGGTTTTCTAAAAGAACACATGCAATGTGGTCATGTGAATCAATGACTCTAGTGTATCAATGTGGTTTAGGAACATAACACATGCAACGACTATCGGGGATCATTGTGTCAAACCATGGTAACAGAGACCAAAAACACATAGGAAAGCAGGTTACACATTGCATGTTGCACAAGTGTGATAGAAGTTGCATCATAGAATGCACTAGAGTGTCTATGGTCATGTGGATCAATGTGGTCTAGGAAAAGAACACATGGAATGACTCTAAGGGATAAATGTGTCAAACCATGGTCACAGAGACCAAAAACACATAGGAAAGCAGCTTCCACATTACATGTTGCACTATTGTGGCAGAAGTTGCGTCCAAAAATCCACTAGAGTGTTTGTGGCCATGTGGTTTAGGTAAAGAACAGATGAAATATTCTAGCGGATCAATGGATCAAACCATGGCCACATAGACCAAAAACACATAGGAAAACAGCTTCCACATTACATGTTGCTCTAGTATGGCAGAAGTTGCATCACAGAATCCACTCGAATATGTGTGGCCATGTGGATCACTGTGGTTTTTGAAAATAACACATGCAATGTGGTCATGTGGATCAATGACTCTAGTGGATCAATATGGTTTAGGAAAAGAACACATGCAATGACTCTAGGGGATTAATGTGTCAAACCATGGTCACATAGACCAAAAACACATAGGAAAGTAGCTTCCACATTGCATGTTGCACCAGTGTGGCAGAAGTTGCATCACATAACCCACTGGAATATGTGTGGTCATGTGGATCTATGTGGTTTTCTAAAAGAACACATGCAATGTGGTCATGTGGATCAATGACTCTAGTGTATCAATGTGGTTTAGGAAAAGAACACATGCAACGACTATAGGGGACCATTGTGTCAAACCATGGTAATAGAGACCAAAAACACATACGAAAGCAGGTTACACATTGCATGTTGTACCAATGTGGCGGAAGTTGCATCACAGAATCCACTGAAGCGTGTGGTCATGTGGATCAATGTGGTTTTCGAAAAGAACACATGCAATGACTCTAGTGGATCAATGTGGTTTAGGGAAATAACACATGCAATGACTCTAGGGGATCAATGTGTCAAATCATGGTCACATACACCAAAAACACATTGGAAAGCAGCTTCCACATTGCATGTTGAAGTAGTGTGACAGAAGTTGCATCATAGAATCCATTGGAATGTCTATGGTCATGTGGATCAATGTGGTTTAGGCAAAGAACACATACAATGACTCTAGGGGATCAATGTGTTAAGCCATGGTCATAGAGACCAAAACCACAGAGGAAACAGGTTATACATTGCATGTTGTACTAGTGTGGCGGAACTTGCATCACAGAATCCACTAAACTGTGTGTGGTCATGTGGATCAATGTGGTTTTCGAAAAGAACACATGCAATGACTCTAGTGGATATGTGTGGTTTATGGGAAAGAACACATGCAATGACTCTAGGGGATCAATGTGTCAAACCATGGTCACAGAGACCAATGTCACATAGGAAAGCAGCTTCCACATTGCATGTTCCACTAGTGTGATAGAAGTTGCATCATAGAATCCACTGGAATGTCTATGGTCATGTGGATCAATGTGGTTTAGGAAAAAAAGACATGCAATGATTCCAGGGGATCAATGTGACAAGCCATGGTCATAGAGACCAAAAACACATAGGAACATAGCTTTCACATTGCATGCTGCACCAGTGTGACAAAAGTTGCATCACATAATCCACTAGATTGTGTGTGGTCACGTGGATATATGTGGTTTTCGAAAAGAACACATGCAATGTGGTCATGGGGATCAATGACTCTAGTGTATCAATGTGGTTTAGAAAAAGAACACATGAAATGACTATAGGGGATCATTGTGTCAAACCATGGTCACAGAGACCAAAAACACATAGGAAAGCAGGTTACACATTGCATGTTGTACCAGTGTGGCGGAAGTTGCATCACAGAATCCACTGAAGTGTGTGTGGTCATGTGGATCAATGTGGTTTTCGAAAAGAACACATGCAATGACTCTAGTGGATCAATGTGGTTTTCGAAAAGAACACATGCAATGACTCTAGTGGATCAATGTGGTTTAGGGAAAGAACACATGCAATGACTCTAGGGGATCAATGTGTCAAACCATGGTCACAGAGACCAAAAACACATAGAAAAGCAGCTTCCACATTGCTTGTTGCACTAGTGTGATAGAAGTTGCATCACCACTGGAATGTCTGTGGTCATGTGGATCAATGTGGTTTAGGCAAAGAACACATACAATGACTCTAGGGGATCAATGTGTCAAGCCATGGTCATAGAGAAAAAAAACACATAGGAAAGCAGGTTACACATTGCATGTTATAACAGTGTGATAGAAGTTGCACCACATAATCCACTAGAGTGTGTGTGGTCATGTGGATGAATGTGGTTTTCCAATAGAGCACATGCAATGTGGTCATGTGGATCAATGACTCTAGTGGATCAATATGGTTTAGGAAAAGAACACATGCCATGACTCTAGGGGATTAATGTGTCAAACCATGGTCACATAGACCAAAAACACATAGGAAAGTAGCTTCCACATTGCATGTTGCACCAGTGTGGCAGAAGTTGCATCACATAACCCACTGGAATATGTGTGGTCATGTGGATCTATGTGGTTTTCTAAAAGAACACATGCAATGTGGTCATGTGGATCAATGACTCTAGTGTATCAATGTGGTTTAGGAAAAGAACACATGCAACGACTATAGGGGACCATTGTGTCAAACCATGGTAATAGAGACCAAAAACACATACGAAAGCAGGTTACACATTGCATGTTGTACCAATGTGGCGGAAGTTGCATCACAGAATCCACTGAAGCGTGTGGTCATGTGGATCAATGTGGTTTTCGAAAAGAACACATGCAATGACTCTAGTGGATCAATGTGGTTTAGGGAAATAACACATGCAATGACTCTAGGGGATCAATGTGTCAAATCATGGTCACATACACCAAAAACACATTGGAAAGCAGCTTCCACATTGCATGTTGAAGTAGTGTGACAGAAGTTGCATCATAGAATCCATTGGAATGTCTATGGTCATGTGGATCAATGTGGTTTAGGCAAAGAACACATACAATGACTCTAGGGGATCAATGTGTTAAGCCATGGTCATAGAGACCAAAACCACAGAGGAAACAGGTTATACATTGCATGTTGTACTAGTGTGGCGGAACTTGCATCACAGAATCCACTAAACTGTGTGTGGTCATGTGGATCAATGTGGTTTTCGAAAAGAACACATGCAATGACTCTAGTGGATATGTGTGGTTTATGGGAAAGAACACATGCAATGACTCTAGGGGATCAATGTGTCAAACCATGGTCACAGAGACCAATGTCACATAGGAAAGCAGCTTCCACATTGCATGTTCCACTAGTGTGATAGAAGTTGCATCATAGAATCCACTGGAATGTCTATGGTCATGTGGATCAATGTGGTTTAGGAAAAAAACACATGCAATGATTCCAGGGGATCAATGTGACAAGCCATGGTCATAGAGACCAAAAACACATAGGAACATAGCTTTCACATTGCATGCTGCACCAGTGTGACAAAAGTTGCATCACATAATCCACTAGATTGTGTGTGGTCACGTGGATATATGTGGTTTTCGAAAAGAACACATGCAATGTGGTCATGGGGATCAATGACTCTAGTGTATCAATGTGGTTTAGAAAAAGAACACATGAAATGACTATAGGGGATCATTGTGTCAAACCATGGTCACAGAGACCAAAAACACATAGGAAAGCAGGTTACACATTGCATGTTGTACCAGTGTGGCGGAAGTTGCATCACAGAATCCACTGAAGTGTGTGTGGTCATGTGGATCAATGTGGTTTTCGAAAAGAACACATGCAATGACTCTAGTGGATCAATGTGGTTTTCGAAAAGAACACATGCAATGACTCTAGTGGATCAATGTGGTTTAGGGAAAGAACACATGCAATGACTCTAGGGGATCAATGTGTCAAACCATGGTCACAGAGACCAAAAACACATAGAAAAGCAGCTTCCACATTGCTTGTTGCACTAGTGTGATAGAAGTTGCATCACCACTGGAATGTCTGTGGTCATGTGGATCAATGTGGTTTAGGCAAAGAACACATACAATGACTCTAGGGGATCAATGTGTCAAGCCATGGTCATAGAGAAAAAAAACACATAGGAAAGCAGGTTACACATTGCATGTTATAACAGTGTGATAGAAGTTGCACCACATAATCCACTAGAGTGTGTGTGGTCATGTGGATGAATGTGGTTTTCCAATAGAGCACATGCAATGTGGTCATGTGGATCAATGACTCTAGTGGATCAATATGGTTTAGGAAAAGAACACATGCCATGACTCTAGGGGATTAATGTGTCAAACCATGGTCACATAGACCAAAAACACATAGGAAAGTAGCTTCCACATTGCATGTTGCACCAGTGTGGCAGAAGTTGCATCACATAACCCACTGGAATATGTGTGGTCATGTGGATCTATGTGGTTTTCTAAAAGAACACATGCAATGTGGTCATGTGGATCAATGACTCTAGTGTATCAATGTGGTTTAGGAAAAGAACACATGGAACGACTATAGGGGACCATTGTGTCAAACCATGGTAATAGAGACCAAAAACACATACGAAAGCAGGTTACACATTGCATGTTGTACCAATGTGGCGGAAGTTGCATCACAGAATCCACTGAAGTGTGTGGTCATGTGGATCAATGTGGTTTTCGAAAAGAACACATGCAATGACTCTAGTGGATCAATGTGGTTTAGGGAAATAACACATGCAATGACTCTAGGGGATCAATGTGTCAAATCATGGTCACATACACCAAAAACACATTGGAAAGCAGCTTCCACATTGCATGTTGAAGTAGTGTGACAGAAGTTGCATCATAGAATCCATTGGAATGTCTATGGTCATGTGGATCAATGTGGTTTAGGCAAAGAACACATACAATGACTCTAGGGGATCAATGTGTTAAGCCATGGTCATAGAGACCAAAACCACAGAGGAAACAGGTTATACATTGCATGTTGTACTAGTGTGGCGGAACTTGCATCACAGAATCCACTAAACTGTGTGTGGTCATGTGGATCAATGTGGTTTTCGAAAAGAACACATGCAATGACTCTAGTGGATATGTGTGGTTTATGGGAAAGAACACATGCAATGACTCTAGGGGATCAATGTGTCAAACCATGGTCACAGAGACCAATGTCACATAGGAAAGCAGCTTCCACATTGCATGTTCCACTAGTGTGATAGAAGTTGCATCATAGAATCCACTGGAATGTCTATGGTCATGTGGATCAATGTGGTTTAGGAAAAAAACACATGCAATGATTCCAGGGGATCAATGTGACAAGCCATGGTCATAGAGACCAAAAACACATAGGAACATAGCTTTCACATTGCATGCTGCACCAGTGTGACAAAAGTTGCATCACATAATCCACTAGATTGTGTGTGGTCACGTGGATATATGTGGTTTTCAAAAAGAACACATGCAATGTGGTCATGGGGATCAATGACTCTAGTGTATCAATGTGGTTTAGAAAAAGAACACATGAAATGACTATAGGGGATCATTGTGTCAAACCATGGTCACAGAGACCAAAAACACATAGGAAAGCAGGTTACACATTGCATGTTGTACCAGTGTGGCGGAAGTTGCATCACAGAATCCACTGAAGTGTGTGTGGTCATGTGGATCAATGTGGTTTTCGAAAAGAACACATGCAATGACTCTAGTGGATCAATGTGGTTTTCGAAAAGAACACATGCAATGACTCTAGTGGATCAATGTGGTTTAGGGAAAGAACACATGCAATGACTCTAGGGGATCAATGTGTCAAACCATGGTCACAGAGACCAAAAACACATAGAAAAGCAGCTTCCACATTGCTTGTTGCACTAGTGTGATAGAAGTTGCATCACCACTGGAATGTCTGTGGTCATGTGGATCAATGTGGTTTAGGCAAAGAACACATACAATGACTCTAGGGGATCAATGTGTCAAGCCATGGTCATAGAGAAAAAAAACACATAGGAAAGCAGGTTACACATTGCATGTTATAACAGTGTGATAGAAGTTGCACCACATAATCCACTAGCGTGTGTGTGGTCATGTGGATGAATGTGGTTTTCCAATAGAGCACATGCAATGTGGTCATGTGGATCAATGACTCTAGTGGATCAATATGGTTTAGGAAAAGAACACATGCCATGACTCTAGGGGATTAATGTGTCAAACCATGGTCACAGAGACCAAAAACACATAGGAAAGCAGGTTACACATTGCATGTTGCACCAGTGTGGCAGAAGTTGCATCACAGAAACCCCTGGAGTGTGTGTGGTCATGTGGATGAATGTGGTTTTCGAAAAAAACAAATGCAATGACTCTAGTGGAATAATGTGGTTTAGGAAAAGAACACATGCAATGACTTTAGGGGATCATTGTGTCAAACCATGGTCACAGAGACCAAAAACACATAGGAAAGAAGCTTCCACATTACATGTTGCACAAGTGTGATAGAAGTTGCATCATAGAATCTACTGGAGTGTCTGTGGTCATGTGGATCAATGTGGTTTAGGAAAAGAACACATGGAATGACTCTAATGGATAAATGTGTCAAACCATGGTCACAGAGACCAATAACACATCGAAAGCAGATTCCACATTGCATGTTGCACTATTGTGGCAGAAGTTGCGTCAAAGAATCCACTAGAGTGTGTGTGGCCATGTGGATCAATGTGGTTTAGGAAAAGAACAGATGCAATTACTCTAGCGTATCAATGTATCAAACCATGGTCACACAGACCAAAAACACATAGGAAAGCAGCTTCCACATTACATGTTGCACCAGTGTGGCAGAAGTTGCATCACAGAATCCACTGGAATGTGTGTGGTCATGTGGATCACTTTGTTTTTTGAAAAGAACACATGCAATGTGGACATGTGGATCAATGACTCTAGTGGACGAATGTGGTTTAGGAAAAGAACACATTCAATGACTCTATGGGATCAATGTGTCAAACCATGGTCATAGAGACCAAAACCACATAGGAAAGCAGCTTCCAGATTGCATGTTGCACCAGTGTGACAAAAGTTGCATCAGATAATCCACTAGATTGTGTGTGGTCATGTGGATCTATGTGGTTTTCGAAAAGAACACATGCAATGTGGTCATGTGGATCAATGACCCTAGTGGATCAATGTGGTTTAGGAAAAGAACACATGCAACGACTATAGGGGATCATTGTGTCAAACCATGGTCACAGAGACCAAAAAATAGATAGGAAAGCAGGTTACACATTGCCTATTGTACCAGTGTGGCGGAAGTTCCATCATAGAATCCACTGAAGTGTGTCTGGTCATGTGGATCAATGTGGTTTTCGAAAAGAACACATGCAATGACTAGTGGATCAATGTGGTTTAGAGAAAGAACACATGCAATGAATCACTACAAGAAAATTTTCCTTCCGCAACAAAAATTTTCCTTCTGTGACGAAATTCTCGGCTCGACTGTGGCCGATGGAAAACTTTTTTTCTTCAGTTTTGTGGCCCTCTACTATGATGAATCTACTAAAAACGTGGAGGAAGCTTGGCTGGCGCGTGGCAGAAGCAAGATTTTCGTTTCCTCGCGCGATGTTGACTCTCCAAAGTTTTTTGAGGCATGTGGGTCCCGGACATCAATTTCTCTAGTGGACCATACTTGTCGGTCGTGCCTCCCTGATTTGAACTCGATAACGTAGCTCGAGGTGTCTGCCGTTTAGTCAGACTACTAGCTCCCACATGTCAGCCTCTCATTAGAAGGATCGTGTGTATGATGGAATTTTTTTCCTTCGCTCGCGCTACCCTGTTCCGAAGTTGATAGCGCTGCTCGATGCATCTACCGTCTAATCAACCTCCTGGGACCCACATGTCATCCTCTCATTAGAAGAAACGTGTGTATGATGGAATTTTTTCCTTCGCTGGCGCTACCCCGTTCCGAGTTGATAGCGTTGCTCGACGCATCTACCGTTTAACCAACCTCCTGAGCCCCACATGTCATCCTCTCATTAGAAGAAATGTGTGTATGATGGATTTTTTTCCTTGGCCAGCGCTACCCTGTTCCGAACTTGATAGCGTTGTTCGATGCATTTACTATTTAATCACGATACTGAGCCCCACATGTCATCCTCTCATTAGAAGAAATGTGTGTATGATGGATTTTTTACCCTCTGTCGCGCCTTCGTGTTCCGAACTTTATAGCATTGCTCGCTGCATCAGCCATTTAATCAAACTCCTGGACCCCACAAGCCATCCTCTCAATAAAAGAAATGTGTGTATGATAGAAAATTTTCCCTCGGTCGCGCCTCCGTGTTCCGAACTTGATAGTGTTGCTTGCTGCATCAGCCATGCCGGTGGGTTCCTTATGTCAGTCTCACATTAGAAGAATCCTGGGTATGACGAAATTTTTTTTCTACTCTAGCGCCACCATATTCCTAACTAGATAGCGTTGCTGGACGCATCTGCCGTTTGGTCACGCAACTGGGTCCCACATGACAGCCTCTCATTAGAAGGATCGGTTGTATGATTGACTTTTTTCTCTACTCGCGCTCCGTGTTTCGAACTTGATAACGTTGCTCGCTGCATCAGCCGTTTTTTCAGGCTGCTGGGTCCCCCATGTCAGCCTCTCCTTAGAACAAATGTGTGCATGATGGACTTTTTTCTCGCTTGCGCCTCCCTGTTTCAAACTCGGCAACGTTCCTCAATACAACACCTGTATAAGGCCATGCTGGTGGGACCCACATGTCGGTCTACATTTAAATGAAATGTGTGTACGCATGGTACACCTTTTATCGGCCGCGTCTGCTGTTTTGGACTTCCAATAGATTTAAATTGTGTGTGTTGCCACTACACCAAAGATATTTATAGAAAATATATTATTAAACATTCCTTAGTACCTTCAAGTTATGTTTTATTGTTTTTAAAAATATGTTGTGTGTCCGTGTTTATATTTTTTAAAATAAAAGGGCAGCCTCCTGGCATTTCAATTTAGAAAATGCCACATATATAATGGACTAGTTTCTTAAAAATATAGCGGAGTTTTTTTAAGAGGTGGAGGCGGAGTTTTTTTTAAGAGGTGGGGGCAATGCTCAAAAGGCCGCATTAAAAATATTTTGGGCTATCCTACATGGTCCATCTACATGCGCTATACTCCATGATCTCCTTTCTTAAATTTCACTGGGCTATGCTAAGCAGTCCCTTGACCCTGACAAGGCTGAATTAAAATGTTCTTGCCTATGCTCCATGGGATCCTTTCTCGAATTTCACTGGCCTGTGCTCAGCAGTTCCCTGACCCTGCGCTAAAAATACAGTTTCATGACCTCGAAAAGGCGTGTGTGTATGTTGGGCTATTTTTTCGGGTCAAACTTGATAACGTTGCTAGGACCTCCATGTTAGCCTCTCACCACGCTGGACTTTTTTCTCGCTCGCGCCTCCCTATTTTGAACTTGGCAATGTTACTCGATGCAACATCTCTGTAAGGCCGCGCTGCTGGGTCCCATGTGTCAGCCTCTCTGTAAATGAAATGTGTGCATGATGGACTTTTTTTCAGCCCCATCCACTGTTTTGACATCGGTTTGCTAGGTTTAAATATACATGGGACAATGTAAAGGACCAAATATACACACATACTATATAGATGTCGATCAAATTATATATTTTTTGAAAATTATCTATTATAATTTTATATAGTGATGATATGTCATATGTCTATTATCTGGTTCTCACGTGTAGGGTACGTGGAACTTACTAGTAATGCAGTAGTTTCAACAAAACAACATAGGTATGCAGAGCTTTTTCCGGAGGGGTGGGGAAGGGGATGACCATAAAGGCCGAATTAAAAAGATTCTGGGATAACTGGGGGCAGATGCCCTATTCTTCAAGGGCTCACTTTGAAACTGAATGCGCTATGGTTGGCAGCCACAGGACAATGAAAAGGACGAATTGAAGGTTTCGGGCTATGATTGGGCCTGATAGGCTAATTTCATGGGCTCGGTTATAAAAATTCCAGACCTCAACAAGGAAGAAGAAAACGAGGGAGAAAATTTTGGCCAATATTTTCGCGTCAAAATTGTTGACAACCAGGGCACATACCCCACGCGTGCCAAAACTTTCCCACTCGCGCCTTCCAACTCACGCCTTCACTCCAGCAGCCAGCTACTGTCTGTTTGCGCCATTCTTCTAGAGACACGCAGGCTGTCAAAACCACAAGACGCGCACCAAAACATTCACATTCCGTCTATCAGCTGGGGCGGCCTGATACCATTGCTGGTGGCACCATTCTTTTCGAGATGCACACAGGTCGGGGGTCTGCTGGTCAATCCCCACAGTACACTTATAATATCCTTAGTTCTCTCAATCATTCCATAGAAGTAGTTTCGTACTTGATTTGCCCGTTTGACATTGTTCTGCACTTGATCTGTTTGTTCGAATTGGTTGTCATTTTATGCTCGGTCGATCTGTTCTCTCAAATATGTAACATAGTTCTGTACTAAATTTTTTAAATAAGCTAAAATTACGTGGCATTTATAGTTCTATATTCAATCAGGTTGCTCAGATATCTTGCCTTAATTAGATCTGTAATCAACCTGTTCAGTGAAATATCTTGAAAGCTTCTGACCATCTCTATCCTCAACAGATGGAAAGATATTGGATACGGAATGGAAAAAAACCAACACCTTCATATTGGGAAGGTTTTAATGAATTGAACGAAGTTTTTTAGACAGCATAATGGCAACTCGGATGTGTTTTGCCCATGCCGACAATGCCTTAATTATAAAAAGCCGAGTCAGAGCAGAGTCGCAGACCATACTTTTGCTAATAGGATGCAATGCACATATATTAGGTGGTCTAAACATGGTGAACCATATAATCAGCATGTTCTTGATCCTCTTGCTGATGCCAATTCGCCTGAAGCTCATCAGATCAAGGATGAGGACCTTTCTGGTTTGTTAAGGGACCTGTATCCCACTTCAAGCAAAAAAGGTGCTCCTTCTCTTAAAAGATCGCTTTTCTCTGACCTGATAGAAGATGCCAAGTGTTCAGTGGACCCTAATTCTGGTATCTCAAGATTCGAATTGGTAATGAAATTACTAAAGGAGAAGTCGTTCAACAAGACTACCAACAAAGCTTTCGATTCAGTGATTAAGGTGTACAGTGAGTCAATCCCTAGGGAAGGACTGCCAAAATCCTTTTATGAGATGAAACAGTACATCAAGGTACTTGGACTATCATATGAGAAGATCCATTTTTGTCCAAATAACTGTGTACTATTCTGGGAGGATTATGAAAACCTCGATGAATGCCTAGTATGTAACGAACAAAGATGGAAAAATGGTGATAAAAAGAAGAAAGATCCTTGTAAGGTTCTGAGATATTTTTCAATTATAGATAGATTGAAGAGGTTGTTTCAGTCAGAACAAACATCTAAGGAAACAAGATGGCACAAAGAGATTCTCAAGCCATATGATTACTTACTCAGACATCCAGCTGATGGCGATGAATGGAAGAACTTTGACAAGGCCCATCAAGGATTTGTAGAGGATCCAAGGAACCTGAGACTTGGCCTAGATATAGATGGATTTAACCCATTTGGCAACATGAGTAACTCGTACAACATGTGGCCAGTACCTGTTACAATTTACAACCTGCCTCCTTGGGCATGCACTGATCAGTCGAACTGCTTGCTGACTTTACGCATCCCAAGTCCCAAATCACCTGGGAAGGATTTTGATCTATTCATGCAGCCTCTTATACGAGACTTGCATGAACTATGGAAGGGTGTCATGACTCCTAATATCCTTGCCAGCAACCATGATGATGCCAAGTTCCCTATGTGTGTTGTTGTGTTATTCTGCACCCATGATTTTCCAGCTCTTGGCACTATGTCAGGCATAATGACAGCAGGTTATAACGCATGTGTTCAATGTGAGTCAAAACAGGTCACAGTGCGGCTATGAAATAAGACTGGTTTCCTTGGCCACCGGGTTTTTCTTCCTCAAGGGCACAAATTCCGAAAAAACTTGAAAAAATTGCAGTTCGATGGAAAGAGGACTGAATATGGCACTGCACCACAAAAGTTCACTGCAGCTGAGTTGTAGGCGCATTTACAAAAGGTCAGAAATGTCAAACCAGGAAAACAACCAGCTGCCAGATGAGGTAAAAGAAAGAATACAGAAGATGCACCGATAGTAGGAGCAGCATCCAAAAGGAAGAGAGCAGAAGAAGTAGCAGCAGATTCCCAAGGGAAGGAAAAGGAACCGAGAATATTTTATAAGCACAGATCCACTCTATGGGAGTTGCTGTATTGGGCTGGTAAGACACTTCGACATAATATTGATGCCATGCACATGGAGAAAAATATATGTGACATCATTATAGGCAGATTACTCAACATTCCATCTTAGACAAAATATAGTTATAATGTTAGGCTTGACTTCGAGAAACTCAACGTTAACAACAACTTGAAGCTGCATCCTGAAGATACGGTTGATAAGGGCGGTGAAAAACATTACAAATTTTGAGGTGCAGAATTTACCTTGCCGATGAATAAAAGGGTACTATTTTGTGACTTCCTCCGAGGTGTGAAGTTCCCATCTAGATTTACTTCCAACATTGCAAATTGTATCAATGCATAGGGGAACAAGCTCCAAGGGTTGAAAACTCACGATTGCCACATCCTACTACAAAGGCTTTTAGCTCTTGGCGTTAAAGGTTTAGTGAACAAGGATTTGTACAACATGCTTGCAGAGTTGGGAAAGTTTTTACGGATATCTGTAGCAAAACTTTGGACAGAAGAGTGGTAGCGCATCTTCAGATGGACATAGTAGAAATCCTGTGCAAGCTTGAGGTGATATATCCACCAGCCTTCTTTGATGTGATGGTGCATTTGGCTGTTCATCTGACTGAAGATGCACTTTATAGAGGTCCCGTACAGTACGGATGGATGTACCCTACAGAATGTCGACGTTGCACTTTCAAGGGTACTGTCAGGAACAAGGCTAGAGCAGAGGCTTGCATTGCAGAGGCATTCATTGCTACTAAAGCATTTGCATTTTGCTCAAGATACATTCATGATCTTAAAACGAGATCCAGTATGGGTGGCAGAATTGAAGAAGTTGAAAAATCTATTTTTAACCATAGTGTTTGCCTAGTAGGAAAGAAGGAACATAGAACATTAATGAAACACGAATATGAACAACTTACTTGGTATGTGCTGAATAACGCTGATGAGGCTGAAAACTTTTTTCCGTAAGCACTATTCAGACATATCCTCCCATATATGAAATGAAACTTGTACTAAGATATGTTCAGATGTCTTACTTGAGTATCGTTTTTGTAGGTTATTTAAAGCAACCAAAGGACAAGATTATGATGCACCAGTATGTGGGGTTGGGTTTCAGGAATGGTTTAGGAATCATGTAAGATGGTCAATTGAACTTTGAATTGCATACGAATTGTGCACATGAGATGACCTCTTGATTATTATGTATAACCGAGATCATGAAGTTGCGTGAAGAGAATCCGGGCGATGTTAGTGATGGTCTCTATGCCCTATCACGTGGTCCGGCAAACAGGGTGCAGACAGCTTCAGCTTGCAATGACGATGGTATCCACTATAGAAACATCTGAAGACACAAAACAGTGGCATCACGACCAGTGGAGAGCACTTGATAGCGAAAATGAAGAAGTCAGATGACTATGATCATTATGGTCGCATAAAAGAGGTTATTGAGTTGAATTATAACAACAAGACTGGTGGTCGATATGTGGTTCTATTCACGTGTTATTGTTATAACCAAGATCCGAACAAGAAAAGAGGCCCCAGAAATGATGGGAATTTCTTATCGATCAATACTACTGCTGAGTGGTACAAGGAGGAACCTTATATTTTGGTAACTCAAGCTTCCAAGATAATTTTCTTGGATGACAGAGATAATAAGGAATGGAAATATGTGCAAAAGTTTGAGGCAAGGAGCACCTATGATGTGAATGAGTATGACAAGCCAGCCACCATAGATGTTGCCCACCAAGATGATCCCAGTGGTTGTATGGTAACTGAACTAGCTGACGTCGATGAAAATTTGATTGCCAGAGGCGGCTCTGTGCATGATGGACAAGTAGATTTCACTGTCAAGGTTAGTGTAGTCAATAAAGACAGTAATAAGCTGGTTCTACCTGATGAATCTTAAGACATGTATGATGAATGGCAAGGGGAAGAAGATCCAACCTAGTGGAATATGTGGATCTAGAATGCGGCGGTGCACAAAGCGATGATGGTGACGATGATTAGACTGTTGTTTCATATTATGCAGTGATATGATGAATAATGATTCGTATTGGTTTTCTCTTTGTAAAATGTATGAGACATGATGAAAATTTCCTGTTGGATTGTAATCCTAGACTAATTGTTTTCCCTGTCTAAATTAGATTAAGCCTAATTCGACAAGGGAAAATATATATAGAACAGGTTCACTTGGCGTGCATCAGAAACATTGGTTCAGTACATTAATTAATTGTCAACCATAGGACCAGTTTCATATAGAAGCGGGCATATGCACCTTGTGTCAGAAGAGATGGGCGAGCACATTGTCTCGGCATATAGGACAGCTAGCGTTGGTCTCAAACTAAGTGAAGATGCACTTGCGGTGGTACGGATGGTTGCATCCCCGGAGACGCACCATTGTGCGCTTCAACAGCGTCTGCATGCATATGCTGCAGTGGCCATCCTCCTGCTCAACCAGGTACCAACTGTCTTGAAGCGCCGACAAGTTGACGATGAGCCAGAGATTCAGGATAAGGGTTAGGTCGAAGTGGAACCCGTCGACCCACATACACGCCTCAAGACAGAGCCGGTGCAGAATGTCGTATGACATGATGATGTCCCACTCCTCCGCCGTGAGTTGTAGGTTCTTCAGCATCCATACACGACCAAGAACCTTGCGCATAGTTCCCATGACCTTGCTCGCTCTTCGCATCTTGCTGGGAGGCAGGCTAAGATTCAACACTTCTTCGCAGGGTGTGGTCGCGACATCGTCCTCCCCTAGAGGGGCTAGGATGGAGCCAGGCATCCTCCTGAGCTCATACATCCTCGATAAGAAGATATTCAGTGTCATTGTGTACGTCATCGCCGTGTTAACTAACTGCGACTCGAAGACGGAGAAATCGGCTGTGGCTGCAGAAACGCGGCAGGCACGAAAGAGATGAGGGCCAGACTCGATGATGCGCTCCTGTGAGGAGCGCTCCAGTTTCGGTGGTGCCGCCATTTGGGGATTTTTTGGGGGGTGGGGGGGACGGGAGGGGGCGGGGGCTAGTCCATGGTGCTGGCCTGGATGAGGGGGAAGAGGCCAGGGGATATGGGTGAGGGCCTGTTTGATTTGTAGGATAGGAAAATCGTAGGAATAGGAAAAATGTAGGATTGCATTGTCATGTTCACTCTAATCCTATAGGAATTCATATGCACCAAAGTGTGTTTGATTCCACCAAAGTAGGAATCTAAAAAAAGAGGTATGGGTGAATGTTTAATTTCCTACAAACACTAGTACTGTACAAAAGAATCCTTAGGAAAAAATCCTATGGGAATCAATCCTACAAATCAAACAATCGTCATAGGAAAATTTCCTAGATGATTTAATCCTACAAAATTCCTAGGAAAATCCTTGGAATCAAATGGACCTAGATAGTGGACTACTCGAACAAAAGGTAGCATCGCGCTACCTCATCACTCCCCAACGTCATCCCTGGCTCGTCCTCTCTTCATGGTTCTATTTAGGTTCATCATAGTGCTAGTGGGAGTAATTTGGGTAGTACATAGTCCTACATGTATTGCCAACTTAGCATTTTAGATGACATGGCATGAAATTAAATGATGAGAGATAGCCTTGGGGTAACTAGCTATGTTACCATAAGGGCATCTCCAATGTGAAAATAAGGTCGGATATAAGACACATGTGGTAGACCTTAGTGGAATTCTAACATTGTAGCGCTCGGTCTTAAGCTAAGAAACCTTGCGGTCGACCATACCAGTATGACGTGTCCATAAGAACTAGAAAATCATTGTTTCTCCCTCCTCACTACATAGTGCACTTGCGGTATAATTTCAAGACAAAATGAGTCTACATTGCACTAAATGAGACTTTGCATGATACCACACCTATATTACTTTCCACTATGGAGGTAGTAACTTATTTTATTTTAATTTGCGAAAATGGAGGTAGTAACTTAGACTAGTAACATATGCATGTTAAGTTACTCCCCACCATGACCAGCCTAAATATATTAGTAACTTGCATATGTTATTGTCTTCACAGTGGGTGATAACATGTGTGTGGTGTCATGCAAGACCTAATTAATTAGGTTTTAGACTCATATAAATGTATGATGTTATGGTAATACCTCCCTATTTTTCATCATTAATTATCATGTCATGTCACCAATTTGCTTAGATGGCATTGCATGTACATGCACGTTACTACTCCCACGTGAGGAGAGGAATGGATGTTGTCTTTGCGTTAAATAGAGGAAGGGTTGTTGAGCTGCACAGGGAAGACAAATATTTTAACATATCCTTGATTTTTTTGTGGCATCGTCTATCCAACGTAGGAACCAGTGCTGGATGGATGAGAAGTGGTTTGGGAACCGATATTTGCATACGCTGTGGAGGGCCACCCAAGTTCTACGGATTTCCAAGCTTTTTAGCTAAAAGAGAGCAACTATGTAGATGCACAGGTTGGTGGTACTTCCCCTTGCTATTGGTAAAAGAGAGAAACTATGTGGATGCGATGATGATTCAATTTGTACATAACATAACTAGTATAGGTACAACACAACCATGACAGAAACTAAACCACACTCTAGATAGAATCAGCACACACATAGACACCCGAATATCATACGGTTCTTTTTTGTCAAGAACCTATGTCGCCCTCTACCTGTGCTGGCACGCCGTCTGGTGTTCGATGAACTCGAGGAAGCTGCCAGCCATGTCACAACCTTTGTTGCTGCACTTGAGTTTCATTCCCGAGGACATCTGATCCACGGTAGTGGTTGGTTCGAAGACGCCTCCGTATTCACACCCCCGGCACTGGCCATCAGACAATTTTCCAACACATTGTGCGCATGCAATGTGCGCTGCGGCCTTGCCAAAGCACTACTCGTGAAAGGAAAAGAGATTTAGCCTAAAAACAAGAGTTATATCGAACTAGTGTGGAAAACATCATGAAGAAAGAAGTAGTAATAACCATGTACGTGGGACGACGGACAATTTGAGAACACAGCCTGCAGCTGAAGACCTGCCTCATTGCACTCATGTCAATCATAGCTTCAAACCACTTGTCCTCCATAGAGCCGTCTTCTTCAACTACGGCGGATCTAAGAGGGATTTTGAGACTGAGCGAGAGAGCAGAGGGAGGAGCGCAGATCTGAGAGGGTTGATGAGAGCGAGCGAGAGAGACTGGTACAATAGTTAAATACTAGGAGTACTAGACTCCTCCTATCACTCTAGGCAATATCGTCTGTCCATCCAAATTCAACGGGCATGAACCGATACCTTATATCTTTGGCAAGATACATGCACGGAGAAAACTAGGGAAGCGCTGTGTTCCCCGATTAATTATCTCCCTCTGACCCGGTGTACACATCGCTTTGATGACCTAGAGCTACGTGGAAGACTAAATACTGTACTCCAGCACTACTCTGGGATGGAGGTACTAGTACTACTACTCCACCTCTATTTGGGATGAGAGTATGAGGTGGTACGTACTTTATCATGCATTAGGCCTTTCACAATAGGGTGAAGCTTAGCACGTTACCATAGGATTTATAAATACCTAATAGACAACCTCTCTAATGCGTTGTATTTTAGAGGTTGTATCTTAATTTAATGTGTTTCTCTCATGCATGCATTTTATGGGGGAATCAACTCTTTTTGCATATTATAACGTGCAAGGGGTATATCTTAGCTACTAATTGACATGCCACAAAAGCATTTTGCCTAGTATGCCGCGCTAAGAGACTCCCCCATTGTCAAAGACGTTATTACATGCATGGAAAATTCTTATGTGTCATAGCAATTAATGATGAAAGAGATTGTGTTGGTATCACTGAAAAATAATTATAATTTTGTGTCACGTCCATAAAGTATTGGGTGTATAATTGGTTCTTGTACCTTGTGTCATGTAGAAATCAACCTACTATAATGATGAAAGATATTGTGTTGGTATCACTGAAAAATAATTATAATTTTGAGCCACGTCCATAAAGTATAGGGTGTATAATTAGTTCATGTACCTTGTGTCATATAAAAATCAACCTAGTACTACTAGCTACCTATTACTCGTTATTCTCGAGAGAAATGAAGAAGAAGATTCTAGAATTATTGAGAAGTGCGTTCTGAGGTTTGTGCATAGCGTTCATTGTGCGAAAGACTATCAATGGAATATTCTATATGCTAGCATGGATATAAGATATAGCGCTTTGCAATGTTGGGATTTGTTTTGGCCAGGCTTGATCGATTTTACAAAGTTCAAAGTACTGCGTACACAATATAGTGTGGTAAGATTATATAATATAGGTAAATCTCAAAAAATATGAATATGCGAGTCTCACGTGTCGGAGTACTTCTATATAGTGACTAGTAAGTTACACGTGTCGTTCACATGAGACTTAGATAATAGAGGTATGACATATCATGGGTACTATTCAACATGGTGGTTCTAGAACATGGTGGAATCTTCTCTAGGTACTATTCAACATGAATCCAGCTGCTCTAAACCATTGGATCTAACAACCTAACGATAAGGATTGGTGCTATGGATCATTCATATTAAAAACTACTCCATTATAGTGGTAGAGAGAATACAGCCTACTGTGCTATGAAATTTTTGGGGTGGTAACATGTTGGTTCTAGAACATGCATGGTGGAGTTTGATCTAGGTACTATTCAACAGAATCCAGCTGCTTTGAACCATTGGATCTAACAGCCCAACGGTCAGGATTGATGCTATGGATCCAATTCAAAACTGCACCATTATGGTAGTAGAGATAATATGACATACTGTACGGTCAGGCATGTGCAACTTATTACTATTGTATAATGGAGTACATACACCAAGAATTTACCAGACTCGTTGCTCGAGCTGCCAGCTGCTGGCCACCTCTGTTTCGAGAGTGCATAGTACTACTACTCCTACTATCTGATTAGATTGCGGCCAGCTAAAAGTACGGCCACTACAAGTACCGATATAACATTTATCTTGTGAGTTAATGCCCCGGACAACCACCGACTTCGAAAAAAACTCACGCACTGCCAAGCGGTCGCTCTACATACTCCTTGGAGCATCTAAAAAAGTACTCCTTGGACAAATGCTGGGTCAAAACTGAGTAGAACCGCTAGTAGTACTACTAGTACTATACTTTCTCCTTCATTCTACTCTCCGGCAAAATTTCTTTCTTCCACCAAAGGCATGTTACTCTCACAAATACTTGAAGGAATCCTGGTGGATTGGCTGCATCGTCCTCGGAACTTTGCTTCGGCTCAAGGCCAGGCCCCGAAACAGTTCATCCGACGGGTACATGCCGATGTTGGAGCCGCTGTTGGAGCTGCCTCTGTAGAGCGCTTGGTCGCTGTCGGTAAACGTGCGTTGGGCCTGCCGGCCGACGACGCAATTTTGGGCCCCCTCGAGGCTACCGATCCTGTTCTAGCCGCGTCACGGAGGCATCAACACGGCAGGGGAACAAAAGTGGACCCAGACAACAAAGCGCCGGTCCCGGTGGGCCTCCCTTTCAACTGTGATGGAGCTGCGTCCGGAAAGGCGCTATGGCTGGACATCAAATGTGGGCAAGTTAAGCCCGTGCAAGATAGCGGCCAATCCTTCCGTCGGGAACTTGCAGCCAGCGGTATTGTGACCGGGCCAGACAACTCGGGTAGGCGCCAGGTTGCCGTGGCCGTGGCCGACGCCATCCTAGGTTCCCTCGAGCCTATCAATCCTATGCTGGCCCTTGCTTACGATCAGGACATGCTCGAGTTCGAGCTCGCACGTGAGGAACCTGCAGCAAGCGAGCATGCGACCAGGGCAGACAGCTCGGGTGGGCGCCAGGTCGTCGTGGCCGTGGTAGACGATTCCATCTTGGGTCCCCTCGAGCCTATCGATCCTATGCTCGCCCTTGCTCACCATCAGGACATGCTCATGTTCGAGCTCGAGCACGAGGAACCTGCGGCCGGCGAAGGTGCGGCTAGGGGAATCGACTCAGTAGGGGGGAAGTGTGCTCCTCTACTCATTCCGAGCAATCTCGTCCCTTCGACCATGATCAACACGTAGGTGTGCTCTGTGTTTCATGTGTGAAGCAAACAGTAGTAGCAAGAGTATGGCTCAGCTGCTCGGTTGAAATTGAGCCAGACCCGACTGCCTTGCCAAGCTAATTTTTAGGGGCCTTTGTGCCAATTGTATGGACTTGGATGTAATTTTCTGTTTTTTGATGTACCTTTTAATTCCACCGAACATGTTGATTGAAGCATGATGCACTTTCGGGTGAAATTAGCTACTCCCTCCGACCCAAATTAGTTTACTTAGATTTTTTTAGAGTTATGTATCTAGACTTGTTTTAGTGTTAGATACATCCGAATCTAGATAAAACTAAGTCAACTAATTTGGGTCAGAGGGAGTATAAAATTAAGCTTGAAAAATATAACATGTACTTTATCCAACAAATTCATGTAGTGCTAGTAGTAAACTAGTAAGTTGCACGTGCCATGCACGTGAACTCAGATAATAGACGTCTGACATATCATCACTATATAAAATTATAATAGGTAAAGCAGAAAAAATATAAATTTGATCACATATATAATATATGGGTGTATATTTGGTTCTCGTACTTTGTATATCATGTAGAGTGAACGGTTATTAGCTAATCTAAAACTTCAAAATTTGGTAACATGGTCTGGGGAAATGAGGGAGAAGATTCTAGAATGATGGAGAAGTGTTTTGAGGTTCCCATGCTTCCGGACATAGCGAACCACCCATGTTTTACTTGTGATTCCTAGGTTCTTTGAGTTTTCAAGGTTCATAGATAAATTACCCTAGTTAAATTATACTACTGTCTCCGATAATTAATGTTCTCATATTTGTCTAGATTCGGGTATATGCATCTGGCACAGAAACATGACTAGATACATTTGAATCTAGATGAATCTATGAACATTAATATGAATCGGAGGGAGTTTGTCGAAATTATGTCGAACCACAAGTGAGCTGCCAATTGCTCTTTAAATTCCACAAATATCTAATGAAGTTGCCCACCAGACAACCAATATATGGAGAAAACGACCGAGAGTTTTCAAAGATTCAACTTTTTTCTAGGCTTTGCATGCCGGCAAAGTTGAGCCTGCTTTGAAAAAAGAGAGAGAAATAGGCCAAAAAAACAGGGTGACTCATGCATGGCGTCGTTTTGCTTGTACTACTACCTGATACATTGCAAATGTATCTATAATTTTTGATGTTCCATGCTTGGTTTTATCCACTTTCTTGTGTTTTGTTCCAACTTTGGAGTACTTTTCATATGATTTCTTGGACTAACCTATTAACAAGAGCCATCGTGCCAGCTGCCTGTTTTCTGCTGTTTTTGGTTCTAGGAAAGTCAGAAAATGAATATTCTCGGAATTGGATGGGACAAAAGCCAAAGTGCCTATTTTTCCAGATGTCATCAAGTGCCAGAATACGAGACGAAGAGGGGCCAGAGGGCGACCACACAACCTGACCACGCGGCCAGGCCTGGCCCGCGCCAGGGGGTGGTGTGGCCAGCCCAGCCACCCCCTCGGCCTCCCCTTCCGACTATAAGATGTCCTTGGGACGTAAACCCTAAGTACCAGATCAAAAATCCACGAAAGAGTCTGTAGCCGCCGTCATATCCATCCCTAGATCGGGAGGGATCTGAAGCTCTTCCCGGCACCCTGTCGGAGAGGGGATTTCACCCTGGAGGCCTTCTTCATCACCATGCAAGCCTCCAGTGTGATGCGTGAGTAGTTCATCCTTGGACTACGGATCCATGTAGTAGCTAGATGGCTGGTTCTCCTCCTTTGTGCTTTCATGTTTAGATCTTGTGAGCTCCGTTCAGGATCAAGATCATCTATTTGTTATTCTGCATGTTGTGTTTGCGGGGATCCGATGGATATTGAGATGCTATTTCAGATTGATTATTGATTCTATCATGTCTTTGTTATTTGTGATCTTGCATGCTTTCCGTTGTTAGTAGCTATCTCGGCCAAGTAGATGCTAGCAACTCTAAGAGTTAGTATTTTTGCTCGATAGTGGGTTCATGCCTCTCGTAATCTGAGGAAGTGATAGAAATCTCTAAGGTACTAGATGTGTTGTTGCTACTAGGGAGAAAACAAAAATCCTTTGTTCATGGAACAATCGTATTGTTTACTTTACACGCAGTTCGTAAAGCAATAATCTGTTTCTTGCAACTTAATACTGGAGGGGGTTCGGATGATAACCTGAAGGTGGATTATTTGTCATAGATGCAGTTGGATGGCGGTCAGTGTATAATGTTGTAATGCCCAATCAAGTCTCAAAGGAGTCAAGATGATTAGTATATGCATGTATTGCTTTCTCGATGTTTGTCAATTGCCCCGCTGTAATTTGTTCACTCAACATGTTATCTATCTTAAGGAGAGCCACCTCTAGTGAACTATGGATCTCGGTCCTTTTCTTTTACATATAATCTACAATCTTTTACTGCTTTTGATGGGTTCGTTGCATGGAAAACAAAAAATTTCTACCGCAAGAACAAACAAAACCTAGATCTAATCTAGATAAAAGCCAAGATCTAATATATTAGACATGAGCAACGAGATAGATAGGAACTAACCCTCGTAGATCCGAAAGCGTTAACGAGATTAGATCTCGTGGTTGATGTAGTCGATCACTTGCCGATCTCAAGATCGTGTGGACGATCCTTCCGGCGTCGCGTTCCAGCAGCGCTTCCGCAGTCGGTCAAGATGACGATCCTTCTGGCGCCGCGATTCGGCAGCGCTTCCGCAGTCGGTCACACGTGCGGAGTCGAAGCAGACCTTCCTCTCCCCGTTCCAGCGAGCAGCGGAGGTAGTAGATCTTCTCCACGGAATCCCAGTAGCACGACGGCGTGGTGGTGGTGGTGGAGTAGAGAATTCTGCAGGGCTTCGCCTATGCCTGTGCAGAAGAAGGTGGAGGAGAGAGGCGGCAGAGTTGGGTGTTATGGGAGCAGGGGAGGAGGGGGCGCCCCTGCCCCTCTATTTAAAGAAGGGAGGCGCCTAGGTAGGGGAGTCCTTGTAGGACTCCCCTCCCTTGTAGGCCGGCGGATTGGAGGTGGGGGGAGGAGTCCTCCTCCCCCACGACTCCGTATCTTGACCCACCAGGACTCCTTGATCCCTATCTTGATTTTCAAGCAAACTCCAAGATATCTTCTAGAACCTTCCGGAACATTCCGAAACCTTCTAGAATCCTCATACAAACACTCCGGAACATTTCCTAACTTAGAAAATGATCCCCTATATATGAATCTTATTCTCCGGACCATTCCGGATCTCCTCGTGATGTCCCGAATCCAATCCGAGACTCCAAACAACATTCGGTCTCCAACGCATATTCCATATCTACTTAAAACAACTTCGAACCTTAAGTGTGTCACCCTACGGTTCGTGAATATGTATCCATGACAGAGACACATCTCCTATCAATAACCATCAGTGGGACCTGGAGATCCATAATGGCTCCCACATACTCAACGATGACTTTGCGATCGATTGAACCACTTACATACGAAACTAATTCCCTTTGTCTTGCGATACAATACTTATCCGACGTTTGATCGTCGGTATCTCCATACCTAGTTCTACCTCGTTACTGATAAGTACTCTTTACTCGTTCTGTGATATGTCATCCCGTGTGACCCAGTCACATGCTTGCAAGATAATTAGATGACATTCCACCGAGAGGGCCCAGAGCATATCTGTCCGTCATATGGATGGACAAATCCCAATCTTGGTTCATGCGCTTCAACACATACTTTCAGAATACCCAATGACACTTTTATTACCACCCAGTTACGAAGTGGCGTTTGATGTCATCAAAGTATCCATCCGGTGATGGTGATTAACATAACCTCATGGTCGAAGGAATAGGTTACTATGTATTTGAAAGCTTACAGCAATACGAACTTAATGACTTGATCTTATGCTACGCTTACTATGGGTGTGTGTCCATCACATCATTCTCCTAATGACATAACCTTGTTATTAATCACATCCTAATGTCCATGATCAGGAAACCATGATCATCAATTAATCAACAAGCTAGTTTAACAAGAGGCTTACTAGGGACTCTCTTATGTTTACAAAACACACAAGTATTTGTGTTTCCTAATAATACAATTATAGCATGTGATGTAAACATTCATCATAAACACAAAGATATAATAATAATCATTTATATTATTGCCTCTTGGGCATATCTCCAACAGTCTCCCACTTGCACTAGAGTCAATAATCTAGATTACATGGTAATATACCGAACACCCATGGCGTTTTGGTGTTGGTCATGCTTTGCCCTAGGGAGAGGTTTAGTCAACGGATCTGCCACATTCAGATCAGTGTGTACTTTGCAAATCTTTATGTCACCATCTCGGACATACTCGTGAATAGCGTGGAAATGTAGCTTGATGTGCTTCAGCTTGCTATGTGACCTTGGCTCCTGCGCATTAGCTATGGCACCTATGTTGTCACAGTAGATGGCCATCGGGTCCAACGCACTGGGAACCACGCCGAGTTCAGTAATGAATTCCTTCACCAAACGGCTTCTTGTGCAGCCTCCGAAGCAGCTATGTATTCCGATTCAGTTGAAGATTTCGCCACAACGCTTTGCTTCGCACTCCTCCAGCTCACTGCAGCACCATTCAAAATAAATACGTATCCCGACTGTGATTTTGAGTCATCCGGATCGGTGTTCCAACTAGCATCCGTGTAACCGTTTAAAACAAGTTGTTCATCACCTCCATAAGAAAGAACCATATCCTTAGTCCTATTTAGGTACTTTAGGATATTCTTGACCGCTGTCCAGTGCTCCATTCTAGGATCACTTTGATATCTGCTAGTTAAACTAACATCATGTGCTATATCCGGTCTTGTACACAGCATGGCATACATGATAGAACCTATGGCCGAGGCATAGGGAATTTTATTCATTTTCTCTCTATCTTCTGCTGTAGCTGGACTTTGAGTTTTACTCAAGGTCTTACCTGACAACATGGGCACGAACCCTTTCTTGCTATCTTCCATTCTAAACTTCTTTAGAACTTTGTCCAAGTATGTACATTGTGAAAGCACTATTAGGCATCTTGATCTATCTCTATAATCTTGATGCCTAGAATATATGCCGCTTCACCAAGATCCTTCATTGAAAAACTATTATTCAAATAGGTTTTGACGCTATTAAGAAGTTCTATATCATTCCCAATCAACAATATGTCATCTACATATAGTACTAGGAATGCTACAGAGCTCCCACTCACTTTCTTGTAAATACAAGCTTCTCCATAAGTTTGTATAAATCCAAAGTTTTTGATTACTTTATCAAAACGTTGATTCCAACTACGGGATGCTTGTTTCAGTCCATAAATGGAACGCTGAAGTTTGCATACCTTGTCAACATCTTTAGGATCGAAAAACCCTTGGGTTGTACCATATACAACTCTTCCTCAATGTCACCATTAAGGAACGCCGTTTTGACATCCATCTGCCAAATCTCATAATCGAAATGTGCAGCAATTGCTAACAAAATCCTCATAGACTTTAGCTTCGCTACTGGTGAGAAAGTATCATCATAGTCAACTCCTTGAATTTGTCGGAACCCTTTCGCGACAAGTTGAGCTTTATAGATGGTAACATTACCATCAGCATCTGTTTTTCTCTTGAAAATCCATTTGTTCTCGACAGCCTTACGGCCATCCGGTAAGTCCACCAAAGTCCACACTTGGTTTTCATACATGAATCCCATTTCGGATTTCATGGCTTCTAGCCATTTGTCGGAATCTGGGCTCAGCATAGCTTCTTCATACGTCGCAGGGTCATCAGCGTTGTCCACCAACATGACGTTCAAGACAGAGTCATACCAATCAGGAGTGGTACGAACCCTTGTTGACTTGCGAGGTTCAGCAGTAACTTCATTTGAAGTTTCATGATCATTATCATTAGCTTCCTCTCCAATTGGTGCAGGTGGCACCAAAACATCTTCCGGTGCTGCGCTACTCTCAAATCTGAGAGAAGGTTCAATAACCTCATCGAGTTCTACTTTCCTTCCATACACCTCTTTCGAGAGAAACTCCTTCTCAAGAAAGGATCCATTCTTTGCAACGAAAACTTTGCCTTCGGATCTATGATAGAAGGTATACCCAATTGTTTGTTTAGGGTATCCTATGAAGACGCATTTCTCCGCTTTGGGTTCTAGCTTATCAGGTTGTAACTTCTTTACATATGCCTCGCAACCCCAAACTTTAAGGAACGACAACTTAGGTTTCTTACCAAACCACAATTCGTACGGTGTCGTTTCAACGGATTTAGATGGTGCCCTATTTAAAGTGAATGCGGATGTCTCTAATGCATAGCCCCAAAATGATAACGGTAAATCTGTAAGAGACATCATAGACCGAACCATATCTAAGAGAGTTCGATTACGACGTTCGGACACACCATTACG
This sequence comes from Avena eriantha, assembly GCA_910589775.1. Lineage (NCBI taxonomy): Eukaryota > Viridiplantae > Streptophyta > Magnoliopsida > Poales > Poaceae > Avena > Avena eriantha. The sequence continues at coordinate 205,856,108 of OU342740.1, forward strand.
CTGTGGTGTTCCCGGCGGTGTCAACTGTGAAAGTATTCCACATTTCTTTAAATGCATGCCAAACTCATAACTCAGATATTCACCTCCACGGTCAGAACGCAGAAACTTAATCTTCTTGTTACGATGATTTTCCACTTCACTTTGAAATTCCTTAAACTTCTCGAAAGTTTCGGACTTATGTTTCATAAAGTAGAAATACCCATATCTACTCAAGTCATCCGTGAAAGTAAGAACATAACGATATCCACCACGCGATGCTACACTCATTGGTCCGCACACATCGGTATGTATTATTTCCAATAAGTCTGTAGCTCGCTCCATTGTACCAGAGAATGGAGTCTTAGTCATTTTTCCCATTAGACATGCTTCGCATCTTTCAAGTGATTCAAAATCAAGTGATTCAAGAAGTCCATCAGAATGGAGTTTCTTCATACGCTTCACTCCAATGTGACCAAGACGACAGTGCCACATGTATGTAGAATTATCATTCAATTTAATTCGTTTAGCATCTATGTTGTGAACATGTGTATCACTACTATCGAGATTCAGTAAGAATAAACCATTCATCTCAGGTGCATTACCATAAAAGATATTACTCATATAAATCGAACAACCTTTATTCTCGGACTTAAAAGAGTAACCATCTCGCAATAAACAGGATCTAGATATAATGTTCATGCTTAACGCAGGCACCAAATAACAATTATTCAAATTTAAAACTAATCCCGAAGGTAGATATAGAGGGAGCGTGCCGACGGTGATCACATCAACCTTGGAGCCATTTCCAACGCGCATCGTCACCTCGTCTCTTGCCAGTCTTCATTTATTCCGCAGCTCCTGCTTCGAGTTACAAATATGAGCAACCGAACCAGTATCAAATACCCAGGCACTACTACGATTACTAGTAAGATACACATCTATAACACATATATCAAATATACCTTTCTTCTTGATGTTGCTGTTCTTCAGATCCACCAGGTACTTGGGGCAGTACGCTTCCAGTGACCAGCACCCTTGCAGTAGAAGCACTCAGTTTCAGGATTAGGACCAGCCTTGGGCTTCTTAGCAGGTGCGGCAGCTTTCTTTCCGTCCTTCTTGAAGTTGCCCTTGTTCTTAGGCTTGCCCCGTTTCTTGAAATTGGTGGTCTTATTGACCATCAACACTTGTTGCTCCTTCTTGATCTCCACTTCAGCAGTTTTCAGCATGGACGATAGTTCAGGCAACGTCTTGTTCATGCAGTGCATGTTGTAGTTCATTACAAAGTTCTTGTAACTTGGTGGCAGTGATTGAAGGAGACGGTGAATCCCCAATTCATTAGGAATCGATATTCCCAACTCTTGGAGCTTCTTAGCGTACCCAGACATGGTGAGCACGTGCTCACTAACGGAGCTTCCTTCTTCCATCTTACAGTTAAAGAACTTTTCGGAGGCCTCATAGCTCTCCATAGCCGCGCGAGTCTCAAAAATTAGCCTGAGCTCCTTAATGATCTCGAACGGGTCGTGGTGCTCAAAACGCTGTTGGAGCTCCGCTTCTAAACCGTACAGGATGGCACACTGAACTGTGGAGTAATGATTTTTCCGAGTGGCGAAAACATTCTTTTCGTCATCGGTGGCATTATCTGCAGGTGGGTCACCTAGCGGTGCATCGAGCACATAGGTCAACTGACCAGCCCTAAGGACGATCTTCAGTCCACGGAACCAGTCCGTGAAATTGCTTCCATTGTTTTTAAGCTTTTCTTTCTCTAGGAACGCATTGAAATTGATGGAGGGGGTCGCCATAATCTATAACAATTTGCAAGTAGTTTAGACTAAGTTTATGATAAATTGAGTTCAAATTTAATTATTAAACTAAGTAGGTGAACTCCCACTCAAAACAACATCCCTCACATTGTCTTAGTGATTACACGAACCAAGTCCACTACACCAAGTCCGATCTTCACGAGAGAAGATGTAGTTTCATCGGCGAACAATCTTCATGTTCATCATATCAATTATATGACTCATGCTCTACCTTTCGGTATTCCGTGTTCCGAGACCATGTCTATACATGCTAGGCTCGTCAAGATAACCTTAGTTTCCGCATGTGCAAATCTGGCTTGCACCCGTTGTATGCACACGTAGAATCTATCACATCCGATCATCACGAGATGCTTCGAAACGACGAGTCTTAGCAACAGTGCCAACTAAGGGTGAACACTTTATTACTTGATATTTAGTGAGAGGGATCATCTTATAATGCTACCGTCGTGATCTAAGCAATACAAGATGCATAAAGGATTAACATCACAGGCAATTCATAATTAGTGTGATATGATATGGCCTTTTCTTCTTGCGCCTTTGATCTCCATCTCCAAAGCACGAACATGATCTCCATAATCACCAGCATTGCGTCAAGGTCAGTGGCGCCGCTTCATGGTTGTCCATCATCACCAGCAACTATTACAACTACTTGGAATAAAGCTATTACAAGATGAATAGACACACAGGTCTTAACAGAATTAAAGACAACCATTAGGCTCCTGCCGGTTGCCATATTACAACAAGGATCATTGCATACATCAAATACAATCACAATCACATGATGGCCATATCACATCACAAAACCCCTGCAAAAACAAGTTAGACGCCTCTAATTTTCTTTGCAAGTTTTACGTGGTTTGGGGCTTTCGCATAAGACCGATATTACCTACGAACAAGAACCACAACGTTGATACAAGTGTTGTCAAGATGCTCATTGTAAATTGAATCTTAACTATGGTGGGAGAGACAGACACCCGCAAAGCCACTTGTGCAAAACAAGTTGCACGTCAAGCGTGGAGCAAGTCTCATGTGCAATGACATGTAATGTTAGCCCGAGCCGCTTCATCCCACCATGCCGCAAGATGCAAAGTACACGCTAAGACACCGACAACAAGAGCATGAACGCCCACAAAAACATTGTGTTCTACTCGTGCAACAGATCTACGCATAGATACGGCTCTGATACCACTGATGGGTTCGTAGGATGGAAAACAAAAAATTCTACCGCAAGAACGAACAAAACCTAGATCTAATCTAGATAAAAGCCAAGATCTAATATATTAGACATGAGCAACGAGATAGATAGGAACTAACCCTCGTAGATCCGAAAGCGTTAACGAGATTAGATCTCGTGGTTGATGTAGTCGATCACTTGCCGATCTCAAGATCGTGTGGATGATCCTTCCGGCGTCGCGTTCCAGCAGCGCTTCCGCAGTCGGTCAAGATGACGATCCTTCCGGCGCCGCGATTCGGCAGCGCTTCCGCAGTCAGTCACACGTGCGGAGTCGAAGCAGACCTTCCTCTCCCCGTTCCAGCGAGCAGCGGAGGTAGTAGATCTTCTCCACGGAATCCCAGCAGCACGACGGCGTGGTGGTGGTGGTGGTGGAGTAGAGAATTCTGCAGGGCTTCGCCTATGCCTGTGCAGAAGAAGGTGGAGGAGAGAGGCGGCAGAGATTGGGTGTTATGGGAGCAGGGGAGGAGGGGGCGCCCCTGCCCCTCTATTTAAAGAAGGGAGGCGCCTAGGGAGGGGGAGTCCTTGTAGGACTCCCCTCCCTTGTAGGCCGGCGGATTGGAGGTGGGGGGAGGAGTCCTCCTCCCCCATGACTCCGTATCTTGACCCACCAGGACTCCTTGATCCCTATCTTGATTTTCAAGCAAACTCCAAGATATCTTCTAGAACCTTCCGGAACATTCCGAAACCTTCTAGAATCCTCATACAAACACTCCGGAACATTTCCTAACTTAGAAAATGATCCCCTATATATGAATCTTATTCTCCGGACCATTCCGGATCTCCTCGTGATGTCCCGAATCCAATCCGAGACTCCGAACAACATTCGGTCTCCAACGCATATTCCATATCTACTTAAAACAACTTCGAACCTTAAGTGTGTCACCCTACGGTTCGTGAATATGTAGAGATGACAGAGACACATCTCCTATCAATAACCATCAGCGGGACCTGGAGATCCATAATGGCTTCCACATACTCAACGATGACTTTGCGATTGATTGAACCACTTACATACGAGACTAATTCCCTTTGTCTTGCGATACAATACTTATCCGAGGTTTGATCGTCGGTATCTCCATACCTAGTTCTACCTCGTTACTGATAAGTACTCTTTACTCGTTCCGTGATATGTCATCCCCTGTGACCCAGTCACATGCTTGCAAGCTAACTAGATGACATTCCACCGAGAGGGCCCAGAGCATATCTATCCGTCATATGGATGGACAAATCCTAATCTTGGTTCATGCGCTTCAACACATACTTTCAGAATACCCAATGACACTTTTATTACCACCCAGTTACGAAGCGGCGTTTGATGTCATCAAAGTATCCATCCGGTGATGGTGATTAACATAACCTCATGGTCGAAGGAATAGGTTACTATGTATTTGAAAGCTTACAGCAATACGAACTTAATGACTTGATCTTATGCTACGCTTACTATGGGTGTGTGTCCATCACATCATTCTCCTAATGACATAACCTTGTTATTAATCACATCCTAATGTCCATGATCAGGAAACCATGATCATCAATTAATCAAAAAGCTAGTTTAACAAGAGGCTTACTAGGGACTCTCTTATGTTTACAAAACACACAAGTATTAGTGTTTCCTAATAATACAATTATAGCATGTGATGTAAACATTCATCATAAACACAAAGATATAATAATAATCACTTATATTATTGCCTCTTGGGCATATCTCCAACAGCTTTGTGTTTACTTTCTGCAAAGTTTTACTTCTTTCCATTCCATACGTTTGATCCTTTGTTTTCTGCAAAACACGGTGAGATTGACAACCTCATCGCATGTTAGGGACAAAGTTTTGTGGTTGTGTTGTGCAGGTCTCCACGTTGCTACTAGCACCGGTAGTGCGCCCTGCCAAAGCTCAGCTAGTAACACCTTTGGGGTGTTTCCTTGCTCCTACTGGTTCGATTAAACCTTGGTTTCATAACTGAGGGAAACTTGCTACTATGCTCATCATACCTTCCTCTTGGGGGTCCCAACAAGCTCTACATCAACACCGCTCCAACATTTTCCGGGCGCCATACACAGAGCCATCACGACCTACCATGAAAAATAATAAATATGAGTTTTTCACAACTTTTGAAAAAAGTCGCTTCACAAAAATGGCCAACCATGTATAAGTATGAACAGGTTTCAGGACGAGCGACCAAGTAAGGTCACAGACATATCCATGTTTATGGGAATTTTGTAGTAGTACTACAAGAAAGTAGATGTGCGCATCTTGGTCTTGGTAAACTAGGAAAAGTAACAACTCCAATTTTCTAACCGATGGAAATATTTTTCTCTGTAAAGCAAAGTGCTCCACTTCCATACTAGTACTACTTGAAAAGGGAGGCGACTCCTTCCAAAAAAAAGGAGGCAGCGCGAGAGCAGCGGGAGGAGGAGTCAAAAGGCGGTGCGATGTCAGAGCAAAGCTATGATGGGCTGCTGACACGAGGTACACTCCACTAGTAGTAAATATATGGACCTACTAGTAGTAATATGCACACAAAACAAGTTGTGTTTTCTCTCTCCTTCGGTTCCTCTCACCATCCATCCTCCCTCGATCTCTTCTCTGCAGCCGCGGGTGCACAGTCCGGCTTGTCTCTTCCTCGTCCACAGCGTGGCGCTGCGCACGTGTGACTTGGTACGGCACACCGATCTACTTCCAGCAACCGTTTTTCCCCCGAAATTCAAGCCATCTACTGGATTAATAATCATCTACAACAATACAAAAAGTCTCAAAAGTAATAATAATAATTACAAAAAGGTCCCCAGACCACATTGCGACGACTACAAACCCTAGTGCGCTAATTGGAGTCACTTGCTCCTTCAGAACCTATTGTACCCAGGTTCCAAAAAAGAAATAAAGAATGCCACTGCCCCAATTTTCAGACTAAGTGTACCTATTGGCAGAATTAGAATAATAATTGTTTTAAATACATTCATTCATCAATAAATCTTGGGAAAATTACTCAAAGTGTGGATTCATAATTGGGACCTTCTGTGGCATCCCGCAAAACAACTACTAGAAAATCGCGTTGTTTTTGTGCATTGCATCGTTATGACCGCATGCTCATGTCATCATGCCACATTGCATTTGAGCATCGTCATGGCATCATGCATGTGTTTGTACAAGCTGTTTTCGAAAAGCCTGGTTTTGTTTTCTAAACGCCCTATCTTTAATTCAAATTAACACCCGGGTCTCCGGAGTATTTTGTTTTGTCTAAAAACGGATTTCAAAAGCCCTGTTTTAAATAAACAAACTTTATATTATTTTTATAGGAGGCAGCCAGCCAGGCCCGAAAGCCTAGCCAGCCGCCTCCAAATTAAAACCCTAATCTGTCTAAATCCCAAACCCTTTCTACCAAATAAACTACCCAGCCCTATCCTACCCAGCCCCTCCACCTCACCCCGCCCAATCAGTGCACGCCACCTCACCCTTCTCTTCCCTCACACCCGCTACCTCATTCGGTGGACACATACACCCCACCCAGCCCCCACGCCTCACCAGTCCCCCACCCACACCTGGCTGCCAGCCTGGCCCCGAGCCCCACCCTAGACTGCTCCCGACCAACCCCGCACGCGCCAGCTCCTGCCCACCTGCCGCGCAGCCGCACCCAGCACGCACTCCTCCACCTACCCCCACCCCACACACGGACAACCACCCCGGCCCCCGCGCCTGGCCCCAACACTACGCACCCGCCTCCTCGCCTCGGCTCTATCGCCCGACGCGGTCTTCCCCACGACCGCCTCGCCCTACCCGCCGCCGGCGTCCCCTCCGGCCGCGCTCTGCTTCCCGTCAGCCCCGCTCACCAACCGCAGGCCGCCGCCGCCCCGCGACGATCTCCGGCCTTCGCTCCATCTCCCTACCGCCGGCGACCGAGCCCCGCTCCTCCCCTCACCGGCGCCGTCCTCCGCCCCGTCTGCCTCTCCATTGTGCTCCTCTTCCCCCGGCTCGACCCCGCCGCTAGGGCCGAGGCCACCGTCGGCCGTGCATCCTCTACCCCGCGCCGTTCCCTGCCGCCTCCCAGTTCTATGGGCAGCGCCGGCCGCCGCCTCTTCCCCTCCTCATTGCCTCGCCACGACCGCCTCCGGCCGTCCGTGTCTCCCCACCTCGAGCTCCTCGTCGCCTGAGCCATCCCCTTCACTTTGGGCCCGCCACCGCCAAGCTCGACGTCGTCCTCCGCCTAGTGTTGCACTGCCACCCCGTCTGTGTCCAAGTACGCCTCCTCCCCGGGCCAGGCCCCCGGCCCTGTGCCGCCTCTAGCCGCCCTCTCTGCGCAGTGGCCGCTGTCCCGAAGCTCCGCCCGGCCTCGTGCGTTCCCGACCTCATCTTCCCAGCCTTTTCCTTGTCCGCTCTATTGACGATCACGTGTTGGTGAACAGGTGATCCTCTTGATGGGTGATGTACTAGTACGTGTGCCTGCAGAAGCACCGATGCCTTTGTTCCGATGACAAAACCAAGACGCAGGGAGACCATGCCGCAAGCACGTCACGAATCCGATGTACCTAACGATCTTCACATCCGAACCCGGCGGTTTCTTCTCCCGGACCGAAAGACCAATTCCGAGAAGCCATGTACCGTGTCCCGAGGCCTATCCAAGCTCGTCAACGAGACTTTTTGCCGCCGAGAACCCACGTCATCCGAAGACCGGTACCGGAGGCTTGAAGAAAAACCCGCAAACCTCGGTACGCCAAGGCCACCACCTCGGATTCGAAGCCTAATCCCACCAAGACCTTCGTCACGAATTCCATGGTCTTCTACACGGATGCAACAAGTTCTCCATCGCGAGTCCGATCCTCGTCGAACCATGTCGAACCCCGGACCCCCGGAATCCAAGATCTCCGGAACCCAGATGTGTGATCCTAAGCCTCTATATTTTTTATAATATGACATTATCAACTGTCGCATAATTAATCCTTCATGCATGCATACATATTTTGCGGGTCCGGGTTATTATGCCGAATCACCTCATAATTAAATATGGAGTATGGATGCGGGATATTGTTGTCTTATTCCGGACTCCATTTAAATTTGTGTAGCGAATCAATGCCATGATTTGTCTTGTTAATACAACATTTAAATTGCGGGGTTTCTAAATAACTTGAACCTATTAATTAATTGTCGGGACCCCGGTTCCGCTTAATACTGCCTAATTGCACCGCATCTGCATCATATCATAATCATGCCGGATCTTCTGCCGTAATATTAAATAGTGCATCCGGTGTTTCTTTTAGTGCTTTGCTTCTTCGCGGTTTAGACCGATGAGTGGATGCGAGTATCGACAAGTTCTTCGGATATGAATCTCCGGCAATGTTTCCCAGGCGAGCATTCTCCCCCTTTCTACCTATTTTGCATTTATAGTTTTTACTTCCTCCTGTTGATCTATTGCTATCCGTGTCGTGATGCTTTAGTTTCCGTGCACCAGTTATATCCCGTGTAGCCTCTATATTGCCTTGGACACCTCCTATTACCCGTGTTTGGTAGATAGCTGGCCTTGCGAGTCATAGTTTCTTGCTCAGGTGCGATCTCGAGTTGTCAAGTACCACAGTTGTTGAAATGCTGGCAGATGTTATTGGTGGAGATGTTTATTGGTGGAGATGATCATGATTTTAAATACAACTAATAAAATGCTAGCTATAATTAATGCAAAGGCATCGGTGGGCAATAGATGTTATTTGGTTCTTCCACGCTCACTTCTGTCCCATAGGACCCCGAGTACTTGATACCTGTTCCTTGATTTTCGCACTATCCACATCCGGGAGGCCTTATGGATCCCCCCTGAGCCAGAGCATGATTCAGTTCTATTTCTTGGGGCCACAAAGTAGTTTGGGGCTTTATTACTATCATGTACTTATGCCATGTTACTACTTTATTTACGATTGTGCGTGGAGCACCTATACTGTTTAGGATCGTGACAAGTTTTCGCTGTATCGACATGCCCAGTCACATTTTTGGGTTCCCAGTCGTTTACAGCTGTCCACACAAACCCTGGGCCCGTTCTGGAGCCAGCCAACTTCGTGGCGGGTAGCTTAGTGGGGTGGCCCCCTGAAATATTTCTGAATCCTGTGATCGCTTTGTCGTGAATGCCTCGTTGGGTTTTGAGTTGGTTTTTCCGAGGTTGATCGAGTGTGTGTTGCTATTTGTGCACCCCTGCAGGGTAAAACTTTCTGAAAGCCGTGTCCGCGGTTATGGAAGACTTGGAGCACAGTATCTCGATCATAGACAAGCATAACTAAAGTAGTGCTATAAATTTGACTTAATATGTGACTAGTAATCAACTCAGGTATAACAGAAGGGATATTAAAAATGCCAACAGCTGGTGGATCTGGGTTGTTTTGTGACATGCTATATGCCTAGTAAGTATTGCAACTCCAATGGAATGTGATAAAAGTGTGAACAACTGTTGGGTTTTGGGATTCCTCAGGACAACTATATCTGACTAGTAAATGTCCCAACTACAACAGAATGGTAATTAAACTGCCCACTACTTATGCTATCATGACGGCCCACGCTATCTATATCTGAATAGTAAGTGCTTCAATTATAATGGAATGAATAAAACTGCCAACTGTGTGAGTTCCTCGGTCCGACTTCCTCGTTTGGTCTCGAGGGGGAAATACCTGGATGGGTTTGTTTGGTGTTAACTTCAGGTTGGATCCGAATAGGTCTTTCTTACCCCTCTCTAATAGCCGCCAGTGATACCGAGTCTCTATAGGTTGTTTAGTGCCGTTGCGCTGCCGCTTCAGCCCACCATACCTATGTAGGCGAGAGCCGCCAAATTCTAGTCTCGCCGTGTACTGGCCTCAGTACTGACGCTCCTCTTTTTCCTTTGCCCTTTGTCGGCACCCCTTTTGCTTTAGCAGCTTTGAGATCGACGTCGTTAGCAGGGTTACCCTTACGGCTTGGCCTGGGCAGGGTTATGGACGCCATTGGTTATTCTTCAGGGCTCTTAGCCCCATTTGCATCTTGTCCTTAGTCGGGCGCTCTATCGTTTTCAAGGTGATTTGGATCTTTGTATTGTATATCTGTATTCTTGACCCAGGGAGTCCCTGTTGTATATATATCTGTTCTATGGGTCCCATCGAGGACTGTTGTGTAATGTTATTACTTCGTTTTCCACCCACACGAAAGTGCCTGGTGGGCGCCCTTGAATCGTTTCTATGCGGGTTTGGCGGAAAGGGCTAAAACTTGCATAGGGCCGATTTGAGGGTGTTACAAAGTGGTATCAGAGCCCAGCAGTTGCGATACCCCACAAGTCCAGCATGTAGGATAACCTAGCTAACGGACGATCTAGAGTGTCAAAACTATTTTTGCAAAATCGGTTGGATAGATTGGATTAGGTCTGATTTTACTCCTTACCCCTCTACTGTTCTCCTCTTACCTCTGCGTGTTTTGATTCTGCCCTCTTATCTTTCTTCAAGTCCAGGAATTTCTCATGGTTGGGTTTTCCGTCGTACCTTTAGGGTTTCGCTTCCTCCTTTGCTAACGGTGCTTCTACATCCGGTGTTCATGCTACCTGAGGAATCCTTTATCTGTTGGACTTCTCGTTGTTCCTCCTTTGTGCCTTCTGGTGTTATCTGACGCGACGACATCATCTACGCCAGATCTGATGCAGAGTCTGCATCCCTCCTTTGTTTTCAAACCTCGTTTGCCGAGATCTTCAGTCTGATTCCGAGAGTTGGTTGCATAATCCTCCTATTCATGTACAAAGTAATGCTCTGGGTGCGCGATGGACTGATCACCATCTGACTACTCTTATCATTCGCTCGTGTACATTGAATCGTTGGATCAAGCAATTTTACTCCGTCCACGGAAGCTAGAGGTGGCTTTATTTGTTGATACATCTACCTTCGCTTTTTGTTCCCGGAGTGTTCTCTCGACGATCACGGACAATGACCTCTTGTTAGTGGTGTCGCGAAGATCTACTCGAAGCGAGAAGATTCAGATCGCCAACCTTCTTCCCGGTACTATGAGGCAGATCTCGAGGGCGAGATCCATTGTTAGTGGTGTCGAATTATGGCATCCCGCAAAACCACTACTAGAAAATCGCATTGTTTTTGTGCATTGCATCGTTATGACCGCATGCTCATGTCATCATGCCACATTGCATTTGAGCATCGTCATGTCATCATGCATGTGTTTGTACAAACTATTTTCGAAAAGCCTGGTTTTGTTTTCTAAACGCCCCGTCTTTAATTCAAATAAAAACCCGGGTCTCCGGAGTATTTTGTTTTGTCTAAAAACGGATTTCAAAAGCCCCGTTTTAAATAAACAAACTTTATATTATTTTTATAGGAGGCAGCCAGCCAGGCCCGAAAGCATAGCCAGCCGCCTCCAAATTAAAACCCTAATCTGTCTAAATCCCAAACCCTTTCTACCAAATAACCTACCCAGCCCTATCGTACCCAGCCCCTCCACCTCACCCTGCCCAATCAGTGCACGCCACCTCACCCTTCTCTTCCCTCACACCCGCCACCTCATTCGGTGGACACACACACCCCACCCAGCCCCCATGCCTCACCAGTCCCCAACCCACACCTGGCCGCCAGCCTGGCCCCGGGCCCCACCTTGGACCACTCCCGACCAACCCCGCATGCGCCAGCTCCTGCACACCTGCCGCGCAGCCGCCCCCAGCACGCACTCCTCCACCTACCCCCACCCCACACGTTGACAACCACCCTGGCCCCCGCGCTTGGCCCCACCACTACGCACCCGCCTCCTCGCCTCGGCTCTATCGCCCGACGCAGTCTTCCCCGCGACCGCCTCGCCCTACCCGGCCACCGGCGTCCCCTCCGCCACCGCCCTCCGCTTCCCGTCGGCCCCGCTCACCAACCGCAGGCCGCCGCCGCCCCGCGACGATCTCCGGCCTCCGCTCCATCTCCCTACCGCCGGCGACCTAGCCCTGCTTCTCCCCTCACCAGCGCCGTCCTCCGCCCCGTCTGCCTCTCCACTGCCCTCCTCTTCCCCCAGCTCGACCCCGCCACCAGCGCCGAGGCCGCCGTCGGCCGCGCATCCTCTACCCCGCGTCGTTCCCCGCCGCCTCCCAGTTCTGCGGGCAGCGCCGGTCGCCGCCTCTTCCCCTCCACATCGCCTCGCCTCGACCGCCTCCGGCCGTCCGCGTCTCCCCACCTCGAGCTCCTCGTCGCCTGAGCCATCCCCTTCACTTTGGGCCCGCCACCGCCAAGCTCGACGCCGTCCTCCGCCTAGTGTTGCACTGCTGCCCCGTCTGCGTCCAAGTACGCCTCCTCCCCGGGCCAGGCCCCCGGCCTGCGCCTTCTCTGGTCGCCCTCTCTGCGCAGCGGCCGCTGTCCCCGAGCTCCGCCCGGCCCCGTGTGTTCCCGACCTCATCTTCCTAGGCTTTTCCTTGTCCGCTCTATTGACGATCACTTGTTGGTGAACAGGTGATCCTCTTGATGGGTGATGTACCAGTATGTGTGCCTGCAGAAGCACCGATGCCTTTGTTCTGATGACAAAACCAAGACGCAGGGAGACCATGCCGCAAGCACGTCACGAATCCGATGTACCTAACGATCTTCACATCCGAACCCGGCGGTTTCTTCTCCCGGATCCAAAGACCAATTCTGAGAAGCCATTACCGTGTCCCGAGGCCTATCCAAGCTTGTCCACGAGACCGTTTGCCACCGAGAACCCGCGTCATCCGAAGACCGGTACCGAAGGCTTGAAGACAAACCCGCAAACCTCGGTACGCCAAGGCCACCACCTCGGATTCGAAGCCTGATCCCACCAAGACCTTCGTCACGAATTCCATGGTCTTCTACACGGATGCGACAAGTTCTCCATCGCGAGTACGATCCTCGTCGAACCCTGTCGAACCCCGGACCCCCGGAATCCAAGATCTCCGGAACCCAGATGTGTGATCCTAAGCCTCTATTTTCTTTATAATATGACATTATAAACTGTCGCATAATTAATCCTTCATGCATGCATACATATTTTGTGGGTCCGGGTTATTATGTCGAATCACCTCATAATTAAATATGGAGTATGGATGCGGAATATTGTTGTCTTATTCCAGACTCCATTTAAATTTGTGTAGCGAATCAATGCCATGATTTGTCTTGTTAATACAACATTTAAATTGCGGGATTTCTAAATAACATGAACCTATTAATTAATTGTCGGGACCCAGGTTCCGCTTAATACTGCCTAAATGCACCGCATTTGCAGCATAGCATAATCATGCCGGATCTTCTGCCGTAATATTAAATAGTGCATCCGGTGTTTCTTTTAGTGCTTTGCTTCTTCGCCGATTAGACCAATGAGTGGATGCGAGTATCGACAAGTTCTTCAGATATGAATCTCCGGCAATGTTTCCCAGGCGAGCATTCTCCCCCTTTCTACCTATTTTGCATTTATAGTCTTTACTTCCTCCAGTTGATCTATTGCTATCTGTGTCGCGATGCTTTAGTTTCCGTGCACCAGTTATATCCCGTGCAGCCTCTATATTGCCCTGGACAACTCCTATTACCCGTGTTTGGTAGATAGCTAGCCTTGCGAGTCGTAGTTGCTTGCTCAGGTGCGATCTCGAGTTGTCAAGTACCACAGTTGTTGAAATGCTGGCAGATGTTATTGGTGGAGATGTTTATTGGTGGAGATGATCATGATTTTAAATACAACTAATAAAATGCTAGCTATAATTAATGCAGAGGCATCGGTGGGCAATAGATGTTATTTGGTTCTTCCACGCTCACTTCTGCCCCGTAGGACCCCGAGTACTTGATACCTGTTCCTTGATTTTCGCACTATCCACATCCGGGAGGCCTTATGGATCCCCCCTGAGCTAGAGCATGATTCAGTTCTATTTCTTAGGGACACAAAGTAGTTTGGGGCTTTATTACTATCATGTACTTATGCCATGTTACTGCTTTATTTACGATTGTGCGTGGAGCACCTATACTGTTTAGGATCGTGACACGTTTTCGCTGTATCGACATGCCAATCACATTTTCGGGTTCCCAGTCGTTTACAGCCGTCCACACAAACCCTGGGTCCGTTCAGGAGCCGCCCAACTTCGTGGCGGGTAGCTTAGTGGGGTGGCCCCCTGAAATATTTCTGAATCCTGTGATCGCTTTGTCGTGAATGCCTCGTTGCGCTTTGAGTTGGTTTTTCCGAGGTTGATCGAGTGTGTGTTGCTATTTGTGCACCCCTGCAAGGTAAAACTTTTTGAAAGCCGTGTCCGCGGTTATGGATGACTTGGAGCACAGTATCTCGATCATAGACAAGCATAACTAAAGTAGTGCTATAAATTTGACTTAATATGAGACTAGTAATCAGCTCAAGTATAACGGAAGGGATATTAAAAATGCCAACAGCTGGTGGATCTGGGTTGTTTTGTGACATGCTATATGCCTAGTAAGTATTGCAACTCCAATGGAATGTGATAAAAGTGCTAACAACTGTTGGGTTTTGGGATTCCTCAGAACAACTATATCTGACTAGTAAATGTCCCAACTACAACAGAATGGTTATTAAACTGCCTAGTACTTATGCTATCAGGACGGCCCACGCTATCTATATCTGAATAGTAAGTGCTTCAATTATAATGGAATGAATAAAACTGCCAACTGTGTGAGTTCCTTGGTCTGACTTCCTCGTTTGGTCTCGAGGGGGAAATACCAGGATGGGTTTGTTTGGTGTTAACTTCAGGTTGGATCCGAATAGGTCTTTCTTACCCCTCTCTAATAGCCGCTAGTGATACCGAGTCTCTATAGGTTGTTTAGTGCCGCTGCGTTGCCGCTTCAGCCCACCATACCTATGTAGCCGAGAGCCGCCGAATTCTAGCCTCGCCGTGTACTGGCCTCAGTACTGACGCTCCTCTTTTTCCTTTGCCCTTGGTCGGCACCCCTTTTCCTTTAGCAGGTTTGAGATCGACGTCGTTAGCAGGGTTACCCTTCCGGCTTGGCCTGGGCAGGGTTATGGACGCCATTGGTTATTCTTCAGGGCTCTTAGCCCCATTTGCATCTTGTCCGTAGTCGGACGCTCTATCGTTTTCAAGGTGATTTGGATCTTTGTATTGTATATCTGTATTCTTAACTCAGGGAGTCGCTGTTGTATATATATATCTGTTCTGTGGGTCCCATCGAGGACTGTTGTGTAATGTTATTACTTCATTTTCCACCCGCACGAAAGTGCCTGGTGGGCGTCCTTGAATCGTTTCTATGCGGGTTTGGCGGAAAGGGCTAAAACTTGCATAGGGACGATTTGAGGGTGTTACACCTTCCCAAACCAACATCTCACCTTGTCTACTTCAAATATCTCAAAGAAAATCGATAAAACCATTTCAGCAATAATTGAATAACTAATATGAAAGGGATCTAGACTCTTCAGAAAAATCCCAAGTAATTATAGGGCATGTATCTTGGTCACACCTATCTACCAGTACCCTTGTTCCAGCATTCCAAGATCAAACTCTTAAACTTGCTTCACAATCACCTCTTTAGCCAATATTTGAGATTTTGCAAACTCAAGCTTCTAAACCAACCCAACCACCACCAAACTAGTCAGCCAAGCTTGCACAACACATATCTCACTCCCCAGGTCAAAATTACTGTAGCACTGCCCTCTTGGGTCCCATGTGCTTGTGAAGAGTGAGAGAGAGAAAGATATTACACTTATTGCAAATCTTGGTATCAAAAGCAGTAGCAAGCTCCACCACTCCCTCCCTATCTCCCTGCTCGACCCAGAGACCCACCACACTCCCTCCACCGCCCTGGATGACCAATGCCTGGCCAACACCCTCTCCCCAAAACTCCTCCTACACCTTGTCCATCATGAACCGATCCACCTCGTTTTAAATAGGCCAGAGGCCACCCTGCATCCCCTTCCTGGCTCATTTTCCCCCACTCCTCCCCTCTCACCTCCCCTGTACTCAACTCTCTCCTTCCCTGCCCGCGAGAAGAAATGAATGGCCTTTCGGCCATTGCTCAAGAACTGAGCACAACTGGGCCTCTCTTGCTCTTCTCTCTCTGCATATCACTCCCTCTAACTCCCCTTGCTCTTCTGCAGCTGACCCTGCCCTTCTTCTCAACATGCAGCGTCCCTGGAAGCAACTCTGGCGAGCTCCCTAAGCTACCCCTCAGCTGACATCGCGCGAGCTCCTTCCCGGAAACAAACATCGCCTTGCCACCCATCCCCGAGGTCGTCGTCGTCGACCGCGCCCCTGGCTCCTCCACAGCCGCCGGCGAGTCTCCGGTAAGCCTCCCCCGTGCCGCTTGAACCTAGCTAGGGTTTCCCCTCCCGAGTGTCGTCACGAGGAGAGAGACAAGCGCGAGCCATCGATCCTGCCTTGGTCGGACGATCGAGATCGCCGCGTACCGCTTCGGTACAGCGAGCCGCTGACGGTCGTCCCCACTTGGCAGCTTCAAACCGAACCCTCCCGCGCAGCACCTCACCTGGTGGGCCGAATTCTCCCCCGCGCAGCCCAGCTCTCCTAGAGGCAACTCGCCTCTACCTCTCTTTTATTCCTTTTCCTCCAGATCTGTTTGTTGCAGTTTGGATTAATTCAAAATGAAAATGGAAAACAACTTCAAATGCCCAGATCTAATTTTGTACATGTTCCCTGACAAATGCTAAGACTTTGACCAAAATAATATTTATTATTTACTAGAAATTCATCTACAAAATGTATCTGTCTCAATCAAAAAATCCCCCAGGGAGATTCACATCTCCAATTGAAACAAATCTAATGGCCTATGGAAGGTATCCCATATGTCTAATTTATGGCTTGGTCTCATGCCTAGTTGAGCTATATTTTGCCCATAGCAAAAATAACAAAAAATAGTAGGGTTATGATTTTAGGAAATTCTCTGGATCGAACCAAACTTTTTATTAACCTATTTACAACTCTCAATGATGTCTTTCCTCACTAACTATCATCATATAGGAGGTCAAGAATTATTGAGCCTCTGAGGTTTTTTAATGAATTAAACATTTCTGTATATATGTTTTATCACTAGATAAACCACTCCAGTAGCTCTGTAACTCCAAAAGTGGTGATTCCAATTTCTAAAGAAAGGTATTCTAAATACCTACCATGTGTCCTTGGAATTATATCAAAATCTTCTGTATAATTAATCTGGTGAAAAATACAAAACAGTTCCAAAACTGCCTTTAGAAATTTCTTGAGGGCATTCTAGTAATTATTTTGGAGTGATTCCAACTCTCAACTATTCAGTACATCAAAATATACCTGACCATCCAAGGAAATAATTTTTGTAGATCTAGAACTTTTCTGGTGAATTATTTCCTAAAACTAGGGCTTTTAGCACTAGAATATTCATAAGAAATTAAAGAAAAGTGATAAAATAGTGAAACCACTTTTGCTGGCTTCATTTTGTCAACTCCTATCTCTTGGTATTATTTTTACACAATGGTATCATACAGAATATGTTCTTTGTCCAAAACCCATCTCCTAGGTATTTTCTAGACTATAAACCCTAAGGGATGTTCATCCCCTTCTCCAAGGCCATCTCAATCTTCTAAATCCAATCCAATCCTCTCAAAACCTACGGAATATTAAACTTTTATTGTTCAATGGTTTGCTGTATTGTATTGATACATGTATTGCTTTATGTTGATTGTGCCCTTGTTTGCTTGCATGTGCTATCTTGATGACGATAGTTGCGATGAAATCGGAGAGCAGGAGAAGTGGTAATTATTATTGGTATTTTTGGTTTTCTAAGGAGAAGTCCGGGGACAATCATGCCATATTACTGATCCCCAGGCAAGCCAACTTCTTGCTCATAAGCCTTGTCCTACTACTTTACTTATGCACGTGTTATCTTCTGTTTATTTAAAACTGCATTGTTTTACTATATGTTGATGTATATATAGTAGTGGTTTGGCTCCTCTGTACTATTACACTTTTGATCTATTAAGTACAGCCCCCTCGGTGACACCTACTTGTCCCTAGTAGAATAGATGGTGTATATCACCATAACCCTTTGGAGACCCAGTTTTAGCCAAAGCAAAGCTAGAGGATGGGATGACCAAAAGTTTTACCAAATGTTTTATGATAAAACCTTGGTGAGGTGGGACCTCCCAAGAGATGTTGAGAAAGAAAAAGGTTTTGTTTTACAAAATGCTGAAGGAAGCTGGAGGAAAAAGGTTTACGAAAACGCACCCGGTTCTTTGCAGTTTAGCTATAACAACTTAACCCTGTGCAACCACATCACTCTAGAATGGGACAGAGCTGGATTTGATGTTTGTCTATTCTGGTATAAGCTGCCTCGCAACTACTACAGGGGATCGCGATCCCCAGAGGCTGGGCCTTCTCCCTTAAAGGTCCATCTAGGACATCGACCTGGAGAAGGAACAAACTGTCTACTGCCAGCCAGGCGTTACTATGAGCCCCTCATTGAAAGCGCCCACTATGTAAAGTGTAAAATGTGCTCCGGTTGGTCCTCGGTACCCAACGTCCCGGTTTTTAGGGGAGTAACACTCATAGGGTAGGCACTTATACTGGAGTGGGCATCCGGAGAGTCTTGATCAGTTACTCGACCCACGATCGGTGTAGATCAGGGTAGTGTACCCGGATAGTGTGGGTAAAGTGTACAACCTCTGCAGAGTGTAAATCTATTCGAATAGCCATGTCCGTGGTCATAGATGGGTTGGACAAACTTCTGTAGAGCGGTCCTGGTTTTGTTTTCAAAAATTATTTCAGAAAATAAATGGCTTTGGAAGTGTTTTGACCATGGGACGGTCGTAAAGGAGAAAGGTTTTAACCATGGGATGGTCGGAAGGAGGAGAAAGGAGTTTGGTCGTGGGACGACCTAAAGACGGGAACAAATGGGTACCCCAATCCTAGTGTGTACAAAACTTTTCAAAAGGTTTCCAAAATGTTTACAAAGGTTTTCAACAAAGATATGGAGATGCCATATCTACAAGAGAAACTATTTTAGAAAAGAACCTCCATTGGAGCCCACTTACTGCCACAGCCATATTTCATATCCTCTTGTTTTATTACTCTTAAGGTGGTTTGCGAGTACATTCAAAGTAATCACTAGCATTTTCCCTGGCTATTAACTTGGTCAGATATCAAGAAGAGGATGAAGTTGAAGGCTATGCGAGCTAGGACGTCCTCCCAGTCAGTTGCCTGTAGGTTGAGGCATGATTGGGCTCTGCGCGTCATGATGTTCCACTGTCGAAGATGGTATAGCCATAACGGCATTTATGTAAGTCTTGTAATTCGATATATCTCTGATGTTGTAATGATACTTGTCGGTTATGTTCCACGGCTCACTGATCATGGGAACATGGATATATACATAACAAGGATTTCTCGGATGATTAATCCAGGGGGCCCACAGCGTCCTTTTTATTTTATTGCCTACCATGAAAAATATTAAACATGAGTTTTCACAACTTTTGAAGAAACTCGCTTCACAAAAATGGCCTACCATGTATAAATGAACACGTTTCAGGACGAGTGACCAAGCAAGGTCATGGACATATCCACATCATAGTTTATGGTAATTTGGTAGTACTACAAGAAAGTAGATGTGTGCATCTTGGCATCGGTAAACAACTTTGCCAATGCAAGTTCGCAAATACTAGGAAAAGTAACAACTCTACTAAGAGATGGAAATATTTTTTCTATGAAGCAAAGTACTCCACCTCATTCTATATTGCTACTCCAAAAGATAGGCAGTGTGAGAGTAGCGAGAGGAGTGCCCTGCACGTGAGACTCGGATAATAGACGTATGACATATCATCATTATATAAAATTATAATAGGTAAAGCACAAAAACTTATAAATTTGATCAACATACATAAAGTATGGGTGTATATTTGGTTCTTGTACTTTGTATCATCATGCAGAAGTCAAAGATTATTAGATACCCAAAACACTTGATTTTTTTTGGTAGTATGGTCTAGAGAGACAAGGGAGAAGATTCTAGTATGATGGAGAAGTGTGTTTTGAGGTTCATGCATAGAATTCATTATGCTGAAGGCTATCTATACAATCTTCTAGATGCTAGAATGGAAAAGAAGATCCAACAGTTGGAAATATTGGGATTCGCGAGTATTGAGATCCAACGGTCAGCATTCAAAGTTATTCGTACAATCTTATCTTACCAAGTACTATATAGTGTACGAATACAAATAACTTTGAATATTGACCGTTGGATCAATACTCGTGAATCCGAACAATATTTCCAGCTGTTGGATCTTCTTTTCCATTCTAGCATCTAGAAGATTCTACTGATAGTCTTCAGCCTAATTAATGCTATGTACAAACCTCAAAACACACTTCTCCATCATACTAGAATCTTATCACTCATTTCTCTAGACAAATTTTACTACCAAAAATTTCAAGTGTTAGGTAGCTAATAATCTTTGACTTCTACACATGACGATACAAAGTAGAAGAACCAAATATACACCCATACTTTATATATGTTGATCAAATTTAAATTTTTCTGCTTTACCTATTATAATTTTATATAGTGATGATGTGTGATACGTCCAAAACGTATCTACTTTCCCAAACACTTTTGCTATTGTTTTTCCTCTAAACTTGTGTGATTTGGATACAACTAACACAGACAGACGCTGTTTTTAGTAGAATTACCTTGGTGTCTAGTTTTTGTGCATAAAAGCAACTATCAGAAAAAATCCTAGAAAATATGCCAAAAATCCTATTTCACCAGAAGACTCACGGAGCCACAAGATGAGACGGAGTAGGGCCACGAGGGGCCCACACCACCTGGCCGCACGGGCCAGGCCAGGCCGCGCCTGGGGGTGGTGTGGCCGCCTCGACTGCCCCCTTGGCCTCCCTCTTCGCCTATAAGATGTCTCTTGACCTAAAAACCGAGGGAGGTTCGACGTTTTTCCAGAAAGAGTTCCGCTACGCTGCCACCACCAGATTCCGTGATTCAGAACCAGAACTCCGTTCTAGCACCCTGCTGGGACGGGGAATTGGAGGAGATCATCGCCATCATCATCACCATCGCTTCTCCATCGAACATCCATGTTTCCCCCATCTATGATTCAGTAATCCCACGCTGTAGGCCATGGGGATGGTAGGTATTGGATGAGATCGTTCATGTAATGGCATTAGATTGTTAGGGCATGGTGCCTAGTATCTTTTATTAGTGCTTTTTAACTTTGTTGCAACTTGTTATGCTTAATGCTTATCACTAGGGCCCGAGTGTCATGATTTCAGATCTGAACATGTTATTGATTCATTATGATTGTATTGTTTATGGTCTTACCCGCAAGTTCTATACACATATTGTTGTTCGGAACCAAAGGCCCTGAAGTGATAGTAATCGGGATAACCGGAGGGAATGGCTTTGATGTGAGTATCACATGTGTTCACGGAGTGTTAATGCTTTGCTCCGGTGCTCTATTAAAAGGAGCACCTTAATTGCCAGTAGTTCCCTTGAGGCCCCGCTGCAAACGGGCTGGCAGGACAAAAGATGTTGTGCAAGTTCTCATTGCAAGCACGTATGACTATATATGGAACACATGCCTATGTTTATTTAGTACTTGGATGCTTTATCTTTTTTATCTGAAAATGCCCTATGTCTTGATTGCCATATGGATTGTCTTGTCCATGTAACGCCCGTCCATCCATCCCTATGCCTGCCGCGCTTTAATCCTACTATTTACTGCAGTTGTTACTACTGTCTTTACTTTTACTACTGCTATTACTTTACTGTTGCTTCTAAAAAACCGTTGCTACTGATAAACTGATGTGAGCAAGATTGTTTCCAGGTGTAGCTGAATTGACAACTCAGTTGTTAAGGCTTATAAATATTCTTTGGCTCCCCTTGTGTCGAATCAATAAATTGGGTTTCACTTCCCTCGAAAATATTGTGATACACCCCCTATACTTGTGGGTCATCAAGACTATTTTCTAGCACCGTTGCCGGGGAGCATAGCTTTATTTATCAAGTCCACTTGGAATCACTATTGTTCGCTGCCATCCATCCATCATGGGTAAGTCTCATGATGGCAAGGTTCCTATTTTACCATCCACTACAAGAAGAGGTACGGTTCTAAACACCTTTGTTGCTCTTGATTCACCATTTGTTATGAGTAAGCTCCTTACACCACCACATACACATGCTACACACACTGCTACTACTGCTGAATCTGAAACTTCTGATACTTACGATGCTGCTTCTACTGTGCTTGATAAGAGTGGTTCATTAGGTACTTTCCTAGATGCTACTATTGCTAGAACTATAGCTGGAAATACTGAAACTCGTAATAAAGACACTACTACACCTGTCAGTTCACCTGAGTCTAGAGAGAGATATGATATTGAAGATGGTTATATTGAGATGACCGATGAATTTATTAAAGAATGTCAAAACACCCATGACAGGGGTGTTGTTAAGAGTCTCCTTGAGAGGCGTACTATAAAACCCAAATTGTCTCCTAATGGTAAGTTTGCTGCATCTCCCATAAACATTAAAGATAAGGATTATGATTTCTCTCTTGATCTATCTTACATAGCTATTGTTGAGAAAGAACCTTTTTGTGGGACTAAGAATGAAAGTGCGGTAGCACATATGACTGAGCTTTCTACCATGAGTGGCCTGTTTTCTGATGATATTAAGATGCGCACCTACTTTATTGCTAAAATTTTCCCTTTTTCAATAAAAGGAGAAGCTAAAACTTGGTTTAATAATTTACCTCCTTGATCTATTGATAGCCCTGATTGCTTGATTAGTACTTTCCTGCATAAATATTTTCCTCCTAGTGCTAGACATGCTATTTTGCAGGAACTTCTTGATTTTAAACATGGAGAAAAAGAGATATTGCCTGAATCATGGGCAAGGTTTTGTGCTTTGATTCATGCACAGGCTGGATGTCCATTACCTAAGAATGAGCTGCTTGATATATTTTATAATGGACTAACTGAAGAATCTAGGACATACCTTGATAGTTGTGCTGATTGTGTTTTCAGGAATAGGACTCCCATGGAAGCTGAGGAATTAATGGCTAAAATAAGCAAGAATTATGAAGACTGGACTCCTCCTGAACCAGCTCTATCTGAAAAAATTATACATGAACCAACCATCCTTGCGCCTACACCAACATGAAAGAAGCGGGGAGTTATTGAACTAAATGATGAAGTAATGAAGGAAGCTAAGAAATGTCTTAAGGAGAAGGGAATTAAAGTCGCAGATGTCAAGAATTTACCTCCTATAGAAGAATTATGTAAGCCTATCCCCCACTCATCCACTATTGAGGTACACTCTCTCCAACATTTTGATGAAGGTGATATCCCTTACTCTAAACCTCTTGATCAATGCTTAGAAGAATTTGATATTTTTATTGTTAAGCAAGATAATTTCAATAAAAGGGTGCAAAATCATTTAATGGAAAACTCTAGAGCTATTGTTGAGTTGAAGGATATTGTGGAAAGAACCTCTAATGATGTTAAAATGCTTGTTAAACATTTTCAAATGTTTCAAACTCAAATTGATCAGCTTATTAAAGTAAAAAAAGACTTGCTAGTTAATGCTGCTAAAGAAAAAAATGCTTATGAGATTAGAACTAGAAGTGGTGCTGTTACCCAGGATCCTCTATATCCCAAGGGGCATCCTAAAAGAATTGAGCAGGATTCTCAACAAGCTGAAAATAGTGGTACTACTCCTAGGAAAAGAAAGAAGAAACATAAAACTATTGTAGAACCCTCTGAACCTACTAAAGATCCTAAGAGTATATCTGTCTCTGATACTGAAACTAAAAGTGGTAATGAAGAAAATGAAGTTCCTAATAAAGAAAAAGTTGAAGAAGAACCTGAAAGGCATACTAAGAATACTAAATACACTAAAGAAGATTTTGTTGCTAAGAAATATGGTAGTGAAAGAGAGCCTTGGGTTCAAAAATCTATGCCTTTCCCTAATAAGAAACACAAGTCAAAGGAAGATGAACACTATAATAAGTTTTGTGAGTGGATGAAACCTTTATTCTTGCAAATTCCTTTAACTGATGCTATTAAATTGCCTCCTTATTCAAAGTATATGAAGGATATTGTCTCGAATAAAAGGAAGATCCATAATGAAGAAATTTCTACTTTTCTTGCTAATTATTCCTTTAATGGTAAAGTTCCAAAGAAACTTGGAGACCCATGGATTCCAACTATTCCATGCTCTATTAAAAATAGTTATGTTAGAACTGCTTTGTGTGATTTGGGAGCAGGAGTGAGTGTTATGCCTTTTTCTCTCTACAAGAGACTTCAACTAGATGTACCTGTTCAAGTGGCTCATAATTGCTTGATATTAACTGATTTTGTTGTTCTTGAAATGCCTAAAGATGATAATATGTCTATTATTCTTGGGAGACCTTTTCTTAATACTGTAGGAGCTGTTATTAATTGTAATCAAGGAAAGGTGACTTTTAATGTTAATGACAAGGATCATATTGTCTATTTCCCCAAGAAGATTGATAGGACTTATGGTTTAAATTCAATTGAACATGTTGAGGGCATTCAAGTTGGAGAAATATATTATCCCATACCACGAGAAAAATATGAGATCATTATGATTGGGACCATTGCTCTCAAGGTTGAGGTAACATAATCACTAGTGGAATGCGAAGTTTTGTTTCATATAAAATTGTTTTGCCAACAAGACCTGATCAACCTTGTTAACAAAGGGATTTTAATGAGGAAAACAATGTTTTCACCATGATTATACTCGCTTACTTTCATTCTATCCATTTTAGTTTTTGCTTTCGCTTGGTTTACTTTTACTTTGATAGTTGCTTGCATATTGGAGTGCCTTAGAAATTATGAAGTTTTAGCTTTGTTTTGCTATTGCATCTTCCCAAAAAAATATTTCTGTCAGAAAATCATTCATCTATACTTGAAAATTGCTAAAAAATAAAGTGTCTCAAAAAAATCCAGAAAATTCATATTAAGTTTTTACGTGAAAAAACGGGTAGAGAAGTGCCTGGAGAGTACCACGGGGCCCACCAAGCAGGCACACCACCTGGTGGCGCGGCCAGCCCAGGGGCACGCCTGGCCATGATGTGGGCCACCCCTGGCCCTCCACTCACTCTCTCACTTCCCACTTCTTTCTTTCTCCCGAGAAAACATTAGTTCTTTGCTCGAAGTCGCGTTCTTGCTATTCTTTCCCACGATTTTTCTATCTCCTTGCTTAGCCCATCTTTGCTGCTGAAATTTGGAGCATTTGTTCTCCGGTATGTGACTCCTCCACTTGTCCAAGTAGATTTGTGTTTAGTGGTTTATATCTTGAGTATTTTGCTACTGTAGGTGACATGTTATGAGAGCTTGTAAGCTTGTTCAATGCTTAGAGATATTGTTTTGATGCATGTTTAGGCCTCTTACAAGTCCCTATGAGTAGTGCCCTTCATTATGTATTCACTTTCCAATCACTTGTGTAATGGATGTTTAAATTTCAGAATAGAAGATGAATGAATATCAACTCCACCAACATGAACTGAGGGTGCCCGAGGTTATGAAGGTTCACCGAGAGGAGCAAGTTTCTCCCTCCATCTATCGATGCTTCAAATTCATGAGGGCTGCGGGAATTTCCCAGGACTTCCATACCTTAGTTGCTAATGCAGGATTGGAGCACTTTGTGGAAGATGAACCTTGTCAATTTGTGAAACTAACTATGTTTGTAGTGCAGGACGTTCGATTTAGTTACTCTTTGCCTAACCCCATGGTCTACTACAAAGTTTACAATATAGTTGTCGACCTTCCACTTGATGACTTTTGTGCAGCTATTAAGGTACCTTAGTGGGGATCGTGTGGAAGGATTAAAGAGCGACCTGCACCACTCATGGCTTGTATGCGGAGATTTGCCAAGGGAGCAGCTTCTCGAAGGAGAGTGGGAAAATCCGTAACATTCATCTCCCATCTATTCGCTACTTTGCTTACTTTATTGCCAAGTGTGTTCTCGCTAGGAAAACTGCTAATAAGCTATTCTCATATGATCTAGCATGCATCTCAGCTGCTTTAAAACGAGATAGGACTTATAACTTGGGTGCCTTGATAGCTTTCTGCCTTGTTGCTAACTGTGAGAAAGGTGGAATTTGTGGAGGCCTCATTGCCTCTCGTTTATTAGCTTTGCATGGTTTAGTGCCTCATCATCTAGACCTACAGTTTCCCACAGAAAGGCTTGATCTTAATTCAATGATACAACATAAATTTGTTTCTTCTTGGCCTAATTTGAGTGAGTTGTCTTATGAAATAACCTTTCTCAAGGCTGGTTGGAGAAGGAGTAAGTCCGAGTGATTTGTTCTTTTGCCTGCACCTATTTTGTTTAACCTTGATACCAGGGTAGGATGGTCACTCACTGAGGAGGAGCTTGATATGTACTTGGGAGAGCTCTCCCAACAGGAGCAGGATACTAGAAGGGACGTTACATATGATTCGGTCCAGCCCCCAAATGAGGGGGAGTCTTCATATCAGCAGCCTACCTATGATTGGGGAGCTTCTTCTTCTTCCCAAGGGCCTAACCACGATCATTCTTACAATGACCCACCTACTTGGAACCCTTACTCGCATTTGGGTTGACACTCACTTAGGCCAAAAGCCTAAGCTTGGGGGAGGTATACCGACATCACACTCATCTACATATCATGTTTACTCAGTACTTTGTATATTCATGCTTCGTTCTCTTTTTAGTTTTCGTTCTTTCTTTACTTTTGCTGTCTAAAACACAAAAATACCAAAAATATTTATGTTGTTTCTCTTTGTTTGCTTCTTCTTCTTTTTGCCTTGGTTTGCTTTTTTCCTTTTGGCTTTGTCTTAATTATTTGAAAAACCCAAAAATATTTTTCTTTGCTTGTTTTTCCTTTTTGCCTTTGAAAATTAAAAACACCAAAAATATGTGTTGTTCTTCTTTGGTTTTGTGAAGTTTGTTGCAGGGTTCAGCAGTCCTCAGTGGAATTTGGTTTCATGTTATTATTCAAGCCACACAAGTGAAGGGCAATAATGAGGATTAATGACAACTTGAGGTGTGGTAAGAGGCTGGTAACAAACTCTATTTGTTTTCATTTTTGTACATATACTCATCATTGTGGGCATGCTTAGTCTGTTCATGTAGGGTGTGTGTTATTTATGGATTCTTAGTAGTTCTTGCTTTCTTATGATTAACTCCAGCTTGCTAATAGTTTGTAGCATGTCATATGAATGTTTGCTTGCATTGCTCTATTCATGACTTGGTATGACACTGTGGTATCCTCCTCTGAATGTTTCACTTGAATCAATTTGGCACATGCTAATGCATGCATATGACTGAAACAAAAATCAGTTAAGCCTCGATGAATTATTTTGCCTCAAGAGCCTTGAATCACTTTCATACCATGATTAGTCCTATTTTCTTGAAGGCATGATTATGATAGTAATTGTTCTCTCGTTTGTCGCTCCCTTACTATTGCTAGCCTCCACTTGCACTGAGTATAATCTTTACTCATGCATCCAATTCCCCAAAACCAATATTGCCAAAAGTGTCCACCATACCTACCTACTAGCATCATTTGTTGTTCCGTGCATATTCAATATGCCTTGTTTTCTTCCGAATAAAATGTTTTCTTGTTATGAGAAATTTAGTTAGTAAAGCTCTCACGAACTTGATGGCACACTTTATTTCTTGCACTTCATAAACCTGAACCATTGTGACTGTCCACGAAAGTTATATGCTTGCAAATTATAGGCTGGGGATTAGCAGAACCGTGCTGTCATGAGGAACACTTTCAACACCTATAATATATACCTAGTTGATATCATGCTCTTTTGTTTGCGGATGTCGTCGGTGTGAAATAAAAGGGGAGCTTGTAAGTACATGGAGTTATGTATGTGTGTTAGAGAAACGCCTAGGCCGCCGGTATAATCCATGTCGTCATGGTGGAAACCTGCAGCGTAACCATAATGAGTATCTATGAAGCATTCTTCTTATAAAAAAGAGATAGCTATTGAGAAAAAGGAAAAAATGGGGAGATATGAGAAAATAGGAAAGAGAGAAAAAAGCACCATTTTCCCATGGTAAATAAGGAGATTGCTGAGATACTCATTGTCTACTTGCCTTGTCATTTTGATATGGGGATTCTTACGTATCATCGGGAAAGGGGTACCTCGTTGGCGGTTCTCTATGATACGCACGTATTTACTATGACAAGAACTTACCGGTAACTAAAGTTGAGTAGCATGAGGAGCGGCCCTCGTACTCAAGGGACATGAGATTTCCAGTTTATAGTCTGTCAAGCATATAACTCAGAATGACCTCACTTTTACCTTAACCATTTAAAGATGCTTATGATAGGGGCAATGAGAGCTCAAAGCTAATGAGTACCATACTTTCAGCATTTGGAAGCCTTTCAGACTTTTCAAAACCTTTTCATTTCCTTGTTGAGTCACCACATATTCTACGAGCACTTCCTTGAGAGCATAGTTGTCATTCTTAGTGTAATATGCTTGTCTCAAAACTTGATTAATTGTGTCATGACTTTGATGCTTGTATCTTCGATATCTTTACTTCTAGTCTTCACTTGAACTTTAGAGGTGCCTTGGCATTTATGTTTGCTCTACAATCAAAGG
The DNA here is from genome assembly GCA_910589775.1 of Avena eriantha. NCBI lineage: Eukaryota > Viridiplantae > Streptophyta > Magnoliopsida > Poales > Poaceae > Avena > Avena eriantha. Next base: position 205,884,706 of record OU342740.1, read on the forward strand.
CAAGCGAGATACCACTCTATCATACATTTTTATGAGCATTGCAATGTTGCTTATGTTTATGTTTCATGCTACTTACTATTTTTGAGTTGGAATCTCTTCATAGCTTGCAATGACTATTAAGTAAACTTAGTTGCATACTCTTTATTATGAATTGCCTAAGTAGTTGATCATATGCTGAGAATATATACATCTTATGAAGCAAATGTGTTCGTGAAAGTTTCTTTTATCGCACTTAGTTTTCAACTGAATTGCTTGAGGACAAGCAATAACCTAAGCTTGGGGAGAGTTGATACGTCCAAAACATATCTACTTTACCGAACACTTTTGCTATTCCTCTAAACTTGTATGATTTGGATACAACTAACATGGACTAATGTTGTTTTCAGCAGAATTACCTTGGTGTCTAGTTTTTGTGCAGAAAATCAACTATCAGGAAAAATCCTGGAAAATATGCCAAAAATCTTATTTCACCAGAAGACTCACGGAGCCAGAAGACGAGACAGAGTAGGGCCACGAGGGTCCCACACCACCTGGACGCGTGGGCCAGGCCAGGTCGCGCCTGGGGGTGGTGTGGCCACCTCGGCCTCTGTCTTCGCCTATAAGATGCCTCTTGACCTAAAAACCAAGGGGGCTTCGACGTTTTTCCAGAAAGAGTACCGCTACGCCGCCACCACCATATTCCGCGACTCGGAACCAGAAACTCTGTTCTGGCACCCTGTCGGGATGGGGAATTGGAGGAGATCATCACCATCATCATCATCGCGTTTCCATCGACCATCCATGTTTCCCCAATCTATGGGTGAGTAATCCCCCGCAGTAGGCCATGGGGATGGTAGGGATTGGATGAGATCGTTCATGTAATGGCATCAGATTGTTAGGGCAATGTGCCTAGTATCTTTTATTGGTGCTTTTTGACTTTGTTGCAACTTGTTATGCTTAATGCTTGTCGCTAGGGCCCGAGTGCCATGATTTCAGATCTGAACATGTTATTGATTCACTACGATAGTATTGTTTATGGTCTTACCCGCAAGTTGTATACACATATTGTTGTCCGGAACCAAAGGCCCCAAAGTGACAGCAATCGGGATAACCGGAGGGAATGGCTTTGATGTGAGGATCACATGTGTTCACGGAGTGTTAATGCTTTGCTCTGGTGCTCTATTAAAAGGAGCACCTTAATTGCCAGTAGTTCCCTTGAGGCCCCGCTGCAAACGGGCTGGCAAGACAAAAGATGTTGTGCAAGTTCTCATTGCAAGCACGTATGACTATATATGGAACACATGCCTATGATTATTTAGTACTTGGATGCTTTATCTTATTTATCTACAAATGCCCTATGTCTTGATTGCCATATGAATTGTCTTGTCCATGTAACGCCCGTCCGTCCATCCCTATTCCTACCGCGCTTTAATCCTATTGTTTACTACAATTGTTACTACTGTCTTTACTTTTACTACTGCTATTGCTTTACTATTGCTACTACAAAACCGTTGCTACTGATAAACTGCTATGAGCAAGATTGTTTCCAGGTGCAGCTGAATTAACAACTCAGATGTTAAGGCTTATAAATATTCTTTGGCTCACCTTGTGTCGAATCAATAAATTGGGTTTCACTTCCTTCGAAAATACTGCGATACACCCCCTATACTTGTGGGTCATCAATATGTCAGACGTCTCTTATCTGATTTTTCTCCGATTCAAATTAATGTTCTCAGATTTGTCTAGATTCGGGTATATGCATCTAGCACATAAACATGACTAGATACATTTGAATCTAGATGAATCTATGAACATTAATATGGATTGGAGGGAGTGTGTCAAAATTATGTCAAATTATCTCGAACCACATGTGAGCTACCAATTGCTCTTTAAATTCCACAAAAATCTTTTAAAGTTTCCCACCAGACAGCCAATATATGGAGAACACGACCGAGGGTTTTCAAAGATTCAACTTCTTCCTAGAGTTTGCATGCCGGCAAAGTTGAACCTGCTTTGAAAAAAGAGTGAGAAATAGGCCAAGAAAGGGGGACTCATGCATGGCGTCCTTTTGCTTGTACTACCTGCCATGAAAAATAATAAACATGAGTTTTTCACAACTTTTGATAAAAGCCGCTTCACAAAAATGGCCTAACATGTATAAGTATGAAGAGGTTTCAGGAGGAGCGACCAAGCAAGGTCACGGACATATCCATGTTTATGGGAATTTTGTAGTAGTACTACAAGAAAGTAGATGTGCGCATCTTGGCGTTGGTAAACAGCATTGCGAATGGGAGTTCCCAAATACTAGGAAAAGTAACAACTCCAATTTTTAAGCGATGGAAATATTTTTCTCTATAAAGAAAAGTACTCCATTTCTGTACTGGTACTACACGAAAAGGGAGGCGGCTCCTTTCAAAAAAAAGGAGGCAGCACGAGAGTAGCGGAAGGAGGAGTCGGAAGGCGGTGCTTTGTCAGAGCAAAGCTATGATGGGCTGCTGACACGATGTACACTGCACTAGTAGTAAATATATAGACCTACTAGTAGTAATATGCACGCAAAACAAGTTCTGTTTTCTCTCTCCTTCGTTGGCTCTCACCATCCATCCTCCATCGAGCTCTTCTCTATAGCCACGGGTGCACAGTTCGGCTTGTCTCTTCCTCGTCCACAGCGTGGCTCCGCGCACGTGTGACTTGGTACGGCACACCGATCTACTTCCAGCAACTGTTTTTTTTCCCGAAATTCAAGCCATCTACTGGATTAATAATCATCTACACCAATACAAAAAGTCTCGAAAGTAATAATAATAATTACAAAAAGGTCCTCGGACCACATTGCGATGACTACAAACCCTAGTGTGCTAATTGGAGTGTCTCGCTCCTTCAGGACCTATGGTACCCAGGTTCCAAAAAATAAAAAAAAGAATGCCACTGCCCCAATTTTCAGACTAAGTGTACCATGCTTTCTTACAATTCCCAAGTTTTAGGATTTTTCAAGCGGGCATAGAAATATTTTTCATTTTATTCCTATTTAATATTCTTGCTTTTTGATGAGGTTGCTGGATGTAATGTTAGTTGTTCTATAGTTCAAATGTTAGGTATTGTACATGCTGGTATAAAGCCGGCAATAGATGACATGTCACTTTGATATACCTAACACTCGGTTATACTATTGAACTAGCTCTCATGCACTTGTAGAATATTAATTTAGACCTAATTCGAAAAATCGACGGAAAATCGTCTGAGTGGGTGAAATTAGCTAGAAAATTAAGATTGAAAAATATAACATGTAATTTATCCAACCACTTTATCTACTATAGTAAATAAATGGCACATGCTATGAACTCTAAGCCATATTGATCGCACATCCTTCCAATAAATACTTTTACTTCTTTACCATGCATGCTAACATGCACCGACCTAGCTATACCAAAATATGGGCACACGGTTGATGACCCACAAGTATAGGGGGTGTATCGCAGTATTTTCGATAAGTAAGAGTGTCGAACCCAACGAGGAGCAGAATGTGCTGGCTAGTGGTAAGGATCAGGAATTCTCTGCAAATACTTAGCAAACGGATTTTTAGGGGTTTTTGATAAAGCAAGTAAACAAAGTACGAGTAAATAAAAGACAGTAGGAATAAATGCAGCAAGTGGCCCAATCCTTTATGTAGCAAAGGACAAGCCGGTTGTATTCCTTAAGATGACCAAACGTTCTCGAGGACACATGGGAAGATTGTCAAGTGCTTTCGCTTCATGTAGTTGATTAATCTTCTTTAGCTTGCTAAGTGTTGTGTGGGTGAACCTGTGCTAATGTACCGACCTTCCTAGGACTAATACATAATTGTGATTATACCCTTGCAAACATCTGTAAGTACAAGAAAGTAATTAAGGTAGAAACCTAACCACAACTTTAAACTCTAAGACTCTTACGTCCCTTGTGCAATGGTTTCCTAACGGGGATTCAGGTTTCTGTCACTCCAGCAACCCCTACGATTAGTAGCCAAATACACAAAGCATTCCCCTAGGCCCATATAGGTGAAGTGTCATGTAGTCTACATTCACATGACACCACTAGAAGAAGTACACCACAACTTAAATATCAAACTATTGAATCTCTCTCAACACAATTCCACTACTAACAACATGACTTCTCCCATGTCCTAAAGAACAAAACGAACTACTCACAAGACATCATATGGATCATGATCAGAGGTGGAATAATGATGTATAACAATCTGAATATAAACAATAATTCAATGGTTCACTCAATAGCATCAACTACAAAGAGTAATCAACACCGGGAAAGTTTTCCCTATGAACTATGCAAGATTCAACACAATTGTTACAGCAATATGGAGATGGTGATGAGGGTGCTGATGGTGATGATGGTGGTGATGATGATGATGATGATCCCGATGAAGTCTAGCTTGATGATGGTGTTGATGGCGACGATCTCCCCTCTCCGGGAAGGAATTCCCTCGGCAGAAATCTATCTGCCGGAGAGATCTTTCTCTCTCGGTGTTTTCCGCCCCACAGAGGCGGTGAAATCTTTCTGTGGTCACTCCCCGAGTCTTAGGGTTTCGGGAGGATAATATCCGCCAAAGGGGAGTGCTAGGGGTGGACCAGGGCGGCCACACCACCTGGTGGCACGGCCTAGGCTAGCCCGCACCAGGGGTGGTGTGGGTCCCCTGTGGCCCATCTCCATCCCCCCTTCTGGCTTCCTTCATCTTCTGGAAAAATAGGATTTTCCATATATTTTCCCGGATTTTCTGATCTTCGCGAATTTTGCCTCCAAACAGCGCCTTTTCCATCTGAATCCTGAGTGCAGCGGTCCATGCTCCAAAAGTCATCAACCATGCAAAAATAGATGAAATAACATAAGTATCACCTCTCAATACGAAATATATTAATGAATAATAGTGAATTATGACATAGAATAGTGATGCAAAATGTACGTATCAACTCCCCCCAAGCTTAGACTTCGCTTGTCCCCAAGCGAAACTGAGCTCAATAAACATGGCCTCGGGTTTATGGAGTGAAGATTCGATAAAAGAATACGGACAAGAAGCATCGCATTCATCAATACATAGATCATAGTAGAAGACAACTCACTATTATCTAACTCAACATGCAATAAGCAAAGGAAACACAATAAAGATACATAAAGTAAATCTTAATTGGTAATGGCAAACTTAGCTCTTGGTCGAAGAATAGTTGATAATTTTCTTGTTGTCGGATTGATGACAAGTACCCCATGAGGGGGTCCTCGAGGCGTGCGGAAGAGAAGGGTGTGAGACGTACGGTGTTCCGGGACAGTGAGCACACAAGTTTATCCAGGTTCGAATCCGCCGGCTTTGGACGGATCCTACTCCTACTAGCAATCTACTAATACGGCAGAGCCGGAATATGGGTTACAAGGGTTCGCCTGTGCGATTTGAGATTGTAGACTATTGAGGTGTTTAGAGTGTTGCCCTAAAGGCTCTCCCTAGGACGGCTTATATAGATATCCGGCCTAGGGTTTACAAGAGAGATCTATCCGGCTACAACTAAGAGTTGGTTACAGAGTACATCTTGAACTACAAGTAACGCTATGGGCCTAAGTCGGTAAGTCTTCTAGGCCTTCCCGTAGCCGGACTGAACTCCGTCTCTTCTCCCTGACTAGGCCGCCCGTGAAGCAAAGCTCTAACCCAAAGTGGGCCACCCTGGTCAGTGAGGAACTGTGAGGATACCCGGAAAGTATATATCCCCAACAGCAGCCCCCGGAAGTCTCCAAGATCCAAAGTCGGATTCATCATCGTCTAGCTTGATCTTTGGCTTGCAGAATCTTGAAGGGTTCCTGAAACTTCACAACAAAAAATATGATCCGGGTCTTAAAAATAAGTCAGACCTATCAACAGGTTACTCGGATTTTCCAGCTTGATTTCAAACTAAGCCGGAACTTTGTTTCTAACGCCACCTGACACAAGTCATGGTCAAGTAGTGTCATCTGACAGACATCCTGTTAGCACGACCGTTGGTGGGTCCGCAGTTCGCGGAACCGAGGTGCCGTTTCAATGCGTACGCGGAGATCGAGGCGACGTAATCATCACGTGGGCCCTTCCTAGTTCCCTCCACGACGCGTGGCGGTTACACTGTAGCATTTGCACGAATCTTGGCGCGGTTAGGTGGATATAAGGGGTGAGGATTCTCCTCCTCCTTTCTTCACCTGTTCCCTTGCCGTTTCCTCTCCTCCAAATCTCCCCCGCGCGCACAGAGCTCCTCTGCTTTCCCCCAAAAAACTCCCAGTGCCGCCCATCCTAGGTCACCCGCTCACCAGAGAAATGGCTTCTTTATCCTCTTCCAGTTTGATGGCAGCGGCGGCGACGGAGGCAGTGGCGAAGAAGGAAAGCTTCCACGGGGTCTGGATCCCCTGCGTGCTCGATGACGAGAAGCTCCGCGGCGTGGAGACAGAAGGGCTCCTCCACGCCGGCGACTGGCGGAGCGGCACCGGGGAGACCATTCCCAACCCGCACGTCGACGAGCGGGTCCATTTCGGCACCCACCTCGACAGAGGTTTGTCTTTTCCTCCCTCGGAATTCTTTTCCGAGGTGATAGACCACTATAGTGTTCAACTCCACCATCTTCCTCCCAACTCTCTCCTAGAGATGAGCGCCTATGCGGCTTTGTGTGAGGGATTTCTCGGCATTAGGCCGAGTTTGTCCTTATTCCGGTATAACTTTCATGTCCGGAGAAATTCTATTACTGCTGGTGTTCCTTATATCACCGGTACCATTAGTTTTTCACTTAGACGTGAGCGCGCATATCCCAAGATTCTTGCTAGTGACTAGGTCAAACAATGGCCAGCGACCTTCTTCTATCACAAGGATATTCCGGCTCCCGGCAAAGCCACTGCTTTGCCGGCTTTCATTGACGGAGCTGCCACGGCCCAACCGTCTTGGGAAGAGGCTCCTCCGGCTCTCACTGACGATCTGATCCTCGCTAAGAGGCAGATCGAATATTTGATGAAACACAAAGGGCTGAAGGGATCCGACTTAGTCCAATGTTGGGTGTCACGTCGGACCCCATTAGTAACATGGAGACCGACTGATGCACCCCATCACGTCATCCAAGAAACACTCCCTCCGCATCAGCCCCAGAGCCTACACCACGCAAGGTTACATACGCCAGATTAAATGGCTGATAAGGGAGCGAATCGAGAGGAGGATCCCGGAGGTTTCTCTGGATATGCATACGGCAGAAAACCCCGTAGTGTCGGTAAGCTTCTAACAGTAAACCTTTTTATGTGTTTCAATCTTTAAGTTACATTGCAATACTGATATGTTTTCTTCTTTTCAGCTTGCTGACCACCCCGAGTCAGAATTTGCTCCACTCGAAGGATATCCTCCAGAGTTTTCTCAGGAGGCGGAGTTGGTCCCATTGCTGGACATTGCGCTCAAGAAGCACAAGGCTCCAACAGTGGTTGTTGGCACAAAGGAGGTGCCCGTCGTGAAGAGGTAACTTTCAATCACAACTTCCGCATTTGCACTTTACTCGAATTCTCTCCCGAGATGTAATGTTTCCGACTCTATTACATTCTCAGAGCTAAACAGCTCATCCAGGGCAAGGGGAAGGGAATTTCTTCGAAGCCCCTGTGACAGACGAAGCTTACCATAGCTTCTCCTGCCGTGGCTCCTCCGACTCCTTCCCCTCAACCTTCCGCAACAGCGGTGATCATTCCTTCTCCGGTTGTCGCAGAAGATTCGGCTCCTTCAACGGAGCCTGTGATCCTTGAATCACAAACTGACGTCACCATGGGTGAGTCAGATATAGATAAGGGTGAACCCTCTTCGGGTAATGATCCCTCGACAGAAACCTTTGCCGAAAACCTTCTCAACAATCCAGGACTTGCCAAGTTTGGCCTATCTCGGAAATCTGCTGAAGAGATCCAGCGGCTGGCCAGGCAATGCCTAGAGAAAAGAAACTTATCTGCCGAAGAAGAAGCGCAAGAAGAAGAGGACATCAAGCACTCTGATCTTCTTGAACAAGTGCGTCTTCGCGACGAGAGGATCAGGTCCGGTGAGCTTCCAACTGCTCCAGTGACCCCTCTGACTCTAGCCGAGAAGGTTGCTGTAGAACTGAATGCGAGTTTGGATAAACTTACTCGTGAACAATATGTAAGTCGGATTTTTAGGGGTTTTTGATAAAGCAAGTAAACAAAGTACGAGTAAATAAAAGACAGTAGGAATAAATGCAGAAAGTGGCCCAATCCTTTATGAAGCAAAGGACAAGCTGGTTGTATTTATTAAGATGACCAAACGTTCTCGAGGACACATGGGAAGACTGTCAAGTGCTTTCGCTTCAAATAGTTGATTAATCTTATTTAGATTGCTAAGTGTTGTGTGGGTGAACCTGTGCTAATGTACTGACCTTCCTATGACTAATACATTCTTGTGATTATACCCCTTGCAAACATACATAAGTACAATAAAGTAATTAATGTAGAAACCTAACCGCAACTTTAAACTCTAAGACCCTTATGTCCCTTGTGCAATGGTTTCCCAACGGGGGTTCAGGTTTCTGTCACTCCGACAACCCCTACGATTAGTAGCCAAATACACAATGCATTCCCCTAGGCCCATATAGGTGAAGTTTCATGTAGTCGACATTCACATGACACCACTAGAAGAAGTACACCACAACTTAAATATCAAACTATTGAATCTCTCTCAACACAATTCCACTACTAACAACATGACTTCTCCCATGTCCTCAAGAACAAAACGAACTACTCACAAGACATCATATGGATCATGATCAGAGGTGGAATAATAATGTATAACAATATGAACATAAAAAATAATTCAATGGTTCACTCAAGAGCATCAACTACAAAGAGTAATCAACACCAAGAAAGTTTCCCCTATGAACTATGCAAGATTCAACACAATTGTTATAGCAATATGGAGATGGTGATGATGGTGGTGATGATGATGATGATCCCGATGAAGTCTAGCTTGATGATGGTGTTGATGGCGACGATCTCCCCTCTCCGGGAAGGAATTCCCCTGGCAGAAATCTATCTGCCAGAGAGATCTTTCTCTCTCGGTGTTTTCCGCCCCGCAGTGGCGGCGGAATCTTTCTGTCGTCTCTCCCCGAGTCTTAGGGTTTCGGGTGGATAATATACGCCAGAGGGGAGTGCCATGGGTGGACCAGGGCGGGCACACCACCTGGTGGCGCGACCTAGGCTGGCCCACGCCAGGGGGTGGTGTGGGCCCCCTGTGGCCCATCTCCAACCCCCCTTCTGGCTTCCTTCGTCTTCTGGAAAAATAGGATTTCCCATATATTTTCCCGGATTTTCTGATCTTCACGAATTTTGCCTCCAAACAGCACCTTTTCCATCAGAATCCTGACTGCAGCGGTCCATGCTCCAAAAGTCATCAACCATGCAAAAACAGATGAAATAATATAAGTATCACCTCTCAATACGAAATATATCAATGAATAATAGTGAATTATGACATAGAATAGTGATGCAAAATGGATGTATCAACGGTCATTATCTTGATGAAGACACGGTATGTCCATGACCTTGGTCATTTTGCTTGAAACCCAAGAAAGATCATACATAGTAGTACATGATATAGTAGGCAATACGAGAAGTGTGAGTTTTTCAAGTACTTTTACTGGTAGAAAAATAAGAAAGAATGGCCCTACCAAATTTTCGTACAAAGTGGACAATTCTTTCTTACAGTTCCAAAGTTTAAGTATTTTTCAAACTTCCTAGCTAAATCTCCATGTGCACTTAAATGCATGACTCTAAGTCGATTAAACGAAATTAGGTCAAACTTGAATACATGTGAGCGTGATAGACTATTACTCTTGAAAATATCCAAAATTCTATTGAAGGTACCTACACATCCAATATATCATGGGCCAACTATAGTTTTGAAAAATGTCATTACTGATTAGTATTTGCATACTGACAAATTTGACCGCGTATGGAAAACATTCAAATGAAATAAATCGTAAAACAAAAAACATGAGACTAAATTACGATTGAGGTACTTTTGCTAGTAGTATTATTAATTGCCAAGAAAAATGATAAACATGAGATTCGACAACCTTAGTGAAAACGGATTCACATTATAGTCCACCATGATGTAACATTATTAATTCTTGGTTTTCAGCACGAACGACCAATAAGGTCATGTCCTTCTATATCGTTGTATACCCTAGCTACACTTCTACATAGGGTTCTAACATCGGTTAGATGGGTGCGTCTTGGCCTAGTAAACAATGTTGCCCGTGGGAGTTTCGAACAATTAGAAAAAAACATTTTTCACTTCTCCAGCTGATTATGGGGATGTTTTGTACTAGCAGTAAAGAAAATCAAAAGAATGCGGCACTGAATGCGAGAAGCGTGCCACGTTTCTGGACATAGCGAACCATCCATGGTTTACTTGCGATTCCTAGGTTCTTTGAGTTTTCAAGGTTCGTATATAAATTAACCCAATTAAATTACACTACTGTATCCGATTCAAATTAATATTCTCCGTTTTTTCTAGATTCGGATATATGTATCTAGCACAGAAACATGCCTAGATACATTTGAATCTAGATGAATCTATGAACATTAATATGGATCGGAGGGAGTCTATCGAAATTAGGTCAAATTATATTGAACCACATGTGAGCTACCAATGGCGCTTTAAATTTCACAAAAATCTTTTGAAGTTTCCCACTAGATAGCCAATATATCGAGAACATGAACGGGAGTTTTCAAAGATTCAACTTCTTTCTAGACTTTGCATGCCAGCAAAGTTGACCTTGCTTTGGAAAAAAAGAGAATAGGCAACAAAAACAGGGGTACTCATGCATGGTGTCCTTTTTCTTGTATTCACTGCCATGAAAAATAATAAACATGAGTTTTCACAACTTTTGAAGAAACCCGCTTCACAAAAATGGCTTACCATGTATAAGTATGGATAGGTTTCAGGACGAGCGACCAAGCAAGGTCATGGACATATCCACATCATAGTTTATGGTAATTTGGTAGTACCACAAGAAAGTTGATGCGTGCATCTTGGCATTGGTAAACAACTTTGCCAATGCGAGTTTCCAAATACTAGGAGAAGTAACAACTCTACTAAGCGATGGAAATATCTTTTATATAAAGCAAAGTACTCCACCTCATTCTGTACTGCTACTCCGAAAGATAGGCAGCGCGAGAACAGTGAGAGGAGTGCCCTGTACATGAGACTCGGATAATAGACGTATGACATATCATCATTATATAAAATTATAATAGATAAAGCACAAAAACTTATAAATTTGACCAACATACATAAAATATGGGTGTATATTTGGTTCTTGTACTTTGTATCATCATGTAGAAGTCAAAGATTTATAGCTACCAAAAACACTTGTTTTTTGGTAATATGGTCTAGAGAGACGAGGGAGAAGATTCTAGTATGATGGAGAAGTGTGTTTTGAGGTTTATGCATAGCATTCATTATGCTAAAGACTATCTATACAATCTTCTAGATGATATAATGGAAAAGAAGATCCAACGGTTGGAAATATTGGGATTCACGAGTATTGAGATCCAACGGTCGACATTCAAAGTTATTCATACAATATTATCTTACCAAGTACTATATAGTGTATGAATACAAATAACTTTGAATATTGATCATTGGATCAAGACTCGCAAATCCGAACGACATTGATAGTCTTCGACATAATGAATGTTATGCACAAACCTCAAAACACACTTCTCCATCATACTAGAAGCTTCTCCCTTGTTTCTCTAGACCATGTTATCAAAAATTTCATGTGTTAGGTAGGTAAATAATCTTTGACTTCTGCATGATGATACAAAGTACAAGGACCAAATATACACCCACACTTTATAGATGTTGATAAAATTTATATTTTTTTGTGCTTTACCTATTACTAGTAAGTTGCACGTGCCTTGCACGTGAGACTCAAATAGTAGACGTATGACAACTCATCACTATATAAAATTATAATTGGTAAAGCACAATAAATTATTAATTAGATCAAGATCTATAAAGTATGGGTGTATCCTTGTACTTTGTATGCCATGTAGAAGTCAAAGATTATTAGCTATCTAACACATGAAATTTTTGATAACATGGTCTAGAGAAAAAAGGAGAAGATTCTAGTGTGATAGAGAAGTGTGTTTTGAGGTTTGTGCATACCATTCATTATGCCGAAGACTACAAATAGAATCTTCTAGATGCTAGAATGGAAAATAAGATCCAATGGCTAGAAATGCTGGGATTCACAAATTTTGATCCAACGATCAACATTCAAAGTTATTTGTACACTATATAGTGGTAAGATAATTGTATATAGTGATGATGATATGTCATACGTCTACTATCCGAGTCTCACGTGCAACTTACTAGTAGCTAATAATCGTTGACTTCTACATGATCTTACCACTATATAGTGTACAAAGAACTTTGAATATAGACCGTTGGATCAAGACTCGGGACCCAACATTTCTGGCCGTTAGATCTTCTTTTCCATTTTAGCATCTTGAAGATTCTATTGATAGTCTTCATTACAAACCACTATATAGTGTATGAATAACTTTGAATGTTGACCGTTGGATCAAGACTCGCGAATCCCAGCTTTTCGAGTCGTTGGATCTTCTTTTCCATCCTATCATCTAGAGGATTCTATTGATAGTCTTCGGCATAATGAATGCTATGCACAACCTCAAAACACACTTCTCCATCATACTAGAATCTCCCCCCCTTGTTTCTCTAGACCATGTTATCAAAAATTTAAAGTGTTAGGTAGCTAATATCTTTGACTTCTACGTGATGATACAAAGTACAATGACCAAATATATACACCCATACTTTATAGATGTTGATCAAATTTATATTTTTTTGTGCTTTACCAATTATAATTGTATATAGATATGTCATACGTCTACTATCCAAGTATCACGTGCAAGGCACGTGAAACTTACTAGTAGCTAATAATCATTGACTTCTTCATGATCTTACCACTATATAGTGTACGAACAACTTTGAATATTGACCGTTGGATCAAGACTCGCGACTCCCAACATTTCCAGCCATTGGATCTTCTTTTCCATTCTAGCATCTTGAAGATTCTATTGATAATATTCATTACAATGAATGCTATGCACAAAACTCACTTCTCCATCATTATAGAATCTTCACCCTCATTTCTCTAGACCATGTTACCAAAATTTTAAAGTTTTAGATAGCTAATAATCGTTGACGTACTTCTACATGATATACAAAGTACTAAAACCAAATATTTATATACACCCATATTTTATAGATGTTGATCAAATTTATATATTTTTTGCTTTACATGTTATAATCTCAACATTATATAGTGTACAAATAACTTTAAATATTGACCGTTGGATCAAGACTCGTGAATCCCAACATTTCGAGCCGTTGGATCTTCTTTTCCATTATAGCATCTAGAAGATTCTATTGATAGTCTACATCAAAATGAATGCTATGCACAAAACTTAAATAACACTTATCATTTTAGAATATTCTCCCCCGTTTATCTAGACCATGTTACAAAAAAATTAAAGTTTTATATAGCTAATAATCGTTGACATCTACATGATATCCAATAGCTAGAAATGCTAGGATTCGAATCTTGATCCAACGGTCAACATTCAAAGTTATTCGTACACTATATAGTGGTAAGATAAGATAAGATAAGATCATGCAGAAGTCAACGATTATTAGCTACGAGGGAGAACACTCTAGTATGATGGAGAAGTGTGTTTTTAGGTTTGTGTATAACATTCATTATGCTGAAGAGTATCAATAGAATCTTCTAGATGCTAGAATGGAAAAGAAGATCCAACAGCTGGAAATGTTGGGATTCATGAGTCTTGATCCAACGGTCAATATTTAAAGTTATTCATACACTATATAGTGGTAGGATATCTATATCTCTATTATTATAATGGAGCAGTTTTGAATTGGATCCATAGCACCAATCCTAACCGTTGGGCTGTTAGATCCAATAATGGTTCAGAGAACTTGGATTCGTGTTGAATAGTGCCTAGAGAAAACTCCACCATGCATGTTCTAGAACCATCATACCACCACCCCCCAAATTTCATAGCATGGTAGGCTGTATTCTCTCTACTACTGTAGTGGAGAAGTTTTGAATTGGATCCATAGGACCAATCTTGATCATTGGGTTGTTAGATCCAATGGTTCGGAGCAACTGGTTTCATGTTGAATATATAGTACAAACCTAGAGCAAACTCCACCATGTTCTAGAACCATCATGTCACCACCCCCAAAATGCATAAATTAAGTATATTAATAATAACTATGTACACATATTGAGAATACAACCTACTATGCTATGAAATTTTGGGGGTGGTGAAATGATGGTTCTAGAACATGGTGGAGTTTGCTCTAGGTACTATTTAACACGAATCTAGATTCTTTGAACCATTGATCAGGATTGGTGCTATGGATCCAATTCAAAACTACTCAATTATAATAGTAGAGATAATTTTATATAGTGATGATATGTCAGGCGTCTATTATCTGAGTCTCACTTGCAGGGCATGTGCAATTTACTAATAGTGGTAAGATACGAATAACTTTGAATGATGACCGTTGGATCAATACTTGTGAATCCCAATATTTCCAACCGTTGGATCTTCTTTTCCATTCGAGCATTTAGAAGATTTTATAGATAGTCTTCAGCAGAATGAATGTTATGCACAAACCTCAAAACAAACTTCTCCATCATACTCCTAGAATCCTCTCCCTCGTTTGACCATGTCACCAAAAATTTCAAGTGTTAGGTAGCTAATAATCTTTGACTTCTACATGATGATAAAAAGTACAAGAACCAAATATACACCCATACATTATATATGTTGATCAAATTTATAATTTTGTGTGCTTTACCTATTATAATTTTATATAATGATGATATGTCATATGTCTATTATCTGAGTCTCACGTGCATGGCACGTGCAATTTACTAGTAGCCTACAATGTATGAACATTCTTGGGTTTCAGTCCGAAGGACCAATAAGGTCATGGCCATATATATCGATACCCTAGCTACACTTTATGATACAGATCTCACATCGGGTAGATGGGTGCGTCTTGGGGTAGTAAACAATGTTGACCGTGGGAGTTTCTGACAATTATGAAAGAATATTTTTCACTTTTCCAAGTGATTATGAGGATGTTTCGTACTAGTAAAGAAAATCAAAAGAATTTGGCTCGGAATGCGACAAGCGCGCCATGTTTCCGGACATTGCAGAGCATGCATGTTTTCCTTGTGATTCCAAGGTATGTCTGCCTAAATTAGTTCAAATCAGTTGGAATATGCATATGCGCACCGTTTAGCTAAGAAACCCAAGTTCACTCAGCCGTTTCGCTCACTACAGTATATGGGCCCCATTCATACAAATAACTTTGAATGCTGACCGTTGGATCAATTATTTGATGTATTTACACGAATTTGAAATATTTATTTATTTATTATGTGGGCCACGGCTGGCAGCCAACACCACCCCAATTTTCTTTTTCATCTATCCGCCACCGTACTAGACTCCAACTTTTCTTCACAAGCTGCACACGCCACCATCCCATCGCATTCGATGAATGCTACTTTTCGATCCTTCCTTTTAATACTACTCGGGAGGTGAGCCAAGCGTGATTCAACACTAAATTTTCGCATGATATTGGCGGGATCTTCTAGTTCAAAATTTTCGAGGATTATTGGCGGGACCCTCTCTTCTACCTTACCAAAAATTTAACACTTCCTTCACTTCTCAGTTGTCGACAAACGCTAGCTACCTCCATACTGATAGGGCCTCTCGCTCGCTCGCCCGCCGACTCCACAATCCATACTCACATCATCCTCTATCCCATCCCTCCTTAGCCGACTTCCAGGTCACCGGAGTCTACTCAGCGATGCTGTCATCCACGCTACCGTCGTTGCTTCGCCGCATCTGCTTCCCCCACTCAGAGTGTCAGCTTCCCCACCACCCCAACCGAGAGATGTGTATGCCATGCAGACCCCTCACCAGGGCAATGGTTAGAACTCTGTACAACCGAGACGAAGGTTGCTGCACACTTACTATGCCCGCTTTCCTTGCACTTTACTACTAGTACTTCTGAATGTAGTTCATCGCTTCCTTGCTGTGCCTTCTCGTTACCAATTATTTCTAATGCATGCTAGTTGCACTACTGCGGGATCGATTCAAAGAGAAAAGAAGGAAACTACTAGTCATCAAGCCAAATTGGTTATCTCTCACTAGTACGAAGCCTCGCCAGCCCAATGATAACCCCCTACAATCCTCTCCAGACAATGGTTTGCCTCCATTTTGCATATACACGCGTTGTCGTTATGCATTTTATTGTTGAGAGTACTTTAGCCTTCGCTTGCCCTGTCTTGTCATACTAGTATATATTTTTTATAAGGCATGGAAGATGATGTACTGCCGAAACATGCCATGTCTTGCCAAGGAATCCTGAAGAGTTTTAGACATGCGGATCTAGCCCTGATCGGCACAACACAACTGGTACAGAAACATGGCCTGATCGAGTACCATAAACATGGCTATTTGTTGCATCTTGCCTGCTATTTACTAATTTATTTGCTGCATTGCAGTTTCCAGAAGCAAGTGCATGATCATGTCCCTGCCAAGGAGGTTTGCAGCACAAATATTCAGTGCGCCAGTGATATAGCCATTTCTACGAACCAAACCGAAGTATGGTGCATGGCCGAAGCTAATATTAGGCTTCTCCAAAAGGATTTGGACACAGCCACTCGGCAGATCAGAGAATTGAACCGAAGATGGATTTCTACTATTGAAGATGGCCTTGATGCTACCACTGATCTTCAGAAGTTAGTCGCTAAAAATCGTGTTCCCAATTTGGCTGATGCAGATGTCAATGAGATCAACGTGACGGTTTTGGAACAGGTGAAAGCACGAGCAGAGATTCGCCGCGCATCTTTGCAGGCATATGATTTTCGATGGGTGATGAAAGAGCGTCCATGCGAATAGATTGTTATTTCGAATAATGAGGATGACTTTTGTTGTGTTGTCGGCCTGATATTTTCTTTGGCATGTTGTATGAAACTGTACTGTACCTAATTGCTGCATCTGGACAATTTATCCCAGTCTCATTCCAGCTATTCGGAAAATGGAAAATCCTTATTTTGCACTTTCGTTTAGATCTGTAGAAACAAGTTTTACCGAAAATTAACACATTACCATGAAAGGTAGTTTGTGCCCATTATCGTGAATAGATTCGTGCGCTATATACTTGTGTGGCCCTAAAGTAAAACTTTTAGATTGCAGTAGTAGATTGAGTACAAAAAAAATCAACTGAGCGACAAACCACAAGCCGAAATGACCTATTCCACCAAGCAGTGCGCCAGAAACACCCGCTGCAATGGGCTCCTGCGTCCAAAATTCAAATGGTACTAAATTTTCATCTCGCCCTTCGGTCCAAAAACAACGCGCCAATGGCCATTCCTCAAAATGGTTTATCTTGTAAATTCCCACGCTCCACACAATTAAAAGTTTCAAACATACTAGTACCACCCGCGCCCTTCGGGCCAAATCCCTCAAGATCACCTTGCACGACCACAGCCGTGCTCCTTCCGTCCCATCACCTCTTCATAGCCTCTCCACTGGCATGCCACCGTAGCGACCACGAAGACGTTTTACCAGCTCCTGACACCGGCCCGCACCCGATCAGCTCCTCTGTACACGAGGCCCATGACACCGGAGCCGGCTCAGCAACGTCATCGTAGCTTCGTTGGATCCACTTCCCCGACTCCACGGCACCGGATCTGATTCCTCGACCTTGTCCACGGCGCCAGAGAGATGGGGAGCCTCGCTCAAGGGAAAACGGCGAGGTCGTAGCTCACCATAAGTCCGTCAAAGGCACAGGAAGGAAATCATGTAAGCGCTGTCACAATGGTTGTTGCCATACACTTCATATGCTCTTTACGCATTTGATGTCTGAAAGTAGTTCATCGCTTGTTTCACTGCATTCTCGCACTGAGTTTTTTATCTTGTACTCCGACATTTTTTGTTGAGGCATCATATAAGCATATGTCTATCATTGTTCCTTCAGAGCTTTCAACTGCTTGCTAGCATTGTACTAACTTGCTCTTCTACACAAACCTCGCTCTTAAATCTCATAAGATATATTTTTTGCTGATGCATGTAAGGTGATTTGCGGCCGCCTGATGAGGAAGAACGGAAGATTAGGGAAGATAGATTATTAAAGAATTCCAAATATGAAAGGTCGCTCGGCGCGCGGATAGTTAGATCTTTCATAGCTACCACCACCAATCATGAAGTCCAGGATTCTGATGCAGAATTTTATCCTCAAGATCAACAAAACCCCGAGGGAGACCTGACTCAGGAAGATGGACCGGTCAAGAACTCCCTCCCTAATCCGCCCGCTTGTCCACTGCCCAAGGTGCTTGCTCAGTCTTGTCATTGAGATATTTGTTTCGTCTTCCATGTTTCGTACCTCAATTCCCACCAAATGTTGTGCAACGCCATCTGCTTAGTTCATGCATCATATATGTTCGGCATATCTTGCCTTACTGTTCTTCTATTCTATCCGTGTCTCATTTTACATAGGACTTTGATAGATTAATGTATCGCTTATGTGTGTTAGGAATCAACTGGTTCACCTAAGACCCTTCCAGGTACCAGCAGGGAGAAAAATTATGATCGGCAAGTGTCTGATTCAACATTAGTTTCTGTTGATGAACAATATTTCGAGGGAGACCTGACTCTGGAAGTTGGACCCGTTGAGGACCTTCCTGCTAGTCCGCCAGCTTGTCCACCCCCCAAGGTGCTTGCTCTATTTTTTGATTGTGATATCTGTTGCATTTTCCATGTTTTGTATTTCAATCCCACCAAATATTTTCCAATGCCTTCTGCCTAGTTCATGCATCATATATATAGAGCACATTTTGCCTTACTATTCTTCTGTTCCATGTGCATCTCATTACATATAGAACTATAACAGATTGAAGTATTGTTTATATGTGTCAGGAATCAGCTGGTTCATGTAAGACACGTTTAGGTACCAAATGCAAAGCGTCGACAAGCCGTCCTGCTAATGCTACCGGTGGAACACAAACACACGCCGTGAAATACAATAAACAAAAAATCAGGAAACTCGCATAATGCTAAAAAGTGTCGTCTTGGTGGCACACCACAGGTTCCAACAGTAGTAGACGCAACAAATACCATCCCACACATTCAACAATCACCAATTGCCACTCAAGATACCCAGCAATAATTGACAGCCAAACCAGTTTTGACCTCTACTTTCCTAACACTGCTGGCACAACACCAACAAGCTAGCGATGATCACCAACATGTTGATCAGCCCATCGCCAAACAAGGTATGTGTTCCAAGGATTATCGATGCATCCTTCCTTATATGTACCGTGCAAGCTTGATGTAATGGTTGAATTGGCAGCTACACGAAGATTTAAGAAAAGGGGGCCAACGGTAGGAAAAAGCTTGAAGCTAAAATTTCTGGAACGCAATCTAGATATTGCATCAATTCTATTGTGCCTGGCAAGCGAAGGCTAGATGATCCAGAAGAATCTGCTTTTCTAGCATCCGAAATAGGCATTTTTGTCAGGAATGATATTCCCATCTTCGCATCGTTCAAGCTCCACCAATAGACCCCTAACCATTACAATTCATTACTTCAGAAATTACATGTAAGTCATGGTGCTGTGTGCCATACATTCTGTGGGGTCCCCGGATTAACCATCCGAGAAATCCCTATTATGTATATATCCATGTTCCCATGATCAGTGAGCCGTGGAACATAACCGACAAGTATCATTACAACATCTGAAACATAATGGATATACAAGACTTACATAAATGCCATTATGTCTATACCATCTTTAGCAGCGGAACATCATCACGCGCAGAGCCCAATCGTGCCTCCACCTACAGGCGACTGACTGGGAAGACGGCCTAGCTCGTTGGACGTCACCCTAATCATCCGATGTCGAACTTACGAAAGCCTGGCCAAGTAAATAGCCAAGGACAATGCCATGAGTACTTTTGAATATACTCGCAAACCACCAAGATAAGTGAAATAAGGAATGAAACTCTGGCTGTGGCGAGATAGCTCTATCTAGGGTTGTCTTTGAAAAGCCTAGACTATCTCTTGTAGTTATGGCATCTCCATATCTTTGTTGAAAAAGAGTTTTGAAACATGCCCTGTTTTATAAATCAAGATATCCCCAATCCTTGTTGAAAACAGTTTTGGAGTAAAAACCCTTTTTAAACCTCTTTGACCTCCTCTGGTCAAAACAAACTTTAAACTCAGGTTCCCTTGGAACCTCCATTCTTTCATCCATTTTCCAAACACCACCATTTGGGTACTCCTAGCCAACACCTTTCCAACCGTCCTTGACCGTGGACACGACTATTCGAATAGATTATACTCTACAGAGTTTGTGCACTTTCCCCACAAGAATCAATACATCCACCGGGATAAAACCTCGGCCCGTTACACACGGTAGATGGGGGTCCGGATAATCAAACCTAACCTTCGCTTGTCGACCCTAGCAAAGGTTGCTTTTCCTTTTGGGTTTGTTCTCCCCGACAACAAGTATGTGGCTCCTAGCCATAGTCCTGCCTTCTGTACACGCGTATACCCAAGCCGCATCTTGACGTATACCTTAACTTGGTGACTCCACTTCCTTCTGTACCACCTAAATCATACTGTCCGCGGGAGACCCAATTGATTCACCGGCACTCCTGCCAAGACCGGCTCACTCTTGCCGAAGCAAGCTACAGGCTCCAGATCCGGAAATCTGTTAGCGCCTGCCCAGAATTCAAGGGATTTCTCCCAATAAGCATTGTACAAGCTGCCTCGGCTAAAGAAGACAAACTACGAGCTAAGCCCCAACACCTGGGCTAATGTGGTTGCACGAATAAAAATTGTTCCGATAAAGGCGTAGAACATCCCTTCTCTTTCCCTTGTCAATTTTCTCATTCCTCATTATCACCACTTCTTTAGTTAAAACATCAGCTTGGAACGATGCCTCTTCCCAAGGGTTTTACAAAGTAGTTTTTAAACAGTTGAAGTAGGGTAAATCCCAAAACAAGTTATTTTCTCAAAGCCGGGGTTTCCAACGAGGTAGGATGCTAACCCTCATACTCTCGGTCTAAAGGGATAAACTGGTAGGTACATCAGGGTGGTGCCACGAGGGACACCAAGTCATAACTTGGAGGGGCCAAGTCATTAGCGCAGTATTTATAAAACAAGACATGCAGATAAACAATGCAATTTATAAAGGAGAGACAAAATAGATAATAAATAGAATAGGACAAGTATCGGAATTTCGGGAATGGTGGCTTGCCTGTGATCAGCGATAAGTCCCTGGACTTCCTTAGATAACCAAGAATACCCAACAAATAATAATAAGAAGTCCCTTCCTTCTTGTCGTCAAACACTCACACTATCGCCGTCATCGAGTATACATGCAAGCAGACAATACCGCAATCAATACAACTCATACAGGCATCAAACCATACAGCAAACAAACATAAGGAATACTACTCAACATAGTAGGTTATGGAGGAGTTGGGTACCAGTGATGGAATTACTAGTTTGCCATAGAGGTGTTTTTCCTTTGGAAGATAGTTGTCTAGGCTATTTACCAAGGACTTGGATTGGGTGTCTAAGGTCTGTAGGATACCAATGTGCAACAATGATATCCACAGATAGATCTTGGCAAAACAAGACCAACACAAGTGGTTTCACTAGATTATCATTTACCTAAATTTTGTTTTGCTTTTTATAGTGGAATTAACTCTTGTTTGAGGAAATAATTCACCCGAGCTGTTCTGTATGTCCAAAAATTATTTACTTCGTTGGTTGGGTAGGTCTTGGTGTACTTGTTCACTGAGAGTTGGAATCATGTCAAATTAATTACCAGAATGCCCTTAGGAAATCCCCAAAGGCAGTTCTTTGGGGTTTTTGTCTTTTTCACCAAATTAAATTTGCAGAAGCTTTTGAGTTGATTTCAAGGGCATGTGGTAGGAATTTAGAATACCTTTCTGTAGGAATTTGATTCACTATTTTTGGAGTTATCAAACTCCTGGAGTGATTTATTTAGCGAAAAAGGGGTACACAGAATAGTTTAATTCACTACAATTCAACCAGAGCTCAATAAAATCAGAGCAGAAGGGTATTGATTAATCTTGATAAGACACATCCATGGGAGTTTGAAATAGATCAATACCTCATTTGGTTTGTCCTAGAGTAATTTCCTAAGGCAGATATGTCTTGCTTTTGTTATTTTTGCTAAGGGCAAACCACTGTTCACCTTGGCATAAGACTTATGCTAGATGACAGGTATATCAATTTACTTCCAGTAGAGCTTTGGTTTTCCCCAATTGGATATGTAAAACTCTCTGAGGAATTTATTTAGTGTAAAGTACACGTGGCTGCAGATTAATTTCTAGCAAATAATGGAAATTATTTTTGACCAGGTGTTGCCTCTGCATGCTTGAGAAAACATCTAAGGACTATCAGAAATTTAGATCCTGGCATTTGGATCGTGTTTACATTTTCAAACTGATTTAATTTAACTGGTACATTTCTGGATCTAGAATTATAAAAGAAAAAGAAAAGGGCAAACAGGTAACTGGGCTAGATCTGGGGGGAGTACTGGGCCGCGCAGAGGCTGGCCGGAGGAGCTAGGCCGGCCCACCCGGAGAGGCAACACGCAGGAGACCGCGCTTGAACCTGTCAAGCGGGGCCCGGCGGTCAGCGGTTGTGGGCGGCGAAGAGGTATCGGGGAGCTGGAGCCGTTCGATCTAGTGCCAATCAACAGCTCCTAGTCGTCGTCTACGACGAAAGGAGAGGCCGGCGGCGGAAACCTTAGGGGACGGCGAGGCTCGCCGGGGGAGCTTACCATGGGCTCGGGGGAGGTCGGGGAGGCGACGGGGCGACGTGGTGGACGACGGCAACCTCGGGGATGGGCGGAAGAAGGGGTTCCTCGTCGGAATCTGGCTCACGCGGTGACGACAGAGGCGAGCTCGTCAGAGTTCGTCGGGGATCCTCCAGGGGTTGTTGCATGTTGACAAGAAGAGGAGGATTAGATGCAGGAGAGCGAGGAGGTGCCGGGAGAGTGACATGCAGGAGGAGAGGAGCTGAGAGGAGGGAGCCTTGCTCGGTTTTTGAGAGAGACTGAGGCTTCTCCTTCTTCTTTCTTCGAGCGGGGCAGAGTAGGGGGGAGGGAGAGGTGCTCTGGGAGGTCAGTGGAGGGGAAGAGGGAGCCAATGAGTGGCAGGGGCGTGCTGGGGTGGCATCTGGCCTTTATACCGTGCGGAAGGGATAGATGGTGAAAATGTCTACTTTGGACATGGAGGAGGGGTAGGGTTGGCCGGTGATTGGCCTAGAGGGCGGTGGGGAGGGGTGAGAGTGGGGTTTTCTCGGGCAGAGAGATAGGGAGGGAGCTGTGGTAATTAAATGGGGCATATCTTTGTAAGATATGGTTGTCTCTCTCTCTCCCTACTAATCCAAGGGTAAAAGGGGAAGGGCTAGGGCAGGGCTAGAGTGCTCCCGACTAGGGGAGTGAGAGATGTGTTGTGCAAGCTTGGTTGACCAGTTTGCTGGTGGTTGGATCTTGGTTTACCTCAAGTTTGTTTGTTTTGCAAATTTTGATCACAAGAGAGCTTGTGAAGGAGTTCAAAAATTTGCATTAGGAGAGATGGGGGAGGTGACACTGGTAGCTGGGTATGGTTAAGGTACCTTCCTAGGATTTATTTGGGGTTTTTATAAGGGGTTTTAGTCCTCTTAAATTCATTTATTCAAAAAGGGCAGAAGTAGATTCTAGAAGATCAATTGATATTTTTACATTGGACAAGGTTGGTTTTTGGTGTGAGGGGGTCCCAAATGTGAATGCACACTTAGGGGAATTTTCCCAAGATTTTTGGCTTAAAATTATTTAAAACATTTATTTTGTTGTTTCTGCCATTTAGGAAAAAGGGCAAAAAGAATTATTAAGGCTCTTCAAAAATAAATATTGAAGTTGGTCTATTAAGGGTATGATAATTATACTTCCAAGGAGCTTAAACATGGGTATGTGTTTTGGAGGAATTCAAACTTTCTAATGTGGATGAAGTTTTGGGGATTTTGTCTATTAAGGGAATTAAATAGATTTGGTCCATAATAATTATGGCTAATATTTGATAAATCTTGATGATCAACGTAGGTGATGTAGACAAGGTGTAGCAAGTACTTGCAACCTTGGGAATTGGAAATCCAACTTGAATAAGATGGAAAACAAGGAGTTGTGGATCTAGGGTGATGTTATTTTTATACCATCAAAACCTTGTTGGATCTTGGAGCTCAGATCTCACCTTGATGCAAGGGATAGATGGATAGCTAGACCAAGTCATATATATGATCATGACAGAAGGAGTTTGGATTGGTTACTCAAAGGTGGTCTGGAAGTAATGGCAAACTTTGTTGAAAATAAGGCTGCCATACTAGACGAGTCATGATGCCTTATAAACCATGTGGGTTTAAGACGCACAAAGATCCACTTGGAACAAGTGAAGTAGATACTGATAGACCTATATGAGTAGAACACAACCATTCAAATATTTGGTCTATAGAAGGTTGGATGATGGTGTGAGCTTCTGTCAAGGTAGGCATGATGACTAGATTTGCAGGAAAAGTTATTTTCTTGCCTGCAAAACCATCAAGAACAAGTGGGTTGGAGGATGATCTAACCAAGGTAAATAGTAGTCCTTGGTATTCCTTAGGATGCTTAACAAGATGGTTTAGGTGCATTTCCAAAAATGTACATGGTTTGAGAAAGGGAGGCATTCAAAAAGGTGATGTTGAAACAGTTTCCAGACTTAGTCAAGTTTGGCAGTTTTGAGGGTTTTGACTAGAGTATGAGAGGGAATGTTTTTGGAGGGATTGCAAGGTACCAAAGCATCCTCAAGTGGATGATGTTGAAGTGTAGAGGGAGTAGAAGGTATCCATTCTTGATATTGGTCTTCATGGACTTGGGAGCTTCTAGAATGGATCACTGCAGAATGGATCTGGTTAAGGGTTTTAGATGATCCCCTGGTAACTAGAGATCAGATCCAAGTTGTATTCTTGCTTAGGGTTTGGTGATTTTGAAGTATATTGATCCAACTGATGAGCTCCTAGAGTGGCTCATACTACTTCCTATCAAACAAGTCAAACAACAGATCAAGGCAACTCATCAGACAGCAGATCAAGGCAACTCATCTTATAAACTAAGCAAATCCACTACTGGGGTTACCATCAAGCTTAGCTTGAGGTAAGGTTGAGGCATTTTGAAGAGGTTGGGGTTTGAATAAGATGAGGGTCCTTGGTATCCCTACCAAGAGTAGAATTCTAAGGTTTTATACAAGGTTTTGGAAATCTTAGAGGTAAGAGTAGTTGAAGGTTCTGTCTTGAAAAGATAAGGAGATAGTATTCTATAGCTCGCCATAGTTTGATCAACATGAGTTACTAAAATAGTTTTTGTTACAAAAGCACCTTGGCTCATGCTTTGAAATGCCAGAACATTTGAGAATATGTAAAATGAGCCAGGATAGTTTTGTTAAATAACTTTTTGACAACTGAGGGTGAGGTAAGGAGTATCATATGGAGTACACTCATATGCACAAGTACCAATAAACAACAAGCAAACACTGCACCCATGAATAAGAAAAAGTTTTTGTTCCCCCTGATTTTTGCATTCTGGACAACTAATTAGGGTTGCTGAAATTGGGATGTTACACATTCAAGCTTGCTCTTGGTTCTATTCTAAGTCACATAACACATCAAATGTTCCATTCTTGCCGACAGAAAAAATTCAACTTCGATCAGGATAATGAAGATGTAGAGTATGTTCTCATGGACATGTTCTCCTATTCTTTGCGCTAGCAGCGCCATAGGCTAAAGAGTAAATAGTTTGATGGTAAGGCAAGCAAGGATATTCAAAGAACGACTCCTATGGATCACACTAGGACTGAGCAACAATGGATAGATCTTCTCAACCACTGGTTTGATCCAAAGATTACGGTATGGTTTGTGAAGACTGATACCATAGCACATTCAAAATTCCTATTTGCACATTTGTATCAGTAGTCTCATTTTGTAGATGAACGCTGAGAAAAACAAGAGAAACCGTGTTGCACAACGCTTAACAAACTGAACTGGATATCGTGCATTGGTTGGCCACCTTTGCAGAAAGAAAAATTAGTTTTTAATCTTCTACAGACTTTGTGCTTCTTATATCTTGATAATGTGTTCTGCCCACTTTGCAGAAAGGTGCGGTAAGTCTATAGAAAAAATTCCAGGCATGCCAGACAAGCAAAAAAGAAGGGCTCAATCCCTCCGCTGAGAGTGTTATTGTAATTCTTCTGTTCGAATGATATTTTGTGATGACACAACCGCAGTGATTTATATGTATAGTTAGATGTGCAACACTACCTGAACTTCTGCCCAGTTTTCTTTTTAATGTAAGTACTAGATGATTTCCAACTAGTGTGAGTTTCAGTTTTCAGCTGTACAAAGAGTTTTCTTGTGTATATCATGCACCCGGCGATGAAGAAATAGACAGATGCGATGTTGGCATAGTCCTGTTATTGCGTGCTAGTGATAAAACTCTTATTAGTATGATCAGATAGTTATACTTTTACAATAATATATATGATGCGTAATCAGCCATGCCAACTTGTAAGATTTGTTCATAGACAGGTTAAATGTGTTGTCTGCATGTTTCTCTGTATTAGCTTTTCTTCTCTCACCCATGTCTACCAACTGATAACCTTACAGATTAAATTGAATGAGGAGATGGCAAAACCTGGGAAAGATGGTCTGGAACAAACCCAAGAAGAATGTCTGGAAACATTTAAAATGGTACTAAAAGGTGAAGGTCATCGTAAAAGCACATTCCTGCGTAATGCTGGGTTGTGGTAGTGCAAGTCCAAGTCCAAGTCCAAATCGCCATATTTGTCTAGCCAGGAATAAATTGTAGCACTACGGGCTGAACAGGAAGTGCATAGACGAGAAATCGATGATATGAGACTAAAAGCATTAGCATGTGATGCGGAGTTGAAGAAGTTACGAGATCAGCAGAATTCTCAAGAGCCCATAGATGAAGAGACTTGTCTAAATTGAAGATCAACCATGACAATGAAAGGTGAGTACAATGGTCCTGTGAAATGGTTCCTGCTATAGAGTCTGGGTTGTGTTTGGGGCCATGTAACAAAAACGGAGGGAGTATTTGTTTCGCATCGTGCTTTTATGTGTTTGTCGTATGCTCGATGCACAAAAATCCTGTGCCCCAACCTCACTCTCTCAGCCTTGGATTCATGAACCTCACAAAGGTTTTTTCTTCTTTGGACAACCGCCAAATTCAAAATCTCAGTCCATCGACAAATCCTACCGCCTACCCGTTTGAATCGGAGATTATGTATCCAATTTATTTGCCAATATGGTAAGTATTTTGATGATCAGTTGATGTGAATCAGCCTTAAATTCGTACCGAGGGAGTACCATTAACGAAATTAAAAAATCTCAGTCGAGCGGCAAAACCTGCAGCCAACCCTGTTTGGATCGGAGTTATCCAATTTTCATTATGGATGATAAGTTAATGTCACTCTCGGCCTTCAATTCCTAAATAGGGGGTACACCTTTTACCCAAATGTTGTCTGGACGCTAGCCAAATTCAAAATATCAGTCTGCACAATTATTATGCTCATGGATGAATAGTTGATGTGACTCTAGGACTTGAATTCCTAGACAGATAGCGTACGGTCTACTAGCTTTTTTCAATTATTATTTGTCCGGTAGCCAAATTGAAAATCTCAACCGAGCGGCAAAATCACACACTGACCTTGAAGCATTTCCCGCCCCACCGTTTCAAAAACTTTGTGGCAAAATCTCCCACCGGGGAGTATTTCTGTTATTATTATTTGTTCGGTAGCCAAATTCAAAATCTCTGTCGAGCGGCAAAATCAAACACTGACTTTGAAGCATTTCCCGCCCCACCAGGGAGAATCACTTTTCTATTAATTATTATTTGGCCGGTAGTCAAATTCAAAATCTCTGTGGAGCGGAAAGTCAAAAACCGACTTTGAAGCATTTCCCGTCCCACCGTTTCAAAAACATTGAGGGCAATTCTCCCCCCGGGGATTACCACTTTCTATTAATTATTATTTGGCCGGTAGCAAAATTCAAAATCTCTGTCAAGCGGCAAAATCAAAAACCGACTTTGAAGCATTTCCTGCCCTATCGTTTCAAAAACTTTGAGGCCAAACTTCCCACCGGGGAGTACCACTTTACTACTACTAATTATTTGGCTGGTAGCCAAATTCAAAATCTCTATCGAGCGGCAAAATCAAACACCGACTTTGAAGCATTTCCCACCCCACTGTTTCAAAAACTTTGAGCCAAAATCTCCCACCGGGGAGTACCACATTTCTATTATTATTATCTGGCCGGTAGCCAAATTCAAGATCTTTGTCGAGTGGCAAAATAGAAACACCGACTTTCAAGCATTTCACGCTCCTTCGTTTCAAAAATGTTTGACTTTAAAATTCTCATTCTACCCATTGTTCAGACGCCCTATGGGCATGCTAAAGTTGGTAGCTTGGGGGCACGATCGTAATTATTTTTCTGTTCACCTCCATAGTCCCGATTCGCGTAGTTTTTCCAGCTGGCCCTCCCAATATCCCAGGCTTCTCTCCCACGCCCTCACCTCCACGACCACCGCGCGCACCGCGAGACGGCAATTCCACGACTGCCAGAGCCGCTTCACTGACGCCCACCCCATCGGATCTAGTTCACCGGGTATCTCTGCTACTCCACCAAAATTATGGTCTCGCTGATCGCGCCTATGGCGTCGTCGACCACCCACGCTCTGCTTCCCCATTGCCGAAAGCTACCCAACCGTACTGGAGCAACTTCACCGTTGTCCACCAGACGGGATCTAGTTCAACAAATTCCATGTCCACTGCCCCAGACTAGCTACACGGTCATCGCCGTTGACTACACCGGCATCGATCGCCCAAGATCTGCTTCCCCGGCGCCAATAGCCACCACAACCGCATCACCCTCGGTGACCTGGACGTCACTCGCATGGTACCCACGATGCTTAGATGCCTCTCCGACCAAGGTAACCAAATCTCCAACCCGTTTTTGTTTTGTCAGCGGTATAGCAAGTTCAAGCATGTCAGAGTGAACTGCATTTTTGTAATCGTGCTAGTACATGCAATTCACTATGCACGCCTGTTCTTCGTGCTAGTACATATAATGTCATTAGACATGTTGGTTTGCATTCACTGCTCTACAAATTTCAAGTCATGCACATGTCTATTATATTGTCATGCACATGTTCTTATCTTAGTTGCTCCGTACACCAGTAATTGCCTGCTATTGTGTAGTTTATGCAAAATGTAATGTCAGTGAAAAATATTAGTGTGGATTCCCTGCTCCACAGTTACTGACTCTATCTGGTTATTCCTGAGATAAGTTCCTACTATTATTGCCTCTCTAGCATCGTTCTTCTATCTATTACCTGTTCAAACTCTTCGTACTAGTTCGATTATAATTTTGTTATTGCCATATGGTTCTTCAAAAGCTGCAACACTGACTATTTTCTTTTTCTTTGCGTAGAGCTCAAAAAGGCAACACTGAATATGTTGGTTTGCATAGCCTATAGGTCCACCAGCGAGGCCATTATATATTTTCTGTATCTAGTGCTAGTTCGTCTAATCAACAACATAATTTTTCTTTATTATATAGTTAATTCGTGTTTTCCATTCCTGCTCACAAGTTCTGGTATGTTGTGGTTACAATTTCTATGTAGTTCATTCTTAGCTATGACAGTAACTGCATGTCATTGTGTAGCTCACCGCAAATTCTGAGTCACCCAACGACTCTTGCATTCGAGGAGATACCACTGCTTCCATGTATATTGGCTGAAATGACCTGGATAGTTTATACTTAAATTCTAAGAAACGCTTTGTTTGATTGCTCATTTCATTGTTGGCTTACTTGCCTAATGTTTGTTTGTCCTGTTCTATAGGTTCACAAGCCACACCATTATATCTTGTATCTGGTTCTGGATCGTCCTAGGCAACAACATAACTATCATCTACTATATAGTTAATTCATGGTTTCATTCCTGCTCTACATGTTCGTGTTATGTAGTTATAATTCCTATCTAGTTCATTCTTAGCTATAAGTAGTTTGTCTTCTTTGCTGTATTAACTTATTATTAGTTAGTTTCAGACTGCAATTATTGCTATCGCCACCAAAGAGGGGACTGCAAGATCATGTCTCAAGGTGGTTTTCCAATGTAGCTGTCACACTCAAAGGGAGATGCAGTTGATGGATTGAGAAAGCAAATTGAGGACTCTGCTATCAACTTGATTGGCAACTGAAATGCTGAATTTTCTTTCCCTTTTGTTCATATTATGTAATATTTTTAAGAAGTTTGCAGCTAATGTAATATCTAGATAACTCGCATAGGCCATGTAGTCATTTAGTTGACGCCGTCCACAAATTAACTAGGTCGATCAGGTAACTGTATAGGGTTTTGTTATTTGCCCTTCTTTTATTGCGCCTTCCATGAACAGTAAAAGATGATCGCTAATTATACTCCTTTTATGATATTTGCATGGCCTTTAGAATTACCGAAACAATAACAGTAAAAGGCCAAAACAGTAACAGCCCAAAACAGTAACATGCCAAAAATAGTAACATGCCAAAACAGTAATAGGCCAAAATAGTAATAGGCCAAAACAGTAACATGCCAGAATAGTAACAGGCCAAAACAGTAGCAGGCCAGAACAGCAGCAGGCTAGAACAGTAACAGGCCAGGACAATAATAGTCTAAAATAGTAACAGACCGAAACAATAGCAGGCCAAACAGTAGCAGACCAGAAAAGTAGCAACCCAGCACAGTAACATGCCAGAACAGTAACGGACCGGAAAAGCAACATGCCAGAATAGTAACAGGCATGAACAATAGCAGGCCAGAACAGCGGCAACAAGCACAGTAACAGGCCAAAACAGCAACAACAAGCATAGTAACATGCCAGAACAGTAAAGGACCGCAAAGTATGGACATGAATAGTAGACGGCTAGAACAGTAACAAGCTAGAATAGTAAAAGGCCAGAACAGTATCGGACCTTCTCAAAAGTGGGTCGTTCGTAGGCAACCCAGGATGAGCTGTGCGAACAATGACACGCTAACCATGGGCCTTAACAGTATCGGGCCTACTTAACGCAGGCTTTTAACGGGCCGCATAGTATTCGAACAGTGTGGGCTTCTGTAGGCTGTAACAGTAACGGGCCTGACATTCTCGTGCCGCTGCTGGTCGCTTCTTTTGGGCCCATTTCAAACAGTGCATGACGAAACAGTAACGGGCCATAATCTTATTGGGCTCCCCTTATGGGTCGTCCCACTTAATTATTAGCAGGCCTTGGCTGGGCCTGGCTTCTACCACGGTTTATGTGGCCGTTAACGGCGGTAACTGGGCGTTAACGGTTTTTGCCACGTGGTATTTTGCATGACGTCAGCAGTTAACACGGCTCGCGAACATATCTACGACGGAACATGTTTTCGTGGCTGAAGGGAGCGATCCGCCACGGTAAGGAAAAAAACCATGGTAGATTCTTTTGTGACGGGGCATTTACCACGATAGGCATCTGTCGTAGAAGACTCTTTAGCCACGAAAAATGGGGCTTCAACCATGAAAACCGTCCGTTGTAAAAGCCAATTTTCTTGTAGTGACTCTCGAGGATCAATGTGTCAAACCATGGTCATAAAGACCAAAAACACATAGGAAAGCAACTTCCACATTGCATGTTGCACTAGTGTGACAGAAGTTGCATCATAGAGTCCACTGGAGTGTCTATGGGCATGTGGATCAATGTAGTTTAGGCAAAGAACACACACAATGACTCTAGGGGATCAATGTGTCAAGCCATGCTCACAGAGACCAAAAAACATAGGAAAGAAGCTTCCAAATTGCATGTTGCACTATTGTGGCAGAAGTTGCATCAAAGAATCCACTAGAGTGTGTGTGTGGCCATGTGGATAAATGTGGTTAAGGAAAAGAACACATTCAATAACTCTAGGGGATCAATGTGTCAAACCATGGTGACATAGACCAAAAACACATAGGAAAGCAGCTTCCACATTGCATGTTGCACCAGTGTGACAGAAGTTGCATCACATAATCCACTAGATTGTGTGTGATCATGTGGATCAATGTGGTTTTCGAAAAGAACACATGTCGAGGTGAGCATGGCGTTCATTGACTCTTTTGTTTTTACTGAAATTCCAGATCCCAATGAAGATCCTCTTGGTTTTATCTTGGTTTCTGAATTGATGATGCCTGGTCCTTGCGGAGAACTAAATGATAAATGTGTTTGTATGAAGGATGGAATGTGTTCCAAACATTTTCCAAAAGAGTTTCAAAAGGAAACTGTCCTCGAATAAGAAGGCTATGCACTTTATAAACGATCTGACAATGGTCGACGTGTGTTCAAAAATGGGAAGTGTCTTAGTAACTAGTGCGTGGTTCCTTACAATCTAGCCATGCTAAAAAATACCAGGCCCACATGAACGTTGAGTGGTGTAACAAGGCAATAGTAATGAAATAACTATTTAAGTATGTTACAAAAGGTCCAGACTATTCAAAGATTTATTTACAAAGGATTAAAGGCAAGGGTGTCCTTGTAGATAGCAATGGTCGTCCCCAAATAAATGAGGTCAACGAGTATTTAGAGGCTAGATATATACTTGAACTAACATGGCTGAGGCAAGCTAGTTTTCATGATATGGTAGCTCAAGAGTAGGCATCCATATCCTATGGTAGTACACCGATGGAGCTATGGCAAAACAAAATTAGGCACCTACGTCACTTCCTTAGAGGATGGGCAAAAAATCAAAGTGGTGTTTATAAGAAAGAAAAGCAGCGGCTGCTCGATATTATTGATAACCTGGATATCAAAGCAGAGAGTGTCCCTCTTCATGATGAAGAGAGGAAATTACTGAAAGACGCCATTGACCAGGTGGCTAAGCTACGACGGGATAAAGAATCCAAATGGGCGCAACGGGCAAAAGTTAAGCACATCCAAGAGGGGGAAATAACACCAAGTACTTTCATCTTATTGCCAATGGAAAACATAGGCGAAAAAAGATATTCCAACCTGAACAAGATGAGGGTGTTATTATAGGTCAAGATAATATCAAATCTTATGCTACTGAATTCTATAAAAATCTATTTGGTCGTCCTATAGTTAACCATTTTTCAATGGTAGAGGAAGAGAGGATGGATATACCTCAAATTTTGGCAGAGGAAAATAGTATACTTACTACCGATTTCTCAGAGGAGGAGGTGCATGATGCTATTATGCAAATGGAGAAAAACAAGGCTCCTGGGCCTGACGGTTTCCCCGCAGAATTTTATCAGACTTTTTGGGACGTGCTAAAAAATGACTTGATGTGTATGGTCCAAAAGTTTCAAAGTGGCGAGCTGCCACTTTTCCATCTAAACTATGGTACTATAATTTTGTTGCCCAAGAAAGAAAACGAAATTCAAATTCAACAATATAGACCAATATGTTTACTAAATGTCAGTTTTAAAATTTTCACAAAGGTTGGCACCAATCGTGTTACTAAGGTAGCTCACACGGTAATCAGACCAACCCAGACTGCTATTATGCAGGGGAGACACATACTTGAACGTGTGTTAATTTTACATGAAACAATCCATGAGCTCCATAGGAAGAAATTGGATGGAATTCTTCTGAAACTAGATTTCGAAAAAGCCTATGATAAAGTCAAATGGCTATTTCTGCAGCAAGTGATGCGCATGAAGGGTTTTGACACAAAATGGTGTTCATGGATAGAAAATTTTATCACGCGAGGGAGTGTTGGTATTAAGGTGAATGATGACGTAGGTCGTTATTTTCGTACTCACAAAGGACTTAGACAAGGGGATCCGTTATCACCTATTCTCTTTAACTTAATTGCGAATATGATAGCAATTTTTATTACTCGTGCTAAAGAAGATGGTCAGGTGAATGGACTTATACCTCATCTAGTAGATGGAGGTATATCCATTTTGCAATATGCAGACGACACTATTATCTTCATGGAACACGATTTACAAAAAGCGCTAAATATGAAACTTATCTTATGTATTTTTGAACAATTGTCGGGGTTGAAAATTAACTTCCACAAGAGCGAAGTTTTTTGTTTTGGTATGGCGCAACAAGTTCAGGACCAATACATTAACCTCTTTGGTTGTGCGGCTGGGTCTTTCCCTTTTAGATATTTGGGGATACCAATTCATTACCATAAACTTAAAAATGGTGAATGGAAGCCAATAGAGGATCGGTTTGAGAGAAAACTCACTAGCTGGGTGGGAAAATTACTCTCATATGGTGACAGATTGGTGCTAATTAATTCAGTATTAACTAGCTTACCAATGTTTATGCTTTCCTTTTTTGAAGTACACATAGGGGTACGGAAAAGATTGGATTTCTTTAGATCAAGGTTTTTCTGGCAAAGTGATGGCCACAAGAGAAAGTATAGACTTACTAAGTGGAACATCATTTGTAGGCCTAGGGGGCCTAGGAGTCGAAGTTTTAGAGGTTAAAAACAAGTGCTTGCTAAGTAAATGGTTATTTAAGCTAATGACCGAACAAGGTGTTTGGCAGGAGCTTATACAAAATAAGTATCTTCACTCACATTCACTGACTCAAGTGAAGTCAAAATCAACAGACTCACCTTTTTGGAAAGGCCTCTTGAACGTTAAAAATGATTCTTTTGACCGTGGAACTTTTAATATTGGTAATGGCGAAACAAATCGATTCTGGGAGGATACGTGGCTAGGGAACACTCCTCTCTCCCAGCAATACCCCTCTTTATACAACATAGTGCAAAGAAAACAAGTTTCAGTTGCTAATGTTATGTCTCAAACGCCCCTAAACATAGGTTTTCGTCGGGCTTTAGCTGGTACCAGAGTGGAAAGGTGGCTGCATTTATGTAACCGTTTGATTGATGTTCGCCTTACAAATCTGCCGGATACTTTTGTGTGGAAGTTAACAACCTTGAGCATGTTCACGGTCAAATCTTTATACCTTGATCTTATGAATGGCCATACAAGTTTCCTTAGGAAATATATTTGGAAAATTAAAGTACCGGTCAAGATAAAAATCTTTATGTGGTTCCTAAATCAAAAGGTTTTGCTGACCAAGGATAATTTAGCAAAGATAAATTGGCAAGGAAGTAAAAAATTTGTTTTTGTGATCAAGAAGAGACAATCCAACATTTGTTCATAATATGCCCATTAGCAAAACTTGTATGGTGTATTGTCCATATAGCCTTCAATATTACTCCTCCCAAAAGTATAACAAACTTATTCGGTAACTGGTTAATGGGAGTGATGAAACAAGAAAAAGTATAGATCCGAGTGGGTGTTTGTTCTTTACTTTGGGATATTTGGAATGTTCGTAATGATTATATTTTTAACAATGCCAAACAATTCTCCTTTATGTAGGTTATACCATTGGCTACGCATTGGATCCGTATGTGGTCTTTCCTTCAGCCTATGGACAAGCGGAAGGAAGTGGATGTTGGGTGTAGTCGACTGGATATGGTTGCTTGGGATTTGTACAGCCAGCGTAGCTGGCGTTTTGATTTTAGGTTGACATGTTAGTGCAGAGTCATTTCATGTTTTCCTTTCTCTTTAGATGGTTGATCCATGTATCAACCTTGTGCGATCCATGATGTATTTCGTTGCAAGACATTTTCTTGAATAAATCAATAAAGAGTTGTATGCATCCTTAGATGTAGAGGCTGGAGCTAAGTCTCCCTTTTGAAAAAAATATGCCAGTATGATGCGTTGTGGCGGATCTTTGGTTATACCATACATGGGAAAAATCCATCTGTTGAGAGGCTACCTGTTCATCTATCTGGTATGAATACTATCAGGTTATGATGATGTTGATCTCACTCAGGATAGCTGATAACGAATTTCTAAGAAAAACTAAACTCACAGAATGGTTTATAAAGAACGTTTGCTGAAGCTCGGTCTTTAACGTACTGTGATTTCCCTAAAGAGTGGACATGGGATTCGGAAAATAGATCCTGGCACACGAGAGGAGAAGGGGAAAAAATAGGACGCATTTACTATGTACAACCTACTGTTGGTGAACTATACTACCTACATACATTACTTATGATTGTTAAGGGGGCAACTTATGTTGATCTTAGGACGTTCTAGGACACCACATATCTTTCTTTTAAAGAAGCTTGTGCCACTCGGGGTTTGCTAGGTGACGATTCTGAGTGATATTGTGCCTTTTATGAGGCTGTTCTTTGGAGTTTTGGACCACGCTTGCGGCAATTGTTTGTCACCATGCTACTGTTTTGTGGGGTGAAGAGCGAGAGAGATTTTTTTCAGCGGTACTGGGTTCATGTTGCCGATGATCTTCAGTATGGTATTAGGCTGGCACGGAGAGATCCAAAATATGAGGTCCCTGCAGACCAACTTAGAGATATTCTTCTTACCGAGCTTGCTGAGGTGTTCCTTAAGTACGGTTCTAGGATAGGTGACTTTAATTTTCCGCCGAGGACAACCTACGAGGGTGTCTTTCATCAGAATATGCTGATACACGAAGAGCTATCATATGATGACTTTGCTAATCTTCAGCAGCAAGCCGTTCTTTTGTTTGATAAGTTGAATGCTAGGCAGCGTTCTGATTTCTTAAAAATTGTTAAGGCTGTGGTAAATGAAGAACCTGGCTTTTTCTTTGTTTATGGATTTGGTGGGACAGGGAAAACATTCTTGTGGAATGCTATTGTGGCTTATCTTCGTGGGGAAAAGAAAACTGGGCTCACTGTTGCTTCTTTTGGTGTTGCTTCTCTTTTGTTACCTGGCGGTCGGACTGCCCATTCACGTTTTAAAATCCCTTTTAGTATCGACGAGACCTCGGTTTGCGAGGTTAAAATAGGCACTCATCTAGCTGACCTTTTGAGAGATACTTCTCTCATTATATGGGATGAAGCGTTGATGATGAACCGCATGTTCTTTGAGGCGCATGACAGAACTTTCCGTGATATCTTATCGGTTGATGATCCTGCCTTTGTTGACTTGCCTTTCGGTGGGGTTGTGATGGTTTTGGGTGGGGATCTTAGGCAAATACTGCCTGTTGTTGAGGGTGGTTCTAGAGCACATGTGGTTTCTGCCACTATTACAAAGTCTCTTTTGTCGCAGTTTGTGACTGTTTCAAACCTTGAAGAAAACATGAGACTTGCTATGCCGGGGGCCAGCGTTATGGTTCAGCAGGAGATTAAATTATTTAGTGATTGGGTACTTGATCTTGGTGAGGGAAAATTGCTAGCAGTGGCACGTGACAATGAAAGCGATTCTGCTTGGATAGATATCCCGGAGGATCTTCTGGTCCGTACCAAGGGGGGTCAGGTCGCTGCCATTGTTGATGCTGTCTATATAGATTTTAGATCGAATTTTCACGATTCGGACTATCCGCGTCAGCGAGCTCTGCTTGCACCCACAAATGATTTAGCCGATGAGATTAATACCCATGTTTTAAAAATGGTGCCTACTGAAGGACGAGTGAGTTCAGATTCTAAGTCTTCTCCCGCTGGAGCAGCTAAAGAAGACGATTTGTTTTATCTTCCTGAAGTTCTGAATGCAATATATGTCCCTAACTTTCCTGCCAATAGGTTGTTTCTTAAAATAGGTGTTCCTATTATGTTGCTCAAGAACTTAAGTCAGTCCACTGGTCTATGCAATGGTACGAGACTTATTATTGTTGATCTCGCCGATCGTTTGATAAAGGCTGTTATCATCACGGGGTCTCATGTAAGAGATGTGGTCTATATTCCAAGAATTGAACTAACGGGAAAAAAGACCTAATGGCCATTTATTCTTTTGCGTCTTCAGTTTCCTATCCGGGTATGTTATGTTATAGGTATGTTATGTTATGACTATAAATAAAACTCAAGGGAAGACTCTGAGCTCTGTTGGACTATACCTAAAATCACTTGTGTTTTCCCATGGGCAATTGTATGTGGTCGTGTCTCGTGTAACCTCTACAAAATCTCTAAAGATACTGATAGTCAACGAAGACAAGACAAGTGGATCGCAAACAAAGAATGTGGTATATCATGAAGTCTTTCGGTCCGCTGGTTTAACTCGCGGATGATATTGTGAATCTTACATATGTACATACTACAAATTCTCTTTTTTTTTGTTTTGCTTATGTGGCTTTTTCCTCTATTTGTACATTTCGTGTGCCCTCTAGGTTTATACATTCGGTCTACTATATGTGTGTATGCCCATGTGTCTACTCTTTTACGTATGTCGTGCCTCCTCTGTACCCACTATTATGATTTTATTTTGCTGTTTTGATGATGGGGTACTGTTCTCTTCTACGGTCCGCATTTACATGCTTTGACATTTCCTGTTTTCTGGTCCTTATAAAGTGCATGGTGTTTTCCCTGTTCTTTCTAATCCTTTTTTTTTCTGTTCTTGGTTGCAGATGCCGATCAATCCATTGTCTCGGCTTACCCAGGGCAACAAAGACTGGACGATCCATGTGTTTGTGTCTCATCTCTGGCAACATCGCGAAGGCACAGATGTTGGTCCTATCAAACACACCAACATCGTCTTCCGGGACACAGAGGTATCGGCACAAGTCATTTTTTGAGGGAGGGTGATCTGTCGTATTACTACTATGTTTTTTGTGTTCTTGTGTTAACATGGTTGGCCATACTATTAATACTTGTCGGCGAACGGTTGGTTCAGTTGTCTATATGCGGGGTTTGGATTAATGATTACATTTCCTTCTTATTCTAGGGAAATCATACGTATGCAGAGATCTCTTAGTTTTTGGTAAAAGACTTTATCGAGAAGATTAAAGAAGGCAAGGTTTATGAAGTAAGGAGATTCCTGGTGTGTCTAAAGAAAAACATGTACATGCATGTAGACTATGAACTCATGATCAGGTTTGGTAGATATAAACTGTGAGGGAGATCAGTGATAATATTATGGATTATCCCCTCTGTACGTATGCTCTAACACCCATTGATGAACTCCCGAATCCAACCGATAGCCCTGAGACTTTCACAGGTATTGTACTGTGTGTGGTTACCTTTTTGTCCTGGTTTTGTTTTAAAGCCAGTACTGAACTAGGTGTTTTTTATGGCGTACCTGATTTTCATCGTCTTTTTGTACCATGTAGATGTGGTTGCTATCATCACGGGTGTCTCTCCAACTTCTCAATATCATAGCGCTTCCAGTTCAGAGCCATCTACCAAGAGGATGATCTATCTAAGTGACCCAAGGTAATTTTTTGTTAGAATGTCTCGTTGCTTCGTGTTATCTTGCTTGCTGCATGTTCCTTCACTTTAGGAATTCTGGTGTGTAATTTTTGGGTTGTCTTGCAGTGGCTTTGAGATTACCGTGGTTCTATGGGGAGAACGGGCTATTGCTTTTGATGGCGATAGTGTTCTTAGGGATGCTCAGCTTGGACCGGTTGTTGTGATCTTTGTTGGGACTCTGGTGAAACCGTTTGAAGGTTGTGATGACTTCCCCTGCTAAATTATTGCCTTACCTCTTTCTCATACATCTCTTTGTGTCTTGTGCTCATAGGCAGTAAGGGTTTAAGCGGCGGTGCTCCATGCCGTTGGTACATTAACGAAGATCTGCCCAAGATCAATGAGCTTTCTACATAGTGAGTATCTCAGCTATATCGGAGCATGATGTTGTTCTTTTAGACGGTGGGCTTTTACGCTTCCTTAGACTATCGGTCTGACTTTTTACTTAGCTTTCCTGTGATTTTATAGGTTACAGGGTATGGTTCCTGCTGTCCGAGGTATCTCACTTCCGGGGCAGACTGCCGCCGAGATCAGTGCCCAGGTTGACCTCGAGACAAAGACCGTTAAAGAGCTGGTTGGTCTAAACATCTGGGAACACAGGGTGAGTATGCTTTGTTTCTATATTCTGGTAATTGTGTTCCTCTCTACCTGTTTATGGTTGTGGCTG
The DNA here is from genome assembly GCA_910589775.1 of Avena eriantha. Taxonomy (NCBI): domain Eukaryota; kingdom Viridiplantae; phylum Streptophyta; class Magnoliopsida; order Poales; family Poaceae; genus Avena; species Avena eriantha. The sequence goes on from OU342740.1 coordinate 205,924,828, forward strand.
CTTACCTTTATGATCGCCTTTGCAGAAAACAAAATTCTATTGCATTGCTGTAATTACCAAAGTTAGTCCTGGTGAACGTTGGTGATTCCATGCTTGCACGACTTGTAATAAAGGAACAATCCCGTATGGTGCTGCGTACAAATGTTCTGATAAGACTTGTCGCGGAGTTGGCGGCATGCCTAGGTGAATATCCATTCCGTATTATATACAAGACCAAGCTCTTATTTGTACTTTGCTAATCAGTTTTGTTTCGTCAGGTATCGACTTTGTTATTTTGGATCTGATGGTACTGGAGAGGTTGAGTTTGTGTTTTTTGATAAAGTTGGCAATGAGTTACTTGGCAAAGCAGCCCTGACTCTTCTTCGCTCAAGAGCTCCTAGTGCTATGACTGTGGAAGAGGCTATTCAGTTCCGACGCACGGATCAGTCTGCTCCTTTGGAGATTACTTCCATTGTGTCAAGAAAGTACTGTATGGTCGTATCTGTCACAACTAGGAGCTTCGACGCAGAGTCCTCTGCGCCATCTTATCAGGTTCATAGGATGGAAATGCAGCATGGAAAGCAGAACATATCCGTTCCTCGTGGTCGCGGGCCTGGTTTGGCATTGGCATCGCCTAGCAACTCTGCTGGTAGCAGTGGATTAAATGTGGCCGGTAAAGCATTAGCTGATGATGTTGCAACTGGGCAGAGTACTCTTTCAGCTACTACTATAGACATTCTAGATGTTTCAGTGTCTGATGATCTCAGTGCTTCTATAGTAAGTGCTCATCTTTTTGAACACGCAATTTGTCTTACTGTTTCCTCCGTTGAGCTATTTGTCTTATTTTTACTCTCCTGCAGACACCACCATCGGTTACAAAGCCTCCTGAGGCCAGGTATTAGTTTTCATTCTGAATTTCCCAAAGTTATTTCATCAATGGATGTAGTGTGCTTCATCCTTTTCACTGTACTCTTATGGATTGTTCAGTGGTCCCAGTAGTGGAATAGATTCGACTATCAGGAGGGCTCTGTTTGCCGAACTACCAACTGAGCAGGAACTGGGTGATGGAACAGGACTGGTTACTTCTGACCATCTTGGAGAGGTTATAGTCCTGAACTAGCCATGTGTTATTCTATTTTAAGCGAATGTGTTTCTTGGCGTTGATAGGTTGTTTGTTGCTATGTTAGGTTGGGTTATCCGTATCTGATGCTCCGGAGTTACCACATGTGCTCTCCAGCGCGGCTCCTCCAGAAAAGAATTCTAACAGGTTAGTCTCATGTCTTTGTTTCAAGATTCTCTACTTGCTTTATTGGGCAATTGGACAAAGATAGAAAACAACATATGCATGCTCTTGCATGTAATCTTGCTGATTTTATACATCTGGTTGTTCCAACGTTTTTTCCCTGCTGGATATTAATACATTATTTGTCAGTGGTCTCTGCATGCCTATTATTCATTAAATTTGCTTACTCCAGTTGTCGATAAATCCTCCATGGGTGCCGTTACCAGAAGTTGTAACCTAGCATGTTGTTTTCGGCACGAAGACATCTTTCTTTTCGGATTCCATGTTGTGCGATCCGTACATTAACTGACTCCTTTTTCCTGTCGGTTGTACGTAGGCGCAAGCAGCAGAAACCTCCGGCAGATGTGCCAGGAAAAAAGAAGAAGACCTGAGTCAGAGATAGGTACACCCCTCTTAGTTGTTCGTATATGCCTGATTCGCTGTGTTTAGTTCTAGAGACTTTGCTTGTTGGCCTTTGTTTGTGCAAATCCAGTATTGTTGCTGACTATTCCATGGTTTCGTTTGCAGGGGTGTTGCATCTTGACGACACAAGTCGTTGGTTGCTGTTTGGTTGCTACTATCTACGTGTGGTGGGAGAAGAAGCCTGGTTATTTTGTGACTGTAATGTACATATGAATCGTCTGTTGATGCAACAATCTTGTTGTGCGTCTCCTCTTGACACCTGCTCTATGCGGGTGCTTAAGTACCTACTACTGTTAGTCCGTTTGTAATCTATGCTACAAGACCACTTACTCCCCCTAGCTAGCAAGAATTACCTATATATATATTCCTAGAACTACGATGTTCTTCTCTTATTATCAGTGCTGTGTGGTTTGTGGTGGAGACCATCGTTTCCTCTTAAATTGTTGTCGGCTTCTTATAAATAAGTTGCTCTCCGTTAGGAAAGTCTATATTTGTCTGTGTCTGCTTACTTCGAAGGGTAGCGTGATCTGGGGAAGCCTAATCTGTAGAACCAACAGCTTGCAGATACAGAGCTAAAGTACTTTATATTAAGAATGGACTCCCTGTATGATTCTACCAGGAGAATAGCATGTCCCCAGATTGGTTTAACTTGGATTATGGTAGCGCGATGTTCTTCGGTAGCTGGAGCGGACTCTCTACAGTCTGTAGATAGGAAGCTAGAGTTTTTTACATGAAGAATTAGCTCCCTAAATGATTCTGCTGACAAATAAAACTGTCTCCAGATTAGGTTGGTGTTTGCCGCTGTGGCAGATAAATACCTATACAAACATTGATCTAACAATCACAAGACATGATGTATTTTACAACTGAAAAACACGTGTGACAATACTCAGAATACAAAATTACCCTAATTGAAATCCACGATAAAGACAGCAGCAGGATCATATGCCTGTGCTGATTGATGATTACAAGTACTAGAGTTATAGGTTTTGGTTGGTGGACTAGCTAGAATCGATATAGATGCTTCATGGTTCAGGCGGATGCAGCAGTTGGTCAAAACGCCGGTGCTATGTACATATATGTACTCCCTCCGTTCGAAAATATAAGACGTTTTAGTTTTGTGAACCGAACGTATATAGACACCTTTTAGTGTATAGGTTCGTCGAGGTTCGGAGTGAACCTTATATTAAAAGTGTCTAGATACACTCATAGCACAAAGCTAAAATTTCTTATATTTTCGAACGGAGGGAGTACTAATCAGGTATCTGGTTCTGCTGCTTTTACTTCCCAATTAATACCCTGGCGTTCTGGTGTGCACTCATTTGCGTCGCTGAAATAGGCCCATTTCCGTATCTGAGGGCCCATGTAAGCGACCTACGAGCGTTGATAGAGGGCACATAGGTCCTGCATCGCCGTTCTTATCCGTTCCCCTTTCTCAGATCCGTCTTCCCCATCCCCACAGCACGAGGCAGATCTCAAGCCCCATTGCACGCGCGCGCTAAGGTTTGCTTCTCCACTGTTCGAGACTGTACGTGCCTCGGTCCGCCGCGTTTGACAGGTTCTGTCCTATTTTGTTCTTGGCTCTGAGTCTGTTTCTATGCTTGGATGTAAAACGACATAGATATACTTAGCCGTCCGCAGAAGCTTTGTTACTTATAGGCATGTACATAGATTATTCTTTAAGCGAAAGAATGACCTGGCATTTAGTCGCCATGGTTCATGTACAGAACCAGCGAATCACTTAGCATGTTTGATATTTAACATGCAGAATATTACATATATCCTTCTATGTATCTCTCTGCTATTTGCTAGACAACTAATAAGTAAATTCTGACTGAGATCTACCTAGCAATGTACATATCTACGGAGAATTGTGTCATCTTCAGCCACATTCTCCTTTTTAAAGGATTCCATGGGCAGCTTAGCAGGCAGGTTGCATAGCGCTTTCAGAGAGAGCTGTCAGAAGAGAAATCAAACCTACGTCCCACAGAAAAATTCCTGAAATAGAGAAATGATACTCTTTTACTAATAAATAAAAATCTGTTCTAACTCTCGCCGATTCTTTCTTATGCTATGTCAGGTCCGGCCACAGAGTTTCAGCAATGGCACTTGTTGTTAGCAGGTTAGTCGGTCTTTCTTCCCGTTGCTTCCTCTCTCTATGTTGTTTTCGATTTACTTGTTGTAGGCTGAATAGAATAAGGTTCCTTTTTGATGTCTGCAGACCTATGGAAATCGTAGAGGTTCCAACCAACGTTGCTCTCGACGAGATGCTAAAGAAGTTAGGCCTTCCCAGTCCTCAGTATAGGACCTATGATGTCGGCAAAAACCACTTCCAGGTTGAGGTGCTCTTTTATCCTTATGCGCACTTTATTGAAAGAAACCTTCCTCCTCACTCGGTGATGGGCTCTCTAGCAACATCTGTGGAAGAAGTACGAAATTTTGCTGCAAAGGATGCAATCAATTACATGGCAACTGATCTGAGAAAAGTTCTTAAAGATTACAGCTATGATGAAGTATAAAACCAGAAGAAAATAAACAGACGTCTACGATGCAAGCTCCAAAAAGAAACAACCAGCTGATCAAAGCCATAAGTGCATGCGACGTTCTCATTGATAAAGCATCTCATTCAAGCAAATGTACCCAAGAGATCATAACTCCATCCCGTGCAGCTACACATGGTGACCAGAACGCTCTTCTCCTCGATGTTCAGAACATGAGCATTGATCTTAAACGTCATGCGACTGCGGCAATGAACAGTCTCAAAGATACAGGTGGGTATCCACTTTATCAAGATCTGTCTGAAGAGGATGCTAGCTCAGGATAAATAAATCGCTTCAAGTGTGAAGCTATCGACTATGACTCTAATGGTAACAATATACGCGAGGAGGTCGCACTCTACTATGGACGAGATTATATATGAGTTTTCTTATCCTCTGCCTGTCTCCGTTACTCCGGAATATGTCTAATCTTAGTAGCTATCCTGTTTCTAAACTATGTGATAATCACCAAACAACTATCTGTGAAACATGGTAGCTTCACTGATCTTTTCTGATAATGTGTAGTGAGTACAAGCCAGCTATGCCCCGAAACATGGTAACTGTTCATCTACCTATAAGTATGTTTTCAGGCTTCCTTCTCTTCCGCGCTGCTATTCCGGGTTTAACGGGATCGTGCGTCAAGGCGCACCATAAAATCTAGTTAACTCAAACACGTTGCAGACGGGGCGCTGCCGGATAGCAACATGCTGGCTCGGTGGCAGGTCTCGCGTGGCTCGACGAGGCGGGGAGTGGTTCCTGGCAACAGATAGAGGAGGCCTCGGCAAGGCTGGCTTGCAGCAGGCGGAGGCGCTCGCGCAGGCGAGAGGCCAGGCGGACGGGAACCAGGGCGGTGAGAGCAGAGGCGGCTCGGCTTGGCTGCTGTCGAGCACAGGCGGCGTAGAGGCGGCGAAGCAGGGCCAAGCTCCGGCATCGGTAGAGCTCACACGACGACGAGGTCGGAGCGTGGTCGGGGGCGTGCGAGGCCGGCCCGGCGAAGGGCGGTGAGCTCGAGGCGGGCGCCATGGACGGAAATAGAGGGCGGCCACAGGAGGCGCACGGTGCAGAGAGGACATGGCGGTGGCGCTTGGGATGAGGCGACTCCGAACGGCGGGGTCGCGCAGGGCCGGCCGACGAGGAGCTTGGCGGCGCGGCTCAGAAAGGAGCGAGAAGGCGGGAGGCAGACGCGGTGGTGGCCGGGCTGCTGTGGCCACCAGGAGCGACGAGGACGGCAAGGGCGTGTGCGGCGGCGTGGCTAGAGGTCTGCATTGGCGCTCGGGGACGGGGGACGCGGCCAGGGCGCGGCTCCTGCGGGCGGCGGCGCGGTGCTTCTCGGCTCGCAGGGCCTGGCGGCAGAAGATGCAGTGGGGAGGAAAGGTGAGCGAGGGCGAAGCGGGGATTGCGGGGCAGCGAGCGAGATAAGGGTGCGTGTGGGTCATGATCGTGGTGGGGCCAGGCGACCGCGGTGTGGGGATTGCGGTGCGGTAGGTGGAGCTGCGGGACGAGGCGTGACGAGCCACGTCGATGCGCTGCACTGCGTGCGCTGTGTACGTTTGTGTAGCGTGCGGTGTGAGAGGCGGGTCGGGTCGGTCGGCGGTTAGGTGGTAGGTTAGGGTTTAGTTAGTCTAGGGTTTGCTGTTAGAGTTACTAGATTTAGATCTAGGGTTAGGATTCGCCGGGTGGTAGGCTGCTGTCAGCTGGGTCCTTTGGGCCTGGCCGGTGGCGGCCTCCTCCAGATCAAAAATAGTTTTTATTTATTTTTAGTTTGTTTTAATTTCAAAGATGGTTTTTGTAAACAACTTCTAGACAAAATAAAATATCTGCCAACAGGCCAGGTTTTAATTTGAAATAGAGATGGGGACATTTAGAAAACAAAGATAGGCTTTTAGAAAATAGTTTTAGGCAAACATATGAATGATCACATGACAATGCTTAAATGCAATGTGGCATGATGACATGAGCATGATATCATGATGATGCACAAAGATAAAACATAGCGATTTTCTAGTAGTGGTTTACCGGGGTGCTACACAATGACTCTAGTAGATCAATTTGGTTTAGGAAAAGAATACATGCACTGACTCTACGGGATCAATGTGTCAAACCATGGTCATAGAGACCAAAAACACATAGGAAAGCAGCTTCCACATTGCATGTTGCACTATTGTGGCAGAAGTTGCATCAAAGAATCCACTAGAGTGTGTGTGGCCATGTGCATCAATGTGGTTTAGGAAAAGAACACATGCAATGACTCTAGGGGATCAATGTATCAAACCATGGTCACACAGACCAAAAACACATAGTAAAGCAACTTCCACATTACATGTTGCACCAGTGTGGCAGAAGTTGCATCACAGAATCCACTAGAGTGTGTGTGGTCATGTGGATAATTGTGGTTTTCGAAAAGAACAAATGCAACGACTCTAGGGGATTAATGTGTCAAACCATGGTCACAAAGACCAAAAATACATAGGAAAGCAGGTTCCACATTGCATGCTGCACCAGTGTGGCAGAAGTTGCATCATAGAATCCACTGGAGTGTGTGTGGTAATGTGGATCAATGTGGTTTTCGAAAAGAACACATACAATGACTCTAGTGGATCAATGTGGTTTAGGAAAAGAACACACGCAATGACTCTAGGGGATCAATGTGTCAAACCATGGTCACATAGACCAAAAACACATAGGAAAACTGCTTCCACATTGCAGTTGCACTAGTGTGACAAAAGTTGCATCACAGAATACACTGGAGTGTGTGTGGTCATGTGCATCAATGTGGTTTAGGCAAAGAACACATGCAATGGCTCTATGGGATCAATGTGTCAAACCATGGTCACACAGACCAAAAACACATACGAAAGCAGCTTCCACATTGCATGTTACACTACTGTGACAGAAGTTGCATCATATAATCCACTGGAGTGTGTGTGGTCATGTGGATCAATGTGGTTTAGGAAAATAACACATGCAATGACTCTAGGGGATCAATGTGTCAAACCATGGTCACAGAGACCAAACACACATAGCAAAGAAGCTTCCACATTGCAGGTTGCACCAGTGTGATAGAAGCTACATCACATAATCCAGTAGAGTATGTGTGGTCATGTGGATCAATGTGGTTTTTGAAAAGAACACATGCAATGTGGTCATGTGGATCAATGACCCTAGTGCACCAATGTGGTTTAGAAAAAGAACACATACAATGACTCTAGGGGATTAATGTGTCAAACCACGGTCATAGAGACCAAAAACACATAGGAAAGCAGAATCCACATTGCATGTTCAACCAGTGTGGCAGAAGTTGCATCACAGAATCCATTGGAGTGTGTGTGGTCATGTGAATCAATGTGGTTTTCTAAAATAACACATGCAATGACTCTAGTGTACCAATGTGGTTTAGGAAAACAACACATGCAATGACTCTAGGAGATCAATGTGTCAAACCATGGTCATAGAGACCAAAAACACAAAGGAAAGCAGCTTCCACATTGCATGTTGCACTATTGTGGCAGAAGTTGCATCACAGGATCCACTAGAGTGTGTGTGGTCATGTGGATCAATGTGGTTTAGGAAAAAAACACATGTAATGACTCTAGCGGATCAATGTGTCAAACCATGGTCACAGCGACCAAAAACACATAGCAAAGCAGCTTCTACATTGCCGGTTGCACCAGTGTGATAGAAGTTGCTTCACATAATCCATTGGAGTGTGTGTGGTCATGTGGATCAATGTGGTTTAGGCAAAAAATAGATGCAACGACTCTAGGGGATCAATGTGTCAAACCATGGTCACAGAAACCAAAAACACATAGGAGAGTAGCTTCCACATTGCATGTTGCACTATTGTGGTAGATGTTGCATCAAAGAATCCACTAGTGTATGTGGCCATGTGGATCAATGTGGTTTCAGAAAAGAACACATGCAATGACTCTAGCGGATCAAAGTGTCAAACCATGGTCAAAGAGACCAAAAACACAGAGGAAAGCAGCTTCCATATTGTAGGTTGTTCCAGTGTGATAGAAGTTGTGTCATATAATCCACTAGAGTGTGTGGTCATGTGGATCAATGTGGTTTTTGAAAAAAACACATGCAATATGGTCATGTGGATCAATGACCCTAGTGGATTAATGTGGTTTAGGAAAAGAACACATGCAACGACTCTAGGGGATTAATGTGTCAAACCATGGTCATAGAGACCAAAAATACATAGGAAAGCAGGTTGCACATTGCATGTTCAATCAGTGTGGCAGAAGTTGCATCACAGAATCCACTGGAGTGTGTGTGGTCATGTGGATCAATGTGGTTTTCTAAAATAACACATGCAATGACTCTAGTGGATCAACGTGGTTTAGGAAAAGAACACATGCAATGACTCTAGGGGATCAATGTGTCAAACCATGGTCACATAGACCATAAACACATCGGAAATTAGCTTCCACATTGCATGTTGCACTAGTGTGACACAAGTTGCATCATAGAATCCACTAGAGTTTGTGTGGTCATGTGGATCAATGTGGTTTAGGCAAAGAACACATGTAATGACTCTAGCGGATCAATGTGTCAAACCATGGTCACTAAGACCAAAAACACATAGGAAAGCAGCTTCCACATTGCATGTTGCACTATTCTAGCAGAAGTTGCATCAAAGGATCCACTAGAGTGTGTGTGGCCATGTGGATCAATGTGGTTTAGGAAAAGAACACATTCATTGACTCTTCGGGATCAATGTGTCAAACCATGGTCACAGAGACCAAAAACACATAGCAAAGCAGCTTCCACATTGCAGGTTATACCACTGTGACAGAAGTTGCATCACAGAATCCACTAGAATGTGTGTGGTCATGTGGATCAATGTGGTTTTCGAAAAGAACACATGCAATTTGGTCATGCGGATCAATGACTAGCGGATCAATGTGGTTTAGGAAAAGAACACATGCAATGACTCTAGGGGATTAATGTGTCAAACCATGGTCACAGAAACCAAAAACACATTGGAAAGGAGCTTCCACATTGCATGTTGCACCAGTGTGGCAGAAGTTGCATCACAGAATCCACTAGAGTGTGTGTGGTCATGTAAATCAATATGGTTTTCAAAAAGAACACATGCAATCACTGTAGTGGATCAATGTGGTGTAGGAAAAGAACACATGAAATGACTCTAGGGGATCAATGTGTCAAACCATGGTCACAGACACCAAAAACACATTAGAAAGCAGCTTCCGTATTGCATGTTGCACCAGTGTGACAAACGTTAAATCAGAGAATCCACTGGAGTGTGTGTGGTCATGTGGATCAATGTGGTTAAGGCAAAGAACACATGCAATAACTTTGTGGGATCAATGTGTCAGACCATGGTCACAAAGACCAAAATCACATAGGAAAGCAGCTTCCACATTGTATGATGCATTAGTGTGATAGAAGCTGCATCATAGAATACACTAGAGTGTGTGTGGTCATGTGGATCAATGTGGTTTTGTACAAGAACACATACAATATTGTCATGTGGATCAATGACTCTAGTAGATCAACGTGTCTTAGGAAAATAACAAATGCAATGACTCTAGTGGATCAATGTGTCAAACCATGGTCAAGGACACCAAAAACTCATAGGAAAATAGCTTCACATTGCATGTTGCACTAGTGTGGAAGAAGTTGCATCAAGGAATCCACTAGAGTGTCTGTGGTCATGTGGATAAATGTGGATTAGGAAAATAACACATGCAATGACTCTAGGGGATCATGTGTCAAACCATGGTCACGGATACCAAAAGCACATAGGAAAGAAGCTTCCACATTGCATGTTGCACTAGGGTGACAGAAGTTGCATCATAGAGTTCACTTGAGTGTGTTTGGTCATGTGGATCAATGTGGTTTTGGAAAAGGGCACATGCAATGTGGTCATGTGGATCAGTGACTCTAGTGGATCAATGTGGTTTAGGAAAACAACACATGCAATGACTCTAGGGGATCAATGTGTCAAACCATGGTCATAGAGACCAAAAACATATAGGAAAAAGCTTCCATAATGCATGTTGTTGGAGTGTGGCAGAAGTTGCATCACAAAATCTACTAGAGTGTGTGTGGTCATGTGGATCAATGTGGTTTAGGAAAAGAACACATGCAATGACTCTGGGGGATTTTTTTTCTAGGATCATGACCGTAGGGGAAGCCCCTACGGTATATATATTTTCCTTTATTTATGAATACAAGAAGGTCCCAAGTGTACAAATGAGCAGATTACATTAGGGAGGTAGAAAATGAAAAAGAGGGAAGGGAAGCATAATTAAGTAAAAGTAGAGAGGACCCAATCCAAAAGGGGTTACACCACCCCTGTCTTCACTCGATGCCTATGCAGCTAGAGATCACTCTATAATCGAACCTTCCAACAACCAAACGACGGGTTTTGGTTTTTGAAAATATACTCATTCCGCTCCTTCCATACATTCCATGCAGCATACGTAACAACCTCAAAGAAGCAAGGCCCATCAAAATTTCTCTTGGCTGAGATGAACCGAGGAGAGATTGCAAGGGATTAGTCCCATTGTATGTTAATAAAGCTCTAACAATCAACAACAAATGGGCACTGAAAAAATAAATGATCTCTTGTTTCAAAACTCTGATTTGTGCATAGCACACACGAAGGGCCAGAGTCCAGCTGCCTACTTTTTCTATCCATCAAATATTTGGTATTTAAACGATCCTTTAGAAGTAACCAAGCAAAAACACGAAGCTTTGACAGACACTTGGATTTCCAAATCATTTGTACAGCTGGGTCACGAGGGTCTTGAGCAAAAATAAACATATAGAACTTGGTCGATGTGTAAAGTGAGTTTCCCCAAAGGAAGAGGCGAGAATCAATTAATGTCAAACCATGGTCAAACCATGGTCATAGATACCAAAAACACATAGGAAAGCAGCTTCCACATTGCATGTTGCACCAGTTTGACAAAAGTTACATCATAGAATCCACTAGAGTTTGTGTGGTCATGTGGATCAATGTGGTTTAGGAAATAAACACATGCAATGATTGAAGAGGATCAATGTGTCAAACCATGGTCAAAGAGACCAAAAACAAATAGGAAATCAGCTTCCACATTGCATGTTGCAGCAGTTTGACAGAAGTTGCATCACAAAATCCACTTGAGTGTGTGTGGTCATGTGGATCAATGTGGTTTAGGCAAATAAGACATGCAATTACTCTAGGGGATCAATGTGTCAAACCATGGTCACAGAGACCAAAAACACATAGTAAAGCACCTTCCACATTGCATGTTGCACTAGTGTGGGAGAAGTTGCATCACAAAATCCACTAGTGTGTGTTTTCATGAGGATCAATGTGGTTTAGGAAAACAACATATGTACTGACTCTAGGGGATCAATGTTTCAAACCATGGTCACGGAAACAAAAAGCTCATAGGAAAGAGCTTCCACATTGCATGTTGCACGAGTATGGCGGAAGTTGCATCACAGAATCCACTTGAGTGTGTGTGCTCATGTGGATCAATGTGGTTTTGGAAAAGAACACATGCAATGTAGTCATATGGATAGATGACTTTAGTGGGTCAATGTGGTTTAGGAAAATAACACATGCAATCACTCTAGGGGATCAATGTGTCAAACCATGGTGACAGAGACCAAAAACACATAGGAAAGCAGCTTCCACAATGCATGTTGCACTAGTGTGATCGAAGTTGCATCATAGAATCCACTAGAGTGTGTGTGGTCATGTGGAGCAATATGGTTTAGGCAAATAACACATGCAATGACTAGGGGATCAATGTGTCAAACCATGGTCATAGAGACCAAAATCACATAGGAAAGCAACTTACACATTGTATGTTGCACTAGTGTGACAGAAGTTGCATCAGAGAATCCACTGGAGTGTGTGTGGTCATGTGGATCAATGTGGTTTTGCAAAAAACACATGCAATGTGGTCATGTGGATAAATGACTCTAGTGGATTAATGTGGTTTAGGAAAAGAACAAATTCAATGACTCCAGGGGATCAACGTGTCAAACCATGGTCATAGACAAAAAACACGTAGGAAAATAGCTTCCATATTGTATATTGCACTTGTGTGGCAGAAGTTGCATCAAAGTATCCACCAGAGTGGCTGTGGTCTTGTGGATCAATGTGGTTTAGGAAAAGAACACATGCTATGACTATAGGGGGTCAATCTGTCAAACCATGGTAATGGAGACCAAAATCAAAAAGGAAAGCAGCTTCTACGTTGCATGTTGCACCAGGGTGACACAAGTTGCATCATGTCATGGTGTAGAACATGGTAGTGCCATCAGGGATGGCATGAGAGGGGGCAATTAGGATGCTATCGGTGGCTACTTGCAACGGGTTAGGCATAGATACTGTAGACACATCGATTTACCTAGGTTCAGAGCCCTCTTGTCGAGGTAATACTCCTACGCCTGCAAGGATCTGCTATATGGGGAGCGAATGCTCGATACAAATGCTCCTTGAGCTATTTCCTTAGCTATTCTTGGAAGCTAGAGGAGGATGAACTACTTGACTTGGTGATTCTGGCTAACTTGTAACTCGTAATGCCTTACCTAGAACCCTAGCATTACCCTTCCTTATATACTGGTAGAAGGGTAGGTTACAATGTAAGATCTATGGTTTACTATTTTGGATTTGGGTTTACAAAGCGGGCCGGCTGAACGGGTCCAGTCGGTGGTCCAGGACCCAGTCAAGCTTCAGTACAGGTGGGGAAAGCGCCATAGCGTCTCTGCGCCTCTGCTTTGGGCATCACCCGGCGCTTTTACCATTAGCTTGGAGCTTTATCCGTCAGCCGGAGCTTTATTCGTCACCTACCAGCCTTAGCACTTTGGTGCCATTGTCTGGTAGTGCCGGTGAGGTGGCGTGCCAGCCTATCCAGTCAGGGGTGCGCTCAGCAAGGAGCGTCACCCCCTCCCATACCTTTGGCCAATGGATTCAATGCGGACGGGTAGAGGTGGACACCCAGCCGGTTGTCGTGGTATTGCCGATGTGTACGCCATGGAGGGGTCCTCACAGTGCGTGTTTAGAGACATGGGGTAAGGCGGAGAGTTGGTGGGTACGAGGTAACACAGCTTACTCAGGTTCAAGTCCCACAACGGTGGCGGAACTCTACTCTTTCTATAAATCACTATAATGGCAATACACCGAGTTACAGAGATAGGTTCCCTGTGCGAGGTGTTGCGTGTTGTACGCTACAATCTGATGTCTGGTGCCCTAAAGGCTTCCTACATGACAGCTTATAAAGGCGCCAGGACCTAGGGTTTATAGGGAAAGGTCCTTGCTGGACAAGGTAAAGAGTCCTAGACTAATACAAACTAGTCTTCCGTGTCTTGTACTCCAAGGCTCCGAGTATGCCGCCGACTCCCGCGTAGCCTTCCTCTATCCGGTATGGGCCTCCCTTCAGGATCCGTCTAACTGGGCCGCCCAGCAGGCCATAGGCCTTGCTACCAACTATGGTCCATCCGGGTTAGGAGGATTGGTGACATGCTATGAGGATACCCATATAGCATATCCCCAATAGTAGCCCCCGGAGGACTATGAAATCTTGCGTCGTCTTGCTCGTTGATCTCTGAGTATCCTGTCTAAGTGATGTTGGCAATCCGTCAAGCAATATCTCAAAGGTCTCCCAAAGAACCCTGCAATCCTCTTCGGCTTCGCAATGTAGTCGGAGATACCTTGAGTCTTCATTTCCCGAGTCGGATGATCTCCGTCTTCGATGGAATCTTTCGGACGTGACCCTTCACTGCAACTGTCAAGAGGATGACGTAGGGTACAGCCTACGCTACCTCGAAACTCATAGAAAACCGAGAATTAATCATCAGCTATTTTTACGCGCGCGAAATCTGAAACGGTGGAGCGGCAAAAGACGGAGGACGTTGCGAAATTACCGCACATGTTCACTTCCACGTCGGCAACATTCCAACCATCAGATCCTTTTGCACGAATCTTGATGCGAAGCTTATATATTTCCTCCGCGGTCAATTTATTTCTTTTTGCACGCATTCGTCTCCTAGTCTTCGTCTTCCTCCAGCCGCGCGACCATTCGAGCTCTCCTGGTAAAACCCTAACGAGAGCCTTTTCTTTCTCCACCTTCTCCTCATCACAATGGCCTCCAGCAGCTCTGCTCCTTCCACGGCGGTGATCCCTGAGGCTACGACGGAGCCATCCCAGGGGGTGAGCGTTCCGCTGGAGGGGGTGGTCGTTCCCATCTCTGCCGTGATGGAATCCGCCGGCGATGACCAAGAACGAGCTGCGCCCGAAGCCACTGAAGAAGAAAGCGAGTCCCACAAGGGGGTGCGGAGAGGCTCTGATCTCTGCGCCGAAGATCTCCAAGAGCTAGTCAACGAAGGTTATCTTCTTGCGACGGAGAAGTTCGTCTGGCGGGCGGCGCTGGCCGGCGAGGTGGTCCCTTCTCCCCAACCCGAAGAGAAGGTGTACCACAAATCTCAGCTGGTACGTGGCGTAAGCCTGCCAGTCTCCGACTTCTTCTTGGACGTCCTCCGACACTTCTGGGTACTTCCCCACAACCTCTCTCCCAACAACATCCTAGTCCTTAGCAACTTCGTAGCTCTGTGCGAAGGATATCTAGGGATTAAGCCTAGATTAGATCTGTTTTTATACTTCTTTACCGTCAAGAGAGAGTCCGTAGAGTCCAAAGATGAATTGCGGACCTGTGGAAACATTAGCTTTAAGATCCGGCCTAGCCGGCGCTTCCCCGACATCGTGGGGGCATCAGTCTTGCAAGAAATGGTAGCGCACATATTTTTACGGTCCAGATGTCCCTCTGGCAGACTGTCTTGAGACCTACCCCAACTTCGTCGATGGAGCTGCCACCGAAGTGCCCGCATGGCGGACCCCAGCCTCTCTTCCTTCCGACAACAAAGCCAATCGTGCCGTAAGGCGGTTCGAATGGCTCGTAGACGGAGGTCTAACGGGCTTGGACCTTGCCATGTGCTGGCACATTAGGCGGATCCATCCTCTGCAGCACCGCGCCCAGCTGATGTGCAAATATAGCCAAGACAGGAGGGATCCCATGCGAATTTCGTGGGATAACTTCTCTATTGACTCCATCAAGCTCTGGCTAAAGGACATCGTCAAGGTGAAGGACAAGAAGCGTGTATTCAAGATCACCTTTCACATGTTCGATTGAGGTACATACCCCGAGGTAGCTTCTGTTTCCTTTCTTGCTCGTTATATACTCTAAGGTTTTTCTGTCTTGAAGTTGTCCATCTAACATTCCTCTGTATCCTAGCTGGCGACCTTGGCGGTGGATCAAATGGCCTCCTAGGTCTATGATCCAAAGCTGAAGGATATCCAGGTGGTGTCCGACGACGACGCCTCCAAGGATCAGCTAGCTCCGGCAGCGAGAAAGTAGAAGAGCTCCACCTCTGACGCTGCTGCCGAGGCCAAGAAGAAGATGAAAACGGAGAGTGCAGTCTCCAAACGTTCCACTGCCACCTTAGAGGCGGAGAAGAAGAAGAAGTCCACTGGCATTCCCCTTGCCAAGGCTCCTGCCGTGGAGTAAGTACTTTCATTCTTCGACTTGCATTTTTCAGCGCACACCTTTTTTCAACTCTTGTACTTATAGTTTATACGGTTCAGGAGGAAAACCGGTGTTAGTTTGAAGCGATCCTCCAAAGATGTTGGAGTAATCATTCGCGACATGCTGACCAAGGGGCCGGCCGCCAAGCCCTCTCCCGCCACCGCTCCCCCTACTCCTGCTGCCATACCATCTGCTGGTCCCACTGGGCCGTCATCCCCCGTCATCCCTGAGACCTTCGCCATGGAGACAGATATCAATCCAAACATTGATGTCTCAGGCTCTGTCGAGGCAGACGTTGCTCCCAGCGGCTAGGCGACGTAGGAGAGTACCTCCTCTAAAGTGGCTGAAGCTCCGGCTAAGGATGCCACTGGGAAGGGGAAGGAAGTGGAAGAGGTGGACGTGGAAGCTACGATCGAGACGGGAGCCTCGGAGCCATCAACTGCCTTGAAGGTGCAGGAGGCATCCATGGCTTCATCCATGCCTCCAGCTTCGACCTCTGCATTGGCTGCGAATCCTCCGACGTTGAGCTTGGATGATCTCATCAAGCAGGCCGATGCAATCTATAAGAATGCCCGGACCTTCCATGATTCCTACGCTCATCTAGCCACCAATCTCCGGATCATTGCCATCGTAAGTTTTTTGAACTTCACTTGCTTTACTTTGTGTAGTATATCCCACTGTAGCCCCCAGGCTCTTAGGCGGATGATCTAATAGTTATTGGCCTGAGTGCTCCAAAGAACTAAGCGTAGAATTTGTCCATGGAGCCCTCGGACATTTAGTTGAAACTGTAAAAGTTCCGACTAGATGCTCTAGAGAAACTAGTTTACTTAAAAATCATGTACTGTAGCCCCCGAGTATTTGGTTGAAACTTAATAGTTTCGACTACATGCTCTAGAGAAACTAAGCATGTTTTTATCTTGGTGCAGAATGAGAATAAACAGAGGATATCTGCCAATGAGATATTTGTTGCTCTTCGGAAGGAGATGGACCTTGAACAGGGTAAAACCAAATTCCTGAAGGAACATATTAAAAATAGCTAGAGTCCGTTTCCTACGACAGCTCCTTGCTTTCTCATTGAGTCATTTCTTTCGTCTTCTGATAGCACTTTCTGATTTCCGTCTTATAGAAGCAATTGCTAAGGCCAAGAGCATCGTCGAGCAATCCAAGCATATCCAGGAGCTCGATGATGAAAACAAGATTCTGAAGAATGACCTGGCCGAGGCTGTCAAGGGCCATGAGGCAACGACGAAGGCTATGCAAGAGTCTGCTGATGCCGAGATGCAGCGCCTGAAGGACGAGATTGCATAGCTCAAAGACCAGAACCAAGCTACCAAAGAGAAGAATGCTAGGGGTCTTGAGATATTCAAGTCAATCCAGAAGGAGCGTGATGACTTGGCGGAGACATGCAGGCAAGCGGAAACGAGCATCCTCGGTAATCTTTCTCCGTCTTGGTCTTTTTTCTGTAAGTTGGATAACCATTTTGTCTTGTGTATACTCATGGTCCTTGTATGCTTGTGCAAACCACAACTCCCATTGGCTTAGACAACTTGGGTGAGGGTGCTTCGAGTACCAAGGAACACATGATTCTTGCCAGCAACTTTGTCAGCACCGCCATCGCCCAAGCCAAGGACATAGCTCAACCTCTGGGCATCAATATCAAGGCGGCAGACTCACAGGCCAAGTTTTCGGAAATCCTGCATCGAGCCCCCGAGAAAATCAAGGACTAGAAAGCCTCTTGTATCTGGGTTGGTGCTAGGATGACCCTATCCTTGGTCAAGGCTCACTACGACAATGCCGACATCGACCTGGTGACCTCTGGTATGCCCAAGCTGGACGAGGAAGGACAAGAGATTGATAGCAATGCTATTTGGAACTCTCTCGTCGGCTTCGATACCAGGATTGCCAAGATGGTCAAGGATGATGTCTTCGTGCCTGCCGAGATCCTGGATGACGACATGGCTTCTTCTAAGTCTAGCCCTTCTCCTTTAGAGTTTGACGAGATCTCCTGGCCTGGCTCTCCTGATGATGCCACCACGAAGCCCCCTACAGCAGAGCCATAAAAAACAATGTCTGTATTAAATGTATCTCTGCAGAATGTATGCGGAAAAAACTTATGTTTGTCTAAGGCGGAACAAACTTGTACTAAAGTTTCCTGCAACTTATCTGTTTCCAGCATGTGTATATATTATTTAAGCAAGTGCTGGCTTATCCATTATCCTGGTTCGTATGCTTGACCTTTCGTGAGACGGAAGACTCACAACACATAACTATGTTCTTAAGCGACGATGCTTAATAGCACCGTCTAGAACCTAAGAACAAAATCGTCGGCTTTGAGTTCCGAAAAGTCACTACTCCGGAATCCGCATAAGAAGTTCAGAAAACGTGTAGACCAGAAAACTTAAGCTAACGCCCGTAGGCGGAATTTTCACAAGGGAAAATGCAACCTTGCGCATAAAGGGTTTATATGATCCAAAAATGAAAAACTAAAGGAGGTAAAAGACTCAGAGAATATAAGTGAACCAAAATCTTTGTTCCATTGATCATATAATAAACTTATTACATAATATATATGTGCTAAGTGTAAAAGGGACGTAGTTGTGCTATGTTCCATGGCTGATCTGTCTCTGGGTAATCATCATCAGAGTGACGTTGCTTGCGCTTGCGATTTCTTGGCCTATCTTTCAACTCGCGAATATCGACGAGGTAATAGGAACCATTTAGCAATGCTTTGCTTATGACGAACGGTCCTTCCCAAGGCGGGGATAGTTTGTGTGATTTCTCCTGCTTGAGTCTAAGCACCAGATCCCCTTCTTTAAAGGAGCTATGCTTTACACGGCGACTATGGTAGCCGCGTTGCTTTTGCTGTGGCTTGATTCCGTGCAGAATTTGTCCATTGGCCCTTTCAGATGGTAGTTTCTCCACAAGACAGATGGTAGTTTCTCCACCCAGGCTCCAACTGCTCTATGTAGCGGTACCACTAAGTGTGGCCTGATTCCGTGCATAATTAGTCCATTGGCCCTTTCAACTTGCCCATTTGACTGCGGATGTGCCACAGATGCTAGGTCAGGGCAGATGCCTTTCTCATGGCAGTACTCCTCAACTTCTCCAAGAGATAGATTGCTGCCATTGTCGGTGATGATGCTATGTGGGAGACCAAATCTCACCACTAGATCCCGGACAAACTTTAGGGTTGTTGCCCCATCAAGCTTTCTAATGGGTTTATCTTCAATCCATTTTGTGAATTTGTCCACTGCTACTAGCAAGTGATTGAATCCACAGGGTGTTGTCTGCAAAGGTCCCACCATGTCCAACCCCTAGACTGCAAACGGCCAAGTTATTAGTATTGTTCGCAATGCTTCAGCTGGAACACTTGGTTGTCTCGCATAAAACTGACACCCAAGGCAGGTTTGTACCAACTTTTCGGCGTCCGCCTTGGTAGTTATCCAGTAGAATCCTTGTAGAAAGGCCTTGGCCACCAACGATCGGGGAGCGGTGTGATGCACGCAATCTCCGAGATATATTTCCCTAAGGATTTCAATACCTTGCTGCTGGGAGACACATCGTAGGAAAACTCATGTGGTACTTCTCTTGTATAGTTGGTCGTCAATTATGACGTAGCCTTTTGCTCTACGTACTATTTTCCGGCTTTCGACTTTGTTGGTGGGCAAAGTTCCGTCTTGTATATAATCCATGAACGGCTTCATCCAAGTCGGAGAGGTCACTGTTACTACGTTAACAAATGAGTCCACTCTATCCGGGTTGTCGGGGTCCACTCCTTTCACGGATGGAGTCTGTAAATGCTCCAGGAAAACGCCTGGCGGAATTGGTCGGCGAGCCGATCCAAGCTTTGAAAGCAGATCCGTGGCCAAATTATCCTCCCTTTTGACATACTTAACTTCTTAGCCGTCGAAGCACTTGGCTATTTCTTCTACTTCGTCTCGATATGCCGCCATCATAGGGTTCCACGCGTTCCAGGTGCCAGCTACTTGCTAGGCAACCAAGTCGGAATCTCCACAGCAAACTATGCGCTTGATGCCAATATCCTTGGCTACACGAAGTCCGTGAATGAGGGCCTCATATTCCGCCATGTTATTTGTAGCGTTGAAGTGGATCTGCAGGACATACTGCAACTTCTCTCATGTTGGTGATTGCAATAATACACCAGCTCCTGAGCCATTGAGTGGCTTTGATCCGTCAAAGTGCATGACCCAATACTCTGGCTCTAGCACAGGAGTGTCTTCTGGCAGGTCTGTCCAATCTACAAGAAAATCCGCCAATGCTTGTGACTTGATAGCGTCGCGTCGCTTGTAGGTGATGTCGAAGGCGGCAAGTCCAATGCCCCACTTTGCCACTCTCCCTATAGCATCGCTATTGTTGATGATGTCGGACAGTGGAGCTTTGCTCACTACTGTGATGGGGTGCTCCTGGAAATAATTCCTTAGCTTACGCGGAGCAAGGAAAACTCCATAAGCTATATTCTAGTAGTGCGGGTAACGCTGATTGGATTCCGTCAAGACCTCGTTTACATAGTAAACGGGTCGCTGAACTCCGTAGTAGTGCACCTCGAAGACGCACTTCTTTGGGTTCAGCATCATGTTGTATTTCTGGAGATTGTCGAAGGTTTCCTGCAAGTCAACGATAAGATCATATGATTTCTTTGACATTACCGCGATGTCGTCCACGTAAGCGTGTACGTTGCGACCTATTTGGTCGTGCAGGAAAGGTTGCATCGTCCGGTGGTACGTAGCACCAGCGTTTTTTAACCCAAAGGGCATCGTGACGTAGCACGACGTGTCATAGGGTGTGGTGAACGAAGTGGCTAATTGCTCCGACTTTTGCATCCAGATCTGGTGGTATCCTGAATAGGCATCGAGAAAACACAGAAGTTCCAAGCCAGCCGTCGAATCAATGACTTGGTCAATACGAGGCAAAGCAAACAGATCCTTCGGGCACGCTTTGTTCAAGCCGGTGTAATCAACGCACATTCTTAATTCATTGGTTCCCTTTTTGGGGACAAGTACAGGATTTGCCACCCATCGGATGTGAATAACTGCTCGGATAAATCTAGACTTAGGTAACCTAGCTATATCTTTGCCTATATCCCTTCGTCTTTCATCACCAAAGTGTCTTAGAGGTTGTTTCACCGGTTTGGCATTAGGATCAATATTCAAGCTATGCTCGGCAAGTTCTGTAGGTACACCTTTCATGTCGGCAGGTTGCTAGGCAAAGATGTCCTTATTCTCACGGAGGAACTCAACGAGCGTGCTTTCCTATTTGGGATCCAGGTTCGTGCCAATGGCGGTGGTCTTGGAGGAATCACCTTCGACAAGCTCCACCTGCTTGGTCTTGATGGCGGCCTCGAAGGCGGGTTCGGCAGCAGTGAGCTGCTTCTTTCAAGTCGGCATCTCCGAGGCATCGACATGGTTCTGGATCTCCTTGAATTCCTCACCGTAGAGGACCGGTTCTGCGAAGGAGGCTTCGCTAAGCTCGCACTCCCTTGCCTTGGTGAAGCTTCCGTCGATTGTGATGATGCCATTTGGTCTAGGAATCTTGAGTTTGTTGTAGACAAAGCATGGCCTCGTGAGGAAGGAGTGGAAGATGCCACGTCCAAAGATGACGTGGTACACGCTCTTGAAAGTCACCACTTCGAAGGTCATGTGTTCTTGGCGGTAATTGTTTACCTCACCAAAAGCGACCGGAAGGGTGATGCAACCTAGGGAATTTGTTTGTCAACCAAGGAAAACCCCATGGAACACGGTGTTCCTCTTCCTTAGCTGGGTCTCCGTCAAGTTCATCTTGTGCAGTGTATCCAGGTACATGATGTTGATGCTGCTTCCACTGTCCGCGAGGCACTTGGTGAACTCCGTGCCGTCAATCAAAGGGTTGATGACCATGGCATACAAGTTCTCTATTGGGATGAGTTCTGGGTGATCTTTCCTATCACAAGTAATTGGAACTTCCGACCACCTAACGTACTAGGGAACTGGAGGGACGGTAGCCTTCAGTATCCTCAGAGAGGTTTTCTGGGCCCGGACGATTGGAGTACCAAGGAAGGCATGGTAACATGGAGCCTTCTTTTCAAAGGGATTTTTACCTTATCCTCTCCCTTGTCGGAAGATTTTGGGTCCATGTCCCCGTCCATATCACTTGATTCCTTGGGATCTTCCTCCTTCTTCTTCCCTTTGCCCTTTCCGCAGGGTCTGTTCTTCCAACTTCGCTTGTAGCCGGACTCAGGGTCCTCTTTGAGATTATTGACAAACTTGCAATGGCGATTGGTGTGGGTGGATTTGCCATTGGCGTCGAGATGTACGAAGCACGACATATCGCGGTACTCTTTGTACGTCTGGGGAACGCAGGGCGCTGAGGGTGTATTGTCACTCCTTTGATGTTCACTGCTAGCCCCTCGACCACTTCCACGCTGTCCGCCATTGCCTCTACCAGTGAATGTTGCGGTGACCATGTCGGCTAACTTCCTCTCTTCGGGCGGATTTTTCCGCTTGTTATTGTTGTGTTTCCTGGCCTAGGTAGGGATTGCTATCGCCGGCAACGATCCACGTGCGTCTTCGTCAGCAGCGGCAAATTCGCTAGCCATTTTGATCATTGTGTTGAGGTCAAGGTCATTGTTGTCCTGCATGCGTTTCAACGTATGCCGGAGCAAAGTGCCCTTTTCCAAACCGTCAATGAAGGTGGCCATAGCGGTCTGTTCGTGCACCCCTGCGCAAGATTTTTTCATATCCAGCCAGCGAGAGAGGTAGGAACGGGAGGTTTCATCCTTCTCTTGGACACACCATTGTAGGTCTCCAATAGTACAGGGACGTTTATACATACCCTCGAAGTTCTTGGTGAACGCTTCATGCATGTCCAAGCAATTGCATATTGATTTCTCCGGCAAGTCGTCGATCCATTGTCGGGCGGTGCCGATCAACATAAGTGGGAGGTACTTGACGGTGACATTGGGGTTTCCCCCTGCGATGTGGATCGCTTTGCTGTAGTCCTGCAACCATGTTGCCGACCTGGCTGTGCCGTTGTATGGCTTGATGGTCTTGTCTATCCGGAGGCCCTTGGGGTAGGTTGTGGCCCGTATAACTGGTCTAAAAGAACATGGCTCAAGGTATGGGAGCTCCCGACCTTCTTGGATCTTGTCCAGTTGCGATCGCGCGTCATATGGCTCTGGCTGCTTCCCTTTGTCGTCATGGGGAGGGGAGTTGTGGCGTGATCTATGAGATCCATCGTGTCCTCCGCCATGATGGCTACTAGGTGGCGATGGCGGCGGTGGGTTCGCTCTCTTGTTGTGGCCCTCTTGCGATTCCTCACGCCTGTCGCGGTTGCTTGTCGGATGCAGCGGTTCCTTGTGGGACCTGCTTCTGTGTCCGTCATGGCCGTTGTGCTCTCCGGCATGCCGAGGATGTTCGCCTTGATCGCGTATAACAATGCTAGGGTGGGACCGCCTTGGGGTGGCATGCTTGTGCGGTGGCGCGGCTCTGGTTCCTCGTGACGCCGAGATGGTGGTGGAGGTGGCGAGCGATGGGGACGAGCCTTTTCTCTGTGGTCGGAGGATATGGGGATAGTGTCAGTCCTATTGTGTGCCTCCCTCCGTCTTTGCTTTGTGGAGCCTGTATGCGATCCCTTGTCACGGGGAGAATTTTGGCCTTCTGCGGCTGTTTAGGGTTGACTAACAAAGCTCTGGGTTGGACTCAAGCCTCTGCGAGGCGGCCTTTTCCTGTTGCTTGCATG
The DNA here is from genome assembly GCA_910589775.1 of Avena eriantha. Taxonomy (NCBI): domain Eukaryota; kingdom Viridiplantae; phylum Streptophyta; class Magnoliopsida; order Poales; family Poaceae; genus Avena; species Avena eriantha. The sequence continues at coordinate 205,948,335 of OU342740.1, forward strand.
CTTTAGCGACGAGGTCGTACACCTGAGCAACTGCTTCTGGCGACATGTCCTGCTCCAGGAGGGTCTTGGCGATGGCAATGTAGAGAGCAGGGGTTGGCATGACCTGCCTCCCCTCTGAATCTATGTAAGGGGTGGCTTTTGTCGTCTTTGACCCATCAAATCCCAAGCCTCGCCGAACGTCGGGATCTTGGACGACGTGAGCTGGTACCTTTTTTCTTTATGCTTTAACAACAATTGCTTGTATTCGGCCTCCATAGCTCTTGTCGCCTTGATGGATTGCTGCGCCTTAGCCATGTCTTCATCCAGCTTAGCGCCTTGCTCCGCGATGCACTTGGCCTCCGCCAAGATTTCCGCACGCTTCTCATCAAGCTCTGTAACGCTCCGGATATGGCCGACTGTGATTGGCTCAACGAGGAGTGCGCCGTAGATTGCTTTGTCGGTGGGACTGGCTAGTGGGTTGCCAACTGCAGACGTTGACGGTGGCATTGGCGACTGATTTGATTGTCGGGCCATATTAGGGGCTATGGTAAGTTCCTGTGCCGGTGGCTGGCGGGTAGTCAGAGGCGATAGAGCTTTGGCCGGAGCCGGAGGCTCAGCGACTTTCTTAACTGTTGCTGCTCTAGTGACTGCTGGCATGGGCGCGCTCCTCCATGCTTACCCAGTTTGTCGACGCCATCACCCTCTATGGTTTCCCTCACCCTCATCCATCTGGCGAGGTATTCGCGGGGAGGTTCTCCATCTCTTTGAACGCATTTGGCTAGATCGAAGATGGTGATGACGCTGACAAACTGTGACCTGCGCATCTCTAACGCTCGGGGAAGCCAAGCGGATTTGCGGGGTCCTTCCACCTTTATATCCTGCACAGGGGCGGTTTGGGTGGGCCTTGAATTTTCCTGATCCGAGCCACCATACTCCAAAGAGAGGCATGGCCCAGATCCTTCCGCGAATGTGTCATGCTCATAGGCAGTCCGTGCGGGGCTTGACGAGTTTCCGACTTCCTGGGAGCTAGGACCTGAGTCAGTTTCACCGATGAAGATGTGGATGTCTCCGAAGGGGATGACGGAGCAGCGCGTGGGGTTTGTCTTCATCGGCACCCAAAACTCATCTGGAGGGACGATCGGGATGTTGCCGGAGAAGAGAACACGACCGATGGATATGGTATCGCCGATTCCCGTGAAGAGATTGGACCTCGCCAGGTGTAGAGCTCGAAGCGCCTCTTGCCCCACAGTGGGCGCCAACTGTCGTGGTATTGCCAACGAGTACACCGTGAAGGGGTCCTCACAATGCGTGTTTAGAGATGTGGGGTAAGGTTGAGAGTTGGCGGGTACGAGGTAACACAGCTTACCCAGGTTCAAGTCTCACAACGGTGGCGGAACTCTACTCCTGCTATAAATCACTATAATAGCAATACGCCGAGTTACAGATATAGGTTCGCTGTGTGAGGTGTTGCGTGTTGTACGCTGCAATCTGATGTCTAGTGCCCTAAAGGCTTCCCACAGGCTGGCTTATAAAGGCGCCAAGACCTAGGGTTTACAGGGAAAGGTCCTTGCCGGACAAGGTAAAGAGTCCTAGAGTAATACAAACTAGTCTTCCATGTCTTGTACTCCAAGGCTCCGAGTATGTCGGTGACTCCTGCGTAGCCTTACTCTATCCGGCATGGGCCTCCCTTCAGGATCCGTCTAACTGGGCCGCCCAGCAGGCCATAGGCCTTGCTACCAACAATGGGCCACCCTGGTTAGACGGATTGGTGACATGCTAGGAGGATATCCATATAGCATATCCCCAACACCGGCTATCCTGGCCCCCGTCTAGACGGGCCAGCCGAGGAGTCTTGATGCAGAAGGGGTGAAGTGTATCACCCGGCTGAGGTTCTTCGTCTTGTGGCCGTCCGGCCAGCTTTCCCTGGAGCCGGCTAGGTAACGTTGTCTTGGCCTTGCGAAAAAGCTCCTATGTGCTCATTGCTTGCTCTTGAAATGATTTTTGGTGAAGACAGTATCGTGAATTTGTCTTTTAGTACGGGTCCGGTGGCCCACCCATAGGGTGTGAGCGGCGATTGCATCTCCCAACTGTCGCGCTCGGCTAGGGAGGCGAATCGGCCAGTTGATGATGTCAATGATGTCATTAGGCGTGTCTGCCTCCTCTATCGCATGTCGCGTGAGTTTGACTTCTTGGCCTACCGCTGCAGTTTTGGTGACCGTGCCCACGCCTTTATCATAGAGGTTTCTAGGAGATCATGCGCGCGCTTGGCCTTCGTGTTAACGCCCATGGGATCCTTTGTGGGATTTCCTTCGGTGCAAACGATCTGGCACTGATGCGTCGTGGGGGTAGTGGAGTAGTTCTTCTGCCACGTGGCGTAGGGGAGTGCAGGAGGCGCGGTTTTCTTGCCTTGATAAATAAGGGCGCCGGGGGAGGGCTTCTCCACTACTTCGCCTTCTTCCTGCGCCCATTGCCCTTTGCGCTTCTACCTCCTCGCTGCCACCTTGCGCCACCACTCCTCTTGAACGCTGGCGCCGCCGTTCCTTCATTGCGACGACGGGACCCCGCTTCTCCAACATGGCCACCGCGCTTGCCGAGATGCTTCCTAATCAGGCGGGGGCCTAGTGCAGGTCGTATGTCACCGACGACCTGGTGCAGAAGTACCAGTGGGGGAAGCTCATCCCGTCGGAGCGCTTGGTGAAGCACCGCCTAGCGTCGGAGGAAGAGCAGGTCCCCAACCGTCGACCTGGGGAGGCCGTCATCTTCCTCGCCCACTTCGCCCGTGGGCTTGGCCTGCCTCTGAGAAGGTTCATCTTGGAGTGGATGGTCTCCTTCGACCTCCAGCTCCACCACCTCAGTGCCAACGCCGTCGCGCAGCTGTCGCATCACACGACCTGCTGCGAGGCCTACATGGGGGTTCACCCGGACGTGGTGAACTTCTTGAAGTTCTTCTACTTCAAGGTCCAGGTGGTGGGGAAGGGCATCCCCCTCACGGATACTGGCTTCTACGCCGTCTACCCCCGGGCGACGTCGCCGATGCCACGGCTAGACATCCCCGACACCATCAAGATGTGGCAGCTCTCGTACTTCTACGTGCACAACAACACCGGCATCGACTGGATCTAGGCGCCGGTGTTCGCCAATATCCCCTCTAGCCAGAGGGCTTGGACCATCCATAACTAGGGCCCCCAGGCGGACATGGAGCGGATGGCCGCCCGGGAGACGGTGCTGGTGGAGAAGGAGCGACTCATCGCCCGGGACATCCTGTTGTCCTGGATGATGAGTCGTGTGCTTCCGCTACAGCAGTGGTCACACAAGATCTGCCACTTGTCCGGGTCACTAGATCCCAGCCGGGTATCCCAGCTGGAGGTGCCGTTCGTGGCCCTTTAGGAATGGCTCGCCACCATCTCAAAGGAGGCACTGGCAGAAAACAGGGTCTTTGCCGGCCGTATCACCGCGGCCCGCTGCTCCCGAAGGTCAGGCTCTCTTCCTTTTCTCTGGATTGACCTTCCCCGAAGAATTCCTGTCCTTGTCTCTTATGTTCCTTGTTGAGTAGCTTTTTAGGTGCAGCTAGCAGAAGACGGCATGTGGGAGCACGATCTTCTCGAGTTAACCACCGACCGCAAGACGCCGAGGTACCCACCGACGGAACCGGAGCAGTACCCTACCCGGGCATATGAGGGTTGCGAGTTTCCACCAGGTGAGCTGCTTTTCTTGCCCGAATTTTTCTTGTTCTTCTTTTGTCATGCGCCTGACGTTGTTCCCGTGTCTTGGCGTAGCCGCCCATGGCGAGGACGTGGATCTGGCTAAGGTCGCTGCATCGAAGGCTCACGGGAAGCAGGCTGCCTCGACCAGCGCCGCTCCGGCCAGGGGAGAGGCGAAGGTGAGGCAAGAATTATGATGGCTCCACCTTAGCATCCCTATGCTAGCCTCCACCGCCGGTGATCTCCCTCTCCGGCGTCCATCTCCTCCTTCTGTTCCAATCGTAGTGTTCCCCTCCTCCTCACCTTCCTACCTACCTCTTGTTGGTGGTTTTCCATGGAGGACTTAGCCAGCTCTTGGAAGGTTTCTTTCACAGGTGCCTCAGAGGAGGGCAAGTTTCTTGAGGGCACACTAGTTTTTTGGACCTCTAGGAATTGGTTGGTGCTGAATAATGCTAAAGCATTTGCCTTGGAAGGTAGATCGTTTCAGAAGGGAGCAAGTTTCAACATTGGCACTCTGGTACGTTTTCCTTTTCACTTGGCTATGATCAATGAGTTATTAGTTGGTGTTCATGAGTCTGGCCCTAGATCTCCTCGATCTTCCTCTGGATTGGTTCGTGAATCTATTAGTTGTTATTCCAATATCATGACAGATGCATTCCTTATTATTCGTCCACAAGCTAGAAGGATTGTTCTTCTTGATCACAAGGAAATAGTTCTTGATTGAAGGTTCCTATTGAAAGATGAAAATATTGGTAGAGGAATTGTCATTGCTATGCCTTTTCATGAAGTTATAGTTGGTGATCAAGTTATTTTGGATTCTCTAGTATCTGTTGACAAGGAAATTCCAAAAAGTTCAAATGCTTGTGGTTCTGCGCCTGCACCTGCTCTTGACTTTTCGGTTGGTCTGATCTTTGAAGCTATCATCTCTAAGAAGTTTGGTCATTCTATCAATTTCATTGGGGGTTTCAGGAGAAGAGATTTCATGCTGGTTACTTCTTTTGGAAGATCTAAATTTAATCTGGATATTCATTCAGTTAGACTGACCATTCAGGCTATTTTTCGAGGAAAAGCATCTTCCTATCGTGTCAAGCATTTACATGATAGAAAATTTCAATTCTCGATTGCTTCTAGAGCAGTGGGTTTTGAAATTTACAATATGGAGAAATTCTCGATGGACATGTTTGAATGTTTTTGCAATCTCTGGGGAAATGGTGGTCCGAATTGGAGAGCTGAGGAGAAAAAATATTATCAAGAGCTCGTATCTGAATGGATAGTGGTTTCAAAAAGGAAAGGAAAAAATATGTTTTTAATCGTCTTTCTGGGTAAAGCGCTGAATCAGGTGATATTAACCTCCTTTCCTACCCCAATAATATTCCTGTTGGAAAAAATAACTGGCCTTTAACACAGGGAGTCAATCAAACGATTTTCTCTAATGACAAATTAAATAGGAATTCATCTGTCTGCGAGGCAATTTGGCAGACAGTTAATGGGCCCAACCAGGTCAACTTGTGCGCTAATTCAGCAAATGCCGTTCAGCAGTGTAAGTTGCCTATTCGGGAATACTCGTCCTTCCCTAAACGGGCCTGGCGCAACAATACTTATCTCAATTGGTTCAAGGCCCAAGTACCCCGGTAGTTTTCCAATTTTAGTGACTTTGGAAAATTTACTAATGGCAAGAAAAATCAGGACCCTTTCTTCTCGCCTTCCTCGCCTGGTACAAACCCCATTTCCGCTTATTGCTTTCCACTAAGTTCTTCTTTGCCGGCTGCCTTGTCGGAGACAATGGCGAATATCCCCATTGATCCAAGACCGTTCGTGCTCGAGATTCTCCAAGTTCCTGGAAGAGTGGGGGTCAAGAGGGTGGTCGTTGCTCATACGACTTGACTCCATGAGCAGTACGCCATCGCCACCATTACTCCGGTTCCTCCAGGTCAGATTCCGTTTGAGAACATTGAAGAAGTTCTCCATGATTTTCTGGCCAATGAGATGCATGATTTTCTGGCCAATGGTATGCATATGTTAAAATGCACTTACTAGTGACAGAGATATGCTGATTAGGGAAAGCCCCATTCCATTTGAGGAGGTGCACATTTATTTTACTAAGCACAATGAAGATATCAATTGGAGAAGGGCTCAGTTTAATAGGGAGGTTTGGGTCCTGCTTGTTGGCCCCCCTCTCGATCACTAGTATATTCCCAACCACAAGGGCAGAATCATGGCTAAAGTTAGGGTCACTGATCTTGAGGACATTCCATAGAGTGTCAGGTTCACTGAAGGGGACTCTCCTGAATCTCAGTCTTGGACATTCTCTGTTGAATATGCTGGGTGGTGGTCTACCAGATATGGATCCACTACCTGATGAGGGGGTAGTCCCTCACCCAATTCCTAATTTGAACACTGCTGCTAACCTCTTTGTACCACCTCCTGCCAAGTTTCATGATGCTGACCTCAACAACAATGATGATGAGGGGTGAGGTCACTGGGCTATGGGAAATAATCAATGATCAGCAAGATCATCCAAATGCTTCTTTTAACCAACTGATAGATGCCATTAGGGAGGATGTGTTACCTGATGATCCTCAACATCCCCCCCTCAATATAACTGTGTTGTTACAGTTTCTTCTTCTATTCATGGTCACAATGGTTCTGACAATAGTAGGGGACAGATCCAAAACAACATTTTAATTCTTAATGAGGATGAGGTAATTCAAGATAATCAGAATGCCACACTTGGAGATGGTTTGGAGCACTTAATGAATGCCTACAATCCAGAATCATAGGAAACAAATAGTGTGGATAACTCAGGAGATTTCTTGGAGGATTCTGAGATGCTCTCACCTCACTTGGCACACTTTCAGGTTGGGCTTGTGCATACTCACTTTGCACAGATTCCTGGTCTTCATGCTGCTAAACAATCATTCTCAAAACAAGGATTGGACCTCTGGGATATGTTCTTTGCCCCTCATTGCAAAGTCAGTGGAAGAGTCAAAAGTTTTGATATTCCTGTAAGTTGGTTCAGTTACATCACTCTAATGCTTTTGACACCTGATAAATTTGATTAGGAAAATCATTTCCTACAATCTTCCTTGTTGGATATCTTAAAGGAATCCAACTTAAATGAGCAAACAACCCCTTTCTCTGTTTCTGATGCTTGTGTAACTCAGATAGCACCTACTTGTATTCTCCAGGGGGAAAAAGATAAGTTGGCTGAGATTAGAGAACACCCACTTCACCTATTACCCTATAAGAAAGAGGAGAGGAAACTCCACTCTTGTTGAAAATGATGCGAGAAGAAGTCCCATAATCATTGAGTTAAATGATGGTTTAAAGAGTCATGCTAATTGCACTAGTAAAGACTGTCTTACATGCAATGCTGCCCCACCTGACATTAGTACAAAAATCGTTGAAAAGCTTGCTACTTCCTTTTGCAAGGCTGCTGACGAAGGAATTGAAAAGAGGCTTCTGAAAAAGAGCAAGATTGTTGAAAAAGGGAAGATGGCACCAGGTCCAAGAACCTCTTCATTTTCTTCTGGTAGAGGAAGAGGACCGGCTGCAAATTCTGACAAGGTCATGGACAAGAGGAATGCTCCTACTGGGGATGGTACTTCAGTAGCACAAGAAATCACCCAAGAAATAATTATAATGCATTGCATCATTACTTATCTGATGGGTGGATGGAATATTTTAAGTTGTCCTGGGTATTGTAATAAACCTATATACTTCTATCTTTTATTGACCTTTTTTCCTTTTGTGGATGATGAGATGGTACTCCTGATATGTTGAAAAAAGTTATTTCTGCTATGATATTTGCTCTGTCTGGGAGTATACCTTGCTACCCAACATAGTCTCACAACTCAAACATATTTATGGATAATACAAGAAGTTGGAAAATTATCAACTGGAATATAAGAGGGATAAACTCTGAAAAAAAGTGGGTGGCCTTATTTAATAAAATTGATGAATCAGGCTGTGATATCATTTGCCTGCAAGAAACAAAAAGAGAGAACTTTGAACTGGATTACCTAAAGAAATTTTGTCCCAAGAAATTCAATAAGTTTGTGTTTTTACCTTCAGTTGGTGCTTCTGGAGGAATTATTACCATTTGGAATGGGGCTCTATTTACTGGTGAATTGGATTTTAAAAATGAGTTCTCTATCTCCATCAAATTCCACTCCAATTTATCCAATGAGAACTGGTACCTTACTAATATCTATGGACCCTTTGATCCACATAGATAAGCTTCTTTCATTCAGTGGTTACATAATATTGATATTACTGATGGTGTGGACTGGCTTATGGTGGGTGATTTTAATCTAATAAGGCAACCTTCTGACAGAAATAAAAGTGGAGGAGATATCAATGATATGCTACTGTTTAATGAATCTATCAGTAATCTTGGTTTGATTGAGTTGCCTCTGAAAGGGAAAAAGTTTACATGGAGTAATATGCAGAAGGACCCACTTCTAGAAAGACTGGACTGGTTCTTCACCTCAAATTCATGGACTTATTCTTACCTATCAACCTTTGTCTACCCTCTTGTGAGACCTACTTTTGATCATACTCCATGTATTATTAACATTGGTACCAAAATCCCTAGGGCAAGTGTTTTTAGATTTGAAAACTACTTGTTGCAACACAATTATTTTATTTGCATAGTTCATTGCTTGGAACATCCCAGTTGCATATCATGACAGTGCAAAAAATACCAATGCTAATCGAAAGAATGTTAGAAGAGGCCTAAAACTTTGGGAAAAGAACCTCCCTTGTCTCAAACAACAGATTAACAAGGTTAATCTGGCCATTGAACTACTGGATAATATTGAAGAATTTAGATGCCTAAATATTTCTGAATGGAACTTGACAGATATCCTGAAGTCTCATGTCATTACTTTGCTACAAAATCAAAAATCATATTAGAAGCAAAGGGGTAAGATTAAATGGGTCAAGCTTGGAGATGGAAACACAAGATTCTTTCACACAAAGGTAACTATCTATTATAGACATAATTACATCTCAACTCTCAAGAATGCTAATCAAGCTGAAATCTATGATCATGAGGGTAAAGCTGCATTATTGTGGACTGCTTTCAAAAATAGAATGGGCACTTCTGATAATACTACTATGCACTTCAATCTGGCTGATTTTTTGGTGATGGGATGAGCACAAACTTGAGAGAAAATTCTGAAGCTCCTTTTCTAGATAAAGAAATTGATTATGTAGTGAAGGAGCTTCCCAATGACAAGTCTCCTGGACCAGATGGCTATAACACCGAATTCATTAAATGTTGCTGTCTTATAATTGGTAATGAAATAAAAAGATGATTCATGACTTCTATGATCATAAATCTCTCTTGAGAGCATCAACTCTCAACAGACTTCAGACTAAATTAATGAAATAGAAAGATGATTCATGACTGCCTTGAAACACCATCAGACTTCAGACCCATATCACTTCTCAACAGTGTGCTGAAGATCATCACTAAATTACTTGCAAACAAGTTGCCGAAGATTATTTTAAAGCTAGTACATAAAAATTAATATGGATTTCTCCAACAAAGATCCATTCAAGACTGCCTTGGCTGGGGGTTTGAATACCTATTCCAATTCCATCAATCAAAAGAAGAGATTCTTGTTCTAAAGCTAGATTTTGAGAAGGCTTTTGACATGATTGAACATAAAGCATTATTTGAGATTCTCAAGGCTAGAGGATTTGGTGAAAGATGGATAAAATGGATTCAGCTGCTATTTAGCTCTGTCACTTCATCTGTTTTACTTAATGGTGTTCCTGGGAAAAAATTGCTGCAAAAGAGGAGTTAGACAAGGAGACCCATTATCACCACTCCTGTTTGTCCTTGCTACTGATTTGCTCCATTCCATATTGAATAAGGAAATGGCTCAGAATTTGATCTCAGTTCCTCTCAACTGCCCTGCATGTCCTGATTATACTTTAATTCAGTATGCTGATGATACCCTCCTGATCATGAAGGTTGATGCTCAAGAATTGCTTTTCTTAAAATCTATTCTAAACACCTTCACTGACTCAACTGGACTGAAGGTCAATTATCAGAAATCAAGTTTGATTCCCATTAACTTGGATAGTGAAAGAGTGGATCATTTTGCAAAAACCCTGAACTGTCTAAAAGGATCCTTTCCTTTTACATACCTTGGTATACCTTTAGGTCTTACCAAGCCTTCCTTAGAATATTTCATACCAATGGTTCAGAGAGTTGAAAAGAGACTTTGTGGAATAGCCAATTTCCTCAATTATGGTGGTAAACTTGAAATGGTTAAATCAATTTTATCCTCATTGCCAATGTTCTACATGAGTTTCCTAGAGATACCACCTACTATCAAGAATCAATTGATCAACTATTGCAGACACTGCTTATGGAGAAAGAAAGGTTCAGAAAGTGTTGATGTTCAAGCTAATGGTTCTGCTCTTGTAGCTTGGGGCAAAATCTGTAAGCCAAAGAATCAAGGAGGATTAGGTGTCCTAAATATAACTATACAAAACAATGCCTTGCTTCTAATTTTTTTGGATAAGTTTTATAATGACCATGAAATTCCTTGGGTCAAACTAGTGAAAATTTCTTATTATGCTGATGGTTCTATTCCTGGTCATCATTTAGAAGGATCATTCTGGTGGAGATCTCATCTTACACTAATAGATACATACACGACCATGGCTAGAGGAAACTTGGGTAATGGTAAAACCATTTTATTCTGGAAAGATCATTGGGAGGACCAATGTCTTCATCACAAATTCCCACACTTACTATCCAAAAATACAAACTTCACTCTAAAAGAAGTGGTACAAATTGAGTTCCTGGAATATCTATTCCACTTACCTTTATCTCGGCAAGTTTTTAATGAGTTTGAGCAGATGGAAATGATTTATCAGCAAGCTTCTGTAAAGATTCAAGAAGACATGAAGGATATTTGGTCTTACATTTGGGGAAATAACAAATTCACTTCTCAAAAAGCTTATAAAGTCATGGTCGGGTATCAACCTACACCCCCACACTTCTCAAAAATCTTATAAAGTCAACATAAGCACAAGTACTTTTTTTGGTTATTACTTCAAGACCGACTGAATACAAGGAATCTCCTTACAAGAAAAAATATGCAGCTCCAGTCATATTCATGTGCTGTTATGGAATGCTCACAAGAAGATACTTTATCCCATCTGTTTTGGACATGCCCTTTTGCTGAAAATTGTTGGGACTTCATTTGCCCACAAAGACACAAGGGGTTATCAGTATTTGAAGCCATTGAAGGTATTAAGGAGAAATTACAATTACGCTTTGCTATTTGAAGCCATTTTAGTGGCATGGGGAATTTGGATTATCAGGAACAATAGGATTTTCAATAATCAAAGGCCAAATTTCAATAGTTGGAAGGAATTTTATAAAGAAGAATTAAGGTGGATCAGCTTTAGAATTAAAAGAATCCTTGCTGAAAACTTCAAATCTTGGCTTCAATCTCAGACTTAGATGTTTTTTTAGAGAGATCTTTGTAAAACTCCTTGTATATACATCTTTATAAATATAAAAATTGTAGTGAGCCTTGGCTCACTGTTTACCCTAAAAAAAGAGGAGCCACCGCCCAAGGGCTACCACCGTCGTGCCGAGCGTTGCCAGGTATGCGCCCTTGTTGCCCTTGCTTGGAGTGTTAGTTTACCTTCGCCTTTACTTATTGTGCTCTGCTTGCCCTTCTCTCAGTGACGCGATGTCCCTGACTGGCTCCGCGACCATCGCCACCACGTCTGACCCTGCTCTGGCTAGAGCCAAGGGTCAGCTGCTGCCTCTGCTGCCAAGGCGGACGAGGCTGCTACCTCTGCTGCCAAGGTGGTCGAGGCTGATGCCTCTGCTACCAAGGCGGCTGAAGCTGCATCCGAGTCGAGGCTGCCGCTTCTGCTGCCAACGTGGCCAAGGTCACGGCGGATGCGGCACAGACGGTGGTGATGGTTGGATCTTTGGTCCTGCATCGGGCCTCTGCCGCCACCCATGCCGCCGATCTGCTCCTTGCTCCGGGCCGGGTCCAGGCGGGTTCTGCCACCTACCAGGTGGAGGAGCCTATGTAGGTGGAGAGGGAGGCCCCTGCACAACCGGCGGCCCGAGACAGAGGCAGGGAGGTGGCCTCTGGCTCAGGGGCTATGGATGTGTTGCGCGCTGCCTCAGGTGATGACGACAAGCTTCAAATCATCGGAACCCGGTCGGCTCTAGCTGCGCCTCCGCCAGACGCTGTCCTAGCGCAGCTCTCCGAGTTGGTGCCCATTGCGCTTGGCTAGGTTCGCCACCTAGTGGACGTGATGAAGCAAGGGCTAGGCTAGGCTAGGGCGCTCGGGGCATCCCTTGAGATAAGCAATCCCTCCGTCGCTATTTAGTTGCCCTTCTTGCTATTCTATTCTTAGTCCTTCTGCTCTCTTATGCAGAAAGCCTTTGCCGAAGCCACCAAGACCTCACAAGACCTAGGCGTAAGATTGCTTGCTCTGCTGTGTCTTCCCAGCTGCACGAGTTTTTGTGTTTCTTGTTGACCACTGGATACCCCTGCAGCTCTGTTAGCGGACAGGGACCGCGAGGTCGAGAGGCTGAAGGCAAAGGTCACCCGGCTAGAGGTTTCCAACGCGGCGCGCTAGGACCAGATCAGCCAGCTGCTGTCGCACCAACAACACATGGAGGTCAAGGAAGGCCAGGAAAAGAAGACCACCGAGATTCGGGCCAAGGCGTTGAAGAACCTTGAGCAGATTCAGGCCCACCAGGCGGAGGATCTGAAGACCGCCCAGGCCCAGGAGAAGGCGGCTCTACGGGAGCTGTGTCACATTGCTGAGATGGTCGTCAGTAAGTGATCCGCTTGGCGAGCTTGGTCTGTCTTCCGGTTTAGTCGAAAAGTTGACATTTTCCTTTTTCCTTGTGCAGCCAAGTATCCTGAGGCGACCGACCAAGCTCTAGCGCGTGACCCCGAGGCGGACATTGGCCGCGAACTGCACCCAGTCGAACTGGTGATGGTCATCGGTGCGGAGGCCAACCGGCTGCGCGGGGCTTCCCTTGAGGTCTTCGACTATGTCTGGCCTGAGGCGGACCGCCTAGGCATGATGGCTGCCTTGGCAAGGATGCTCTCTGGCACCCCGGAGCTCATGGACGTGGCGCGAGACTAGGATGCTTGTGGCGGTGCCAAGATGGTCTTGGCGCTTCTGAAGTCCTGGTACCCGGACATGGACCTGTGGAGTCTCTCCAGAGGGTTTCATCAAGGGACCAGCTACAACCAGCTTCGGGCCGAGGTTCCTGACATCCGCTCCTGCGGTCTCAAGATTGGGAGCTTCGTCCAGTTGGATCGAGACTTCGCCGACCCGTCTGAAGCTGATGGATACCACTTTAGCCTGATGCGTGGCAACGCCCTAGCTGCGCCAAGCTCCACCTCCGCCGACCATGCATCCAGCAGCCATGCTTGATACATTGCAAATGTATCTATAATTTTTGATGTTCCATGCTTGGTTTTATCCGTTTTCTTGTGTTTTGTCCACACTTTGGAGTACTTTTCATATGATTTCTTGGATTAACCTATTAACAAGAGCCACAGTGCCAACTGCCTGTTTTCTGCTATTTTTGGTTCCAGGAAGTCAGAAAATGAATATTCTCGGAATTGGACGGGACAAAAGCCAAAGTGCCTATTTTTCCAGAAGTCATCAGATGCCAGAATACGAGACGGAGAAGGGCTGGGGGCCGGCCACACCACCTGGCCACGCGGCCAGGCCTGGCCCACGCCAGGGGGTGGTCTAGCCGACCCCATCACCTCCTCGGCCTCTCCTTCCACCCATAAGATGCCCTCGGGACGAAAACCCTAAGTACCCGATCAAAAATCCACGAAAGAGTCTGTAGCCGCCATCATCTCCATCCCTAGATCGGGAGGGATCTGAAGCTCTTCCCGGCACCCTGCCGGAGAGGGGAATTCACCCTGGAGGCCTTCTTCATCACCATGCAAGCCTCCGGTGTGATGCGTGAGTAGTTCATCCTTGGACTACGGATCCATGTAGTAGCTAGATGGTTGGTTCTCCTCGTTTGTGCTTTCATGTTTAGATCTTATGAGCTCCGTTCATGATCAAGATCATCTATTTGTAATTCTGCATGTTGTGTTTGCGGGGATCCGATGGATATTGAGATGCTATTTCAGATTCATTATTGATTCTATCATGTCTTTGTTATTTGTGATCTTGCATGCTTTCCGTTGTTAGTAGCTATCTTGGCCAAGTAGATGCTAGCAACTCCAAGCGTTAGTATTTATGCTCGATAGTGGGTTCATGCCTCTGGTAATCTGGGGAAGTGACAGAAATCTCTAAGGTACTAGATGTGCTGTTGTTACTAGGGAGAAAACAACAATCCTTTTTTCATAGAACAATCGTATTGTTTACTTTACACGCAATTCGTAAAGCAATAATCTGTTGCTTGGAACTTAATACTGGAGGGGGTTCAGATGATAACCTGAAGGTGGATTATTAGTCATAGATGCAGTTTGATGGCGGTCTATGTATAATGTTGTAATGCCCAATCGAATCCCAAAGGAGTCAAGATGATTAGTATATGCATGTATTGCTTTCTTGATGTTTGTCAATTGTCCCGCTATAATTTGTTCACCCAGCATGTTATCTATCTTAAGGAGAGCCACCTCTAGTGAACTATGGATCCCAGTCCTTTTCTTTTACATACAATCTACAAACTGTTTATTGCTTTGTGTTTACTTTCTGCAAACTATTTCTTTCTTCCATTCAATACATTTAATCCTTTGTTTTCAGCAAAGCACGGTGAGATTGACAACCTCATCGCAAGTTGGGGACATAGTTCTGTGGTTGTGTTGTGCAGGTCTCCACGTTGCTACTAGCATAGGTAGTGCGCCCTGCCAAGGCTCAGCTAGCAACACATTTGGGGTGTTTCCTTGCTCCTACTGGTTCGATTAAACCTTGGTTTCATAACTGAGGAAAACTTACTGTTGTGCTCATCATACCTTCCTCTTGGGATTCCCAACGAGCTCTACATCAACACGAGCCATCAAGCACTTTTCTGGCACCGTTGCCAGGGAGTCAAGGACATCTTCACAAAGGGAGTCCCTCATAACCAATCTCTTTACTTTGTTATTTTTGTTTTTCTTAGTTTATTTTTGCTTTGTTTGCTTGTTTTGTTATCAAAAACACAAAAAATCTAGTTTTACTAGCTTGCTTTCTTATTTAAAAAAACAAAAAAATGACTACCCTTGAAAACACTAAGTTGTGTGACTTCACTAGCACCACCAATAATGATTTTATGAGCACACCTATTGCTCCACCTGTGCCTGAAGATACTTTCTTTGAGATAAAACCTGCTTTACTCAATCTTATTATGAAAGAACAATTTTCTAGTATTGGTAATGAACATGTTGTTGCCCATCTAAATAACTTTGTTGAACTTTGTGAGATGCAAAAGCATAGGGATGTAGATGGTGATATTATTAAGCTTAAATTGTTTCCTTTCTCTTTGAGAGGAAAAGCTAAAAAATGGTTGAATTCCCTAACTAGGAATAGTATTTATTCTTGGACTAGGTACAAAGATGCTTCCATTGGGAAATACTATCCTCCTGCTAAGATTATATCTATGAGAAGTGAAATAATGAAGTTTAAACAATCTGATAATGAACATGTTGCTCAAGCTTGGGAAAGCATGAAACCTTTGGTAAAGAATTGTCCCACTCATGGACTGACTGCTTGGATGATCATCCAAACTTTTTATGCAGGATTGAACTATTCTTCAAGGAACCTATTGGATTCTGCTGCTGGAGGTACCTTTATTACCATCACTTTGGGTGCTACAACAAAAAACTTCTGGATAATATGATGGTTAATTATTTTGAATGGCATACTGAAAGAGCACCACAAGGTAAGAAGGTAAATTCTGTTGAGGAGACCTCCTCCTTGAGTGATAAGATTGATATTATTATGTCTATGCTTGTGAATGGGAAAGACCATATTGATCCAAATAATGTTCCTTTAGCCTCTTTGGTTGCTCAAGGAGAGCAAGTTGATGTGAACTTCATAAGAAATAACAATTTTGGCAATAATGCTTATAGGAATAATTTTGGTAACAACAATTATAAGCCATATCCTCCCAATAATGGTAATGCTTATGGAAATTCTTACAACAATAATAGGATTGCTCCCTCTGAACTTGAAGTTATGCTTGAGGTTCAGGCTGGCTGGACATTCCAGGTGGGCCAAAAATCTTTCTTTGTCATCCAGGTGTTGACCTCTAGCTCTGGCACTTTGGCTCATGCAGAAATGAAACATAAGTAGCAGATGGTACGTTAGACATGTGTAACGATGAACATGATCTTTAACTTGTCTTTTGTTTTAAAAGTTTGCCGTTTCATGCAAGGCTAGTAGCCTAGTCCTTTTCTTAGATAACATTGGCCTTTGAAGCTGTGCCCTTGTCAGTGCTTGGCCGGAAGCAAGGGTTTGCTTAGGTGGCGTACTCGCGTAATACTTCGGATTTTGACTACCCACTTTGAGCGAGCAGGCACAGCCCTAACGTCCAGACTTCTTGTTTTCCTTAGGTTTTTTCCTCTACGAGCCTTTGAGTTTGTACGCTCTTGACGTGTATTTCAGCCGGCTTGCGGTATGCAGCCGAAATCGAAGAGGGATCTCTTGGAACTGCGTACAGTACTTCGCCCCTTTAGAGTTTGTAGTCGTCTGGGATATCGGGCGAGCCCCCGAAGGAAAGTGCTGGGTCCGAGGTTAAAAACAATGCATCCGGAAAGTTTGCGAGTGCAGCTCGAAATGCCTAATTATTACGGAGTCCCTGAGACTATGTCGAGGCCCCTCAACTTCTTCATTACATAAAAGTAAGATACATTTTCCCTTTACTCAGGTGTAGAATGGACGAAGCAGGTTCGCATTCCACGGGTATTCAGTTTCTTCGCCGGAGTGGTCCATCTTGTTCTTTGCTAGCTGGCGGGCGTCGATCGGGTAGTACGAATTCTTATGCAACGCCCGGCTGATGATGAATGGCCCCTCCCAAGGTGGAGCTAGCTTGTGCATCCCCTTGGTGTCTTGTACCAACCGTAAGACGAGGTCCCCCTCATGGATCCGTCTGGCGTGATAACGTTGCAGGCTCTGCTGGTAGATGGCGGACCTGGACAAGGCCATCTCTCAAGGCTCCTTAAGGAGATCAACGCTATCTTCTCGTGCTTCCTTGGCTTGCTGCTCTGTGTACAACAGTTTGCACGGCGCATTGAATTTGATGTCGGTTGGTAGGACTGCCTCTGCCCTGTAGACAAGGAAGAATGGCGTGAAGCCGGTGGAGCGGTTCGGAGTTGTGTATAGGCTCCATAGCACTGTCGACAGTTCCTCTATCCAGCACCCGGGTGTCCTCATCAGCGGCTCAATCAGTCTTAGCTTGATTCCGGCTAGGACTAGGCCATTTTCTCGCTCGCACTGTCCATTGGATTTGGGGTGCGCAACGGAGGCTAAGTCCAGACGGATGCCCTTGTCGCCGCA
This sequence comes from Avena eriantha, assembly GCA_910589775.1. NCBI lineage: Eukaryota > Viridiplantae > Streptophyta > Magnoliopsida > Poales > Poaceae > Avena > Avena eriantha. The sequence continues at coordinate 205,965,533 of OU342740.1, forward strand.
GAAACACGCGAAGGCCCCTTTGGAAAAGTTGGTGCCATTGTCTGTGATGATGCTATTGGAGTAGCCGAACCGCGTGATAATGTTGGTGAAGAACTTGACCACTGTCGGTCCGTCCAGTTTCTTGATTGGCTTTTCCTCGATCCACTTGGCGAACTTGTCCACGGCCACCAAAAAGTGCGTCATGTCGGATCGTGTTGTTTTGAACTGGCCCACCATATCTAGACCCCAGACGGCGAATGACCAGGTGATGGGGATTGTTTTGAGTGTTGATGACAGAGTGTGCTTTTTCTGGGTGAACCGCTAACATCTATTGCATGCCTTCACTAGCTGCTCGGTGTCCTCTAGCACTGTGGGCCAGTAGAATCTGTGTCAAAATGCCTTTGCCACTATTTCTCTCGATGATGCGTGGTGACCGCATTCGCCTTGGTGAATGTCCACCAGCAGCCAGGTTCCTTCCTCTTGGTTTACGCAGTGCTGGTATATTACTCCCACGCTGCGCTTGTAAAGCTCGTTGTTGATGATGGTGTATGCACTTGCCCTGCGCTTCACCTATCTTGCCGCTACTTCTTCATCCGGCAGCTCTCCTTTTACCAGAAAGTCCATGAACGGCTTGCCCCACGATGGTGTCTCTCGGATGGAGAGGACGGTTTGCATGATCACCTTGACTTCCTCGCTCCCGGCCTGCTCGGGCTCGTCAGGTGGCGTATCGGGTGGGAGACCGAAGCCGGCAGTCCCCAGGCCACTAGAGCCGACTGAGGGTGTCACGTCCTACGGCTTTGCATCCCTTGAGGTGGAGGCTGCAGTCCCCATGTGTGGGGTGGCAGTCCCGGGATGGAGGCGGCAGTCCCCGTGTGCGGCATGACAGTCCTCGGAGCGGAGGCGGCAGTCCCCGGGTGTGGTATGGCTGTCCCCGGGATGGAGCCGACAGTCCCCGGGTCTGCGTCCACCATGATGGAGTCGGATTCCGGTGATGGCATGATGGAGTGCTTGCGCAAGTGTTCGAGGGCGACTCTAGGCGGGATTGCCGCTCTTGTTGAGCCTACGCGGGCGAGCGCATCCGCGGCTTCATTGTTTGCTCGAGGCATGTGGTGGAACTCGCATCCTTTAAAACAGGCGCATAGCTGCTGTACAAAGAAGTGGTATAGTGCCATATTTGTGTCCTTGGCATCCCAGTCACCTGATACTTGCTGCACCACTAGGTCTGAGTCGCCGAAGCAGAGGATGCGCCTGCTGCCGATCTCTTTTGACATCTTGAGGACATGGACGAGTGCTTCATATTCGGCGACATTGTTGGATGCGCGAAAGTGGATCTATAGCATGTACTCCAACCGGTCTCCTTTCGGAGAGGTGATGACGACCCCGGCTCCGAGCCCACCATAGACCTTGGAGCCATTGAAGTGAAGCTTCTAGTGCGTGGAGTCGGGACATGGAGGCAGGTATGGCGTCTCTTCCCAATCGACGAGGAAGTCCACCAGGGCCTGAGACTTGATCGCCATTCTTGGCTCGTACCGGATGTAGTGTGCGGCGAGCTCTATTGCCCACTTCGCCACCCAGCATGTGGCATCCTTGTTGCTTATGATCTCTGCCAGGGGGGCAGCGCCACCACCCGGATGGAGTGCTCTTGGAAGTAATGCTTTAGCTTCTTGGCGGCCATGTACACGCCGTACACCAGCTTCTGGTTGTGAGGATAGTTCTGCTTTGATAGCGAGAGTACCTCACTCAAGTATTACACCGGGCATTGGACCGGCTGAGCCTTTCCTTCTTCTGGTCTCTCTACCACCAGTACGACACTGACGACCCGGTTGGTAGCTGCAATATACATCAGCATTGCCTCCTTTGTGGTTAGGGCCGCTAGTATCGGTGGAGAGGATAACATGCGCTTGAGGTCGCGGAAGGCCTCGTCCGCCCGCGCCGTCCAAACGAACTTGTCTGTTTTCTTCATGAGCTGGTACAGCAGAAGTGCCTTCTCGCCCAGCCAGCTGACGAACCGGCTGAGGGAGGCCAAGCATCTGGTGAACTTTTGCACGTCGTGCAGGTTCTGCAGCGGCTGCATGCGCTCAATTGCGCTGATTTTCTCCGGGTTTGCCTCGATCCCATGTTCTGAGACGAGGAAACCGAGGAGCTGGCCGGTTGGGATGCCGAACATGCACTTCTTCGGGTTCAGCTTCATCTAGAACCAGCAAAGGTTGGCGAATGTCTCCTTCAGGTCTTCTAAGAGTGTCTGTTTGTCCTTTGTTTTAACCACCACGTCATCGACATAGGCATGCACGTTTCTGCCAATTTGTGATTGTAGGCACTTTTGCATGCAGCGCTGATATGTGGCGCCTGCATTTTTGAGTCCAAATGGCATGGTGGTGTAGAAGTAGGCCCCGTATGGGGTAATGAATGCTGTCTTGATTTGATCAGCGCAGTTCAGCTGGATCTGGTGGTAGCCAGGGTACGCATCCAGAAATGACAACAGTTTGCAGCTGGTTGTGGATTCAATAACTTGGTATATCCTTGGCAGGGCGAACGGATCTTTGGGGCATGTTTTGTTGAGGCTGGTGTTGTCAACACACATGCGCCAAGTCTTGTTCTTTTTCAGCACAAGTAACGGGTTTGCCAGCCATTCCGGGTGGAAAACCTCCATGATGAATTCGGCTGCAAGCAGCCGGGTGATCTCTTCACCGATTGTTCTTTTTTCTTCCGTGAAGCGGCGTACTGACTACTTCACTGGCTTTTCATTCGGCCTTTCATGTAAAGAGTGCTGGGCAAGCTCCCTCAGAACACCAGGCATGTCCTTTAGGGACCATGTGAAGATATCCCGATTCTCACGGAGGAAGTCGACAAGCGCACTTTCCTATTTGCTGTCAAGGCCATCTCCGACCAGGACGAACTTGTCAGTCTGGGCCTCGTTCAGCAGGATCTTCTTAGTGCCCTTTGGCGACTTGAATTGCGCCTCTCCAGCTGTCTTTGGCTCGCCAGCCGCCATATCCGCCTGGAGGGCCGCTATGTTCCGCATGATGTTGCGTTTCTCCTCTACGATGATCATGGCCTCAACGATCTTGGAGCCATCCGTGGCGCATTCCACCGACCGTCTGTAGTCACCCGTGATGGTGATTACTTCCTTTGGCCTAGGGAGCTTCATCTTGAGGTACGCGTAGTGCGGCACCGCCATGAACTTGGTGAGCGTAGGCCATCCCAGGATAGCGTGACAAGCGCTGGAAAGGTTGACCAGCTTGAACTAGATAGGATCATAGTGGAAGTTATGCTCCATGCCGAAGATGACGTCCAGCCCGATCCTGCCAATGGGTGAATGTGACGGACCCAGAACAACTCCGTGGAAGGAGGTGCTAGATGGCTCTAGCTGGGACTCGCTGATGCCAAGCCGGTCGAGGGAGCTGCGATACAGGAGGTTGATGTTGCTTCCTCCGTCCACCAAGACACAGGAGGACCTGCACGTGTGTTTCTGGGAGATGATGATGGGGTCCACGACCATTGAGTATGTGCCCGGATGCGGCAGTACGTCCAGCTGGTCCTTTCGGCTCTACTTGACCTCTTGCTCAGACCAGTTCAGGAACTGGGGAATGGGAGGGACGATTGCGTTCACCTCTGCCTTGTGGCGCCTTTATTTGTGCCTGGTTTCCGGCTCGGTGGTGAAGATATAATAGTTCAATACCCAGCGAGGGTAGTCTTCGCCATCTTCATCTTGGCGGTTTTGGCGCTCGTAGTTGTCTTGTTGCCCACCGGCTAGCGGAGGAGTGGGTGGCAGTCGTAAACCACAAACTTCAGACATCTTCTTTGTCTACGTGCACTAGCAGGTTGTGTGTGTAGTCGGCTTGTTGCCACCGCTATGAAATTTGCATGGGCCGTCAAGCATTGACTTGATGGTGTACTTGGGCCGAGGTGGCTGATCGTCGGGCTTCTATCTCCGGGTACCGCATGTAGCCGAATCCTCCTGGACAGATGCCACCTGCTTGGAACCGTATTGGTTATCCGACTAGTAGTCCGTTATCTTTCACTCTGGCTGGCGCCGGTCCGCGGTGACTTCCACGACGATCTGCCCTTGGTCGTCTAGCCGTATGGATCTTTTCATCGCTGCCTCTGCGGAGGCGTACTTTTCCGTGAGTCCATGGTCTTGGCCATGGTAGTGGGATCCACCCGGAAAAGCTTGTGCTTGAGCGTGGTTCCGTCCCTGCAGCCGTTGATGAAGAAGTCAACCGCTTGGTGCTCGCGCACCCCTTCGCAGGAGTTGTGCATGCTTGTCCAACTAGTGATGTAGGAGCGGTCGGTTTCGTCCTTGCCCTCGATGCAGAGGGCGAGCTTGCCAGGGCGACCCGGGCGTTTGTAGGTGCCGGTGAAGTTGCGGATGAATGGCTGCTCGAAGTCGATCCAAGCATTGATGCTATTGTCGGGAAGACTATTGAGCCAAGTTCCGGCTGAATCAAGGAGCATGAGCGGGACATAACGCATGGCCACCCGGCAACCATGCCCACCGCGGTGGTGTAATCCACCAACCAATCTTCCGGACTAACGGTGCCGTTGTACTTTGGTGTGTCCCTTGGGAGCGAGAATCCCTTTAGAAACGGTTCATTTCGGATGTGTGGTCCGAAACACCTTGGGCTAGCCGGACTTTCCTCCTCCAATGCACGTGACTGACCCAACAGGTCGATGCGTTCGCATGCATCTCGCGGTTCCTCCGGTCCGATTGGGCCAAGCTGACTTGAAAGGCGGGACTTGGGGGCGTGTTGGTTCTTCCGGCTTCGTCAGCCAGATCACAGTTTCTGCTGGTGGCTTCACACGGGTTTTGTCCACGGCCGGCCGACCCGCCACGCGGACAATTGTACTGCCTTGTAACATTCGGAGAGGAGGCTTTGCTCCCTCCTGTGGCCGGATCACCCACCTGGCGAGGTGGCTGGTTCTTGTTGTTGCCACCGAGGCTTGCACCCGCCTCGACTTGTTGCTTGTTGGCTATTGCAACAAGGAGCTGGACGTGTGCATGTTGGCGACGTAGCTCGTCACCCTCCAGGTGGCTGAGCTTTGCGACGGCAGCTTCCGTGGCCCTCATGTTATTGGTCGGGGTATTGTAAACCGGTTGTGTCGCTGCCACGCGCGAGTCAGCAGTGCGATCCAGCTCTGAGCCTAAGTTACGGCCTTGCGGCGGCACATGCCAGTTTACACCGGGTAAGCGGAAGAAGCCTTGTGTAGTGTTGTACTCATGCATGGTGGCGTCTAGGCATCATTGGCACGCGGCGAACCTACCAGCTTCCTCCATGAGGTTCTAGCGCATGGTCTCCAGCACGGCTACTGCGGCAGCTGGATTCATCTCAGTGGCGATGGGGATGCAAAGGTTCTAGATGGAATCCACCAAGGCCACCAAGGGGTCCACTCCTTGCTTGCGCGGAGCGGTGTCCTTGGCGCTTGCGTCGCGCTCTAGAGGCGGACGGCGTCCATCGCCTGCACCGGCCATCATGACCACGATGCTGCCGCTAGGGAGGAGTGGGGCGGAGAAGCCTGGAGGCGCACCAGAGACGGTAAGGACCTCGCAAGGGAACTCCTTGGTGATGGTGGCAACGTAGACGCGGTGCTCGCCAAACTGCATGACGGAGCCATCACTTGGGAAAGTTTCCCCGTTTAAGCAGGATGCGTTGTCGAGGACGCACTCGAACAAGCCGAAAGTGAGGACGAGGCCATAGGCGACTCACACACCGGCAATGAGCGGAAGTCCAGTGCAAAAGATGACCCCAGCCGAAGCGCTGTGCCCCATGGTGGGCGCCAACTGTCGTGGTGTGGAACACAACAGTGCCATCAGGGATGGCATGAGATGAGACAATCAGGATGCTATCGGTGGCTACTCGCAACGGGGTGGGCATAGATACTATAGACACATCGATGTACCTAGGTTCGGATCCCTCTTGTCGAGGTAACGCTCCTACTCCTGCAAGGATCTACTATATCGGGAGCGAATGCTCGATACAAATGCTCCTTGAGCTGTTTCCTTAGCTATTCTTGGAAGCTAGAGGAGGATGAACTACTTGACTTGGTGATTTTGTCTAACTTGTAACTCGTAATGCCTTACCTAGAACCCTAGCACTACCCTTCCTTATAGACTCGTACAAGGGTAGATTACAATGTGGGCTCTAGGGTTTACTGTTTTGGGCTTTGGGTTTACAAAGCGGGCTGGCTGACCAGGTCCACCCAGTGGTCCAGGACCTAGTCAAGCTTTTGTATAGGTGGGGACAGCGCCACAGCGTCTCAGCACCTCTACTTTGGGTGTCACCTGGCGCTTTAACCATCAACTTGGAGCTTTATCTATCAGCCGAAGCTTTATCCGCCAGTCGGAGCTTTATCTGTCACCTACTAGCCTTAGCGCTTTGGCGCCCTCGTCTGGTAGTGCCGGTGGGGCGGGGTGCCAGCCTGTCCGGTCAAGGGTGTGCTCAGCAAGGAGCGTCACCCCCTCCCATACCTTTGGTCAATGGATCTGAGGCGGCCGGGTAGAGGTGGCCACCCGGCTGGCTATCCTGGTCCTCGCCTAGATGGGCCAGCCGGGGAGTCTTGATGCGGACCGGGTGAAGCGTATCACCCGGCTAAGGTTCTTGGTCTTGTGGCCATTTTGCCAGCTATCCCTAGATCCGTCTAGTTAACCCTCGCTTGGCCTATCCGGGGGTCATCCCCCCGACACATCATAGAATCCAATGGAGTGTGTGTGGTCATGTGGATCAATGTGGTTTTGGAAATGAGCACATGCAATGTGGTCATGTGGATCAGTGACTCTAGTGGATCAATGTGGTTTAGGAAAAGAACACATGCAATGACTCTAGGTGACCAAATGTGTCAAAACCATGGTCATAGGGACCAAAAACACATAGGAAAACAGCTTCTACAATGCATGTTATAGGAGTGTGGAAGAAGTTGCATCACAGAACCCCCTAGAGTGTGTGTGGCCATGTGGATCAATGTGATTTAGGAAAAGAACACATTCAATGACTATAGGGGATCAATGTGTGATACCATGGCATAGAGACGAGAAACACATAGGAAATCAGCTTACACATTGCATGGTTCACAAGTGTGACATAAGTTGCATCACAAAATCCACTAGAGTGTGTGTGGTCATGTGGATCAATGTGGTTTAGGGAAATAACACATGAAATGACTCTAGGGGATCAATGTGTCAAACCATGGTCATAGAGAGCAAAAACACATAGGAAAGCAGCTTCCACATTGCATGTTGCACCAGGGTGACAGAAGTTGCATCACAGAATCCACTGGAGTGTGTGTGGTCATGTGGATCAATGCAGTTTAGTAAAAGAACACATGCAATGACTCTAGTGGATCAATGTGGTTTTCGAAAAGAACACATGCAATGACTCTAGTGGATCAATGTGGTTTAGGGAAAACAGGAGCCAAGATGCCTATGCCTATGCCTATGCCAAGATGCCTTACTCTACATATTCTCAAACGTTCTGGCATTTCAAAACAGGAGCCAAGATGCCTATGCAACCAAAACTATTTTGGTAGCTTCTGTTGACAAAACTATGGAGAGATATATAATACAATCTCCTTATGTTTTCAAGACAGAGCACTCAACTACTCTTACCTCTAGTTTTCCCAAAAATCTTGTTCAAAGCAGATGAATTCTACTCTTGGTAGAGATACCAAGAACCCTCATCTCATTCAAAACTCAACCTCTTCAAAAGTCCCCAAACCTTACCTCAATCTAGGCTTGATGGTAACCTCTTTAGTGGTTATGCTTAGTACAAGATGAGTTGCCTTGATCTGTTGCCTGATGAGTTGCTTTGATTGACTTGTTTGCCTAGGAAGTAGTATGAGCAACTCTAGGAGCTCATCACTAGGATCAAGATGTTTCCCAATCATCAATCCCTAAGAAAGGAAGCAAACCTTGTTGTGATCCCTAGTTACTAGGTGATCATCTAAAACCCTTAATCAGATCCATTATGAGGATCTCCATCCTAGATGTTTCCAAATCCTTAAGACCAACATCAAGCAAGGATCTATTTTTCTCACTCTACACCTCCTTAGAAACCCCTGGTAAAAGCTCTGATACCTTGCAACACCTCCAAGAACATTCCCTCACATACTCTATTCAAATTCCTCAAAACTGCCAAATTTGGCTAAGTCTGGAAAACAGTTTCAACATCACCCTTTTGAATGCCTCCTTTTCTCAAACCAGGTGCATTTTTGAAAATGCACTTGAACCATATTTTGAACCATCCTTGGGACTACCAAGGCCCACATTGGCCCCTGGTTAGATCCCCCTACAACCCACTGATCCATGATGGTTTTGTAGACAAGAAAATATCATTTCCTGCAAAACTAGTCATCATACCTACTTTGGTAGAAGCTCACACTCTCACACAACCTCCTTTGGACCAAATCTCTACATGGTTGTGTTCTGCTCATTGATGTCTATCAGAACCTACTTCACTTGTCCCAAGTGGAGCTCTGTGCTTATTAAACCCACATGGTTTAGAAGGCATCATGACACTTTCTGCGTGGCAACTTTAATTTCAACAAAGTTTGCCATCACTCCTAGATCACCTCAAATGATATTAACTCAAACTCCTCCTTCCATGTTCATATATATATGACTTGGTCTACTCACCCATCTATCCCTTGCACCAAGGTGAGCTCTCAGCTCCAAAATGCAAGCATGTTTTGGTGGTATAAAAATAATACCACCCTAGATCATCAACTCCTTGTTTTTCCATCCTTTTCAAGTTGGATTTACATTCCACAAGGTTGAAAATGCTTGATACACCTTGTCTACTCCCACCATATTCGTCACCAAGATTTATCAAGATTTATCCATAAGTATTATGGCCCAAAAGCTATTTAATTTCTTACATAATCAAAATCTCCAAAACTCCTTCCATAAAGGAAAGTTTGGTTTTTACCAAACCACTTCCTCAACCTTTGACTCATTTGAGTTCCATATATCAAACCCTATCTCCCCATCTCAAAAATAATTATTTTTGAGAAGCTTTATTAGTTGTTTTTGCCCATTTTCTTAAATGGCTGAATTGGAATAATAATTGTTTTAAATACTTATAATCCCCAATGAATCTTGGGAAAATTCCCCTAATTAATTACCACAGCAGCTTTCCCTCCCTCTCTAATCCAGCATGCCCAAAATGACCATCATAACCCTCTCCACCGACCCCTGGACCAATCCTTGGCCAGCCCTCCCTCTCGACCATGTCCAAATGGGTAAATTACCCCATCTACCTCTCCTCCCTAGTATATATGGACAGAGGCCACCCCAGCTCGCCCCTGCCCCTCATTTTCCCCCCTCTCACTCTCACTTGCCTCTCCCGAGCTCCCCAGCCCTTCCTCCCCTCTCCTCTAGCCACAAGAAGGAGAACCACCCTCCTCGGCCATTATTGAGCTCGAGCTCGAGGTGACCTCACCCGAGCCCTCCTCCACCTACATGTAGCCTCACAAGGCTCCCCTAGGTCTGATCTATCACCCCTGAGCTCCCCAGCCTCTCCCCCTGCTCCATTCCCTCTGCGTGCTCTCTTGCTGAGACCTCCTCGACCTCCCCCATCTAACCATGCCTCCCCTTTTTCCTTGCAGCCGCCATAGAAGAGCTCTCCGGTGAGCTCCGACCCGTGCATGCCGTCGACCTCGTGCGAGACTCCTCCTGTCATCAAAGGGGTCGTTCCCACCCCTCATTCTACGTGTCCAGAGGCGCCGCGTCGACCTACATCGCTGTCATCGCCCCTACGCCGCCGGTGAGCCCTCCCCAAACCATCCTCCCTCCTAGTTAGGGTTTCCGCTGCCATCGATCTCTATTCGATCCGACGGCCATAAGCGGCCGATACCGCTTCGGTCCCAGGGTGGCTGACCAGCGGGACCCGCGGCCGGAGTTTAAACTCCCTCCCGCGCGTGTGCCCTGGCTAACTGGGCCGGCCCGCCCCTGTGCGGCCCGTTCCCCAGAGGAATCCCGACCCAGTTCTCATCTCGTTTTTAAGATTATTTCCATATCTGAAAAATAGTGGTTCAATTTTAATTCAAATAAAAATGAAAAACAACTTTAGCGAGCTAGATCCAAAATTCTCACTTTACAGGAAGGTTTTGTGCACCTTGTAGAGATGTCCCTCTGCCAAAAATAAATTCCATTATTTATTGGCATATTATCCACCAAAATGTATCTTTTGCACGAAATTAATTCCCTAGTGACCTACACCTATCCAATTGGGGGGAAACAAGGCCCCTTAGGAAGGTATTGTAAATACCTATCCTCTAGCCCAGGTCCTATGCCAAGGTGAACTGTATTCTGCCTTTAGAAAAATTAACAAAACTAGCAACATTCTGTCTTAGATAATTTCCCCAAGTCTAACCGTTTGTGCTTTTGACCTGATTCCACCTCCCAGTACACACCAGAACCCATATCTACCAAATCCTAGCAGCTCAGAATTTATTGAGCTCTGGTTGTATTTTAGTGAATTAAATACCTCTGTGATGGGTATTTTTACTAACTAAATCACTCCTGGAGTTTTACAACTCCAAACAGAGTGACACCAATTTCTACAGAAAGGTATTCGAAATACCTAGCACATGCACTTGGAACCAACCCAATAGCTGCTGTAGTTTTAATCTGGTAAAAAGAAGAAGAATCATACAGAACTGCCTTTGGGATTTTCCTGAGGGCATTCTGGTAATTCTTTGGACATGATTCCAACTCTAGTTGGTTCAGTACAGCAAGTACTACCCAACCAGCCAAGGAAATAATGTTTGGAGCTCCAGAACTTTCCAGGTGAATTATTTCCTCAAACTAGAGTTTAATCCACTATAAAAAGCATATCTAAATCTAGAAAGGTGATAATCAAGTGAAACCACTTGTGTGGGTTTTGTTTTGACAAGACCTAGGAGGGGATATAATTTTTACACATTGGTATTCTACTAACCACAGATCCCTAAGCCAAGCTCTTTGTATCTAGTCTTGTCAACTATCTTCCAAGAGAAAACACCCTAGTGGCAATCTTGTAAATTCCATCATTTGAATCCCACTTCCCCAAAAACCCTTCCAAGTCCAGTAGTATTCCTCATGCTTGTTTTCTTTATGATTTGATGTTGTTTGCCTTGTATTGATTGTGATGTTGTTTTCTTGCATGTGTACCCGATGACGACGATAGTGTGAGTGTTTGACGACAAGAAGGAAGGGATTTCTTATTATTATATTATTGGGTATTCTTGGTCATCTGAAGAAGTCCAGGGACTTATTGCTGATCACAAGCAAGCCACCATTCCCGAACTCTGTTATATGTCCTATTCTCTTTTACCTGTTTTATATCCTCTTTACAAATTGCATACTTTACCTGCATGTCTTGTTTTACAAATGTTGCGGTAGTAACTTTGCTCCTCCAAGTTATGACTTTGCGCCCTTCGAGGCACCACCCCGATGTACCTACCTTTTTATCCCCTTTAGACCGAGAGTACGATGGTTAGCATCCTACCTCCGTGGAAACCCCCGGTTTTGAGAAAATAAACTGTTTTGGGAATTACCCCACCAAAAATGTTTCAAAACCTTTTGTAAAACTCTGGGAAGAGGCATCGTTCCTAGTGGAAGTTTTAAAAAAATAAATGGTGATGAGGAGAAAGAAGAAGTGGAAATGTGTTGGGATGTTCTACGCCTTTACTGGAACAATTTTTATCCGCGCAACCACATTATCCCAGGTTGCTGGGGCTTAACTCGTAGTTTGTCCGTATTAGCCGAGGCAACTTCTACCATGCTTATAGGGAGAAATACCTAGAATCCCGGGCCGGCGTCCCAGATCTCGGATCTGAAGCCTGTCGCTTGCCTCGGCAAGAATGAGCCTGAACAATCAGGAGTCCGGTGCAACAATTGGGTCTCCTGCGGACGGTATGACTTAGGTAGTACAAAAGGAAGAGGAGTCACCAAAATTAAGGTATACGCCAAGTTACGGCTTGGGTATGCGCGTGTATGGAAGGAAGAACTATGGCTGGGAGCCACATACGCGTTGCTGGGGAGATCAACCCAAGAGGAAAAGCATGCCTTTGCTAGTGTACAGAAGCGAAAAGTTAGGTTTGATTATCCGGACCCCCATCTATAGTGGTAGTGGGCCGTGGTTGTATCCAGGTGGATGTATTGATTCTTGTGGGTAAAGTGTACAAACTCTGCAGAGTATAACCTATTCGAATAGCCGTGTCCACGGTCAAGGATGGTTGTAAAGGTGTTGGCTAGGAGTACCCAAATGATGCTTGTTTGGGAAACAAGTACTCTGAGGACGACGGTTCCGGGGGAACCTGAGTTCGAAGGCTTTGTTTTGAACCAAGGGGTCGAAGATGTTTTAGAAAGGGTTTTTACTACAAAAACTGTTTCCAAAAATATTTTTTTAAACGAAGACATGGAGATGTCTTGTTTTATAAAACAGAAGCATGTTTTCAAAACTCTTTTTCAACAGAGGTATGGAGATGCCATAATTTCAAAGATTAGCTTAGGCTTTTCAAAAGAAACCCCAGATAGAGCTATCTCGCCACAGCCATAATTGCATTTCCTTTGTTCACTTATCCTCCTAGTTTGCGAGTACATTCAAAAGTACTCACGGCTTTGTCCCTGGCTATTTACTTGGCCAGACTTTCAGGAGTTTAAGGTGACGTCCAACGAGCTAGACCGTCTTCCCAGTCCGCTACTTGTTGGTTGAGGCACGATTGGGCTCTGCGCTTGGCGATGTTCCGCTGCGAATGATGATGTCGCCATAATGGCATCTATGTAAGTCTTGTAATTCATTATGTTTCGGATGGTGTAATGGGACCTGTCGGTTATGTTCCACGGCTCACTGATCATGGGAACGTGGAAATATGCATAACAGGGTTTTCTCGGATAAATAATCCGGGGAGCCCACACGTATGAGGAGGATTAGCTATACCTCGTACGGGTAGCTCCTTCAGATGGCCCCCATGCCGGAAGCATGACCCTCGGATAGGCCAAGCCAGGCTCAACTGGCCGGCTCCAGGGAGGCCTGGCCAGTTGGCCGCAAGACAAAGGACAACAACTGGGTGGACAGCTCCATCTGGTCCGCCATCAAGTTTCCCCGACTAGCTCGTCTAGCCAGGTGACCAAAAGAGCCGGCTGGGTTGCCACCTCTACCCGGCCGCCTCGGATCCGTTGGCAAAAGATGCGGAGGGGGTGACGTTCCTTGCTGAGCACTCCCCTGACCAGACAGGCTGGCGCGCCGCCCTAGTGGTGCTACAAGACGATGGCGCCAAAGTGCCAAGGCTGGAAGCTAACGAGTAAAGCACCGGCTGACGGATAAAGTACCGACTAACGGATAAAGCGCCAAGCTAATGAATAAAGCACCGAGTGACGCCCAAAGTAATGGCGTTGGGACACTGCAGGACTTACCCCCCTATACGGAAGGCTTGACTAGGTCCTGGCTCACCGGCTGGGCCCGTCCAACCGGCCTGCTTTGTAAACCCAAAGCCCAAACAGTAAACCCTAGAGCCCACATTGTAACCTACCTCTCCCAACCAGTATATAAGGGGGGTAGTGCTAGGTTTCGAGGTAGACAATTACAAGTTACAAGTTCTCTAGATTCCACAAGTTCAGTAGTTCATCTTCCTCTAGATCTCCATAGTAGCTAGGGAAACATCTCAAGAAGCACTTGTACTGAGCACTTGCTCCCCATATAATAGATCCATGCAGGAGAAGGAGTTTTACCTCATCCAGAGGGCTCCGAACCTGGGTACAACAATGTGTTTGCAGTATCTGTACCCAACTCGTTATGAGTAGCCACTGATAGCATCCTAATTATCCCCTCCATGCCATCCCCGATGGCATTGCCGTGTTCCACACCACGACAATTGGCGCTCACCATGAGGCACAACGCTTCGGCTTGGGTCATCTTTTGCACGAGACTTCTCCTCGCCGCCTCTGGCTTCGTCATCACCTTTGGCTCCTTCGACTACATCATCGACAACGCATCATGCTTCAACAGGGAAACCTTCCTAATTGCTGCTCCGTCATGTTCTTTGGAGAGCATCACGTATACGTCACCACCGTCGCAGAGACCTTCCTCACGAGGTCATCGCTGTTTTGGGCGCACCACCTAGCTTCACCGCCCCGCGTCTCGCCAGCGGCAGCATCAGGGTCATGATGGATGGTTCAGGCGAAGGCCGCCGCCTGCCTCTGGAGCATAATGCAGGCGCTAGCAACGCTGCTCCGCGTAAGCAAGATTCGGACCTACTGACCACCTCCATCCAAAACCTTCGCATCCCCGTCGGTCTCGAGGTGGACCCAGCGATAGCCACGACTGCGCTGGAAGCCACACGCCAGAACCTCCTGGAGGAAGCTAGCAAGGTTGCTGCCCGCCAACGCCGCCTGGACACGACCATGCGCGAGTACAACACCGTGCACGGTTTCTCCCGGCTACCCTGTGCAAATAGGCACATTCCGCACCAGGGCCATAACTTGGGCTCGGAGCTAGACCGTGCTGCTGAGTCGCGCGTCCTTGCGGCTCAGCCAGTTTACAGTACTCCGGCCAAGAACATGAGGGCCACAGAAGTAGTCGTCGCCGAGCTAATCCACTTGGAGGGTGACGAGTTGCGTCGCTAGTAGGCACGCGTTCAGCTCCTCATCGCCACGGCCAACAAGAAGCAGTCCGAGGCATGCGGAAGCCTCGAAGGAAACAGCAAGAGGCAGTAGCCTCGCCGGATGGCGGATCCAGCTGCAGGCGGCAGCAATGCCTCCTCCCCCAACAGTGCAAAGTAGAACAATCGTCCATGCAGCGGATCAGCCGGCTATGGGCAAAACCCACGCGACACCGTGGCCGTCACCAGCAGGAACATGATCCGGCTGATGGAGCCAGAAGAAGCAACATGCCACCCAAGTCTCTCCTTTCGGGCCGGCTTGGCCTCCTCGTGCCAGAAGAGCCACGGGACGCACGCGCACGCAACGACCTGTTGGTCCAGTCATGTGCGCTGGAATAAGAAACTCCGGCTGGCCACAGATGTTTCGGACCGCGCATACGGAACAAACCGTTTCCAAAGGGATTTTTGCTCCCAAGGGACACACCGAAGTACAATGGCACAGTTAAGCCGGAGGACTGGCTGGTTGGCTGCACCACCGCGGTGGGCATCGCAAATGGCAACCGCTAGGTAGCCGTGCGCTATGCCCCCCTCATGCTCCTCGACTAGGCCAGAATATGGCTCAACAGCCTCCCCGACAATAGCATCAATGCTTGGATCAATTTCGAACATGCATTTGTCCGCATCTTCACCGACACCTACAAGTGCCTAGGTCGCACAAGCGAGCTTGCCCTTTTTGTTTAGGGCAAGGATGAGACCAACCGCTCCTACATCACCCGCTGGACAAGCATGCACAACTCCTGCGAGAGGGTGCGCGAGCACCAGACAGTCGACTTCTTCATCAACGGATCCAGAGACGACACCATGCTAAAGAACAAGCTCCGCCGTGTGGAGCCCGACACCATGGCCATCACGGACAAGTACACCACCGTCGACGCGGAAATGAAGAGATCCATCCGGGTAGATGACCAGGAGCAGATCATTGTGGATGTCTCCAAGGACCGGCGCTAGCCGGACGGAAACAATAACAACACCAGGCGGCACGATAACTGCCACAGCAAGAGGAAGGATGACCAGCCGGATAACCAATATTGTTCTAGGCAGGTGGTAGCCGTTCAAGAAGACCTAGCTGCAGGCGGTAGCAGGAGGCAAAGGCTTGATGATCGGCCGCCTCGGCTCAAGTACACCATCGAATCGATGCTTGATGGCCCATGCAAGTTACATAGTGGTGGTAACAAGCTAGATACACATACAACTCGCTAGTGCACGTGGACAAAGAAGATGGCCGAGGTTTGTGGGCTACCACCGCCACCCTTGCCTCCTCTAGCCGGCGGCCAGCAAGACAACAACGACTGTCAAAAACCAAGCACAGCAAGAGGCGCCGCAAGGCAGAGGTGAATGCAATCATCCCCTGTCCCTCAGTACCTGAACTAGTCTGAGCAAGAAGTCATGTAGAGCCGGAAGGACCAGCCAGACGTGCTACCGCATCCGGGTACATATGCCATGGTCATGGACCCCATCATCATCTCCAAGAAGCACTCGTGCAGGTTCTCCTGCGTCCTTGTTGATGGAGGCAGCAACATCAACCTCCTATATTGCAGTTCTCTAGACCGGCTTGGCATCAGCGAATCCTCCAGCTAGAGCCATCCAGTACCTCCTTCCAAGGAGCCATTCCAGGTCCCAGGTCCATCGCATTCGCCCATCGGCAGTATCCGGCTGGATGTCATCTTCGGCATGGAGGACAACTTCTATCGCGAGCCCATCTGGTTCGAGGTGGTCAACCTCTACAGTGCATACCACGCCATCCTAGGATGCCTAGCGCTCACCAAGTTCATGACAATGCCGCACTTGCATACCTGAAGATGAAGCTCCTCGGCCCAAAGGGAGTAATCACCATCGCTAGCAACTAGAGGCGATCGGTGGAATGTGCCACTGATGGCTCCAAGATAGCTGAGGCCATGGTTATCAGGGAAGAGAAGCGCATCATCCTACATGCGGACATGCCAACTGGCGAGCCAAAGCCAGCTAGAGAGGCACAGTTCAAGCCATCAAAGGGCACCAAGAAGATCTTGCTCAATGAGGCCAAGCCAGACAAGTTCGTCCTGGTTGGAGACGGCCGTGATAGCAAATAGGAAAGCATGCTCGTCGACTTCCTCCGTGAGAATCGGGATATCTTCGCATGGTCCCCCAAGGAAATGCCTGGTGTTTCAAGGGAGCTCGCCGAGCACTCTTTACATGTCAGACCAGATGCAAAGTTGGTCAAACAATCACTACGGCGCTTCACTTAGGAGAAGAGAAGAACGATTGGTGAGGAAATCACCCGGCTGCTCGCAGCCAGATTCATCATGGAGGTTTTCCACCCGGAATGGCTGGCAAACCGAGTGCTGGTGCTGAAAAAGAACAAAACCGTGCGCATGTGTGTTGACTACAGCATCCTCAACAAAGCATGCCCCAAAGATCCATTCGCCCTGCCAAGGATAGTCATTTGATCGACTCTACGGCTGGCTGCGAGCTGTTGTCATTTGTGGACACGTACTCTGGCTACCACTAGATTCGGCTGAACCCCTCTAATTAGATAAAGACAGCATTCATCACCCCGTATGGGGCTTACTGCTACACCACCATGCCATTCAGACTGAAAAATGCAGGTGCCACGTACCAACGTTGCATGCAGAAGTGCCTGCAATCGTAGATCGGCTGAAAAATGCATGCCTACATCGATAACGTGGTGGTCAAGACAAAGGTGCAGCAAACCCTCCTTGAAGACCTAAAGAAAATATTCACCAACCTCCGCCGGTTTCAGATGAAGATGAACCCGGAGAAGTGCGTGTTCGGCGTTCTAGCCGGCCAGCTCCTCGGTTTCCTCGTCTCAGAACGTGGAATCGAGGCCAACCCGGAGAAGATCGGCGCAATCGAGCGCATGCAACCGCCATAGAACCTACACGACATACATAAGTTCACCGGTTGCCTAGCCTCACTCAGCCGATTCGTCAGCTGGCTGGGCAAGAAGGCACTCCCCCTGTACCATCTCATGAAGAAAATGGACAACTTCGTCTGGACGGTGTAGGCGGACGAGGCGTTCCACGACCTCAAACGCGTGTTGTCCTCTCCACCAATACTGGCGACCCCCGCTGCAAAAGAGAATGATGATGTACATCGTGGCTACCAACCGGATCATCAACGTCGTGCTGGTGGTTGAAAGGACAGAAGAAGGAAAGGCGCAGCCAGTCTAGCGCCCACTATACTACCTGGGTGAGGTACTCTCGCTATCAAAGTAGAACTACCCTTACTACCAGAAGCTGGTGTAGGGCGTATACATGGCCGCCAAGAAACTGAAGCGCTACTTCCAAGAGCACTCCATCCGGGTAGTGGCGCTAGCCCCCCTTTCGAAGATCATCGGCAATAGAGACGCCACCGACTGGGTTGCAAAGTGGGTAATAGAGCTCGCCGCACACTGCATCCGGTATGAGCCAAGGATGGCAATCAAGTCCTAGGCACTGTCGGATTTCCTCGTCGACTGGGCGGAGATGTAGTACCTACCTCCATGCCCTGACTCCACGCACTAGAAGCTACACTTCGATGGCTCCAAGATGTACAGGGGACTCGGAGCCGGAGTCGTCATCACCTCTCCAAAAGTAGACTGGCTGGAGTATGTGCTGCAGATCCACTTCCGTGCATCCAACAACGTCGTCGAGTATGAAGCGCTCGACCATGGCCTCAAGATGGCAAAAAAATCGGCATCAGGTGCATCCTCTCCTTTGGCAACTCGGACCTGGTGGTGTAGCAAGTATCAGGCGATTGGGACGCTAAGGACGCAAACATGGTAGTATACCGCTTCTTCGTATGATAGCTATGTATCTGTTTTGAAGGATGCGAGTTTCACCATGTGCCTCATGTAAACAATGAAGCCGCAGACGCGCTCGCCCGCGTCGGGTCAACAGGAGCAACAATTCCGCCTAGAGTTTCCCTCGAACATTTACGCAAGCCCTCCATCACGCCATCTCCGAAATCTGACTCCATCATACTAGACACGGACCAGGGGACTACCGGCTCCAAGCAACCTGAAGCTGCAGCTAAGGTCCCGGGACTGCCGCGCCACAACCGGAGACTGCTGCGCCACACTCGAGGACTGCTGCGCCACACTCGGGGACTTCTACGCCACGCCAGGGGACTGCCGCCTCCATCCCGGGGACTGCTGGGTCGAAGTCCGCGACACTCCCGGCCAGCTCCAGTGGCCAGGGGACTGCCGGCTTAGGTCTCCCACCCAGCAGGCCACCCGACGAGCACGAGCCGGCGGGCGCAAGGAAATCAAGCTGATCACGGAGACCGTGTGCGTGATCTGGGTAACACCTCCATGGGGAAAGTCATTCATGAACTTCCTGGCTAAAGGGGAGATGCCTGACGAAGAGGTTGAGGCAAGGCAAGTGAAGCGCAGGGCAAGCGCGTACACCATCATCAACAACAAGATATACAAGCACAGTCTTGGAGGAATCTACCAACGCTGCATGAGCCAAAAGGAAGGAATCCTGATATTGGTGGACATTCACCAAGGCGAGTGCGGTCACCACGCATCTTCACGAGCCCTAGTGGCAAAGTCATTCCGCCACAGGTTTTGCTGGCCCACGGTGCTGGAAGACGCCGAGCAGCTGGAGAAACACACTTCGTCGGTGGCACTCAAGACGATCCCCATCACCTAGCCATTTTCCCTCTAGAGCTTGGACATGGTGGTCCCCTTCGAAACAACATGATCCGACATGACGCACCTGCTGGTGGCCGTGGACAAGTTCACCAAGTGGATTGAGGCAAAGCCAATCAAGAAGCTGGATGGGTCGACAACGGTCAAGTTCTTCACCGACATAATCACACGTTTCGGCTACCCCAATAGCATCATCACTAACAATGACACAAACTTCACCAAAGGGGCCTTCGCGCGCTTCTGCAGAGACAAAGGTATCCGCCTGTACCGAGCCTGCGTCGCACACCCCCAGTCCAACACACAGTGTGAGCGGGAAAACGGTCTGGTCTTTTAGCCGGAACCAAGCCACGCCTAATAGAGCCACTGATGAGATCCCCTGGATGCTGGATAGAAGAGCTGTCGGCTGTGCTATGGAGCTTGCACACAATGCCAAACCGCTCCACCAACTACACATCATTCTTCCTTGTCTATGGAGCAGAGGCGGTCCTGCCAACTGACATCGAGTTCGACGCACCCTGCAAGATGTTATACACGGAGCAGCAGGCCAAGGAAGCACGTGAAGACAACGTCGACCTCCTCAACAAGGCGCGAGAACTAGCCTTGACCAGGTCCGCCATCTACCTACGGAACCTGCGCCGCTACCATGCGAGCCGGATCCACAACGTCTCATTTCGAGAGGGCGATCTAGTCCTGTGGCTGGTACAAGACACCAAGGGGGTGCACAAGATATCTCCACCTTGGGAGGGGCCATTCATCATCAGCAGAGCGCTGCAGAACAACACATACTACCTCATCGACGCCCGCCAGTCGGCGAAGAACAACATGGACCGCTCCGGCAAGGAAACTGAGTGCCTGTGGAACGCGAACCTGCTTCGCCAATTCTACACCTGAATAAAGGGTGCATGTATCTTACTTTTATGTCATGAACAAGTTGAGGAGTGATGGCTCAATGCACGGCGCCCAGAAAAATGCTTGATTGCGGTGTTGATGTAGAGCTCGTTGGGAACCCCAAGAGGAAGGTATGATGAGCACAACACAAGTTTCCCTCAGTTATGAAACCAAGGTTTAATCGAACCAGTAGGAGCAAGGAAACACCCCAAAGGTGTTACTAGCTGAGTTTTGGCAGGGCGCATTACCGGTGCTAGTAGCAACATGGAGACCTGCACAACACAACCACAAAACTTTGTCCCCAACTTGCGATGAGGTTGTCAATCTCACCGTGTTTTGCGGAAAACAAAGGATTAAAAGTATCGAATGGAAAGAAGTAATAGTTTGCAAAAAGTAAACACAAAGAAGTAAATAGTTGTAGATTGTATGTACAGAAAAGGACCGGGATCCATAGTTCACTAGAGGTGGCTCTCCTTAAGATAGATAACATGCTGGGTGAACAAATTACAGCGGGCCAATTGACAAATACCGAGAAAGCAATACATGCATATACTAATCATCTTGACTCCTTTGAGACTTGATTGGGCATTACCACATTATACATAGACCGCCATCCAACTGCATCTATGACTAATAATCCACCTTTAGGTTATCATCCGAACCCCCTCCAGTATTAAGTTGCAAGCAACAGATTATTGCTTTATGAACTGCGTGTAAAGTAAACAATATGATTGTTCTATGAACAAAGGATTGTTGTTTTCTCTCTAGTAGCAACAACACATCTAGTACCTTAGATATTTCTGTCACTTCCCCAGATTACTAGAGGCATGAACCCACTATAGAGCATAAATACTAACTCTTGGAGTTGCTAGCATCTACTTGGCCAAGATAGCTACTAACAACGGAAAGCATGCAAGATCACAAATAACAAAGACATGATAGAATCAATAATCAATCTGAAATAGAATCTCAATATCCATCGGTTCCCCGCAAACACAACATGCAGAATTACAAATAGATGATCTTGATCATGAACGGAGCTCACAAGATCTAAACATGAAAGCACAAAGGAGGAGAACCAGCCATCTAGCTACTACATGGATCCGTAGTCCAAGGATGAACTACTCACGCATCACACCGGAGGCTTGCATGGTGATGAAGAAGGCCTCCAGGGTGAATTTCCCTCTCCGACAGGGTGCCGGGAAGAGCTTCAGATCCCTCCCGATCTAGGGATGGAGATGACGGCGGCTATAGACTCTTTCGTGGAATTTTGATCAGGCACATAGGGTTTTCGTCTCGAGGGCAATATGTAGGCGGAAGGAGAGGACGAGGGGGTGCCGGGAGCGGCCACACCACCCCCTGGAGCGGGCCAGGCCTGGCCGCGCGGCCAGGTGGTGTGGTGGCCCCCTGACCCCTCTCCGTCTCATATTTTGGCACATGATGTCTTCCGAAAAAATAGGCACTTTGGCTTTTGTCCCGTCCAATTCCGAGAATATTCATTTTCTGACTTTCCTGGAACCAAAAACAGTAGAAAACAGGCAGCTGGCACTGTGGCTCTTGTTAATAGGTTAGTCCAAGAAATCATATGAAAAGTACTCCAAAGTTGGAACAAAACACAAGAAAGTGGATAAAACCAAGCATGGAACATCAAAAATTATAGATACATTTGCAATGTATCAACATCCCCAAGCTTAACTCCTGCTTGTCCTCGAGTAGGTAAGTGATAAAAAGAAAGAATAATTTTTGAGGTGACATGCACCATCCAGGACTTGATCAAATTATTTGTAAAACATTCAAAGCTGGGATCATAGTACTTCAATCATAGCATGAAAGACAAAGTTCTAGCAATAGTCAAAGAAACTATGATGCAACATTAAAAGGCACAAACAAAAGATTCATTAATAACAATGCTTTGCAAGACGTTTGTTTGTTTCACATAAAGAAAACATAGCATAATAGTATTCAGCTTGTCTCTCAATAGAGTAGCAAATATAAATGCATAGGACACCTTCAAAGTTCATAAGAGTGACTAGATACAATAGTTTAAAACAAGCAATATCAAAGTATGCATCAATCAACTAGTCTTGGGATAATGCACATAGAACTAAGAATGGCCACTATGCTCTCAAAGTAAGTGCATAAAGATAGAAGGTGGAGACTCAATCTAATGGTGGAAGAAAAGCCTTTGTAAAAGGAAGTAGGGATTCAAGTCTCATAAAGAGCTTCCAAAAATTATGGTACTTGTAGCTTTCAGCTCTCATTGCCCCTATCATAAGCATCTTGAAGTGGTTAAGGTTAAAGTGACACAACTAATAGGATATGCTTGACAAGTTATAAACCGAAATCTCATGTCCCTTACTTACGAAGACCGATCCTCATGCTACTCAACTTTAGTCACGAGTAAGCTCTTGTCATTGTAAGTACATGTGTATCATTAAGAACCGCCAACAGGGTACCCCTTGCACATGATACGGGAGCTTTCCCATAATCAAAATGACAAGGCAAGCAGACAATGAGGATCTCAACGATCTTTTTATTTGCTATTTGCATAGGATTTTTTTGAGGATGCTTCATAGAGTGCTCATTATGGTGATGCTGCAAGTTTCCACCATGATTAGGCATGGCTTAGGCTAGCGGCCCAGGCGTTTCTCTAACACACATACAAACTCCATGATCTTACAAGTTCCACTTTTATTTCACACCGCCGGGATCCGTAAGCAAAAGGACATGATATCAACGGGGTACAAAGTACAAGTGCAATGTTGAAACCGTTCCCCATGGTACATGGTTCTGCTAATTTCAACTTATAAAGCGCAAGCATATACGCAACAAAGAAGGACCCAATGGTTCAAGTTTATTAAGGGCAAGAAAAGTAAAGTGTGCCATCAAGTTCGTGAGAGCTTTAATCACTAGTTTTCTCATAACAAGTTTAATTTGGAAGGTAAACAAAAGTATGAATATACTTGGAATAGAATAAGCTAGTAGTTAGGTATGGTGGACTCTTTGGAATAACTTGGTTTGGGGAGTTGGATGCATGAGTGGAACTCATACTTTGTTGTGGAGGCTAGCAAAAGACTGGGAGCGACAAACTAAGAGAGCAATAATGGCCATAATCATGCAGAACGACAAAACATCATTGATCAAAGCATAAAGTGATACTACAAGTTGAAAACTAAAGGATCATAAAGGCTATGGTGACTTGAGATAGTCATAACATGGTGTGAGCATGTGCCAAGTCAAACCAAATAAAGCATCAAAAGAGAATACCACTATACTATGCTTTAATATGCTAAAACAACGCATGATTCATCCAAGGCATATTAAGCAATATCAATTGTTTATAACAAGTCATGCTACAACAAAGAATACTAAGCATAAAGCCAAAACAATATCAAGCATGGCATGACAAAGCATAGGCCACAGTCAAAAAAGAGCTCTTTTTACCACATAAGCATGAACTTTCCTACTCTTTTCCAAACCAAACAAAACTATTTGCAAACCAATGTATGAAAGAGGGGGTCCAACCAATTTATTCATAAAACTAAGGAAACCAAGCAAACTAAAAACCAAAATGAAAACGAAAAATAAGACGCTCAAAGTAAAACACAACTGTGCATGAAACGATAAAAATGAAGCGTTTGGAAGAAACCTGGGATTTTTATTGATGAAGAAGGGGATGCCTTGGGCATCCCCAAGCTTTGATGCTTCTACTTCTTGGATATTTCTTGGGGTGACACATGTGGCATCCCTAAGCTTGAGATTTAGTCCATTCTTCATCTCATTACTCATTCCTTCCATACACCTGAAATTTTTCCTTCATACAAAACTTCACACAATCTTTATTAGCAACATTAGTGAACTCAAGATAAAAGGTCTTAAGGTTCAGTTCTAACACCAAATAAACTTCCATTAGAACACTAGCTACTATAGAACTTCCTCAAAAATCTCAATTCCCCAAAAGAACTCAAAAAGGAACCAACAAGAAGCAAATGCAGAAAATGGCAGAAAACTGTCAAAACAGACCAGCAGGTAAACACGAATTTTTTCGAAGATCTTCTGTTGCTCAAATCAAAACGTGTTGAACTAACGAAAGTTAGATAACAACCTGGGGCAGTAGAAAAAAAAATACAGCTCAATCAGACATACAGAGCTCTCTCACGAATTTTTATGGTGAAGCACAAAAATCTGTTTCGGGACAGCAACTTTTCCAATCATTACTTCTCTCTCATTAGAGGTTACTCTTGGCATGAAAAGAAAATAAAAAGGATAAGGAGAGGTTATTACAGAGGTAATAACTTCCAAGACTCATCTAAAACTATTGGGTTATCTCCCAATAAGTACTTTTTTAACGCCTTTAAGTTAGGCATAAGAAGCAAGAAAAAGAATCAAGTATTCTCAAATGAAGAAGCATTAAGACCAAATTTTGTTTTCATAGGAGAAGCAAAATAAATCTTTTCTCTCTTTTTAGGGAAGTGTTCTATACCTTTCTTGAGTGGGAGTTGATATTTAATGGTGCCTTCTTTCATATCAATGATGGCACCAACAGTTCTAAGAAAAGGTCTTCCCAAAGTAATAGGACAAGAAGTATTGTATTCAACATCCAAAACATAGAAATCAACAGGGACATAGGAATTGTTAACCATAATAAGAACATCATTAAGAGTCCCCATAAGTTTATTTTTAACATTATCATCAAGTGGGACATTCAAATAGCAATCTTCAAGAGGAGGCAAATCAAGCATATCATAAATCTTTCTAGGCATAATAGAAACACTACTATCAAGATCACACAAAGCTTTGAAATCAAAGTCATTCACTTTCATATTAATGATGGGTTCCCAACCATCCTCTTGTTTTATAGGAATAGAAGCTTTATGTTTCATCTTTTCTTCTTTAATCTTTATGAGAGCATCGGTAATGTGTTTTGTAAAAGCCATGTTCATAGCACTAGCATTAGGACTTCTAGCAAGCTTTTGTAGGAACTTAATAACTTCAGAGATATTGCAACCATCAAGATCAAAATCAAATTGATCATCTAAAGTAGTAGAACTATCACTAGCCTCAACACTAGTGGTGGTAATAGTAGAAACACTAATGTTTCTAGCAATTTCATCTTCTCTTTCCCACTTAGCATGTAATTCAGCTAATAGTCTAACATTTTCATCAATTCTTACTTGTATAGCATTAGTAGATGCAAAGGGATTCTCATTAGTTTCAGGTTTAGCAGCCATTTTATTCAAAGAATATTGAGCTTCAGCCAAAGATGCTATATTTCTGTCAGCATTATAGAGTTTTTCCTTAATAGTTTTATTGAAAGCAGTTTGTTTACTAATAAACTCTTTAAGCATAACTTCAAGTTCAGAGGGAGCACTCCTATTATTGTTGTAAGAATTTCCATAAGCATTACCATTGTTGGGAGGATATGGCTTATAATTGTTGTTACCAAAATTGTTCATATAAGCATTATTGCCAAAGTTATTATTTCTTATGAAGTTCACATCAACTTGCTCTTCTTGAGCAACCAAAGAGGCTAAAGGAACATTATTTGGATAAATATGGGCTTTCCCATTAACAAGCATAGACATAATAATATCAATCTTACCATTCAAGGAGGAAGTTTCCTCAACATAATTTACCTTCCTACCTTGGGGAGCTTTCTCAGTATGCCATTCAGAATAATTAACCATCATATTGTCCAGAAGTTTTTTTGTAGCACCCAAAGTGATGGTCATAAAGGTACCTCCAGCAGTAGAATCCAATAGGTTCCTTGAAGAATAGTTCAATCCTGAATTAAAAAGTTTGGATGATCATCCAAGCAGCCAGTCCATGAGTGGGACAATTCTTTACCAAAGATTTCATACTTTCCCAAGCTTGAGCAACATGTTCATTATCAAGTTGTTTAAACTTCATTATTTCACTTCTCATAGATATAATCTTAGCAGGAGGATAGTATTTTCCAATAAAGGCATCTTTGCATTTTGTCCAAGAATCAATACTATTCCTAGTTAAGGAATTCAACAATTCTTTAGCTTTTCCTCTCAAAGAGAAAGGAAACAATTGCAGCTTAATAATATCACCATCTATATCCCTATGCTTTTGCATCTCACAAAGTTCAACAAAGTTATTTAGATGGGAAGCAGCATCTTCATTACCAATACTAGAAAATTGTTCTCTCATAACAAGATTGAGCAAAGCAGGTTTTATCTCAAAAAAAGTATTTTCAGCCACAGGTGGAGCAACATGTGTGCTCATAAAATCCTTGTTGTTGGTGCTAGTGAAGTCACACAACATAGTCATTTTTTTGGGTTTTCAAATAAGAAAGCAAACTAGTAAAACTATTTTTTTTGTGTTTTTGAATAACAAAACAAGCAAACAAAGCAAAAAGAAAACTAAGAAAAACAAAAACAACAAAGTAAAGAGATTGGTTATGAGGGACTCCCCTTGTGAAGATGTCCTTGACTCCCCAGCAACGATGCCAGAAAAATGCTTGATGGCTCAATGCACCACGCCTAGAAAAATGCTTGATGGCGGTGTTGATGTAGAGCTCGTTGGGAACCCCAAGAGGAAGGTATGATGAGCACAGCAGCAAGTTTCCCTCAGTTATGAAACCAAGGTTTAATCGAACCAGTAGGAGCAAGGAAACACCCTAAAGGTTTTACTAGCTGAGCTTTGGCAGGGCGCACTACCGGTGCTAGTAGCAACGTGGAGACCTGCACAACACAACCACAGAACTTTGTCCCCAACTTGCGATGAGGTTGTCAATCTCACCGTGTTTTGGGGAAAACAAAGGATTAAACGTATCGAATGGAAAGAAGTAATACTTTGCAGAAAGTAAACACAAAGAAGTAAACAGTTGTACATTGTATGTAAAGAAAAGGACCGGGATCCATAGTTCACTAGAGGTGGCTCTCCTTAAGATAGATAACATGCTGGGTGAACAAATTACAGCGGGGCAATTGACACACACCGAGAAAGCAATACATGCATATACTAATCATCTTGACTCCTTTGGGACTTGATTGGGCATTACAACATTATACATAGACCTCCATCCAACTGCATCTATGACTAATAATCCACCTTCAGGTAATCATCCGAACCCCTCCAGTATTAAGTTGCAAGTAATAGATTATTGCTTTACGAACTATAT
The DNA here is from genome assembly GCA_910589775.1 of Avena eriantha. Classification (NCBI taxonomy): domain Eukaryota; kingdom Viridiplantae; phylum Streptophyta; class Magnoliopsida; order Poales; family Poaceae; genus Avena; species Avena eriantha. The sequence goes on from OU342740.1 coordinate 205,992,817, forward strand.
GTAAAGTAAACAATATGATTGTTCTATGAACAAAGGATTGTTGTTTTCTCCCCCGTAGCAACAGCACATCTAGTACCTTAGAGATTTCTGTCACTTCCCCAGATTACTAGAGGCATGAACCCACTATCGATTATAAATACTAACTCTTGGAATTGCTAGCATCTACTTGGCCAAGATAGCTACTAACAACGGAAAGCATGCAAGATCACAAATAAGAAAGACATGATAGAATCAATAATCAATCTGAAATAGCATCTCAATATCCATCGGATCCCCGCAAACATGCAGAATTACAAATAGATGATCTTGATCGTGAACGGAGCTCACAAGATCTAAACATGAAAGCACAAAGGAGGAGAACCAGCCATCTAGCTACTACATGGATCCGTAGTCCAAGGATGAACTACTCACGCATCACACCGGAGGCTTGCATGGTGATGAAGAAGGCCTCCAGGGTGAATTTCCCTCTCCGGCAGGGTGCCGGGAAGAGCTTCAGATCCCTCCCGATCTAGGGATGGAGATGACGGCGGCTATAGACTCTTTCGTGGAATTTTGATCAGGCACATAGGGTTTTCGTCTCGAGGGCAATATGTAGGCGGAAGGAGAGGACGAGGGGGTGCCGGGAGCGGCCACACCACCCCCTGGAGCGGGCCAGGCCTGGCCGCGCGGCCAGGTGGTGTGGTGGCCCCCTGACCCCTCTCCGTCTCATATTTTGGCACTTGATGTCTTCCGGAAAAATAGGCACTTTGGCTTTTGTCCCGTCCAATTCCGAGAATATTCATTTTCTGACTTTCCTGGAACCAAAAACAACAGAAAACAGGCAGCTGGCACTGTGGCTCTTGTTAATAGGTTAGTCCAAGAAATCATATGAAAAGTACTCCTAAGTTGGAGCAAAACACAAGAAAGTGGATAAAACCAAGCATGGAACATCAAAAATTATAGATACATTTGCAATGTATCAAGGAGCCTCGACATAGTCTCGAGGACTCCGTAATCATTGGCATTCTCTGTTGCATAATTTGATGTTTTTCGGCTGCATTGTTTCTAACCCTGGATATGACAGTCTCCCCTGAGGCGTCGCTGGAGGGCCTAGATGGTCGCGCATTCTAGAAAGCGAAGTACTATATGCTGCTCTAAGGGTGTCCTATTTGATTTCGGTTGCAGGCCGCAAGCCGGCTGACAAACACGAGAACATCAGAAAACTCAAATATTCATATAGGAAAAGTCCTAAGGAAAACAAAAACATCTGGAAGTTCCGGTTGTGTTTGCTCACTCGAGGCCGATAGGCAAAATCCAAAGTATTATGCAGTATGCCAACTAGCCAACCCTTTCACACCGGCTCACAGCTGGCAAGGGCATAGCTCGAAAGGCCAATGCTCACTAAGAAAGTACTAAGTTATTTGTTTTGCATGAAACAACAAAGTTTTCAACCAAACGGACAACTACAGACTATATTTCTCCTATGCATATCTAATGCACAAACCATTGCTTGTGTTTCGTGTTTGCATGAACCAAAGTACAAGAGCTGAACGCTAATCGCCTCCCAGACGGCAGAAGAACAGATAAGGATCTTTGACCCAGTAGAATTCTCGAGCCGGTCCGAACCACGGGGACTACACCCCGTGGGTGCGCTCGCGCGCCCCCACATAGAAAACCTGCAACTAGCAACAATACAAAGGAGCTTCGACTCGGCTGAATTCTCCAGCCAGCCCGAACCTCGGGGACTACACCTTGTGGGTGTGCTCGCGCACCCCCACATAGAAACAAGCACACAACAAGTGCAAATATAGCAAGTGCAAGCAAAAAAGGCACCAGACAACATCACAAAGGGAGACAAAGCTCCCAACATAGTTCAATACAGAACAAAAGAAAATTGTTCATAGAAGGACAAAGCAGTACCGCAAAGGACAAGTTCCAAACAAGTAAAAATACACTTGGCATCACAGGGATCAAGCAGAGGGACCAGAGGCATCAGCTGGAGCACGGCTGCTAGAGGTGACATCGGCAGAGGCAGAGGCTGGCGCAGCTAGGGCATTATCATCTGCTGGAGCTAGGAGCGGGTCAAAGGAGTATCCAAGCCAGATGGGTCGCTGAAGTCCCGGTCCAGCTGGACGAAGCTCCCGATCTTGACACCATGGGAGCGGATGTCAAGAACTTCGGCGCGAAGCTAGTCATAGTTGGTCCCTTGCCGGAACTCTCTGGAGAGACTCCGAAGGTCCACGCCAGGGTACCAAGACTTTAGTAGTGCAAGCACCATATCCGTGCCACCAAGACTTTAGTGTCCGCACGCATGTTTATGTTTGTTTTTACCAGGATCAGGACAAATGATGGATACAGTGGACACAATCCTTGGAGAAGTTGTACTGGGAGAAAAGGAGTCAAAAAACAACGTAAATAGCTTATTTGGGAAATATTAACAATACCCGAAGAAAACCCGAAGCGATCAAGGCTTACACACGGTTCAACGACTAACTATGCATCCGGAATACTTTTTTCGGTCGTATAGTTGGCGCCGCCACCGCCTCCTCAAATAGTTTCACCCCGTGCAACTTGAGCGGAGAGACGACATACAGAACACCCAGAAATCACCGAAAACCTCACCTCCGGAAGGAATCTGGAGGGGGAACTCTCCCAAGGGATCCATCTTCGCCCTATGCAGATCTGGGAGGCCACGGCATCGATCTTAATCTTCATCAACCGCTACACCTCCAACATATCCATACATCCCATATTCACCCATCTAGATCTTGTTGTAATTTCCATACTCGTTGTGGATTTATACAAGAACTATTCATTCACAATTGATCCCATTACAATTGCTATGATGTTGATTGCCTCCATGTCTGAGTAGATCTTTAGTCCATGGGGAGATGGAGAAACCCTAGCATATGATTGAGATAATATAGAGATTATTATGTTATACATCATTATGTGTATGAGTTAATTGTCTTCATCTTGATGTTGGGAGTTGTGCACCTCCTTAATATTTGCCTCTTATGGGGACATAATGAAAGGGATTACTTGCTAGTAGACGGAGGGATGATAACACTTACTGTGACTATAAAGTTGTTGTCATTCTTTACATACTAACTTGGGGAATCAAGGAGAATCATAAATCCATGTCCATGCCATGGGCAAAATCCCTTAATAGTGGGATAATACGATTGATGTCGTTTAACTATCGGATGTGGTTATGAAGGATGATGTGAGAAGTGGTTGCTGCCTATTTGTCCATATATCGAGCTCCTCCCACATACATACATATCATGAGAATATTTGTTATAATAATCTTGTTTGCTTAGTCTAAATTGCTAGTGGTGTATGCACCACTCCCTGAGGACGCCTTTTTCCCTATTGTTGTTCTAAGTTCTTTTACACACACGATTCTTACTTTCTGCATTTAGTTTTACTTTACTTTACTTGCTTCATTCAACCAAAAACAACTCTACTATATTCTTGCATCTTAAATTTATTCCTTAAGTACTTCGTTTAGTTTTAGTTAAAACTATTTTAGTCTTTTGCCTACTTCTCCCTCTGGGATCGATATCTTTATTTCAAAACTAGCTACAAACGATCTGTGCACTTGCAGTCATCAAGCTATTTTCTAGCGCCGTTGCCGGGGATCTTAGCGCTATAAGTCACTTTACTTTTAGTTATTTACTTTTTTTGTACTAATTTTTATTTTAAGTTACAGGACCGCAACAATGGACAACACTCGGCATTTAATCCAGCTTGAGGCAGTAAGGAAAATGGGTTCGCCCATGGACGCTTTCATAACTGTTAATCAAAGCATAAATCCAGATGGAATTGAGATCCACCCTTTATTATTTGAACTACTGCACTCTAAGAAATTTGCAGGAACCAATGAAGAGAGTCCATATGGACACTTACAATTCTTTGAAGACATTCTCAGTTCCTTTATATTCGACAACTGTGATCTTGGTATGATTGATACCCAGTTGTTGAGACAAAATCTCTCTAATAATGTTTGCGACTGGTATAGATCTTTTTTGTGTAGAAGAACCAAGGACTTGGACGGAATTGACAACCAAGTTCCTATCAAAATATTACTCAGAAAGCAAAGCTCATAGGATGAGAGGTATTATTATCAGTTTTAAAAATAATCCTGATGAGAGTTTGTACGAAGGGTATCTAAGGTACAAGAGCTATTTATATAATTCCCTATCATCATTTGCCTAATTGGTTGATTTTTCATACTTTTTATGGAGGGCTTAATGATGAAAATAGAATGAATTTAGACACCGCTTCTAATGGTAGTTTTCAATCTTATACTTATGATGAAGCTTGGAAATTAATAATGAAAATGAGGGAGGCAACGGAAAATCTTAAAAATGAGGAGAACATTACAAATAGTTTTTATGAATATGCTTGTGTTAACGATTTCCTTGCAGATGAAGGGACTTGTTCAATGATTAAAACCCTTTGTATTGATTCTTACTCGGTAAAGAAAATTATTGAGAATTATGCAATGCATTTATAGGTACCTATAGAATGGGAACCCCATAAACACCTCAAAGAAAAGAAGCATGCAAGAGTGCTAATGGAATAGTTCTCCTCTGCACCTATTCGAGAGAATATCAAGAAAAAGAAAAAAGAGGAAGAACAAATAAAAATAAGACTAAAGAAACCAAAAAAGAACCCGAAGCTACCAATATAAATAATGTTATATTGAAGGATCTTATGGAAGCACGAACAGTGGATAATGAAGTGGTTATGCTAGACTTTGAAACCTCAGAATTCGTCGAAGGTAAGGTACGAGCTCACGAAACTTCTAAACCTATGACTCCTATATATTGTGGAGAAACTTTCTTATACAGAATTTGTGAGCCGATATCCACTATAAATATTATTCCTTCATCACTTTATGAAGAACTTCGCTACAATTTAAATAATCCAGATGTGGAACTGGTAGAAACTACTATTAAATTGTTTATTAGAACAAATATAAAATCGGAAGGGGTTATCAGAAACATCTATGTATTTATTGGATCACTCATGTACCCCCTTGATTTTCATATTGTTCACATGCCTCGAGATTCTTTTTGTCCTATTCTTTTAGGCAGGCCTTTTGTTTCCATAACCAAAGCTCGAGTTGATAATAAGAAGGAGACTATTTCACTGATGTTTGGAGAAGAGGAAATGACATTCCACTTTGCCAAACTAAAGAAGAGGCCATATGAATTGGAAGAAATCAAGGAAGAGAAAACGATTGTCGAGGTGGCAACAATCCATTTCAGTACTCTACAAGACGAATTAGAGACGAGCCTAATTAATTGGGAAGAAGCACCGGATGATGAGGAGAGAGAAGACATGGATGATTACCTTGATTCAGTTTTGGAAGCACAAAATCCACATGATTATGAAGAACTGATAAGAAAAGGAGATGAAGAACCTCCGCCAATTGAATTGAAACAACTTCTAGACGATATGAGGTATGAGTTTTTAGATAATGAAAATAAATGTCATGTTATTATTAGCAAAAATCTATCAGAAAATGAAACAAATAAACTCATTTCGGTCTTGGTTAAGCATCCTGAAGCCTTTGGATATACTCTAAGTGATATTAACGGAATAGATCCATCTATTGTAACGCATAAGATTACCATCCTTGATGATGTTGAACCTGTAGTTGATACACAAAGAAGGCTTAATCCAAAAATGAAATAAGTAGTAAAAACAGAGGTTATATGCTTATTAGATGCAGGCATAATATATCCTATTTCTGACAGAAGTGGGTTATCCCAACTCATTGCATACCAAGACAAGGTGGTCTTGATGCTGCTATGAATGAGGACAGTGAGCTAGTTCCTGTAAGACCTCTTGTTGGATATCGTATGTGCATTGAATTTAGGAAGCTAAACAGTGAGACACAGAAAAATCATAAACCTATACCGTTTATGGATAAAATTTTAGAAAGACTGAGTAATAAATCTTATTTCTGTTTTCTTGATGGTTATTCTAGATATTCTCAACTTGCCATACAATCGGAAGATCAAGAGAAAACAACTTTCACTTTCCCTTATGGCACATATGCTTATAGATTAATTCCATTTGTCTTATGTAACATAGCAAAAACTTTTCAAGAATGTGTTTTAAAAATCTTTGATGATTTTTTTGAGAAGACTATGGAAGTTCTAGCAAATGATTTTGTTGTTTGTGGAACAACCTTTGATAATTGCCTCTACAATTTAATGAAAGTTTTGTAGAGATGCAGGCAATCAAATTTGGTTTGGAATTGGGAACAATGCCTCTTCATGGAAAGAGAAAGTAAAGTTTTGGGGCATAAGGTTTTGGAGAAGGGAATAGAAATAGATAAAACTAATATAAATGCTATAGACAATCTTCCAATACCTCGGGACATAAATAACTAAAAATTGTTTCTGGGACATGTAGGTTTTTATAAGCGTTTTATAGAAGATTTTGCTAAAATAGCTATGCCTCTCACCAACCTTCTTGAGAAAGAAACTCCATTCTACTTAGATCATAACTGCATCGCAGCTTTTGAGAACCTTAAAAACAAATTAGTTTCAGCACCCATCATGCAATCTCCAAAATGGGATGAACCTTTCAAACTCATGTGTGATGCTAGTGACTATGCTTTAGGGGCTGTGTTTGGACAGCGAGATGGAAAGAATTTTAATATTATTTATTATGCTAGTAGACCTCTTAATAAGATTCAAAAAAACTATGTTACTACAGAAAAAGAGTTCCTAGCTATAATTTTTGCGTGCTACAAATTTAGATATTACATCATTAATTCTAAGGTAATAGCTCATATGGATTACCAAGCTTTGCGTCACGTCCTTGTGAAAAAGGATGCGAAGCCCCGGTTGATGAGGCGGGTTTTATTACTACAAGAATATGATTTGAAAATAGTAGATAGGAGGGGTAAGGATAATCCGGTAGCAGATGATCTCTCTAGGATGGAGGGAATAATTACCAACCCTATACCTATAAATGAGTCATTTCTGGGAGACTATTTAGCAAATGCTGAATCGCTGATCCTTGGTATGCAGATTATGCTAACTATCTCGCGGTAAAATTTATACCTCCTGGTATGACAAGAAATCAAAGGATGAAATTCTTTAATGATATTAAATATTACTTTTGGGATGTTCCGTATCCATATCATCATGGACCTGACGGAATGATTCGAAAGTGTGTTCCTAATCATGAAATGAATGCGATTTTGCAAGCTTGTCATGACAGCCCGTATGGAGGACATCATGCAGGCAAACGAACCGCAACAAAGGTACTTCAATTCGGATTATATTGGCCCACCTTGCTTAAGGATGCACATAGGTAGGTCGAACATTGCGATGCTTGCCAAAGAAGAGGTAATATATGTAGAACACAAGAATGGCCATGAATTATAGTCTTATAATCGAACCCTTTGATGTATGGGGAATGGATTACATGGGACCATTCATTGAATCAAATGGTTATACTCATATTCTTGTTGTTGTCGACTATGTTACTAAATGGTTTGAAGCTATTCCAACAAGCCATGCAGATGCAGCTGCCTTAGTGAAGATGATCAAGGATGTTATATTCCCCAGGTTTGGAGTTCCTAGATTCTTAATTACTGATGGTGGTTCTCATTTTATGAAAGGAACTTTCAGGAAAATCCTCAACAAATATGGACTAACTCATCGCGTTGCTTCACCATATCAACCTCAAACAAGTGGTCAAGTGGAACTCTCCAATAGAGAATTAAAGACCATACTCGAGAACACAACGGACAAATCAAGAAAAGATTGGTCATACAAGTTAAATGACACTCTATGGGCATACGGTATGACACCTTATAAGATGGTATACGTTAAGGAATGCCATTTACCTTTAGAATTGGAACACAAAGCTTTCTAGGAAATCAAGAACCTAAACTATGATCTTAAAGCAGCAGGAGAAAAACATTTGTTAGATATTCACGCTTTAGATGAGTTTAGAAGTGAGGCTTATGAAAATGCTAGATTGTTTAAAGAAAAAGTGGAAAGATGGCTTGATAGAAAAATAGAAAACAAGAGGTTTAAAAGTGGAGACAAAGTGTTGCTCTATAATTCTCGTCTTAAGTTGTTTCCAGGGAAGCTCGGATCAAAGTGGGAAGGTCCCTATATAGTTGAAGAAGCTTATTCATCGGGAGCAGTGAAGCTCAAGGGAAAAACACCCTCTCTTTCATGGGTGGTAAATGGACAATGCTTGAATCATTATCGAGTAAAAGAAGATATAAGTGCAGTCACCATACAAGTGATCACCCCAGAAGAGGTGATTAAGCAAAGATATACAAGGGATGGCAACTGCAAGAACAATGGACTCGGGACGAAATGAGCAACAGTATGGTCAAGCTATTTACCATAAAAGAGCGCTTCATGGGAGGCAACCCATGAAAAGTAATGGTTTGAGTTTTTTTTAAAGTTTTTATGAGTTTGTGTTAAATGAGGAACATTTGAAGATCTAGCAAAGAAAAAGAAGATTGATAATGCCAATATTGGTTGAAATTTTAAGCTATCATTTTATTTGGCAAAATTTGATAATTTGTTAAGTTTTTGAGTAACAAGGAATCCTTGGAGAAGCAGGAAATTTTTGGTGGACACAGAGGGTTTAACGACTATCTATATGGCGGGAATAAAAATTATGGCTGTATAGCTGTGGCCGTAAAGTTGTTTGAACATCGCCCCTTCCGTCTATGAAAGGTACTAATAGTTTAATGACCAACTATACAACAGGAATAAAAATTCCGGTCGTATAGTTGCTGTTGTATAGATATCGACCTTTGACAAATCTCTTTTGTAGGTACTGATAGTTTAACGACCAACTATATAGCGGGAATAAAAATTCCGCCCGAATAGTTGTGGTCGTATAGATATCGACCCATCTCCAAAAAATTTGGTCGAAATACAAAGAGTTTAAGGACCAACTATACGGCGGGAATCAAAATTCCCGCCCGTATAGTTCCGGCCATATAAGGTAGTTCCACCATATAAGAAATTATATAGTTGGCCCGTATCTATACGGCGGGACCTATATGGGCAGCGCCTGTATAGTTGCTCGTTATGAAAGGCGGCTAGAGTTTTTGACCTCCCCTTTTAAAGATGATCGCATCTAACCTTTTCATTAAGTTTTCACAGAGCTACAACTTCTAGCCTCGAAAAATCCTCGCCATAAAAGCCCCTCTAACAGCATCCGTACAACGAAGCCATGCATCCTTTCCATGTCAACAAGATCTGGAGGAAGAAAGAGAGAATCCCGTGAAGAGGATCAAAGAAGTAGAACCTAAAGGATCACCATCATCATCCAGCCCAGAGATCAAGCCTCTGCCAAACTGGGAGGACATGTTCCCGCAATGGATGGAGATGATGAGGCAAGATGAGCAGGGAAAGAACAAGGATGAGTATCTCCCAAATCCCTATCGTTGCAACATAGGCTCCTATTATAAACCTCCTTTTGGTCCATCACCTCTTAAACCTAAGGAGGTGCGGCAATATGAGATTCATGATAAGATCTATGAGTTGGGAAAAGCTTCGAAGGCATGTGTTAAAACAATTGGAGAAGGGATAGACTCCTACTGGATGATGAGCAAAGACCTTGAGAAAAAGGTCGATGACATCGATAGTAGAGTTGGTTTCTTGATTAAAACTGTTTTTGAGTTGATAGATGATAATAAATTCCTCAAGAAGAAAATGTTGAAGCTTCAATACGACATGGCCGAGCTCAGCATCCGCTTTGCAAGCATAGTTAAAGATGGCAACACAAAAGAAGAGGGTAATTTTGTTCCTACCCAGGAGGAGGAATAAGTACCAACAAGGAGTTAGTTGATCCCGCCTGGCTTGATTCCAAGCTTGGGGAGATCTTTAAGACCTTGTAATCTACCTTATAAATTTTATATTACTATTTTAGTTTTGCATTAGTTCACGTTTAGAAATAAAATTTGCAACATTTGAATTCCCTTACGGAATAGTTGATCTCATTTGTGAAATTCTGAGTTTATAATCATATATGGAGCATTATTGAGTTTGTGCTTGTCTTATTAGATATATGAATGGCTTGAGTATAATTTTACTTGCACTTGATGATAACAATAGGAGTTTTCCACACCATTGGTATTAATGGAACATATAAAGATAATTTAATCAATATGCTGTAAGTTCATGGTTTGATTTACAAAAGTAAAAATAATCTGATTAGTCAAGATGAAAAAGAAACCTTGGACGAAGGAAAATTAAAAGTGCTATCAAAATAGAGTGAGGACAAGTCGAGGTAGAATCTTCAAGTCATAAAGATGCTTCATATACAATTGGAATTTGATAATTGAGATCCTTAAACTTTGGTTCTTACATGAAGTGGAATGTATGGCTAGCTTCTTTGCACAACACTTAAACAAAAGCGTGAGCATATATAAAAAAGAGAAGAAGAGAAAAGAAAAAGAGTAAATGTGCAAAGAGCAAATAGGTATACACCACTATATTGTGGTATGATAAAGAAACGTTTTGAGATTTTGAATCCCAAGTGAATATGTTAATCCTAAAAACACTTGGGACTACCTCGCTGACTCATTTGGTCGAATCGAATACTTTTACATCATGTTGAGATTTATCTTTTGTGAACTATTGATCACTAAGGTGTGGAAGCCTTGTAATATTATTCGGATGGTTCGAGTAAGGTACTATTCATGAACTTATTCCTAAGTATCATATATGATAAACACATGGTGCAACTTCCTCATTTATTTTATCGACTCAGCTTCATGAATATGAGGATCAAATCCATTAAGCTAAACTTGCTCGGGACGAGCAAGAGTCTAAGCTTGGGGATGTTGATGAGTGCATATTTGCATCATGTTCTATATTATTACTTTGCATTGTAGATGTAGGATCTTGGTATTTTACAGTGTTTGCGCATGTTTTATGTATGTTTTCACCAGGATTAGGACAGATGATGGATACAGTGGACACAATCCTTGGAGCAGTTGTACTGGGGAGAAAAGGAGTCAAAAACAACGTAAATCGCTTATTTGGGAAATATTAATAATACCAGAAGAAAACCCGAAGCGATAAAGGCTTACAGATGGTTCAATGACCAACTATACGACCGGAAAACTTTTTCCAGCCGTATAGTTCCTGTCGTATAGTTGGCACCACCACCGCCTCCTCAAATAGTTTCACCCTGTGCAACTGGATCAGAGAGACGACATACAGAACACCCAGAAATCACCGAAAACCTCACCTCCATAAGGAATCTAGAGGGGAACTCGCCCAATGGATCCATCTTCGCCCTACGCAGATCTAGGAGGACAAGGCATCGATCTTCATCTTCATCAACCGCTGCACCGCCATCATCTCCATCCATCCTATCGTCACCCATCTAGATCTTGTTGTAATTTTCGTACTCATTGTGGATTTATACAAGAACTATTCATTTACAATTGATTCCATTACAATTGCTATGATGTTGATTGCCTCCATGTCTGAGTAGATCTTTAGTTCTTTGGGAGATGGAGAAACCCTAGCATATGATTGAGATTAGATAGAGATTATTATGTTATACATCATTATGTGTATAAGTTAATTGTCTTCATCTTGATGTTGGGAGTTGTGCACCTCCTTAATATTTGCCTCTTATGGGGACTTGATGAAGGGGATTACTTGTTAGTAGACGGAGGGATGATAACACTTACTGTGACTATAAAGTTGTTGTCATTCTTTACATACTAACTTGGGAATCAAGGAGAACTTATAAAGCCATGTTCATGCCATGGGAGAAATCCCTTAATAGCGGGATAATACGATTGATGTCATTTATCTGTCGGCTATGGTTATGAAGGATGATGTGAGCAGTGGTTGCTGCCTATTTATCCATATATGGAGCTCCTCCCACATACATACATATCATGAGAATATTCGTTATAATAATCTTGATTGCTTAGTCTAAATTGCTAGTGGTGTATCCACCACTCCCTGAGAATGCCTTTTCCCTATTGCAGTTCTAAGTTATTTTACACACGTGATTCTTACTTTCTATATTAAGTTTTACTTTACTTTACTTGCTTCGTTCAACCAAAAACCCAAAAACAACTCTACTATTCTTGGATCTTAAATTTATTCCTTAAGTACTTCGTTTAGTTTTAGTTAAATGCATTTTAGTCTTTCGCCTACTGCTCCCTATGGGATCGATATCTTTATTCCAAAACTAGCTACAAACGATATGTGCACTTGCAGTCATCACCGCCTAGTCCTGTGCAACGTCCATGATGTCAGGAGTAGAGAGGATCTTCTCAGCCAAGGCCTCCATCGTAGCCGGCAGAGTGGTATCCGGTCAGACGTACGCATAGACGTCAAGGGATACATCACATAGCTGCCTAGCCTCCTTACACACCACCGCTACCAACTCCTCTAGATGGAGGTCACGTCCGGCGTCCGCTTCAGGAATGCGGGCCAGAGCCTGGTCAATCGCCTCAGAATACTGAGTTGTACTCGGGAAATAAGTAGTTGTTATACACCAGTTGCAGCAAATGAAGAACAAGTTCACTGAAGGAGGAGCCACTTACTGATGACGATTTTGGCAATCTGGCACCACTCTGCCAGTGCCGCCTTCTCCTTGGACTGAGCAACCTTTAGTGTCTCCGCCTTCTAGGTATAGAGATTCTTAAGATTCTTGAGCACTTCAGTCCGGGTGTCGGTGACCTTCTTGGCCTGGCCGGCCTTGACCTCCATCTGCTTATGATGTTCCACCAGCCGACCAATCTGGGCTTGGCAAGCCTGGTTGGATTCCTCTAGCCGGGTCACCTCCGCCTTTAGCCTCTCCACCTCCCGATCCCTATTCGCTAAAAGAGTTGCAGGAGGGTACCCAATGGTCAACAAGAAACGCGAGAATTCGTGCAAGAGCGAGGACATGGCAGAGCGAGCGATCTTACGGACTAGGTCCTACGTGGTCTTGGCGGCTTCAGCAAAAGCTCTCTATAGAGGAGAAATAATGAAAAAGAGAAAAAGAAAGGAAGCAGAAAAAAGAGGAACAACAAAAATGGCAAGGAAACATTTACCTCCAATGAGGCCTTCAACTCCTTGGCTTGGCCAAGTCCCTGCTCCATCGCCTCAACCAGGTGGCGCACCTGGACGAGGGCGACAGGGGGCGACTCAAAGAGTTGTGCTAGGACCTTGTCCGGCAGCGGTGCGACCTGGGCCGACCTCTATCCGGTGACCTGAAGATCGTCATCGCTCCCGTTGGTTGTGCGCGTCACCTCCGGCTGGATCCTGACACCATCAACGCCCGAGCCGGGAACCTCCTCCCACCCGCCATCTCCTGGGGCCGGCTGCACAGTAGCTTCCGGCACCACCACCACAGGCTCCTCTACCTGATAAGTGGTGGAGCCCGTCTGAGCCTCGCTCAGGACCGGATTCGTCCCTTCAATCAGCTAGAGGGGAGGAGCAGCCGCGCCCTCGCACCCAGCCAAAAGAACCTCAGCGATCTTGGAAGCGATAGAGGCCCGGTGTAGGGTCACGGGAGCAGCCGGCGGCACCGAGCCCACCGCACCCGCAAGAGCCTCAGCTGGCATGACAGAGGAGGCTATAGCCGGTGCAGCAGGTCCCTTAGCCCTAGCTGAGGGAGGGGCAGACGTGGTGGCAATGGTCACGGAGCCGGCCAAAGACATCGCCTCACTGCATGTAAGGCGCAATGGAACATTAAGAAAAAGGCAAACTAGTGGTCACAAGTAGAATAGGAGCAAAGGCACGTACCCGGCGATGTTGGGCATGGCGACCGCGGCCCTCGGTCGGTGGGCCCTCTTTGAGCCCCCACCGGCTGGAGCAGTGCGAGCGGAGGTGGCCCGCTTCCCCCTAGCGCACACGGTGGCGACCTCAGCCGGGTCTGCATCCACGCCATGCGCGGCTGCTCCAGTACACAGGAAGAACATCAAACGTATCGCTAAAGAAGGGCAAAACAGATAAAGACAAAGAATGTATACTCACCGGGTGGGAACTCGCTACCCTCGTTGGCTCGGGTGGGAAAGCGCTCTGGCTCCTGTGGAGGGAACTTCTGCGGCTTGAAATCAGCCGATAAGTGGGGAAGCTCATCCTCCCCCATGCCATCCTCTGCCAGCTGTGCCATAAATAGTTACTCAATAAGGGGAAAATAAGGAACAAGAACAAATCCCTCAGGAAAAGTTCACCTGTAGAAGAAGAGAAGAAGCTATCCTTCGGCCGCAGCCGGCTGCGATGGTATGGCCGGCAGGAGAAGATCTAGTCCTCTGCCAGCGTCTCCTTCGTGATAGTGGCAAGCCACTCTCGAAGGGCCCCGTACGACACCTCCAACCGGGACACCTGCGTGGGATCCAGGGAGCCGGATAGGTGGCACATCTTATGCGACCACTGCTGCAGCGGGAGCATGCGGCTTGTCATCTAGGACAGTAGGATGTCCCGGGCAGTGAGCCGCTCCTTCTTGACCAGCACTGCCACGCGGGCAGCCATCAACTCCATGTCGGCTTGGGCGCCCAGGTTCTGGACGGTCCATGCCTTTCGGGTGGAGGGGACATTAGCGAAGACTGACACCTTGATGAGGTCGACGTCGGAGGTGTTGCGCACGTAGAAGTACAAGCTCTACCACAACTTGACGGTGTCGGGGATTTCCAACCGGGCATCACGGACGACGACCGCCGGTAGATGCCGCTGCAGCCGGTCTCCGTCAGGGGGTGCCCTTCCCCACCACCTAGACCTTGAAGTTGAAAAAATTCAAGAAGTTCGCCGCATCCAGGTAAACCCCTAGGAAGGCCTTGCAGCAGGCCGCATGATGCGATAGCTGCGCAATGGCGTGGGCCCCTAGGTGGTAGAGCTGAAGGTCGAACATCGCGAGGAGCTCGAGGATCAACCTGCTCAGTAGCAGGCCAAATCCACAGGCGAAGTGGGCAAGGAAGACGACAACTTCCCCGGGGCGGGGGTTAGGCACCTGCTTCCCCTTCGGCATGAAGTGTTGCTTCACCAAGCGCTCCGACGGAAGGAATTTCCCGCGCCGGTACTTCTGGACAAGATCGTCGGTGACGTACGAGCCACACCAGACCCCAGCCCTTTCAGGCAGCATCTTTTTGGGAGTGGTGGCCATGTTAGAGAACCACGGTCCCATTGTCACGAAGAACAAGCGGCAGCGCTGGCGACCAAGATATGTAGGGGCAAAGAAGCAGAGAGGAGGCAAACGCAAGGGGTGGAAGCAGCAGACATAGGAAGAAGATTAAGTGGGGAAAGAACTCTCCCTTGCACCCCGGTTTAACAAGGCAGAGAAAGCACGCCACCCGCGCTCCCCTCCAACACGTGGCAAGCGTTACTGCGGGAGGCGAGGCATGCGCACGATCTCCAAGAAACCGCAATGATGAAGACGTGTGCGCGGTTACCAAAAACTATCGAGACAGACCATGGGTTCAAACTGACGCGACGCATGCCAGAAGTGGCAGGCGTGGCCACCATAGGCACTAAAGTCATCAACCAAGAAATTCATCTCCCCTACTGGCTATGGCAGCCGGTAGATTCAATCCCTGCTCACACCCTGTAGGTGGGCCACCGGTTCCGTAGCCGGTAAACTCTAGCCGAGGAACAATAAGCACCTCGAGATGGAAAACGACAAGCACTACTAGACAAGCACTACAAGACAAACTTGCGACCAGCTCTTCATCAACAATCATTTCAGCTTTGTTAATCAGCACGCAAGAACTTCTCCACAAGGCAAAGTCCCAACGCTCTCGGGGACTATTGTCGAGAGGATGACCCTCGGGTATGCCAAGCCAGGCTCAACAGGTCCGCTCCAGGGAGGGCTGGCCAGTTGGCCGCAAGACAAAGGACAACAACCGAGTGGACAACTCCATCCGATCCATCATCAAGAATCCCTGATTGGCCTGTCTAGCCGGGTGACCAGAAGAGCTGGCTGGGTGGTCACCTCTACCTGGCTGCCTCGGATCCATTGGCCAAAGATGCAGAGGGGGTGTCGTTCCTTGTTGAGCACACCCCTGACCAGACAGGCTGGCACGCCACCCTAGCGGCACTACAACACGAGGGCACCAAATAGCCAAGGCTGGAAGCTGACGAGTAAAGCACCGGCTGATGGATAAAGCACCGGCTGACGGATAATGTGCCAAGATGATGAATAAAGCTCTGGGTGATTCCCAAAGTATCGGCATTGGGACACTGTAGCACTGTCTCCCCTGTATTGAAGGCTTGACTGGGTCCTGGCCCACCGACTAGGCCTGTCCAGCCGGCTCGCATTGTAAACCTAAAGCCCAAACAGTAATCCCTAGAGCCCACATTTTAACCTACCACTCCCAACCAGTATATAAGGAGGTAGTGCTAGGGTTCTAGGTTGACAATTACAAGTTACAAGTTCTCTAGATTCCACAAGTTCAGTAGTTCATCTTCCTCTAGCTCTCCATAGCATCTAGGGAAACAGCTCAAGGAGTACTTGTACTGAGCACTTGCTCCACACATAGTAGATCCATGCAGGAGTAGGAGTTTTACCTCGTCCAGAGGGCTCCGAACCTGGGTACATCGTTGTGTTTGCAGCATCTGTGCCCAACCCGTTGCAAGTAGCCACCGATAGCATCCTGATTATCCCCTTCATGTCATCCCCGATGGCACTGCCATGTTGCACACCATGACACCCCATGTATTTGCTTTAGGTCTGGGAAAGCGTCGTGTCCGAAGCCCCGCTGACATACCGATGGAGGTATGTTAATTAATCTGGCAAAAAGGGTGGAAGTGCATGTGGAAACTTTGGTGCACCCCTGCAGGGTTAAATCTTTTTGAAAAGTTTTGTCTGCGGTTATGGATGACTTGGAGAACAGTTTCTCGATCATAGACAACTACTACTAAAGTTTATTGCTACAATTTGAATTGTATCTCATATGACTAGTGAGTTGGATAACCACCATGAAAAGAATGAAGAAAACTACCAACCATGTGAGTTTCCTCGGAAGGACTCCCTCGGTTGGACTCGAGAGGGAAATACTAGGATCGGTATGTTTGGTGTTAGTATTAGGTTGGTTCCGAATAGGTATTTCTTATCCCTCTATGATAGGCGACAGTTGTATCGAGTCTCTATATGTTGTTTAGTTCATGCTTTGCTGCCGCTTCATTCTACCATACCTATGTAGGCGAGAGCCGCCGAATTCTAGACTCGTGGTGTACTAGCCTCAGTACTGACCGCTCTCTATTTCCTTTTCCCTTTGTCGACACCCCTTTGTTTTATCAAGTATAAGTTCGACATCGTTAGTAGGGTTACCCTTCCGGCTTGCGTTGGGCATGGTTATGGACGCCATTGGTTATTCGTTAGGGATCTTAGCTCGATTTTCTTCTTATCCATACTAGGACGTTGTATCGTTTTCAAGGTGATTTGGATCTTTGTACTATATATCTGTATTCTTGACGTATTGAGTCGTTGATGTATATATGTTCTGTGGGTTATATCATGAACTATTGTGTAATGATATTATTTCATTTTCCACCTACATGCTAGTGCCTTGTCGGCATCTTTGACTCGTTTCTATGCGGGTTTGGTGGGAATTGCTAAAACTTGCATAGGGACGATTTGAGGGTGTTTCAAAGTGGTATCAAACCTCAGTAGTTGCGATACCCCACTGGTCCAGCCTGTAGGGTAACCTAGCTAACGGCCGATGTAGAGTGTCAAAAACTATTTTCCAAAATCGGTTGGGTAGATCTAATTAGGTCTATTTTTACTGCTTACCCCTATGCTATTCTCTTCTTACCTCTGCGTGCTTTGAATCTGCCCTCTTATCTTTTCTTCAAGTCTAGGAATTCTCGTAGTTGAGTTTTCGTCATACCTTCAGGGTTTCGCTTCCTACCTCTTGTAACGGTGCTTCATCATCTATTCTTCGTGTTATTTGTTGAATCTTTCATCTGTTGTACCTTTTAGTGGACCAAAAATTCACTAAAGTTTTTCTTTGTTTCCTTCGGTGGTTTTCAAAACGACGACATCAACTGCGTCATATCCGATAAGGAGCCTACATCACTCATGTGTTTCCAACATCGCTTGTGAAGATTTTCAGTCTAAATTCTGAGAATGGGTTGCACGATTATCTACTGCATGTGTGGAGTAATAGTTTGGGTGCATGATGGATTGTTCTCCATGCTAACTACTCAGTCCATTCGCTCTTGTATATTCAAGTGTGTTAGGTTGTACTTGTTTCTCTCCTTTTATTCAAGTTTGATATGGCCTTATCTTTTGATATCTCTACCTTCGTCTTTGTTTATCTGGAGTGCTCTCACGACGAACGTGAAAAATGACCACTTGTTGGTGGTGTTGCTGATTTCAAGACGGACCAAGAATATTTGTTAGTGGTGTCGCGAGGATCTACATGAAGGGATAAGATTCAGATCGTTGGCCTTCTTCCCAGTACCATGAGGCGGATCTCGAGGACGAGATCCATTGTTAGTGGTGTCAAATTGTAGCACCCTAGTAAAACCACTACTAGAAAATTGCTTGAATTATTTTACTATTTTGTGCATCATCATGACTGCATGATCATATCATCATGCCACATTGCATTTGATCATCTTCATGTCTGCATACATATGTTCGCCTAAAACTATTTCCCAAAAGCCTATTTTTGTTTTCTAAATATCCTCTTCTTCAATTCCAAAACAAAACCCCGGTCTCGTCCATATATTTTTGTTTTGTCTAACATTATTTATAAAAAGTCTGTAAAATAAATCAGAACATTAAATAAAATAAAACTATTTTTGTTTGCACTAAGGAGGTAGCCCAGCCGATTAGGCCAGGCCACCTACCACCACGGCTGGCCCAGCCCATTCAACCCAAACCCTAGCCTAACCCTAATCCCACCCCGCCGCCATTGGCCACTCCCGGCCCCATCGCCTCACACGCCCACGCCGATCCTAAGCGACCAACCCACCTCTGCCTTGCCTCTCCCCACCGACAACCCAGCCCCACACACTTTCGACGCGTCACCTGCCCATCCCACCTACCGCAACTGACAACCACCTCGCGTACACGAACGCGTAGCGCCACCTACCGCCCTTCCTCGTTCCTCCCTATCGTGCAGGCTAGTGAGCCCCACCTTCCTCTCGAGCAACTTCCTTCTGCGTCGATTGCCACCAACGAGCATCCCAACCATGTCCGGCCACCACTCCTCTGTTCGAGCGCCACCCATGAGCCAGGACCCAAAGTGTAAGGTACTACTTGATCTAGGGATTAGGCAATGGAATTGTTCTCGCTCGTTCCTCCCATCCACCCACCGAGCAAATTCAGATACACCGGCAGAGCCGTCCTATTCTTGCCAAGCCAAAAGCCGATCTCACCTGCTACCCATCTACTGAATAAGTATACCCCTCGACTAGTTACATGGGCTCAGCCCAGTACATGGCCTGCAAGCCAGCCCGGTTGCTTCTTATGTCTTGTGGGCCGGTTCCTTGGTTCTGCAGCAGTGGAAGGAGCGCTGTCCGGTGAGCCCAGGTTGCTGACATTCCCCCATTCTTGTGAACCTGCTTGTCCCCAAGAAGGAGCTTGGGGGAATCTCTGCTTCAGGTCCTCGAAGTCTTCCCAAGTGGCCTCCTCTTACAAGGAACCGCTCCACTGCACCAAGACCTGTGCCACCATAGCCAAACCACGAGGATGCACCCACCGCTGCAAGACGAGTATAGTTACCTGGAGGCTAGCATTAAGATGAGGATGGTTGGGAAGTACCTGATGTCCTGGTCCCAAGCACGGTTTCAGTTGCGACACATGAAACACGGGATGAACTCTGCTGGATTCTGGCAGGTCCAACCTGTAGGCCACTGCTCCCACCCTCTCCAGAACATGAAAGGGTCCAAAAAACATGAATGCCAGTTTGTGATTAGCGCCACGGGCGACTGACGACTAAATATAAGGCTGAAGTTTCAGAAATACCCGATTTCCCACCGCAAATGTGCGCTTAGATCTCTTCTTGTCGGCTTGATGCTTCATCCTTTGCTGCATGTGCAAAAGATGCTACCGGACAGATGCTAGAATCAGCTGACGTTCCGCTAACCATTCCTGTACATCTAGTGGTCCAATACGATCAGAAGCAGAAACGCCAAAATACCACAGCTGTCGCCCATATACAACCTAAAAAGGTGGCTTGCCCAATGTCGAATGCCAATTCATTTTATACCAGAATTCACACAAGGAAATTCACTTAGCCCACTGGGTCAGGTGTGCACTAAAGAAACACCTGAGAAAGCATTCAATGGACTGATTGATCCTTTTTGTCTGCCCATCTGTCTGGGGATGATGATCTGTGCTCATACGCAGTTGCGTCCTTGTGGCCTTGAACACTGCCTGCCAAAACTGGCTTGTGAAGACTGGATCCCTGTCGGAGATGAGAGACTGGGGCATGCTATGTAGCTTCACATGATCAACAAAAAAATCCGCGACTTTACTCGCAGTATATGGATGACGGAGAGGACTGAAATGTGCATACTTGGTGAGTTTCTCAACCACTACGAGCAGGCAATTGTAGTGACGAGAAGTCGGTAGACCATGAATGAAGTCCATTGTTGCCATATCCCATGGTTCAGAAGGAATTAGTAGCGGATGGAGCAATCCTGGAGAGATAACATGCTCTAGCTTTGCGTGTTGACATGTATGATAGTCACGCACATACTCCTTGATGGCTCGTTTCATCCCCTTCCATTTGAACAAGGACATGAGTCGACGATAAGTCACTGGGAATCTAGAATGCCCCGCAACTGGGCTATCATGGAATGCAGAGATGATCAAACCCCGTAGCACTGCATCAGCCCCAACCAAAATCCTGTTTCTATTAGGAAGGAGGCCCTCACTCAAGGTGTAATCAGAGTGCGACTTGGGGTCGAGAACCAGTTGTTGTAGCAGTCGCTGAGCCTACTCATCGTGGTTGTAGCTGGCCATTACTTGCTCAAGCCAGAGTGGCTTCACATCCGAGATGGAAAGGAGCTGAGTGTCCTCCCCCGGCTTCCTTGACAGAGCATCCGTAGCTCCATTGAGGGTCCTTTTTTTGTAAACCACCCAGAATTCCAACCCCATCATCTTCGTTAATGCCTTCCTCTGCCATTCAGTATGTAGCCGCTGATCTGTGAGGTGGATGAGGCTTTTATGATCAGTATGTATAACAAACTCGCCTGTCTGTAGATACTACCGCTATTGCTGGACTGCCAACAGGATCGCGAGATACTCCTTCTCATACACCGACAGACCTCTGTTGCGTGGTCCCAGCGACCTGCTAACATATGCGAGAGGGTGACCATGCTGAGAAAGAATCGCTCCAACGCCAGTGTTAGAAGCATCGGTTTCAACCACAAACTCGGCTGAGAAATCAAGCAATGCCAACACGGGAGTTGTCATCAAAGCCTTTTTCAGGGTTTGAAAAGCTTCATCCTCCACAGTAGTCCAAAGGAACAAAGCCATGTTTTTAAGTAATGTTGGCAATGGTTGACTGATCACAGCATACTGACGGATGAATTTGCTATAATACCTAGTGATGCCCAAGAACCCTCTCAACTCCTTCAAATTCTGAGGAATAGGCTAATTCTTGATAGTGGCAATCTTCGACTCATTAGTGGCCACCCCTTCCCCTGAAATCACATGGCCCAGATAAACAATACGTGACTGCGCGAACTCAAACTTGGACGGTTTCACCTTCCACTTGTCCTGTTGCATGATCGCCAACACAACTGCCACATGATGGATATGCTCTTCATATGTCGGGTTATAGATGAGAATGTCATCGAAGAAGAAAAGAGAAAAATTAGACGCATTCATGGTGTGTTGGAATGTGGCTGGAGCACCAGTGAGGCCAAACGCCATAACTCTGAACTCAAAATGGCTGTTGTGCGTTTGGAAGGCTGTTTTAAACTCCTCACCTGGAGCTAGCCGAATCTGGTGAGATCCCGCTCTTAGATCCAGCTTGGAAAACCAACGTGCGCCTTCCAATTCATCGAGAAGTTCACCGATCACTGGAACGGGGTACTTCCCTTTCACTGCCAGTGCATTGAGGTGGCGGTAATCAACCACTAATCACCAAGCTTTCGTATCCACCCCTTTTTCTTCTTTCTTGACCAGCAACACAGTAGAAGCAAATGAGTTGTTGCTATGCGTAATCACTCCTTGTGCTAACATGTCCTGGACTTGTCGCTCAATCTCTATTTTCATTGCGGGCGCCACCCGGTAGGGTCTCATTGACATAGGTCGAGCCCCGGAAATCAGGGGAATTTGATGGTTCTATTGCCATCGCGGTGGCAGCCCATGCGGCTCCGCGAACTGCTACAGTAGCTCTTGATTCTCTGGGATGTGCTCAACTTGAGAGTCCCCTGCGTCAGCCTGAACCAAATGCAACTCAAGCAACGTATGAGATACAGCTGGTATACCCTCCCCATGTAGCACTATCAGTTCCCCCTTATTCATAAATGCAAGCCACTGTTGCGCCCAATGAGTGATCATGGGACTATGTTGGGCAAGCCAATGGAGACCAATAACTCCATCTTAACTATTGAGTTCCAGCACTCTAAATGCATCCGAGAAGGAATCACCTTGGCACTCCCAATCAAGAGCCAGGAAGAATTGGTTGCAACCTAATATTTTTCCACCAACAACTTGAACCTGAACCGGTACAGCCATTTGTGCTCTGCCCACCAATAACTATGCTTGTTTGCTGTCAATGAAGCATGCAGAACTGCCCGAATCAACGAGAAACACCAGAGGCCATCCTTGAATCTCAACCAGAATCTTCATCACCTTCCCTGCCATAGAATATGTATCAGAAGTTGCTGTAGACAAGAGTAATAAGTGCTGCGGCTGCTGATGAGGATGGTCAGCCGTGGCCTCCACTGAATCATCTTGGTCCGACTCTTGCAGGCAATTGAGAATTTCCTACACTATGTGTAACTGAATGGACTTGCTGCAAATATGTTCCTTGCCCCATCGCTCCCCACAGTGATAACACAATCTTTTGAGCGGCGGTACTCCTTCAATGTGCTCCATCTGTCTGTACTCTGCCTTCCCCCTTCTAATTGCTTCTTCTCCTCTACCGACTTCGATATCCAACACGTGGAGGAGTCGGTGGTGGACTAGACACAGCAATCAGGTGTTGTGGTAAGGGGTTTCTCCGCTGAACATAACTTTGTCTGTTCCTCACAGGTATTGAATCCCCTCCCTCAGCCGATTCTTCATAAAGCAAGGCCAAGGTTGCAGTAGTATCTAGATCAGCAGGTTGTTGAAGAGCAACGAAAACCCGCACCGCCGATCTGATACCAAGTGTAAGGTACTACTTGATCTAGGGATTAGGCAGTGGAATTGTTCTCGCTCGTTCCTCCCATCCACCCACCGAGCGAATTCAGATACACCGGCAGAGCCGCCCTGTTCTTGCCAAGCCAAAAGCCGATCTCACCTGCTACCCATCTACTAAATAAGTATACCCCTCGACTAGTTACATGGGCTCAGCCCAGTACATGGCCTGCAAGCCAGCCCGGTTGCTTCTTATGTCTTGTGGGATGGTTCCTTGGTTCTGTATCAGTGGAAGGAGTGCTGTCCGGTGAGCCCAGGTCGCTGACACGGAGCTCCGCCACCGCCTCTCACCCCAAGCTCCTCCGGCCGCCCCCCCCCTCTCCTGTGCTATCACGAGTCCCTCCAATGCCAGCTTCCTCGCCCTCTCAGCCTCTCCTCGCCCCACAGAGCTCCTCATCACTTGGCTTCACCTCTACGCGGCACGAGCTCCCCCGCCCCTTCTTCTGCCGCTCGCGCGAGTCCCCTGCGCCTCACCCTCGACACCGCTGAGCGCCACCACCGTCACGCGTCGTTTCTTGACTCGATCCATGCCGCTTCCCGGAGCACCGGCATCTAGCCGCCGCGGAGCTGCTCCACCCCTTGCACGCGTCCCTATGCCTCCACTGCCTGGAGGCCCCATCCCTACCGTCGAACGCTGCCTAGAGTTCACGCGTGCCTTGGCCCCTGTCCAGGCATCACGTTCATGCTCTCGCTCTCCACCGTTGACCTCCTCAACCCAAGCTCGCCTCCAATGGCTCGCCTACCCTTGCTGCTCGACTGCCCTCGACCGTGAGCATCCCATGGGGTGCGACCTCAAGGCCAACATTCCTCGTGTTTCGGTGAAGCCGGTGTCTGTGTTGTTTTCCTGCAGTGTTGCAGCATGTGCACGTGTGCGGATGCCTTTTCCTTCATAGGCTCGTGAGGATGTTGATCATGGTCCGCTTGCCAAGGTATTGCTAGCTGCTGGGACTTTTGTGTTGTGCTAGTAAGCACCCGACTACCCGAAGAATGCCGTCAAGTCCTATGCCAAGACCTGCTCGCCAGTTGTAGCATCCCAACTGTCTAACAATTGCAATGCTACTTGCCTAGTATATATTTATTGCTACTTCCTACATGTCATTTATTGCACCATCATGATCGCATGCTCATGTCATCATACCACATTGCATTTGAGCATCGCTATGTCATCATGCATCTTTTTCCTAAGACTATTTTTTAAAGCCTATCTTTGTTTTCTAAATATCCATGGTGTAATTCAAATCAAAACCCGGTCTTTTCTGGATCTTTTATTTGTCTAAAAACTATTTACAAAAGCCTTTCTAAATTAAAACAAATAAAATAAAAATTAAAAGGTTTTCTCGGGGAGGCCGCCACTGGCCAGGCCCAAGGGCCCAGCTGATAGCGGCCTACTACCCCCCCCCCAAATCTAACCCTAGTTTGTCCACCCCCAAACCCTAGATCTACCCTAAACTAAACCTACCTACCCAACCGCCACACCCACCTACGTAAACCGACACACACCCAACCCTAACTCAACACACACCAACCCAACCTAGACCTAACCCGGCACGCATCCCGTCCCACTTAGCAGCGATGCGACCGACAACCCGTCCCTGGCCTCGTGCATGAGGGCATCTCCACCGGGATGAACCAAATGCGTGACTGTAACTGTCCATTTCTATCCGTTTGGGTCAGCCCGCGGTTACTTTGGGGTCGCGGTTCAGCCTGTCCGGACGAACGCGCCTAGCGGCGCGACACAAATGTACACGCCTGGCCAGCGCTGTCTAGACCTAGACCTTTGAATATGAATAGTTTAGAGCCAATTTACATAGATAAATGTATATTTTGACAAGCAAATAAACTTGCTTAGGTAATATATTTAAAATAGTGCTTACATATGAATAGTTCACACTCACATGGTTCGATAAAAACAATCAAATGTCACTCAAATTGTAGAAAACAAATAAGGGGTTAAGCACTTTGTTTTCTTGCACGAGCCCATATATGCTCAACCAAATATAGTTGAAGCCGGTCATGGGTGTGCCTGTGGCGCAAATTTTCATGCACTTGCATGAATTCTTCCCAAGAAGCTACACCTGGATCTGGCTCAACCAATTGACCCTAGAAATCCTAGCCTTGGTCCAAAATGTCGTAATCACGCTCGTCCTCGATGATCATGTTGTGCATGATCACGCACACAGTCATCACATCCCACATCCTCTCTGTGCTCCAGGTTCTAGCAGGGTATCGAACAATAGCCCATCTTAACTGAAGCACACCAAATGCTCGCTCAACATCCTTCCTAGCAGCCTCTTCCTCTTTTGCAAACCTCTTGCATTTCTCATCTCCATGATTGATGATTTTCTTCACGAAGGTGGTCTAGGATGGATAGATACCGTCAGCTAGGTAGTACCCCATATCATATGCATTTCCATGGATCTCATAGGAAACTTGTGGGGCATTGCCTTTTGCCAGTCTAGACAGAGACCTTTGCAGCACATTGATGTCATTGTTTGATCCAGCCATGCCAAAAAGGAGTGTCAAATCCAGAGATCTTGTGATGCAAAAGCCTCAAGTATGATAGTGCCACCCTCTGCATGCCCTTTGAACTGCCCTTGCCAACCCAAAGGACAGTTCTTCCACTTCTAATGCATCCAGTCGATACTGCCAAGCATCCCAGGAAACCCCCTATGCTCATTGATGGACAGAAGGCGGGCAGTGTCTTCGGTGTTATGCTCTCTCTGGTATACATTGCGAAACACCGCTACAACTGTGCTGCAGAATCTATACATGGCCTCGTGGCATGTAGACTCTCTCATGCGTATGTAGTCATCGAGGAGATCACTGGGCACTCTATATGTAAGCTACCGAATGGTAGCTGAACATTTCTGGTAGGAGAAGAAGCCAAGCTTACCGGTGCAATCGTACTTGGCCTCAAAGTAGTTGGTGTACTCCCTCACCCCCTTGAGTATGTTCAAGAACAGGTTCCTGGACATCCGATAGCGGCGACGGAATGCCTTCTCTTTAAAGACTGGATTAATTGGGTGGAAGTAGTCTTTGTAAAGGCGTATGTGCCCCTCTTCCCGATCGCGTTCATGGTTGACTTCGTGCCACATCGCGGAGCCACCTCTACACGACGGGAGGAGGTAGTTGTTGTGCACCATCTGTGCAGCCACTAGATGAATTTCGGTCTCACCGTCAGACTCCTCCTTGGACGATGACTCGACATAATTCTTGTAGAAGAACTCGATCGCCCTTCGCCTGCTGCCCCTCAGTCAAGTACACTGCCGTCAATGGCTGTACCAACTCCCACGGCAGACCAGATTACCAAGAAAAGGCCGGCAAATGCACCTTGGCAAACGACCAAATAGGTCGTGCGTGTCGAGGTAGAGGTCGTGGTGGCGGGTTTGCCTGTGGAGCGTCCAGTCAATTCTGGTGCCGCCCATGGCTTGCGGTCGTCCTGCTTGATAAAACACCGGGGGCAGTGGGGAGGGGGGCGACTGGTTGCGTCAGCTCTTCACGCGGGATATGGAAGGCGAGGGTTTGGGGGAGGAGTGTCTTTGTGCCACTAGCTACAGGGCCCGGCTGAACAAGGGGTTGGACATGCGAGGCAGCGCGTGCTGTCCGAGCCGACCCAGTGGTCACGCAAATTAGGTGCACGGATGGGTTGAGCCGGACGCATTTGGACGGATGGGTCGTGCTGGTGCAGCACCACGCACATCGTGCGCGTCCTCACGGACGGGTTCGGACACGCTGGGAGGGGTTGGGTCGACCCGGTGGAGATGCTCTAATGCACGCTGCAGCGAGCGCCTGCCCACACACAGCCTCGACCGACAACCCACCCCGTAGACGGCCCCACCTCGCCCTCTCTCACCCTTGCGGCCATGCTCCCGCATCGCATGCGCCCCCCCCCCCCCGTCATTTTGCTCCTTTCCTCCACCCCCATCCTCAATCCACCGCCGCTTGGCTCCCTACTGTCATCGGCCTAGGCACCGCACAGGTTCTCTGCCCCCGCCTTCCGTGCTGCCCTGCGAGGGCGCTGTCATCCCCTAGCGCAGCACCACCAGCACAGTTGTTGTCCATGTGCCGCCTCTGGCCTCCCTCTCGGCACAGCGCCCTCTGTCGTCTGAGCTCGTCTCCTCGCAGGCACCTCTCCCCGCGCGCCAGCCGAGCTCCCCCCAACCTCGTCGCCCGCTCGAGCTCGCAACACCATGCATCACCGGACGCAGGCACAGAGCTAGCCGCCACCGCCACATCATCTACCCAAGGCTCCATCCTCAATGCCCCGAGGCACCTCGCTGGTGCCTCGTAGGAGCCCTCCCACCATACCAAGTCTGGCCGTCCCGACCTCTGCTCGACCCCGGCACCTCACCCATACTGTGTTGGGAACCACCTCACATGTAGTACCCCAGCAGCGACATGCAGGCCCATGACCTGGCCATGTGTCCTCACCGCCGATCATCCAGGAGCTTCGTCCTCCGTGTCGACCTCTGGCCGCGCGTCTTGGGCCCTGGTTACAATCACTTCTTCCTCTTGTTGTGTCAAGGATCCTAGCTCTCTATGTTTTCTCCATTCCATCTGTTGTTCAACCTTTCCGAGCACAACATGTGTGGATATGTTGTTCTGCTTTGCAGCATGTCAAGGCTCTCTTGTTGCCCTTAATGTTCAGTTGATGTGAAATTCATACCTAAGAGGAGCTGTGGTTATATGTTGGTGCGACAACCAGGAGGATGGATGGAGTGTGGTGAAGACCCCGAAATCGATCGGGTTGCAGGAACAAGTTCTTCTTCCCGGATTCGGTGACTCCTGCACGCCAAGATCTACCACACAAAACCGAAGACCTGGGAACGCCAAGGTCCCCTTCACAGATGCCAAGGACCCGAAGACCCCGACTCCTCCTTCACGGTTCCGATGGTTAAGACCCTAAAGACCCCGATCTCAGAGTTTCAAGATCAAACCTCGAAGACAGATCCCCGTCGAACACCGAGACCCCGGATCTGAACCCCGATGTGTGACCCTAAGCCCCTATTTTTATCTAACATGATATTAAATTTGTGGACATTGAATTGTACATGCTCAAATACATATGTTGTGGTTCGGGGGTATTTTATTGAGTTCACCTCGTAATTAAATATGTAGACCATATGCGGGCTAATCCAGTCTTATATTGCCTCCATTTAAATTTGTGTAGCAAACCAGTGCCCTATTTTGCCTAGTTAATACAACATTTAAATTGCGGGGTATCTGAATAACATGGACCATCCAACTAATTGTCGAGATCCTAATTCCACTTAATGCTTCCTAGTTGCATCGCATCTTCGACATGTCATGTGTCATGTAAATATAATGAACACATGAATGTTTATGGGAGTAAAACATGCCTAAATAAATTAATAAAGTCTTTATTATTGTTTCCACACCTCAACCATGCCATGCTATGTTATACCATGCACTTGTGCATAATTCCATCATGGCATACCTTGTTTGCTTGTTGCATATGATTTATATGATTGTGTAATGTATTTATTTCGTCCCTTGTGTGTGAGTTTAATCTGGATAGACATTGAGCAAGGAGAATACCAGGAGCCTCAGCAGTATTACCCGGATCATTCTTATTTCACAATTGAACTGCCAGGCAAGCATTTCCCCATGTTTGCATACATATAGTACCTATGCTTTTATCTTACTCTTGCATCATTGAGTCGCGATTGCATTAAATTGAATCCAAAGTATTGCATAGCCTTTACATTGAAACCACATGAAGCTTGTACCTCAATCCTATGAGCCATTACTGCAGTAGTTGTTTGAGCCATGCGAGTTGTAGAATTGTATGTGTAGGGTTTGTGCGAGACTTTGGATAATGAGGTACCTAAACAACTTAATCTGATTAGTAATGGGATAACGAATGAAAGAGGCATCGGTGAACATTATGTGTTATTTGGTTCTTTAAGCTCACTTGTGTCTCATATGACCCCGAGTACTTGATCCATGTTCCTTGACTATTCACACTATCCACATACGGGAGACTCTATGGATCCCCCTTCACTTGAGCTTCCTTCACACTTTATTTCTTAGGGCCACAAACCAGTTTGGGGCTTTACTGCTATCCTGTACTTATGCCATGCTTTACTTCTTTATTTATGATTGTAGGTGGAGCACCTATACTGTTTAGGACTTGTGACACGTTTCCGCTCTATCGACAAGCCCAGTCACACTTTCTGGTTCCCAGTCATTTATAGCTGTCGACACAAACCCTGGGTCCATCTCGGAGCCAGTCAACTTCATTACGGGTAGATTTGTGGGGTGGCCCCCTGAAATAATTTATGAATCCTATGAATGGATTGTCCTGAGTCCTCGTTGCGTTTTATTTCGTTCTTCCAGAGGTTGATCGTGTGTGTGTTACTATTTGTGCACCCTTGTGGGGTAAATCTTTCTGAAAGCCGCATACACAGTTATGGATGACTTGGAGCACAGTTTCTTGATCATAGACAAGTATAATTAAAGTACCACCTTTAATTTGACTAAGACATGACTAGTAAATAGTGCAACACTCATGGAATGGTTAATAAAATTGCCAACGAATGGGATGTTCTTCCGCCTTCTCGTCGGTAAGCGAGAAGGAGGGCAGGCGATGTTTATTTATGTTTCTTATATAAATGTTCCTATTAATTAATAAGCATCTGTCCATCTCTGGTTGGGCGGATGTGTAGCGTGTCTCCATAGAACTTTGTAGATATTATCTTTCGCTACAATTGCATCACCCCCAGGTTGTTCCCTTTAGATGCATTAAGACTTGCTGAGTACCCCTAGGGTCTCACACGATAAATATTTGGTTCAGATGGACATGTATACTCTCTGGAAGGTTATTGGGTTGAGGAAATGGATGATGGTGGCAATAATTGTCCGGTGTAGAGATTCCAGGGATGGAGATCCGTGAGATCTGTGGGTGGGATGTGCTTATTTCAGGGCATCTTATGCCAATTTGCTTCTTATCCGTACTCGGATAATGTTTACCACTTTCGCTTGATACTCTGATGTGTGTTGTATGAGGAAGTATCCTAAACTATTATATCTATCTAGGATATTTGGATGTTTCTGTATGGCATTGAATATTTCTGTTTCTATTGTTTTAGATGGTGTGACTCTAATGTCTATTGTAAGTCGCCGACATACATACTCATGTGTGTATTTTTTGGTCGCGTTACTTGTTGATTATGCCGCTCGCTCTAGTCCAGATGTTGTAAAAAGTGGGTGGGATGGTTGGTCCGTACCATGCCCTGCTCCACAAGGTGGGCCTACTGTATGTGGTTGCGCGGCCCCACGGTAGTACGAACTATCCACTATTGGTTCATCCAGGCTTGAGCTTAGACCGTAAGGTCCTAGGTATTACAATTGGTATCAGAGCCATTCCGCCATTCAGGGTCTCAGCCAAGATGGTCGTTGTTAGTCTAGAAAATATTTTGGTAGTTATGTATACTAGGGAAAAACTAAATGTGAGAGTAGGACTTCTTCCATTTTTCTTCTTACCCAACCACGCACCCTTTTCTGGTAAGGAAGTGTAATGTTTGTCTATCCTCTTCTAAAAATTCAAACTAGGATTCACATGTTTTGGGGTTCCATAGTACCATAGAATGCGTGTGTAATTCTTTGTCTATCTATTGCATCTAACCTTGTTGTCGCAATTTTCCTTTGGTTATGAACTATTGGTACATTCCATACTGACAGGCTTATGTGTAACCGACGCGATCTATCCGACTCTTTGTTAATCGAAGCAATCTTGTTAAGGGTGCTCTTCCTTTCTGCATGCTTTCATAGAATGTGGAGTTGCTAATCTCTATCTATTAAGTGGTTTTGTGCATCTAGTTGGTATTTTAATGCCAAAAAATGCAGAATTTTTTTCTTTGATTTATCTATGTTTCCACACTCCTTTTCAGTCGTGTGATATACACTATCTATCTTCTTTTGTTGGCATGTTGATGCTAACTCGATCTTTTGCTATCGACGCTTCAATATGGAGTTTTTCACTTCATCTTCAAATACTTTTGCGGCTAAATACATAACTTGTGTGAATTCGAGGCTGGTGATCGTAATTGGGTTCTCGGTAGTGCTATATGACGCTTATCATGAGTGGAAGATGGTCAATGCTATCAATCTATCCTCCAAATGATGGCGGTTATTCTCTAGTGATTTTGAGTATACCATGATCATATCTATATCATATTCAAGTATCTGTGGCAATCCGGAGGTTTTTAAGGCAATACGGAGGTCTAACATTTTATTATCATGCTTCATATCCCTTTGAACTCCATTCTGCAAGGTTCTCTTTGATACAAGAGAATCTCATTATTTTCATCTATGATAGCTTTGCTTAAGGTATGAGTCATCATTGTTTCTTTGTCCAAGATCTCTTATCTTTTCAACCGGTGATCTGATCAACTATGTGAACAAGTGAATATCTCTTTTCTTATCCAAAAGGCCAACTAATCTATTCTTCCAATGCATCTCGTCCAACATAAATCATTCCTCGTAGTGTTGATCTTTCAAAGAGCGTTGAGATCTGAAAGTGTTTCGAGAATTTGTTCATTCCTCTCGCCTCATGAACTTGGTATTCTTAGATTATCTCTATAATTCGTGGTGGTATATCTTGGTGATATACTTGCCTATTCTATATCAATGGGAGAACATGGAAGAACATCTTCTATTTTTCTCCCAAGCTTCGTGAACACCGCCAGTGTGCAAAGTTCTCAAAGTGTAAGTTCTGACTTTTCGAAGTCACCTATCTCGGCCACGTCCTTCTGCTAAAGACATTGCTACAATGCTGGAATCAGCAAGCCATTGTTAATTCCATCCTACACCTTCAATCAAATCTGGAGGTTTTCCTTGTTTTGCTAGTTATCATCAT
Organism: Avena eriantha; assembly: GCA_910589775.1. NCBI lineage: Eukaryota > Viridiplantae > Streptophyta > Magnoliopsida > Poales > Poaceae > Avena > Avena eriantha. The sequence goes on from OU342740.1 coordinate 206,025,008, forward strand.
CGTTCCGCTGAAGACTTCCTCAAGACTGCTAAATCTCTCGAAGATATTCTCAAAAAGGTCAAGAAACCCTATTAGTATTTTGCTCATCAAGAAATCTTTGGAAACCCTCTCACTTTATCTTTTGTCCTCAATCTGCCGGGTGTCGGAAAGACTTTCTAGATCTTTCATAATTCTTCTATCAAAGATTGGGATGCTATCTTTTTCTCTATGTGTTGAGTCTTCCAGCTGTTCTCTGTGATCTTCATTCATATCTTTTCTGATGGCTTAGAACTTCCAACACAACAACCACATCATCATATTTATCTACTTTCTTCTGACGAATCGTTTGCATCACATCCTTGTTTTCTTATGGATCTTTTGGAATTTTGTTTGTCAAGATCTTCGTGTAAATTTCTGAGAGTTGGGTTACATGATTTTCCTATTCACGTATGGAGTAATGCTTTGGGTGGGGGATAGAGTAGCTACCATACCACTACTCTTATCATTCGCTCTTGTACATTGATTGGCTGATTAATGTGATTTCACTCATTCCACGGAAGTTAGAAGTGGCCTTTATCCCTCGAGATTTTACTTTTGTACTTGTTCTCTAGAGTGTTCCCTCGAGAATGTAATCAATAACCTCTTGTTGGTGGTTTTGTCTATTTCAATATGGAGAAAAATCTTCAACGATACTGGCAGAAACAAATGCAAAATCTTCCCCTAATATTCTTCATTCTACTGGAGCTCAACATCATCAAACAAGATGGATGTAAGATATCTCCGACTTCATTTTTCTAGTTCTTTTCCTTTTGGTAAAGCCAATTATGGTTGATGCCATCAATCGCAAAATCTATTGCATTAACATCATGGTTAAGGAAAGAAATAAGCATCTCTGCAATAAACCCTAGATATTGAACATTCAACTTCTTCTTAGGATTCCACCATAAACTAGCATCACCTCCTTCTCTTGAAGATATGTCCACGCACCTCAGTTGCGTGATCCTTTGATTCTTACTGGCGCAAGAAGAATCTAATCGGAGAAGTCTCAACCAAAATCTTTTTGTTGATATCAAGGAATTCTATTGTTTGAAGGAAATATTGTTTTCCAAACTTCATTTCTTAAATCCGAGGGAAGAGACAATGTTATTTTAATAGTTCTTGATAACTTCGCCAAATCGTTCTTTCCTTTCAGCGAAACAAAGGACCATCTTCTTTTGCAGCTTTGATCTTTACTCTTATCAAGATGTCATATCCTTCAGCTTGAAGTGGGAAGTTTCCCTTCCTTTTGTTGAATCGTCTTCCGTAAACTCTTTCAAAATTCTCTATGGTTGCAAATGTCATATTCCATCTATTTTGTATCCAAGGAAACTCTATCCATCATACACCATCTTTCATAATTCTTTCAACAAGTGGTTCTTTTATGTTATCATGTTTCTCGAGGGAACCTGAGCTATGTTCATTCTATCTTTCTCGTCTCACAACAATTCTCCAGATGCTTCAAGTCCTTTGTTTTCAAGTAGAAAAACGCAAGACTCACAACAAGTCTAGCAAGTTTTGCAAGGTCAAATGGTCGCACCATTCCGTTGTACATCAACTTGGGAACGCAAGGATTGCCTTCATTCCGAACACCCGCCTCTCCTTGTGCCTTTTTATTTTTCCAAGGAATCTCGGGGCGAGATTCTTGTTTAGTGGGGGAGAGTTGTAGCATCCCATTTTTCTAAGAATTGCAATGCTACTTGACTAGTCTATATGTTGCTACTTCCTACATGTAATTTATTGCACCATCATGACCGCATGGTCATGTCATCATACCACATTGCATTTGAGCATCGTCATGTCATCGTGCTTCTTTTTGCCTAAAACTATTTTCTAAAAGCCTATCTTTGTTTTCTAAATATCCCTGTCGTTATTCAAATCAAAACCTGGTGTTTTCCCGATCTTTTATTTGTCTAAAAACTATTTACAAAAGCCTTCCTAAAAAAAACAAATAAAATAAAAATAAATATGTTTACCCAGGGAAGGCCACCGTCGGCCAGGCCTAAGGGCCCAGCTGACATCAGCCTATGACCACCCAAAAATCTAACCCTAGTCTATCCACCCCCAAACCCTAGATCTACCCTAGACTAAACCTACCTACCTAGCCGGCACACCCCACATACCTAAACCGACCCACATCTGACACTGTCTCAACACACGCCCACCCGTCCTAGACCTAGCCCGACACACATCCTGTCCCGCTCAGTCCCGACATGACCAACAACCCTGTCCCTGGCCCCGTGCATGATGCACGCCATAGCGAGCGCCTGCCCGCACACAACCTCAACTGACAACCCACCCCGTAGTCGGCCCAACCTCGCTCTTTCTCTTACCCTCGCGGCCAGGCTCCCACAACCCACGCGCCCCATCCCCCGTTGTTTTCTCCTATACCCGTCCCAATCCTTGATCCACCATTGTTTGGCTCCTCGCCGCCTTCGGCCCAGGCGCCACCTAGGTGCTCCACCCCGGCCTTCCATGCTGCCCCGCGAGTGTGCCGTCCTCCTCTGGTGCAGCACCACCAGCGATGTTGTTGTCCCTGCATCGCCTCTGGCCTCCCTCTCGACGTAGTGCTCGCTGTGGTCCGTGCTTGTCTCCTCAGGGGCACCTCTCCCCGCGCGGTAGCCGAGCTCCTCCCAGCCCCGTCACCCGCTCGAGCTCCAGCCGCCGCTGCTGCCATGTCGTCTCCCCGAGGCTCCGTCCCCAGCGCCCCGATCCGCCTCGCCGGTGCCTCAGAGGAGCTCTGCCACCACACCAAGTCCGGCCGCCTCGACCTTTGCTCGACCCCAGCACCTCACTCCTGCTATGTTGGGCACCACCTCCCGTGCAGTACCCTAGTTCTGCCGTGTGGGCCTGCGAGCTAGCCGCGTGTCCTTACTGCCAGCCGTCCAAGAGCTTCGTCCTCCATGTTGACCTCTGGTCGCACGTCTCGAGCCCTAGTCGCAACCGCTACTTCCGCTTGTTGTGTCAAGGACCCTAGCTCTCTATGTTTTCTCCGTTGCATCTGTTGTTCAACTTTTCGAGCGCAACATGTGTGGAGATGTTGTTCTGCTTTGCAGCATGTTAAGGCTCTCTTGTTGCCCTTGATTTTCAGTTGATGCGAAATTCATACCTGAGAGGAGCTGTGGTTATATGTTGGTGCGACATCTGGGAGGATGGATGGAGTGTGGTGAAGACCCCGAAATCGATCGGGTTGCAACAATAAGTTCAGACCCGACAAAGGAGTTGAACGCAAAGATCACCAGCGTTGTGCCTGGTTCCTTAGTGACAACAAAGACGGAACCACAAGTTCTTCTTCCTGGATTCGGTGACGCCGGTATGTCAAGATCTACCACATGAAACCGAAGACTCGGAATGCCAAGGTCCAATTTACGGACGTCAAGGACCCGAAGAACCCAAGTCCTCCTTCACAGATTCGATTGTCAAGACCATGAAGACTCCGATCTTGGAGTTTGAAGACCAAACCTTGAAGACCGATCCCCGTCGAACCGGAGACCCCGAATCTGAACCCCAATGTGTGACCCTAAGCCCCTATTTTTCTATAACGTGATATTTAATTTTTGCATACTAAATTGTACATGCTCTCATACATATGTTGTGGTTTGGGGGTATTTTATTGAATTCACCTCATAATTAAATATGGAGACATATGCGGGCTAATCCACTGTTATACTGGCTCCATTTAAATTTGTGTAGCAAACCGGTGTCATGTTTTGCCTTTTTGACAATATTTAAATTTCGGGGTATCTGAATAACATGGACCATCCAACTAATTGTCAGGATCCTGATTCCACTTAATGCTTCCTAGTTGCAACGCATCTTCGCCATGTCATGCATCATGTAAATATAATGAACACAGGAATGTTTATGGGAGTAAAACATGCCTAAATAAATTAATCAAGTGCTTTATTATTGTTTCAACACCTCACCCATTCCATGCTATGTTATACCATGCAATTCTGCATCATTCCATCATGGCATACCTTGTTTGCTTGTTGCATTTTTTATGATTGTGCAATGTATTTATTTCAGCCCTTATGTGTTTGGGTTTTATCCAGACAGACACTGAGCAAGGAGAATACCAGGAGCCTTAGGAGTATTAACCGGATCCTTCGTATTCCACAACTGAACTGCCAGGCAAGCAATTCCCCATGCTTGCATACATATAGTACCTATGCTTCTATCTTACTCTTGCATCATTGAGTCGCAACTGCATTAAAATGAATATCAAGTATTGCATAGCCTTTACTTTTAAACCCCACTGAAGCTTGTACCTCAATCCTATGAGCCATTACTGCAGGAGTTGTTTGAGCCATGCGAGTCGTAGAATTGCATTTGTAGGGTTTGTGCGAGACTTTGGATAATGAGGTACCTAAACAACTTAATCTGAGTAGTAATGGGATTACTAATGAAAGAGGCATCAGTGAGCATTATCTGTTATTTGGTTCTTTAAGCTCACTTGTGTCCCGTACGACCTCGAGTACTCGATTTTTGTTCCTTGGCTATTTTCACTATCCACATACGGGAGACTCTATGGACCCTCCTTCGCTTGAGCTTGATTCACACTTTATTTCTTGGGGCCAGAAACTAGTTTGGGGCTTTATTACTATCCTGTACTTATTCCATGCTTTACTACTTTATTTATGATTGTGTGTGGAGCACCCATACTGTTTAGGACTTGTTACACATTTTCGCTGTATCGACAAGCCCAGTCACACATTCTGGTCCCAGTCATTTATAGCCATCGACACAAACCCTGGGTCCATCTCGGAGCCGGCCAACTTCGTTGCAGGTAGCTTTGTGGGGTGCCCCCTAAAATAATTTATGAATCCTGTGAATCAATTGTCGTGAGGCCTCGTTGCGTTTTATTTGGCTCTTCCCGAGGTTGATCGTGTGTGTATTACTATTTGTGCACCCCTGCGGGGTAAATCTTTCTGAAAGCCGTGCCCGCGGTTATGGATGACTTGGAGCACAGTTTCTTGATCATAGACAAGCATAACTAAAGTACCGGCTTTAATTTGACTAAGACATGACTAGTAAATAGTGCAACACTCATGGAATGGTTAATAAAATAGCCAATGGATGGGATGTTCTTCCGCCTTCTCTTCGGCAAGCGAGAAGGAGGGTGGGCAATGTTTATTTATGTTGGTTATATAACTGTTGCCAATTAATTAATGAGCATCCGACCATATCTAGTTGGGTGGATGTGTAGCGTGACTCTATAGACCTTTGTAGATATTATCTTTCAATGCAATTGTGTCACCCCCAGGTTGTTCCCTTTAGATGCATTAAGACTTGCTGAGTACCCCTAGGGTCTCACACGATAAATATTTGGTTTAGATGGATAGGTATACTCTCAGGAAGGTTATTAGGTTGAGGAAACGGATGATGGTGGCAACGACTGTCCGGTGTAGAGATTATGGGGATGGAGATCCATGAGATTTGTGGGCGGGATGTCCTTATTTTTAGGGCATCTTATTCCAATTTGCTTCTTATCTGTACTCGGATCTTGTTTTCCGCTTCCACTTGATACTCTGATTTGTGCTTTATGAGGAAGTATCCTGAACTATTATATCTATCTTGGATATTTGGATATTGGCATATGTCGTGGAATATTTCTGTTTCAATTGTTTTAGATGGTGTGACTCTTATGTCTATTGGAATTTTCCGACACACATACTCATTTGTGTATGTTTTGGTCATGTTACTTGTCGATTACGCCACTCAATCTAGTCCCGATGTTCTAAAAGTGGGTGGGATGGTGTTGGAGATCGGCGCAGAAAACAAAAAATTTCCTATGACGGAACCCCAGAAACTTAGCCTAGGATCTATCTATGTAGTAATGCTGTAACGGCCGGAGCGTATAGAATACATACCCTTGTAGTCTGTACGCGGTTAACGTTCCACGGGGAACGTGGTTGAAGTAGTCGTACTTGAAGCCGACCTCAAGGTCGCGAAGCTCCTCGCAGGTCACCCCTTGCTCCTTCTTGATCTTCATCATCTTTATCATCTTCATCGTGCAACAGCTCCGGCTCACGACATTTAAGCACCCCAAGTGTTGCGCCTTGTGTCTTCGTACACATCTGGTGCACGATGAGACCTCCGGCTCCCCGATCCCGCCAGGAGTGTGGAAGTTGATATCCGGCTAGGAATCCTTGCAGCACAACAGCGTACTGCAGGTGTGCCTCGATCGCATAACCCAGACTTAGGGCCATGGTCACGAGGTATAGAGAGAGGTAGGGAGAAAGTCAACCAAAGGACTTCTCTTATTGTGTATTTGGTGTCTCTAATCCTACCCATGGGCACCCCTTTATATAGGCTAAGGGGGTGTACCTTTCTCAAAGGCTAAGCCATGTGGGAGTAATACTAAAGGAAAAAGTCAGCAGAAATTCGGACTACCAAATGGGCCAAAAGTACTCAGCCCAAATAGCAAAGAGAAAATACTAAATAAAAAACAAAAAGAAAAAGCAGCAGCAGCAGCCAGCCTGCCCACCGGCGGCCCAGCTCGCGCCGCGGCGGCCTAGAAAGGGGGAGGGACCCTGGGTGGGCTGGCCACCCCCGGTGGCCCGCTGGTGCCCGCGACCCTTGTGGGCTGTCGCCACGAGCGGCCCAGCTCGCCCCGCCTGGGTGGGCCGGCTGGCAGCGGCGGCCCGCGGCGGCCTGGCGTCGCCCAACTATCTGCCACCCTATGCGGTGGCGGTTATCCGCCGCCCACAGGGCTGGCTATTTTTCCTTTTTCCTTTTATTTTCCTATAGTTTTATTTCTAGGCCTTTTCCCTCTGGGAATTGGCCTAATATAAAAGTTGACTTTATAAATCTTAATCTAAATATTATTCATAATATATTAATTCATAATTAACATATAATAAATATATATTTAAATTCCCATTTATCTGAAAACACTTTTCGGGGCTTTTCCTTTATTCTTTCTCTGAATGGCTTCGGATCTCTCTGCGGAACGATTCCGGCTTTCTCTCTTTATCTACTATGATTTCGTCTTACAAATGATCGCTCTCATCATACCCTTAAATGTATCTTCTCATGGCTCGGGAATGCTCTAGACATGATCTGTATCAATGATCAACAGAGGGACCAGGGATATCCATGTGACCCCTATGCATTCCTGATGACAATGTCGTTTGAACCGTCTAAATGTAGCATCCTCTTCCTTTTGTTTCTCGATACAACTTGTCCAAGATCCAATCATTGGTATCCCATACCTTGTTCAATCTCGTTCACAACAAGTTATGTTTTCTTGTTACCGTGATATTACATCCCCGTGACCTAGTCACATGTTGCAACATTTATAGATGTAATCTCACCAAGTCGGCCATATATATCTTTACCTGTCATGTGGGTGAACAAATCCCGGTCTTGCAGTCACATGTCATCTACTGTTCCTTCGGAATACCCAACATACACCTTTATAGCCACCGCATTACCAGATGAAGTTTGATGCAGTCAAAGAACCCGGGGGAAACAGTGAGTAATATGAGCTCATGGTCTAAGGAGAAGGAGCCTAGGTATAGTTGTTGCAACAATGAACTATATGACTTGATCTTGTTGCAATCCTTCGAGGAATGTCCAACCACATCATTCTCCAATGATATGATCTCGTTGTCAGTCGGCATAAATGCCCATGATCTTGAAACCCAGATCATCTTCGTGACCAACGAGCTAGTATGAATAGAGGCTACTAGGGACTTGGTTGTTTCATACCACACATGTACCAATGTTTCTACTTGGCACAGTTCTAGCACAATATGAAACTATTATAAACTAATTGAGATATGACAATAAAAACATATTTATTATTAGCCTCTAGGGCATATCTCCTTCAGATGGTTCGCCGGTACCATGCCCTGCTCCACGAGGTGGGCCTACTGTGTGTGGTTGCGCGACCCCACGGTAGTATGTCCTGTCCACTTTTGGTTCATCTAGGCTTGAGCTTAGAGCATAATGTCCGAGGCATTACATCCATGCAAGATCGACCGGGGACATTCATATTCATCGACAAGATCTCATGTGCATAACAAACCCTCCTACATTAAACCTGAAGTTGTCGCGTATAATCCGAAGGGACCGAAGACCTACTTCCCGGATTCAAAGGTCTCCATCACAAATTCCAAGAACTTAGGCATGGAAACGCAAAGATAGCTCGCATGGACCCGAAGACCCCGAACCTATAACTGAAGACCGATCCAGCCGAACCCCGGACACCTTTTCGTATCCGAAGCCCCGATCCTAAGGATCTAAAGTCCGAAGTCTGAATCCCCGAGATCTTTGACCGCTAAATGTGTGACCCTTTCCGAGCCCCTATTTTATAAATTCCCATATATATCCTGTTGCATATAATTGTTCATGTTGGCACACATATCATGTGATTTGGGGGGTACTTTATCGATTCACCTAATAATTAAATATGGAGACTATATGCGGGCTATTCTTGTCTTATATTGACTCCATTTAAATTTGTGTAGCCCATCGATAACATTTTTTTCCTTGTTAAGGCGAAATATAAATTGCGGGGTAACTAAACAACTTGAACCATATAATTAATTTTTGGGACCCTGGTTCCGCTTAATATTGCCTAGTTGCATCGCATCTTTGCCATGTCATACATCATACATGCATCACGCCCCATCTTCTGCCGTAGTATTAAAGAGTGCATCTGGTGTTTCTTTTAGTGCTCCGCTTCTTCACGGATTAGGCTGATGAGTTGATGCGAGTGTCGACCCAATCTTCGGATGAATCTTCGGCACTGTGTCCTAGGCGAGCATTCTCCCCCTTTCTACCTATTTTGCATTTATAGTCTTTACTCCCTCATGTTGATCTATTGTTAGCCATGTTGCGATGCTTTAGTTTCCGTACCATTTATATCCCTTGCAACCTCTATATTGAGTTGGACACATCCTATTGCCTGTTGTTTGGTAGACAATTGGCCTTGCAAGTTGTAGTTGCTTTCTCAGGTGTTGGTTTGAGTCGTCGATCTCCACCGTTGTTGGGAGGTCGGCAAATGCTTAATGGTGGAGATGATCATGGCTTTCATTATAACTTCTTAATTAAAATTCTAAAAATAGATATACTGCAGATGCACCGATGGATTATAGATGTTATTTGGTTTTTAACCGCCCACTTGTGTCCACCTAGGACCAGGGGCGGAGCCAGGATTTAATCTTAGGGTGGCGAGCGATTAAAACCTAGAAGCTAGATAATGACCGCCGGAAGCGGCCAACCGCAATGGCATGTCACCTCTATGTCAAGTATACTAAGGTATTGACTCTATTTATAACTTTCTTATTCGTAGACTTCTAATGAATCCCAATTTTCAACGCTTGGCCAGATTGAGTTCAAATCAATTGGCGGAAAAAATCAATCTTCTACTATCATTTCTGAACTAACAAAGCATAGCTAAACTGAATCGGTACAAGTTAGAATAGTAGATTAGATTAGCACTGGAGTGCTATGTAAAATGCAGTGTACCTTGAATAATTCGAAGGTGAATTTATCGGATGGTGATGGGATGGTAAGCGGGCAGAAGATTAGCGATTGCCGCGGTACTACTCGACTGGCTAGATAAGACTAGAATCAAAGTCTAATGTTGGCAAAAGCGGCAGCGAGCAGCAGATGGCTTCGTCATAGCCTAGGAATTGCAAGCAAGATCAATCTAACAGGTGAGAGCAGAAGTGAAAAATAACCAGGCTTCACCATTGGCCATTATACATGGGTACCCAACATATGGGCTATTATCTTTTCTTGTTGGGCTTCACTTCATACAAAATACTTGAATTCGAGCTTACCTACTACACTATTTACTATGATTAGTTGTGCATTAGTATGTAGATGGACTAGTCACACCACTACAAATCCTTGAGGGGGGCAAATGGTTGAGGGGGGTCTGACCCTTGCTCAACCCCTTGGCTTCGCCCCTGCCTAGGACCCGAGTTCTTGACACCTGTTCCGAGACCTAACACGCTAACCAAATGTGTGGTGTTTGGGCACCCCTATCGCCTTATTACCTGATTTCAAAGTACTATGTTGGGGGCCTCAAAACTAGTTCGGGCTTTATAGGTTACCTACTATACATATGCCATGTATGCCATGTTTATTATCTATTGCTCGATGAGCGTTTATTACTATTACATAGGTGCTACACTCTGTCACGGGAATATATTGTCTACAACCTCTCCTCCCGTGACAAGTCCACGCAACCCCGGGGTCAATACAGGGAGGATTAGCTATACCTCGTAAAGGTAGCTCTTTCGGGTGGCCCTCATGTACTTTCTTTGGGTATGGAAAAGCATCGTGTCCGAAGCATCGCCGACATACTAATGGAAGTATGTTAATTGATCTGTCAAAAAGGGTGGAAGTACGTGTGGAAACTTTCGTGCACCCCTAGAGGGTTAAATCTTTTCCAAAATCCATGTCCACGGTTATGGACTACTTGGAGCACAGTTTCTCGATCATAGACAACTACAACTAAAGTTTACTACTATAATTTGACTTGTATCTGATATGACAAGTAAGTTGGATAACCACCATGAAACGAATGAATAAAAGTGCCAACAGTGTGAGTTTCCTCAGAAGGACTTCCTCGTTTGGACTCGAGGGGGAAATACCAGGATGGGTATGTTTGGTGTTAGTATCAAGTTGGTTCCGAATAGGTTTTTCTTATCCCTCTATGATAGCCGATAGTTGTATCGAGTCTCTATAGGTTGTTTACTGCATGCTTCGTTGCCGCTTCAGTCCACCATACCTATGTAGGCGAGAGCCACCAAATTCTAGACTCACCATGTACTGGCCTCAGTACTGACAACTCTCTTTTTCCTTTGCCCTTTGTCAGCACCCCTTTGTTTTAGCAGGTATAAGTTCGACGTCGTTAGTAGGGTTAACCTTCTGGCTTGTCCTGGGCAGGGTTATAGATTCCATTGGTTATTCGTCATGGCTCTTAGCTCAATTTTGATTCTTGTTGTATCGTTTTCAAGGTGATTTGGATCTTTGTACTCTATAACTGTATTATTGACTCATTGAGTCGCTGATGTATATATCTTATGTGTGTTCCATCGTGAACTATTGTGTAATTATACTACTTCATTTTCCACCCGCACGCAAGTGCCTGGTGGGCATATTTGAATCATTTCTATGCGGGTTTGGCAGGAATCGCTAAAACTTGCATAGGGCTAATTCGAGGTTGTTTCATCAATGAATCTAGTTGATCAATATGTTTTAGGGAAAGAGCACATGCAATGACTTTAGGGGATCAATGTGTGAAACCATGGTCATAGAGACAAAATCACATAGGAAAACAGAGTCCATATTGCATGTTGCACCAGCGTGGTAGAAGTTGCATCATAGAATTCGCTGGAGTGTGTGTGGATCAATGTGGTTTAGGAAAAGAACATATGCAATGAATCTAGGGGATCAATGTGTCAAACCATGGTCACAGAGACCAAAACACATAGGAAAGCAGCTTCCACATTGCATGTTGCACAAGTGTGACAGAAGTCGCATCACATAATCCACTCGAGTATGTGTGGTCATGTGGATCAATGTGGTTTTCGAAAAGAACAGATGCAATGTTGTCATGTGGATCAATGACTCTCGTGGATCAATGTGGTTTAGTAAAAGTACACATGCAATGACTCTAGGGGATCAATGTGTCAGAGCATTGTCATAGAGACCAAAAACACATAGGAAAGCAGCTTCCACATTGCATGTTGCACCACTGTGACAGAAGTTGCAAGATAGTATCCAGTGGAGTCTATGTGGTCATGTGGATCAATGTGATTTAGGAAAAGAACACATGCAATGACTCTAGGGGATCAATTTGTCAAACCATGGTCAAAGAGACCAAAAACACATAGAAAAGCAACTTCCACATTTCACGTTGTACCAGTGTGATAGAAGTTGCATTACGTAATCCACTAGAGTGTGTGTGGTCATGTGGATCAATGTGGTTTTGGAAAATAACACATGCAATGTGGTCATGTTGATCAATGACTCTAGTGGATCAATTTAGTTTAGGAAATGAACACATGCAATAACTCTAGGGTATCAATGTGTCGAACCATGGTCAGAAAGACCAAAAGCACATAAGAAAGCAGCTTCCGCATTACATGTTGCACCAGTGTCACAGAAGTTGCATCACATAATCCACTTGAGTGTGTGTGGTCATCTATATGAGTGTGGTTTAGGAAAAGAACACATGCAATGACTCTAGGGGATCAATGTGTCAAACCATGGTCACACAGACCAAAAACATATAGGAAAGCAGGTTCCACATTGCATTTTGCACTGGTGTGGCAGAAGTTGCATCATAGAATCCACAGGAGTGTGTGTGGTCATGTGGATCAATGTTGTTTTGTAGAGGAACAAATGCAATGACTCTAGGGGATCAATGTGTCAAACCATGGTCACAGAGACCAAAAACACATAGGAAAGGAGCTTCCACGCTGCATGTTGCACTAGTGTGATAGAAGTTGCATCACAAGAATTCACTAGAGTGTGGGTGATCATGTGGATCAATGTGGGTTTGGAAAATAACACATGCAATGTGGTCATGTGGATCAATGTGTCAAACCATGGTCACAGAGACCAAAAACAAATAGGAAATCAGCTTCCACATTGCATGTGGCACCAGTGTGACACGAGTTGCATCATGGAATCCACTTGTGTGTGTGTCATCATGTGGATCAATGTGGTTTTGGTAAAGAACACATGAAATGTCGTCATGTGGATCAATGACTCTAGTGGATCAATGTGGTTTAGGAAAAGTACACATGCAATGACTCTAGGGGATCAATGCGTCAAACCATGGTCATAGAGACCAAAAACACATAGGAAAGCAGCTTCCACATTGCATGTTGCACCAGTGTGACAGAAGTTTCATCACAGAATCCACTGGAGTGTGTGTGGTCATGTGGATCTATGTGGTTTTGGAAAAGAACGCATGCAATGTGGTCATGTGGATAAATGACTCTAGTGGATAATTGTGGCTTAGTAAAAGAACACAAGCAATAACTCTTGGGGATCAATGTGTCAAACCATGGTCACAAAAACCAAAAACACATAAGAAAGCAGCTTCCACATTGCATGTTGCACCATTGTGACATAAGTTGCATCACAGAATCCACTGGAGTGTGTGTGGTCATGTATATGAACGTGATTTAGGGAAAGAACACATGCAATGAATCTAGGGGATCAATGTGTCAAACCATGGTCGCACGGACCAAAAACACATAGGAAAGCATATTCCACATAGGATGTTGCAATAGGGTGACAGAAATTGCATGATAGAATCCACGGGAGTGTGTGTGGTCAAGTGGATCAATGTGGTTTTATAAAAGAACACATGTGATGACTCCAGGGGATCAATGTGTCAAACCATGGTCATAGAGACCAAAAACACATCGGAAAGGAGCTTCCACATTGCATGTTGCACCAGTGTGATAGAAGTTGCATCACAGAATCCACTAGAGTGTGTGTGGTCATGTGGATCAATGTGGTTTTGGAAAGGAACACATGCAATGTGGTCATGTGGATCAATCACTCTAGTGTATCAATGTGGTTTTGGAACATAACACATGCAATGACTCTAGGGGATCAATGTGTCCAACCATTGTCATAGAGATCAAAAACACATAGGAAAACAGCTTCCACATTGCAAGTTGCACCAGTGTGGTAGAAGTTGCATCACAGAATCCACTGCAGTGTGTAAAGTTATGTGGATCAATGTAGTTTTGGCAAAGAACATATTCAATGACTCTAGGGGATCAATGTGCGAAACCATGGTCACAGAGATAAAAAACACATAGGAAAATAGTTTCCACATAACATGTTGCACTAGTGTGACAGAAGTTGCATCATAGAATCCACTTGAGTGTGTGTGGTCATAGGGATCAATGTGATTTTGAAAAATGACTCATGCAATGATTCCAAGGGATCAATGTGTCAAACCATGGTCACACAGACAAAAAACACATAGGAAAGCAGCTTCCCCATTGCATGTTGCACCAGGGTGATAAAAGTTGCATCACAGAATCCATTGGAGTGTGTGTGGTCATGTGGATCAATCTGGTTTTGGAAAAGAACACATGTAATGTGTTCATGTAGATCAATGACTCTAGTGGATCAATGTGGTTTAGGAAAAGAACACATAAAATGTCTCTAGAGAACCAAATTGTCAAACCATGGTCATAGAGAGCAAAAACACATAGGAAAACAACTTACAGAATGCATGTTGCAGTAGTGTGGTAGAAGTTGCATCACAGAATCCACTAGAGTGTGTGTGGTCATGCGGATCTACGTGGTTTAGGAAAAGAACAAATGTAATGACTCTAGGGGATCAATTTGTCAAACCATGGTCAAAGAGACCAAAAACACATAAGAAAGCACCTTCCAGATTGCGTGTTGCACCATTGTGAAATAAGTTGCATCACAGAATCAAATGGAGTGTGTGTGGTCATGTATATGAATGTGGTTAAGGAAAAGAACACATGCAATGAATCTATAAGATCAATGTGTCAAACCATGGTCACACGGAACAAAAACACATAGGAAAGCAGATTCCACATTGGATGTTGCAACAGGGTGACAGAAATTGCATCACAGAATCCACTGGAGTGTGTGTGGTCATGTGGATCAATGTGGTTTTATAAAAGAACACATGCGATGACTCCAGGGGATCAATGTGTCAAACCATGGTCATAGAGACCAAAAACACATAGGAAAGGAGCTTCCACATTGGATGTTGCACTAGTGTGATAGAAGTTGCATCACTGAATCCACTAGAGTGTGTGTGGTCATGTGGATCAATGTGGTTTTGGAAACGAACACATGCAATGTGGTCATGTGGATCAATCACTCTAGTGTATCAATGTGGTTTTGAAAAATAACACATGCAATGACTCCAGGGGATTAATGTGTCCAACCATTGTCATAGAGACCAAAAACACATAGGAAAATAGCTTCCACATTGCAAGTTGCACCAGTGTGGTAGAAGTTGCATCACAGAATCCACTGCAGTGTGTTCGGTCATGTGGATCAATGTGGTTTAGGAAAAGAACACATGCAATGACTCTAGGGGACCACTGTATCAAACGATGGTCATAGAGGCCAAGAACACATAGGAAATCAGCTTCCACATTGCATGTGGCACCAGTGTGACAGAAGTTGCATCATAGAATCCACTGGAGTGTGTATCGTCATGTGGATCAATGTGGTTTTGGAAAATAACACATGCAATGTGGTCATGTGGATCAATGACTCTAGTGGATCAATGTAGTTTAGGAAAAGAACACATGCAATGACTCTAGGGGATCAATTTGTCAAACCATGGTCACAGAGATCGAAAACACATAGGACAGTAGCTTCCACATTGCATGTTGCACCAGTGTGACAGAAGTTGCATCACAGAATCCAATGGAGTGTGTGTGGTCATGTGGATCTATGTGGTTTTGGAAAAACGACATGCAATGTGGTCATGTGGATCAATGACTCTAGTGGATCAATGTGGTTTAGGAAAAGATCACATGCAATAACTCTAGGGGATCAATGTGTCAAACCATGGTCATAAATACCAAAATAACATAGGAAAGTCACTTCCACATTGCAGGTTGCACTAGTGTGACAGAAGTTGCATCATAGAATCCACTATAGTGTGTGTGGTCATGTGGATCAATGTGGTTTTCAAAATGACCACATGAAATGTGGTCATGTAGACGAATGACTCTAGTGGATCAATGTGGTTTAGTAAAAGAACACATGTAATGACTCAAGGGGATCAATGTGTCAAACCATGGTTACAGAGACCAAAACACATAGGAAAGGAGGTTCACATTTCACGTTGCACCAATGTGGCAAAAGTTGGATCACAGGATCCACTAGAGTGTGTGTGGTCATGTGGATCAATGTAGATTAGGAAAAGAACACATGCAACGACTCTAGTGGATCAATGTGATTTAGGAAAAGAACACATGCAATGACTCTACGGGATCAAAGTGTCAAACCATGGTCATAGAGACCAAAAACACATAAGAATGCAGCTTCCACATTCCATGTTGCACCAGTGTGACAGAAGTTGCGTCACATAATCCACTAAAGTGTGTATGGTCATGTGGATCAATGTGGTTTTCAAAATGAACATATGCAATGTGGTAATGTAGATCAATGACTCTAGTAGATAAATGTGGTTTGGGAAAAGAACACAAGCAATGCGTCTAGGGGATCAATGTGTCAAACCATGGTCACAAAGACCAAAAACACATAGGAAAGCAGGTTCCACATAGCATGTTGCACTAGTGTGGCAGAAGTTGCATCCCAGAATCCACTTGAGTGTGTGTGGTTATATGGATCAATGTGGATTAGGAAAATAACACATGAAATGACTCTAGTGGATCAATGTGGTTTAGGAAAAGAACACATGCAATGACTCTAGGGGATCAATGTGTCAAACCATGGTCACAGAGACCAAAAACACATAGGAAAGCAGCTTCCATATTGCATGTTGCACCAGTGTGAAAGAAATTGCATCACAAAATGCACTAGAGTGTGTGTGGTCATGTGGATCAATGTGGTTTTCAAAATTAACACATGCAATGTGGTCATGTAGATCAATGACTCTAGTGGATCAATGTGGTTTCCAAAAACAACACAAGCAATGACTCTAGGGGATCAATGTGTCAAACCATGGTCATAGAGACCAAAAACACATAGGAAAGCAGGTTTCGCATTGCATGTTGCACTAGTGTGGCAGAAGTTGCATCACAAAATCTACTGGAGTGTGTGCGATCATGTGGATCAATGTGGATTAGGAAAATAACACATGCAATGCCTCTAGTGTATCAATGTGGTTTAGGAAATGAACACATGCAATGACTTTAGGGGATCAATGTGTGAAACTATGGTCAGAGAGACCAAAAACACATAGGAAAGCAGCTTCCACATTGCATGTTACACCAGTGTGACAGAAGTTGCATCACATAATCCACTAGAGTGTGTGTGGTCATGTGGATCAATATGGTTTAGGCAAAGACCACATGCAATTACTATAGGGGATCAATGTGTAGAACCATGGTCCCTGAGACCAAAAACACATAGGAAAGCATCTTCCACAATTCATGTCGCACTAATCTGACCGGAGTTGCATCATAGAATCCACTTGAGTGTGTGTGGTCATGTGGATCAATGTGGTTTTGCAAAATAATACATGTAATGACTCTAGGGGATCAATGTGTATAACCAAGGTCACAAAGACCAAAAACACATAGGAAAGCAGCCTCCACATTGCATGTTGCTCCGGTGTGACAGAAGTTGCATCACATAATCCACTGGAGTGTGTGTGGTCATGTGGATCAATGTGGTTTTCGAAAGGAACAGATGAAATGTGGTCATGTAGATCAATGACTCTAGTGGATCAATGTGGTTTTGGAAAAGAATACATGCAATGCGTCTAGGGGATCAATGTGTCAAACCATGGTCACAGAGACCAAAAAAATATAGGAAAGCAGGTTCCACATTGCATTTTGCACTAGTGTGGCAGAAGTTGCATCATCAAATCTACTTGACTGTGTGTGGTTATATGTATCAATGTGGATTAGGAAAAGAACACATGAAATGACTCTAGTGGATCAATGTGGTTTAGGAAAAGAACACATGCAATGACTCTAGGGGATGAATGTGTCAAACCATGGTCATAGAGACCAAAAACACATAGGAAAGTAGGTTCCACATTGCATGTTGCACCAGTGTGGCAGAAGTTGCATCACAGAATCCTTTGGAGTGTTGGTGGTCATGAGGATCAATTTGGATTAGGAAAAGAACATATGCAATGACACTAGGTATCAATGTGGTTTAGGAAAAGAACACATGCAATGACTTTAGGGGATCAACATGTCAAACTATGGTCAGAGAGACCAAAAACAAATAGGAAAGCAGCTCCCACATTGCATGTTGCACAAGTGTGAAAGAAGTTGCATCACAGAATCCACTGGAGAGTGTGTGGTCATGTGGATCAATGTGGTTTAGGAAAAGACCACATGCAATTACTATAGGGGATCAATGTGTCAAACCATGGTCACAGGGACCAAAAACACATAGGAATGCATCTTCCACATTGCATGTTGCACCAGTGTGACCGAAGTTGCAGCATAGAATCCACTAGAGTGTGTGTGGTCATGTGGATCAAAGTGGTTTTGCAAAATAATACATGGAATGACTCTAGGGGATCAATGGGTCAAACCATGGTCACAGAGACCAAAAACACATAGGAAAGCAGCTTCCATATTGCATGTTGCACCAATGTGACAGAAGTTGCATCACATAATCCACTGGAGTGAGTGTGGTTAGGTGGATCAATGTGGTTTTGGAAAAGAACAAATGCAATGTGGTCAGGTGGATCAAAGACTCTAATGGATTAATGTGTTTTCAGAAACGAACACATGCAATGACTCTAGGGGGGGCGATGTGTCAAACCATGGTCACAAAGACCAAAAACGCATAGGAAAGTAGCTTCCACATTGCATGTTGCACTAGTGTTGCAGAAGTTGCATCACATAATTCACTTTTGTGTCTGTGGTCATGTGGATCAATGTGGTTTTCGAAATGAACACATGCAATGTGGTCATGTAGATCAATGACTCTAGTGGATCAATGTGGTTTAGGAAAAGAACACATGCAATGACTCAAGCGGATCAATGTGTCAAACCATGGTCACAAAGACCAGAACACAAAGGAAAGCAGTTTCCACATTGCATGTTACACCAGTGTGGCAGAAGTTGCATCACATAATCCACTGGAGTGTTTGTGGTCATGTGGATCAATGTGGATTAGGAAAATAACACATGCAATGACTCTAGTGGATCAATGTAGTTGAGAAAACTAACACATGCAATGACTCTAGAGAATCAATGTGTCAAACCATGGTCCCAGAGACGAAAAACAGATACGAAAGCGGCTTCCACATTGCATGTTGCACCAGTGTGACATGAGTTGCATCACATAATCCACTGGAGTGTGTGTGGTCATGTGGATCAATGTGGTTTTCAAAATGAACACATGCAATGTGGTCATGTAGATCAATGACTTTAGTGGATCAATGTGGTTTCCGAAAAGAACACATGCAATGACTCTAGGGGATTAATGTGTCAAACCATGGTCATAGAGACCAAAAACACATAAGACAGCAGGTTCGACATTGCATGTTGCACCAGTATGGCTGAAGTTGCATCACAGAATCCACTGGAGTGTGGGTGGTCAAGTAGACGAATGTGGTTTAGGCAAAGAACACATGCAACGACTCGAGGGGATTGCTTACCCCAAAATATATCGAGCCCGTTGGGGAACCCCAAGAGGAAGGTATGATGAGCACAGCAGCAAGTTTTCCCTTAGTTATGAAACCAAGGCTAGCAATCTAGTAGGATCAAGGAAACACCCCAAAGGTGTTGGTAGGTGAACTTTTGCAGGGCGCACTACCGGCATCAGTAGCAACGTGGAGACCTGCACAACACAACCACAAAACTTTGCCCACAACTTGCTATGAGGTTGTTAATCTCAACGGTTTTGCTGAAAAGAAAGGATTAAACGTATCGAGTGGAAGAAAGTAATAGTTTGCAGAAAGTAAACACAAAGCAGTAAACAGTTGATTATAGATTGAATATAAAAGAAAGGACCGGGGTCCATAGTTCACTAGTGGTGGCTCTCCTTAAGATAGATGACATGTTGGGTGAACAAATTACAGCGGGGAAATTGACAAACATCGAGAAAGCATACATGCATATACTACTCATCTTGACTCCTTTGAGATTCGATTGGGCATTACAACATTATTCATAGATCGTAATCCAACTGTATCTATGACTAATAATCCACCTTCAGGTTATCATCCGAACCCCCTCCAGTATTAAGTTGCAAGCAATGGATAATTGCATTACAAATTGCGTGTAAAGTAAACAATACGATTGTTCTATGAACAAAGAATTGTTGTTTTCTCCCTAGTAGCAACAACACATCTAGTACCTTAGAGATTTCTATGACTTCCCCAGATTACTAGAGGCATGAACCCACTATCGAGCATAAATACTAACTCTTGGAGTTGCTAGCATCTACTTGGCCAAGATAGCTACTAACAACGGAAAGCATGAAAGATCACAAATAACAAAGACATGGTAGAATCAATAATAAATCTGAAATAACATCTCAATATCCATCGGATCCCCACAAACACAACATGTAGGATTTAAAAATAGATGATCTTGATCATGAACGGAGCTCACAAGATCTAAACATGATAGCATAAAGGAGGAGAACCAGCCATCTAGCTACTACATGGACCCGTAGTCCAAGGATGAACTACTCACACATCACACCGGAGGCTTGCATGATGATGAAGAAGGCCTCCAGGGTGAATTCTGCTCTCCTGCAGGGTGCCGGGAAGAGCTTCAGATCCCTCCCGATCTAGGGATGGAGATGACGGCGGCTACAGACTCTTTCATGGAATTTTGATCGGGTACTTGGGTTTCTGTATCGGAGGCATCTTATAGGAGAAATGGGAGGCCGAGGGGGTGCCGGAGGCATCTAGACCTCCCCCTGGTGCGGGCCAGGCTGGGTTGCGCGGCCAGGTGGTGTGGAGGCCCTCTGGCCCCTCTCCGTCTCGTATTCTGGCTCGTTGTGTCCCTCGGTGAAATACTGACTTTGGCTTTTGTCCCGTCCAATTCCGAGAATTTTCATTTTTTGACTTTCCTGGAACCAAAAACAGCAGAAAATAGGCAGCTGGCACTGTGGCTCTTGTCAATAGGTTAGGCCAAGAAAGTGTATAGAAAGTACTCCAAAGTTGGAACAAAACACAAGAAAGTAGATAAAACCAAGCACGGAACATCAAAAATTATGGATATGTTAGCAACGTATCAACATCCCCAAGCTTAACTCCTGCTCGTCCTCGAATAGGTAAGTGATAAAAAGAAAGAATAATTTTTGAGGTGACACGCACCATCATAAACTTGATCAAAGTATTTGTAAAACATTGATAGCTGGAATCATAGTACTTCAATCATAACATGAAAGATAAAGTTCTAGCAATAAGACAAAGCAACTATGATGCAACATGAAAAGGCACAAACAAAAGATTCATGAATAACAATGCTTTGCAAGACGTTTGTTTGTTTCACATAAAGAAAACATAGCATAGTGGCATTCAGCTTGTCCCTCATAGAGTAGCAAACATAAATGTATAGGACACCTTCAAAGTTCATAAGAGTGACTAGATACAAATAGTTTAAAACAAACAATATCAAAGCTATGCATCAATCAACAAGTCTTGGGACAATGCACATAGAACTAAGAATGGCCACTATACACTCAAAGTAGGTGCATAAAGGTAAAAGAAAGGCCTTCTGTAACACCCTCAAATCGGCCCTATGCAAGTTTTAGCCCTTTTCCGCCAAACCCGCATAGAAACGATTCAAGGACGCCCACCAGGAACTTTGGTGCGGGTGGAAAACGAAGTAATACCATTACACAACAGTCCTCGATGGGACCCACAGAATCGATATATATATACAACACGACTCCATGAGTCAAGGATACCGATATACAGTACAAAGATCCAAATCACCTTGAAATCGCTACAGCGTCCGAGTACGGACAAGATGCAAATGGGGATAAGAGCCCTGGAGAATAACCAATGGCGTCCATAACCCTGCCCAGGCCAAGCCGGAAGGTAACCCTGCTAACGACGTCGATCTCAAACCTACTAAAACAAAAGGGGTGCCGACAAAGGGCAAAAGAAAAATAGGAGCGTGAGTACTGAGGCCAGTACACGGCGAGGCTAGAATTCGGCGGCTCTCGCCTACCTAGGTATGGTGGACTAAAGCGGCAGCGCAGCAGCACTAAACAACCTATAGAGACTCAGTAAAACTGGCGGCTATTAGAGAGGGATAAGAAAGACCTATTCGGATCCAACCTGATACTAACACCAAACATACCCATCCTTGCATTCCCCCCCTCGATACCAAACAAGGAAGTCAAAACCGAGGAACTCACACGGTTGGCAGTTTTATTCATTACATTATAGTTGAAACCCTTACTAATCAGATATAGATAGCATGAGTCATCTTGATAGCATAAGTAGTGGGTAGTTTTAATTAACCATTTAGTTGTGGTTGCAGTACTTACTAGTCATACACAATTAGCATGTGACACCCCAAACCCAGCAGTTGTTGGCACTTTTATTTCATTCCATTGGAGTTGCAATACTTACTAGGCAGGTATAATATGACACGACACACCCTAGTTCCATCAGTTGTTGGCACTTTTATTATCCATTCCATTGTAGTGAAGCTGATTACTAGTCACATATTAAGTCAAATTTATAGCACTACTTTAGTTATGCTTGTCTATGATCGAGATACTGTGCTCCAAGTCGTCCATAACCGCGGACACGGCTTTCAAAAAGATTTACCCTGTAGGGGTGCGCAAATAGCAACACACACACAATCAACCTCGGAAAAACCAAATCAAAACCCAACGAGGCTTTCACGACAAAGCAATCATAGGATTCATAAAAGATTTCAGGGGGCCACCCCACTAAGCTACCCGCAACGAAGTTGGCCGGCTCCGGAACGGACCCAGGGTTTGTGACGACGGGTGTAAATGACTGGGAACCTGAAAGTGTGACTGGGCTTATCAATACCGCGAAAATGTGGCACGATCCAAAACAGTACAGGTGCTCCACGCACAATCTTAAATAAAGCAGTAAAACATGGCATAAGTACATGATAGTAATAAAGCCCCAAACTAGTTTGTGGCCCCAATAAATAAGAAATGAATCAAGCTCTGGCTAAGGGGGATTCATAGAGTCTCCCATATGTGGATAGTGTGAATAGTCAAGGAACAGGTATCAGGTACTCGGGGCCTAGGGACACAAGTGGACATGAAAAACCAAATAGCATATATTGCCCACCAGTGCCTCTTTTATTAGTTGTCCTAGTAATTTAATAGTTGTATTTAAAGTCATGATCCTCTCCACCATAAAGCATATGACAACATACCAACAACTGTGTGGTACTTCACGACACGGGATCGCACCTGAGCAAGCGACTACGACTCGCAAGACCATCTATCTACCAAACAATAGGTAATAGGAGGTGTCCAAGGAAATATAAAGGCTACACAGAATATATCTAGTACGGAACACTAAAGCATCGCGACACGGATAGCAATAGATCAATAGGGGGAAATAAAGACTATAAATGCAAAATAGGTAGAAAGGGAGAGAATGCTCGCCTAGGAAACACTGTCGAAGATACATTATCCGAAGAACTTGTCGATAATCGGATCCACTCACGCCTAATCCGTGAAGAAGCAAAACACTAAAAGAAATACCGAATGCACTATTTAATACTACGGCAGAAGAATCGGCATGTTTATGATATGATGCATGACATGGGATAGATGCGGTGCAATTAGGCAATATTAAGCGGAACCGCGGTCCCGACAATTAATTTGATGGTTTATGTTGTTTAGGTACCCCGCAATTTAAATGTTGTCTTAACAAGGCAAAACAAGGTATTGGTTCGCTACACAAATTTAAATGGAGCCAATATAAGACTAGAAAAGCTGCATATGATCTCCATATTTAATTTCCGTGAATAGTCTAAATACCCCCAAACAACCACAATATGTATGCGAGTATGAATGATTTAATATGCAACAGGTATATATATCAAATTATAAAAAAAATAGGGTCTCGGAAAGGGGATCACACATCTCGGATCAAAGATCTTGGGGGGGCTCGGAGGGTTCGTCGACCTTGGGGGTTCCGAGGGTTTGACAGGGTCGGTCTTGGCGGAATTAGTCTTCGGATCCGGTCTCGGGGTCTCCAGGGTCTCGGCCATCGGATCCGTGAAGAAGGTCATGGCGGTTCCATCCAACCCATGAAGGAGATCTTGTTGCTCGATGTCCGCGTGGAAGAATTCGAGATCTTGCGCCTTCGATTGACGGTGTCGAACTAGGATTTGGCATCGGTACGGTCTTCGGTTGGCCTCGGGCATACTATCTTCTCATCCTGAGGTTACAGCCGTGAACAAGCAGTAACAACAACGTGATGTACGGATCACAACCGAGGTACCCAAAGGGCAACCCGAAAACACTGGAGGTATAGACGTGGCCGCGCTCGCGTGCCTGGAGGCCCAGGAAGAGCTGGTCGGCGGGGTCGGTGGAGATTGGCGGCGGGGAAAGGGTTGGCAGGGCTTGCAGCGAGGAGGACCCGACGATGCTCTGTGGCTACAAAGGTCAACCAAAAAGGCGAGGCGAGGCAGATGTCAGGCGACGCGGAGACAAAAGCGAGCACGGGTGCTGGGGCTTGACGCAGCTGTGGACGGAGGAAGGCGCTGGGGACCTCGCCGGCAAGGAGCATGGCCGGCGGCGGTTGGAGCAGAGGACGGAGCTCGCGAGAGAGGGGACCCCAGGAGGAGGACAGACCCTGGCAGTGGCGGTCGGACGCGGGCTCGAGGCGGTAGGGGCTCCTAGACTCGGCAACGATGGTGATGTAGGGAGGCGACGAGCGGAGGCCACTAGGCTCTGGCAAGGCGATGGGGCGAGGATCTGCGCGGGCTTGAGATCGCGGGGAAGACGGGGCCCCGGCGGCGCTGCAGGTAGGGCTTCGGGGCCGAGCTAGATGGGGTGGCGAATGACGCAGGTGAGACGACGAGGTGGCCGGGGACTGCGGTGCGCGAGCAGCATGATGGCCCTGTGCGGTAGAGCTCGACGGGGTGGGGTCGTGCTCAAGGTGATGCCTGGAGAGGAGGTGGGGCTCGACGAGCTTTGGGGTCGAGCGACGGGCGGCCGGGCCTGGCAGCGGCCGACGGTCGCAGGGCGAGGAGAGGAGGAAGGAGCGGCTAGCGGCGCGCAGAGAGAAGCGGCGGCTGTGCGGGGTTGGGTCGAGCGAGCGTGGTCGGTGGGGAGAGGAGCACGTGGGAAAGACGTCCTGGCGACTGGCGGTGGCCAGAGCTCGGAGGGAGGGCGCTCGCGAGGGGTGTCGGGGATTGCGGTGGCGGCATCGCGCGCCTGAGAGGGAGCTCCGTTAGGGTTAGGTGAGG
Source organism: Avena eriantha (assembly GCA_910589775.1). NCBI lineage: Eukaryota > Viridiplantae > Streptophyta > Magnoliopsida > Poales > Poaceae > Avena > Avena eriantha. The sequence continues at coordinate 206,050,111 of OU342740.1, forward strand.
GGGAAAGGGACGGGGTCGTGTCGATAGTGGGGATCGAGGATGCGTGGTGGAGCGCGTCCATGTGAGTGGGACTGTCGGGTCGGTGGGGTGGGCGAGGCATGCGTCGCGCACAGAGAGAGGGGGCGTACGCGTCGGGGTGGGCCAGGTCGCAGGAGGAAGGCGACAAGGGCGCGGGGCCAAAGGACGGAATTGTGGCGGTTTGCGTGCGACGCGGGCGGGGCTGGGTCACGTTGCTGCTGCCGCGCGGCTGGGTGCTGCGGGATGGTGGGGTGTTGGGTAGATTAGGATAGGGTTAGGGCAGGTTAGGGTTTGGAGGTGGCAGGCTAGGCTTTTGGGCCTGGCTGGCTGCCTACCAAAAATAATATAACTTTTTATTTTTTCTTTAAAAGGCTTTTGTAATCAGTTTTTAGACAAATAAAATATCCAGGAAGACCTAGTTTTATGATTTGAAATTAAAGGAGGGCTAATTAGAGAACAAAATAGGGTTTTTGCAAAGTACTTTTATGAACAAACATGCATGATGATGTCATGATGATGCACAAAGTAGAAACAATGAGCGATTTTCTGGTAGTGGTTTTACCGAGGCGCTACACCTTCATAGAAGGAAGTAGGAATTCAAGTGTAACACCCTCAAATCGGCCCTATGCAATTTTTAGCCCTTTCCGCCAAACCCGCATAGAAACGATTCAAGGACGCCCACCAGGCACTTTCGTGCGGGTGGAAAATGAAGTAATACCATTACACAACAGTCCTAGATGGGACCCACAGAACAGATATATGTACAACACGACTCCATGAGTCAAGAATACAGATATACAATACAAAGATCCAAATCACCTTGAAATCGATAGAGCATCTGACTACGGACAAGATGCTAATGGGGCTAAGAGCCCTGAAAAATAACCAATGGCATCCATAACCCTGCCCAGGCCAAGCCGGAAGGGTAATCCTGCTAACGACGTCAAACCTGCTAAAACAAAAGGGGTGCCGACAAAGGGCAAAGGAAAAGAGGAGCGTCAGTACTGAGGCCAGTACACGGCGAGGGTAGATTTCGGCGGCTCTCGCCTACATAGGTATGGTAGGCTGAAGCGGCAGCGCAGCGGCACTACACAACCTATAGAGACTTGTGAACCTGGCGGCTATTAGAGAGGGATAAGAAAGACCTATTCGGATCCATCCTGAGACTACACCAAACATACCCATCCTGGTATTTCCCCCTCGAGACCAAACGAGGAAGTCGGACCGAGGAACTCACACGGTTGGCAATTTTACTCATTCCATTATAGTTGCAGCAATTACTAATCAGATATAGATAGCATGAGTCTTCTTGAAGCATAAGTAGTGGGCAGTTTTAATTAATCATTCTGTGGCAGTTGGAACATTTACTAGTCAGATATAATTGTCCTGAGGAATCCGAAAACCCAGCAGTTGTTGGCACTTTTATCACATTCCATTGGAGTTGCAATACTTGCTAGGCAGGTATAACCAAACATCCCAGATCCAGCAGTTGTTGGCAATTTTAATATCCATTCCGTTATAGTTGAATCTGTTTACTAGTCGGATATATTAAGTCAAATTTATAGCACTACTTCAGTTATGCTTGTCTATGATCGAGATACTGTTCTCCAAGTCGTCCATAACCGCGGACACGGCTTTCAGAAAGTTTTACCCTGCAGGGGTGCACAAATAGCAACACACACTCGATCAACCTTGAAAAAACCAACTCAAAACCCAACGAGGCATTCACGACAAAGCGATCACAGGATTCATCAATATTTCAGGGGGCCACCCCACTAAGCTACCCGCAACGAAGTTGGCCGGCTCCGGAACAGACCCAGGGTTTGTGTGGACGGCTGTAAACGACTGGGAACCCGAAAGTGTGACTAGGCTTATTGATACAGCGGAAAGGTGTCACGATCCTAAACAGTACAGGTGCTCCATGCACAATCTTAAATAAAGCAGTAAGCATGGCATAAGTACAGGATAGTAATAAAGCCCCAAACTACTTTGTGGCCCCAAGAAATAGAAATGAATCAAGCTCTGGCTCAAGGGGTCCATAAGGCCTCCCGGATGTGGATAGTGCGAAAAATCAAGGAACAGGTAACAAGTACTCGGTGTCCTACGGGACACAAGTGAGCGTGGAAGAACCAAATAACATCTATTGCCCACCGATGCCTCTGCATTAGTTATATCTAGCAAATTAATAGTTGTATTTAAAGTCATGATCATCTCCACCACAAACATCTGCCAGCATTCCAACCACTATGGTACTTGACAACACGAGATCACACCTGAGCAAGCAACTACGACTCGCAAGGCCAGCTATCTACCAAACAGCAGGTAATAGGAGGTGTCCAAGGCAATATAGAGGAAGTAGATCTTGTCGCATCCGGGAAGAAGGACTTGGTTTGGCGTCAGGGGCGCATCGGCTTCGCTCGGTCGGTGTCGATCTTGTCGGGTCCGCGTACCGGGTCGGTCTTGGCGTCCGGGGTGAAGAACTTGGCGTCCTCGAGGAAGTCCTTGGCGTATCCGTGTCGACGACCTTGGCATTTGGGTTCTCGGGCGTCGGATCCGGGAAGAAGTACTTGTCGCATCTGCAGTCTTCGGGTTCAGGTAGAAGAACTTGTCGTCCGGGGATTCTCTGGGTCCGTGGTCTTCGGGTCCGGAAAGGGGTCTTGAGTGTCACCATGTGCATCCCTCGGACTCAACGGCATCGAGCCGGTGTTGGTGATGATCTTGTCCGCTGGGGATCTTGGCATCGGTCGAACTTGGGGAGGGTACTACCCATCTTCTGGCCTTGTGTCTGAGCACTAGCATAGCAGCACCACTAATCCATCTTCCCAGGCATCATCGCCACACCGTACAAACATTTTCAAACACGAGGACACAAAGCTACCTACACGCGTACACCCGATACGAGGAGCTGAGGCTATTGGTGCAGATGCGTGGCTTACTGGAGATGGGCCCAGAGCAGAACATGGCGAGGCAGAGGCATCGAGGCTATCAAGGAGGTAGACCATGCGTCGGGAAGGCGTCTGCCGCTGCCGGGACAGAGGAGGTGTGCGGCCTCGCTGCCGGGTGGTCGTGGTGGCGGAGCTTGGTTGGGGCGACGAGGTGTGCATCGGCGCTCGGGGCGGAGGGTAGATGGGCTCGAGGCCGAGCTGGAGGCGAGGCCAGTCTTCGTGTTAGCCGGCGAGGCATTGGAGGCGGCCAGGCGCGAGGTCGAGTGTGGCCAGATGTGGCGGCGAGGTGGACGCGCCACCTCGCCGCAGGGACGGAAGATGGGCGGTGTAGATCGAGGCTCCGGCGGCGGCGGTAGCTGCAGGCAGAGGAGGGGAGGCGAGGCAGGAGACCGCGGCGAGGCGGGGCCACTGGCCGGCGGCCGAAGGCGGGCCGGGGAGGAGGAGGTGCGGGCCGGCGACAGGGAGCCCGCGAGGCGGCGGGGGGTCGGTGAAGAAGGCCGGTGAGGGGAAGAGGATGGCGAGAGGAGGGGAGGTCGGCCCCGGCGGCGAGCGGAGCGTGGGCCGGCGGAGACCTGAGGAGAGCGCGGGGGCGGAAGGAGGCGCAGGCGAGCGAAACGCGCGGTGGAGGGCGGCGGCGCTGTACACGGGGCGGTTGGTGAGGCGAGAGGGAGAGGCGAGGGAAGAGAGGAGGGGCACGGGGTGCGCGTGGTGGGGGGCGCGTGGGGCCACGCGGTTGTCTGCGTGCGGGTCGCGTGGGGGCGCACGCGAGTGGGAAAACGGTCGGTGGTGGGTCCAGGCTAGCGGCTGGCGGCAGGGGGAGTGGGTGGCGTGCCCAACTGAGGTGCGGTGGGCCAGCAGGTGGCGGCTGGGGTGAGGGAGTGGAGTCAGGCGGCTGCGGTGGCAGACTGGGGTTGGTTGGGGTATTGGCCAGGGTGATGTGGCGAGCCGTGACTGGCTGTGGTGAGGTGGAGGGGGCTGGGTAGATTAGGTTTGGGTAGTTTTAGGAATTTTGGAGGTGGCCGGTCAGGCTTTCGGGCCTGGCGGGCTGCCTCCTAAAAATAAAAGAAATATTTTATTATTTAAAACGGGGCTTTTGAAAACCGTTGGTAGACAAAACAAAATATTCTGGAGACCCGGGTTTTAATTTGAAAACAAGACGGGGCGTTTAGAAAACAAAAACAGACTTTCCGAAAATAGTTTTATGTAAACAAATGCAAGCTGACATGACGATGCTCAAATGCAAGGTGGCATGATGACATGAGCATGTGGTCATGATGATGCAATGCACAAAAACACCACGATTTTCTAGTAGTGGTTTTTGCGGGATGCCACATCAAGTCTCATAAAGAGCTTCCAAAAATTATGGTACTTGTTAGCTTTCAGCTCTCATTACGCCTATCATAAGCATCTTGAAGTGATTAAGGTTAAAGTGAACAAACTATGGTGTATATGCTTGACAAAGTATAAGTTGGAAATCTCATGTAACTTGAATACGAGGGCCGCTCCTCATGCTACTCAAGTTTAGTTACCGATAAGTTCTTATCATAGTAAGTACATGTGTATCATAGAGAACCGCCAACAGGGTACCCCTTTCCCGATGATACGAAAGCATCCCCATATCAAAATGACAAGGCAAGCAGACAACGAGCATCTCAGCAATCTTCTTATTTACCATGGGAATATGGTGCTTTTTTCTCTCTTTCCTATTTTCTCATATCTTTTTTTTCTCTTTTTTTCTCAATATCTGACTCTTTTTTATAAGAAGAATGCTTTATAGACAGCTCATTATGGTTACGCTGTAGGTTTCCACCATGATGGCATGGATTAGACCGGCGTCCCAGGCGTTTTTCTAACACACATACATAAATCCATGGACTTATAAGCTCCCCTTTCATTTCACACCGACGACATCCATAGACAAAAGAGCATGATATCAACTAGGTATAAAGTACAAGTGCAATGTTGAAAGAGTTCCCCATGACAGCATGGTTCTGGTAATCCCCAACATATAAGTGCAAGCATATACAACATAGACGACACAATGGTTCAAGTTTATTAAGGGCGAGAAAAGTAAAGTGTGCCATCAAGTTCGTGAGAGCTTTAATCACTAGTTTTCTCATAACAAGTTTAATTCGGAAGGTAAACAAAAGCATGAATATACTTGGAATAGCATATGCTAATAGGTAGGTATGGTGGACTCTTTAGAATAACTTGGTTTTAAGAATTGGATGCATGAGTGGAACTCATACTTGGTTATGGAGGCTAGCAAAAGAGTGGGAGCGACCAACTAAGAGAGCAATAATGGCCATAATCATGCAGAGCGACAAAACATCATTAATCAAAGCATAAAGGGATACTACAAGTTGAAAACTAAAGGATCATAAAGGCTATGGTGACTTGGGATAGTCATAACATGGTGTGAGCATGTGCCAAGTCAACCCAAATAAAGCATCAAGGAGAATACCACAATACTATGCTTTAATATGCTAAAACAACGCATGATTCTTCAAAGGCACATTAAGCAATATCAATTGTTTATAACATGTCATGCTACCGCAAAGAATACTAAGCATAAATCGAAAACAATATCAAGCATGGCATGACAAAGCATAGGCCATAGTCAAAAACAACCTCTCTATACCACTAAAGCATGAACTTTCATACTCTTTTCCAATCCAAACCACACTATTTGAAAACCAATGTATGAAAGAGGGGGTCCAACCAATTTATTCAGGAAAGTAAGAAAACCAAGCAAACGAAAAACCAAAATGAAAACGAAAAAGAAGACGCTCCAAGAACAACACAACTATGCATGAAACAATAAAGATGGAGTGTTTGGAAGAAACCTGGAATTTTTATTGATGAAGAAGGGGATGCCTTGGGCATCCCCAATCTTTGACACTTGTACTTCTTGGATATTTCTTGGGGTGACACGCGTGGCATCCCCAAGCTTGAGCTTTAGTCCATCTTTCATCTCATTACTCACTTCTTCCATACACCTGAAATTTTTCTTCATACAAAACTTCACACAATCTTTATTAGCAACATTAGTGCACTCAAGATAATAAGTCTTTAGGTTGAGTTTCAACACCAATAAAACTTCCATTAAAACACAAGCTACTCTAGCACTTCCCTCGAAAAGCTCAATTCCCCAAAAGAACTAAAAAAGGAACCAATAAGAAGCAAATGCAAATAATGGCAGAAATCTATAAAAATAGACCAGAAGGTAAAGACGAATTTTTTCGAAGACCTTCTGTTGCACAAATCGAAAAGCATTGAACTAACGAAAGTTAGATAACAACCTGCGGCAGAAGCACAAAAATTCACGCCTCCAAAGGACATACAGAGATTTTACATGAATTTTCACGGTGAAGCACAGAAATCTGTTTCGGGACAACAAGTTTCCCAGTCATTACTTCTCTCTCATTAGAGGTACTCTTGGCACAAAAAGCAAATAAAAAGGATAAGGAGCGGTTATTACAGAATTAATAACTTCCAAGACTCATCTAAAACTTTTGGGTTATCTCCCAATAAGTACTTTTCTTTAACGCCTTTAAGTTAGGCATAAGAAGCAAGAAAAAGAATCAAGTGTTCTCAAATTAAGAAGCATTAAAACCAAATTTCTTGCCCTTACCTCTCTTACTTTTATTCTTAACCTTGGGGAACATATGATTTCTTGGTGGAGAAGCAAAGTGCACGGTGCCCTTTTCCACATCTATTATTGCTCCAAGGTGTTTCAATAGGGATCTTCCAAGTGTGATTTGTCCTTTTGCTACACATTCAATAACAAGATAATCAGTAGAAACAATTTTCCCTAGGATCTTTGTAAACACTCCTTCAACTATTCCAATTGGTAATATTTTGGCATTATTAGCAAGAAATATTTATTCTCCTCATTCAGAAAGCCCCAAAGATTCAAAGAATCATAGATATCTTTGGGTATAAGACAAAACGCAGACATGATATCATAGCGAGCATTAAAAGTTTCATTATTTATAGCAATCTTTACTGTGGGAAGCCATTTTGAGGGTTCAGAATTTCTTGGAACATAGTTATGATGCTCTCTGAGTGTACTATAGCAATTTTTCAAACTAGCAGTGCTGGTCTCAAGAGTATTCAATCTAGTAAATATGTTTATGAAGGAAGAATCAGATTTGCTAGGCAAGTTGTAAGTAAAGACTAACTTCTTTATGGCATTAACAACTTCATCCTCATTGCATTGGAGGAAATCTCCTCCCACTACAGCATCCAAAGCATATCTATAGCAATGAGGGATTCCAAGGTAAAAACTGCTAAGGAACAAGCTTTGAGTCATTTTAGGTTCAGTTTTTTTATGTAGATCAGAGATTCTAGATCAAGCTTCTTTGAAACTATCTTCAATTCCTTGTTTAAAAGTGAAAATCATTTCCTCGGGTGGCATAGTTGCTGGAGCAATGCTAGACATAATGGCAATTTAAGATAAGAACTATTTTTTGTGTGTTTTTAATAAAGAATGCAAACTAGTAAGACTAATTTTTTTGTGTTTTTGACAAAGAAACAAGCAAACAAAGCAAAAGTAAACTAAGAAAAACAAAAATAACAATGTAAAGAGATTGGTTATGAGGGACTCCCCTTGTGAAGATGTCCTTGACTCCCCGGCAACGGCGCCAGAAAATCGGTTGCTTAGCACAAAATATATCGAGCCCGTTGGGGAACCCCAAGAGGAAGGTATGATGCGCACAGCAGCAAGTTTTCCCTCATATATGAAACCAAGGTTTTCAATCTAGTAGGAGCAAGGAAACACTTCAAAGGTGTTGCTAGCTGAACTTTGGCAGGGCGCACTACCGCGTCAGCAGCAACGTGGAGACCTGCAAAACATAACCACAGAACTTTGCCCCCAACTTGCGATGAGGTTGTCAATCTCACCGGTTTTGCTGAAAACAAAGTATTAAACGTATCGAGTGGAAGAAAGTAATAGTTTGTAGAAAGTAAACACAAAGTAGTAAATGGTTGATTGTAGATTGAATGTAAAAGAAAGGACCGGGGTCAATAGTTCACTAATGGTGGCTCTCCTTAAGATAGATGTCATGTTGGGTGAACAAATTACAGCGGGGAAATTGACAAACATCGAGAAAGCATACATGCATATACAACTCATCTTGACTCCTTTGAGATTCGACTGGGCATTACAACATTATTCATAGACCGTAATCCAACTGTATCTATGACTAATAATCCACCTTCAGGTTATCATCCGAACCCCCTCCAGTATTAAGTTGCAAGCAATGGATAATTGCATTACCCATTGCGTGTAAAGTAAACAATACGATTGTTCTATGAACAAAGGATTGTTGTTTTCTCCCTAGTAGCAACAACACATCTAGTACCTTAGAGATTTTTGTGACTTCCCCAGATTACTAGAGGCATGAACCCACTATCGAGCATAAATACTAGTGGATCAATGTGGTTTAGGAAAAGAACACATTCAATGACTCTAGGGGATCAATGTGTCAAGCCATGGTCAGAGAGACCAAAAACACATAGGAAAGCATCTTCCACATTGCATGTTGCACTAGTGTGACAGAAGTTGCATCACATAATCCACTGGAGTGTGTGTGGTCATGTGGATCAATGTGGTTTCCGAAATGAACACATGCAATGTGGTCATGTAGATCAATGACTCTAGTGGATCATTGTGGTTTAGGAAAAGAACACATGCAGTGACTCAAGGGGATCAATGTGTCAAACCATGGTCATAGAGACAAAAAACACATAGGAAAGCAGTTTCCACACTGTATGTTGCACCGGTGTGGCAGAAGTTGCATCACATAATCCACTAGAGTGTGTGTGGTCATGTGGATTAGTGTGGATTAGAAAAGGAACACATGCAATGATTCTAGTGGATCAATGTGGTACAGGAAAAGAACACCTGCAATGACTCTAGGGGATCAATGTGTCAAACCATGGTCACAGAGACCAAAAACAAATACGAAAGCAGCTTCCACATTGCATGTTGCACCAGTGTGACCAATGTTGCATCACATAATCCTCTGGAGTGTGTGTGGTCATGTGGATCAATGTGGTTTTTGAAATGAACACATGCAATGTGGTCATGTAGATCAATGACTGTAGTGGATCAATGAGATTTTAGAAAAGAACACATTAAATGACTCTAGGGGATCAATGTGTCAAACCATCATCACAGAGACCAAAAAAACATAGGAAAGAAGGTTCCACATTGCATGTTGCACTAGTGTGGAAGAAGTTGTATCACAGAATCAACTAGAGTGTGTGTGGTCATATGGATCAATGTGGATTAGGAAAAGAATACATGCAATGACTCCAGTGGATCAATGTGGTTTAGGAAAAGAACACATGCAATGACTCTAGGGGATCAATGTGTCAAACCATGGCCACAGAGACCAAAAACACATAGGAAAGTAGCTTCCACATTGCATGTTGGACCAGTGTGGCAGAAGTTGCATCACATAATCCACTTGAGTGTGTGTGGTCATGTGGATCAATGTGGTTTTCAAAATGAACACATGCAATGTGGTTTTCAAAATGAACACATGCAATGTGGTCATGTAGATCAATGATTCTAGTGGATCAATGTGGTTTCGGACAAGAACACATGCAATGAATCTAGGGGATCAATGTGTCAAACCATGGTCATACACTACAAGAAAAGTTTCTTTCCGCAACGAATTGGCCCAACGGTCGTCGTAGAAGGCGCGTCTTCCGCGACGAAATTCTCGGCTCGGCCATGGCTGATGGAAAACGTTTTTTTCCGGTTTCGCGGCCCCCTACTACGACGGATCTCCTAAAAACATGGAGGAAGTTCGGCCAGCGCATGGCGGAAGCAAGATGTTAACTCGTCGTAGTCTTTTCAGGCGCGTGGGTCCCGTACGTCAGTGCCTCTAGCGGACCATACTTTTCGTTCGCGCCTCCTTGATTTGAACTTGATAATGTTGCTCGAGGCATCTGCCGTTTAGTCAGGCTGCTAGGTCCCACATGCCAGCCTCTCATTAGAAGGATCGTGTGTATGATGGAATTTTTTTCCTTCGCTCACGCTACCCTGTTCCGATGTTGATAGTGCTGCTCGATGCATCTACCGTCTAATCAACCTCCTGGGACCCACATGTCATCCTCTCATTAGAAGAAACATGTGTATGATGGATTATTTCCACTTGGCTATTGCCTCCCTGATTTCAACTCGATGTCATTGCTCTATCTATCTACCGTCTAGTCACGCTGCTGGCTCCTCCATGTCAGCCTCACATTATAAAAATCATGTGTATGATGGATTTTTTTTCTTCGCTCGCGCTATCCTATTCCGAACATGGTACCGATGCTCGATATATCTACCGTTTAATCAAACTCCTGGACCACACATGTCATCCTCTCATTATTAGAAACGTGTGTATGATAGAATTTTTTCCCTCGGTCGCGCCTCCGTGTTCCGAACTTGATAGCGTTGCACGCAGCATCAGCCATGCTGGTGGGTTCCTTATGTCAGTCTCACATTAGAAGAATCGTCGGTATGACAAACCTTTTTTTGTACTCTAGCGCCACCCTGTTCCTAACTAGATAGCGTTGCTTGACGAATCTGCCGTTTGGTCACGCAGCTGGGTCCCACATGACAGCTTCTCATTAGAAGGATCGGTTGTATGATTGACTTTTTTCTCTACTCGCGCTCCGTGTTTCGAACTTGATAATGTTGCTCGCTGCATCAACCGTTTTTCAGGCTGCTGGGTCCCCCATGTCAGACTCTCATTAGAACAAACTTGTGCATGATGGACTTTTTTCTCGCTCGTGCCTCCTTGTTTCAAACTTGGCAACATTGGTCAATACATCACCTATATAAGGCCGCGCTGGTGGGACCCACATGTCGGTCTATCTTTAAATGAAATGTTTGTATGATAGACCTTTTTCGGCTGCATCTGCCGTTTTGGACTTCCAATAAATTTAAACTGTGTGTGTCGCCACTATGCCAAATATATTTATAGAAAATATATTATTAAACATTCCTTAGTACCTTCAAGTTATGTTTTAATGTTTTAAAAAGATGTCGTGTGTCCGTGTTTATATTTTTAAAAATAAAATGGAAGCCTCCTGGCATTTCAATTTGTAAAATGCCACATATATAATGGACTAGTTTCTTAAAAATATGGCAGAGTTTTTTAAGAGGTGGAGGTGGAGTTTTTATAAGAGGTGGGGGCAATGCTCAAAAGGCCGAATTGAAAATATTTTCGCTATTCTACATGGTCCATCTACATGCGCTATACTTCATGGGCTCCTTTCTTAAATTTCACTGGATTGTGCTAAACAGTCCCTTGACCCTGACAAGGCCGATTTAAAATGTTCTTGCATATGCTCCATGGGATCCTTTCTCAAAATTCACTAGCCTCTGCTCAGCAGTTCCCTAACCCTGTGCTCAAAAAAAAAGATCCCCGGCCTCGAAAAGGCGTGTGTGTAGGTTGGACTATTTTTTTGAGTCGAAGTTGATAACGTTGCTGGGTCCTCCAAGCTGGACTTTGTTCTCGCTCGCACCTACCTATTTTGAACTTGGCAATGTTGCTCGATGCAGCATATCTATAAGGCCGTGCTACTAGGTACCATGTGTCAGCCTCTTTGTAAATGAAACGTGCCCATGATAGACTTTTTTTCAGCCTCGTCTGCTATTTTGACACCAGTCCATTGCTAGGTCTAAATGTACATGGTACAATGTAAAGGACCAAATATACACACATACTATATAGATGTTGATCAAATTATATTTTTTTGAGAATTATCTATTATAATTTTATCTGGTTCTCACGTGCAGGGTACGTGGAACTTACTAGTAATGCAGTAGTTTCAACAAATCAACATAGTTAGGTGAACCTTTTTCTAGGGGGCTAGGGAAGGGGATTACCATAACGGCCGAATTGAAAAAATTCTGTGATAACTGGGGGCGGATGCCCTATTCTTCATGGGCTCACTCCAAAAATGAATGCGCTATGGTCGGCGGCCATAAGAGAATGAAAAGGCCAAATTGTAGATTTTGGGGTATGATTGGGCCTGATAGGCTAATTACATGGGATCAGTAATAAAAATTTCAGACCTCAACAAGGAAGAAAAAACGAGGGAGAAAATTTTGGCCGATATTTTCGCGTGAGAATTGTTGACAATCAAGATACATACCCCGCACGCACCAAATCTTTCCCACTCGCGCCTTCTAACTTGCGCCTTCACTCTGGCAGCCACCTACTGTCTCTTTGCGCCATTCTTCTAGAGACGCGCATGCGGTCAAAACCACAAGCCGCACACCAAAACATTCACAATCCGTCTATCAACCGGGGCGGCCTGACACCATTGATGGCGGCATCGTTCTTTTCGAGACACACACAGGCCGGCGGTCAGCTAGTCGATCCCCACAGTACACTTATAATATCCTTAGTTCGCTCAATCATTCCCTAGAAGTAGTTTCGTACTCAATCTGCACGTTTGACATTGTTTTGCACTTGATCTGTCTGTTCGAATTGGTTGTCATTTTGTGCTCGGTCGATCTGTTCTCCCAAGTATGTAACATAGTTCTACACTCAATTTCTGAAATAAGCTAAAATTAGATGGCATTTATAGTTCTATATTCAGTTGCTCAGAGATCTTGGCCTAATTAGATCTATAATCAACTTGTTCGGTGAAATATCTTGAAAGCTTCTGACCATCTCTATCCTCAATAGATGGACAGATATTGGATACTGAATGGAAAAAAGCAACACCTTCATATTGGGAAGGTGTTAATGACTTCATGAAGTTTGTTAGACAGCACAACAGCGACTCGGATGTGTTTTGCCCATGCCGACAATGCCTTAATGATAAAAAGCTGAGTTAGAGCATAGTCGCATGCCATACTTTCATTAATGGGATGAAACACACATATATTAGGTGGACTAAACAGAGTTAATTGGATAAAACTACCACAATTGGGGATATCGAGACATGTCAGTACCTTTTTTGGTAATTATTGCATGTCAGTACCAAATCTGGGACGCCGACACGCTGATCACGCAAATACTAGGTTGAACACATTTCTGACGATCCTAGCCCATGTTTGGCGCTGACATGGCCAAATGGCCATTTCCCCGTCGTCTAGGACACGACCAGGTGCGATCGGACTAGACCAGGTCACGTTCGGTCCCCTTTCTCAGACCAGACCAGCTCACTCTCCCCTTTCTCTTCTCCCACTCGTGATACGGAGGCGATCGAGGAGCCGGCGAATCTTGGAGGTGGCGGCAGCGGCGGCGCAGGCGAGAAAGGCGGGTCTAGTTGTCGTGGTGCGGAACACGGCAGTACCATCGGGGATGGCATGAAGGGGACAATCAGGATGCTATCGGTGGCTACTCGCAACGGGTTGGGCACAAATACTGCAAACACAGTGATATACCTAGGTTCGGAGCCCTCTTGGCGAGGTAAAACACCTACTCCTACAAGGATCTTACTATCAAAGGGGGCAATGCCCAGTACAGATGCTCCTTGAGTTGTTTCCTTAGCTACTTCTTTCTTGGAATTGTCTAAGTCCTTGTTCTCTCTATTTTCTGCCTACCTAGAACCCTAGCGCTACCCCCTTTATATACAGGTGGAGGAGGTAGCTTACAAGGTGGGTTCTAGGGTTTACTGTTTTGATTTTGGCCTTACAAAGTGGGCCGACTAGCAGGGCCAAACGGTAGGCCCGGCTCCAGTCAAGCCTCCAGTACAGGGGAGGTCCACACCTCAGTGTCCAGCGCCCCTGCTTTACTCGTCATCCGGCTCTTTATCTATCAGCCAGTTCTTTATGCGTAAGCCGGGGCTTTCCTCGTCAGCCCTTGCTTTGCTCGTCAGCCTCCAACTTCGGCACATATGTCCAGTAGCGCCGGCCAGGCCAACCAGCCTGTCCGGTCAAGGGTGCGCTAAGCAAGGAGCCTCATCCGCACCGTACCATGACCAGCGGATCCAAGGCGGCCTCCCAGCCGGTTCTTTTGGCTACCCGACTAGACGGGCCAGCCGGGGAAACTTGAATGCAGGTCGGGTGGAGATTCCATCCGGCTGTGGTTCCTTGATCTGGGTCCAGACGGCATGTGCTCCTTGGAGCCAGCCGGTTGGTCCCGTCTTGGCCTACCCGGGGGTCATCCCCCGACACTTGCTCCTTGGAGATTGTGGGCACGGTTTGCCTCCCGCAATAACTTCCGCTCGATCTTTTTTGCGCGTGGCGCTGGCGCACGCGATCCGCCCTGAACCATCATGGGGAAGTGGGGTGGTTGCTTGCCACGTGGCACAGAGGGAGGGGAATCGGCGTGGTGGTGGGGGCCGTTGCTTGCCATGTGGCGCAGAGGTAGGGGAATCGGCACGGCTGGTTTTCCCCAATAAATATGTGCGCCGAGGAGAAGTGGTTCCTCTTTTCATCTCCTTGCGCCTGCCATCCTTGTTCTCCCTTGCACTCCAGCCTCTCACTGCCCCTCTGTGCCATCGCGTCTTGGTCGCTGGTGCCGCTCCTCTTCCTCGACAATGGGACCCCGCGCCTCCATCACGGCTACTTTTCCAGGCAACACGCTGCCCGAAGTCGCCGGCGGCTAGTGCGACTCGTATGTCACCGAAGAGCTGGTGAAGAAATACAGGCGGGTGAAGTTCCTCCCATCGGAACAGTTGGTGAACCACCGCCTCGCGACGGAGGGCGAGCGGGTGGCCAACCCCCAGCCCGGCGAGGCTGTCGTCTACCTCGCCCACTTCGCTCGTGGCCTTGGTCTGCCGTTGAGCCGATTCGTCTTGGAGTTGCTCGTCACCTTCGACCTACAGCTCCACCGCCTCGGAGCCAACGCCGTGTCGATGCTGTCGTATCACGCGGCCTGCTGCGAGGCGTTCCTCGGCGTCTGCCCCGACGCCACGAATTTCTTTGAGTTCTTCTACTTCAAGGTGCAGGTGGTGGGGAAGGGCGGCCCGTTGACGGAGACGGACTGCTGCGCCTTCTTTCCGCGGCCATCAGCGCCCATACCGCACCTGGAGCTCCCCGACACTGTCAAGCTCTGGCAGCGCTCGTATTTTTACATGTGCAACAACACGGAGGTGGACTTCATCAAGGTCCCCGCCTTCGCCACCGTCCCCTCTAGCCGGAAGGCCTAGAGTGTCCAACACCTGGGCGCCCAGGGCGACATCGATCGGATGGGCGCCCGGCTGGCCATCCTCGTGGACAAGGAGTGGCTCACCACCCGGGATATTCTGCTATCCTAGATGGTGAACCGTGTGCTCCCACTGCAGCATCGGTCACACAAGATGTGCTACCTCTCCGATCATCTGGACCCCACCTGGGTGTCCCGGCTGGAGGTGCCGCACGCCGCCCTCCGTGAGTGGCTCACCACCATCTCGAAGGAGGCGCTGGAGGAGGACTGGGTGTTCTCCTACCGGCCGTACCACCGCGGCTGGCTTCCACCAAAGGTATGTTTTTCTTGCTCTTCTCCGGGTGAATTTTCCTGAGGGACTCCCATTTCGTGCCTCTTATCTTCCCTTGTTGAGTACCTTTTCACGGCGCAGCTAGCGGAGGATGATATGGGAACACCGAGCACCCCAACTTCACCACGGACTTCAAGCCGGCGGAGGTGGAGAAGCTCCCCATGCGGGCCGGCGAGGGCTGCGAGTTCCCACCCGGTGAGAATTTGTTCTCCGCCCTTGTCTGTCGTGCCCTTGTTATGCCTGTAGTCGTAATCTTGACGTTTTTCTTGTATTTGGAATAGCCGCCCATGGCGAGGATGTGGACTTGGCCAAGGTCGCCACACTCAGGGGCAGGGGGAAGCGGGCCGCACCCACCAACGCCGCTCCAGCCGGGGGTGGAGCTAAGAAGGCGCCGCCCGCCCTGCGGCTACCATGCCGAGTGTTGCCGGGTAGGTGACTTTGTCTTCTTGGTGCTTGTATTGACTTACTCATATTTTGCATTGCTCACTCCTTATGTTTCTGCAGCGAGGCTACGTACTTGCTCGGCTCCACAACCATCACCACCACGTCCGCCCCTCCGCCTGCTACTTAGGGGAGCGCACCGGCTTTGGCATCTGAGGCTTTGCTGGCTCCGGCGTTCGAGGTTGTGCTGGGTCCGGCCCACGAGGCTATGCCGGCTCTCGCCCCCGAGGCGGCCGCGACGGAGGTGGTGCCGCCAGCTGAGCCCACGACGCTTCACCAGGCCGCGGCCATCTCCAGGCTTGACGAGGGCTTGCAGTTCGGGCATGTCGGCACGGCCGTGCCTCCCTTTGGCTCGACGGTGGGCGCTGACTCCAGCACCTACCGGGTGGAGGAGCCGGTGGAGGTGCCGCTGAAGGCCTCCATCCAGCCAGAGGTTGGTCCCTCTGCGACTCTGGTGAGCGACAATGACCTCTAGGTCACCGGCTGGACGCCGGCGCAGGCCACGCCTCTGGCCGTTGGCCAGGCCCGCTAGCTGGTGGGGGCGCTGGAGCAGGGGCTCCGCCAAGCTAGGGCACTAGGGGCTTCCGTCGAGGTATGTACTCTCTCACCAATCTTGGTGTTCGTTCGCCATCTTGTGGCGCAGCTGGGTCTTTTGGTTCTGATCCCCCTTTTCTTGTACAGATGGCTCTCGCTGATGCCGCCAAGACCTCGCGGGAATGGGGCCGTAAGATTGCTCGCTCTGCCATATCTTCCTAATTACGCAATTTCTCGCGCTTCTTGTTGAGTATTGGTTACTCTCCGGCAGCTCTGCTGGCGGACCGGGACCACGAGATGGCCCGGCTGAAGGAGGAGGTCGCCTGGCTAGAGGAGTCCAACAAGACCCGCCAGGACCAGATCACCAAACTGACTGCACAACATCAGTAGATGGAGATCAAGGCTGGTAGGGCCAAGAAGATGGTGGACACCCGGGACGAGGCGCCGAAGAACCTGGAGGGGCTCTATGCCACCCAGGCGAATTCCCTCAAGGTCTGTAAGGCCAAGGAGGCGGCGGCGCTGTCGGAGCTTTGCCAGATCGCTGAGATCGTTGTCAGTAAGTGCCGTTGACTTGAGCCAATTTTGCAGCTTTGCCCTTTCTAGTCAGTACTGATTACAATTTATTTTTCCGACTATAGCTCAGTATCCTGAGGCGACAAATCAGGTGCTGGGCCAGATTCCCGAGACGGATCCAGAGTGGGACCTCCATCCGGGGGAGCTGGTAGCGGTCATTAGCGAGGAGGCAAACTGTCTTCACGCCACCGCTCTTGAGGTCTGCGACTACGTCTGGCCCGATGTCGCCCCGCCCGCCAGCATGGATGTTTTGGCAAAGCGTCTTATGGGTGCTCCGGACCTCATGAATGTGGCCCAGGAGTGGGCGGCTTGTGGCGGCACGGAGATGGTGCTAGTGCTGCTGAATTCCTGGTACCCGGATGTGGATCTGCGGAGCCTTTCCCGTGGATCTCGCCAAGGGACCAGTTATGACCAGCTTCGCGCCGAGGTTCCTGATATCCGCTCATGTGGTGTGACGATCCGGAGCTTCGTTGCGCTGGACAGGGACTTTGGCGACCCAGCCGACACGGAGCGGTACTATCACAACCTAGATGCGCCCCGCACTGACGCTCCGGCTGCGCCGTAGACCGCCTCGACGGATGTTGCCTCCAGCAGCCGCGCCCCAGCTGATGCCTCTGGCCCATCTGCACCCCAGTGACCTTGATCCCCGGTATGCTGGGAGTATTTGTGCTTGACAAATTTGGTTTTTTCTTTGTGCCTGTGTGAACAATTTCCTGTGTTTTGGTTCTTGAACCTTTGTGGGAGGATCGCCTACCTCTGTATTTTTGCTTGTGCTCTTTTGCTTGCACGTTCTGTTCTGCATGTTTTGCATGCTTGTTTCTATGTGGGGGCGTGCGAGAGCACCCACAGGGTGTAGTCCCCGAGGTTCGGGCCGGCTGGAGTATACAGTTGGGTTGAAGCTCCTTTGTGTTGTCTTGTTTGCAGGTTTCAGCGTGGGGGCGTGGGGGCGTGCGAGCGCGCCCACAGGGTGTAGTCCCCGAGGTTCAGGCCGGCTGGAGAATACAGCCGGGTCGAAGCTCCTTGACCTGCTATGCTGCCGCCTGGAAGCTACTTGCCTCCGGCTTGGGTGTTCGTCGGTGAACTTTGGCTCATGCAAGCATAGAAACAAACAAGTTGTTTGCCTGGTTAAATATATGCATGTTCAGATTCTAATCTTAGAGTTACTAGTTTTGAAATATTTGTTTTTTCGCGCAAATCCAATGTCTTTGCCCTTTTCTCAGTGAGCGAATGGATCTTTGGGGCATGCTTTGTTCAGACTGGTGTAGTCAACACACATGCGCCAAGTCTTGTTTTTCTTCAGCACGAGCACGGGGTTTTCTAGCCATTCCGGGTGGAAAACCTCCATGATGAATCCGGCTGCGAGCAGCCGGGTGATCTCCTCCCCAATTGTTCTTCTTTTTTCTTTCGTGAAGCAGCGCAGTGACTGTTTGACCGGCTTTACATCCGACCTGACATGTAAAGAGTGCTCGGCAAGCTCCCTCGGAAGACCTGGCATGTCCTTGGGGGACCATGCGAAGACATCCTGATTCTCACGGAGGAAGTCGACGAACGCGCTTTCCTATTTGCTGTCAAGGCCGTCTCCGACCAGGACAAACTTGTCCGGCTCGGCCTTGTTCAGCAGGATCTTCCTTGTGCCCTTGGAAGGCTTGAATTATGCCTCCGGCTGGCTTGGGCTCGCCGGCCGACATGTCCTTCTGTAGGGCCGCCATGTTCTGCATGATTATGCATTTTCTTCCACGATGATCATGGCATCCGCTATTGTGGACCCGTCTATGGCACATTCCACAGACCGTCTGTAGCAACCAGCCACGGTGATGACGCCTTTGGGCCCTGGTAGCTTCATCTTGAGGTATGCGTATTGTGGTACCGCCATGAACTTGGTGAGCGCTGGGCGTCCTAGGATTGCGAGGTACGCGCTGCAGAGGTTGACCACCTCAAACCAGATGGGCTCGCAGCGGAAGTTGTCCTCCGTGCTGAAGATGACGTCCAGCCAGATTTTTCCGATTGGGGAGTGCGACGGGCCTGAGACGGCTCCGTGGAAGGAGGTGCTTGACGGCTCCAGCTGTGACTCGCTGATACCGTGCCGGTCGAGCGAGCTACGGTACAGGAGGTTGATGCTGCTCCCTCCGGCTATGAGGACGCGGGTGAATCTGCAGGAATACTTCTGGGATACAATGATAGGATCCAGAACCATCACGTAGGTGCCTGGGTTAGGCAGCTCAGCTGGCTGGTCCTTCCGGCTCCATGTAACTTCTTGCTCCAACCAGTTGAGGTACTGTGGAACGGGAGGAACGATTGTGTTCACTTCCGCCTCGTGACACCTCTTGTTGTGCTTCGTCTCCGGCTCTGTGGTGAAGATGTGGTAGTTTCCAACCTGGCGGGGGTAGTTGTTGTCATCGTCTTCCCTTCGACGTTGGTTATTGCGATCGCCTGGCAGCCCGCCGGCTGGAGGAGGTGGCACCTATCCAGCCGGTGTGCCAGCAATCTCTGCCATTTTCTTTGTCTAGGTGGACTGGCGTGTGGTATGCGTGGCTGGCTTGTTGCCTCCGCTATTGAACTTGCATGGCCCATTAAGCATCGACTCAGTGGTGTACTTGGGACTTGGAGGCCGGTCATCAGGCTTCTGTCTCCGGCTTCAGCCTGCAGCCGGATCCTCCTGCACTATCGCCACCTGCCTAGAGCCATATTGGTTGTCCGGCTGGTCGTCCTTCCTTTTGTCATGGTGGTTATCGTGCCGCCTGGAATTGTGGCCATTTCCCTCCGACTGGCACCGGTCTACGGCGACGTCAACAGTTATTTTCCCTTGGTCGTCCACCCAGACGGATCTTTTCATTGTCGCGTCAGCCGTGGCGTACTTGTCCGTGATGGCCATGGTCTGTGCCATGGTTGTGGGTTCCACCTGGCAAAGCTTATGCTTGAGAATAGTGCCGTCTCTACAGCTGTTGATGAAGAAATCTACCGTCTGATGTTCACGTACCCCCTCACATGAGTTGTGCATGCTCGTCCATCGGGTGATGTAGGAGCGATCAGATTCATCCGGGCCCTGCACATAGAGAGCAAGGTCGCCAGGACGCTGGGCGCTTGTAGGTGTCGGTGAAGTTGCGAACAAACGCCTGCTCGAAATCGATCCAAGCGTTGATGCTGTTGTAGGGGAGGCTGTTGAGCCACGTCCTGGCTAAGTCGAGGAGCATGAGAGGGGCGTAGCGTACTACTAATCGGCGGTTGCCGTTGGTGATGCCTACGGCGGTGGTGTAATCCACCAGCCAGTCCCCCGGCTTGACCGAGCCGTTGTACTTTGGCGTATCCCTTGGGAGCGAAAATCCCTTTAGAAATGGCTCGTTACGGATGCGTGGTCCGAAGCATCTTGGACCGGCTGGACTTTCTTCCTCAAGCGTGTGTGACAGGACCAGCAGGTCGATTCGCGCGCGCGCGTCTTGATGTTCATCTGGCTCGAGCGGTCCCAGCAGGCCAGATAGGCGGGATTTGGCAGTGCTTGACCTTTTCCGGCTTCGTCGGCCGGCTTGCGGTTTTTGCTGGTAACAGCTGCTGTGTCACGGGCATTGTGCCCACGGCCTGCAGATCCACCACGTGGGCGGTTGCTTTGCCTCGCTCCGTTTGGGGAAGATGCCTTGCTGCCACCTGCATCCGGATCCGCCATCCGACGAGCCGGTTGGGTTCTGCTGTTGCC
Organism: Avena eriantha; assembly: GCA_910589775.1. Classification (NCBI taxonomy): domain Eukaryota; kingdom Viridiplantae; phylum Streptophyta; class Magnoliopsida; order Poales; family Poaceae; genus Avena; species Avena eriantha. The sequence goes on from OU342740.1 coordinate 206,070,754, forward strand.
AGCCATACTGAGTTCTGCCTCGGCCTGCTACTTGTTCGCTGTGACCACGAGGAGCTGCACAAGCGCCTGTTGATGGAGCAGTTCCTCGCCCTCTAGGTGGCTTAGCTCTACAACTGCCGCCTCCGCAGCCCTCATGTTTTTTGGGGGGGTGCTGTAGACTGGCTACACAGTGGGCGTGCGCGGATCAGCGGCACGATCCATCTCCGAACCAAGGTTCCGGCCCTGTGGCCGGGCCAGGTGGCCGGGCCAGGTGGCTGGTGCCAGACAAGCGCGCGAAGCCGTGCACGATGTTGTACTCCCACATGGTGGCGTTCATCCGTCGTTGGGTAGCCACGACATAGCCAGCTTCCTCCAAAAGGTTCTGGCTGGTAGTCTCCAGGGCCGCCGCATCTGTAGCTAGATCCGCCTCAATGGGGGTGATGGGGTTGCAGAGGTGCTTGATGGACGCGTTGATCAAGTCCGGGTTCGTGAGGCGTGAGTTAGTGGCGTGGCCGTCGACGTTGTGCTCCAGAGGTGGGCGACGGTTCTCCATCGAGCCAGACATCATGACCTCGACGCTGCCGCTGGCGACGCGCGAGGTGGAGAAGCCAGGGGCGCGCCAAAGATGGTGACGACCTCACGAGGGAAGGCCTTAGGGACGGTGACGACGTTGACGCGGTGCTCGCCGTAGTGCATGACGGAGCCCCCGCTTGGGAAAACCCACTCAGTGAAGTAGGACGCGTTGTCGAGGACGCAATCGTAGGAGCCGAGAGTGAGGACGGGGCTAGAGGCTACCCGCTCACCGGCGACGAGAGGAAGTCCCGTGCGAAATATGATCCCAGTTGAAGCGTTGTGCCCCACGGTGGGCGCCAACTGTCGTGGTGTGGAACACAGCAGTACCATCAGAGATGGCATGAAGGGGACAATCAGGATGCTCTCGGTGGCTACTCGCAACGGGTTGGGCACATATAATGCAAACCCAGCGATGTATCCAGGTTCGGAGCCCTCTTGGCGAGGTAAAACTCCTACTCCTACAAGGATCTTACTATCAAAGGGGGCGAATGCCCAATACAGATGCTCCTTGAGCTGTTTCCTTAGCTACTTCTTGCTTGGAATTGTCTAAGTCCTTCTTGTTCTCTCTATTTTCTGCCTACCTAGAACCCTAGCGCTACCCCCTTTATATACAGGTCGAGGAGGTAGCTTACAAGGTGGGTTCTAGGGTTTACTGTTTGCATTTGGGCCTTACAAAGTGGGCCGGCTGGACAGGGCCAAACGGTAGGCCTGGTTCCAGTCAAGCCTCCAGTACAGGGGAGGTCCACGCCAAAGTGCCTAGCGCCCCTGCTTTACTCGTCATCCGACTCTTTATCCGTCAGCCGGTTCTTTATGCGTAAGCTGGGGCTTTCCTCGTCAACCCTTGCTTTGCTCGTCAGCCTCCAGCTTCGGCGCGGTTGTCCAGTAGCGCCGGCCAGGCCAACCAACCTGTCTGGTCAAGGGTGGGCTTAGCAAGGAGCATCATCCCCACCGTACCATGACTAGCGGATCCGAGGCGGCCAACTAGGAGCAGCCTCCCAGCCGGTTCTTTTGGCTACCTGGCTAGACGGGCCAGCCGGGGAAACTTGAATGCGGGCCAGGTGGAGATTCTATCTGGTTGTGGTTCCTTGATCTAGGTCTAAACGCCATGTACTCCTTGGAGCCAGTCGGTTGGTCCCGTCTTTGCATACCCGGGGGTCATCCCCCCAACACTAGTGCTGTCAGCGGAGGCCGCGGGAACACGGGAGCTAGAAGGGACCAGATGGATGATCTAGACGAGCTCTAGCCATCTCGGCCATCGACAGCGGCAGCGATGCTGGCGCAGCTCTGGGTTGTGAACCCATCGGATTCCGAGAGGTGGACGACCAGTCTCGGCGGTGTGGAGTACGTATTCATCTCTCCCTATCTCTCCCCTCCCATCAGTCTCTGAAATTTTCAATTTAGGGATTAGGGTTTGCTGAGCTGGGCTATTTGTTTGCATTGTTTTCGTAGTCTTGATCCGGAGATTTGGGAGGTCATAATTCAGCTTGATGGAGTGGCTAATTTAGAGAGAAAATTTTACAGAGATGACATTACTTATCTAAATTTAGTTGCAGTTATTGAGGAGAAAGGTTTTAGTCAGAGGGACTCTATTTACTGCAAAAAGCATGGGGTAGATGAATTGGTTGATAACAACTACAAAATCTATGAACTATTAGACCATTTCGATTCAAGCAAGGTGTTGTCTTTGTTTGTAAAGAGGGCTAGAGGTAGAAAGAACAATAAATCTGAACCCAAAGCTAGTAAACCAACATCATCTTCCATTGTACAATATCAAGAACATGTCCCCACTGATTACAATGAACCTGGTGTCTTTGTTGTTGACAAGGAAGGATGCATTTTCACTAGTCAAAGTGGCAGCACTGTTATAGGTGAACCTGATCCTTATGTGTGCAGAAATGCTTATCTTCCAACTCAAGAAAGTCACATTGTGGAGAAGGGAAAAGGAATCGCCATTGAAGACAATGATTGTGAGGATGGTGGCAGCATGGGGTCAGACATTGGTGATGATGATGCTTGGTGGGACAGTACCATTGGACAAGTTAATTTTGAACAGTTAGAAGAGTCTAGGATAAAGGAAAAGAGGGAACTAGCAGAGAGAATCGAGGAGATGAGGAGCAAGAGACAAGATCCCTTGCTGCACTGTGAAGGGGACACAGATATTGAAGAATTGTTTGTTACTGAAGAAGATACACCACCTGTGTATGTACCTGCACCTGAACCTGAAAAGAAGAAAAGAAATGTACTGTTAGAAAAGGACCCACATCAAGGTGAGATACATCTATGGAGAATAAAGGAGCACCATACTACATACCATCATTAGATGATGAAGATAATGCTACTGGTTTTTCTGAGGATGATGAAGTTGATATTTTTGAACCATTGATCATGGTGCCACCAAAAGGCATAAAAAGCAGAGCAAAGAAAAGGCAGAGAGGATGTGGTATGATGAGAAAAGGTTGCATCCACATGAACAATTATGTTTGAAGATGTTCTTTGTTAATGTACAATAGTTCAGAGATGCATTGATAAACTTGCACATTGCTCAAAGCAGGAACTACCAATATTCGAGGAACTCAAATGTTAGAATAATTGTGCATTGCATCCACAAGGATTGTCCTTTCCATATGACTACTTCAAAGATAAAGGGTGAGAAGACCTTTTGTATTAGGAAGATGATGTTGCAGCATACTTGTGATACAAGCACTGATAGTTCTAGGGTGAGTGCTAAATGGTTAGCTCACACATATGCAAGTATGTTCAAGTTTGATCCAAATACAGGAATTCAGTCACTCATAGATGCAGCAAGGCAACAACATGGTGTGGAAGTCAACAAGGACATGGCCTATAGGGCAAGAAATTTGGCTCTAGATGAAATTATGGGTGATCACAGGGAGAAATATGTTATATTTATGGATTTTTCCTAGGCTATTGTTGATACTAACCTTGGCAGTAGGGTTGTTGTTACAACAGTGGCACCTGCACCCACTGTAGAGAACCCTAATCCTAGAGACACATTTCATGGACTCTTTTTCTGTATCAATGGAGCCAGAGAAGGTTTTCTTAATGGTTGTAGGCCATTCATAGGTGAGGATCTGTTTTCTTAATGTCTGTAGGTCATTCATTAAATTATATTGTGTAACAAAAGCTATTTGTGCATGGCTTGATGGATGCTTTGTTAAGTTGTGCACTGGTGCTCAAATCTTGGCTGCAACAGGCAGAGATGCCAACAATAATATGTACCCTATTGCCTTTGTTGTTGTACCCAAAGAGGACAAAGCCAATTGGTGTTGGTTCTTAACTCAGCTGAAGTATGCTCTAGGTGGAGAAGAAGGACAATTTGGTAGATATACATTCATGTCTGACGGACAAAAGGTGTGTTCTACTTGAATTATAGTTGTGTGCTACATACTTGCCTTATAGTTGTCTTATACCTGATTTTATTTGTTATTTAGGGCCTTATAGCAGTAGTCAACCAAGTATTTCCTCTTAGCCCTCAGAGATACTGCCTAAGGCACATATATGCCAACTTCAAATCAGCTGGCTTTATTGGTGAAGATTTGAAGAAGATGATGGATGCAGCTTCATATGCTTACCAATAGCACCATTTTGAGGCTGCCATGGAGAATTTGAAGAAAGAAAGTGAGGCTACTTGGAAGTGGCTTAGTGCAATCCCAGTGCACACATGGGCTAGGCATGCTTTTGACACCAACTGCAAGACTAACCTTGCGGTTAACAATCTAAGTGAGGTCTTCAACAGATATATCCTAGATGTTAGGAAGAAACCAATTAGAACTATGATTTAAGGGATAAAAGATAAGGTGATGACTAGGCTGCATGAGAAGAGGGTAGGTGCTGCTAGGGCAGGCTAGGAGATTACACCCCACTTAAGTGAGCAGCTAGAAATGTCCAAGAATCACTCCAAATTCTGCACACCAAGGGTTGCAGATTTTGGTTTGTGGCAAGTTACTAATGATAGAGGGGATGCAACACATGCTGTCAATTTGTTGGAAAAAACATGTGGATGTAGGAAGTGGGATGTGACAGGGCTTCCTTGTAGCCATGCATGTAGTGCTATCATTAAAGCCAAACAGAAACCTAAGCATTATGTGAGCCATTTCTTCAAAAAAGATATGTATGCCAAAGCTTTTTAGCCTGTCATTTAGCCAGTGCCTGGCCAGCATGCTTGGCCCAAAACACCAACACCTGACATCATATAAACATACTTCCACATCAAGAAAGTTAGAAAGCAAGAGAAGAGGAGGAAGGGAAAGTTTGAGGTGCCAAAGCCCAAAGATACACCAAGAATGGGAACCATTACATGCTCTAATTGCAAGCTGCAAGGGCACAGATACACCAGCTTATCACAACCTTTGAGGCCTGATTTGGTGATAAGAAAGAACAAACATGTGGTGAGATGACTGTTTTCAATTTGGTTTCTTTTGTTTGCATGTGTGTAGCCTAACACATTTGATTTTGTTTGCTTGTGTGGTGCCTAACATATTTTATTTTGTTTGCTTGTGTGAAGCCTACTGCTCCACCTCCTACTGCAACACCAACTGGTCCACCTCCAACAGCAAGGCCACTACCAAATGGTCCACCTCCAGCTGTAAGGGCACCACCAACTGGTCCACCTCCAGCTGCAAGGGATGGCTTTGTTGCTCCAAGACAAGCTGCAAGAGAGAGAGAGGAAGATGGGTCTATTCCTTCATACAAGAGGACCAGAACAAGGAGCTACTTGAATTGTGGCTATGTTCCAGGAGATGATGAACCAGCTGGCCCATCAGACAACTAATTCTACAAGGCACGATCTTGTAATGGAGTATTTTGGGTGATGCAAAATGTGTTGTAATGGAAAATTAGTACAATCTTCCTTACTACACATGTTTGCCTATTTTGGTATGCAAACTATCAATGTAACTAATGCAGATGAGTTGCTATGAATGAGATGGACATGTAATGAAATGCATGCTTGGTTCTGGTACAATGCATCTATTGAATATGTAGTGCAATGATCTGGTCTTGTGTTGTATATCTTTCAAAAATTCATCTGTTGAAAATGCTGTCAAAATATCATGTGCTACATGCATCTAGTACAATGTTGTAAAAATTTGTTGAAAATGCTGTCAAAATGATCTGGTACATGCTTCTGTTGAGAATGCTGTCAAAATGATCTGGTACATGCTTCTGTTGAGAATGTTGTCAAAATGATCTGGTACATACTGTCAAAATGTGCTACATGCATCAATCATGTCCAATTCTTTCAAAATCTTGTACACACATATCTATTCGAGAACATCATAATCATAATAAGATAAACACACAAGTCTAGCATATAACATCATCATAATATTTGGTACATATAGGAAGCATCCATAATACTTGTTCAAATGCTACATACTTGTTCTTGCTCTAGTTCAACAGCCAGAAACACACAAATTTAACTACTTAATACAATCACAACTCATTCAGTAGATAGCTCTGAGATCCGCTTCAACTTATCCTTCTTTTCTTGGAGAGCCTTGAAAAGATCTCGAATGCAATACTCCAATTTATTCTTCTCCTCCTTCAAAGTGCTAACTTCTGCCAAAACCTTCTCCTTCCTTGCCTTCTCAAGCTCCAACTCACTCAATGGCAGAGTCAGGCTGAGTTCTTTCATGAGTTTTATTTTCTCTTGCTCTAGTTCCCTTTTCTCTAACACCAGCTGGTAATTTTTGTGGCATAGTCCACATTGCCAGAGATTCTTGTCTCGTTCTCTTCATCATACATACCCCACAACTGAATCAAAGCTTTCTGCAATGTAGGTGGCCACTCCAAATCCACCCAATGGAAAGTGTCACAGATGCCCTCTTTCTACACATTAGTCAATATTCTAGTTAATATTGCTCATTAAGCAGTGAAATAAAAATTTCAGTAAGCACAGCAATATATGATCATATTGATGAAGCAATATACATTAAGCAACAAATTGGTGAATCAATGGAAACTTCTACAATGAATCAATCAGTTATTTCAGGGCATTGGTGAATCAATGGAAAATTCTATGATGATAAAGCAATGCAAATTCTACAATCAGTGACACCACAAACCTTGCAACCACAGCCAAGAAATTTTCGACCAGTATTTGAGCCTTCAAAAGCAACAAATTTGTGCAGAGGCTTGTCGTGCTTGCACCTAAGCTGAACATCATCACTGACATTGTAATTAGGGTCAAAGATAGTATCTGGCACCTACAATAAGCAAGAAACGTAACATGAATCGATGAATCTAGGGTTAAATCGAGCTAGGGTTTAGTGGAGCTAATAACCTACACTAAACAAGAGCTTAAATCGACTAAAATCAAACTAAAATCGACAAATCAAAGAACCCTATTTCTACACTTACCGGCGCACATGGGCTAATATCCTGCCCTTTTGAGAAGCCTGACACGAGGCTTCCGCTACTGGTCTCTCCATCATTCCAGGAGGGCATAGCGATGACGGGGGAGAGGAGCGGCGACGACGGGGGCAGAGGGTCAGTGACGGAGGACGCACCAGATCGGGGAAGTAGAGGAGTGAGAGAAGAGACTAACAGCTAGGGGACTCGATCTAGGGAAGAAGGTGACCGAACTTGACCTGGTCTGGTCCGACCGCACCTGGTCGTGTCCTAGACGGCGGGGGAAACGACCGTTTCGCCATGTCAGCACCGAACATGGGCCAGGATCGTCAGAAACATGTTCAACCTGGTATTTGCACGATCAGCGTGTCGGTATCCCAGTGTTGGTACTGACATGCAATAATTACCAAAAAGGAACTAACCTGCCCCGACAACCCCAATTGTGGTAGTTTTATCCAATTAACTTGGACTAAACATGGTGAACGATATGATCAGCTTCTTCTTGATCCTCTAGCTAATCCTGATCAGCGTGAAGCTCATCAGATCGAGGATGAGGACCTTTCTGGTTTGTTAAGGGACATGTACCCCACTTCAAGGGAAAAAGGCGCTCCTTCTCTTAAAAGATCACTTTTCTCTCACCTGATAGAATATGCCAAGTGTTCAATGGACCCTGATTCTGGTATCTCAAGATTCAAACTGGTAATGAAATTACTAAAGGAGAAGTTGTTCAACAAGATTACCAACAAAGCTTTAGATTCAGTGATTAAGGTGTACAGCGAGTCAATCCCTGGGGAAGGACTGCCAAAATCCTTTTATGAGATGAAACAGTACATCAAGGTACTTTGAATATCATATGAGAAGATCCATTTTTGTCCAAATAACTATGTACTGTTCCGGGAGCATTACGTAAACCTCGATGAATGCCGAGTATGTAACGAATCAAGATGGAAAATGGTGATAAAAAGAAGAAAGATCCTTGTAAGGTTCTAAGATATTTTTCAATTATAGATAGATTGAAGAGGTTGTTTCAGTCAGAACAAACATCTAAGGAAACAAGATGGCACAAAGAGATTCTCAAGCCAGATGATTACTTACTCGGACATCCAATTGATGGTGATGAATGGAAGAACTTTGACAAGGCTCATCCAGGATTTGCAGCGGATCCAAGAAACCTAAGACTTGGCCTAGCTACAGATGGATTCAACCCATTTGGCAACATGACTAACTCGTACATCATTGTGTCAGTACTTGTTACAATTTACAACCTGCCTCCCTAGGCATGCACTGATCAGTCGAACTACTTGTTGTCTTTACTCATCCCAGGTCCCAAATTACCTAGGAAGGATTTTGATCTGTTCATGCAGCCTCTTATACGAGACTTGTAGGAACTATGGAAGGGTGTCATGACTCCTGATATCCTTGCCAGCAACCATGAAGATGCCAAGTTCCCTATGTACGTTGTTGTATTATTCTACACCCATCATTTTCCAGCTCTTGGCACTATGTCAAGTAGAGTGACAATAGGTTATAACGCATGTGTTTGCTGTGAGACAAAACAGGTCATAGTGAGGCTACAAAATCAGACTGGTTTCCTTGGCCACTTGGTTTTTCTTCCTCAAGGCCACAAATTCCGATAAAACTTGAAAAAATTACAGTTCTATGGAAAGAGGACTGAATATGGCACTGCACCACAAATATTCACTACAACTGAGTTGTAGGCACATTTACAAAAGGTCAGAAATGTCAAACCAGGGAAACAACCAGCTGCCAGACAAGGTAAAAGAAAGAGTACAGAAGATGCACTGACAATAGGAGCAGCATCCAAAAGGAAGAGAGCACAAGAAGATTCCCAAGGGAAGGAAAAGGAACCGAGAATATTTTATAAGCGCAGATCCACTCTATGGGACTTGCCATATTGGGCTGGTAAGACACTTCGACATAATATTGATGTCATGCACATGGAGAAAAATATATGTGACAACATTATAGGCACATTACTCAACATTCCATCTTAGACAAAAGATAGATATAATGCTAGGCTTGACTGTGAAAAACTCATACTTAACAACAACTTGAAGCTGCATCCTGAAGATATGGTTGATAAGGGTGGTGAAAAGCATTACAAATTTCGAGGTGCATAATTTACCTTGCCGATGAATAAAAGGGTACTATTTTGTGACTTCCTTCGAGGTGTGATGTTCCCATCTGGATTTGCTTCCAACATTGCAAATTGTATCAATGCAGAGGGGAACAAGCTCCAAGGGTTGAGAACTCACGATTGCCACATCCTACTATAAAGGCTTTTAGCTCTTGGCATTAAAGGTTTAGTGAACAAGGATTTGTACAACGTGCTTTTAGAGTTGGTAAAGTTCTTTAGGGAAATCTATACCAAAACTCTGAACATAAGAGTTGTAGCGCGTCTTCAGACGGACATAGCAGATATCCTGTGCAAGCTTGAGCTGATATATCCACCAGCCTTCTTTGATGTGATGGTCCATTTGGTTGTTCATCTGACTGAAGATGCACTTTATAGAAGTCCCGTACAGTACGGATGGATGTACCCTATAGAACGTCGACTTTGCACTTTCAAGGGTACTGTTAGGAACAAGCCTAGAGAAGAGGCTTGCATTGCAGAGGCATACATTGCTGCTGAAGCATTTGAATTTTGTCAAGATACATTCCTGATCGTAAAACGAGATCCAGTATGGGTGGCAGAATTGAAGAAGTTGAAAAATCAGTTTTTAACCATGCTGTTCGCCTAGTAGGAAAGAAGGAACATAGAACATTAATGCAGCACGAATATGACCAACTTACTTGGTATGTGTTGAATAACGTTGATGAGGCTGAAAACTTTGTTGAGAGAGCACTATTCATACATATCCTCACATATATGAAATGAAACTTGTAGAAAGATATGTTTAGATGTCTTACTTGAGCATCATTTTTGTAGGTTATTTAAAGCAACCAAAGGAAAATATTATACTGCACCAGTATGTGGGTGTGGGTTTCAGGAATGGTTTAGGAATAATGTAAGATGGTCAATTGAACTTTTAATTGCATACGAATTGTGCACATGAGATGACCTCTTGATTATTTTGTATAACCACAGATCACGAAGCTGCGTGAAGAGAATCCGGGCGATGTTAGTGATGGTATGTATGCCCTATCACGTGGTCCGTCAAAGAGGGTGCAGACAGCTTCAGCTTGCAATGACAATGGTATCCACTACAACACTTATGAGCGCCAGAAACATCTGAAGACACAAAACAGTGGTATCACGACCAGTGGAGAGCACTTGATAGCCAAAATGAAGAAGTCAGATGACTATGATCACTATGGTCGCATAAAATAGGTTATTGAGTTGAATTATAACACCAGACTGGTGGTCGATATGTGGTTCTATTCAAGTAGTATTGGTATGACCAAGATCCGAACAAAAAAAGAGGCCCCAGAAATGATGGGAATTTCATATCGATCAATACTACTACTGAGTGGTACAAGGAGAAACCTTATATTTTGGGAACTCAAGCTTCCAAGGTAATTTTCTTGGATTATAGAGATACTAAGGACTGGCAATATGTGCAAAAGTTTGAGGCAAGGAGCACCTATGATGTGAATGAGTATGACGAGCCAGTCACCACAGATGTTGCCCACCAAGATGATCCCAGTGGTTGTATGGTAACTGAACTGGCTGACGTTGATGAAAATTTTATTGCCAGAGGTGGCTCTGCACATGATGGACAAGTAGATTTCACTGTCGAGGTTAGTGTAGTCGACAAAGACAAGAATAAATAGTTCTACCTAATGAATCTCATGACATGTATGATGAATGGCAAGGGGAAGAAGATCCAACCTAGTCGGAATATGTGGATCTAGAACGCGGCGGTGCTGAAAGCGGTGATGGTGATGATGATTAGACCGTTGTTTCATATTATGCAGTGATATGTTGAACAGTGATTCGTATTGGTTTTATCTTTGTAAAATGTATGAGACATGATGACAATTTCCTGTTGGATTGTAATCCTAGACTAATTGTTTTCCCTGTCTAAATTGGATTAAGCTTAATTCGACAAGTGAAAACATATGTAGAACAGGTTCACTTGGCGTGCAGCAGAAACATTGGTTCAGTACATTAATTAATTATCAACCACAGCACCAGTTTCATACAGAAGGGGGCATATGCACCTCGTGTTAGTAGAGATGGGTAGGCACATTGTCTCGGTAGATAGGGCAGCTGGCATTGGTCTCAAACCAAGTGAAGATGCACTTGCGGTGGTATGGATGGTTGCATCACCGGAGAAGCAACGTTGTGCTCTTTAACAACGCCTGCATGCATATGCTATAGTGGCCGTCCTCTTCCTCAACCAGGTACCAACTGTCTTGAAGCGCCGGCAAGTCGACGATGAGCCGGAGATTCAGGATAAGGGTTAGCTCGAAGTGGAACCCGTTGACCCACATACATGCCTCAAGCTAGAGCTGGTGCCGAATGTCGTACGGCATGATGATGTCCCACTCCTCCGCCATGAGTTGCAGGTTCTTCAGCATCCATACACGGCCAAGAACCTTGCACATAGTTCCCTCGACCTTGCTCGCTCTTCGCAACTTGTTGGGAGGTAGGCTGAGATTCAACACTTCCTCTTGGCAGGGTGTGGTCGTGACATCGTCCTCCTCCAGAGGGGCTGGGATGGAGCCAGGCATCCTCGTGAGCTCGTACGTCCTCGAGAAGAAGATCTTTAGTGTCATTGTGTACGACATCGCCTTGTTAACTAACTACGGCTCGATGATGGAGAAGTCAGTTGTGGCTGCGGAGACTCGGCAGGCACGGAAGACATGGGGCCAGACTCGATGATGCGCTCCTGTGAGGAGCACTCCAGTTCCGGCGCCGCCTCCATTTGGGTTTTTTTGGGGGGTGGGGGGAGGGGAGGGGGACGGGAGGGGTGGGGGCTAGTTGATGGTGCTGGCCTGGATGAGGGGGAAGAGGCTAGGGGAAATGGATGAGGGCCTGTTTGATTTGTTCGATAGGAAAATCGTAGGAATAGGAAAAATGTAGGATTGCATTGTCATGTTCACTCCAATCCTATAGGAATTCATATGCACCAAAGTGCGTTTTATTCCACCATAGGAATCTAAAACATAGGTATGGGTGAATGTTTGATTTCCTATGAAAACTAGTACTATACAAAGGAATCCTTAGGAAAAAATCCTATGGGAATCAATCCTACAAATCAAACAATCGTCATAGTAAATTTCCTATAGGATTTAATCCTACAAAATTTCTAGGCAAATCCTTGGAATCAAATGGACCCTGAGAGTGGACTACCCGAAACAAAAGGCGGGGCCGTGCTATCTCGTCACTCCCCAACGTCATCCCTGGCTCGTGCTCTCTTCATGGTTCTATTTAGGCTCGTCATAGTGCTAGTAGGAGTAATTTGGGTAGTACAAAGTCCGACATCTATTGCCAACTAAGCATTTAGATGACATGGCATGCAATTAAATGGTGAGAGAGAGAGCCTTGGGGTAACTAGCTATGTTACCATGAGGGCGTCTCCAACGTGAAAATACGGTCAGATATAAGACACATGTGGTCGACCTTAGTGGAATTTAAACATTGTAGCACTCTGTCTTAAGCTAAGAAACCTTGCGGTCGACCATACCAGTATGACCCAGCCATAAGAACTAGAAAATTATTGTTTCTCTCTCCTCACTACACAGTGCGCTTGCAGCAGAATTTCAAGACAAAATGAGTCTACATTGCAATAAATGAGACTTTGCATGATGCCACACCTATGTTATTTTCCACTATGGAGGTAGTAACTTATTTTATTTTATTTTTCAAAAATGGAGTTAGTAACTTAGACTAGTAACATATGCATGTTACTACTCTAAGTTACTCCCCACCATGACCAGCCTAAATATAGTAACTTGCATATGTTACTGTCTTCATAGTGGGTGATAACATGTGTGTGGTGTCATGCAAGACCTAATTAAGTATGTTCTAGACTCATATAAATGTGTGATGTTATGGTAGTACCTCTCTCTCTCTTTCATCATTAATTATCATGTCATATCACCAATTTGCTTAGTTGGCATTGCATGTACATGCAAGTTACTACTCCCACGTGACGAGAGGGATGGCTATTGTCTCTGCGTAAAATAGAGGATTGTTGAGCTGGACATGGAAGACCAATATTTTAACATACCCTTGATTTATTTGTGGCATCATCTATGCAGCGTAGGCACCGGTGCCGGATGGATGAGAAGTGGTTTGGGCACCAATATTTGCATACGATGTGAAGGGCCACCCAAGTTCTATGGATTTTTCAAGCTTTTCACCTAAAAGAGAGCAACTATGTAGATGCAAAGGCTGGTGGTACTTCCCCTTGCTATCGGTAAAAGAGAGAAACCATGTGGATGCGATGATGATTCAATTTGTACATAACATAACTAGTATAGGTACAACACAACCACGACAGAAACTAAATCATACTCTAGACAGAATCAGCACACAAATAGACACCCCAATATAAATATGGTTCTTTTTGTCAAGAACCTATGTCGCCCTCTGCCCGTGCGGGCATGCCGCCTAGTGTTCGATGAACTCGAGGAAGCTGATAGCCATGTCTCAACCTTTGTTTCTGCACTTGAGCATCATTCCCGAGGACATCTGATCCACGATAGTGGTTGGTTCAAAGACGCCTCCATATTTACATCCCGGGCACTAGCCATCGAACAATTTTCCAACACATTGTGCGCATGCAATGTGTGTCGTGGCCTTGCCAAAGCACTGCTCTTGCAAGGAAAAGAGATTTAGCCCAAAGACAAGAGTTGTATCGAACCAGTGTGGAAAACATCATGAAGAAAGAAGTAGTAATAACCATGTACGTGGGATGACGAACAATTTGAGAACACATCCTGTAGCTGTAGACCTACCTCATTGCACTCACGCCAATCATAGCTTCAAACCACTCGTCCGCCATAGAGCTGCCTTCTTCAACTGTGGCGGATCTGAGAGGGATTTTGAGACCGAGCTAGAGAGGAGAGGAAGGAGGGAAGATATGAGAGGGTTGATGAGAGCGAGTGAGAGAGAATAGTACAATAGTTAAATACTAGGAGTACTACTCCTCATCTCACTCTAGGAAATATCGTTCGTCCATCCAAATTCAATGGCCATGAACCGATACCTTATCTCTTTGTCAAGAGACCTGCGTGGAGAAAACTAGGGAGACCTTATCTCCCTCTGACCCGGTGTACACGTCACTTTGTCGACCTAGGGATACGTGGAAGAATAATACTGTACTCCAGTACTACTCCGGGATGGGGGTACTAGTACTACTACTCTACCTCTGTTTGGGATGAGTATGAGACTAGCCCCAATGGGGGTATCAGGTGGTACATATTGTATCATGCATTAGGCCTTTCACAGTGGGGTGTAGCTTAACACATAACCATAGGATTTATAAATACCTAATAGACAACCTCTCCAATGCATTGTATTTTAGATGTTGTATCTAATTTAATGTTTTCTCTCTCATGCATGCATTTTATTGGGCAATTAACTATTTTTGCCTATGATTACATGCAAGGGGTGTACCTTAGCTACTACTAAGATACAACAACACCCTATCTCCTCCTTAATTGACATTCCACAAAAGCATTTTGCCTAGGATGCCGCGTTAAGAGACTCCTCCATTTTCAAAGATCTTATTACATGCATGGAAAATGCTTATGTGTCACGTCAATTAATGATGAAAAATATTGTGTTGGTATCACTGAAAAATAATTATAGTTTTGAGCCAAGTCCATAAAGTATAGGGTGTATAATTGGTTCTTGTACCTTGTGTCATGTAGAAATCAACCTACTACTATTATCTACCTATTACTCGTTATTCTCGACAGAAATGACGAAGAAGATTCTAGAATTATTTAGAAGTGCGTTTTGAGGTTTGTGCATAGCATTCACTGTGCTAAAGACTATCAATGGAATATTCTATATGCTAGCATGGATAGAAGATCCAACGGTTTGCAATGTTGGGATTTGCCGGGCTTGATCAATTTTTCAAAGTTCAAATTACTGCGTACATAATATAGTGTGGTAAGATTATATAATATAGGTAAAGATCAAAAATATATGAATATGCGTGTCTCACGTGCCGGAGTACTTCTATATAGTGACTAGTAAGTTGCACATGGCATGAACGTGAGACTCAGATAATAGACGTATGACATATCATGGGGACTATTCAACATGGTGGTTCTAGAACATGGTGGAGTTTGCTCTAGGTACTATTCAACACGAATTCAGTTGCTCTAAACCATTGGATCTAACAGCCTAACGATAAGGATTGGTGCTATGGATCATTCCTATTTAAAACTGCTCCATTATAGTGGTAGAGAGAATACAAACTACTATGATATGAAATTTTTGGGGTGGTGACATGATGTTTATAGAACATGCATGGTGGAGTTTGATCTAGGTACTATTCAACACGAATCCAGCTGCTCTAAACCATTGGATCTAACAGCCCAACGGTCAGGATTGGTGCTATGGATCCAATTCAAAAGTGCTCCATTATAGTAGTGGAGATAAAGATAATATGACATACTGTACTTCTATAGTTCTATCATGTGCCAAAGCACTAAGGCATGTGCAACTTATTACTACTGTATACTAGACTACATACTCCAAGAATTTACCAGACTCGTTGCTCGAGCTGCCAGCTACTCGCCACCTCTGTTACTAGACTGTATAGTACTACTACTACTACTATCCGATTAGGCTGTGGCCAGCTGAAAGTACGACCGCTTCAAGTATCGATATGACATTTCTCTTGTGAGTTAATGCCCCAGACAACCACCGACTGTGAAAAAACTCACACGCTGCCAAGAGGTCGCTCTACATACTCCTTGGAGCATCTAAAAAAATGTACTCCTTTGAGAAATGTTGGTCAAAGAAAAAACAACGAAAAAGAGGTCCCCTAGCGGTGGGAGTAAAACTGCGTAGCATCGCTAGTAGTACTACTAGTACTATACTTTGTCCTTCATTCTACTCTCCGGCGAAATTTCTTTCTTCCACCAAAGGCATGTTACCCTCACAAATACTAGAAGGAATCCTGGTGGGTTGGCTGCGTCGTCCTCAGAGGTCTGCTTCGGCTCGAGGCCAGGCCTCGGAACAGTTCATCCGGCGGGAACATGCCGCCGTTAGAGCCGCCGTTGGAGCCGCCTCTGTAGAGCGCCTGGTCGCCCGCGGTAAATGTGCGTTGGCCCTGCCGGCCGACGACGCGGTTTTGGGCCCTCTCGAGGCTACCGATCCTGCACTGGCCGCGTCACGGAGGCGTCAACATGGCTGGCGAACAAAAGTGGACCTCTACAACAAAGCGTCGCTCCCGGTGTGCCTCCCTTTCAACTGTGACGGGGCTGCATCCGGGCAGGCGCTCTGGCTAGACATCAACTGTGGCCAAGTTAAGCCCGTGTAAGACAGCAGCCAATCCTTCCGCCGGGAACCTACAGCCAGCGATAATGCAACCGGGGCAAACAACTCGGGTGGGCGCCAGGTTGCCATGGCCATGGCTGGCGCCATCCTAGGTCCCCTCGAGCCTATCGATCCTATCCTGGCCCTTGCTTACGATCAGGACATGCTCGAGCTTGAGCTCGCGCGTGAGGAACCTGCGGCCAGCGAGCATGCGACCGGGGCAGACAACTTGGGTGGGCGCCAGGTCGCCGTGGCCATGGCAGACGATGCCATCCTAGGTCCCCTCGAGCCTATAGATCCTATGTTGGCCCTTTCTTACCATCAGGACATGCTCAAGTTCGAGCTCGAGCGCGAGGAACCTGCGGCCGGCAAACGTGCGGCTGGGGGAATCGATTCAGTAGGGGGCTGTGTGCACCTCTACTCATTCCAAGCAATCTCGTCCCTTCGACCATGATCAACACGCAGGTGCGTGTTGTGTTTCATGTGTAAATCAAGAGTATGGCTCAGCTGCTCGGTTGAAATTGAGTCGGACACGACTGCCTTTCCAAGCTAAATTTTAGGGGCCTTTGTGCCAATTGTATGGACTTGGATGTAATTTTATATTTTTTGATGTAACCTTTTAATTGAAGCATGGTGCACTTTTTGGTGTAA
Organism: Avena eriantha; assembly: GCA_910589775.1. NCBI lineage: Eukaryota > Viridiplantae > Streptophyta > Magnoliopsida > Poales > Poaceae > Avena > Avena eriantha. The sequence goes on from OU342740.1 coordinate 206,087,798, forward strand.
TTAGCTACTCCCTCCGACCCAAATTAGTTGACTTAGATTTGTCTAGATTTAAATGTATAGACTTGTTTTAGTGTTAGATACATCCGAATCTAGATAAAACTAAGTCAACTAATTTGGGTCGGACGGAGTATAAAATTATGCTTGAAAAATATAACATGTAATTTATCAAACCAATTCATGTAGTACTATACTACCTGCGTCCTAACACTGAAGGCCTATAATTTTTTGAAAAAGTCAAACTATGTAAAGTTTGACCAAGTTTTTGGAAAAAAATATTAATATTTACAATATGAAATATATACCCTTGATACATCATGAACCATATTTTCACGTGGTATCTATATGATATCATTGTTCTTGATAGTTTTTTTAAAAAGTTTGGTGAAACTTTCCTTAGCTTGACTTTTCAAAAAAATTATAGGCCTGAAGCCTTGGGACGGAGGGAGTAGTGAACTAGTAAGTTGCACGTGCCCTGAACATGAGACTCAGATAATAGACGTTTGGCATATCATCACTATATAAAATTATAATAGGTAAAGCAGAAAAAATATAAATTTGATCAACATCTATAATATATGGGTGTATATTTGGTTCTCGTACTTTGTATATCATGTAGATTGAATGATTATTAGCTACTCTAAAACTGAAAAATTTGGTATCATGGTCTGGTGAAATGAGGGAGAAGATTCTAGAATGATGGAGAAGTGTTTTGAGGTTTCCATGTTTCCGGACACAGCGAACCACCCATGTTTTACTTGCGATTTCTAGGTTCTTTGAGTTTTCAAGGTTCGTAGATAAATTAACCCACTTAAATTACACTACTGTCTCCGATTGAAATTTAATGTTCTCAGATTTGTCTAGATTCGGGTATATGTATCTAGCACAGAAACATGACTTGATACATTTGAATCTATATGAATCTATGAACATTAATATGGACCAGAGGGAGTCTGTCGAAATTATGTAAAATTATTTCGAACCACATGTGAGCTTCCAATTGCTCTTTAAATTCCACAAAAATCTTTTGAAGTTGCCCACCAGACAGCCAATATATGGAGAACACGACCGAGAGGTTTCAAAGATTCAACTTCTTTCTAGACTTTGCATGCCGGCAGAGTTGACCCTGCTTTGAAAAAAGAGAGAGAAATAGGCCAAAAAACAGGGGGACTCATGCATGGTGTCCTTTTTCTTGTATTACCTGCCATGAAAAATAATAAACATGAGTTTTCACAACTTTTGAAAAAATCCACTTCACAAAAATGGCCTACCATGTATAAGTACGAACAGGTTTCAGGACGAGCGACCAAGCAAGGTCACGAGCATATCCATGTTTATGGGAATTTTGTAGTAGTACTACAAGAAAGTAGCTGTGCGCATCTTGGCGTTGGTAAACAGCTTTGCCAATGGGAGTTCCCAAATACTAGGAAAAGTAACAACTCCAATTTTCTAAGCGATGGAAATGTTTTTTCCTATAAAGCAAAGTACTCCACTTCCGTACTAGTACTACTCAAAAAGGGAGGCGGCTCCTTCCAAAAAAAGGAGGGAGCGCAAGAGCAGTGGGAGGAGGAGTCGGAAGGCGGTGTGATGTCAAGGCAAAGCTATGTTGGGCTGCTGACACGAGGTACACTCCACTAGTAATAAATATATGGACCTAGTAGTAGTAATATGCACGGAAAACAAGTTGTGTTTTCTCTCTCCTTTTGCTGGCTCTCACCATCCCTCCTCCATCGATATCTTCTTGACAGCCGCGGGTGCACAGTCTGGCTTGTCTCTTCCTCGTCCACTGCATGGCGCTGCGCACGTGTGCCTTGGTACAGCACACTGATCTTCTTACAGCAACCGTTTTCCCCCAAAATTCAAGCCATCTACTTGATTAATAATCAGCAACCGTTTCTCGATCATAGACAACTACAACTAAAGTTTACTACTATAATTTGACTTGTATCTGATATGACTAGTAAGTTGGATAACCACCATGAAACGAATGAATAAAACTGCCAACAGTGTGAGTTTCCTCGGAAGGACTTTCTCGTTTGAACTCGAGGGGGGAATACCAGGATGGGTATGTTTGGTGTTAGTATCAAGTTGGTTCCGAATAGGTTTTTCTTATCCCTCTCTGATAGCCGACAGTTGTATCGAGTCTCTATAGGTTGTTTACTGCATGCTTCGCTGCCGCTTCAATCCACCATACCTATGTAGGCGAGAGCCACCAAATTCTAGACTCGCCATGTACTGGCCTCAGTACTAACAACTCTCTTTTTCCCTTGCCCTTTGTCAGCACCCCTTTGTTTTAGCAGATATAAGTTTGACGTCGTTAGTAGGGTTAACATTCCGGCTTGTCCTAGGAAGGGTTATGGATACCATTGGTTATTCTCCACGGCTCTTAGCTCAATTTTGCTTCTTATCCATACTCAGATGTTGTATCGTTTTCAAGGTGATTTCGATCTTTGTACTCTATAACTGTATTCTTGACTCATTGAGTCGTTGATGTATATATGTTATGTGGGTTCCATTGTGAACTATTGTGTAATGATATTACTTCGTTTTCCACCCGCATGCAAGTGCCTGGTGGGCATATTTGAATGGTTTCTATGCGGGTTTGGCAGGAATCGTTAAAACATGCATAGGGCTGATTCGAGGGTGTTTCATCAATGAATCTAGTTGATCAATATGTTTTAGGGAAAGAAAACATGCAATGACTCTAGGGGATCAATGTGTGAAACCATGGTCACAGAGACAAAAACACATAGGAAAGTAGAGTCCATATTGCATGCTACACCAGCGTGGTAGAAGTTGCATCACAGAATCCGCTGGAGTGTGTGTGGTCATGTGGATCAATGTGGTTTAGGAAAAGAACATATGCAATGAATCTAGGGGATCAATGTGTCAAACCAAGGTCACAGAGACCAAAATACGTAGGAAAGCAGCTTCCACATTGCATGTTACACAAGTGTGACAGAAGTTGCATTACATAATCCACTCGAGTATGTGTGGTCATGTGGATCAATGTAGTTTTCGAAAAGAACACATGCAATGTTGTCATGTGGATCAATGACTCTAGTGTACCAATGTGGTTTAGGAAAAGTACACATGCAATGACTCTATGGGATCAATGTGTCAAACCATGGTCATAGAGACCAAAAACACATAGGAAAGTAGCTTCCACATTGCATGTTGCACCAGTGTGACAGAAGTTGCATCACAGAATCCAGTGGAGTCTATGTGGTCATGTGGATCAATGTGGTTTAGGCAAAGAACAAATTCAATGAATCTAGGGGATCAATGTGTGAAACCATGGTCATAGAGATCAAAAACACATAGGAAAACAACTTCCACATAGCATGTTGCACTAGTGTGGCAGAAGTTGCATCATAGAATCCAATTGAGTGTGTGTGGTCATATGGATCAATGTGGTTTTGCAAAATAAATCATGCAGGGAATCTAGGGTATCAATGTGTTAAACCATGGTCACATATACGAAAAACACATAGGAAAGGAGCTTCCCCATTGCATGTTGCACCAGGGTGACAGAAGTTGCATCACAGAATCCATTGGAGTGTGTGTGGTCATGTGGATCAATCTGGTTTTGGAAAAGAACACATGTAATGTGGTCATGTAGGTAAATGACTCTAGTGGATCAATGTGGTTTAGGAAAAGAACACATGAAATGACTTTAGAGGACCAAATTGTCAAACCATGTTCATAGAGAGCAAAAACACATAGGAAAACAACTTCCACAATGCATGTTGTAGTAGTGTGGCAGAAGTTGCATCACAAAATCCACTAGAGTGTGTGTGGTCATGTGGATCAATGTGGTTTAGGAAAAGAACACATGCAATGACTCTAGGGGATCAACTTGTCAAACCATGGTCAAACAGACCAAAAACACATAGAAAAGTAGCTTCCACATTTCACGTTGCACCAGTGTGACAGAAGTTGCATCACAGAATCCACTAGAGTGTTTGTGGTCATGTGGATCAATGTGGTTTTGGAAAATAACACATGCATTGTGGTCATGTTGATATATGACTCTATTGGATCAATTTAGTTTAGGAAATGAAGACATGCAACAAATCTAGGGTATCAATGTGTCGAACCATCATCAGAAAGGCCAAAAACTCTAGGGTATCAATGCTTCCACATTGCATGTTGCACTAGTGTCATAGAAGTTGCATCACATAATCCACTTGAGTGTGTGTGGTCATGTATATGAGTGTGGTTTAGGCAAAGAACACATGCAATGAATCTAGGGGATCAATGTGTCACACCATTGTCACACAGACCAATAACATATAGGAAAGCAGGTTCCACATTGTATTTTGCACTACTGTGGCAGGAGTTGCATCATAGAATCCACTAGAGTGTGTGTGGTCATGTGGATCAATGTTGTTTTGTAAAGAAACACATGCAATGACTCTAGGGGATCAATGTGACAAACCATGGTCACAGAGACCAAAAACACATAGGAAAGGAGCTTCCACGTTACATGTTGCACTAGTGTGACAAAAGTTGCATCACAAGAATCCACTAGAGTGTGTGTGGTCATGTGGATCAATGACTCTAGTGGATCAATGTTGTTTAGGAAAAGAACACATGCAATGCCTCTAGGGGATCAATGTGTAAAACCATGGTCACAGAGACCAAAAAAAATAGGAAATCGGCTTCCACATTGCATGTGGCACCCGTGTGACAGGAGTTGCATCACGGAATCCACTGGAGTGTGTCATCATGTGGATCAATGTGGTTTTGGTAAAGAACACATGAAATGTCGTCATGTGGATCAATGACTCTAGTGGATCAATGTGGTTTAGGAAAAGAAGAGATGCAATGACCCTAGGGGATCAATTTGTCAAACCATGGTCATAGAGACCAAAAACACATAGAAAAGAAGCTTACACATTGCATGTTGCACCAGTGTGACAGAAGTTGCATCACAGAATCCACTAGAGTGTGTGTGGTCATGTATATGAATGTGGTTAAGGCAAAGAACACATGCAATGAATCTAGGGGATCAATGTGTCAAACCATGGTCACACGAACCAAAAACACATAGGAAAGCAGATTCCACATTGGATGTTGCAACAGGGTGACAAAAAATTGCATCACTGAATCCACTAGAGTGTGTGTGGTCATGTGGATCAATGTGGTTTTATAAAAGAACACATGCGATGACTCCAGGGGATCAATGTGTCAAACCATAGTCATAGAGACCAAAAACACATAGGAAAGGAGCTTCCACGTTGCATGTTGCACCAGTGTGATAGAAGTTGCATCACAGAATCTACTAGAGTGTGTGTGGTCATGTGGATCAATGTGGTTTTGGAAACAAACACATGCAATGTGGTCATGTGGATCAATCACTCTAGTGTATCAATGTGGTTTTGGAAAATAACACATGCAATTACTCTAGGGGATCAATGTGTCCAACCATTGTCAGAGACCAAAAACACATAGGAAAACAGCTTCCACATTGCAAGTTGCACCAGTGTGGTGGAAGTTGCATCACAGAATCCATTTCAGTGTGTGTGGTCATGTGGATCAATGTGGTTTAGGAAAAGAACACATGCAATGACTCTAGGGGATCACTGTGTCAAACCATGGTCATAGAGGCCAAGAACACATAGTAAATCAGCTTCCACATTGCATGTGGCACCAGTGTGACAGAAGTTGCATCACAGAATCCACTGGAGTGTGTGTGGTCATGTGGATCAATGTGGTTTTCAAAATGAACACATGCAATGTGGTCATGCAGATCCATGACTCTAGTGGATCAATGTGGTTTCCAAAAATAACACAAGCAATGACTCTAGGGGATCAATGTATCAAACCATGGTCATAGAGACCAAAAACACATAGGAAAGTAGGTTCCGCATTGCATGTTGCACCAGTGTGGCAGAAGTTGCATCACAAAATCTACTGGAGTGTGTGCGGTCATGTGGATCAATGTGGATTAGGAAAAGAACATATGCAATGCCTCTAGTGTATCAATGTGGTTTAGGAAAAGAACACATGCAATGACTTTAGGGGATCAATGTGTGAAACTATGGTAAGAGAGACCAAAAACACATACGAAAGCAGGTTCCACATTGCATGTTGCACCAGTGTGATCGAAGTTGCATCATAGAATCCAGTGGAGTGTGTGTGGTCATGTGGATCAATGTGGTTTTCCAAAATAATACATGGAATGACCCTAGGGGATCAATGTTTCAAACCATGGTCACAGAGACCACAAACACATAGGAAAGCAGCTTCCATATTGCATGTTGTACCAGTGTGACAGAAGTTGCATCCAGAGTCCACTAGAGTGTGTGTGGTTAGGTGGATCAATGTGGTTTTGGAAAAGAACAAATGCAATGTGGTCAGATCGATCAAAGACTCTAGTGGATTAATGTGTTTTCGGAAACAAACACATGCAATGACTCTAGGGATCGATGTGTCAAATTATGGTCACAAAGACCAAAAACGCATAGGTAATCAGCCTCCACAGTGCATGTTGCACTAGGGTGGCAGAAGTTGCACCACAGAGTTCCGTGGTGTGTGTGTGGTTATGTGGTTTAGGAACATAACACATGCAATGACTCTAGGGGATCAATGTGTCAAGCCATGGTCACAGAGACAAAAAACACATAGGAAAGCAGCTTCCACATTGCATGTTGCACTAGTGTGACAGAAGTTGCATCACATAATCCACTGGAGTGTGTGTGGTCATGTGAATCAATGTGGTTTTCGAAATGAACACATGCAATGTGGTCATGTATATCAATGACTCTAGTGGATAATGTGGTTTAAGAAAAGAACATGTAATGAATCAAGGGGATCAATGTGTCAAACCATGGTCATAGAGACTAAAAACACATAGGAAACCAGTTTCCACATTGCATGTTGCACCAGTGTGGCAGAAGTTGCATCACATAATCCACTGGAGTGTGTGTGGTCATGTGGATCAATGTGGATTAGGAAAATAACACATGCAATGAGTCTAGTGGAGCAATGTGGTATAGGAAAAGAACACATGCAATGACTCTAGGGGATCAATGTGTCAAACCATGGTCACAGAGACCAAAAACAGATAGGAAAGCAGCTTCCACATTGCATGTTGCACCAGTGTGAGCAAAGTTGCATCACATAATCCTCTGGAGTGTGTGTGGTCATGTGGATCAATGTGGTTTTTGAAATGAACACATGCAATGTGGTCATGTAGATCAATGACTGTAGTAGCTCAATGAGATTTCAGAAAAGAACACATGAAATGACTCTAGGGGATCAATGTGTCAAACCATCGTCATAGAGACCAAAAAACATAGGAAAGCAGGTTCCACATTGCATGTTGCACCAGTGTGGAAGAACTTGTATCATAGAATCAACTGGAGTGTGTGTGGTCATGTGGATCATTGTGGATTAGGAAAAGAACACATGCAATGACTCTAGGGGATCAATGTGTCAAACCATGGCCACAGAGACCAAAAACACATAGGAAAGTAGCTTCCACGTTGCATGTTGCACCAGTGTGACAGAAGTTGCATCACATAATCCACTTGAGTGTGTGTGGTCATGTGGATCAATGTGGTTTTCAAAATGAACACATGCAATATGGTTTTCGAAATGAACACATGCAATGTGGTCAAGTAGATCAATGACTCTAGTGGATCAATGTGGTTTCGGAGAAGAACACATGCAATGACTCTAGGGGATCAATGTGTCAAACCATGGTCATACACTACAAGAAAAGTTTCTTTCCGCAACGAATTGGCCCAACGGTCGTCGTAGAAGGCGTGTCTTCCGCTACGAAATTCTCGGCTCGGCCGTGGCTGATGGAAAACTTTTTTTCCGGTTTAGCGGCCCTCTACTACGACGGATCTGCTAAAAACATGGAGGAAGCTCGGCCAGTGCGTGGCAGAAGCAAGATTATCGTTTCCTCGCGCGATGTTGACTCGCCGAAGTCTTATGAGGCGTGTCGGTCCCGGACTTCAGTGTCTCTAGCGGACCATACTTTTCAGTCGCGCCTCCTTGATTTGAACTCGATAATGTTGCTCGAGGCATCTTCCTTTTAGTCAGGCTGCTAGGTCCCACATGTCAGCCTCGCATTAGAAGGATCGTGTGTATGACGGAAAAAAATTCCTTCGCTCGCGCTACCCTGTTCCGAAGTTGATAGTGTTGCTCGATGCATCTACCGTTTAATCAACCTCCTGGGACCCACATGTCATCCTCTCACTAGAAGAAACATGTGTATGATGGATTTTTTTCCCTTGGCTATTGCCTCCCTGATTTCAACTCGATAACGTTGCTCTATCTATCTGCCGTCTAGTCACGCTGCTAGCTCCTCCATGTCAGCCTCACATTATAAGAATTGTGTGTATGATGGAATTTTTTTCTTCACTCGTGCTATCCTGTTCCAAACTTGGTAGCGCTGCTCGATGTATCTACCTTTTAATCAAACTCCTAGACCCCACATGTCATCCTCTCATTAGAAGAAACGTGTGTATGATAGAATTTTTTCCCTCGGTCGCGCCTCCGTGTTACGAACTTGATAGCGTTGCACGCTGCATCAGCCGTGCTGCTGGGTTCCTTATCTCAGTATCACATTAGAAGAATCGTGGGTATGACAGACTTTTTTTTGTACTCTAGCGCCACCCTGTTCCTAACTAGATAACGTTGCTAGACGAATCTGCCGTTTGGTCACGCAGCTGGGTCCCACATGACCGCTTCTCATTAGAAGGATCAGTTGTATGATTGACTTTTTTCTCTGCTCGCGCTCCATGTTTCGAACTTGATAACGTTGCTCGCTGCATCAGCCATTTTTCAGGCTGCTGGGTCCCCCATGTCAGACTCTCATTAGAACAAACATGTGCATGATGGACTTTTTTCTCCCTTGTGCCTCCTTGTTTCAAAATTGGCAACATTGCTCGATACAGCACCTATATAAGGCCACGCTGGTGGGACCCACATGTCGGTCTATCTTTAAATGAAATGTTTGTATGATAGACCTTTTTTCGGCTGCATCTGCTATTTTGGACTTCCAATAGATTTAAACTGTGTGTCGCCACTACGCCAAATATATTTAGAGAAAATATATTATTAAACATTCATTAGTACCTTCAAGTTATGTTCTAATGTTTTAAAAAGATGTCGTGTGTCCGTGTTTATATTTTTAAAAATAAAATGGAAGCCTCCTGGCATTTCAATTTGTAAAATGCCACATATATAATGGACTAGTTTCTTAAAAATATGGTGGAGTTTTTTTAAGAGGTGGAGGCGGAATTTTTATAAGAGGTGGGGGCAATGCTCAAAAGGCCGAATTAAAAATATTTTGGCTATTCTACATGGTCCATCTACATGCGCTATACTCCATGGGCTCCTTTCTTAAATTTCACTGGGCTGTGCTAAATAGTCCCTTGACCCTGACAAGGCCGAATTAAAATGTTCTTGCCTATGCTCCATGGGATCCTTTCTCAAATTTCACTGGCATGTCCTCAGCAGTTCCCTAACAACCCTGCGCTGAAAAAAATAGTTCCCTGACCTCGAAAAGGCGTGTGTGTAGGTTGGACTATTTTTTTGAGTCGAACTTGATAACATTGTTGGGTCCTCCAAGTTGGCCTCTCACCACGCTGGACTTTTTTGTCGCTCGCACCTCCCTATTTTTAACTTGGCAATATTGCTCGATGCAGCATATCTATAAGGCCGCGCTGCTGGGTCCCACGTGTCAGCCTCCTTGTAAATGAAACGTGCCCATGATGGACTTTTTTTTCAGCCCCGTCCGCTGTTTTGACATTGGTTCATTGCTAGGTCTAAATATACATGGTACAAAGTAAAGGACCAAATATACACACATACTATATAGATGTTGATCAAATTATATTTTTTTGAGAATTATCTATTATAATTTTATATAGTGATGATATGTTATATGTCTATTATCTGGTTCTCACGTGCGGGGTACTTGGAACTTACTAGTAGTGCAGTAGTTTCAACAAAATAACATAGTTAGGCGAAGCTTTTTCTAGGGGGCTAGGGAAGGGGATGACCATAAAGGCTGAATTAAAAAAATTATGTGATAACTAGGTGCAGATGCCCTATTCTTCATGGGCTCACTCCAAAACTGAATGCGCTATGGTCGGCAGCAAAAGAAAATGAAAAGGCCAAATTGAAGATTTTGGGCTATGATTGGGCCTGATAGGCTAATTTTATGGGCTCAGTAATAAAAATTCCAGACCTCAACAAGGAAGAAAAAAACGAGAGAGAAATTTTGGCCGATATTTTTATGTGAAAATTGTTGACAACCAAGACACATACCCCGTGTGCGCCAAAACTTTCCCACTCGCGCCTTCTAACTTGCGCCTTCACTCCAGTAGCCAGCTACTGTCTCTTTGCGCCATTCTTCTGGAGATGCGCATGCGGTCAAAACCACAAGCCGCACACCAAAACATTCACACTCCGTCTATCAGCCGAGGCGGCCTGACATCATTGTTGGCGGCGCTGTTCTTTTCGAGACACACACAGGCCGGCGGTTAGCTGGTCGATCCCCATGGTACACTTATACCATCCTTAGTTCGCTCAATCATTCCCTAGAAGTAGTTTCGTACTCAATCTGCACGTTGGACATTGTTCTGCACTTGATCTGTTTGTTCGAATTGGTTGTCATTTTGTGCTCGGTCGATCTGTTCTCTCAAGTATGTAACATAGTTCTACACTCAATTTCTGAAATAAGCTAAAATTACGTGGCATTTATAGTTCTATATTCAATCAGGTTGCTCAGATATCTTGGCCTAATTAGATCTATAATCAACCTGTTCAATGAAATATCTTGAAAGCTTCTGACCATCTCTATCCTCAACAGATGGACAAATATTGGATACTGAATGGAAAAAAGCAACACCTTCATATTGGGAAGGTGTTAATGACTTCATGAAGTTTGTTAGACAGCACAACAACGACTCAGATGTGTTTTTCCCATGCCGACAATGCCTTAATTATAAAAAGCTGAGTTAGAGCTATCGAGACAGGTCAGTACCTTTTTTTGGTAATTATTGCATGTCAGTACCAACGTCGGGACGCCGACACACGGATCACGCAAATACTAGGTTGAACACGTTTTTGACGATCCTGGCCCACGTTCGGTGCTGACGTGGCCAAACGGCAATTTCCCCCGCCGTCTAGGACACGACCAGGTGCGGTCAGTCCCCTTTCTCGGACCAGACCAGCTCACTCTCCCCTTTCTCTCTCCCACTCGCGATACGGAAGCGATCGAGGAGCTGGCGAATCCTGGAGGTGGCGGCGGTGGCGGTAGCGGCAGCTCAGGCGACGAAGGCGGGTCTAGTTGTCGTGGTGCGGAACAAGGCAGTACCATCGGGGATGGCATGAAGGGCACAATCAGGATGCTATCGGTGGCTACTCGCAACCAGTTGGGCACAGATACTGCAAACACAGCGATGTACCCAGGTTCGGAGCCCTCTTGGCGAGGTAAAACTCCTACTCCTGCAAGGATCTTACTATCAAAGGGGGCGAATGCCCAATACAGATGCTCCTTGAGCTATTTCCTTAGATACTTCTTTCTTGGAATTGTCTAAGTCCTTCTTGTTCTCTCTATCCTACCTAGAACCCTAGCGCTACCCCCTTTATATACAGGTCGAGGAGGTAGCTTACAAGGTTGGTTCTAGGGTTTACTGTTTGGATTTTGTCCTTACAAAGTGGGCCGGCTGGATAGGGCCAAACGGTAGGCCCGGGTCCAGTCAAGCCTCCAGTACAGGGGAGGTCCACACCTTAGTGTCAAGCGCCCCTGCTTTACTCGTCATTCGGCTCTCTATCCGTCAGCCGGTTCTTTATGCGTAAGCCGGGGCTTTCCTCGTCAGCCCTTGCTTTGCTCGTCAGCCTCCAGCTTCCGCGCAATTGTCCAGTAGCTCCGGCCAGGCTAGCCAGCCTGTCCGGTCAAGGTTGCGCTTAGCAAGGAGCGTCATCCCCACCGTACCATGACCAGCGGATCCGAGGCGGTCGGCTAGGAGCGGCCTCCCGGCCGGTTCTTCTAGCTACCCGGCTAGACGGGCCAACCGGGAAAACTTGAATGCGGGAAGGGTGGAGATTCCATCCGGCTGTGTTTCCTTGATCTGGGTCCAGACGGCATGTGCTCCTTGGAGCCAGCCGGTTGGTCCTGTCTTGGCATACCCGGGGGTCATCCCCCCGACACTATTGCTGTCAGCAGAGGCCGCAGGAAAACGGGAGCCATAAGGGACCAGATGGATGATCTCGATGAGCTCTGGCCGTCTCGTCCATCGACAACGGCGGTGATGCTAGCGCAGCTCTGGGTGGACGACCAGTCTCGGCGGCGTGGAGTACGTATTCATCTCTCCCTATCTCTCTCCTCCCATCAGTCTCTGAAATTTTCAATTTAGGGATTAGGGTTTGCTGAGCTGGGCTATTTGCTTGCATTGTTTTCGTAGTCTTGATCCGGAGATTTGGGAGGTCAGAATTCAGCTTGATGGAGTGGCCAATTTAGAGACAAAAATTTGCAGAGATGACATTACTTATCTAAATTTAGTTGCAGTTATTGAGGAGAAAGGATTTAGTCAGAGGGACTCTATTTGCTGCAAAAAATCATGGGGTAGATGAATTGGTTGATAACAACTACAAAATGTATGAACTATTAGACCATTTTGATTCAAGCAAGGTGTTGTCTTTGTTTGTAAAGAGGGCCAGAGGTAGAAAGAACAAGAAATCTGAACCCAAAGCTATTAAACCAACATCATCTTCCATTGTACAATATCAAGAACATGTCCCCACTGATTACAATGAACCTGGTGTCTATGTTGTTGACAAGGAAGGATGCATTTTCACTAGTCAGAGTGGCAGCACTGTTATAGGTGAACCTGATCCTTATGTGTGCAGAAATGCTTATCTTCCAACTCAAGAAAGTCAGATTGTGGAGAAGGGAAAATGAATAGCCATTGAAGATAGTGATTGTGAGGATGGTGACAGCATGGGGTCAGACATTGCTGATGATGATGCTTGGTGGGACAGTACCATTGGACAAGTTAATTTTGAACAGTTAGAAGAGTCTAGGATAAAGGAAAAGAGGGAACTAGCAGAGAGAATCGAGGAGATGAGGAGGAAGAGACAAGATCCCCTGCTGCACTATGAAGGGGACATAGATATTGAAGACTTGTTTGTTACTGAAGAAGATACACCACCTGTGTATGTACCTGCACCTGAACCTGAAAAGAAGAAGAAGAAATGTCCTGTTAGAAAAGGACCCACATCAAGGTGTCATACATCTATGGATATTAAAGGAGCACCATACTACATACCATCATTAGATGATGAAGATAATGCTGCTGGTTTTTCTGAGGATGATGAAGTTGATATTTTTGAACCATTGATCATGGTGCCACCAAAAGGCAGAAAAAGCAGAGCAAAGAAAAGGCCAGAGAGGATGTGGTATGATGAGAGAAGGTTGCATCCACATGAACAATTATGTTTGAAGATGTTCTTTGTTAATCTACAACAGTTCAGAGATGCATTGATAAATTTGCACATTGCTCAAAGCAGGAACTACCAGTATTGGAGGAACTCAGATGTTAGAATAATTGTGCATTGCATCCACAAGGATTGTCCTTTCCATATGACTGCTTCAAAGATAAAGGGTGAGAATACCTTTTGTATTAGGAAGATGAGGTTGCAGCATACTTGTGATACAAGCACTGATAGTTCTAGGGTGAGTGCTAAATGGTTAGCTCACACATATGCAAGTATGTTCAAGTCTGATCCAAATACAGGAATTCAGTCACTCATAGATGCAGCAAGGCAACAACATGGTGTGGAAGTCAACAAGGACATGGCCTATAGGGCAAGAAATTTGGCTCTAGATGAAATTATGGGTGATCACAGGGAGCAGTATGTTAGACTTAGGGATTTTTCTCAAGCTATTGTTGATACTAAACTTGGCAGTAGGGTTGTTGTTACAACAGTGACACATGCAACAGGCAGAGATGCCAACAGGCAGAGATGCCAACAATAATATGTACCCTATTGCCTTTGTTGTTGTACCCAAAGAGGACAAAGCCAATTGGTGCTGGTTCTTAACTCAGCTGAAGTATGCTCTAGGTGGAGAAGAAGGACAGTTTGGTAGATATACATTCATGTCTGACGGACAAAAGGTGTGTTCTACTTGAATTATAGTTGTGTGCTACATACTTGCCTTATAGTTGCCTTATACTTGATTTTATTTGTTATTTAGGGCCTTATAGGAGCAGTCAACCAAGTATTTCCTCTTAGCCCTCGGAGATACTGCCTAAGGCACATATATGCCAACTTCAAATCAGCTGGCTTTATTGGTGAAGATTTGAAGAAGATGCTGGATGCAGCTTCATATGCTTACCAGCAACACCATTTTGAGGCTGCCATGGAGAATTTGAAGAAATAAAGTGAGGCTACTTGGAAGTGGCTTAGTGCAATCCTAGTGCACACATGGGCTAGGCATGCTTTTGACACCAACTGCAAGACTAACCTTGTGGTTAACAATCTAAGTGAGGTCTTCAACAGATATATCCTAGATGTTAGGAAGAAACCAATTAGAACTATGATTTAAGGAATAAAAGATAAGGTGATGACTAGGCTGCATGAGAAGAGGGTAGGTGCTGCTAGGGCAGGATGGGAGATTACACCCTACTTTAGTGAGCAACTAGAAATGGCCAAGAAGCACTCTAGATTATGCACACCAAGGGTTGCAGATGTTGGTTTGTGGCAAGTTACTAATGCTAGAGGGGATGCAACACATGATGTCAATTTGTTGGAAAAAAACATGTGGATGTAGGAAGTGGGATGTGACAGGGCTTCCTTGTAGCCATGCATGTAGTGCTATCATTAAAGCCAAACAGAAACCTAAGCATTATGTGAGCCATTTATTCAAAAAAGATATATGCCAAAGCTTTTTAGCCTGTCATTTACCCAGCGCTTGGCCAGCATGCTTGGCCCAAAACACCAACACCTGACATCATACCACCATACTTCGACATCAAGAAAGGCAGAAAGCAAGAGAAGAGGAGGAAGGGAAAGTTTGAGGTGCCAAAGCCCAAAAATACACCAAGAATGGGAACCATTACATGCTCTAATTGCAAGCTGCAAGGGCATGGATAAACCAGCTTATCACAACCTTTAAGGCCTGATTTGGTGATAAGAAAGAACAAACATGTGGTGAGATGACTGTTTTCAATTTGGTTTCTTTTGTTTGCTTGTGTGTAGCCTAACACATTTGATTTTTTTTCTTGTGTGTAGCCTAACATATTTTATTTTGTTTGCTTGTGTGAAGCCTACTGCTCCACCTCCTGCTACAACACCAACTAGTCCACCTCCAACAGCAAGGCCACCACCAACTGGTCCACCTCCAGCTGCAAGTGCACCACCAACTGGTCCACCTCCAGCTGCAAGTGCACCACCAACTGGTCCAACTGATTCCACCACCAACTGGTCCAATACAAGCTGCAAGAGAGAGAGGAAGATGGGTCTATTCCTTCATACAAGAGGAACAGAACAAGGAGCTACTTGAATTGTGGCTATGTTCCAAGAGATGATGGACCAGCTGGCCCATCAAACAACTAATTCTACAAGGCACGATCTTGTAATGGAGTTATTTTGGGTGATGCAAAATGTGTTGTAATGGACAATTAGTACAATCTTCCTTATTACACATGTTTGCCTCTTTTGGTATGCAAACTATCAATGTAACTAATGCAGATGAGTTGCTATGAATGAGATGGACATGTAATGAAATGCATGATTGGTTCTGGTACAATGCATCTATTGAATATGTAGTATAATGATCTGGTCTAGTGTTGTATATCTTTCAAAATGCATATGTTGAAAATGCTGTAAAAATGGTATGGTCTATCATGTGCTACATGCATCTGGTACAATGTTGTAAAAATCTGTTGAAAATGCTGTCAAAATGATCTGGTACATGCTTCTGTTGAGAATGTTGTCAAAATGATCTGGTGCATGCTTCTATTGAGAATGCTGTCAAAATGATTTGGTACATACTGTCAAAATGTGCTACATGCATCAATCATGTCCAATTCTTTCAAAATCTTGTACACACATATCTGTTGGAGAACATCATAATCATAATAAGATAAACACACAAGTCTAGCAGATAACATCATCATAATATTTGGTACATATAGGAAGCATCCATAATACTTGTTCAAATGCTACATACTTGTTCTTGCTCTAGTTCAATAGCCAGAAACACACAAATTTAACTACTTAATACAATCAAAACTCATTCAGCAGATAGCTCTGAGATCCGCTTCAACTTATCCTTCTTTTCTTGGAGAGCCTTGAAAAGATCTCGAATGCAATACTCCAATTTCTTCTTATCCTCCTTCAAAGTGCTAACTTCTGCGAAGCCTTCTCCTTCCTTGCCTTCTCAAGCTCCAACTCACTCAATGGCAGAGTCAGGCTGAGCTCTTTCATGAGTTTTATTTTCTCTTGCTCTAGTTCCCTTTTATCTAACACCAGCTGGTAATTTTTGTGGCATACTCCACATTGCCAGAGATTCTTGTCTCGTTCTATTCATCATACATACCCCATAGCCGAATCAAAGCTTTCTGTAATGTAGGTGGCCACTCCAAATCCACCCAATGGAAACTGTCACAGAATATTCTAATTAATATTCTAATTAATATTGCTCATTAAGCAGTGCAATGAAAATTTCAGTAAGCACAAGAATATATGATCATATTGGTGAAGCAATATACATTAAGCAACAAATTGGTGAATCAATGGAAACTTCTACAATGAATCAATCAGTTTTTTCAGGGCATTGGTGAATCAATGGAAAATTCTATGATGATAAGCAAATTCTACAATTAGTGACACCACAAACCTTGCAACCACAGCCCAGAAATTTCGACCAGTATCTGAGCCTTCAAAAGCAACAAATTTGTGCAAAGGCTTGTCGTGCTTGCACCTAAGGCTAACATCATCACTGCCATTGTAATCAGGGTCAAAGATAGTATCTGGCACCTACAATAAGAAATAAACATAACATGAATCGATGAATCTAGGGTTAGATCGAGCTAGGGTTTAGTGGAGCTAATAACCTGCACTAAACAAGATCTTAAATCGACTAAAATCAAACTAAAATCGATAAATCGAAGAACCCTATTTCTACACTTACCGGTGCATGTGGGCTAATATCCTGCCCTTCTGAGAAGCCTGACACGAGGCTTCCGCTACTGGTCTCTCCATAATTCCAGGAGGGCATGACAACGGCTGGGGCAGAGGAGCGGCAACGACGGGGGCAGAGGTTCGGCGACGGAGGATGCACCAGATCGGGGAAGCAAAGGAGTGAGAGAGGAGACTAAGAGCTGGGGGACCTTATCTAGGGAAGAAGGGGACCAAACTTGACCTGGTCTGGTCCGACCGCACCTGATCCTGTCCTAGACGACGGGGGAAACGGCCGTTTGGCCATGTTAGCACCGAGCGTGGGACAGGATCGTCAGAAACATGCTCAACCTGGTATTTGCGCGATCAGCGTGTTGGCGTCCTAGCGTTGGTATTGACATGCAATAATTACCAAAAAAGGTACTAACCTGCCCCGACAACCCCAATTGTGGTAGTTTTATCCAATTAACTTGGACTAAACATGGTGAACCATATGATCAGCCTATTCTTGATCCTCTAGCTAATGCTGATCAGCGTGAAGCTCATCAGATCAAGGATGAGGACCTTTATGTAAGGGACATGTACCCCACTTCAAGCTAAAAAGGCGCTCCTTCTCTTAAATGATCACTTTTCTCTCACCTGATAGAATATGCCAAGTGTTCAATGGACCCTGATTCTGGTATCTCAAGATTCGAACTGGTAATGAAATTACTAAAGGAGAAGTTGTTCAACAAGATTACCAACAAAGCTTTCGATTCAGTGATTAAGGTGTACAGCGAGTCAATCCCTAGGGAAGAACTGCCAAAATCCTTTTATGAGATGAAACAGTACATCAAGGTACTTTTAATATCATATGAGAAGATAATTTTTTGTCCAAATAACTATGTACTATTCTAGGAGGATTATGTAAACCTCGATGAATGTCAAGTATGTAACGAATCAAGATGTAAAAATGGTGAGAAAAAGAAGAAAGATCCTTGTAAGGTTCTGAGATATTTTTCAATTATAGATAGATTGAAGAGGTTGTTTCAATCAGAACAAACATCTATGGAAACAAGATGGCACAAAGAGATTCTCAAGCCAGATGATTACTTACTCGGACATCCAACTGATGGTGATGAATGGAAGAACTTTGACAAGGCTCATCCAGCATTTGCAGCGGATCCAAGGAACCTGAGACTTGGCCTAGCTACAGATGGATTTAATCCATTTGGCAACATGAGTAACTCATACAGCATTGTGCCAGTACTTGTTACAATTTACAACCTGCCTCCCTAGGCATGCACTGATCAGTCGAACTACTTGTTGTCTTTACTCATCCAAGGTCCCAAATCACCTGGGAAGGATTTTGATCTGTTCATGCAGCCTCTTATACGAGACTTGCAGGAACTATGGAAGCGTGTCATGAGTCCTGATATCCTTTCCAGCAACCATGAAGATGCCAAGTTCCCTATGTACGTTGTTGTATTATTCTGCACCCATGATTTTCCAGCTCTTGGCACTATGTCAAGGAGAGTGACAATAGGTTATAACGCATGTGTTTGCTGTGAGACAAAACAGGTCACGGTGAGGCTACAAAATAAGACTGGTTTCCTTAGCCACTGGGTTTTTCTTCCTCAAGGCTACAAATTCCAAAAAAGCTTGACAAAATTACAGTTCTATGGAAAGAGGACTAAATATGGCATTGCACCACAAATGTTCACTACAGCTGAGTTGTAGGCGCATTTACAAAATGTCAGAAATGTCAAACCAGGAAAACAACCAGCTGCCAGACGAGGTAAAAGAAAGAATACAGAAGATGCCCTAACAATAGGAGCATCATCCAAAAGGAAGAGAGCGCAAGAAGTAGCAGAAGATTTCCAAGGGAAGGAAAAGGAACCGAGAATATTTTATAAGCGCAGATCCACTCTATGGGACTTGTCGTATTGGGCTGGTAAGACACTTCCACATAATATTGATGTCATGCACATGGAGAAAAATATATGTGACAGCATTATAGGCACACTACTCAACATTCCATCTTAGACAAAAGATAGATATAATGCTAGGCTTGACTGTGAAAAACTCATAGTTAACAACAACTTGAAGCTGCATCCTAAAGATGCGGTTGATAAGGGTGGTGAAAAGCATTACAAATTTCGAGGTGCAGAATTTACCTTGCCGATGAATAGAAGGGTACTATTTTGTGACTTCCTTTGAGGTGTGAAGTTCCCATCTGGATTTGCTTCCAACATTGCAAATTGTATCAATGCAGAGGGGAACAAACTCCAAGGGTTGAAAACTCACGATTCCCACATCCTACTACAAAGGCTTTTAGCTCTTGGCGTTAAAGGTTTGGTGAACAAGGATTTGTACAACATGCTTGCAGAGTTGGGAAAGTTCTTTAGGGAAATCTGTACCAAAACTCTAGACAGAAGAGTTGTAGTGTGTCTTCAGACGGACATAGCAGAAATCCTATGCAAGCTTGAGCTGATATATCCACCAGCCTTTTTTGATTTGATGGTCCATTTGGCTGTTCATCTGACTAAAGATGCACTTTATAGAGGTCCCGTACAGTATGGATGGATGCACCCTATAGAATGTCGACTTTGCACTTTCAAGGGTATTGTTAGGAACAAGGCTAGAGAAGAGGCTTGCATTGCAGAGGAATACATTGCTGCTGAAGCATTTGCATTTTGCTCAAGATACATTCCTGATCGTAAAACGAGATCCAGTATGGGTGGCAGAATTGAAGAAGTTGAAAAATAAGTTTTTAACCATGTTGTTCGCCTAGTAGGAAAGAAGGAACATAGAACATTAATGCAGCACGAATATGACTAACTTACTTGGTATGTGTGGAATAACACTGATGAGGCTGAAAACTTTGTTCTGTGAGCACTATTTATACATATCCTCACATATATGAAATGAAACTTGAAGAAAGATATGTTTAAATGTCTTACTTGAGTATCGTTTTTGTAGGTTATTTAAAGCAACCAAAAGGAAAAGATTATACTGCACCAGTATGTGGGTGTGGGTTTCAGGAATGGTTTAGGAATCATGTAAGATGGTCAATTGAACTTTTAATTGCATACGAATTGTGCACATGAGATGACCTCTTGATAATTTTGTATAACCACAGATCACGAAGCTGCGTGAAGAGAATCCGATCAATGTTAGTGATAGGCTGTATGCCCTATCACGTGGTCCGTCAAAGAGGGTGCAGACAGCTTCAGCTTGCAATGACATTGGTATCCACTACAACACTTATGAGCGTCAGAAACATCTGAAGACAAAAAACAGTGGCATCACAACCAGTGGAGAGCACTTGATAACCAAAATGAAGAAGTCAGATGACTATGATCATTATGGTCGCATAAAAGAGGTTATTGAGTTGAATTATAACGACAAGACTGGTGGTCAATCTGTGGTTATATTCAAGTGTTATTGGTATGACCAAGATCCGAACAAAAAAGAGGCCCCAGAAATGATGGGAATTTCATATTGATCAATACTACTGCTGAGTGGTACAAGGAGGAACCTTATATTTTGGTAACTCAAGCTTCCAAGGTAATTTTCTTGGATTATAGAGATACTAAGGACTAGCAATATGTGAAAAAGTTTGAGGCAAGGAGCACTTATGATGTGAATGAGTATGACGAGCCAGTCGCTACAGATGTTGCCCACCAAGATGATCCCAGTGGTTGTATGGTAACTGAACTGGCTGACGTCGATGAAAATTGTATTGCCAGAGGTGGCTCTGCACATGATGGACAAGTAGATTTCACTGTTGAGGTTAGTGTAGTCGACAAAGACAAGAATAAACTAGTTCTACCTGATGAATCTCATGACATGTATGATGAATGGCAAGGGGAAGAAGATCCAACCCAGTCAGAATATGTGGATCTAGAATGCGGTGGTGCAGAAAGCGATGATGGTGATGATGATTAGATCGTTGTTTCATATTATGCAGTGATATGATGAACAATGATTCGTATTGGTTTTCTCTTTGTAAAATGTATGACACATGATGACAATTTCCTGTTGGATTGTAATCCTAGACTAATTGTTTTCCCTGTCTAAACTGTATTAAGCTTAATTCGACAAGTGAAAACATATGTAGAACATGTTCACTTGGCATGCAGTAGAAACATTGGTTCAGTACATTAATTAATTATCAACCACGACACCGGTTTCATACAGAAGGGGGCATATGCACCTCGTGTTAGTAGAGATGGGAGGCACATTGTCTCGGCAGATAGGGCAGCTGGCGTTGGTCTCAAACCAAGTGAAGGTGCACTTGCGATGGTATGGATGGTTGCATCCCCGAAGATGCAATGTTGTGCGCTTCGACAACGCCTGCATGCATATGCTACAATGGCCATCCTCTTGCTCAACCAGGTACCAACTGTCTTGAAGCGCCAGCAAGTTGACGATAAGCCGGAGATTCAGGATAAGGGTTAGGTCGAAGTGGAACCCGTTAACACACATACACGCCTCAAGCTAGAGCTGGTGCAGAATGTTGTATGGCATGATGATGTCGCACTGCTCCGCCGTGAGTTGCAGGTTCTTCAGCATCCATACATGGCCAAGAACCTTGCACATAGTTCCCACAACCTTGCTCGCTCTTCGCAGCTTGCTGGGAGGCAGGCTGAGATTCAACACTTCCTCTTCGCAGGGTGTGGTCACGACATCGTCCTCCTCCAGAGGGGCTGGGATGGAGCCAGGCATCCTCGTGAGCTCGTACGTCCTCGAGAAGAAGATCTTTAGTGTCATTGTGCACGGCATCGCCTTATTAACTAACTATGGATCGATGATGGAGAAGTCGGTTGTGGTTGCGGGGACGCGGCAGGCACGGAAGACATGGGGGTTAGACTCGATGATGCGCTCCTATGAGGAGCGCTCCAGTTCCGATGCTGCCTCCATTTGGGGATTTTTTTGGGGGGGTGGGGGAGGGGAGGGGGGACGGGAAGGGGGTGGGGGCTAGTCGATGATGCTGGCCTAGATGAGGGGGAAGAGGCTAGGGGAAATGGATGAGGGCATGTTTGATTTGTAGGATAGGAAAATCATAGGAATAGGAAAAATGTATGATCGCATTATCATGTTCACTCCAATCCTATAGGAATTCATATGCACCAAAGTGTGTTTGATTCCACCATAGGAATCTAAAACAGAGGTATGGGTGAATGTTTGATTTCCTATGAACACTAGTACTGTACAAAGGAATCCTTAGGAAAAAATCCTATGGGAATCAATCCTACAAATCAAACAATCGTCATAGTAAATTTCCTATAGGATTTAATCCTACAAAATTCCTAGGCAAATCCTTGGAATTAAATGGACCCTGAGAGTGGACTACCCGAAACAAAAGGCGGGGCCGCGCTACCTCGTCACTCCCCAACGTCATCCCTGGCTCGTCCTCTCTTCATGGTTCTATTTAGGCTCGTCATAGTGCTAGTAGGAGTAATTTGGGTAGTACAAAGTCCGACATCTATTGCCAACTAAGCATTTAGATGACATGGCATGCAATTAAATGGTGAGAGAGAGAGCCTTGGGGTAACTAGCTATGTTACCATAAGGGCGTCTCCAACGTGAAAATAAGGTCGGATATAAGACACATGTGGTCGACCTTAGTGGAATTTAAACATTGTAGCACTCTGTCTTAAGCTAAGAAAACTTGCAGTCGACCATACCAGTATGACCCAGCCATAAGAACTGGAAAATTATTGTTTCTCTCTCCTCACTACACAGTGCGCTTGCAGCAGAATTTCAAGACAAAATGAGTCTACATTGCAATAAATGAGACTTTGCATGATACCACACCTATGTTATTTTCCACTATGGAGGTTGTAACTTATTTTATTTTATTTTGCAAAAATGGAGTTAGTAACTTAGACTAGTAACATATGCATGTTACTACTCTAAGTTACTCCCCACCATGACCAGCCTAAATATAGTAACTTGCATATGTTACTGTCTTCATAGTGGGTGATAACATGTGTGTGGTGTCATGCAAGACCTAATTAAGTATGTTCTAGACTCATATAAATGTGTGATGTTATGGTAGTACCTCTCTCTCTCTTTCAACATTAATTATCATGTCATGTCACCAATTTGCTTAGTTGGCATTGCATGTACATGCAAGTTACTACTCCCACGTGACGAGAGGGATGGATGTTGTCTCAGCGTAAAATTGAGGATTGTTGAGCTGGACATGGAAGACCAATATTTTAACATACCCTTGATTTATTTGTGGCATCATCTATGCAGCGTAGGCACCGGTGACAGATGGATGAGAAGTGGTTTGGGCACCAATATTTGCATACGATGTGAAGGTCCACCCAAGTTCTACGGATTTTCAAGCTTTTCAGCTAAAAGAGAGCAACTATGTAGATGCAAAGGCTGGTGGTACTTCCCCTTGCTATCGGTAAAAGAGAGAAACTATATGGATGCGATGATGATTCAATTTGTACGTAACATAACTGATGGGTTCGTAGCATGGAAAACAAAAAATTTCTACCGCAAGAACGAACAAAACACAGATATAATCTAGATAAAAGCCAAGATCTAATCTATTAGACATGAGCAACGAGATAGATAGGAACTAACCCTCGTAGATCCAAAAGCGTTAATGAGATTAGATCTCGTGGTTGATGTAGTCGATCACTTGCCGATCTCAAGATCGTGTGGACGATCCTTCCGGCGTCGCGTTCCGGCAGCGCTTCCGCAGTCGGTCAAGTGGACGATCCTTCTGGCGCCGCGTTTCGGCAGCGCTTCCGCAGTCGGTCACACGTGCGGAGTCGAAGCAGACCTTCCTCTCCTTGTTCCAGCGAGCAGTGGAGGTAGTAGATCTTCTCCACGGAATCCCAGCAGCACGACGGCGTGGTGGTGGTGGTGGAGTAGAGAATTCTGCAGGGCTTCGCCTATGCCTGTGCAGAAGAAAGGTGGAGGAGAGAGGCGGCAGAGATTAGAGTTATATGAGAGGGCTAGGAGGGGGCGCCCCTGCCCTTCTATTTAAGGGGGGAGGCGCGCCTGGGGAGGGGGAGTCCTAGTAGGACTCCCCTCCTATGGCCGGCGGTGGGAAGGGGGGAGGAGTCCTCCTCCCCCACGAATCCGTGTCTTGCCCCCACTAGGTTTCCTTTGACCCTTTCTTGGTTTTCAAGCAAACTCCAAGAAATCCTCTAGAACCTTCCAGAACATTCCGAAACCTTCTAGAATATCCATACAAACACTCTGGAACATTTCCTAACTCAGAAAATGATCCCCTATATATGAATCTTATTCTCCGGACCATTCCGGATCTCCTCGTGATGTCCCGGATCCATTCCGAGACTCCGAACAACATTCGGTCTCCAACGCACATTCCATATCTACTTAAAATAACTTCGAACCTTAAGTGTGTCACCCTATGGTTCGTGAATATGCAGACATGATAGAGACACATCTCCTATGAATAACCATCAGCGGGACCTAGAGATCCATAATGGCTCCCACATACTCAACGATGACTTCGTGATCGATTGAACCATTTACATACGAAACCAATTCCCTTTGTCTCGCGATATTATACTTATCCGAGGCTTGATCGTCAGCATCTCCATACCTAGTTCTACCTCGTTATTGATAAGTACTCTTTACTCGTTCCGTGATACGTCATCCGTTGTGAACTAGTCACATGCTTGCAAGCTAACTAGATGACATTCCACCGAGAGGGCCCAGGGTATATCTATCCGTCATATGGATGGACAAATCCCAATCTTGGTACATGCGCTTCAACACATACTTTCAGAATACCCAATGACACCTTTATGACCACCCAGTTACGAAGCAGTGTTTGATGTCATCAAAGTACCCATCCGGTGATGGTGATTAACACAACCTCATGGTCGAAGGATTAGGTTACTATGCATTTAAAAGCTTACAGCAATACGAACTTAAATGACTTGATCTTATGCTACGTTTACTATGGTTGTGTGTCCATCACATCATTCTCCTAATGATATAACCTTGTTATTAATCACATCCAATGTCTATGATCAGGAAACCATGATCATCAATTAATCAACAAGCTAGTTCAACAAGAGGCTTACTAGGGACTCTCTTATGTTTACAAAACACACAAGTATTAGTGTTTCCTAATAATACAATTATAGCATGGGATGTAAACATTCATCATAAACACAAAGATATAATAATAATCACTTTTATTATTGCCTCTTGGGCATATCTCCAACAGTCTCCCACTTGCACTAGAGTCAATAATCTAGATTACATAGTAATATACCTAACACCCATGGCGTTCTGGTGTTGGTCATGCTTTGCCCTAGGGAGAGGTTTAGTCAACGGATCTGCCACATTCAGATCAGTGTGTACTTTGCAAATCTTTATGTCACCATCTTGGACATACTCGCGAATAGCGTGAAAACGTAGCTTGATGTGCTTCAGCTTGCTATGTGACCTTGGCTCCTGTGCATTAGCTATGGCACCTGTGTTGTCACAGTAGATGGCCATCAGGTCCAACGCACTAGGAACCACGCCAAGTTCAGTAATGAATTCCTTCATCCAAACGGCTTCTTGAGCAGCCTCCAAAGCAGCTATGTATTCCGATTCAGTTGAAGGATTAGCCACAACGCTTTGCTTCGCACTCCTCCAGCTCACTGCAGCACCATTCAAAATAAATACATATCCCGACTGTGACTTTGAGTCATCCGGATCGGTGTTCCAACTAGCATCGGTGTAACCATTTACACCAAGTTGTTCATCACCTCCATAAGAAAGAACCATATCCTTATTCCTATTTAGGTACTTTAGGATATTCTTGACCGCTGTCCAGTGCTCCATTCCAGGATCACTTTGATATCAGCTAGTCAAACTAACAGCGTGTGCTATATCCGGTCTTGTACACAGCATGGCATACATGATAGAACCTATGGTTGAGGCATAGGGAATATTATTCATTTTCACTCTATCTTCTGCCGTAGCTGGACTTTGAGTTTTACTCAAGGTCTTAGCTGACAACATGGGCACGAACCCTTTCTTGCTATCTTCCATTCTAAACTTCTTTAGAACTTTGTCCAAGTATGTACTTTGTGAAAGCGCTATTAGGCGTCTTGATCTATCTCTATAAATCTTGATGCCTAGAATGTATGCCGCTTCGCCAAGATCCTTCATTGAAAAACTATTATTCAAATAGGTTTTTACGCTATTAAGAAGTTCTATATCATTCCCAATCAACAATATGCCATCTACATATAGTATTAGGAACGCTACAGAGCTCCCACTCACTTTCTTGTAAATACAAGCTTCTCCATAAGTTTGTATAAATCCAAAGTTTTTGATTACTTTATCAAAACGTTGATTCCAACTCCGGGATGCTTGCTTCAGTCCATAAATGGAGCGCTGAAGTTTGCATACCTTGTCAGCATCTTTAGGATCGAGAAAACCCTTGGGTTGTACAATATACAACTCTTCCTCAATGTCACCATTAAGGAACGCCGTTTTGACATCCATCTGCCAAATCTCATAATTGAAATATGCAGCAATTGCTAACAAAATCCTCACAGACTTTAGCTTCGCTACTGGTGAGAAAGTCTCATCATAGTCAACTCCTTGAATTTGTCGGAACCCTTTCGCGACAAGTCGAGCTTTATAGACGGTAACATTACCATCAGCATCTGTTTTTCTCTTGAAAATCCATTTGTTCTCGACAGCCCTACGGCCATCCGGTAAGTTCACCAAAGTCCACACTTGGTTTTCGTACATGGATCCCATTTCGGATTTCATGGCTTCTAGCCATTTGTCGGAATCTAGGCTCACCATAGCTTCTTCATACGTCGCAGGGTCATCAGGGTTGTCAACCAACATGACGTTCAAGGCAGAGTCATACCAATCAGGAGTGGTACGAACCCTTGTTAACCTGCGAGGTTCAGCAGTAACTTCATTCGAAGTTTCATGATCATTATCATTAGCTTCCCCTCCAATTGGTGCAGGCGGCACAAAAACATCTTCCGGTGCTGCGCTACTCTCAAATCCGAGAGAAGGTTCAACAACCCCATCGAGTTCTACTTTCCTTCCAGTCACCTCCTTCGAGAGAAACTCCTTCTCAAGAAAGGATCCATTCTTTGCAACGAAAACTTTGCCTTCGGATCTATGATAGAAGGTATACCCAACTGTTTCTTTAGGGTATCCTATGAAGACGCATTTCTCCGCTTTGGGTTCTAGTTTATCAGGTTGTAACTTCTTTATATATGCCTCGCAACCCCAAACTTTAAGGAACGACAACTTAGGTTTCTTACCAAACCACAATTCGTACGGTGTCGTTTCAACGGATTTAGATGGTGCCGTATTTAAAGTGAATGTGGCTGTCTCTAATGCATAGCCCCAAAATGATAACGGTAAATCTGTAAGAGACATCATAGATCGGACCATATCTAAGAGAGTTCGATTACGACGTTCGGATACACCATTACGCTGTGGTGTTCCCGGCGGTGTCAACTGTGAAAGTATTCCACATTTCTTTAAATGCATGCCAAACTCATAACTCAGATATTCACCTCCACGATCAGAACGCAGAAATTTAATCTTCTTGTTACGATGATTTTCCACTTCACTTTGAAATTCCTTAAACTTCTCGAAAGTTTCGGACTTATGTTTCATAAAGTAGACATACCCATATCTACTCAAGTCATCCGTGAAAGTGAGAACATAACGATATCCACCACGCGATGCTACACTCATTGGACCGCACACATCGGTATGTATTATTTCCAATAAGTCTGTAGCTCGCTCCATTATTCCAGAGAATGGAGTCTTAGTCATTTTTCCCATTACGCATGCTTCGCATCTTTCAAGTGATTCAAAATCAAGTGATTCAATAAGTCCATCAGAATGGAGTTTCTTCATACGCTTCACTCCAATGTGACCAAGACGACATTGCCACATGTATGTAGAATTATCATTCAATTTTATTCGTTTAGCATCTATGTTGTGAACATGTGTATTACTACTATCGAGATTCAGTAAGAATAAACCATTCATCTCAGGTGCATTACCATAAAAGATATTACTCATATAAATCGAACAACCTTTATT
Source organism: Avena eriantha (assembly GCA_910589775.1). NCBI lineage: Eukaryota > Viridiplantae > Streptophyta > Magnoliopsida > Poales > Poaceae > Avena > Avena eriantha. The sequence goes on from OU342740.1 coordinate 206,116,019, forward strand.
CTCGGACTTAAAAGAGTAACCGTCTCGCAATAAACAGGATCCAGATATAATGTTCATGCTTAATGCGGGCACCAAATAACAATTATTCAAATTTAAAACTAATCCCGAAGGTAGATGTAGAGGGAGCGTGCCGACGGCGATCACATCAACCTTGGAGCCATTTCCAACGTGCATCATCACCTCGTCTCTTGCCAGTCTTCGCTTATTCCGTAGCTCCTGTTTTGAGTTAAAAATATGAGCAACCGAACCAGTATCAAATACCCAGGCACTACTACGATTACTAGTAAGATACACATCTATAACACATATATCAAATATACCTTTCTTCTTGATGTTGCCGTTCTTCAGATCCGCTAGGTACTTGGGGCAGTTACGCTTCCAGTGACCAGGACCCTTGCAGTAGAAGCACTCAGTTTCAGGCTTAGGACCAGCCTTGGGCTTCTTAGCAGGTGCGGCAGCTTTCTTGCCGTCCTTCTTGAAGTTTCCCTTGTTCTTAGGCTTGCCCCGTCTCTTGAAATTGGTCTTCTTATTGACCATCAACACTTGGTGCTCCTTCTTTATCTCCACTTCAGCAGTTTTCAGCATGGACGACAGTTCAGGCAACGTCTTCTTCATGTAGTGCATGTTGTAGTTCATCACAAAGTTCTTGTAACTTGGTGGCAGTGATTGAAGGAGACGGTGAATCCCCAATTCGTTAGGAATCAATATTCCCAACTCTTGGAGCTTCTTAGCGTACCCAGACATGGTGAGCACGTGCTCGCTCACGGAGCTTCCCTCTTCCATCTTACGGTTAAAGAATTTTTCGGAGGCCTCATGGCTCTCCATGGCCGCGCGAGTCTCAAAAATTAGCATGAGCTCCTTAATGATCTCGAACGAGTCGTGGTGCTCAAAACGCTTCTGGTGCTCCGATTCTAAACTGTACAGGATGGCACACTAAACTGTGGAGTAATGATTTTTCCTAGTGGCGAAAACATTCTTTTCGTCGTCGGTGGCATTATCTGCAGGTGGGTCACCCAGCGGTGCATCGAGCACATAGGTCAACTGACCAGCCCTGAGGACGATCTTCAGTCCACGGAACCAGTCCGTGAAATTGCTTCCATTGTTCTTAAGCTTTTCTTTCTCTAGGAACGCATTGAAATTGATGGAGGGGGTCGCCATAATCTACAACAATTTGCAAGTAGTTTAGACTAAGTTTATGACAAATTGAGTTCAAATTTAATTATTAAACTAACTAGGTGAACTCCCACTCAAAACAACATCCCTCACATTGTCTTAGTGATTACACGAACCAAGTCCACTACACCAAGTCCGATCTTCACGAGAGAAGATGTAGTTTCATCGGCGAACAATCTTCATGTTCATCATATCATTTATATGACTCATGCTCTACCTTTCAGTATTCCGTGTTCCGAGACCATGTCTGTACATGCTAGGCTCGTCAAGATAACCTTAGTTTCCGCATGTGCAAATCTGGCTTGCACCCGTTGTATGCACACGTAGAATCTATCACATCCGATCATCACAAGATGCTTCGAAACGACGAGTCTTAGCAACGGTGCCAACTAAGGGTGAACACTTTATTACTTGATATTTAGTGAGAGGGATCATCTTATAATGCTACCGTCGCGATCTAAGCAATACAAGATGCATAAAGGATTAACATCACAGGAATTTCATAATTAGTGTGATATGATATGGCCTTTTCTTCTTGCGCCTTTGATCTCCATCTCCAAAGCACGAACATGATCTCCATCATCACCAGCATTGCGTCAAGGTCAGTGGCGCCGCTTCATGGTTGTCCATCATCACCAGCAACTATTACAACTACTTGGAATAAAGCTATTACAAGATGAATAGACACGCAGGTCTTAACAGAATTAAAGACAACCATTAGGCTCCTGCCGGTTGCCATATTACAACAAGGATCATTGCATACATCAAATACAATCACAATCACATGATGGCCATATCACATCACAAAACCCCTGCAAAAACAAGTTAGACGCCTCTAATTTTCTTTGCATGTTTTACGTGGTTTGGGGCTTTCGCATAAGACCGATCTTACCTACGAACAAGGACCACAACGTTGATACAAGTGTTGTCAAGATGCTCATTATAAATTGAATCTTAACTATGGTGGGAGAGACAGACACCCGCAAAGCCACTTGTTCAAAGCAAGTTGCACGTCAAGCGTGGAGCAAGTCTCATGTGCGATGACATGTAATGTTAGCCCGAGCCGCTTCATCCCACCATGCCGCAAGATGCAAAGTACACGCTAAGACACCGACAACAAAAGCATCAACGCCCACAAAAACATTGTGTTCTACTCGTGCAACAGATCTACGCATAGATACGGCTCTGATACCACTTGTGGGTTCGTAGCATGGAAAACAAAAAATTTCTACCGCAAGAACGAACAAAACCCAGATCTAATCTAGATAAAAGCCAAGATCTAATCTATTAGACATGAGCAACGAGATAGATAGGAACTAACCCTCGTAGATCCGAAAGCGTTAACGAGATTAGATCTCGTGGTTGATGTAGTCGATCACTTGCCGATCTCAAGATCGTGTGGATGATCCTTCCGGCGTCGCGTTCCGGCAGCGCTTCCGCAGTCGGTCAAGTGGACGATCCTTCCGGCGTCGCGTTTCGGCAGTGCTTCCGCAGTCGGTCACATGTGCGGAGTCGAAGCAGACCTTCCTCTCCCCGTTCCAGCGAGCAGCGGAGGTAGTAGATCTTCTCCACGGAATCCCAGCAGCACGACGGCGTGGTGGTGGTGGTGGAGTAGAGAATTCTGCAGGGCTTCGCCTATGCCTGTGCAGAAGAAAGGTGGAGGAGAGAGGCGGCAGAGATTGGAGTTATATGAGAGGGCTAGGAGGGGGCGCCCCTGCCCTTCTATTTAAGGGGGGAGGCGCGCCTGGGGAGGGGGAGTCCTAGTAGGACTCCCCTCCTATGGCCGGCGGTGGGAAGGGGGGAGGAGTCCTCCTCCCCCACGAATCCGTGTCTTGCCCCACTAGGTTTCCTTTGACCCTTTCTTGGTTTTCAAGCAAACTCCAAGAAATCCTCTAGAACCTTCCAGAACATTCCGAAACCTTCTAGAATCTCCATACAAACACTCCGGAACATTTCCTAACTCAGAAAATGATCCCCTATATATGAATCTTATTCTCCGGACCATTCCGGATCTCCTCGTGATGTCCCGGATCCATTTCGAGACTCCGAATAACATTCGGTCTCCAACGCACATTCCATATATACTTAAAACAACTTCAAACCTTAAGTGTGTCACCCTACAGTTCGTGAATATGCAGACATGATAGAGACACATCTCCTATCAATAACCATCAGCAGGACCTGGAGATCCATAATGGCTCCCACATACTCAACGATGACTTCGTGATCGATTGAACCATTTACATACGAAACCAATTCCCTTTGTCTCGCGATATTATACTTATCCGAGGCTTGATCGTCAGCATATCCATACCTAGTTCTACCTCGTTACTGATAAGTACTCTTTACTCGTTCTGTGATATGTCATCACTTGTGACCTAGTCACATGCTTGCAAGCTAACTAGATGACGTTCCACCGAGAGGGCCCAGGGTATATCTATCCGTCATATGGATGGACAAATCCGAATCTTGGTCCATGCGCTTCAACACATACTTTCAGAATACCCAATGACACCTTTATGACCACCCAGTTACGAAGCGGTGTTTGATGTCATCAAAGTACCCATCCGGTGATGGTGATTAACACAACCTCATGGTCGAAGGATTAGGTTACTATGCATTTAAAAGCTTACAGCAATACGAACTTAAATGACTTGATCTTATGCTACGCTTACTATGGGTGTGTCTCCATCACATCATTCTCCTAATGATATAACCTTGTTATTAATCACATCCAATGTCCATGATCAGGAAGCCATGATCATCAATTAATCAACAAGCTAGTTCAACAAGAGGCTTACTAGGGACTCTCTTATGTTTACAAAACACACAAGTATTAGTGTTTCCTAATAATACAATTATAGCATGGGATGTAAACATTCATCATAAACACAAAGATATAATAATAATCACTTTTATTATTTCCTCTTGGGCATATCTCCAACAATAACTAGTATAGGTACAACACAACCACGACAGAAACTAAATCATACTCTAGACAGAATCAGCACACAAATAGACACCCCAATATCATATAGTTCTTTTTGTCAAGAACCTATGTCGCCCTCTGCCCGTGCGGGCATGCCGCCTGGTGTTTGATGAACTCGAGGAAGCTGATAGCCATGTCGCAACCTTTGTGTATGCACTTGAGCTTCATTCCCGAGGACATCTGATACATGATAGTGGTTGGTTTAAAGACGCCTCCATATTCATATCTCGGGCACTGGCCATCGGACAATTGTCCAACACATTGTGCGCATGCAATGTGTGTCGCGGCCTTGCCAAAGCACTGTTCTTGCAAGGAAAAGAGATTTAGCGCAAAAATAAGAGTTGTATCAAACCAGTGTGGAAAACATCATGAAGAACGAAGTAGTAATAACCATGTATGTGGGACGACGAACAATTTGAGAACACAGCCTGCAGCTGAAGACCTACCTCATTGCACTCATGTCAATCATAGCTTCAAACCACTCATCCGCCATAGAGCCGCCTTCTTCAACTGCGGCGGATCTGAGAGGGATTTTGAGACCGAGCAAGAGAGGAGAGGGAGGCGGGAAGATCTGAGAGGGTTGATGAGAGCGAGTGAGAGAGACTAGTACAATAGTTAAATACTAGGAGTACTAGACTCCTCATATCACTCTAGGCAATATCGTCCGTCCATCCCAATTCAACGGCCATGAACCGATACCTTATCTCTTTGGCGAGAGATCTGCGCGGAGAAAACTAAGGAGACCTTATCTCCCTCTGACCCGGTGTACACGTCGCTTTGTCGACCTAGGGCTACGTGGAAGACTAAATACTGTACTCTAGTACTACTCCGGGATGGAGGTACTAGTACTACTACTCTACCTCTGTTTGGGATGAGAGTATGAGACTAGCCCCAATGGGGGTATTAGGTGGTACATACTATATCATGCATTAGGCCTTTCACAATGGGGTGTAGCTTAACACGTAACCATAGGAGTTATAAATACCTAATTGACAACCTCTCTAATGCATTGTATTTTAGATGTTGTATCTTAATTTAATGTTTTTCTCTCATGCATGCATTTTATTTGGGAATCAACTCTTTTTTCCTATGATTACGTGCAAGGGGTGTATCTTAGCTAGTACTAAGATACAAAAACACCCTCTCTCCTCCTTAATTGACATGCCATAAAAGCATTTTGCCTAGGATGCCGCGCTAAGAGACTCCCCCATTGTCAAAGACTTTATTACATGCATGGAAAATGCTTATGTGTCAAGGCAATTAATGATGAAAAATATTATGTTGGTATCACTGAAAAATAATTATAGTTTTGAGCCAAGTCCATAAAGTATAGGGTGTATAATTGGTTTTTGTACCTTGTGTCATGTAGAAATCAACCTACTACTATTAGCTACCTATTACTCGTTATTCTCGAGAGAAATGACGAAGAGGATTCTAGAATTATTGAGAAGTGCATTTTGAGGTTTGTGCATAGCGTTCACTATGCTAAAGAGTAACAATGGAATATTCTATATGCTAGCATGGATAGAAGATCTAACGGTTTGCAATGTTGGGATTTGCCAGGCATGATCAATTTTTCAAAGTTCAAATTACTGCGTATATAATATAGTGTGGTAAGATTATATAATATAGGTAAAGCTCAAAAAATATGAATATGCGAGTCTCACGTGCCGGAGTACTTCTATCTAATGACTAGTAAGTTGCACGTGTCATGGACGTGAGACTCAGATAATAGACGTATGACATATCATGGGGACTATTCAACATGGTGGTTCTAGAACATGGTGGAGTTTGGTCTAGGTACTATTCAACACGAATTCAGCTGCTCTAAACCATTGCATCTAACAGCCCAATGATAAGGATTGGTGCAATGGATCATTCATATTCAAAACTGCTCCATTATAGTGGTAGTGAGAATACAAACTACTATGCTATGAAATTTTTGGGGTGGTGAGATGATGGTTATAGAACATGCATGGTGGAGTTTGATCTAGGTACTATTCAACACGAATCGAGATGCTCTGAACCATTGGATCTAACAGCCCAACGGTCAGGATTGGTGCTATGGATCCAATTCAAAAGTGCTCCATTATAGTAGTGGAGATAGAGATAGTATGACATACTGTACTTCTATAGTTCTATCATGTGCCAGAGCACTAAGGCATGTGCAACTTATTACTACTATATACTAGATTACATACTCCAAGAATTTACCAGACTCGTTGCTCGAGCTACCAGCTACTCGCCACCTCTGTTTCTAGAGTGTATAGTACTACTACTCCTACTATCCGATTAGGCTATGGCCAGCTGAAAGTACGACCGCTTCAAGTATCGATATGACATTTCTCTTGTGAGTTAATGCCCCGAACAACCACCGACTGTGAAAAAACTCACGCGCCGCCAAGCGGTCGCTCTTCATACTCCTTGGAGCATCTAAAAAATTACTCCTTGGAGAAATGCTTGGTCAAAGAAAAAACACCGAAAAAGAGGTCCCCTAGTGGTGGGAGTAAAACTGAGTAGCATCGCTAGTAGTACTACTAGTACTATACTTTCTCCTTCATTCTACTCTCCGGTGAAATTTCTTTCTTCCACCAAAGCCATGTTACCCTCACAAATACTTGAAGGAATCATGGTAGACTGGATGTGTCATCCTCGGAGGTCTGCTTCGGCTCGAGGCAAGGCCCCGAAACAGTTCATCCAGCGGGAACATGCCGCCGTTAGAGCCGCTGTTGGAGCCGCCTCTATAGAGCGCCTGGTCGCCCACGGTAAACGTGCGTTGGCCCTGCCGGCCGACGACGCGGTTTTGGGCCCTCTCGAGGCTATCGGTCCTATGCTGGCCACGTCACGGAGGCATCAACATGGCCGGCGAACAAAAGTGGACCTCTATAACAAAGCTTCGCTCCCGGTGTGCCTCCCTTTCAACTGTGACAGAGCTACATCCGGGCAGGCGACCTGGCTAGACATCAACCGTGGCCAAGTTAAGCCCGTGCAAGACATCAGCCAATCCTTCCGCCGGGAACCTGGAGCCAGCGATAATGTGACTGGGGCAGACAACTCGGGTGGACGCCAGGTTGCCGTGGCCGTGTCCGATGCCGTCCTAGGTCCCCTCGAGCCTATTGATCCTATCCTGGCCCTTGCTTACAATCAGGACATGCTCGAGTTCGAGCTCGCGCGCGAGGAACCTGCGGCCAGCGAGCATGCGACCGGGGCAGACAACTCGGGTGGGCGCCAGGTCGCCGTGGCCGTGGTAGACGCTGCCATCCTAGGTCCCCTCGAGCCTATCGATCCTATGCTGGCCCTTCTCACCATCAGGACATGCTCAAGTTCGACCTCGAGCGCGAGGAACCTGCGGCCGACAAACGTGCGGCTGGGGGAATCGATTCGGTAGGGAGTATGGCTCCTCTACTCATTCCGAGCAATCTCATCCCTTCGACCATGATCAACACACAGGTGCGCGTTGTGTTTTATGTGTTAAGCAAACAGTACTAGCAAGAGTATGGCTCAGTTGCTCGATTGAAAGTTTGCCGGACACGACTGCCTTTCCAAGCTAAATTTTAGGGGCCAATGTGCCAATTGTATGGACTTGGATGTAATTTTATATTTTTTGATGTAACCTTTTAATTGAAGCATGATGCACTTTCGGGTGTAATTAGCTACTCCCTCTGACCCAAATTAGTTGACTTAGATTTGTCTAGATTCAAATGTATCTAGACTTGTTTTAGTGTTAGCTACATCCGAATCTAGATAAAACTAAGTCAACTAATTTGGGTCGAAGGGAGTATAAAATCATGCTTGAAAAATATAACATGTAATTTATCCAACCAATTCATGTAGTACTATACTACCTCCGTCCCAAGACTTAAGGCCTATAATTTTTTGAAAAAGTCAAACTATCTAAAGTTTGACCAAGTTTTTGGAAAAAAAAATAATATTTACAATATGAAATATATACCCTTGATACATCATGAAGCATATTTTCACATGGTATCTATATGATATCATAGTTCTTGATGGTTTTTTCAAAAAGTTTGGTGAAACTTTCCGTAGCTTGACTTTTCAAAAAAAAATATAGGCATGAAGCCTTGGGACGGAGGGAGTAGTAAACTAGTAAGTTGCACGTGCCCTGCACGTGAGACTCGGATAATAGACGTCTGACATATCATCACTATATAAAATTATAATAGGTAAAGCAAAAAATATATAAATTTTATCAACATCTATAATATATGGGTGTATATTTGGTTCTCGTACTCTGTATATCATGTAGATTGAACGATTATTAGCTATCTAAAACTACAAAATTTGGTATCATGGTCTGGTGAAACGAGGGAGAAGATTATAGAATGATGGAGAAGTGTTTTGAGGTTCCCATGTTTCCGGACATAGCGAACCACCCATGTTTTACTTGCGATTTCTAGGTTCTTTGAGTTTTCAAGGTTCGTAGATAAATTAACCCACTTAAATTACACTATTGCCTCCGATTAAAATTAATGTTCTCAAATTTTTCTAGATTCGGGTATATGTATCTAGCACAGAAACATGACTTGATACATTTGAATCTAGATGAATCTATGAACATTAATATGGATCAGAGGGAGTTTGTCGAAATTATGTAAAATTATTTGAACCACATGTAAGCTTCCAATTTCTCTTTAAATTCCACAAAATCCTTTTAAAGTTGCCCACTAGACAGCCAATATATGGAGAACACGGTCGAGAGTTTTCAAAGATTCAACTTCTTTCTGGACTTTGCATGCCGGCAAAGTTGACCCTGCTTTGAAAAAAGAGAGAGAAATAGGGCAAAAAAACAGGGGGACTCATGCATGACGTCCTTTTGCTTGTATTACCTGCCATGAAAAATAATAAACATGAATTTTTCACAACTTTTGAAAAAAGCCGCTTCACAAAAATGGCCTACCATGTATAAGTATGAACATGTTTCAGGATGAGCGACCAAGCAAGGTCACGAACATATCGATGTTTATGGGAATTTTGTAGTAGTACCACAACAAAGTAGATTTGCGCATCTTGGCATTGGTAAACAGCTTTGCCAATGGGAGTTCCCAAATACTAGGAAAAGTAACAACTCCAATTTTCTAAGCGATAGAAATGTTTTTTCCTATAAAGCAAAGTACTCAATTTCTGTACTAGTACTACTCGAAAAGGGAGGCGGCTCCTTCCAAAAAAAAGGAGGCAGCGCGAGAGCAGTGGGAGGAGGAGTCGGAAGGCGGTGCGATGTTAGGGCAAAGCTATGATGGGCTGCTGACACGAGGTACACCCCACTAGTAATAAATATATGGACCTAGTAGTAGTAATATGCACGCAAAACAAGTTGTGTTTTCTCTCTTCTTTGTTGGCTCTCACCATCCATCCTCCATCGATATCTTCTCTACAGCCGCGGGTGCATAGTCCGGCTTGTCTCTTCCTCGTCCACAGCGTGGCGCTACGCACGTGTGCCTTGGTACGTCACACTGATCTTCTTACAGCAACTGTTTTCCCCCTAAATTCAAGCCATCTACTTGATTAATAATCATCTACACCAATACAAAAAGTCTCAAAAGTAATAATAATAATTACAAGAAGGTCCCTAGACCACATTGAGACGACTACAAACCTTAGTCCGCTAATTGGACTGTCTTGCTCCTTTAGGTCCTACGGTACCCAGGTTCCAAAAAATAAATAAAGAATGCCACTGCCCCAATTTTCAGACTAAGTGTACCATGTTTTCTTACAATTCCCAAGTTTTACGATTTTTAAGCGGGCATAGAAATGTTTTTCATTTTATTCATGTTTAATCTTCTTGCTTTTTGATGAGGTTGCTGCATGTAATGCTAGTTGTTCTATAGTTCAAATGTTAGGTATTGTACATGCTGGTATAAAGCCGACAATAGATGGCCTGTCACTTTGTTATACCTAACACTCGGTTATACTATTGCACTATATCTCACGCACTTGTAGTAATTTATACCTAATTCAACAAATCGACGGAAAGTCTTCTGAGTGGGTGAAATTAGCTAGAAAATTAAGCTTGAAAAATATAACATGTAATTTATCCAACCACTTTATGTACTATAGTAAATAAATAGCACATGCTATGAACTCTAAGCCATATTGATCGCACTTCCTTCCAAAAAATACTTTTACTTCTTTACCATGCATGCTAACATGCACCGACCTAGCTACACCAAAATATGGGAACATGGTCATTATCTTGACGAAGATAGCGTATGTCCATGACCTTGGTAATTTGGCTTGAAACCCAAGAAAGTTTATACATAGTATATGATATAGTAGGCAATACCAAAAGTGTGAGTTTTTCAAGTACTTTTACTGGTATAAAATAAGAAAGAATGGCCCCACCAAATTTTCATACAAAGTGGACAATTATTTCTTGTAGTTCCCAAGTTTAAGTATTTTTCAAACTTCCAAGCTAAAGCTCCACGTGCACATAAATTTATGACTCTAAGTCGATTAAACGAAATTAGGTCAAACTTGAATACATGTGAGCGCGATAGACTATTACTCTTGAAAATATTTAAAATTCTTTTGAAGGTACCCAGGCAGCCAATATATCATGGGCCAACAACAGTTTTGAGAAATACCATTACTGATTATTATTTGCATACCAACAAATTTGACCGCATATGGAAAACATTCAAACAAAATAAAGCGTCAAAAAACATGAGACTTCATTACGATTAGGGTACTTTTGCTAGTAGTATTATTAATTGCCAAGAAAAATTATAAACATGAGATTGGACAACCTTAGGGAAAAGGGATTCACATTATAGCCCACAATGATGTAACATTATTAATTCTTGGTTTTCAGCACGAACGACCAATAAGGTCACGGCCTTCTATGTCAATGTATACCCTAGCTACAATTTTACATAGGGTTCTAACATCGGGTAGATGGGTGCGTCTTGGCCTAGTAAACAATGTTGCCCCTGGGAGTTTCGAAAAATTAGGAAACAACATTTTTCACTTTTCCAACTGATTATGAGGATGTTTTGTACTAGCAGTAAAGAAAATCAAAGAACATGGAACTGAATGCGAGAAGCACGCCATGTCTCCGGACATAGCGAGCCATCCATGTTTTACTTGCGATTCCTAGGTTCTTTGAGTTTTCAAGGTTTGTAGATAAATTAACCCACTTAAATTACACTACTGTATCCAATTCAAATTAATATTCTCAGATTTTTCTATATTCGGATATATGTATCTAGCACAAAAACATGACTAGATACATTTGAATCTAGATGAATCTATGAATATTAATATGGACCAGAGGGAGTCTGTCGAAATTAGGTCAAATTATATCGAACCACATGTGGTGTGTGAAAAGAACATACATGCAATGACTCTAGCTTTGGATAATGAAAAGAACACACATTCCATGACACTGGTGGATCCATATGTGGTTTGTGAAAAGAACACACATGCAATGACTCTAGCTGTGGTTAACGAAAAGAACAGACATGCAATGAACTTTGGTGGATCCATATGTGGTATATGAAAAGAACACACATGCAATGACACTGGTGGATCCATATGTGGTTTGTGAAAATAACACACATGAAATGACACTGGTGGATCCATATGTGGTCTATGAAAAGAACAGACATGCAATGACTCTAGCTTTGGTTAAAGAAAATAACACATATGCAATGACACTGGGGGATCCATATGTGGTTAATGAAAAGAACATACATGCAATGAATTTGGTGGATCCATATGTGGTTTGTGAAAACAACACACATGTAATGACACTGGTGGATCCATATGTGGTTTGTGAAAAGAACACACATGCAATGAACTCCAGTGGATCCATATGTGGTTTGTGATAAGAACACAAATGCAATGACACTGGTGGATCCATATATGGTTTGTGAAAAGAACACACAACCAGTGACTCTAGCTGTGGTTTATTAAAAGAACAAACATGCAATGACTCTGGTTGTGGTTTATGAGAAGGACATACATGCAATGACATGCGGTGGATCCAAGTAGTGGTTTATGAAAAGGACACACATTGCAATGATTCTGGTTGTGGTTTATGAGAAGGAAACACATTGCAATGACTCTGGTTGAGATTTATGAGAAGGACACACATTGCAATGACATGGTGGTTTATGAAAATAACACACATGCAAAGGCATGCAATGACATTGGTGGATCCATGTGATTTATGAGAAGGACACACATGCAAAGGCAACTTGTGGATCCATGTGTTTTATGAAGAGGACACCACATGATGGAGTGGCATCATTGCATGTTTGTTCTTTTAAAAACCAAAGTGATGCACACATACAGACATGCACACACACATGCAATGACTCTAGTGGTGGTTTATGAAAAGGACAGACATGAAGTGACTCTGGTGGATGTAGGTGGTATGAAAAGAACAAACATGCAATGACTCTGGTTGTGGTTTATGAGAAGGACACACATGAAATGGCATGCAGTGGATCCAAGTGGTGGTTTATGAATAGAACAAACATGCAATGACCCTGGTTGTGGTTTATGAGAAGAACACACATTGCAATGACACTAGTGGTGGTTTATGAAAGGACACACATGCAGTGACTCTATTCGTGATTTATGAAAATAACACATCATGCAAATGAGACTAGTTGATCCATGTGGTTTAGTACGAAAGATGCATTTTCCATTTCTTAAAGGAACACACATGCCTACTCTTTTTATTTTATATTTGAATCCCCTATTCTGTCTTGCCCTTTGTTTTTTGATACTAATCAGATTTTCCCTCTCTCTCAGTCACAAATCTCACGAAAGCACAAATGTGTGTTCACTGTGGGTGCTACGCCCTGATTGGCTGACACAGATGTCACGCAGATCATCTCCACCAACCGTTGATCCTCTGTGATCCAACGGGCAAGATAACCCCTCCCTTCTCCACTTTTTTATGCAGGGTCTATCCATGCCATCTCTCTATCCATGCCACTGATACTTTACCTCCATAAACAAGTTAAAATCCATCTAAATAAAATAAATCATCATATTTCAAAGAAGCTATCGTCTTCGTCTTCTGGTTTGTCCTCGTCTTCATCAACGCCATGGTCCTTGCCATCACCGTCGTCGGTGTCCTCCTCTAATGATTTGACACCGCCCCCTTCCTTGTATAAGCGTGCTATCTCCTCATTGGAGTCCTCCTCCTCCTCCTCTTCGTAGTCCCATGGGTCCACGTCACTCTCCTCCGCTTCTGCCTCCAACTGATCGATGAACGCATCCTCGTTGGCCGAGTCGGACTCATCCAAATAGCTGTCTCATCTCTTATTCCTGGTCTTCTTCTTGTTCCTCTTCTTGTCCATACTCGCTGGTGCAACACGCGCCCCCGTCCTGGTTGCTGCTTTGCGCTCGTCCGTCGCTACAGATACCCCATGCTCCTCATGTGCGGCCAGTACGAGCTTTGACATTGCGGTGTCCTCGAGTGTCGATGTCAATCGATCCTGGCATGGTCGGACACGACGTGTTACCTCAGTAGGCGACTCGCGAGCGTAAACGATGAAGTGAAGAGCCGAGGACACATGACGGTCAGTGGACGGCTTGGACCTACCATTGCCACGGCGAGGGGGCATCGTGCTCGAGGAAGTTGTTCGGAATGGTCGATGGCGGGTACACAGATTTGGGTGTCGATCTGATCAAGGACGAGCAGCGGTTTCGTGCATCATGTACACGCATGCATTTGTCGATTATAAAAAAATGTAATATCTCGCATACTAAACATAATTTGATCACAACAAAAGTGGCACATTGTATTCTAGACTCGTAAATATCCCGTGTGTGCCTGTCGACGTGGAGTTCAACGGAGTTTGACATGCCGACGTGATCGTGCAGCAGTTGTGCGCGTCATTGCCCCATCAACATGTGACACACGCACGTGGGACGTGCACACCGATGCCCGTGAATACCACCCGGCTCGCACTCCTCTTATTATATACTGGATTTTAGGTGGCGCCGAAGACCATTGAACTGTCCATCGCAATAAAGATAAGTCCCATCGATTCCCTATCCCTGCCTCCCTGGCTTCTTTGAGAAGGTAGACCATACACGGTAGTCTTGTATAATAGTAGTAGTACTACTGGACCATGGTGGTCTTGTATAATAGTAGTAGTACTATCTTTTTCCTCCTGCCGCCACCTCCCTCACCCTGCAAGCCATGGCTCCCCTAAGGAGAGGTCGGTCGACCATCCTCACGGAGAAAAAGGAGAGAGCTCGCCGCGAGGCACTTCCTGCTCTACCATCCCCTCAAGCCCCCTCTCACCGAGGCCCAATCTCTCCCGACAATAGTGCCGAATGTTTTAGCAGGCAAGGGCTCCTCCCGGTACAGTCTTCTTGTTCTACTTCTTCTCCATCTCCTTCTCCATCATGATATTATTCAGCTTCTTCTTGTTTTTCTTCTTCTTCCTCTTCCTCTTCTACATATTATAGGTCGGCCGTGGAGCCAGAATCCACCACGACGGAGGAGTTGAAGGACCCATTCAGTCCCATTCCACGTCTCAGCGAGGTAGCAAATCTCCACACTTTATTTCTCTGAGTTGTGATGTGGATTTCCTAGATCGTGTCCTCCCCGCATTGGTTTTTTTATTCTTCTTTCGCGAGTTGTATTAGTTTTCATGATTATGACTAGATCTCTTAGTCTTTCCTTAATACCACTATTCATAGATTCAATATGGATTTTGTGTGATTAGGATTAGTTTATGGTGGTTATGAATAGATCTCTAGGTCCATTTTTTAACACTTCTATCCATAGATTCAAAGGGGATTTTTTATATGTATTAGTATTCACCTAGAACCTAGAGTGTAATTATAGAATTTCTATTTCAATTAACATGAACGATGCAGCGATCGAAGGCCGAGTACCGTGACAAGCTGGCCGTGATCAGTGCCAAGACTGACAACCAACATGAGCTTGCATGCTCCCTCACCCAAGCTAATGAGAGCCTACGCAAGCAATTATCTGTGCAGAAGGAGATATCGCTAGATTTTGCACGTGACGTTGTGAGGCTGCAGAAAGTGCTCGACTGTAACTTGAACAGGCAAGAACAGGCCATCAAGATAATCAACGATCTCATGGAGGAGAAGAAGAATCTTGTGGAAAGGTGCACCCTCCTACAGGACGAAGTCATCGAGGCACTCAGAGGATGCGTCGAGGAAACCAAGGTTGCCATCCAAGCCTACCATGACAGGAACCGTTGCCTGGATGCAGTGAAAGAGATGAAGGAGGACATGAGCAGAGGGATCACCGTACTCAAGCATGTTCAGAAAGAGAACGAGGAGCTAAGGGCTTGTCTGGAGGCGTATCGGAGCAATGCCCAAGTCTGATTCCCATTAGAGGGGGCACGAATATCAGTTCGTGCTCCACTCTTTTTGTAATGTTTAGGGTTCAGGGAGCAATGCCCAAGTCTGCTTCCCATTATAGGGTGCAATAAGAATCCTAGGGCAACTCCTTATCTATTTGGACATGTGTTGGTATTCATGTTAATGAATGGACACCATGCTCTCTTTCCATTATGTATCTGGACATGGGTTTCTGCATTATGAGTTTGCCACTAGCCCACTACTATTTGGTGACATTGGAAAAAACCCACAGCACACTAAACTGCAAATAAACCTTATTTGTCTTTGAAATTGAAATTATGACAGTGCCACTAGTCGATTCATAAAATGTCGATTAGTCCTATATTGCTTCTTCCTTGAAATTATGACAGTGCCACTAGTCGATTCAGTTAATTATGGAAACTAACCAGCTTGTCCTGGTGAACTGAACAAACCATACTATGTATTTTTGTTGCAGGGAAAGAGGCGAAAGCTCAACCAGGACCTGGCGACCTAGCTAAATGACAAGATAGACATCCAAAGGGAGAAGCAGAATTCCCAGAAACTGGCCTTTGACCACCTCTGCACTAAACTCGCGGTCCTTTCTGACAAGTGCCAGAAACTGAAGGAGGTAAATGCCGGCTGGGCGAAGCTTCACAGGGAAGGTCGCACCTCGTCTAGGAAGCAGATGGAGATCATGAAAGGGATCTTGAAGGAAAATCGTATGGCTACGGACCAACTTCTCGAATCCTTCATGGAGCGCTGGAACCTACGGCTGGCGCACGACAAAGTACTGAAGGAGCTGGCCGATCTTAGGGAGGAAAACAAGCAGCTCCGGTCTAGGCTCGCTTGAACCCAACATATGTCTATTTAGTACTGAACTGCCTGGTTTATCCTCTGAAGTGGTGATTTTGTAAAGATGAACTTAACTCTATGCACGATATGTGTGTGAATCTAAAATTAATTTGCTCGAGGATTGAGTTTGGCTTAGTTAAGAAAGCACAACTGCAAGTCTTATAGTTAACTAGTTTCAGGCATTGGCACAACATAAATTATTCATCTCGAATTTCCTTTATCCTCTGTAGTCTGTCCCTGGTCACCCTCGTGCGCCTTCTTCAGTTCCTTCAATAGATCCGCAATGCAGTACTCTAACTTCTTCTTGTCTTCCCTGAGATGATCCCTCTCCTTTTTTGCATTATGAATTAGCAACATATGACTACCTTGAAGCTTCTTTGCAGCTCCAACAACCAAGCTCCCATTGATTATGTCACTTAGTTCTGACTGCAAATTCTCGATTTCTTGTTCCAGCTCCTTATTTCATACCGACATCTCGTAATTTTTTCAGCTGCATCACAAGCGTTAGTAAATCTCCCCGACCTTTCCAACTCATACATCTCCCATAATTGTGGCAAACATTTCTTAAGTGCATCTGGCCACTCAAGATCCACCCACTCTACTGCTTTACACACCGAGCCAACCTAAAAAAAACACACACTATAGTGTTATGAACATATACGATACATTTTTCTTCATGTAACAGTTGCACATAATGTAAACAAACCTGATTTGTACATCCCAAAAACCTTCTCCTAGTGTTACTGCTTTCGAATGCAACATATATCCTCAGTTTTAGCCCATGGTCACATGGCACTTCTCCATCGAGATCTAGGCCCTCCCATTCGAAGTCGTAGATCATCCGTGGTACCTATAGGTAAATGCAGAGCTGGAATTGAACACGATTGCATGCACATATGGAGCTCAGATCGAGAGATTTACCAATGCCTAACCCTAGCCCGAGAAAATAGAGGAACTCACATCGTGGAAGGAATACTCAATGTCAGAGAGAAGGTTGTCGCTGCTCGACTGGTCATCCTCATCGTTCCAGGACAACATGGCGAATGCGTCACCGCTGGCGACAGCGTCGGCGTCGGTGAGGAGAGAGAGAGAGAGAGTAGCCCTTCTACCGCTGCAACAATGACTAAATTGGCATGTTACAATAGTTTAATGGATACCATGCCCTTTCCTTGGATTACTATCTCCTGCCTAATATGGTTTCTCTTCATACATTCTTATTTCAAATATTAAACATGTACTCCCTCCATCCCAATTTCATTGCCTAAGGAAAACATGCCAGTATATTACATCATCTAAAGAAACAAAATCATGTCAACTACAAGGTACTTATGCATCACTTGTTTAGTCATGGTTTCACAAAACATTACATTACAATCTCTCAATAAACATAATCACAGAAACAAGTATATTACATCATCTAAAGAAACAAAATCATGTCAACTACAAGGTACTTATGCATCACTTGTTCAGTCATGGTTTCCCAAAACATTACATTACAATCTCTCAACAAACATAATCACAGAAACAAGTATATTACATCCACTAAAGAAACAAAATCATGTCGACTACAAGGTACTTACGCATCACTTGTCTAGTCATGCTTTCACAAAACATCACATTACAATCTCTCAACAAACATAATCACAGAAACAAGTATATTACATCAACTCAAGAAACAAAATCATGTCAACTACAAGGTACTTACGCATCCTTTGTCTAGTCATGGTTTCACAACACATTACATTACAATCTCTCAACAAACAAAATAATAGAAACAAGTAGAGTACATCATCTCAAGAAACATAATCATGTCAACTACAATGTATTTATGCATCACTTGTCCAGTCATGGTTTCACAAAACATTACATTACAATGTCCCAACAAACATAATAACAGAAACAAGTACGATAAGTCATCTCAAGAAACATAATCATGTCAACTACAATTTACTTATGTCTTATTACAACAACGATGGTTTCAGTGAGTGATATGTCCGAAAATATCAACAGCTCGCATAACATTATATCGCAATCTCTCAACAAACATAATCACAGAAACAAGGTCTAAATGCAACAACAGGCAATGTTACAAATACAGGCAGGGGAACCCCGCGGTCCATATGACAAGCCTAGGGTAGCACCTCTCATCAAATCTCATCAACGTCGACCACCTCATTATGTTCATCCACTACATGGGCCTCTACGTCCACTATAACCTATTCAACAACATCAGAAATGGTATCAAGGAAGAACACCTTCCTGGTTCGCTTCTTTCGTCACATAATCTGCATAAGATCTTCAGTATCCAAAACATCTATGAATTGTTGCTTCTTATGATGCCACCACTGGATTTGTGCCATCTTCTTAGGGCCAATACCAATTTCCTTACTAATCATCTCTCTCATTTCATCAAGAGTTATGTTTTTGGAATCGTTAGTGATCTCCACAGACATGACAAAACTGACTTATTAACTCCCTCATCAAGTTTTGCCATGTATGAATCCACCTCTAAGCGTATACTGAACTTATCTAGATCAGCATCTATTGGTCCGTAGTCTCTAGGAGCCGAAGCTCTGGCAGCAAGATCTCCAGCAAATGCATAGATATCATCAATCATCGTTTCAACTTTCACATTATGATCAGCTGCAGAACACTCCCAAACCATCTGAAGCTCATGGGAGTGCTCAATTTGCTGATAGGTATCATTCATGTTGCGCCACACCAATTTTGTCCTCTGTCTAGAACCCCAGGAAATCCTTGCGGCAAGCATATCTACCAGCTGCGAAACAGACACAACCTCTTTTCAATTCACAAGCAGATGCACATCTTGCCCGAACACAACCCTCTCGCAACCAAAATCAAGTTTTGCAGTGTACTGGCGAACATGAACTATGAACTCATATAGGTCCCTTGTATCAAAGTTGTGCCTAATTTGATTAAAAAGGGGAACTTTTCAGTTCATACGATTCTATTATGCCGTAACTAATCTACTTGTAAGATAAGGCACATATAAGAAAATTCAACTCTCGCTCTTCTCCCGGGTTTTTTCTTCAAGATATGGGTGCCGCATCCGCCCACTGGAGCCAAACAATCCACCACTGGCCTTGCTTTTATCTTCAACCCGCTGCTCGTAGGTACCTTGGGAGCAGAATCATTGCTGACCTCCTCGCTAACCGGAGATGAAGACCTCGCTGCTGCTTCGCGTTGAGCCCAGACTCTGGCCCCGACGGACCCGAATTAGTCAGCGACATAGCTACAACCTTCGCCTTGCAAGACATGCTAGGCCACCGCTTTAGGATTTAGTGTCGGGGGAGGGAGAAAAAAGTTCCTTCACCGCCGGCAGATTGACGGATGGGGAAGGGAAGAAAATGGACCGCCCCTGCCCTAGCCAGATTCAGTGTCGAGAGTTAGGAAAGTACAGTAATGGATTTGCCCCTACGACACGTGCAGGGTGGCTAAGAAGAGTGACGGGCAAAGATGGGGCACAGCACGAACTAGTGTAACGGAATATCCTGACTTAGCGGGTGCGATTTGAAAATATTGGGTTTGGCCATCATTTACTCGAAACACCCCTCTCAGGAATTGGCGCCCCAACTTTTCAAATCATGGTGATTAAAATCAACTCGGGTACCGCGGTGCACTGGCGTCTCAAGTACCGGGCCGCAAAATGACATTCTCCTCCACCGGGTGCAGGTCGCGCCCGACGTCCGCCTTGGGGACACGCGCCAAGGCTTGGTCGGTTGCCTCGGGATACTGAGGTGCACCCGGCAAAAAGGAAAATTGTTAACGCTTCGGGCACAACAAAATGAGAAACAAGCTCACCAAGTGAACCACTTCGTAACGACCATCTCGGCTATCTGGGCACAACTCCCCTAGAGCCGCCTTCTCCTAGGCCTTGCGGTCTTCAGATCTTCCGCCTAGCAGGCCTGGATCTGCTCGAGGTTTTTCAACGCCTTGGCCCGGATGTTGGCGGTCTTCTTTGCCTGGCCGGCCTTGACCTCCATCTGCTGCTGATGTTGCAGCAGCTGGCCGATCTGGGCTTGGCGTGCCTGGTTAGACTCCTCCAGCGGGGCGACCTCTGCCTTCAGCCTCTCCACCTCCTGGTCCCTCTCTACTAATAGAGATGCAGGGGGTACCCAATGGTCAACAAGAAGCAAGAAAACTTGCGCAGCCGGGAAGACAAATCAGAGCAAGAAATCTTACGCCCCAGGTCCTGTGAGGTCTTGGCGGCTTCAGCAAAATCTTTCTACAAGGAGGGCGCAATCAGAAAAGAGAACATAGATGTGAACAACAAAGGAGGGCAACAAGAATGGTAGAGAAGTGGCTTACCTCTAGGGACGCCCCCAGTGCCTTGGCATCACCAAGCCCCAGCTTCATCACCTCCACCAAGTGGCAGGCCTGGCCGAGGGTGACGGGCGCCGACTCGGAAAGTTGTGCCAGGACAGAGTCCAGCAGCGGCACAATCAGAGCTGCCCGACTACCTCTAATCTGGAGCTCATTGTCATCGCTGGAGGCTGCGCGTGATGCCTCCGGGGGTGCAGCGCCTGAGCCGGAGGCTGCCTCCACCCCACCATCGTCAACCGCCGGCTGCGCGGTGACCTCCGCGGGTTCCTCCACCCGGTAGGTGGCAGAGCCCGCCTGATCCAGGCGTGGACCCGAGAAGACATCGGAGAGCCTGGATGCGACAGAGGCCAGGTGCAGGACCAATGACCCAGTCGGCACCACCGTCTCCGCCGTGTCCACTGCGGCCTCGGCCGGCTTGGTAGCAGAAGTTGCAGCTTCAACCGGTTTGGATGCAAAGGCTACAGCCTCAGTCGGCTTGGTAGCAGAGGCTACAGCCTCGGGTGGCTTTGCAGCAGAGGCAGCAACAGGTGCAACGGACCCCTCCACTCCAGCCGGGGGAGGCTCGGACGTGGTTGCGATGGTTGTGGAGCTGGTCAAGGACATTACCTAACTGAAAGAAGGGCAAGAAGAGCACAACGAGTAGGGCACAAACCAACAGATGCATAGAGAAAGGATAACAAGGGCACATACTTGGCAACGCTTGGCGCGATGGCTGCAACCCTTGGATGGCGGCTCCTCTTCACCCCGCCCCCCGCCGGAGCGGTACTTGTCAAAGCAGCCTGCTTCCCTCGAGCCCTCGACATAGCAGCCTCAGCCAGGTCCACGTCCTCACCATGGGCGGCTATACCAGGATGTGGGCACAATGTCAAGAGTGTGGCCAAAGAAAAACAAAGAAAATACGGGCAAGAAAAGCTGGTCACCAGGTGGAAACTCGTAGCCCTCGTCGCCCCGGGCTGGAAACCGCTCTGGCTCTATGTGCAGGAACTTCGGCGGTTTCTGGTTGGAGGTGAAGGCATGAAGCTCATCCTCCCCTATACCGTCTTCCGCTAGTTGCGCCGTAAAAAGCTACTCAACAAGGAACATAAGAAACAAGGAGAAAAATTCCTCAGGAAAGGATTACCCGGAGAAATGGAAGAAAGCCTAACCTTCATGGGCAGCCAGCCGTGGTGGAACGACCGGCAGGAGAAGACCTAGTCTTCCGTTAGAGTCTCCTTCGAGATAGTGGCAAGCCACTCCCGAAGGGCCGCGAACGGCACCTCCAGCCGGGACACCCGGGTGGGATCCAGCAAGCCGGACAGATGGAATATCTTGTTCGACCGCTGCTACAGCAGAATCACACGATTTGTCATCTAGGACAGCGGGATGTCCCGGGCGGTGAGCCACTCCTTATCCACCAACACCATCACGTGGGCGGCCATCCGCTCCATGTCCGCCTGGGCGCCCAAGTTCTGGACGGTCCAGGCCTTCCGGGTGGAGGGGATGTTGGTGAACTCCGGCACCTTGATCTAGTCGACGTCGGTGTTGTTGCGCACCTAGAAGTACAAGCATTGCCACAACTTGACAGTGTTGGGCATCTCTAACCGCGGCATCAGCGACGACGACCAAGGGTAGATGGCGCAGCATCCTGTCAATGTCAGAGGGCCGCCCTTCCCCACCACCTAGACCATGAAGTAGAAGAACTTCAAGAAGTTTGCCGCGTCTGGGCGAACCCCCAGGTAGGTCGCAGCAAACCGCATGATGCGACAGCTGCGCGACGGCATTGGCGCCAAGGTGGTGGAGCAGGAGGTCGAACGACACCATCACCTCCAAGATGAACCTGCTCAGAGGCAAGCCAAGCCCACGGGCGAAGTGGGCGAGGAAGACGATGACTTCCCCAGGCTAGGGGTTAGGAACCCGCTCCCCTTCTAGCACCAGGTGATGCTTCACCAGGCGCTCCGACAGGATGAGTTTCCCCCGCCGGTACTTCTGCATGAGCTTGTCGGTGCCGTACGAGCTGCACCATCCACCCGCTTGGTCAGGCAGCATCTCGGCAGGAGTGGTGGCCGTGTTGGAGAAGCAGGGTCCCATTGTCGCGGTGGAGGAGCGGCGGTGCCAGCGATCTAAAAGAGAGGTGGTGCAAGGAAGCAGCAAGGAGGAAAAGCGCAAAGGGTAGTCGATGCAGGGAGAAGACAAAGTGAGGAAGGAGTCCTCCCTAGCGCCCCTATTTATCGAGGCATGGCAACCGCGCCTCCTGCACTCCCCTCCACCACGTGGAATGGAACTTCTCCACTCACCCCACGATGCTTCGGTTCCGGATCGCATGCGCTAGAGCAACTCCCACAGAAGATCCCGCAGGCGTTACCACGAAGGCCAAGCCCGCGCACGATCCTCGAGAAACCACTATGATGAAGGTGTGTGCGCAGTTACCAAAACTATAGCGGCATGCCAAGAGGTCAAACTGATGCGACACGTGCCAGAGGAGGCAGACGGGCCTAACGCTAGCATTGACGTCATTGAATGGGCTATTTTGCTCCCCAGCCGGGTGCGGCAGCTGGGAAATGAAACCGCCGCTCACACCTTCTGGGTGGGCCACCGAACCCGTAGCTGGTAAACTCTACCTTGTGGAGGAGCAGGGCGCGTGTGTAGTCAGATTGATGACAAGTACGCCATGATGGAGTCCTCGAGTCATGTGGAAGAGAGGGGTGTGAGATGTACGGTGTTCTGGGACGGTGAGCACACAAGTTTACCCAGGTTCGAATCCGACGGCTTTGGACGAGTCCTACTCCTGCTAGCAATCCAGTAATACGGCAGAGCCGGAATATGGGTTACAAGGGTTTTGCCTATGCGAGTTGAAATTGTAGACTATTGTCAAGGTAGGTTGTGCCCTAAATGCTCTCCCTAGGACGGCTTATATAGATATCTGGCCTAGGGTTTACAGGAGAGATCTATCTGGCTACGACTAAGAGTCGGTTACATAGTACATCTCGAACTACAAGTAACACTATGGGCCTATGTCGGTAAGTCTTCTGGGCCTTCCCGTAGCCGGACTGGACTCCGTCTCTTCTCCCTGACTAGGTCGCCCGTGAAGCAAAGCTCTAACCCGAAGTGGGCCACCCTGGTCAGTGAGGAACTGTGAGGATACCCGGAAAGTATATCCCCAACAGCAGCCCCCGGAAGTCTCCAAGATCCAAAGTCGGATTCATCATCGTCTAGCTTGATCTTCGGCTTGCAGAATCTTGAAGGGTTCCTGAAAGATCAAAACAAAAGATATGACCCGGGTCTTCAAAAATATGTCAGACCTATCAGTACATTTATTCGTGTTTCCAGCTCGAAATTCAAACTAAGCTAGAACTTGGTCTCTAACGTTATCTAACAAGAGCCATGGTCAAGTCACGTCACTGATAGACATTTCTTGTCAGCACGACCGTTGGTGGGTCCGCCTTTCGGGGAAACGAGGCGCCATTTCAACGCGTGCGTGGAGATCGAGGCAGCGTAATCATCGTGTGGAGGTTTCCCCGTCCTTTCCACGACGCGTGGCACGTTCACTGTAGCGTTTACACGAATCATGACGCGCCTGATGGATATAAGTGGTGTGGATTCCTTTCCCCACCTTCTTCACTAGTTCTCGGCGCCGTTTCCTTTTCCTCTACTTCTCCCACGCGCACAGAGCTTCCTCTCCCCCAGAAATTCCCAGCGCCGCCCATCCAAGGTCACCGGCGCACCAGAAAAATGGCTTCCACACCATCCTCCAGCATAGCAGCGATGACAGTGGTGGCAGAGAGGGAGAGCAATCGTGGGGTTTGGATCCCGTGTGTCCTCGACGACACCAAGCTCCGCAGCGTAGAAGAAGAAGGGCTCCTCCCCGCCGGCGATTGGCAAAGCAGCCTCGGCGAAGCCATCCATAACCCTCACGACAGCGAGCGAGTGCACTTTGGCACTCACCTGGACAGAGGTCTTTCCTTTCCTCCCTCAGATTTCTTTTCCGAGGTGATAGATCATTATGGTGTTCATCTCCACCATCTCCCCCCAAACTCCATCTTAGAGATGAGTGCGTACGCCTCTTTGTGCGAGGGGTATCTCGGCATTAGGCCGAGCCTTACTCTTTTCCGGTACTATTTTCATGTCCGGAGAAATTCCATCACTGCCGGTAATCCTTACATTACCGGTACGATTAGTGTTTTGGTTAGGCGTGAGCGTGTCTGTCCTCGGATCTTAGCTAGTGAGTCGGTCAAGCAATGGACTACTACCTTTTCTATCATAAGGATATTCCCGCTCCTAGCAAAGCTACTGCTTTGCCGGCTTTCGTCGATGGAGCCGCCATGCCCCGAGCATCTTGGGACGACGTTGCTCTAGCTCTCAATGACGGTCTGCTTCTTGCCAAGAGGCGGATCGAATATCTGATGAAGCACAAGGGCCTGAGAGGGTCCGACTTGGTCCAGTGTTGGGTATCACGCCGGATCCAACCTCTCCAACACCACGGAGATCGACTGATGCATTCAGTCACGTTGTCGAAAAAAGACTCCCTCCGCATCAGCCACAAAGCCTGTATGGATAAAGATTACATATGCCAAATCAAATGGCTGGTAAGGGAGCGGATCGAGAAGAAGATTTCGGAGGTATGCCTGGACATACATACAGCGGAAGATCCTGTTGTGCTGGTAAGCTTTAGGAACAACCCTTTCTTATGTGCTCATCTTTAAGTTATTTCGCAACACTGAAATACTATCTTCTTTTCAGCTTGCCGACCTCCCCGAGTCGGAATTAGCTCCTATCGAGGGATATCCTCCTGAGTTTTCCTAGGAGGAGGAAGTAGTTCCACTGCCGGACGTTGTTCCTCGGAAGCGTAAAGCTCAGACAATCGCTATCGGCACAAAGGAGGTGCCCGTTGTGTAAAGGTAACTTTCCTCACAACTTCCACCTTTGTACTTCATTTGTGATTTCTTCCGAGATGTAATGTTCTTATTTCTATTACCTTCTCAGAGCTAAGTAGCTCATCAAGGGCAAGGGGAAGGGAGCTACTTCTAAGCCCCGTCAGACTAAGCTAACCTTGGCTTCTCCTGCTGTGGCTCCTCCGAGTCCTGCCCCTCAGCCTTCTGCAGCACCGTAGATTACTCCATCTCTGACCATTGTAGAAGATCCGGCTCCTTCAACAGAGCCAACGATCCTTGAGTCGCAAACTGACGTCACCATGGGTGACTTAGGTTTTGATAAGGGTGAACCCTCTTCGGGTAATGATCCCTCAGCATAAGTTTTCACCGACAACCTCCTGAGAAATCCGAGACTTGCCAAATTTGGCTTATCTTGGAAATCTGCGGAGGAGATCCAACGGTGGGCCAAGGAATGCCTTGAAAGCCGGACCATTTCTGCCGAAGAAGCAGAGGACATCAAGAACTCTGATCTTCTTGAACAATTCCGTCTTCGAGACGAGAAGCTGAGGACCGGCAAGCTTCCAGCTGTGCCAGTTGTCCCCTTAACCCTCGCCAAGAAGGTTACCACCGAAGTGAATGCGAGTTTGAACAAGCTCGCTCGTTAACAATATGTAAGTCAGAATTCCAACTCATATCTTTCTTTATGTTACTTTATATCATATCCTCTAGCTCCCAAGCATGAAGTTGGATAGATAATCTGGGTTTATGCATTACTAGGATGCCAAAGAATGAACTAGTGTAGCCCCCAAGGCTCGTGCTGATATTACTATAAATATTAGCCCGAGTCTTTAGTAGATTCTGACTTTGGGTATTCTGACGTCTAGAAAGTATATTCCTATAACCAGGATTTGTTGAAGAATGTTTGCAACAAGCAGAAATAGATCAAAGCTCTCCGGCTTGAAAATGCACAATTGAAAGTTTCTAAGGATGAGGCCGAAGGTAAACATTCCGAAACTCAAACCTTGTCCTGTGTTTTCATAGTCGATTTTTTGTTGAACTATTATTCTTTTGACTTACAACACTGGTAAAACAGTCCTGCGCTATGATCGAAGAGGCCGAGAATCTTAAGACCTTGGTGGTGGAAAACAAAGAACTTCGCCAAGAGCTAGATAAGCTTAAGGCAGATCATGAGAAGAGCATTGCTCAAATTCTCGAATCCACCTCCATGGCCACCGATGAGCCTGATCATAAGATTGCGTCTCAGGATAAGAAAATCTCGGATCTCAGCAATGAGCTATTCAGAGAAAAGGACATTTCCGAGGCACTCTGGGCTGAACTCCAGAGTCTTCGTGAAGAGAAGGCCAAAGTCGACGATGTCATCTTTGGTATGTTTCCCTTTTTCTGACTTATCTGCATCTTCCGACTCTTTTAGAGTCCGGGGTTTTGACTTACCCTTTGCATTATATGCGTAGGTCCTCTGAACTTGATGGGTTCCGCCTCTGCCAAGCCACGCACCCGCCGGCTTACCCAAGTTGGTGATTTGCTTCATGACTTTCGCCAATCCCTCGAAGATATTGGCGAAGTTCTCAAGGTTCCAGATATGCATAACATGTCCGGTTTTGAGGTGCGAGACAAGGCTAAGGATATGCCGCAGCTTGTTCAGGACTGGAACATGTCCTACGCGCAAACCGCAGAGCAAAACACTCTCACCATGGTTATGAGTCACCATGGAAACATGGAGATCTGGCAAGTAACCAGAGGGTACTACAAGATGGACGAAGACGGACAGGAGCAAGACATCAAGGCCATCATGGACTCCTGCACCGGATACGGGTGCCACGTAGCTAATTTGACCAGCTACAAAACTCCCTTCTTCACCTGCATGGACACGCCGCCTCCGCCTTCCGAAGAATCTGCTGAATTTTCCGATGATGATCAAACCATATAGGACTTGAACATCTCGGAACGCTATCAAGCTGAGGCTGATGTATCCAGCGAGCCGGCAGCTCCTACCTCTTCTCCTGCATCATAGAGTATCAGAAGAACAATATGTTATTCTAAAAAACAATCTGGGTTTGTAAATAAGTACTACAATACTTTTTCTAGTGCTAAGTTTTAATTTATCTATTCAGCACTTATGGTTTTGATATTATGTGCCTGAATGCTTGCATAAGCACTTGTGTTTTTTGTCTACACTTATCTTTTATCTGGCTTTCCGCCTCGTTCCTTTCGTGAGCCGGCTAACTTTTAGCACAGAAACTTTGCCGAGCAACGGGGCTCAATTGCTAAACTAGTTTAAACTCGGAAACAAAGCCGGCTTCTAGTACCAACAATTCACTACTCGGAAAATGCCCGCATCCAGCAATCAGACAAATAACCAAAGTATAGACTAGAAAATTTAGATTTATACCCAAAGTTAGTAATTTTAGAATCGGAAATCTAAACCAGACAAACCTTAGCATAAAGTACTTTCAAGTATTCTAGGATTTTCGTCTGTGACATGATCATTCGGAAATAAGATGGTAAAAACTTCTCAGAAAGATTTTGAGGGAACCAAGACTTTTATTTCTCATTGAACATGTACACAGATATGATTACAAAGAAAAATAAACTAAGAATAAAAGGGACGTAGCTGAGCAATATTCCATGGTCTGTCTAACTCATCCGGATTTGTACTGCCTCCAGCTCTCTTTCTCTACTTAGTAGCAGGTCTTTCTTTGACTGGTCGCATATCAGTTAGGTAGTACGAACCATTGTGCAATACTCGACTAACTAAAAATGGCCCTTCCCATATTGGGGAAAGTTTGTGCTTTCTTTACGCACAAGCCGGAGAACCAAATCACCCTTATTAAAAGATCGGTTTCTGACTCTCTGGCTATGATACTTGCATAACTTTTACTGATAGGCTGTTGATCTCATCTCAGCAACGACACGAACTTCTTCGACTAAGTCGAGGTCATTTTGTCGAGAAATTTCGGCATCCTCTTCAATATACGCGACCACTCTAGGAGAAGTGTGAATCAAATCACTAGGAAGAACTGCTCCTGCACCATAGACCAAGAAGAAAGGTGTGTATCCGATTGACCTGTTTGGAGTTGTTCGTAAACTCCATATTACAGAGGGTAATTCTTCTGCCCAAGCCCCCGCAGCATGTCGTAGTGGTGCTTTGAGTCTTGGTTTTAGGCCTTGTAGGATGAAACCATTTGCTCTTTTGACTTGTCCATTAGCTTATGGATATGCGACTGACGCAATGTCAAGCTGGATATTTTGTTCATTGCAGAATTCAGCAAGCTCTCCCATAGAAAAGTTACTCCCATTGTCCGTGATAATGTTATGCAGATAACCGTATCGGATTATAACATCTCAACAAATCTTCTGGCTATTGCTCCATCACAACTAGTGACGGGTTTATCCTTAATCCATTTGGTGAACTTATCCACCATCAATAAGAGGTGTGTAAATCCACTTGGAACCCGTTTAAACGGTCCTACCATGTCAAGCCCCTAGACCGCGAAAGGCCATGTTATAGGTATTGTTCGCAGCTGATCAGCCGGAACGTGAGCTTGTTTGGCGTACTTTTGGCAACCCTTGCACGTCTTGACCAGCCGTTCAACATCTACCTTGGTTGTAAGCCAGAAAAAACCGTGTCGGAAAGCTTTTGCCACTAAAGATTTGGCTGCAGCGTGGTGCCCACACTCGCCTTCGTGGATCTCTCGTAAGATTTCCACTCCTTCTTCCGGAGATACACAGCGCTGAAAGACCCCAGATGCACTCCTCTTATAGAGCTCACCACTAATTATAGTATAGGCTTTTGCTCGTCGGACGATCTGTCGGCTCAGAACTTCGTCTTCGGGTAATTTTCCTTCTATCAAGATAGGCTTGAGTCCAGCTGGGAATCACATCTAGAACTGCTACTAATGGTGATTCGGATTTGGTCGGATATTCCTCATATACTCCTTTTATAGAAGGAACTTTCGGGTGCTCTAGAAAAGCACCATCCGGGACCTTTTTCCTGGTAGAGCCTATTCGAGATAGTGCATCTGCTTCCTCATTTTCTATTCGAGGGATGTGTTGAACTTCAAACCCTTCAAACGATTTAGATAATTCATCCACGACAGTCCTATATGCCGCCATGTGCTTGTTTGCCTTATAGATATCCGACACTTGTTGAGCAACAAGATCCGAATCTCCATAACACTTTAAACGTCGGATGCCGATGTCCTTAGAAATCCGGATTCCATGCAGTAGTGCTTCATACTCGGCAATGTTGTTCATCGCCGTGAAGTGTATCCGTAATACATAGAAAAGTTTATCACCTTGGGGTGATTTGAGCACCACGCCAGCCCCCGAGCCCCTGAGCGCTTTAGATCCGTCAAAATGCAAGGTTCAGTATTCTGACTCTAGCAGGGTCATACTCTCCATTTTCTCTGTCCAACCAGCGACAAAGTCAGCGAGGATTTGGGATTTGATTGTTGTACAAGGTTTGTACTCAATATCGAAAGCTGATAGCTCTATGCCCCATTTGGCGACGCATCATGTAGCGTCACTACTCTTGATTATATCTCTCATGGGAGCTGTGCTCACCACGGTAATTGGATGTTCCTGAAAATAATGCCGTAACTTACGAGATGCAAAGAACACACCGTAAGCCAGCTTTTGATAATACGGATACCGTTGTTCTGATTCTGTTAAGACCTCGCTGAGATAGTAAGCCGGATGGTGCACCAAGTGTTCCTGATTTTCCTCAGGTCTCTCCACCACCAGGACGATACTAATGACTTTGTTTGTCGCAGGAAGATAGAGCAACATCGGTTCCAATGGTTCCGGTGCTACAAGGATAGGAGCATATGAGAGTACTGCTTTTAGGTGTTATAGTGCAGCTTCAGCTTCGTCGGTCCAAACAAAATTCTTGGTCTTTTTCAGGAGCTTGTATAGTGGTGTGGCTCTTTCACTGAGCCGGCTTACAAACCGACTGACTGCGGCAATGCAACCAGTTATTCTTTGTACATCCTTCAGGCGAGTCGGCTTGGAAATATTGAGTATAGCCTTGATTTTGTCTCGGTTTACCTCTATGCCTCTTTGAGATACGATAAAACCTAACAATTTCCGGCTGGGATTCCAAAGCATTTCTTCGGTTAAGCATTATGTTGTATTTTCGTAGATTGGTGAATGTTTCCTCCAAGTCAGAAATCATGGTTTCCTTCTTTTTGGACATCGTTGCAATATCATCCACATATGCATGTACATTGCATCCGATTTGTCATGGAGGCAACGCTGCATTGTGCGTTGGTACGTAGCTCCTATGTTTTTCAGCCCAAAGGGCATCATAACAAAAACAGAAGGTTCTGAAAGGGGTTATGAATGAAGTTTTGATTTTATCTGACTCCTTCATCTGAATTTGGTGATAACCGGAATATGCGTCAAGAAAACAGAGGAGTTCCGAGCCTGCCGTAGAGTCGATAACTTGATCAATTCTAGGCAGAGTGAACGAATCTTTAGGACAAGCCTTGTTCAAGGCAGTATAATCAACACACATCCTTAAACCAGTGGTGTCCTTTTTAGGGATCATTACAGGGTTGGCCGACCAATCAGTATGGATGACCTCTTCTATGAATCCGGCTAACTCGAGCCGTGCTAGTTCCTTAGCTATTGCATTACCCTTTTCGTCACCAAAACGTCGTAGGGACTATTTGACGGGTTTAGCGTTTGGATGTACATTTAAAGAGTGCTCGGGAAGTTCCCTATGTACTCCGGTCATGTCAGATGGCTGCCATGCGAAGATATCTTGATTTGCTTGGAGGAACTTGATGAGCGCGCTTTCCTATGCGCTATCTAGGCCTACGCCTATCTGGGTCATCTTGGAGGGGTCATCATCCTTCAACGGCGTCTTCTCCATCTCTTCTGATGCCTTGACCTCCGGATTCGGCTTTGACACCTCCTTCTTCGGTGCGGGCATCTCGGACGGATCAATGCTCTTCTTGATCTCCTGGTACTCCTGGGCGTGCAGCACAGCTTCAACAAAGGCGGCATTTCCATCCTCGCACTCTCGCGCCTTCTTCGGGTCTCCCCTGATGGTGATCACGCCGTTGGGACCTAGAATTTTCATCATATTGTAAATGTAACACGGACGAGCCATAAAAGCCCAGTAAGCCGGACGTCCGAATATAGCGTGGTACGCGCTCTTGAATGGGACCACTTCGAAGGGAAGTGCTTCCGTCCGATAGTTCTTTGGAGTTCCAAAGGTAACATCCAAAGTGATTTCTCCTAGGGAATTTGCTTGTCTTCCTAGGACAACTCCGTGAAAAATCAAAGAGCTGTAGTTCAGCTGGGTCTCCGAGATCTTCACTTGGTGTAGTGTTTTGACATACAGAATGTTGATGCTGCTGCCGCCGTCTATGAGAGTCTTGGAGAAACCATAGACATCATTAAGTGGATTGATGACTAAGGCGTATTTTCCTCCCCTATGCAACTTAGGCGGATGATCAGCACGGTCAAAGGTGATTCCCACTCCGACTAGTCCAAAAATTGAGAGACAGCCGGAACTGTTGCGTTGAGCTCATGTAGAACTGCTTTCTTGACCTTAGCTGGTTGAGATCCAAGGAAGGTGATGTAAGTGTCTTTCTTTGTCTGAAAGTTCTTCTTCCCTTCCGGCTTGGGATTTGAAGCATCGGCTTCCTCCATGTCTGAATCATCCTTGGTCTCTTTATCTTTTTCGGGATTCTTCTTTCCCTTCTTCCGCTTAGCCATGTATCCAGCGGTATCATCTTTCTTGATGTCTTCATTGAAACGACACTCCGTGTTTGTGTGGGACGAGCCCCCATTGGCATCTAAGTGATGCACACATGGGTTATTGGCAATGTCGGCCTAGGAGTAGGTTTTGTCGGGTTGTTGGTCTCCTCTACCCTAGATTCTTGATGTCCCGTGACCGCCTCCGCGGCCACCGCCGTGCCCTCCTCGTCCTCAAGACCCGAAAGTAGCAGTGACCACTGCCGTTTCCACGTTGGGCTTTTCTTCTGAGGTGTTCTTGCACTTCTGAGCTTGTTGCTTTGGTTGTTTTGCCAACTGTGGCACTGCTAGGGCGTTAAGTAATCCCTCTGCATCGTCGTTAGCATATGCATACTTGCTCGATGTTTCTATCATCTCTCCCAAGTTAGTGACCTTGTCACACATCAAGCGATGACATAGTAAACCAATTGGGAGTCCTGCAATGAAAGCTTCAATCGCAGTTTAGTCATTTACTCCTTGACAGGAGTTCTTGCTATCGATCCATCGTCCGAGATAATCCCGGCAAGTTTCTCCGGCCTTCTGGGTGCAACACTATAGGTCTCCTACCGTACAGGGCGTCCGATATGTGCCTTCGAAATTCCGAAAGAACGCACTTTGCATGTCATACCAGTTGTGGATGGTGTTCTCCGGAAGTTCATTGAGCCATGATCGTGCCGTCTTTCGCAACATGAGTGGGAGATATCGGGTCGCGACCAGGCTGTTTCCGCCTTTGGCGGTGTAGCAAGCCTGGAAAAAATCCTAGAGCCAAGTATCTGGCCAAGCTATACCGTCGTAGTCTTGAATGTGTCTTGAGATAGCAAATCCTTTCGGGAATTTTGTAGCTCTTATGTGTCGTCCGAAGCATTTTGGGACCACGTATATATCATTCTTTTCATAGCGCCGCGCCTCTATGTTGGAATTGATCATGTGCCTTGCGTCACTTGGGGATAAAGATCATCCCAAATGACGGTTATGGCTGCGGTGCCTTGGAGCCGGACTTCGGCTTCTGCCACCACCTCCTCCACCACGACGCCCTCCTTGGCCTCGTTGGGAGCCGTTGTGATGGTTGCTTGGTGGAGAGGGTGGAGCGGCTGGGTTGTTTCCGGCTGATCGCCGACCTCCGTCCGGAGCATCATTATTCCTGTTCCGGGGAGGATCTTCATTACGACGAGCCCCCTGCCAGCTTGTCTCAGCATGGTGTCTGTCGTTCCTTCGAACCTCAGTCGGACGGCTTGCATGTCTAGGAGGTGGCATTCTTTGACGGTCCTCCTCCCGACGTTTCTCTTTGTCTTCTTCCCTACGATCGTTCGACTCTCACCGGGGAGGGTTCTTCGGATTCAGTGCAGCAATTGCCTCTTGCTCCGCAACTGGAGTAACATTGCGCCAGTCACGTGCAGTTTTGTGATGCTGTCCTGAAGATCCGGTTCTTGGGTAGTTGTCTTCCCGAAGGTCGGAGCGGTGATGCTGTTCTGAAGCACGTTGGGGTCTTACATCATTCCAGGCCGGATCCGTGCGGCATTGGTCGGATTGGGAGACTAGTTTTCCACTTCCGGACAAGGCGGCCTTCTGCTGCTCTAGACCCTTGTTGAGTAGCTTAATGCCCAATCGAATCTATTCTGGGCCTGGATTATTTGCTAGGATTTCTCGAGCTGCAACAGTGTTTTGCACTAGTGTTGGATACACCCAGTCTGCTTTGTTGTCGAGTCAAGGCATCCCATGGTCTCCTCCAAAGAGGACCTTGTGAATTTCCGGGAATTGATCGCCACTCGTGTGGCATTTCCGAGTCTTCTGATGCTGCTGAGAGATGTTCTTCTCCGCAGTTTCCATGCGCCTCTTTTCTTCCTTGATGTTTTTGGCTTCATCCAGGAGTAATTGGCGACGCGCTTCTAGGGCCTAGGCCCTTTCATCCAGTTCTTCAGCAGTAAGTTCTACAGTTGTAGGGATAGGTGTGGTTAGTGCGACATCGATGAGTTTACGCGCACCTTCGGTGATCACGTGTCTATCCACCGATTCTTCTTTGGGCTCGTCTGGGATAAGTGATCCATCCGAGTCTTCCTCATATTCCTCGGTAATCACCTCCTTTGCCGGAAGATCTTTTACCGGGGTCTTGTTCTTCTTGTCCTTTTTCTTTGCCTTCTTGGCAGCGCCGGTAGCAAAGACGGCTTTGGGTCCGTTTCCCGGAGTCAAGCTCTGATCGGTAATTTCGGACATCTGGCCCTCGGGATTATCTCCGATATCCAGGTCATCCTGCGCTTTGGGAGAGTTCTCCCCGGATCCTTCATCCATGGCTTCTCCTTCTTCTGCAGCTTTGGAGTTATACTCCTCTTCGTATTCCGCGGAAAACTTTCGGAAATCTGCCGATGTCATCGAGTCATCCGAGGATGCGGGTACGTCGACGTTTGTTCCGATGGCCTGCAGCACTGAGTCGGTGTTGTCCCCAGCATCAGCGGAGCCGGATCCGGAACCAACATATCCGACGAAGTGTGACGCATGTCTCCTGAGATAGTTGCGGCTCTCGCGATCGGCTTCCTTGAAACACCTAATGGTCTCGAGAATATCGTCTATGCTTGCGTCTTACATCATCATGCGCCTTAACGTGTATCTCAGAAGAGGTCTATCGGTCCCGGTATTATCAGAGCCGGAACCAAGTTTGTTTTCCTACTCCTCCTGGATTTCAACCTCAGCGGATAGATCAATCTGGGATTCAACCTCACCAGGGAGGTCCACTCCAGATTCGACTTGAACCGCAAGATCTGCTTCAGGATCAGCTTTCTCCACTATCTTCGTAATAGGTGCGGGCTAGGTGGATTAGGTTTTTCTGAGATCCGGAACTCTGCCGCCTCCGCGGACAAAGGGGACCCAGAAATTTGTTCTGCCTCTATCATCACCGCTGGGGTGGGTGGGGCAGGTTCAGCTAATCCGATGTATACATCAATCTCGCCGAAAGACATGATGGTGTAGGCAGTCACGGCCTCCCTAGCCGGAATCTAGGTATCGTCGAGAACGATGAGAGGGACGTCACTAGCATAGAGGATGCGACTGGCAGTGATAGTCTCGTCGATTCCGATTCTTGTAGATTCTGCTCGGAACGCAGATCCGAAGCTCACCTGCCCCACGGTGTGTAACACGCTCGAATCGGCCCTATGCAAGTTTCAGCGCTTCCCGCCAAACCCGCATAGAAACGATTCAAGGACGCCCACCAGGAACTTTCGTGCGGGTGGAAAACGAAGTAATTCCATTACACAATAGTTCACGATGGAACCCATAGAACAAATATATATACGACACGACTCCATGAGTCAAGAATACAGATATACAATGCAAAGCTCCAAATCACCTTGAAAACGATACAACATCCGAGTATAGACAAGATCCAAATTGGGCTAAGAGCCCTGAAGAATAACCAATGGCGTCCATAACCCTGCCCAGGCCAAGCCAGAAGGGTAACCCTGCTAACGACGTCGATCTCAAACCTGCTAAACAACAGGGGTGCCGACAAAGGGCAAAGGAAAAAGTGGAGCGTCAGTACTAAGGCCAGTACACGGCGAGGCTAGAATTCGGTGGCTCTCGCCTACATAGGTATGGTGGACTGAAGCGGCAGCGAAGCATGCACTAAACAACCTATAGAGACTCGAAACAACTGCTGGCTATTAGAGAGGGATAAGATAGACCTATTCGGAACCAACCTTATACTAACACCAATCATACCCATCCTGGTATTCCCCCTCGAGACCAAACGAGGAAGTCAAACCAAGTAACTCACACAGTTGGCAGTTTTATTCATTCCATGATAGTTGCAGCATTTACTAGTCAGATCTAGCTAAGCCTTACCCAATTCAGCTAGTGTGGTTGTACGGTAAATTTGGAATGGTATCGCATCTGAATCCAACCATCAGTTTTATAAAAGGGTTAAGGCTCATGCCTCAACATTTTCACCATCATAAACCATTTGTGTTTCTCAACACATGTCAAAACATCTCATTAGAATGACTCATCATTCCAAGGTTTTCATAAATCATTTTCACCAAGTGTTCCCATCTAAAGTGACTCAAGTTTTTGATCTACTCTAAACTACCTAGTTAAGAGTGTTCACTAAGGTGGAAAAGATGGGTTCAATCTCATGCCATAGAATGACATCTAAAGGGTTCTAAATAGGTCAAGTTTTATACTCTTTATGCTACCTTCAAAACAAGTCAAGGTCTTTGTGTAAACTAAGGGAGGTAAAACTTGTAAATAAGACTTGGGATAACTAATAGTCAAAGGAGTGTGATCAAAGCATGCCTAAAGCATCTTTGCTAAATCATCTAGTTTGATCCTAGCTTGCTAAGAAGGAAACTTGCAAGGGTTAGCTTGCATTGTTAATGGTGGCTTGCCTTGGTTGGTGCAGTGGTTGAAGTTTTCTTCTTCTTCTTGGTAGAACTCCTCCTCCTTGAAAGCTTGGTCGGTACTATCGTCTATAAAGACATACAGAGTACACAATCACCAAACAATACTTAACTAGGCTAAATAGCATTCTAAGACACACAGTTGATGATCTATTATCATCACAAGCATCACAGGTTTAATTCAATAGTTTCATCCTTTTTATTTTAGAAAAGTGATTTCTAGTCATTGAAAAATTAACTAAAATTTAATATTCTCCATTTAAAATATGGGATCATATTGACACATGTCATCACCACATATCTTAACACATGGGAATGAGAATTAAAGGTTGGATCAATATTACTTTGGTTTAAGTTTATTATTTAATGATTTAAAGTGACTAGAAATGCCTATATAGCATTATTTTGGTATTAGTCCAAAGTCACTGCGTGTAAACCTTAATATTATTACCTATTTAGATAGATATGATGAAATGTTATTTTTGAGAGTTGGAATCAACTCAAAACCTATCTTGGTTGATTTTATAAAAATGTTGCAAGGTGCAAAAGTTTCTGTTTTGTTATTTTTACTAGAAGAGATCTATAACTCTAATTGAATTAAATCCAACGGGCTTGGATAGATCATCTTAATACCTTTCAGGAAAAATTGATTTCATGCAAAATGGATTTGTAAAACTCTCTAAATTAATTTTTAAACTAGAGGACAGAAAATAGATTCAACTTAAAACGAAAAACCAAATTTGAACGGCTGGGCTAGCGCGGGAACGAACATGGGCCGGCCCAGTGGCGCTCCGCGGCGCGGGGCTCAGCTGACATGCGGGCTCCACCAGTCAGCGGCACAAACACACCGAAACGGTATCTAGCATTCTAGGCCGCACGATTAAAAGGGGATCTAACAGTGGGAGTTCATCATCGTCGACGGATTACTCCGGCTAGAACTTGACCTAGACGCGGCGGTGGGGGTCGACTGGGGCGTACCAGGGCTCTAGCAAGGTCGGTGAGGTGGGAAAACGGGCTGGAAGACGACGGCGAGGCGAGGCGTGGTTGCGACGGAGCTTGGGGTGCCCTAAATCGCAGGCGCCCTTCTCCTCCTGCATCGGCGGCTCTGGCTCCAATTCAGGTGAGGCAGAGGTCGAGCGGCGTCGGCGAGAGGTGGGTGAGGTTCAGTGAGAGGTGGGGAGTGAGTGAGTGTGGAGAAATGGTGCTGGGGTGTCCACTTTATATAGGCTCGACGGTGAGACCGAGCGGTGTGGGCAGGCAACTCCGGCGAGGGTGGCACAGGGGGCTAGCGGCGTGGCTCGAGGTAGGGGATGGTGGCCTGTCTCCTATTGGTGCGCTGGGCTTAAAGGCGCGGCAAGGCGAGCTCTGTGCTGGTCGGGAGCGTCACGCGCTCTGGGCGACAGAGGCTGCGGGTTCGACGGCGAGCGGTGGCTGGGGTGCGTTGGGCAGCCAGCGGGGGTGTCTGGGGTGTTCCCTAGGTCCTGGCGGAGCGGTAGGTGCGGGTTGCGGCCGAGGGGCGGTCTGTGCACGCGGGGACAGGGCGCACTCTACGGGCGGCGTCGGCATGGTCGACCAGCACCGGGCGCGGCGGTTCTTGGCCATTCTGGTCTCTGTCTCTAGGTTGGGGCTGGTTGGACGGTGGAGGTGGACCACGGGTGACATGCTAGACAAGGTGAGAGAGGTTGGCGGCTGTTGTGGCGCGATGTCGCCGGTGAGGGTGCTCAAGGTGCTCGGCCTTAATGGCCATGACCATTTGGTCGTGTGCACAGGGCTTGGCCAGGCTAGCAAGGGTAGGGGTGCACTGGGGGGGACAAGGGGACCGAGTTAGGCGCAAATGGTGACCAAAATCACTACTCAAAATAGTGTTTTGAATTTGGCCAGATTTGTGCCTGCCACCTGTTTGATGAAATGGCCGCAAGAAGTAAACTTTTGAATTTTGGTTTCAAAATTTTTGGGTGATCTACACTAGTGCTAGGTAGTCTCTGGTTGCAAGGGTTTTGAAAGTGGAGCTCATTTTGATGGTTTTTCAAATAGGGGTGATCTATGCATATGCATTGAATTCAATTTTCACATGCCATTTAAAATAAGCAAAAAATGTTTTTAGCAGATCAAAAGGTGGGCCTTGGTACCTCATTATGTGTACTAGCAAGGGGTGCAAAGATCATGAATTTTTTCTGTTAAGAAATGAGTGCTAGGAACACTCAAAGTAGTGTAGTGGATTAAAATGGCCAAAATGACCATTCCTCCTTTTTAATTGTTTTTATTTGATTTTCTTTAGTAAAAGTTTGGGAAAGATTTAGATGATGTTTAAATCGCCTAAGAAACATTTTACAACCAAAGAATCACAGAACCATGGCAATTCAAATCAATTCCTAAATTAAATGCACATACACATGAATGCTTTCATTTTTAATTTGGAAAAGTTTTTGTTAACCCTAAATTTTGATGATTTAGATCTTGATAAGCTTGGATTGAAGTTTTGGGATGTTACAAACCTTCCTCCCTTAAAAAAATCTCGTCCCAAGATTTACAAAGAAAACTAGGAACTAAAGAGATCTGGGAACTCTGTCCTGATGTAATCTTCTCGCTCCCAAGTGGCTTCCTCCTCGGTATGGTTGCTCCACTGAATCTTGAGAAACTTGATACTCCTGGTCCTGGTGGTTCTGTAGGCTTCTTCTAAGATACGAATGGGCACTTACCGATAGGCCAGGTCATTGTTGACTTCCACAGCTTTGTGATCGATGTTCTTGAAAACTTCAGTCTTCTTGGGCACTTCTAGACATTTGCGAAGTAACGAGATATGGAACACATTGTGGATGGCTGACATCTCTTCAGGCAGTTCTATTTGATACGATACTTCTCCTCAACGGTTCAGAATTTTGAAGGGCCCGATATATCTAGGGGCTAACTTTCCCTTCAGACTAAAGCGTTGAGTTCCCTTCAATGGTGAAACCTTGAGATATACAAAATCTCCAACATTGAAAGTCAGGTCTCTCCTTCTCTTGTCAGCATAACTCTTCTGTCTGGATTGGGCGGTCTTGAGGTGCTCACGGACTTTGTGAACTTTCTCTTCTGCTTCTCGGAGAATGTCGGGTCCAAAGATCTGACTCTCTCCTACTTGCGACCAATTTAAAGGGGTACGGCACTTTCTTCCGTACAGAAATTCAAATGGTGCCATCTGCAAACTCGCTTGATAACTGTTGTTATATGAGAATTCTGTGAAAGGCAGGCAGTCTTCCCATTTTGATCCGTATTCCAACACACAAGCTCTCAGCATATCCTCTAGGATCTGGTTGACTCTCTCAGTCTGTCCATCAGTTTGCGGGTGATACACGGTACTAAAGTTCAACTTGGTTCCTAATTCTTCTTGGATTTTTTGCCAAAATCTTGAGGTAAACTGGGTTCCTCGATCTGATACTATGGTCTTGGGGGTTCCATGCAGACTAACAATCCTAGCAATGTACAGCTCTGCTAACTTTGCACTCTAGTAAGTTGTCTTGACAGGTATAAAGTGGGCTACCTTGGATAGTCTATCAACTATGACCCAGATTGAGTCATTTCCCCTACTAGAAGTAGGTAAACCGGTGATAAAGTCCATTCCGACGGAATCCCATTTCCATTCTAGAATCTGCAATGGTTGCAATAGTCCTGCAGGTCTCTGGTGCTCTACTTTGACTCTTCGACAGATGTCACATTTGGCGATGTAGCTTCCGATTTCTCTCTTCATCTTGTGCCACCAAAATTGCTCTTTCAAATCATGATACATCTTTGATCCTCCTGGATGGATAGAATAAAGAGTATCATGAGCTTCCTTCATGATAACCTGCTTCAGCTCCGAATCTGCTGGCACACAGATACGTCCTTTGTACCACAGTACACCTTCTTCGTCTTTGGTGAATCCAGGTACCTTTCCTATACCAATACGACGTTTGATTCCGTCGATACTTTCATTCCCCTTCTAGGCTTCCTTGATTTGGCTAATCAAAGTGGGTTGAAGTTCAATGCTAGCTAAGAATCCTTTGCTAACTAATTAAGTCCTTAACTGCTCCAACTCTTCGTACAAACTTGGCTGCTTCTCCTTGATCATGGTGTTAAGCC
This sequence comes from Avena eriantha, assembly GCA_910589775.1. Taxonomy (NCBI): domain Eukaryota; kingdom Viridiplantae; phylum Streptophyta; class Magnoliopsida; order Poales; family Poaceae; genus Avena; species Avena eriantha. The sequence goes on from OU342740.1 coordinate 206,156,815, forward strand.
TACACGGCAATCTACTAAGAGCATCCGCTACCACATTGGCTTTGCCGGGGTGATAGTGAATGTCAAGGTCATAATCCTTGATTAACTCTATCCATCTCCTTTGTCTCATATTCAGCTCCTTCTGAGTGAAGATATATTTTAATCTCTTATGATCTGAGTAAATCTCACAGCGATTTCCCATCAGATAATGACGCCATGTCTTCAATGCTAGAACCACAGCTGCTAGCTCAAGATCATGGGTCGGATAGTTCTGCTCATGCTTCTTCAGTTGTCGAGACAGGTATGCGATGACTTTGCCTTCTTGCATCAATACACATCCTAGACCAATCTTGGATGCATCACAGTACACATCAAATAGCTTCTTGATGTCTGGCATGACCAATATTGGGGCTGATATCAATCTCTTCTTCAGCTCCTGGAAACTGGCTTCACATTTGTCTGTCCATTCAAACTTCTTGTCCTTCTTCAACAATTGGGTCATGGGTCTAGCGATGCTTGAAAATCCTTCTACGAACTTGCGGTTGTATCCCGCAATCCGAGAAATGCACGGACTTGGGTTTGAGTGGTTGGGGCTTCCGATTCTTCAACATCTTTGATCTTGGCGGGATCAACCGAGACTCCTCCGACAGACACAATATGTCCTAGGAATCCCACTTCTTTCAGCCAAAACTCACACTTGCTGAACTTGGCATATAACCGATGCTCTCTCAAGGTTTCTAGGATGATTCTCAGATGTTGCTCATGCTCTTTTTCTAACTTGGAGTAGATAAGGATGTCATCGATAAACACAACTACAAACTTATCTAGGAAATTCATAAAGATCTTATTCATGAGATTCATGAAATAAGCAGGGGCATTGGTTGATCCAAAAGACATAACCATATACTCGTATAAACCATAGCGAGTAGTAGAGGCGGTCTTCGGAATATCCGTTGCACGAATCATAAGTTGGTGATAACCAGTCCTAAGATCAATCTTTGAGAATACCTGGGCTCCAATCAACTGATCAAATAGATCCTCTATCTTTGGCAAGGGGTACTTGTTCTTGATGGTGACATCATTCAACTTTCTGTAATCTATGCACAAACGATTGCCTCCATCTTTCTTGTCAACGAATAACACTGGTGATCTCCATGGCGATGCGCTTGGTTTAATCAAGCCTTTCTCTAACATGGCATCCAACTACTTCTTCAATTCCACTAACTCTTAGGGGTTCATGCTATAGGGTCTCTGGGCTATGGGTCCGGTTCTGGGGATTAGTTCGATAATGAACTCAATATCCCTCTCCGGGGGCATACCTGGCAATTCACCTGGGAATACGTCGGGGTATTCACAGACTACTCTGACTTGGTCTATGGTGGGAAGGGCTACACTCTTGCTGCACTTGAATTGACGGGGTAAGGTTTCAGAGATATGATCTACTGTTACTTCAGAACTACTGGTCATGGTGATGGCTTTCTTAGCACAGTCTATTAGTCCTTTATGCCTTGACATCCAATCCATACCTAGTACTACTTCCAATCCTTTGGTTCCAAGTACAATTAGGTTGGCATAAAAATCTATCCCATGTATTCTGATAGGCACATCTTTGCAAATTTTTCTAGCTTTGGTTGTTGAACCGGGGATTTGAAATATCATGACATGCTTCAAGTTGGTGGGGTGAATCTTACTAGTGCATGCAAATTCTTCGGTGACAAATGAATGTGATGCTCCCAAATCAAACAATACTCTTGCTAAAACTGAGTTGACAGAAAACATACCCAGCACTACATCTAGCGCTTCCTGGGCTTCTTCTGCGTTCATGTGGAAAAGACGGCCGTTGCGGTTGTGAGGGTTCCCTAGGGCAAATCTTCTTCCTGGTTGAACACGACGTTGCTGCTGAGCTGGGGCATTCACATTGGCATTGGCTGCAGTCTTCTTGGGACACTCATTGGAGTAGTGACCCTTCACTCCACACTCGAAACAAGTGATCTGGGACTTATCCTTGCCTGCGACAGGCACAGCATTGCTGCCAGTTCTGGGTGCAGTATTGTTGTTGTTGTGGTTCTTGGGAGGTGCACGGTTGAAATTGTTGGCATTACCGGATTTGTGATTGTTTCCTCCGGACTTCACATTGCCTCCGCTACCGTTGGGGTAGCTTGGGCGAGAATTTGGGGGTCGGTTGTTCCTTGGTGCATATCCTGGTGAAGGGTTGGGACGATACTTCTGGTGACTGTTGGATCCAGACTGCTGCATCATACGACGCTTGCGGTTGTCGTTTGCCTGATTAATCTTCCCTTCCATCTGAATGGCAGAGTCGACTAGCTCTTCGAGATCCTGAAAAAGGATATTGACGAGGACAGTCTACATCTCATCATCCAGTCCATTCAAGAATCTCTCCTTCTTCTTGGCCTCCGTGTTGATCTCATCAGGTGCATATCTAGCAAGTGACAGGAATCTGTCATGGTACTCCACCACAGTTATTCTTCCTTGCTTCAATTCGCGGAACTCATCTCTCATTCTGTTGACTAGACCTTGCGGCACGTGGGTGCGGCTGAACTTGACTTTGAATGCTTCCCATGTCATCACTTGACCATGGTTCATATTGCGGATGCTATTCCACCAAGCTCTTGCATCTCCTGCCAGATAGTGGGTGGCGAAGAGAACTTTCTCATTTTCATCAACTCTTGCAACTTCTAAGTTGTTTTCCATGGTCTGTAACCAGTCATCAGCATCTAGTGGGGTTTCAGAGGTGCTAAAGATTGGGGGGTTGGTATTCTAGAAGTTTTTGAGTTTGGATCCCTGGTGATCCTGATTTCCATGCCCTTGGTTGTCGAGAGCCATCTGGGTGATCTGTTGAAGTGTTGCTAAGCTGGCTTGACGTTCTGCTCTGCTTGCTTCACGGTTTGTGATGAGATTCTGCAAGATCTGCAGCATTGGGTCTTGCGACGAGCTGCTCCCTCCTTGGTTTCCATGAGTCATCTAAAGATTGAGATGGATATAGGGGTAAGAGGGAAATTCTAGGGTTCATGGTTTTGGGTTTTCAACGCTAAAACTTTGAGTTAGACTGAGGTTTTTCAACTAACTCTATTTCATTCATGCAAGCAAGAACACGATACAACACACACCACAACAATCAAAGGGAAAACAGATAGTTTGAAGAACCATTCTGCAAGCTACGATACAATGAGACCGATACATCTCATGCTACGACAGTGCTCTAGTGCATCTACTCATCGTCGATGAAGTCGGAGTCCTCATCGTCAGTGTACAAGTCCACGGCATCCTCCGCCAGAAAGTCATCATTGTTGCTGACGTAAGAGTCTATGTCTCCCTGGATGTCTTCACCCTCATCTTCTTCTTCCTTGGCGGCAAGCTGAGCTTCCTGCTCCTTGACGGTCTTCTCGAGGTCGGCCACCTTCTTGCGAAGACGGGCGATGGTGCGACCCTTCTTTGCACGCTGGCGGCGAAGAGACTGGCGATCCTGGACGAGCAGTGCGAAAGTCTAGGCCTTCTGGTCGGCAATGGCACGGTTCTGGTTGGCTAACTCTCTGGCATTGTCCAGCTCCATCTGACGGTCATACAACAGGAAGTTAAGGTTCTCCACTTGATGCTTCAGTGCTGGATGACTTGGCATCTCCATTGGCATTCCCATGAAGTCACGTCTTGCATAGTGGCCAAATGGGTTCCTTGGATCTGGTTGATGCTGAGGGCACATAGACGTGCGAGAGCTTCATGCATTGCCCTAGCTAATCCATCTAGCCAGTTGTTCTCTCTCACGGAGAACTGAATTCTCCTAGAAGTTGGTGCTTCAATGCTCCCTCTAAGATCTGCGGTGACTAGCCACTGTAGGTCTCCTCCTCGGGGTCCTAGAAGTTGAGCTCCAAGAAACTCCGGATGTGGGCGTCCCAGTAACTCTGACAGTGAATCCAGATCCCTCTCAAAGATCAGATGTCCTCCGTTTCCCAACTGGTAAAACTTGCTGAACTGAGTCTCCATCTACAAGAGTTAAGGATGAGGAAATTAGTGAAGTGATCAAGTGTGTCAAATTTTAAGTAGTAGTGTAAGAATTTTGAGGAACATGAATTTTTGAAAAAGAGTGAATCCACAAGGTTAAGAGAGGAGGTAGTTTTTCATAAATACTCACTTTGGTTTGGAAACTAAGTTTTTGTTTGAACGTCCATTCTAACTAGGGTCTCCTATGGTCAGGATGGCTCTAATACCAACTTGTCAACACCCGGATTTTTAATCCCAGATGCCTATTATGCCATACCTCGCAATACCAGGATTACCATTTTTGCGAGACATAACAGATTGGATATCATAGTACATCATCCATTACAAACCATACATAAGGTCTTACACAAATAAGGATCTCATGATCCAATCTTAATACAACAAGCAGCGGAAATAAAAGATAAGCGTAGTGGTGGGGTCCATCTAGGGGCACAGGAAATGCTGACGAAGGCAGATAGTCCTAGTTATCATAGCCATCCTTCTGGCCATCATCTTGATAATCTCCTTCATAGTCTAGCCATGATAATAGCCAGGGACAAAAGCCATGAGTACTCTTTAAGTACTTGCAAACTACCACTAACAAGTAGGATAGTTCTAAAGTTAACTATAAAGTTAAGTTTGAAACCTAAGTTGAGTTCAGAAGCAAAGAAAGATAAAGTAAAGTTCTAGAATCACTTAAGTTGGGAAGCTAATGTCATAATCACAACCCTGTTGTGGTCAAGTCAAAAATTCATCCTTCATTTCATGTTTTTTAGAAAACATCTGACAACGAAACAGAATGGCCATTCCAACTGTCCATAACCGCGGACGCGGCTATTCGAATAGTTTGACACTCTGCAGAGGTGGTACACTTTCACCACAAGATTCGATACATCTGTCAGGGATAACCCTGAATCATCATACTTAGTATGCAGATAATCAAACATAACCTTCGCTTTACACACCCTAGTATAAGCACCTCTCATATGAGCATGGCCTCCCAACCATGACCATCAGTCATCTTGGGCACTGCATAGGTGGACATCATGAGAGGTAGCCTCAGCTCAAACCTCTCCCGCGAGGGAACTAATACGAATGCATATAAATTTCTAGCTAAGCCTTACCCAATTAAGCTAGTGTGGTTGTACGGTAAATTTGGAATGGTATCGCATCTGAATCCAACCATCTGTTTTATAAAAGGGTTAAGGCTCATGCCTCAACATTTTCACCATCATAAACCATTTTTGTTTCTCAACACATGTCAAAACATCTCATTAGAATGACTCATCATTCCAAGGTTTTCATAAATCATTTTCACCAAGCGTTCCCATCTAAAGTGACTCAAGTTTTTGATCTACTCTAAACTACCTAGTTAAGAGTGTTCACTAAGGTGGAAAAGATGGGTTCAATCTCATGCCATAGAATGACATCTAAAGGGTTCTAAATAGGTCAAGTTTTATACTCTTTATGCTACCTTCAAAACAAGTCAAGATCTTTGTGTAAACTAAGGGAGGTAAAACTTGTAAATAAGACATGGGGTAACTAATAGTCAAAGGAGTGTGATCAAAGCATGCCTAAAGCATCTTTGCTAAATCATCTAGTTTGATCCTAGCTTGTTAAGAAGGAAACTTGCAAGGGTTAGCTTGCATTGTTAATGGTGGCTTGCCTTGGTTGGTGCAGTGGTTGAAGTTTTCTTCTTCTTCTTGGTAGAACTCCTCCTCCTCCTCGAAAGCTTGGTCGGTACTATTGTCTATAAAGACATACGGAGTACACAATCACCAAACAATACTTAACTGGGCTAAATAGCATTGTAAGACACACATTTGATGATCTATTATCATCACAAGCATCACAAGTTTAATTCAATAGTTTCATCCTTTTTATTTTAGAAAAGTAATTTCTACTCATTGGAAAATTAACTAAAATTTAATATTCTCCATTTAAAATATGGGATCATATTGACACATGTCATCACCACATATCTTAACACATGGGAATGAGAATTAAAGGTTGGATCAATATTACTTTGGTTTAAGTTTATTATTTAATGATTTAAAGTGACTAGAAATGCCTATATAGCATTATTTTGGTATTAGTCCAAAGTCACTGCGTGTAAACCTTAATATTATTACCTATTTAGATAGATATGATGAAATGTTATTTTTGAGAGTTGGAATCAACTCAAAACCTATCTTGGTTGATTTTATAAAAATGTTGCAAGGTGCAAAAGTTTCTGTTTTGTTATTTTTACTAGGAGAGATCTATAACTCTAATTGAAATAAATCCAACGGGCTTGGATAGATCATCTTAATACCTTTCAGGAAAAATTGATTTCATGCAAAATGGATTTGTAAAACTCTCTGAATTAATTTTTAAACTAGAGGATAGAAACTAGATTCAACTAAAAAAGAAAAAACCAAATTTGAACGGCTGGGCTAGCGCGGGAACGAACATGGGCCGGCCCAGTGGCGCTCCGCGGCGCGGGGCTCAGCTGACATGTGGGCTCCACCAGTCAGCAGCACAAACACACCGAAACAGTATCTAGCATTCTAGGCCGCACGATTAAAAGGGGATCTAACGGTGGGAGTTCATCATCGTCGACGGATTACTCTGGCGAGAACTTGACCTAGACGCGGCAGTGGGGGTCGACTGGGGCATACCAGGGCTCCAGCAAGGTCGGTGAGGCGGGCAAACGGGATGGAAGACGACAGCGAGGCGAGGCGCGGTTGCGGCGGAGCTTGGGGTGCCCTAAATCGTAGCCGCCCTTCTCCTCCTGCTGCGACGGCTCCGGCTCCAATTCCGGCGAGGCAGAGCTCGAGCAGCGTTGGAGAGAGGTGGGTGAGGTTCAGTGAGAGGTGGGGAGTGAGTGAGTGTGGAGAAATGTTGCTGGGGTGGCCGCTTTATATAGGCTCGATGGTGAGACCGAGCGGTGTGGGCAGGCGGCTCCGACAAGGGTGGCACAGGGGGCTAGCGGCATGGCTCGAGGTAGGGGACGGTGGCCTATCTCCTGGTGGTGCGCTAAGGCTTAAAGGCGCAGCAAGGCGAGCTCTGTGCTGGTAGGGAGCGTCACGCGCTCTGGGCGGCAGAGGCTACGGGTTCGACGGCGAGCGGTGGCTGGGGTGCGTTGGGCGGCCAGCGGGGGTGTTTGGGGTGTTCCCTAGGTCCTGGCGGAGCGGTAGACGCGGGCTGCGGCCGAGGGGCGGTATGTGCACGCGGGGATAGGGCGCTCTGCGGGCGGTGTCGGCATGGTCGACCAGCTCGGGGCGCGGCGGTTCTTGGCCGTTCTGGTCTCTATCTCTCTGCTGGGGCTGGTTGGACGGTGGAGGTGGACCACGGGCGACGTGCTGGACAAGGTGAGAGAGGCTGGCGGCTGCTGTGGCGCAATGTCGCCGGTGAGGGTGCTCAAGGTGCTCGGCCTTAATGGCCATGACCATTTGGTCGTGTGCACAGGGCTTGGCCGGGCTAGCAAGGGTAGGGGGTGCACTGGGGGACAAGGGGACCGAGTTAGGCCCAAATGGTGACCAAAATCACTGCTCAAATAGTGTTTTGAATTTGGCCAGATTTGTGCCTGCCACCTGTTTGATGAAATGGCCGCAAGAAGTAAAATTTTGAATTTTGGTTTCAAAAATTTTGGGTGATCTACACTAGTGCTAGGTAGTCTCTGGTTGCAAGGGTTTTGAAAGTTTAGCTCATTTTGATGGTTTTTCAAATAGGGGTGATCGATGCATATGCATTGAATTCAATTTTCACATGCCATTTAAAATAAGCAAAAGAATGTTTTTAGCATATCAAAAGGTGGGCCTTGGAACCTCATTATGTGTACTAGCAAGGGGTGCAAAGATCATGAATTTTTTCTAATAAGAAATGAGTGCTAGGAACACTCAAAGTAGTGTAGTGGATTAAAATGGCCAAAATGACCATTCCTCCTTTTTAATTGTTTTTTATTTGATTTTCTTTAGTAAAAAGTTTGGGAAAGATGTAGATGATGTTTAAATCACCTAAGAAACATTTTACAACCAAAGAATAACAGAACCATGGCAATTCAAATCAATTCCTAAATTAAATGCAGATACACATGAATGCTTTCATTTTTAATTTGGAAAAGTTTTTGTTAACCCTAAATTTTGATGATTTAGATCTTGATAAGCTTGGATTGAAGTTTTGGGATGTTACACAAACCCAGCAGTTGTTGGCACTTTTATTTCATTCCATTGGAGTTGCGATGCTTACTAGGCAGGTATAACATGACACGATACACCCCAGTTCCACTAGTTGTTAGCACTTTTATTATTCGTTCCATTGTAGTGAAGCTGATTACTAGTCACATATTAAGTCAAATTTATAGCACTACTTTAGTTATGCTTGTCTATGATCGAGATACTGTGCTCCAAGTCGTCCATAACCGCGGACACGGCTTTCAGAAAGATTTACCCTGCAGGGGTGCACAAATAGCAACACACGCACGATCAACCTCGGAAAAACCAAATCAAAACCCAACGAGGCTTTCACGACAAAGTGTAACAACCTCAGATCCTACGCTCTAAGTTCAAGCCTGGATGAACCAAAAGTGGTTAAGGGTTTTACAGCAGAGGCCCAGGGCCACCCACGTGTAGGCCCATCGGCCAACCTAACCACTTCCAAGAACATCAGGACAATAGCGAGCGGCATAGGCAACAGGCGAAGAGATCAAATACATACACAAGTGAGTATGTATGCAAGCTACCTTACAACAGTTCTCAGAGCCATACCATCTAAAATAAATGGAAATATTGCAACGCCATACGGCAAGATCCAAATATCCTAGATAGAGATAATAGTGTAGGATAGCTCCTCATACATCAATCAACAGAGTATCAAGCGGAAGCCGGAAACAAGATCCGAGTACGGATAAGAAGCAAATCGGCATAAGATGCCACATAAATAAGCACATCCCGCCCACATATCTCACAGATCCCCATCCTCAGAATCTCTACATCTAGTGATTGTTGCCAACATCATCTGTCTCCTCCACCCAGTATCCATCTTGCGAATACACATGTTCATCTGAATCAAACAATTTATCGTGTGAGACCCTAGGGGTACTCAGCAAGTCTTTAAGCCTCTAAAGGGGACATATACCTGGGGTGACGCAATTGCAACAAAAGATAATGACTAACAAGTCTATAGATACTCGTTAACCATCTGCCTAACCAATGATAGACAAATGTCCGTTAATTAGAAACAACAGTTATAACAGTATAAAGTAACAGATCCATCCTCCTTCTCGCTTACCAAAGAGAAAGCGGACGAACAACCCATCCGTTGGCAGTTTTATTAACCATTCCATGAGTATTGCACTATTTACTAGTCAGATATTTAGTCCAGTTAAAAACGGTACTTTAGTTATACTTGTCTATGATCGTGAAACTGTGCTCCAAGTCATCCATAACCGCGGACATGGCTTTCAGAAAGATTTACCCTGCAGGGGTGCACAAATAGCAACACACACACGATCGACCTCGGAAAAACCAAATCAAAACCCAACGAGGCTTTCACGACAAAGCATTCACAGGATTCATAAAATATTTCAGGGGGCCACCCCATTAAGCTACCCGTAACAAAGTTGGCCGGCTCCGAGACGGACCCAAGGTTTGTGTCAATGGCTGTAAACGACTAGGAACCTGAAAGTGTGTCTGGGCTTGTCAATACCGCGAAAACATTCCACGATCCAAAACAGTATAGGTGCTCCACGCACAATCTTAAATAAAGTAGTAAAGCATGGCATAGGTACAGGATAGTACTAAATCCCCAAACTACTTTGTGGCCCCAAGAAATAAAGTGCGAATCAAGCTCATGCAAAGGGGGATTCATAGAGTCTCCCGTATGTGGATAGTGCGAATAGTCAAGGAACAGGTATCAAGTACTCGGGGTCCTACGGGACACAAGTGGACATAAAAACCAAAAGACAGATATTGCCCACTGGTGCCTCTTTCATTAGTTATCCCATTACTACTCAGGTTAAGTTGTTTAGGTACCTCGTTATCCATCAGACACTCACATACCCTACACATGTTGTTCTACGACTCGCATGGCTCAAACAACTCCTGTAGTAATGGGTCATAGGATAGAGGAACAAGCTTCGGTGGGGTTTAAAAGTAAAGGCTATGCAGTACTTGGGATTCAATTTAATGCAATCGCGACTCAATGATGCAAGAATAAGATAGAGGCAATAGGTACTATATGTATGTAAGCATGTGGTAGTGCATGCCTGGTAGTTCAGTTGAAGCGAGAGATGGATCTGGGTAGTACTCCTGGGATTCTTGATAATTCCCCTGCTCGGCGTCTATTCGAAAGAAGAACCAAACAAACAAGGGCCAACATAAATAAAGTGCACAAGCATGTGAATAAAATGCGACAAGCAAACAAGCATGCCATGATGAATGATGCACAATTTACATGGCAATAATGTAGCATGGCAAGGGTGAGGTGTGGGGACAAGAATAACTCATTTTATTAATTATTGGGTCAAGTTTTATTACCATAGACAGTTCTGATTTTTAATATTAATATGATGCATGCTGCAATTCAGAACATGGAATGCATAAACAGAACGGGCTCATCGCGCTGATCGATTTAGATATATTATTTGTCAAATTTGGAGTTATAGATTTAAAGTTATTAATTAATTGAGAAAAGGCATTTTTTATTGCAACTAAACATTTTTGAGAATTTAAATTAGCCAAACATTATTTTGAATGGCATATTTGAAATCCTCACATTTTTCTGATTCAAAAACATATATCATTTGTATTATTTTTATTTATTAATTAAAAGTTATTAATTTCTCGATTTAAAATCATATAAAACACTTCTCAAAATATTTTGATTAAACAGAAAAGAACAGATACTTTTTATACTCAGAGAGATCTAGCCACAGCCGCTGACGGGTGGGGCCGTCGCTGACTCAGCACAAGGTGGGGCGCAGCGGCTAGTACCGGCTTTTCTCACCATGGGTTTACCCAGCCGCAGAGACGGACGGGTGGGCCAGCGTATCACGGGGCCACCGCGCGGGTGCGCCAGCCGGGGTCGGACATGTGGCGGATCTGGGGGAGCACGAGTTGAGGAACCAAAAACCTGGGTGCCTTTTTATAAAAATGCCACAGAACATGACATGTGGGCCTGGGAAGGACTGCGGGTGGATGAAACAAAACGGTCAGGGGGTATCCGCAAAAGGGCCAGCGGCCTACTGTTGTTCTTCCCCGTTTCTGACGAAACTGACGGACAGCGGGGAAAACAGGCGTGGCGAGGGATCGAACTTGCGACACGGCGGGCGGGCGGCGGCGGCTACCGCTGAGGCTAGCTGGGTTAGTTGCTAGGATCTGTTGCGCGGCGAGGATAATGTTCTCTGATGCTACGGTGGGTAGACGAACGCGAGCAAATGTGCACAGAGGTTGCTCGACGAAACGATTGGCGCGTACAAGAAGCGAAAAGCGGGGGAGGATGTCAGGAGGGTGCGTCGGCTCACCGGGGGGTGCTGGTGGTGACGGATCGGGTCGGGGCACAGGCAGACGACGACGACGCTGACGCCCAGCAGCCTAGGGTTTTGCTTCGGGTGTGGCGGTGGTCTCCGGCTCCGGTCCTTCTCCTCCTCGACGACGGGTATAGGCAGCCTCCTGGGGTCCTCCTCGATCTTCCTCGACGACCAGACTCCATGCCCTCCTCCCCAGCGTCGACGACCGGAGTTAGACCGAGGTGGCGGCGGTAGATGGAGGCGGTGGCTAGCAGGGTGGTAGGGATCCGGGGGTGAGGGGCAGCGCCCAGTCGATATCTGGGGCACTGCTAGGCCAGGGCGGGGTAGATAAGGCCAAGGAAGGAGGGTTGCACATGGGGTGGACAGTGGCGGGGTGGAAAAGGTGGCGTGCACCTTTCTCCTTCCTCTCTCACGTGGTGGACCGGATCGGAGGGAACCTGGGTGTCTACAGCTGGGCCAGAGAGGACGACGCAGGGCTCGGTGGGGCTTTGCTTGGCAGTGGGAGAGAGGAGCAGAGAGGGAAGGGCTCGGCTAGGGTTAGACCGGCATGGGGTGGCTCAAGCTGGGTTCGGTCTAGCCAAGGCCAGCTAGGGCAGGGCCAGGTGGATGCGGTGGTGGTTCTGGTTTGCATGAGGGACAAGGAAAAGATGGAAGGGTGGATGGAGTTTTTGCCAAAAGGAGGAAGACATGGGAGGGAGAGACTCACATGGCACATGCACATGTGGTGGCCACGGCTAGGAGTGGAGAGAGAGAGAGATTAGGGCTAGATTCAATAATTTTGGCTTCCTTAGTTCAACAAGCCAAGCATACTTGATCCAAGGTTTTAAGAAACATGAGCAAAAGGAGGAACACCCCGAGTGGGCATCTAAATGGTGGAAAAACTAGTTTGGATTTCAAACCATCCAATGGCCATCCCAAAAACCCAAGAAAAAGAGAAGGTGAAGAGTAGCTTGCATGGGCCATGCATGACATTAAGGCCACCATAATATTTGTAAAAACAACTATAATGCAATGTGGCCCTATGATTCTTACATGCATTCAAGTGTTTGAATTATGGCCCTACCAAGATGGCAAGCTCAAGCTCACATGGAAAGTATGAATAATGGGCATATTTGAATAAAATGGACTTGCTAGTTGTATGAATAATGGGCATATTTGAATAAAATGGACTTGCTAGTGTGTGTATCCCACTAGATGACTATATGACCTCATATATGTTCACATTTGCTTATATATCCAACTAGAAGCCAAATGAGAGAGGCATGAAAGATTCTACTCACATGGCAAGAAAAGCTGGCCATGTGGCTCTCCACATGTCAATATTGTGAAAATAACATCGTGCATACATGGGAGCACGTGGAATTAGAAGTAGTTCCATCCCAACCCACATGAGCTAGAGGTAAACCCCAAATAAAATGCAAAGCTCACATATAGTTGGATGGTAGAATTAAGGGGTGGTGACAAAGAAAGGTGGTGGGGTTAAATAAAAGATATGCCCCCAAATCAACTTGGGCATCAAGCATTTATCAAGAACCAAATACAATATATCAAGAGGCAAATACAAGTGATAGAAATGCATATGAGAGAAGAACCAAAAAGAAAAGGGGTTTTATATGATGCTCAAATGCAAGGTGGCATGATGACATGACCATGATATAATTATGATGCAACAATTATATGTAGGAAGTAGCATTTTATTACTAGACCATGTAGCATTACAGATGTTAGACAGATGGGATGCTACACAAAGCAATCACAGGATTCATAAAATATTTCAGGGGGCCACCCACTAAGCTACCTGCAACGAAGTTGGCGGCTTCGAGACGGACCCAAGGTTTGTGTCAATGGCTATAAACGACTGGGAACCCAAAAGTGTGACTGGGCTTGTAGATACAGCGAAAACATTCCACGTTCCAAAACAGTACAGGTTCTCCACGCACAATCGTAAATAAAGCAGTAAAGCATGGTATAAGTACAGGATAGTAATAAAGCCCCAAACTACTTTGTGGCCCCAAGAAATAATAAATGAATCAAGCTCTCGCTAAGGGGATTCATGGTCCCACATGCGGATAGTGCGATAGTCAAGGAACAGGTATCAAGTACTCGGGGCCTACGGGACACAAGTGAGCATGGAAGAACCAAATATTAGCTATTGCCCACCGATGCCTCTAAATTAGTTATATCTATCCCAGCAATTAATCAAGTTGTATTTAAAGTCATGATCATCTCCACCATAAAGCATATGACAACATTCCAACAACTGTAGAGTGACAACCACGTGAAGCAGCACCTGAGCAAGGAACTACGACTCGCAAGGCCGACTATCTATCAAGCAACAGGCAATAGGATGTGTCCAAGGCAATATAGAGGCTGCAAGGAATATAAAGGGTGCACGAAAACTAAAGCATCACAACACGGATAGCAATAGATCAACAGGAGGAAGTAAAGACTATAAATGCAAAATAGGTCGAAAGGGGGAGAATTGCTCGCCTAGGAAACATAGCCGAAGATACATTATCCGATGAACTTGTCGATACTCGCATCCACTCAACGGCCTAATCCGTGAAGAAGCAAAGCACTAAAAGAAACACCGAATGCACTATTTAATACTACGGCAGAAGATCGGGCATGATGCATGTATGATGCATGACATGGCAAAGATGCGATGCAACTAGGCAATATTAAGCGAAACGGGGAACCCGACAATTATTTAATAGGTTCATATTGTTTAGATACTCCACAATTTAAATGTTGGCTTAACGAGACAAAACATGGCATCGATTCGCTACACAAGTTTAAATGGGCCATATAAGACTAGAATAGCCCACATATAGTCCCCATATTTAATTATGAGGTGAATCGGCACAGTACCCCCGAACAAATAAACATGTATGCAAGCAAGACAATTCATATGCACAAGATAGATGTCATATATTATAAAATAGGGTCTCGGAAAGGGGATCACATTAGGGTTCGGCACAGATGGTCTTGGGGTTCGGGCTCGACGGGATTGGTCTTCGGGTCCGCATCCATGAAGGAGACCTTCCGGTTTCGGCTCGATTGTCGGTGTCGTACTTCAGTGTCGGCGCAGGTGACCTTCGGATGGTACTCTGGCTGCCTTCCAGGTAACAGATCGAGGAGCCGCCCGGGCACACAGTTACTGTACCATCAAGATGTGTACCGTCACACTATGCTTTGTTCGAGTTGAAGGGTGAGCCTTGGTCATCGGGTACCAGCAGCATCACACCAACGAGAAACAAGTAGGTACATCGTCAGCCTCAGGTTAGCTGGATAAAAAAAGATGTGACGCCCGTAAAACCTTGTAACGGTGATACGTCCATTTTGCATCACTATTCTATGTCTTAATTCACTATTATTCATTGATATATTTCGTATTGAGAGGTGATACTTATGTTATTTCATCTGTTTTTGCATGGTTGATGACTTTTGGAGCACGGACTGCTGTAGTAAGGATTCTGATGGAAAAAGGTGCTGTTTTGAGGCAAAATTTGCGAAGATCAGAAAATTCGGGAAAATATACGGAAAATTCTATTTTTCGAGAAGACTCAAGATGCCAGAAGATGGAGTGGAGGTGGGCCACAGGGGGCCCACACCACCCCATGGCGCGGGGAGACCTAGGCCGCGCCAGGGAGTGGTGTGGCCACCCTGGCTCACTCCAGCCTCTCCCCTCTGGCGTATATCTTCCTCCTGAAACCCTAAGACTCGGGGAGCGACCACAGAAATATTCCGCCACCTCTGTGGGGCGGAAAACACCGAGAGAGAAAGATCTCTCCGGCAGACAGATTTCTGTCGGGGGAATTCCTTCCCGGAGAGGGGAGATCGTTTCCATCAACACCACCATAAAGTTGGACTTCATCGGGATCATCATCATAATCACCACCACCATCATCACCATCAGCACCCTCATCACCATCTCCATATTGATGTAACAATTGCGTTGAATCTTGCTATAGTTCATAGGGGAAACTTTCCCGGTGTTGATTACTCTTTGTAGTTGATGCTATTGAGTGAACCATTGAATTATTGTTTATGTTCAGATTGTTATACATCATTATTCCATCTCTGATCATGATCCATATGATGTCTTGTGAGTAGTTCGTTTTGTTCTTGAGGACATGGGAGAAGTCTTGTTGTTAGTAGTGGAGTTGTGTTGAGAAAGATTCAATAGATTGTTATTTAAGTTGTGGTGTACTTCTTCTAGTGGTGTCATGTGAACATCAACTACATGACACTTCACCTATATGGGCCTAGGGGAATGCATTGTGTGTTTGGCTACTAATCGTAGGGGTTGCCGGAGTGATAGAAACATGAACCCCTGTTAGGAAACCATTGCACAAGGGACGTAAGGGTCTTAGAGTTTAAAGTTGTGGTTAGGTTTCTACCTTAATTACTTTCTTGTACTTATGGATGTTTGCAAGGGGGTTTAATCACAAGTATGTATTAAGTCTTGGATGGGACGGTACATTAGCACAGGTTCACACACACAACACTTAGCAAGCTAGAGAAGATTAATCGACTATATGAAGCGAAAGCACTTGACAGTCTCCCCATGTGTCCTCGAGAACGTTTGGTCATCTATAGAAATACAACCGGCTTGTCCTTTGCTGCATAAAGGATTGGGCCACTTGCTGCATTTATTCCTACTGTCTTTTATTTACTCGTACTTTGTTTACTTGCTTTATCGAAAACCCCTAAAAATCCGTTTGCTAAGTATTTGTAGAGAATTCCTGATCCATACCACTAGCCAGCACCTTCTGCTCCTCGTTGGGTTCGACACACTTACTTATCGAAAATGCTGCAATATACCCCTTATACTTGTGGGTCATCAAATGGCGATGACAACAACTACCTGAGCAGTTCAGGCACTCTCTTGACAACAGGGCCGAAGGAGATGTAGCCGGGCGACTAGCAGAACAAAACACAACGGCAGCAGGCGATGTTTGACGGAGCGACTCGGTGCCCACGGGGTTGAGGTCGGACAGAGAGGTGCGGATGCCGGCGAGCTCGGGAGGCAGACACGGTCATGTCGGGCATTGCACCGACGACGACTGTTGCAGTAGAGCGCACTCGCATGTGGACGGACGCACAGTGGTAGGAGGAAATGACGTGCTCGGGGTGGCGGGCTTCTAGGCAGGAGAAGGGCATCGAGGAAGCAGGAACGAGCACCGGTCGAGCTCGAGAAGTCGAGGCAGGGAGGCGAAGCACGGACAAAAGGCGAGGGGATGCAGAGACGTGCACGTGACGACGCCGGCTTGGGGCGGAGCTCCAGGTGTCGCGGGACGCTGAGGAGCCCGACGATGGCGAACTGGGGCCGTGGCGCTCGCGGGGTCCTGCCCATGGGCGGCCGATCTTGGCGAAGCTCCGGCTACCGTCGGAGATGAGGCTCGGCGGCGCTCGAGGAGTGGCCGAAGAGGGAGGTCGGCGAGGTGGGGCTTCGGGGCGACGCCAGGGGGTGGAAGGGAGTAGAGGGTCGCCGGGGTAGGCAGGGCGCTGCTCCGACAGCGGTGGAGCTCGCGAGAGGCTGGGCGGCGCTCGCGGGGCAGAGGAGGGTCGCGCAGCGGCGACCGCTTCTTCACTTGTGGGCGGCTTCCTGCGGCCGAGGTGAAGTGGGGGAGGCTCGCGAGGCGGGGAAGCTTGGGCCGGACCTAGCGGCGTGCTGCGAGGAGAATCGATCGCAGGGACGGGGGTTGGGGATGGATCGAGAGAGACGTGCGGGGATCGCGATGAGAGATGAGTGGTGGGGCCGAGGCGCTGGGGCGTGTACCGCAGGGGTGGGACGCATCGGGTCAGGTGAGTGCGGCCGGGTTGATCTGGTCGTGACAGTGGGGATGTGGCGATGTGTACTATGTCGGTCCGGGTGGTAGGCGTGGTGTGCTGCGCGCACAGTGCGTGTGACTGCTGAGTGGCGGCGGGGTGGAGGGGTGTATGCGTCAGGGTAGTGGGTGCTGGGGGTGGGTGCTGGGTAGGTTAGGGTTGGAGATTAGGTTTTGGTCTAGATTAGGGTTTGGGGTAGTAGGTGGCTAGCCGGGCTTTAGGGTCTGGCGGGCTGCCTCCCCTAGAAAATAGTTTTATTTATATATTTGTTTTGTTTTATTTAAAAGACCTTTTGTAAATTGTTTTTAGACAAAACAAAAATATTCAGAAGAGACCGGGGTTTTGTTTTGAATAAAGACGGGGGATATTTAGAAAACAAAGATAGGCATTTAGAAAATAGTTTTAACAAACATATGCATGCAGACATGAAGATGCTCAAATGCAATGTGGCATGATGACATGATCATGCGGTCATGATGGTGCACAAAACACAAACACCAAGCGATTTTCTAGTATTGATTTTATCGGGGTGCTACACGATGGGCGCCGACTATCGTCGGGTTGATGACAAGTACGCCATGAGGGGTTCCTCGAGGCGTGTGGAAGAGAGGGGTGTGAGACGTACGGTGTTCTGGGACGGTGAGCACACAAGTTTACCCAGGTTCAAATCCGCCGGCTTTGGACGGATCCTACTCCTGCTAGCAATCCAGTAATACGGCAGAGCCGGCATATGGGTTACAAGGGTTTCGCCTATGCGAGTTGACATTGTAGACTATTGTCAAGGTAGGTTGTGCCCTAAAGGCTCTCCCTAGGACGGCTTATATAGATATCCGGCCTAGGGTTTACATGAGAGATCTATCCGGCTACGACTAAGAGTCGGTTACATAGTACATCTCGAACTACAAGTAACACTATGGGCCTATGTCGGTAAGTATTCTGGGCCTTCCTGTAGCCGGACTGGACTCCGTCTCTTCTCCCTGACTGGGCCACCTGTGAAGCAAAGCTCTAACCTGAAGTGGGCCACCCTGGTCAGTGAGGAATTGTGAGGATACCCAAAAAGTATATCCCCAATGGCGCGAGACTGTGGAACTAGGCGCGTTCAAACTTGGGCTTCACGACAGGCTAGCTAGTGGCAGTGCCGCCCAGATTTGGTCACCGAAGCGACGATGACCAGCGGTTGCAGATGGCAGCATGCAACGCAGGAGCATGCTAGAGCGAGAGGGAGGGTTCAGAGGGGTCCTAGAGGACCAACAACTCACTACAGGTCGGACGGAGGCGACAGCGAGGAGCGGGGAGGCCAGAATTGATGGCGACGGTGGCGGAGCTCATCGGAGACGGAGGGATCGATTAGGCCTACCAAGGGCTTCCCAGTAAGTGTGGCTCCGTGGAGAGGGCGAGGATGAGACAACAGTTCTAGTTGTGGCCGCAGCTGAGTGAGGGAAGGCATGGAACGGTGAGGCGGCACGATGGTCAGCGGATAGGGTTACGGGGCCTTTGCGTGCAAACGACACAAAACCAGAGAGAGGGAGAAGACGATAGGGATAGTGAGGGTGTCGACGTGGTTCTTATCCTTGCATCTGGGGTGGCGGTGGGGCACGAATGGTTGCACGAGGGTGGACAGCGGTGTAGTGTCCACTGAGCTGCTTCTCGCCCTCTCTGTCATGAGGTAGAAGAAAAGAGAGGAACGCTGAAGGGGTACGGGATGGCTGGGCCACACGTGCGCCTGGAGTGGGCCATGGCAAATGTTGCCTGCGGGTGCGCAAGGGTGGAAGGTAGAGAAGAAGGAAGTGGCTAGCTAGGCTGCGGCTTGGTTAGCTCTCCGCTCTCTATTTTTTTTAGAAAACCTTTTTCCATTTTGTTTCCCCTTTTCTAGTTTTGTATTTCAAATACTTTGTTGTTTTAAACTGTTTGAAAATACCAGAGGTTTTGAGAAATCATATTAAATATTCAGGGCCATTGTATTCAAATTGGGCTCCAATAGTTTTGGTATTTTTCAAAATTCAAAACCATTTGAATTGGTTTCAAAGAGAGAGGGGAAATAGCTAGGGTTTAGGGTTTTGCATATTTTGTTTGCATGCATTTTAAGGGATGATGCTCATGAGTGCACAAACAAACCCTAATTTTTATTTAGTAAAACTAGAGTTGTTACAGTGTCGTCCTCGCCGTCCATCCCACATCTAGAAATAATCAGGAAGACGTGGATAGAAGATTCCGCCAAAACTTTCATGCACTATTATTGACTCTGATTTATCTTGTTAAAAAGATTTTGTTTGTCTATGTTTATCACTCTTAAAATATAAAGGCAGTGCTTCTGGCATCTCAACTAAAACATGGGTAGGCGTAGATCTTTTAGATGTGAGGGGAGGGATAATACCCAAAAGGGACGAAATAAAAAGATTCTAGGCTATGCTATATGGGCTCCTCTCCATGGGCTATTTTCTAAAATGCATTAGCTTGGGGCAGCGTTCCCTGACCCTAAAAAGGCCGAATTAGAAGGTATTGGGCTCAATAAGGGCCAAGTAGTTGAAACAAAGACCTCAACTAGGGAGGAAAGAAGACTCTAAAAATACACTAAAAATCAAGGGAGAAAAAAACAAGGGAAATTGTTTTTATAGATATTCATATGAACATTTTAGACAACTAGAGACACACATCCCGTGGGCACCAAAACTGGGTTGATACTAGTGACTACACTTAGTGAAATCATACTATATGTTCACCTTCTCATCTTTGTCCACAATTCATCCAACGGTTCCGATGACAAATGCTCTAGTGCAAGAAGCCCAATAGCAACGATTTTTTTTGAGAAATTTAGTAGCATTTGAAAGATTCGGCATCATAGACTAAGTTAGAAAACATAATTGATACTAAAATTCATTAGCACCTGACCGATTCGACAACATTTCAAAGTAACCAATTCAACAGTACAGACAATGACCAAATTAATAGACAGATCTAGGGAGGTATACATTTAAAATCAACAGCTGTACAACAATGCAGCAATTCTAGGTTTCAAAAGGGAAAGAGAGACCATATTATCTAGTAGATCTGAAAAAGTTGTATTACATAGATATTAGTACATAATATATTAACGGTAGTAGAACTTCACACACAATACTCGGAACTACCTTAAGCTAGGAACCACATGTCCCATCATATACACACATGCATGAGAGAAGAGAGGATTTCTTAGAAACAACACAAGAGGTTTTTATGCCAATGCATCAATTTGTCCAAGTGCTAGTCGAGTAGTGTTTGTTATCCTTCTTGGCACACGTCGATCGTTTCACCGTCACATCTAGGCCCTTTGTGTCAACGACGTACAAATGGTAAGTGTTTACACAACCGACAAATAGTCCAGGGTGGCGCTAGAGGTATTCCTAGGTATTCACGTAAACACCAAAGATTTTAGAAAATAGTTAAAATATTGGCAAAGTAGCGATGATTTAAGAAAAGTGTATGATTTTAGCTAAACGAATATCGAGAGGTAAATTCCTGGTGCCACCACTGAAATAGTCCCACCACTCCGAGCAACATCTGAGTCTATCACCATCGTAGCATAATTAATTGGTACAACATTAAATATATTTACATTAGGATCATCACAAGAATATTAAAAGTGTTATCTCACTCGTGAAACTTGCTGATGCGATAGTGCTAATCCTGTGGGATGTCTGACGATTGATTGAGGAGCTTCCAGGTAACACTACGGCCATGAAAGGTACAACATGAGCCCTAATAGCACACTTCATCATCTTAGCTGTCGTCCTGAGTATGACCCCATAGAACCAACACCACCCAAACAACGACGACAAGTTCACCTTGTATTATAGCATTTTCCATGCCTCCGACCTAAAGAGCCTCACGAATACAACGATGCTCTTGACGTGGCTATCTATTTGCATGATGAACAGCGTGCCCTCATTCCCGATGCCGATGACCTCTACACTCCTTGAATCTGGTGCAGGCATCACTATGGGGCCACCGGATTAATCCTTCGAGAATCCATGTTATGCATATCACCATGATCCCATGATTAATTTGTTGTGGCACACAACCGACAAGTATTAGAGTAAGCATCAATTACTTAAGCTGATACCTCTCATACGTTGTTTTCCATTATGGCTACATTAATCAACATCAGCGAAAGTTCATCAAGCGTAGAGCCCGAGCCATGCCCTAACCTATAGACAACTAACTAGGAGAACGTCCTAGCTCGCATAGTCATCAATGTCACCTTCTTATTCACCTTACTTCTCGAATATGAGTTAGTAGCCAGGGACAATGCCAGTGAGTACTTTGAATGTACTCGCAAACCACCTTAAGAGAATAATAATAACAAGAGGATGTGCAGTATGGTTGTGGTAGTAGGAGGCCTCTAAGAGAGGTTCTTTTCTTAAATAGTTTCTCTTGTAGATATAGGATCTACATATCTTTGTTGAAAACATTTTTGGAAACTTTTTTGAAAAGTTTTGGAAAATACTAGGATTGGATCACCCATTTGTTTCTTCCTTCCAGTCATCTCGTGACCAAAATCCTTTCCTTCCTTTCTGACCATCTCATGGTCAAAACATTTCTAGGCCTTTGCTTTTTCAAAATCCTTTTTGAAATCAAAATCGGCACCACTCTACAGCAACCTTCCCAACTGTCCATGACCACGGACACGGCTATTCGAATAGATTTACACTCTGTAGATGTTGTACACTTTACCCACACCATCCTAGTACCCTGCCCTGACCCCATATGGATCGTGGGTCGAGTAACCGGTCAAGACCTTTAGAAAACCCACTCTAGTATAAGAGTCTACCCAATGAGCTATTCATAGTAAACACATGGAGGCCAATAGACCCTTTGTTCCTTCTTTTGGGTGATGAAGTACATTTCAGGGACCCTTATCAAAGAAGGGCCATCCTCTAGGAATCGAAATCCCCTATAGTAGTTGTGAGACAACTTATACCAGAGTGAACAAACTTCCAGCCCAGCCCCTTCCCATATAGGAGTAGTTAGGTTGCACTGCTTAATTTTTCACAAACTACAAAGAAACGGGTGCGATTCGGTAAACATTTTTCATCCTCTTTCGTTCATCATTTTGTAAAACAAAAGCTTTTTTCCTTTCTCAAA
This sequence comes from Avena eriantha, assembly GCA_910589775.1. NCBI lineage: Eukaryota > Viridiplantae > Streptophyta > Magnoliopsida > Poales > Poaceae > Avena > Avena eriantha. The sequence continues at coordinate 206,179,256 of OU342740.1, forward strand.
CTTCTCTTGGTAGGTCAAACCTCACAAATGTTTTACCATTTAACATTTTTGTAAAACTTTTCCTGGGTCTTCCTATCCTAAAGTTTTGCTTTCACTAAAACGGGGTCTCCAAAGGGGTATGGTGTTATACACCATCTACCATGCTAGAGACAATTAGGTGTCATCGAGGGGTTTGTAGTTAGTAGTACAAATGTGTAATGGTTTGGAGGAGCCAAGCCACTACCAGGTATAGATCGTCATATATTGAAACAATACAATTTTCATAAACCGTAGATAAACATGCATAAGTAATTTTATTGTATAAAATGTTGTCTAGGTAGAAACTATAATTTTCCATTTTATTGCATAATTAAACTGAGTAGATGCTTAGAAGATCTGGAGAAACTAAAAAGGATATAAAGAAAAAGGAGCTGAAACGGGCTGGATCTTGACTAATCCGGGCAGCACTCCGCGGGGCCAGCCTACCTCACACCAAAGCGTGCGGGGGAGACGCAGTGTTTGAAACGGTTAGGCGGGCCCGCAGTCAGCGAGAGGTAGGGACAAAGGGTTTAGAGGGACGCTGGATGTCGAATCAAATGGCGATGAACGACCAGGGTTCATCATCCACCTCCAGCGGCATGTGACACATGGGAAAACCCTAGGTGGTGCAGGCAGAGGCGGATGTGCTCACCAGAGGGCGGAGGAGCAACAACGATGAGCCAAGGCGACGCGTGGTTCTATGGTGTTGTTGTTATGGAAATGACAACGCTTGAGAAGGCTAGAAAGAGGTACGGGAAACCGGCAGGAAAGCTATCGACAACGTCCATAGGCCGGATTAGGCCCAAACATGCATAGCAGGATGGTGGAAGTACATAGGTTCAGGGCCCTCGCGTAGAGGTAACACCCCTACTCCTGCCGATCTGACTATGAGATGATCACCACATAGTGTACAAGATGCTCCTCAAGTTGTATGCATGTTATCTATCTAATGGAGTCCAACCTATCTGAGTGTATGTGTGTCTCACTGTGAGAGCTAGCTAGACAAGTGCTAGCGATCGATCAGCCTCAAGTTTGCTTGTGCGTATGCCTCCTCCTAAATGAGAGAGCCCCCTTGGTCATTTATACAACATGCCATGGGATAAGGGCGGGTCCACATGCCTAACTACACTATTCAACATGTCATCTGATAAAGTGGTGAGGTAGTGTACAGTGCAACACTAGTGCATCCATAGTAGTACTTTGTGAAGGCAGCATGGCAACAGTTCCCACTGTCTTCTTTTCCTTTCTAGTCTTCTAGCTATCTTTCTCGTACGTGGTCCTCTGGTACCTGGTGGTCTTGGTCTTGATGTGATAGCAGGTGGTCTTGATCAGGTGGTCTTGGTACCTGTACCGACTAGGAACGAGGCGGAGGGAGTGACAGCATGAGTGATCAACGCCCCTGTCCACTAATCGAGTCGACGTACGGATCTCCCGATCGATCCGGCTCAGCCTGGCGCTTGGTGGCCCAGCCGGGCAAGGCAACAAGCAGCGCAGGCGGGGGCATCGGGCATCACTGGGGGAGGACCGGCCCAGCCGGCAGCAGGTCTAGCCTGGGAGGGGGCGTTGCTGGCACATACGGGTGATGCAGCCCGGTCGGGAGGCAACACGAAGGCCAGCCCAGCTGGAGGGTGGTGAGGCGCCGGAGGCCCAGTCAGGGAGCGGGGGACCGGCCCAGCCGGGGCGAGAGTGACCCGAGAAGGGCCCATCCAGAGCACAGTGCGGGGGACTGGCCTAGGATGGTGGAAGTGGCCCAGGCGAGGCTCTGGGAGCTGACGCAGCCAGGGCCGGCTAGGAGGCTCCAGCCGACACGGAACGTGATTGTTGTTGCTGCTTTATTCATTTATTTTCCTTTTTTACCTGTCTTTGGGGCGTTTTGGGGTACCCGGGGACAATCCCCCGACACTAGCCCCCAAGCGCGTGCTGATTTCACCTAGAGGGAGAAATTCCCACGAGCTCCACAAAACTTGAACTTCTTATTGTAGATCAAGTCGGTATGAATAGCATCCGGCTGGACACTTCTAGCGTAGGAAGTGATAGAACTCCAGTGGGGGAGCGCGAGTGCACCCACTCGACATAACCCCCGAGATTTGGAGGAGTTGACGAAGACAGGTGCTTCGAATCATATATGTACTTGGGATCCGACTCGGTGCAGCCGTGCAAAACAAACACACATAAATGAACTTGCTGTCAGTACACTAACGTATAGTACGCATGCTGTCAACCATATAACGGTTTTGTTTTTCAAAAACTAGCTCGTACTTTTCTGACACTTACTCACTATCTCGTGCGCTCTGCTATTTACGTTGTGTCATTGCCAGGCAGACGGGTTTTGGTTTGGATCCGGAACCGAAGGGGAGGATAACAGTACATTATGCATGGTACTAGGGACTTAGCAGACGGAAAATACAAACTAGCCACTTGGCCGGAATGTTCAATCTATCGTATCTTTTGCCATTTTTCATGTGGGATGCCTTGGACTTTTTCTCTTGCTAGCCGGACAGCCAGGTCGCGATCTGTAGCAGAGAAGAAGAGTGGGCCTCTCACACCATCGCACACTACTAAGCCGATTTTCAGAATCGACAGGCCAGAGCCAGCAAAACTCGAACTCAAAAAAATGACATGCAAATTTCTGACAAGGAGCCCCCGAGGATCTCTCGGGGTTCCATATCTTTCATTCATTCATAGGGTTCACTAGATAGATGCACTTTCACATGACTAGGTGTAAACCAGATGGAGCACGCTACATTCCATGGACGCTCAGTTTCTTCGTCCGACTTGTCCATCTTTTTCTTGCGTGGCAGGTGTGTGTTGATGAGGTAGTACGAGTTGTTGTGTAGGGCTCTACTGATGATAAATGGAACCTCCCAAGGGGTGACAACTTGTGCATGCCATTCGTGTCTTGCACCAGCCGGAGGACCAGATCGTCCTCACGAAACATGACGGGCCGAATCTGGCTCAAGTGGTAATGATGCAGACATAGCTGGTATAGTGCTAACCTTGATATGGCTAGCTCACGGATTCCTTGAGGAGGTCCACACTGTACTCCCGTGCCTCTTGGTTGTCCTTTTCCATATAGAGGAGCTTGTTGGGCGAGTCAAACTCGATGTCCGCCGAGAGGACAACCTATAAGCCGTAGATGAGGAAGAACAGGGTGAGTCCGGTTGAGCGGTTCGGCATAGTGCGCAGGCTCCACAGCACATCCGGAAGTTCCTCGATCCAACATCCGGGAGACCTCTCCACGGGCCCGAGGAGCCGCGACTTGATGATGGCTAACACTAGGCCATTCGACCTCTCGACCTGCCCATTGGATTGCGAGGGCATGATGGCTGCGAGGTCCAGGCGGATCCCCTTATTGCTACAGAACTGGGAAGAAGTTCGTGGCATTTTCCGTGATGATGTTGTTGGGGTACCCGAATCGGTTAATGATGTCCGTGAAGAAGGTGACGACCGTCGCCCCATCCAGCTTCTAGATAGGCTTGGCCTCTATCCACTTTGTGAACTTGTCTACCGCCACTAGCAGATGGTTCATGCCCACATGCGCCTGCTTGAAGGGTCGACCATGTCATCCCCCAGACAACGAAGGGCCATGTGCCTATGCTGGCTGAAGCGCTAGCAACCACTGCATGCGCGGACTAGCTGCTTTGCATCGTCTAGTGCGGTGGGCCAGTAGAAGCCATGGAGGAACGCCTTGGCGACTATTGCCCGGGATGAAGCGTTATGACCGCACTCTCCTTGTTGGATGTCTTTCAGCAGCGGGTAGCCTGTGTCCACGTCGACGCATCACTGGAATATGCCGGATATGATGCACTTATACAGCTCCTTCTTGATGATTGTGTATGTGTGCGCGCGCCGCCAAATCTACCTGGCCTCCACCTCGTCGTCCGGAAGTTCCCCATTGGTGATGAAGTTCATGAAGGGTTGCACCCAAGACAGTATCTCCTGGATGGGGAGGACGCTATGTTGCCCCGATTGGAGGATGTCAGGTGGCCGCCCAGGTGGGATGCCCGAGTGGGCAGCCCTCGAGCCCATTGACGAGCCGGTAGCCCCCAAATCTTTCGAGTTGGGTGGTGCGGGTGCCTTGGAGTCGGTGTGTGCCTTCTTCCTTGCTAGTTCCGAGGGTTCCGTGTGGTTTGAGCCATCATCCCTCGGGTTTCTGGCCCTTATGATGGAGTCGGATTCCGGAGACGGGGTGATGGAGGGCGTGCGTAGGTGTTCCAAGGAGACCCCTGGTGGAATTGCCTGCCTAGTGGATTCGCCTCGTGCGAGCAAGTCAACTTCCTCGTTGTTGGCGCGGGGGACGTGGTGGAATTCAAATCCGTTGAAGCAGGCGCTGAGCTTCTGCAGATGGAACTGGTAGAGGGCCATGTTCTCCTCTCGAGCATCCCATTCCTCGGATACCTCTTGGACCACCAGATCAATCCCTGAAGCATAGGATCCGGTTGATGCATATCTCCTTGGTGAGCCAGAGGCCATGCACCAATGCCTCGTACTCAGCCACGTTGTTTGTGCCCTTGAAGTGGATCTGGAGGACATACTCCAGTCAGTCCCCCTTGGGCGAGTTTAGGACGATGCTGGCTCCCAAGCACCCGAGCATATTCGAGCCATCAAAGTGCATCTTCCAGTAGTCCAAATCAGGAACCGACGGCATGTACTAGGTCTCGGCCCAGTCGACCAGGAAATCCTCCAGGGCCTGCGACTTGATCGTCAGCCTTGGCTCGTACTAGATGGAGTAGGCATCGAGCTCGATGGCAAATCTAGCGACTCGGCTTGTGGCTTCCTGGTTCCCATTGATCTCCGAAAGAGGAGCGGTGCACACCACCTTAATCGGATGCTCTTGGAAGTAGTGCTTAATCTTATTACACGCCAGATACAGTCAGTAACACATCTTCTAGTAGTGGGGGTAGAGAGGGAGAGAACTTCTCTAGGGTAGTAGACGGGTCTCTGGACCAGCTGAGCCTTGCCTTCCTCAGGTTGCTCCACCACCAGGACGATGATGACAACCCCGTTGATTGCTGCTATATAGAGCATCATCGGCTCCTTCGTAGCCAGCGTTGCTAGCACCAGTGTTGTGGATAGCATGCGCTTGAGGTCGTGATACGTGACATCCGCTTGCGAGTTCCAAGAGAACTTGTCTGTCTTCTTCATCAGCCGGTAAAGCGGGAGTGCCTTCTCGCCCAATCAGCTAATGAAACGGTTGAGGGAAGCCAAGCATCCGGTGAACTTCTAGACTCCAAGCAAGTTCCTGGGTGGCTGAATCCTCTAGATGGCCACGATCTTCTCCGAGTTCGCCTCGATTCCCCATTCTGAAACAAGGAAACCGAGGAGTTGGCCAGATGGGACGTCGAATACGCACTTCTCCAGGTTTAGATTCATCTCGTACCAGCGGAGTTTCGCGGACGTATCCCCCAGGTCGTCGAGAAGGGTGCACTTTTCCTTCGTCTTGATGACGACGTCCTCCACATAGGCATGCATATTCCGGACGATCTATGAGTGCAAGTACTTCTGCATGCAACACTGATAAGTGGCACCTCCATTTTTCAGGCCGACATGCATGGTTACATAGCAGTAAGCCCTGTACGGGGTGATGAATGGTGTTTTTAATTGATTAGCTGGACTTAACTAGATCTGATTGTAACTACAGTAACAGTCCAGGAAGGACAACAATTCGCAGCCGATCGTGGAATTGATAACTTGATCGATACGGGGCAACGCGAAGGGGTCTTTTGGGCACTCTTTGTTCAAGCTCGTGTAGTCGATACACATGCGCTAGGTCTTGTTCTTTTTCAGCACCAGGATTGGGTTGGCCAACTAGTTCGGGTGGTACACTTGCATAATGAACCTAGCTGCAAGGAGCCGGGTGATCTCATCACCTATGATTTTCCTTTCTCCTCCGCAAAGCGACAGAGGGGTTGCTTGACTGGCTTCGCATCCGACCGCACATGAAGTGAGTTCTCGGTGAACTCCCAAGGGACACCCGGCATGTCCTTTGGTGACCATGCGTAGATGTCCCGATTCTCATGGAGGAAGTTGGCAAGTATGCTTTCCTATTTGTTGTCCAAGCCGACATCAACGGTGATGAACTTGGTAGGGTCGGACGGGTCGAGCAAGATCTTCTTGGTCTCCCTGGCCGGTTGAAAGGCCATGTCTCTAGTCAGCTTCATGCTAGCCAGCACTTCCTGCTGAGCCAACGCAACATTGCACATGATCTCGCGCTTCTCCTCAGCAATGATGAGGGCTTCAACTATCTTCGAGTCTTCTACTGCGCATTCCATCGACCGCCTGTACTAGCAGGCCACGGTGATCACGCCGTTTGGCCCTGGCATCTTCGTCTTGAGGTATGTGTAGTGGGGCACGACCATCAATTTGGTGAGGGCGGGGTGCCCGAGGAGAGCGTGGTAGGTGCTGGTCAAGTTCACCACCTCGAACCACACCGGCTCGCGGCGGAAGTTCTCCTCGGATCGGAATATGACATCCAACCAGATTTTCCCTAGAGGGGCGCATGCTGGTCCCAGAAGTATGCCGTGGAACACCGTGGTCGTTGACTGTAAGTCACACTCCCGGATGCTAGATTCTCCAGGGAGGCCCGGTAGAGCAGCTTGAGCCTACTGCCATCATCAATGAGCACAGGAGAGAAGCGATAGGTGCGCTCGTCGGAGATGAGAAGAGGGTCAAGAATCATCGTGTAGCCCCTGGGATTCGATAGGAGTTACGACTGATCCTCCCAGATCCAGGTGATGGGAGTCTCGAACTACTTAAGGTGTTGGGGGATTGGAGGAACGATGCCACATTGCATTGTCCGGCTCCGACTTGAAAATGTGGTAGTTGGCATGCTGCTGCGGATACCCGTTGTTGTTATTGCCGACCGCCCTAGCCGGTGGTGGTGGTCCATCGGGAGGGAGAAGGGGTGGGGCAGGTAGGCCGCCCTGCTCCTTGATCTGGCGGGTCCAACTACAATTCCAGGTGATATGCATAGCCGGTTTGAAGGGTCCACTGTGGTACTTGCACGAGCCATCGAACATCTGCTTGAAGGTGAACCGTGGCTTCTGCTTTCTCGCATCGCCAGCTGGCGCATCTGGTACGCCCTCTACGGTGTTGACTTGCCTCACGTGGTAGCGAGATTCTTGCTGTCCGGCTAGGCACTTGCCGTGGAAACAGTTGTCATTGACCGACCGCTTAGACGATCAAGCTTCCCCGCCCGAGTTACTCGGCTAGTCTTGACCCAGATCCGTTGGAACCGGTCGACCCTCAGCATTCACCCGAAGGGGCTTCTTCATTGTTGCCTCAGTGTGGCATACTGGTCCACGACCTTCATGAGTTCTGCCATGGTTTTTGGTTCATCACATAGCAGTAAGTGGTGGAGCATGGTGCCCTCTCGGCATACATCAATGAAGAAACCGATTTCCTAGCTCTAATCACTCCTTCGCAAGAGTTGCACAGCTCTGTCCACCCGGTGAGGTACTCGTGGTCTGACTCACGGTCGCCCTGGATGCATAGGGCCAAATCACGACGGCGACTCGGATGCTTGTACGTGCTGTTGAAGTTGTGGACAAAAACCTTCTCGAAGTCGGGCCATGCGCTGATGCTGTTGGGCGTGAGGCTGTTAAGCCATGTCCTCGCCGACCCGGTCAGGATGAGGGGGACATAGCGCACCGCCACGTGCTTGTTCCCATGGGCGATTCTGACTGCCATGGTGTAGTTAGTCAGGCAGTCTTTCGGCTTGATACAGCTATCGTACTTGGGGTGTCATATGGTAGCATGAACTTATCCGGGAACGGCTCGTTCTGGATGCGCGGTCCGAAGCAAATAGATCCTGTAGGATTCTCCTCCTCCGTAAGGCGAGCCTGCGCCAGGAGCTCGATTCGATCTCGCCCGTCCGATGTGTCTAGATTGGGCACTCCTACCTAGCCTGAGAGACAGGAACCGACTGGCCGGGCCGCTCCGGCTGGCAGAGGGACGGGCAGTGGGTTGTTATTCACCGCGCCCTTCTTGTGGCGCAACTGGCTCTTGTGGCTCGAGTCACGGCACTTGCTGCGGGATTTTCCCGCTGGCGGGGAGGATGCATACTATGTGTCGCGAGGTCCACCCTTGCTATTTCCAGATAGCTTGCTCCCCTTGGAGCCGCGGGGGTTCTCGCGCATTTGCCGGATGGCGTTGTCCTGCTCGTCCGCAATACGGAGCAGCTCCTACACCTGCGCATCTTTTCGGGCTAGCGCCTCGCCCTCCATGTTGGGCAGCTCATCTGTTGCGGCTCGCGTCGCGCGTAGGTTCTTGATGGGCCTGTTGTATGAGAGTCGGGCGAGGAGGAGAGGTGGCGCTGACTCGCCGCCCCTTTCCAGTATGCTGCCCCGCTCGTTGCCCCGGTGCTGCACTTGCCCATGCCAGCTAAGCTCCTTGCTAGCCGAGGAGAGTGATGAGTGCATATTTGCATCATGTTTTATATTGTTATTTTGCATTGTAGATGTAGGATCTTGGTATTTTACGGTGCTCCCGCGCACATTTTATGTCTGTTTTCACCAGGATCAGGACATATGATGGATATAATGGACACAATTCATGAATAAGTTGTAATAAGGAGAAAAGGAGTAAAAAACAACGTAAATCGCTTATTTTGGAAATATTAATAATACCAGAAGAAAACCCGAAGCGATCAAGGGAGACAGACGGTTTAATGACCAACTATACGACAAGAATAAATTTTCCGGCCATATAGTTCATGCCGTATAGTTGGCACCGCCACCGCCTCCTCAAATAGTTTCACCACGTGCAACTGGATCAAGGAGACGACATATAGAACACCCAGAAATCGCAGAAACCTCACCTCCAGAAGGCATCTAGAGGGGGAACTCGTCCACCGGGGATCCATCTTCGCCCTGCGCAGATCCGGAGGCTAAGGCATCGATCTTCATCATCCACCGCTGTATCACCACCATCTGCATCCATCCGATCTACATCTTGTCCAGATCTTGTTGTAATTTCCGTACTCGTTGTGGATTTATACAAGTACTATTCATCTATGATAGATTCCATTGTTATTGCCATGATGTTGATTGCCGCCATGTCTGAGTAGATCATTAGTTCTTGGGGAGTTGGAGAAACCCTAGTATGAGATTGAAATAAGATAAAGTTTATTATGATATTCATCGCTGTGACCATGTGTTATATTGTCTTCGTCTTGATGTTGACAAAAGTCGACCTCTCAATATTTGCCTCTCATGGGGACTTGCTGGAGGGAACTACTTGTTGGTAGACGGAGGTGTGATAGCACTTACAGTGACTATAAAGTTGTTGGCACTCCTTACGTATCAACTTTGGAAACCGAGAAAACTCACGGAACACTATCCATTCCATGGGATATGTCCTATGGTATTACTTCCCTTAGTAGCGCAGTAATTCGATTGTCGATTGCTGACTGTTGTGGTTATGAGAATGATGTGAGCAACGGTTGCTGCCTATTTGTCCAAATACGGAGTTCCTCCCACACATACATAGTTGAGAATGTTCATGATAATAATCTTTACCTTAGCTCCTTATAATGCTAGTGGTGAATCTGCTACTCCCTGAGAACGCTTTTCCCTATTACAGTTCCAACTCTCTTACATACACGATACTTACTTTCTGTATTCAGCTGTATTACTTTACTTATTATTGCTCTTATACCAAAAACCCAAAACACTTTTTTTACGCAATACTCGTATTTTAGCTTGTCACTTAGAACTTTATTTAGTATTACTAGTGTAATATTTATTTCAAGAGTTATTAGACTTCAAACTCCTGCTCCCTATGGGATCGATATCTTTATTTAGAAACTAGCTACAAACGATCTATGAACTTGCAATCATCAAGCTATTTTCTGGCACCGTTGCTGGGGAGCTAAACGATGTAGGTATTTTAGTTTTTGCTTATTTATTTTTGTCTTGCTAAGTTTTGTTTTGAGTTATAGGTTTCCACCAACATGATGGAGTTTGAGCATATGACTAGCGCTAACCCACTCAACCATTCTGGGAAGCCCTATGATATTTATAAAAGAGACAACTCCAATGAGAAGACAAGGGGGTTTGAAATAAATCCTCTATTACTTGGTATTCTACACAAAGAACAATTTACTGGAAATGAAGAAGATTCTGATCCATATGAGCATATTGCATGTTTCAAAGATATATGTTGCACTTTTCAGTTGACGGGATATAATACTGATGAGGTAAGGGTTAAACTTTTTAGTCAGACTTTGACTAGTACAGCTCTCTCATGGTACAGATCTTGGGATAATCTAGCTTATGAATTTCTAGCAAAATATTATCCATTATCAAAATCTTTTGGAATCAGGCATCTTATAATGACTTGGAAGAACCGTTCTAATGAAGGACTCATAATAGATTACATAAGATTCAAAGATTTACTTCGCCTATGTCCTCATCAGGATTTTCCCGAATGGTATTTATTGCTTCTCTTTTATGGCGGTTTAAATGAACCTAATAAAATTGAAATAGACTCTTTCGCGGAAGGAGCCTATATGAATCTTCCTATAACTAAACCTTGGGCTTTACTTAATATAATTTGCGATCATAGAGTTTCATGGAATTTCGGTCTAGGAAGTGAAGGAGGCATAGAAATAGAACATGATTGTATTCATGACTATAATAAAAAAGTCCTTGTTAAAGAATTATCTAAAGAACTTTATTTGGATTCAGATCTTGTGTTGCAATTGTTAAAGCTTTTACAGAACATATCAAAGATCCAAAAGAGGGTTTGGTCAAGTATGATCCACCACCCGAACCTGAGAAGAAAAGAGAAGTTAAAGCAACACTGGCCTCCCTAGAACCAACATATGAGATACCTTTCCCTAACACTGCACAGACACACATTTTTGAATATGAACAGGTCAAAGTAGCACAAGAAAAGAAAGAAGAGGAAATTATTCCAGAAGTCTTGGAACATCTGGAAGACACCAAAGATGAATAGGTAACCAAGGAACCAATTATGGCTATGTATGCGCATTGCAACATAGTTGAACTTGATAAAGAGACTTCCATATTGGTTGAAGGTAAGACGAAGGTAAAAGATGTGGGTAAGCCTATTCTTCCCTGCATATTTAAAGAAACCTCGCATTATGGTTTATGTGATCTTGGCACTGAAGTTAATGTTATATCTTATGAATTTTATTTAGAAATAAAATAATAAATAGAACTAGCTACAATTAAAAATACTGATATGACAATTATGTTAGCCAATAAAAATCTTATAATTCCAATGGGAGTAGTTGAAGATGCAATTGTCACAATTGGCAACAAAAACTTTCCTATAGATTTTGTAGTTGTTGATATGCTAGCTAACACTCTTTGCCTAATTATATTTGGAAGGAACTTTTTGAGTGATATAGGTGCCTATGTTGATTTTAAAAAGGAGATAGTGTCTCTTAAGCTTGGGGGACCGGAAAAGGAATTCCACTTTTCCAAATTTAAAGACAGGCCTCCACAAATACAAGAAGAGAAAGAGAAAACTATCAAGGAAATGGAAGCTCTTTTGTTTAGTAATCAAGGAGAAGAAATAAATGAAGACTCAAATTATGAAGAAATAGTTATGGAGGACAAGTCCCTAGAAGAATTAGAAGATGAACTCGATTCACTGCCCACTATAGGGTCTCCAACTGAAGAGGCTTTTGAAGAGCTAGAAAAGAGAGGGGACGAGGAATTACCACCCCCAGAGTTGAAGACTCTACCAGATAATCTTAAATACAGGTTTTTAGATGGTACAAATAAATTTCCTATTATTATTAGTGCTAAACATTCAGGAGAAGAAGAAGAATAACTCATTCAAATACTCGAGGAGAATCGCAAAGCCTTTGGGTACTCAATGGATGATTTGATGGGCATTAGTCCCATGATAACCGTCCATCGAATATTCATGGAAGAAAGTGCTAAACCAGTTGCGGAATTCAATAGAAGATTGAAGCCTGAAATGAAGGAAGTGGTAAGGAAAGAAATTGTATGCCTATTGGATGCAGGTATAATCTATCCTGTTAAAGAAAGTGAATGGGTAAGTCATGTTCATTGTGTCCCTAACAAGGGAGGTTTTACTGTTGTTCCTAATGAAAACAATGAATTCATACCTACTAGAACAATTGTTGGGCATAGGATGTCCATAGACTTCAGAAAACTGAATAAAGAAACTAGGAAAAATCACTATCCTTTACCGTTCATAGATCAAACTTTAGAAAGGTTAGCAAACCACACTCATTTTTTCCACCTGGACGGATACTCAGGTTTTTCTCAAATAGTTGTTCATCCGAATGACCAAATTAAAACAACTTTCATTAGTCCTTATGGTTTACATGCTTACCAACATATGCATTTTGGTTTATGTAATGCTCTAGCTACTTTTCAAATATGCATGACTACTATTTTTGCGGATTTTATAGAACTGATAAGGGAAGTATTTATGGATGACTTTTCTGTCTATGGAACTTTGTTTACTAGTTGCTTGGGTAATCTCAAAAGAGTTTTGTAGCGTTGCGAAGAAACCAATCTTGTTCTAAACTGGGAGAAGTGCTATTTTATGGTCAAAGAAGGTATAGTTCTTGGATATAAGGTATCAGGTAAGGGAATTGAAGTGGATAGAGCTAAGGTTGAGGCCATAGAGAGAATGCCACACCCTAGACATATTAAGGGTATAAGAAGTTTCCTTGGTCATGTGGGTTTGTATAGAAGGTTCATTACAAATTTCTCTGGAATATCTAAACCTTTGACTACCCTCCTACAAAAGGGAGTAAGATTGAATTTTGATGATAAATGTCTTATAGCCTTTGATAAACTCAAGAATGCTTTATCCCCTGATCCTATTATTAAACCTCCTATCTAGGATATGACTTTTGACTCAATATGTGAAGCTAGTGATGATGTTGTAGGTGTAACTCTGGAACAACACATTATCGCATATTCAATATTATACATCATGCTAGTAGAACTCTTAATGGTGCTTAAAAGAATTATCCTAAGGAAGAAAAGGAACTTTTCGCTGTATTTTTCTCTTGTGATAAATTTCATTCTTATATAGTTGATGCAAAAGTGAGAGTTCATACGGATCGTGATGGTTTAAAAGAACTCCTTGAGAAGAAAGACCATAAGCCAAGACTGATCCGTTGGATTCTTTTACTTCAAGAATTTGACTTGCAGATTAAGCAGAGGCAGGAAATAAAGATGTTGAATGTAGTGTCCATGTTTTCCCAGCAAGCCACCAATCTTATTGTGAGGAACTTTAGCCCTGGTGATTTTTGTTTACGAGAATTATTCAATGAACTAAGGTCAATTCCTTCAAAAGAGAAAAAGTACTTGTTGTTTGAGGAGTTTTTCATCCCCGAATAAGTAAAAGGTGAGATCAAGGTAAGTTTTCTTACTCTAATAAGTGATTTATTTTCACAGATTTTACTCCTAAAATTTCTGCCTTTGAATTCCTTATATTTTTTTGATGTTTTTGAGGGGTTTTACCAACTATATGGGCGGAACTATACGACCAAAGAGGAAGCTCCCGATGTATAGTTGGTCGTTAAACTCTTTGTGAAATTGTTTTCGATGTATGGAACTATACGGGCACAACTATACGACTAGATGAATAATTCCGGCCGTATAGTTGGTCGTTGAACTCTCAGGCACTTTTAATTTTTGGTGTATGTATCTATACGGTCGCAACTATACGTCCGGAGCCAATATTCTAGTCATATAGTTGGTCGTTAAACTACCAGATGTTTTTCATTGGCTTTTCGTTATTGTTATAAAAAAAGTTATTGTCAGTTCTGAGTCGTAACTTAACCGACCTGGACTCAAGATATTTGGAAACATCTGCCCGGAAGAAACTATACGACCGGAGCTATACGGGGCGCACACATATAGTTGGTCGTTACGCGGCAGGACTCTTCCAAATCCGTGATTTATTTTCGTGTTTCATTAAGATTCTTTTCTTGGGCGACAATTTAGTGTTTCTCTCGAGTTTTACCGACTGTTGACCCCCCTTATATACTTTCATTGTCTCTCGCTCTAATGATAATCTCTAGGAACCAATCTATCTCTTCTTCATACTCAAGAACACGCAAACCAAGAGACGGAAGTCAGGGAGAGAAGTTCCTATGGAGATCGGGACCAATAGCGACCAAGGCAAGAAGATCAAGGCTATACCTTTGGAGTTCCTCGACACCGACCATGGATGTCAGAAGAGGGATTTGAAGGCCCTCGAGCTGGAGATTGAAGAGATGGACAGGGAGACACTAGGGACACCCAAACATCTTTGGTTCCTTCAACTTTATCTTGACAAAATTGATGAAGATATCAAGCAGACAACCAAGGCAGGTTTTTCTATGATTCTTAAGGCGCTACAAACCCTTCAGGGTAACAATGAGTTCATTAAAGAACAAGTGAAAGTGCTGAAGAGGAATAATCTTTTCTACAAGTTGTGTGTTAAAGAATTAGAAGTAGTCAATCAATCCCTACGTCTCAGGCTGTCCCGTGAAGAGAAGATACCACACGCCATGGCGCCACAGTGATCTACAATAATCACGGTATCAAATAATCGCAAGGGATTATTTGATCCTGCCTGTCTTGATTCCAAGCTTGAGGAGATGTTTAAGACCTTGTAATCTATCTTAAGTTTTTATTACTATTTTTGCATTAGTTCAAACTAGAAATAAAGTTTGCATTATTAGAATTCCCTTCAGGAATAGTTGATCCCTCTTATGAAATTCCGAGTTTATTATTATATATGGAGCAATTTTGAGTTTGTGTTTGATTTATTGGATATATGAATGTCTTGAGTATAATTTGACATGCACTTGATAATAGCAATAGGAGTCTTCCACGCCATTGGTATTAATGGAACATACAAAGATAATTTGTTCAATATGTCGTAAGTACATGGTTTGTTTTACAAAGAAAGAAAAATTATCTAATCCATTGAGTTGAAAAAGAAACCTTGAACAAAGGAAAATAAAGAGTGCCATCAAAAATAGAGTGAGAACAAGTTGAGGTAGAATCTTCAAGTCATAATAATGCTTCATATACAATTGGAATTTGATAATTGAGATCATTAATCTTTGAATTACTACATGAAGTGGAATGTATAGCTAGCTCCTTTGCACATCACTTAAATAGAAGTGTGAGCATATAAACAAAAGAGAAGAAAACAAAGAAGAAAAAGAGTGAATGTGTAAAGAGGAAATAGGCATACACCACTATATTGTAGTATGTCAAGGAGACACTTTTGAGATTTTGAATCCCTAGTGAATATGTTAATCCTAAAACACTTGGGACTACCTCGCTAACTCATTCGGTTGAACATGATACTTTTACATTATGTTGATATTCATCTTTCGTGAACTATTGATCACTAAGGTGTGGAAGCCTGCTAATACTATTCAGATGGTTTGAGTAAGGTACTATTCATGAACTTATTTAGATGCATCATATATGATAAATACATGCTGCAACCGCCTCATTTATTTTAACGAGTCAACTTCATGAATATGATCATCACATCCATTAAGCTAAACTTGCTCGGGACAAGCAAGAGTCTAAGATTGGGGAAGTTGATGAGTGCATATTTGCATCATGTTTTATATTGTTATTTTGCATTGTAGATGTAGGATCTTGGTATTTTATGGTGCTCCCGCGCACATTTTTTGTCTGTTTTCACCAGGATCAAGAAAGATGATGGATACAATGGACAAATTTCTTGAAGCAGTTGTACTGAGGACAAAAGGAGTCAAAAACAACGCAAATCACTTATTTGGAAAATATTAATAATACCAGAAGAAAACCGAAAGTCGATCAAGGGAGACAGACAGTTTAACGACCAACTATACGGCGGGAATAAATTTTCTGGCTGCATAGTTTCCGACGTATAGTTTGCGCCGCCACCGCCTCCTCAAATAGTTTCACCCCGTGCAACTGGATCGAGGAGACGACCTACAGAACACCCGGAAATCGCAGAAACCTCACCTCTAGAAGCCATCTGGAGGGGGAACTCGTCCACCGGGGATCCAACTTCGCCCTGCGTAGATCCAGGAGGCTAAGGCATCGATCTTCATCATCCACCGCTGCATCACCACCATCTTCATCCATCCCATCTACATCTTGTCTAGATCTTGTTGTAATTTGCGTACTCATTGTGGATTTATACAAGTACTATTCATCTATGATAGATTCCATTGTTAATGCCATGATGTTAATTCTGTCCATGTCTGAGTAGACCATTTGTTCTTGGAGAGATGGAAAAACCCTAGTATGATATTGAAATAAGATAAAGTTTATTATGATATTCATCGATGTGGCCATGTGTTAGATTGTCTTCGTCTTGATGTTGAGAGAAGTCAACCTCCCAATATTTGCCTCTCATGGGGCATGATGGAGGGAACTACTTGTTGGTAAATGGAAGTGTGTTAGCACTTACAATGACTATAAAGCTGTTGGCACTCCTTACGTATCAACTTGGGAAACCGAGGAAACTCATGGAACACTATCCATGCCATAGGATACGTCCTACGGGATTATGTCCCTTAATTGCACAGTACTTCGATTAATGTCGATTGCTGACTGCTGTGGTTGTGAGCATGATGTGAGGAGCGGTTGCTGCATATTTGTCCAAATACGAAGTTCGCCCCACACATACATAGTTGAGAATGTTCATGATAATAATCTTTACCTTAGCTCCTTATAATGATAGTGGTGAATCCACTACACCCTGAGAATGCATTTTCCCTGTTACAGTTCCAATCTCTCTTACATACGCGATACTTACTTTCTGTATTCAGCTGTTTTACTTTACTTATTATTGCTCTTATACCAAAAACTCAAAAACACTCTTTTTACGCAATACTCTTATTTTATCTTGTCATCTAGAGCTCTATTTAGCATTACTAGTGTAATATTTATTTCAAGAGTTATTAGACTTCAGACTCCTGCTCCCTGTGGGATCGATATATTTATTTCGAAACTAGCTACAAACAATCTGTGCATTTGTAGTCATCATTGAGGCCGTGGGTGCGATTGTACTTGCACATGGTGCTCTCGATCTGTTTACTTGTCGCGGCCAAGTCAATGGCTTCCTGCAGGAGGAGCTCCCTTTCTGCTGTGATGTTCACAGCGGATTCCTCTGGATTGTCTCCAGGGGTAAAACGGGTGAAGAGCCTGTAGATGGGGAGCTCCACTGGTGCTTCTCCCATGGAGGGGTGGATGTTCCGACTCCCTCCTCAACACGATACAGAGCAGGGCGACGCTGCTATGTGCTAGATATGCCCATCATGACCTCCATGCCACGTTGAGCGATGGGCATGCTGCTGAGAGAGTGTAGCGGCTCCGTGACGGAAATGATCTCCTAGGGGAAATGCTCCAGCACGATGGCGACGTAAATCGGTAGATCGTCGAATAGCAGGATGGTGTCGTCCGCTGGAAAGGCGGATCCAGCAAAGCATGAAACGATTTCAATAATGCAGTCAAATTTTCCCAAGGTGAGCACGAGGCTGGAGGCCACGCGCTTGCCAGCTAAAGTGGGGGTCCCGTGCGGAACGTCACTCCGGTCGAAGCCATTATTCCCCATGGTGGGCGCCAACTGTTGTTGTTATGGAAACGATAGTGCCTGAGAAGGCTAGAAAGAGGCATGGGAAACTGGCAGGAAATCTATTGATGGTGTCCGTGGGCGGGATTGGGCACAAGCATGCGTAGCAGGACGCAGGAAGTATCCAGGTTCAGGTCCCTGATAGCTATGAGATTCGACACATTTTTTATGCCTTTTATTTGATCGTTTTATGTATTTACCTAACGCTAATACTATGGTAGCGAAGAAAACTTGGTTTTTAATGTGTATTTCAGGTTCTGAACATCAACAGAAGGATTTAACTAGAGAAAAATATTCTGGAGAAAACAAGCAAGTCCCACTATGGAAGCACACGAGGGGAGATCACAGAAGCTTTAACTAGCAACTATACGGCGGGAATATTTTCCCGGCCGTATAGTTACCGCTGTATAGTTGTTGCCGCCTCTGTATTGTCAAAAGGGAAAACTTCCGTGAAGGGACCGGGGCCAAAATCAGAACACAACAGCCGCCACACCATCTAGAAGGGAGAAAGAAGAGATCCGGAGAAGAAGGAGAAGATGTTCTTCATCTTGCTCCACAATCTTCGACCTCCTAGCCAATAAACTCCCATAGCCACTACTTGTACTTGAGAGAGAGAGGGATCTCCATCTTGCAAGACTAGGGTTTGAGATTGTTTCTTCCCATCTTGAATTGTGTTGGATATTTTTCTATTCTTATTGTGGATCTCCACGGTAATACCAAGACAATTTTCTTTTAGTTGATTATATTGATGATCCGTTCTTCTCTCATGTGTGAGTAATCCCCTTCAGCTTGGGATATGTAGGGGATTGGTGAGATGTGATGTGCCTTCATATATTTTCCATTAGTTTGTAATTGATTCTAATTACTATATTATGTGTTCTTGACTATCTATGGGATGCCTAATGCTTGTTGTCCAATTAAGGGACCGGACAACATGATACCTTGTTCTACATAGATAAGATTGTGTACGCTAGTGGACCGGCGACCCCCGGGTGACACGGGGATATCAATGGAAAACTAGTTGACTTGAGGATAACAAGTAACCACTATGCTTATTGCATTAGTCCGATCCAAGGAGCTTAATCGCTAAGCGACTTGAAGGGTCTTAATCGTCTAGTGTCTGACCATAGTTTTGGTAGCAGTCTAGTAGGATTATTGAAGTTGGGATGAAATCTACCAAGAGGAGTTCTGGCTAATTATGAGTTTCTCGCCTACACATATATCTATAAGATTATAATTGTTACATTTACCACTCGACCACCTGGCACAGTCACTATCACCATGAACTGAATCTCCCCGTGCCTTCTTTCACCATCTGCAGGAAACAACAAACAATCAAAGTCCTTCTTTACTTTTATGCATTATATTTCTGAAGTTTACATTTTAGTTCTATTTAAATCTATCGCATTTAATCAAAATCCCATTCTTATTTCAACGCTTGCAGTCAATTCACTCGAGGACCTATGACAACTTCGGGTGTGACAAAGACTTCATCAATAAACACTTACCTTCGGGCTCCCTGTGGGATCGATATCTGAACTTCAAAACTAGCTAGAAACGATTTGTGCTCTTGCAGACATCAAGCTATTTTCTGGCGTCGTTGCCGGGGAGCTAAGCGCTAAGTATTTTAGGTGTTGCTACTACAAAATGTTCTCTTTAGGAGACAAAGGGTCTACAGGCTCTGGTAGGACCTACCTGCCGGATTATATTGAGTGCGTGCCTGCTGAGAGGCGCGAAGAAATTATTGAAAAACTTTTAAGATCAAATAAAGTTGAAGTTTAAAACCTAAGTGATATTATGGAAATCATGTCTATTTACAGGACAACTCCTATGAAACCTGAGAAAACTCTCAGTGAATATAGTGCTCCAAGTTCTGAATTTCTTAAACAACTAATAGAGTTCCCTAATCCTGGAGTTAGAGAATATCGATTTGATGGTGGAATCATTAAAATTTTGCAGGAGAAATCTATCAGTGGAAGGGAAGATGAAGACCAAGGAAGACATATAAGAGAGTTTGATGATGTTATAACATCGCTTGGACCAAAAGGTTGCCGACAGACTTTTCTCGTCTTAAATTTCGATGGTCTCTTAAAGGTAAAGCTCTAGACTGGTTATATTCTATCCCTCACCATTACATTAAATGCTAGGAAAACTACATTACTAAATTCATAAATAGGTTTCTTCCTTTTAAAAAGGTAACTGAACTAAGAAAGAACATAGGCAATTTTAGTTAGAACATGGGAGAAAACTACCACAAGACTGGGAAAGATTCTTTGGAATGATCAATAGTATTCCTAATCATGGCTATTCTGAACTAACAGTCTACCATTTATTTTGCCATGGTCACAATACTCAATGTAAAGAATTGCTTGACTTCTCAGCAGGGGGACTAGGGCCAAGAATGATTCTTTATATAATCCTGATTTTGGCACTAAGCTGGAAAGAGGGATACTCTGGATAACTCCTGATCTTCTGCCTGTAGTACGCAAAACTATGACGGAAAAAGGTATAACTTCTGAACTTGCCAAGGAAAACAAAGAGGATTTTTTACAAGCTTTAACTGAAGAAGACAAAACTAGAAAAGTTTTTCAAGAATTAAAACATCGACAAGTAAAATCTCATAATAACTTGCATAAGCATTTCCAAAAACACAAAAAGATTTTGGCAGAACTCATTGAAAATTATGATGAGAGTAGTCAAGAAATAAAACTATTTCACAAGTATCTTAGTATGATTGAAACCTAGTGTGAACAAATAGCATCTGGCTATCAAATTTTTCTTCGTGAAGACGAATATATTCCTGTTTCTGCTAATGTTGTCACAAGAAGGGGTGCAGTTGTTACATGACCCTTAGGACCACCTGAATACGAAGCTGAAAAAGAATGCAAGGAAAGATCCTTGCTCAAAGCAAGTCAAGAAGATGATACATTGGTGGATCCTCAAGATGAAACTGAGATGCAAGAGCATACCACGGAGGACCACAGTGATGCACATGATGATCATTATGACTCTAATGTAGAGATGGTTGATCCAAGAGAAGATAAAGAAACAAGTAAGGAATATGAAGTTGTTGTAGTAGAAAAGAAGAAAAGCAATAAGCAACAACAAAAGAAAGCGACAAAAGAGCCTGACCCCCCCCCCCCAAAAAAAGGTAAAAGACAAGAGTAAGTTAAGTGAGAAAAGGCTTCCTTATCCAGATCGAAAAAAGAAAGCACCGGATGAGGTAATTTATAATTCCTTTACTGAGGCACTTAGTGACATTTGTCCGGAAATCCCATTTGTAGATACAATCAAAGTTCCTACTTATGGTAAATTCCTTCATGATATTCTTAGTAGAAAGAAAGAAATAACTGAAATTGTTGCCATGGTAACTAGCTATCCTGCTAACGGGAAGCTATTGTCTAAGTCTGGAGATCTTGGAATACCAAAAATTTCATGCTCAATAGGTAAAACTGTTAATCACAATGACTTATGTGATCTAGGAACAGGAGTTAGTGTAATGCCATACTCCCTCTATAAACGGTTAGGATTAGGGGAGTATTCTCCTACTACTATCACTATACAGATGGCTGAAAAGTCCACTAAACAACCTGTTGGTATGATTGAGGATGTCTTACTTAGGATTGATGAGCATGTTATTCCCACTTATTTTATCATTCTTGAAATGCCAAAAGATGAAAGATTATCTATAATACTTGGAAGACCCTACCTCAGTACTGCAGGTGCGTCAGTAGATTGTGTAGAAGGGAAGATAATCTTCAATGTTTATGATGCTGAAATCATCCAATATTTTTCAAAGAAGCTAGAAGAAGGAGAAATATATGTTCCACCAGCAAAACAAACTCATGTGGTAAGTTTCATTGATAAGGGGCAACCAAAGGTAAGAATTCAAGAAGAGAGAAGAGGTTGAGTGATTCAACCATTCTTAATAAATGCTTAATGAGAGTTTAATGACCAACTATAAGGTGGAAATTTTGCAGCTATCAAAAAGTAGTAGAAATGTCAATTGAATGAGTAGAGAATAATAATAATAGTAAAAGTTTAAGTTTTCTATTTACAGAAGATAAAATTTTGCTTTTAATATGCTAATGTTGGTCGACTGTTTTTACTATCAACTTTCTGTTAAAAACTTGGTATTTCGCTAAGTTATGGGATAAAAGGGTATCCTTGAAGAGATAGAATTTTTTTGATGACTACTGATGGTTTAACGACCAACTATACGGTGGGAATAAAAATTCCGGCCGTATAGTTTGGTCGTATAGTTATTTTTGCCATCAACAAATTTTCTTCGAAGGCACAGAGAGTTTAATGACCAACTATAAGGTGGAAATAAAAATTCTGGCTATATAGATATCGAGGCCTTCGTACAAAAATTTCCGAAAGGTACAAAGAGTTTAATGACCAACTATACGGCGGGAATAAATATTTCGGCCGTATAGATATCGAGGCCTTCGTACAAAAATTTCTGAAAGATACTGAGAGTTTAACGACCAACTATACAGGAGGAATAAAAATTCCGGCAGTATAGTTCCGGTCGTATAGATATCGATGCCTTCGTAGTATTTTATTCCAAAAGTACTGGGCGTTTAACGACCAACTATACGGCGGGAATAAAAATTCCGGCCGTATAGTTCCGGTCGTATAGATATCGATGCCAGTTTTAGAAATTTATCTCGAGAGACAGACAGTTTAACGACCAACTATACGGTGGGGTCATTCTGATCCGGCCGTATGGTTGTGCCCGTGTAGTTGTTTTCTGTATAAAGAAACCCTAGTTGGCGGCACCGCTGCAACTATACGGGCGGAGCAACATCACCCACCCGTATAGTTCCGGCCGTATAGTTCGGTGCGACCACAAAATCGCACCGAGGCGGCTAGGTCTTCCTCCTCTCCTCATTATTTCTCTCATATTCTCTCTCCAAACCCCTCAAAATCCACCTAGAACTCTTGATTCTTCGCGGATTTTGTTTGTTTGAGTGGGGAATCAACAGATCGGCATGTTTCTCTCCCTATCCATGCTTTATTTTCAGATTTCCATGGTTGAAACTCTCGCATTGATCTAGTGGATGAACTCAAGCTTATTTGGTTTTTCCTATTAATTTCTCATGTTAGGATTGAATTTTTCCATGTAGAATCATTCGTATATCATATAGAATATATGCCTAAGGTTTTATAGTGAAATTTTTCAGTGCATTACGATGAAGAAAATCGATAGCCTCTTTCGTTCGAGCAAGCGCCAATGGGGAGAGGGCTTAAGCTCGGGGGCCCGAGCTCCGTGCAACTCCAAGATAGACATTGTCTCATCGAGGAGGGTGATGCCCACAAGTTGGGCCGACCACAACTTCCTCACCATGGCAGGTTTGAAGGCGGACTACAACCTCATGTGCAACAGGTCAGGGTTGGCGGTACTTGGCTTCGCAAGACAAGACAGCTACGGTGAGCTCATCCATGAGTTCCTTGCCTCCTTCTACGACGACCACAGGGAGAAAGGTAACATGTGCACGATAAGCTTCACCATGAACCAGCAGCACTATGAAGTAAATTTCGAACAATTTTGCAATGCTTTCAGCTTCCCTCATACTGGGGGAGCCCAATAACTAACCTCTATAGTGTCTCAAGTGGAGAGACTTGGGAGGTTATTTCTGTTAATGGTGGTAGTCACTTTTATCAGAAGAAGATCTCCACCATTTAGAACCCAACCATTCGCTACTATGCTTTGTTCCTCGCCCACACAATGTTGGGAAGGGGTGATAATTGTTCCATGGCCAATGCGGACATGGCAATGATCACCAAGGCTCTCTTCCCCACTTCAACACAAAGCCCCGGTCCTGCAGCTCTACTCATCCAGCACTTTCGCCACCAAAGCAACAAGATTAAAGGTGATATTCGCATTGGTGGATTGGTAACCCACCTTGCTTATGAATTGAACATTGTACTACCTGTTATGGAACCTATTGATGGCTCCAAACTTATGGACGTCAAGTATTTGACTGCTTGTGGCTTCCTTGGTGTTTACCATGCTAACCGGAGCTTCGAGCATATCAATTCAGTTATCTTGATGGTACACAGGTTGAGCAGGTTCAGTTTCCATGCCCCCAAGCCTTCTCGATTGTGGAGAAGGACACTTAGATCCTCACCAAGAACCAAGTGATGGAGATCTTGGCCAAGCTCCAGCCCGAGGAAGAGGAAGGTGAAGGGCAGCAGGATGAGCAGGAGCAGGAGCAGGAGGAAGAGCAGGGACACAACCCTGCTTGGGAAGGACAATAGCAGCCAGGAGGAGCCTAGGAATCGTGGCCCAACCAGCCACAGTAGGGGTATGGCTATGTCCCCTAGTAGGAGTTCGAGCAGCTCAACTAGCACGTTGGGGAGATCAACCATACTCTTCGTGATGTGAATGAAGATGTGAACACTTTGACTCAAAAGTTCAGTCACTTTATGACCCACTTCCCCAACTTCTACCAACAGTATCCGCACCGGCCGCCAAATGACGGCAACAACTGAGCCTGGCAATAGCCTAAGCTAGGGGGAGGTTTGAAAACCTCCAAACTTTCCATTCATGTTTTTATTTCTTCATTTGATTTATTTCTTGAAAAATTGCATATTTATTTTCAGTTTTGCATTCCTAAACCAAAAATACAAAAAAATAGTTGTAATTTTATTTGCAAGTTTGTTTCTTTTGTTTCTCTCGGAGATTGCTTAATTTCAGGTAATTTGGCAATATGGAAATATAGGAGAGGTTCGACTCAAATACGAGAACGAAGCAAGCAAGAGGAGGTATCACATTCCTTACATCACACTCTTTGCAATCTTAAATTGATCCTACAATTATTTACTCGCTTGCACTGGAGTCACTCCCCACTTAGCTTGTTATCCTACAAATTCTATTCCTTTGCTAGTGTCTCCTTTTTATATTTGAAACCATGAGCAATGAACTTGGTTAAAATACTTTCTACATTTTTACAACAACAAAAAGCATCTAAAAGATGACTTGAGTCCAAGATTAGCTCAAAGAATTTTATTTTAGAACTACTCCATCCCATTTGAGCTTAATGTAAATATATTCAATAGTTCCCCTGATTTAAATTGTTTGAGTAAATGGATGCTTCGAAGTAGTAGAACTATGCCACTACGTTTTCTAATAATTACTGTAAGATATTGCTTTACGTGTGTCATTATAATTCTATCGTGCTCCATGGGGAACTATTAACTCCGGTGGCTAACGAACGATCTAAATGTGCGAAACCACTTGATTTCGGCTATTGAGATATGTAAACGTCTGTAGCCGCTATGCTATGACGTGTCAAAAATTTAGTCTCCTCATGGTTTCACGTTCCAAGTGAAGTTGTAGTACTCCTCTGGCCCATTATTGCTCAACATCATTTATTGGCATGGTCACGAGTGCACAACACAGCCACAATTAACATGTTAAAAAAATAGTGGCATGATTTCTCTATGAAAGAGCTGAAGTTTTTGAAAGACAAAAAAAAGAAAAAGGTGCTCTGAGAGCCTTAAAAATTTTACATGGGAGTAGATGAGTTGTTCTTAAATTAAATGTTTTGATGCCAACTTGAGTAATCTTAATTAGTTAAATGAACAAGAACCAAAAGTTTTCATCTCTCAACAAAGAGAGGGACCAAAAGAATTTGTCTCACTTTCCTAACTAAACTTTCTACACTTGCTTGGGCATATGATTTATTTGGTAACAAGATATACGTTGTTAGGTAGTGGACTTAGTGCAATCTTGTGAATACTTGTATGATCATATTTAAGATTGCAGGAATTGTGAAGAAAAGAATTTGACACCAATTCAAACTTGTGAGTTCCTTTATTTTTAGTCTTGAATCTCTACTATTCTTCCTTATTTCCTTGTCACTCTAGGGCGAGCAACATCTAAGCTTGGGGGAGTTGATAGTTGTGAGATTCAACACATTTTTATGGCTTTTGTTGATGGTTTTCTCCCAGATTTGATCGTTTTCTGACTTTACCTAACAATAATACTTCGCTAGCGAAGAAAACTTGGGTTTTAATGTGTGTTTCAAGTTCTGAACGTCAATAGAAGGATTTAACTAGAGAAATACAATATTCTGGAGAAAACAAGCAAGTCCCACTTTGGAAGCATGCGAGGGGAGCTCACAGAACCTTTAACGAGCAACTATATGGCGGGAATATTTTTCTGGTCGTATAGTTCCAGCCGTATAGTTGTCGCCGCCTCTGTCTTGTCAAAACGGACAACTTCCGTGAAGGGACCGGGGGCGAAACCAGAACACAACAGCCGCCACACCATCCAGAAGGGAGAAAGAAGAGATCCGGAGAAGAAGGAGAAGACGTTCTTCATCTCGCTCCACGATCTTCGACCTCCTAGCCAATACACCCCCATAGCCACTACTTGTACTTGAGAGAGAGAGGGATCTCCACCTTGCAAGACTAGGGTTTGAGATTGTTTCTTCTCATCTTGAACTGTGTTGGCTATTTTTCTATTCTTATTGTGGATCTCCACGGTAATACCAAGACGAACTCCCTTTATTTTATTATATTGATGATCCGTTCTTCTCTCATGTGTGAGTAATCCCCTTCAGCGTGGGAGATGTAGGGGATTGGTGAGATGTGATGTGCCTTCATATATTTTCCATTAGTTTTTGATTGATTGTAATTACTATATTATGTGTGCTTGACTATCGATGGGATGCCTAATGCTTGTTGTCCAATTACAGGCCCAGACAACATGATACCTTGTTCTACATAGATAAGATCTTGTATGCTAGTGGACCGGTGACCCCTGGGTGACACGAGGATATCAATGGAAAGCTAGTTGACTCGAGGATAACAAGTAACCACTATGCTTATTGCATTAGTCCGATCTAAGGAGCTTAATCGCTAAGCGACTTGAACGGTCTTAATCGTCTAGTGTCTGACCATGGTTTTGGTAGCAGGCTAGTAGGATTATTGAAGTTGGTATGAAATCTACCAAGAGGAGATCTGGCTAATTATGGGTTGCTCACCTACACATATATCTATAAGATTATAATTGATACATTTACCACTCGACCACCTGGCACAGTCACTATCACCATGAACTGAATCTCCCTGTGCCTTCTTTCACCATCCACAGGAAACAACGAGAAATCAAAGTTGTTCTTTACTTTTATGCATTATATTTCTAAAGTTTACATTTTAGTTCTATTTAAATCTATCGCATTTAATGAAAATCCCATTCTTATTTCAACACTTGCAATCAATTCACTCGAGGACCTGTGACAACTTCGTGTGTGATAGAGACTTCATCAATAAACACTTACCTTCGGGCTCCCTGTGGGATCGATATCCGAACTTTGAAACTAGCTACAAACAATCTGTGCTCTTGCAGACATCAGGCCCTCGCGTAGAGGTAACACCCCTACTCCTGCTGATCTAACAATGAGATGATCACCACAGAGTGTACAAGCTGCTCCTTGATGTCTACGCACTTCTATTCTTGTAGACAGTTGTTGGGCCTCCAAGTGCAGAGGTTTGTAAAACAGCAGCAAGTTTTCCCTTAAGTGGATCACCCAAGGTTTATCGAACTCAGGGAGGAAGTGGTCAAAGGTATCCCTCTCAAGCAACCCTGCAATCAAGATACAAGAAGTCTCTTGTGTCCCCAACACACCCAATACACTTGTCAGGTGTATAGGTGCACTAGTTCGGCGAAGAGATAGTTAAATACAAGTGGTATGGATAATTATAAGTGGTAACGGTGATAGAAAATAGCTTGATGGCGTGGAAGAGACTAAAGACAAACTGAAATAAAGATAGCAGCAAGCAAACATGTAACAGATCTAGTAGCAAACGGTGTTTCAGTGCTTAAAAACAAGGCCTAGGGATCATACTTTCACTAGTGAACACTCTCATATAAATATCTTCTCTTTATGATACTACTCTTGACTACTCTCCAGTTGGACACTCTAATCCATGGTAGGGCTATAACAGCACACCTCAAAGTAAGCCTTTCCCATCTAGAAAATCCGACACTGTCACCTTGAGCACTAGATGGTTCCAAAAAACACCACAATTTCATAGAGACATCCAACTCCAAATATAACTCATAACAAGTATTTGTAATCTCTAGCCTAAGTGCCACCATGGTGTGCACACTGTCAACTTCACACACATGGGGAGAGCAGAGATCTATTAAAGCACTTGAGTAGCAAGGTAGATCTACTTGATTACAAAACTCATGATCACAATATGATCATGCATAGAGAGAGATGAACACATAGCTACCGGTAGAACCCTTTGCCTCGAGGAAGAACTACTCCCTCATCATCATGGGAATCAGCAACAGTGATGGAGATGGTGGTGGAGATGGCTCCGAGGGCACTTCCCCATCTTGGCAGGGTGCCAAAATAGAGACTTTCTGTCCCTCGAATCTCCCCTTCGGTGGCGGCGGCGCTGCGAAACTTTTCGTGGATTTCTGATTGATGACCTAGGTTTTTGCATCGGGAGGCATATATAGGCGAAAGAGGCAAGGTCGGTAACCGGCCAGGGGGCCCACACCATGCCCTTGCGCGACCAGGGGGACCCGCGCCTAGGGGTGGTGTGGCCACCCTGTGGCCCCTCTCCGTCTCGTCTTCTGGCTCCGCGAGTCTTCCCGTAAAATATCAACTTCGGCTTTTGTCCCGTCCAATTCCAAGAATATTCATTTTCTGACTTCCTAGAACCAAAAACAGCAGAAAACAGGCAGCTGGCACTGTCGCTCTTTGTTAATAGGTTAGTCCAAGAAATCATATGAAAAGTACTCCAAAGTGTGGATAAAACATAACAAAGTAGATAAAACCAAGCATGGAACATCAAAAATTATGGATACGTTAGCAACGTATCAACATCCCCAAGCTTAACTCTTGCTCGTCCTCGAGTAGGTAAGTGATAAAAAGAAAGATTAATTTTTTAGGTGACATGCACCATCATAAACTTGATCAAAGTATTTGTAAAACATTGAAAGCTAGGATTATAGTACTTCAATAATAACATCAAAGATAAAGTTCTAACAATAAGACAAAGCAACTATGTTGTAACATGAAAAGGCACAAACAAAAGATTCATGAATAACAATGCTTTGCAAGACGTTTGTTTGTTTCACATAAAGAAAACATAGCATAGTGGCATTCAGCTTGTCCTTCATAGAGTAGCAAACATAAATGCATAAGACACCTTCAAAGTTCATAAGAGTGACTAGATACAAGTAGTTTAAGAACAAGCAATATCAAGTTATGCATCAATCAACAAGTCTTGGGATAATGCACATAGAACTAAGAATGGCCACTATGCTCTCAAAGTAGGTGCATAAAGATAGAAGGTGGAGACTCAATGTAAAAGTGGAAGAAAGGCCTTCATAGAAAGAAGTAGAGATTCAAGTTTCATAAAGAGCTTCCAAAAATTATGGTACTAAATAGTTTTCAGCTCTCATTGCCCCTATCATAAGCATCTTGAAGTGATTAAGGTTAAAGTGAACAAACTATGAAGTATATGCTTGACGAAGTATAAGTTGGAAATCTCATGTCCCTTGAATACGAGGGCCGCTCCTCATGCTACTCAAGTTTAGTCACCGGTAAGTTCTTGTTATCGTAAGTACATGTGTATCATAGAGAACCGCCAACGGGGTACCCTTGCCCGATGATACGGAAGAATCCCCATATCAAAATGACAAGGCAAATAGACAACGAGCATCTCAGCAATCTTCTTATTTACCATGGGAATATGGTGCTTTTTTCTCTCTTTCCTCTTTTCATAATCTCCTTTTTCTTTTTCTCTTTTTTCTCAATATATGACTCTTTTTTATAAGAAGAATGCTTCATAGACAACTCATTATGGTTACGCTGCAGGTTTCCACCATGTCAGCATGGATTAGACCAGCGGCCCAGGCATTTCTCTAACACATATACATAACTCCATGGACTTACAAGCTCCCCTTTCATTTCACACCGACGACATCCATAGACAAAAGAGCATGATATCAACTAGGTACAAAGTACAAGTGCAATGTTGAACGCGTTCCCCATGAAAGCATGGTTCTGCTAATCGCCAACAAATAAGTGCAAGCATATACAACATAGACGACACAATGGTTCAAGTTTATTAAGGGCAAGAAATGTAAAGTGTGTCATCAAGTTCGTGATAGCTTTAATCACTAATTTTCACATAACAAGTTTAATTCGGAAGGTAAATCAAAACATGAATATACTTAAAATAGCAATTTCTAATAGGTAGGTATGGTGGACTCTTTGGAATAACTTGGTTTAAGGAGTTGGATGCATGAGTGGGACTCATACTTGGTTACGGAGGCTAGCAAAAGACTGGGAGCGACAAACTAAGAGAGCAATAATGGCCATAATCATGCAGAGCGACAAAACATCATTGATCAAAGCATAAAGTGATACTACAAGTTGAAAACTAAAGGATCGTCAAGGCTATGGTGACTTGGGATAGTCATAACATGGTGTGAGCATGCGCCAAGTCAACCCAAATAAAGCATCAAAGGAGAATACCACTATACTATGCTTTAATATGCTAAAACAA
Source organism: Avena eriantha (assembly GCA_910589775.1). Classification (NCBI taxonomy): domain Eukaryota; kingdom Viridiplantae; phylum Streptophyta; class Magnoliopsida; order Poales; family Poaceae; genus Avena; species Avena eriantha. The sequence goes on from OU342740.1 coordinate 206,209,418, forward strand.
CGCATGATCCTTCCAAGGCACATTAAGCAATCTCAATTGTTTATAAAAACTCATGCTACAGCAAAGAATACTAAGCCTAAAGTCAAAACAATATCAAGCATGGCATGACAAAGCATAGGCCACAGTCAAAAACAAGCTCTCCTTACCACTTAAGCATGAACTTTTTCTACTCTTTTCCAATCCAAACCAAACTATTTGAAAACCAATGTATAAAAGAGGGGGTCCAACCAATTTATTCAACAAACTAAGAAAACAAAGCAAACGAAACGAAAACGAAAACGAAAAAGAAGACGCACCAAGAACAACACAACTGTGCATGAAACAATAAAAATGAAGTGTTTGGAAGAAACCTGGGATTTTTATTGATGAAGAAGGGGATGCCTTGGGCATCCCCAATCTTTGACGCTTGTACTTCTTGGATATTTCTTGGAGTGACACGGGTGGCATCCCCAAGCTTGAGCTTTAGTCCATCCTTCATCTCATTACTCATTCCTTCCATACACCTGAAATTTTTCCTTCATACAAAAACTTCACACAATCTTAGCAACATTAGTGTACTCAAGACAATAAGTATTTAGGTTCAGTTCCAACACCAATAAAACTTCCATTTAAAACACTAGCTACTGTAGCACTTTCCTCAAAAAGCTCAATTCCCCAAAAGAACTCAAAAAGGAACAAACAAGAAGCAAATGCAAATAATGGCAGAAATCTGTCAAAACAGACCAGAAGGTAAAGACAAATTTTTTCGAAGACCTTCTGTTGCTCAAATTGAAAAGTGTTGAACTAACGAAAGTTAGATAACAACCTGGGGCAGAAGCACAAAAATTCACGCCTCAAAAGGACGTACAGAGATTTTACACGAATTTTTACGGTGAAGCGCAGAAATCTATTTCGGGATAGAAACTTTCCCAATCATTACTTCTCTCTTATTAGAGGTTACTCTTGGCACAAAAAGCAAATAAAAATGATAAGGAGCGGTTATTACAGAGGTAATAAATTTCAATACTCAACTAAAACTTTTGGGTTATCTCCCAATAAGTACTTTTCTTTAATGCCTTTAAGTTAGGCTTGATAGTTTGAGAAGATGCTCACATAAGAAATATGAATTGAAGTAAAAGAGAGCATAAAGAAGCAAATTCAAAGAAACAAAATTGCAGAATCTAAAGGAAATAACTTCGAGCACTCACACCAGAAAATAGGCGTTTGCCGTGGGAGGTTCTTCTTCTTTAATCCTCCGGTGTGAATACCTTGTACCTTACCTCCCCGGCAATGGCGCTAGAAAATAGCTCGATGTCTACGCACTTCTATTCTTGTAGACAATTATTGGACCTCCAAGTGCAGAGGTTTGTAGAACAATAGCAAGTTTTCCCTTAAGTGGATCACCCAAGGTTTATCGAACTCAGGGAGTAAGTGGTCAAAGGTATCCCTCTCAAGCAACCCTGCAATCAAGATACAAGAAGTCTCTTGTGTCCCCAACACACCCAATACACTTGTCAGGTGTATAGGTGCACTAGTTCGGCGAAGAGATAGTGAAATACAAGTGGTATGGATAATTATAAGTGGTAACGGTGATAGAAAATAGCTTGATGGCGTGGAAGAGACTAAAGACAAACTGAAATAAAGATAGCAGCAAGCAAACATGTAACAGATCTAGTAGCAAACGGTGTTTCGGTGCTTAGAAACAAGGCCTAGGGATCATTCTTTCACTAGTGAACGCTCTCATATAAATATCTTCTCTTTATGATACTACTCTTAACTACTCTCCGGTTGGACACTCTAATCCATTGCAGGGCTATAACAACACACCTCAAAGTAAGCCTTTCCCATCTTGAAAACCCCACACTGTCACCTTGACCACTAGATGGTTCCAACAAACACCACAATTTCATAGAGACATCCAACTCCAAATATAACTCATAACAAGTATTTGTAATCTCTAGCCTAAGTGCCACCATGGTGTGCACACTGTCAACTTCACACACATGGGGAGAGCAGAGATCTATTAAAGCACTTGAGTAACAAGGTAGATCTACTTGATTACAAAGCTCATGATCACAATATGATCATGCATAGAGAGAGATGAACACATAGCTACCAGTAGAACCCTTAGCCTCTAGGAAGAACTACTCCCTCATCATCATGGGAATCAGCAACGGTGATGGAGATGGTGGTGGAGATCGATGGAGATGGCTCCAGGGGCACTTCCCCATCCCAGCAGGGTGCCGGAACAGAGACTTTCTATCCCCCGAATCTTCCCTTCGGTGGCGGCGGCGCTGCGGAACTTTTCGTGGATTTCTGATTGATGACCTAGGGTTTTTGCATCGGGACGAATATATAGGCGAAAGAGGCAAGGTCGATAGCCGGCCAGGGGGCCCACACCATGCCCTGGCGCGGCCAGGGGACCCGCGCCTAGGGGTGGTGTGGCCACCCTGTGGCCCCTCTCCGTCTCGTCTTCTGGCTCCGTGAGTCTTCCGGTAAAGTATCAACTTTGGCTTTTGCCCCGTCCAATTCCGAGAATATTCATTTTCTGACTTCCTAGAACGAAAAATAGCAGAAAACAGGCAGTTGGCACTGTCGCTCTTTGTTAATAGGTTAGTCCAAGAAATCATATGAAAAGTCCTCCAAAGTGTGGACAAAACATAAGAAAGTAGATAAAACTAAGCATGGAACATCAAAAATTATGGATACATTAGCAACGTATCACTCCTCAAATTGTATGTGTGCTATCTATCTAACGGAGTCCAACCTATCTGAGTGTATGTGTGTCTCAGTGTGAGAGATAGCTATCCAAGTGCTAGCGATTGATCAGCCTCAAGTGTGCTAGTGCGTATGTCTCCTCCTGAATGAGAGAGCCCCCTTGTTCAGTTATACAACATTCCAAGGGACAAGGGCAGGCCCACGTGCCTAACTACACTAATCAACATGACATCTGATAAAATGGTGAGGTAGTGTAGAGTGCAACACTAGTGCATGTGTAATAGTACTTGGTGAAGGTAGCATGGAAACAGTGCTAGTGTCTTCTCGTCCTTTCTTGTCTTCTAGATGTCCTTCTCGTACGTGGTCCTCTGGTACCTGGTGGTCTTGGTCTTGATCAAGGGATAGCAGCTAGGCATCTTGGTACCTGTACCGACTAGGAACAAGGCGGAGGGAGCAGCAACATGCAGCGATCGACGCCCCCGTCCACCGATCGAGTCGGCCTGGGGAGCTCCCAATTGATCCGGCTCTCCCTGGCACTTGGCGGCCCAACCGAGCAAGGCAACTGACACCCTAGCCGGGGGCATCAGGCATCACTAGGGGAGGACCGGCCCAGCCGGCAGCATGTCCTGCTGGGGAGGGGCGTTGCCGGCCAATACAGGTGATGCAGCATAGCCGAGAGGCAGCACGGAGGCCAGCCCAGCTGGAGGGTGGTGACGCGTGGGAGGCCCAATCGGTGAGCAGGGGACCAGCCCAGCCGGGGTGGGAGTGACCCAGGGAGGGCCCAGCCGGGGCACGGCACAGGGGACCGAACCAGGATGGCAAAAGTGGCCCAGGCGGGGCTCTGGGGGAGCTGACGCGGCCACGGGCCGGCTGGGAGGCTTCAACTAGCCTAGAACGTGATTGTTGTTGTTGCCTTATTAATTTTGCCTTTTTTACCTATCTTTGGGGCGTTTTGGGGTACCCGGGGACAATCCCCCTGACACATGGCGACCTCGGCGAGGGGCGACAATCACGGTTTTCACATTAGGTAGGGGTTCACGCGAAGGCGTCCATAGTTGCGCTCTCGGTAGTTCGCCGGAGGAGACCCGGGGAGGCATGCAAGGAGAAGGCAAGATGACTATTCAGATGCATCGGTACTAGGGCATGCATGGTTGCTGCATGGAGAGAAGTTGGGGCTCGGGGGCTTCGGGTTCTACATGATGTGCTCCTCTTGGTCGAGCGCTTGTGCGGCGGCCTCCGGGCTGTGACCAAAAAGGAGGCACATGGAGATGGATCAGGTGCTAGGTACTGCTTTGCAAAGCAGAGGATGGGAAGAGGTGGCCTGGATAGAAGGTCCTCTTCGAAACATGCTCATAGCACGTCGGTGGTTCTTCCTCTCCTCGGATGCATAGAGGAAAAGGAGGCTGGGGTGTGCGGGGATAAGAGTAGTGAGGAAGATGAGTGAATGGAGGGCAGAGGGGAGGTTGGGGTGGCCTCTTGCCATTTATTTCGATCTGGAATGGTTCATGGTAGACATAGTCCAAGGGAGGATCTTGGGGCGGTGCACGGCTTGGGATTGGTTGAGGAGGGCGTACTGCGGGGTGTGGGGGCTCTGGAGTCATGGACAGAGGTAGTGAGACAGGGTGCAGCAACAAGAGACTTTTAAAGGGCAAGATATGCAAGATATTTGGTCTCTCCTTCATCCAAACACCAAAGACAAAGGGAGAGGTCTCATATAGTGCCATGCTATAGTGATGTCGACAAGAGGGGTTGTCCTGGTGCTGGTGGTGATCAACTTTGGGCATCGATGGAGGTTTGAGGGGGTTTTCAATAATGTTTTGAGTAATTTCAATTCTTGGCCATAGATATGAACATGAGAGAATTTATCCAAATTTATTTTGGCAAGATGAGTTCAAGGTGCTGGAGGTAGATATGGTCAGGGTACAAGTCCCTGAATTACTATAGATTTTTCAAATAATTTTAGATCCCTCTTTTATCAGATGTTCAAAAAGTGCTGAAATTGTTTTAGGGATTTTATTTTTTATTTTTGAATTGGTCACGGTGGGATTTTAGTTTGATATGGTCCCAAATTTTATATCACACATTGGAGAATTTTCCCAAGATTTATTGGAGCCGAAAAGTATTTAAAACATTTATTACTCCATTTCTGCCATTTTAGAAAATAGGCAAAAAGAATTATTATAGCTCTTCAATAATATTTATTTTTTAAGTGGGAAGGTAGGGTATGATATTTAGGCCTCAAATGTGCCTAGAGATGGCAAAGTTCTTTGGGTAAACAAAAACTTTCTTTTATAGATGGGGATTACATATTTTGTTAAAAGAAGGAATTTAATTGTTTTTGTGCCAAAACAATTATTGATAAATTTTATTATTCAAGGTAGATGGTTTCCACATGCTGTATCAATCATTTGCACCTTTGGGTTTTTCGAAATTCAACTTGATTTTGGAAGGAAAAAGGAATAAAGGATCTAGGGCAAGGTTATTTTTATGCCACCAAAACTTAGTTAGATCTTGGAGCTCAAATCTCCCCTTGGGTCATGGGGATCACCATGGTACAATGTTCTGAGGTTGATCATGGTTGAGATCTCCAAGGATTGGTGCCAAACTTTGAATACGATAAAGGTGCCAAAACAGATTAACAAATAGCCTTCAAAACCATGTGGGTTTTGGAAGCACATGGATCCAATTGGAACAAGTGAAGTAGGGATGGATGGACCTTTATAAGTATAACAAAATCACGCAACGATTTGGTTTAAAGAAGACAATATGGAGATGTGAGCTTCTGCCAAAGTGGGCTAGTTGATAAGTTTTGAAGAAAGGATTATTTTCTTGAATGCAGATGTGATCTTCTGCCAAAGTGAGCTTCTGCCAAAATGGATGATGTCGAAGTGTAGATTGAGTGGGAGGGATCCATGCTTAAGATTGGCCTTCATTGACTTGGAAACTATGAGAAGAGATTTGAAGGGAATATGCTCGAGAGGCAATAATAAAGTGGTTATTATCTTATTCCATGTTTATGATAAATGTTTATTTTGCATGCTATAATTGTATTGATCGGAAACGTCAATACATGTGTGTTTAATAAACATAAAGGGTTCCTAGTTATGCCTCTCTTATAGACTAGCTTGTTGATTAACAAGATGATCAAGGTTTCCTGATCATGGACATTGGATGTTATTAATAACAAGGTCACAACATTTGTGAAATGATGTGATGAACATTCATCCGAAGTATAGCACTACGATCAAGTCATTATGTTTATATTGATATAACATCATACGAAGTAATCTTAGTCCTTAGACCATGAGATCATGTTAATTGCTAACACCGGAAGAGTATCTTGATAACATCAAACGTCACACCGTAACAGGGTGACTATAAAGGTGGGTTTAGTACTACGAAGGTGTTATGTTGAGGCTCATGGATCAAGAGTGGAATTCGTCAATCCTGATGACAGATAGATATACTCTGGGCCCTCTTAGTGATATCACATTAAGATAGCTTGCAAGCAAGTGATGTGATCACTAGAATGTTATATCACGGGAACGAGAAAAGAGTGCATGTCGGCAACGAGATCAAACTAGGTATGGAGATAACGATGATCGAATCTTGGACATGTAATATATCGCGAGACAAAGGGATTTAGTTACTAGTGTTAAAGGTTCTCACGATCACAGAAGTCATCGTTGAATGTGTAGGAGTCAGTATGGATCTCTAGGTCCCGCTACTGATTATTAATCTGAGAGGAGTCTCAATCATGTCTGCATTATTTGCAAACCGTAGGGTGACACACTTAAGAGTTATCGGACACCATTTTGGAGCACATATGTTTCAGACGAAAGAATTGCAAAGCGCAAGAATTGTTTCGATAGAAATCGGAATTGTTTCGGGTGAAATTGCATAAAGTGGTTGTGCATGTGATATTGAAATATTGCAAGGAGTTATATGTGAATGTTTGTTGATTAAAGTAATTAACAAAATTCTGAAACAATTTAATAAAAGAGTTTTATTAAATGAGAGAGCATTAAACTTAGAGAATTTTAATGCATTTAAAGTGGGGACTTTAAAAGGGAATGTGAAGAGGCATTTTAATATGGAGGGGTTACCACCACATGAATGGAGGAGGTGAAGGGGCACCCCCCTTGAGGCGCCGGCCATGGGGAGGGGCAGCCCCCTCCTCCTATAAAAGGCCACCCTCTTCCTCCTTCTTCCACACACCTCCTTGTGAAGGATCTCTCTCCCCCTCTAGAATTATTCCCCCATGGTCTCAGATTAGCGAGATACATGTTCCCGGTGGCATTTCATCTGGAAGGAGTTGCTGCTTCCGCTGGATCGCTAGAGCGAGGAGGTTGAGGTTGTCCGGTGGCTTGAACATGTGTGCGAGTACGGATGCGCTGCTGAGTTGCGGCGCTCGGACTTCCACACGATCTTGAGATCGACAAGTGTACGACTACATCAACCACGAGTTCCTACTCGTTAACAAAACTCGTTCTCTTCGAGGGTAAGTTCTCGATGGATGTATGTCCACCCGTTGCTCTGTACCTAGTAGATAGATCTTTGCGTATAGTTCTCATCGTAGGAATTTTTTTGTTTTCTATGCTGCGGACCCAACAGTGGTATCAGAGCCTGATCTATGCGTAGGTGCTTTGCACGGGTAGTACACATATGTTTATATGTGGGCGATGATGATCATGTTATTGCATCTTCTATGTATTTTGGATATTGGTGGCATAGTGGGATGAAGCGGCCCGGACCAACCTTACATGTCATCGTACATGAGACCGGTTCCACGACTGCCATGCAACTTGTTTTGCATAAGTGGCTGTCGGGTGTCTGTCTCTCCTACTATAGTCAATATCTGATTTACAACGAGTTGCTAATAGCTTAGTTATCATCGTTGTGGTTCCATGTTCATAGGTAAGAACGGTTCTATCTCCGAAAGCCCTAAGCCACGTAAAACTCACAATTGATAAATTAGAGGCGTCTAGTTTAGATCGTTGCTGGGCTAGTGTCTTGATATGGTATTGTTGTAAGTAGATGTATGATAGATACTCTTACAACACACTCAACGTGTAAGTTCCATAGACCTTGTTCTTACACACAAAGGAATGATAGAGATCATACCACGATGCAAATGATAGAGATCAAATGCATGGACCATATCATCTCACTTTACACATTAGATGTTAGCATCTTATACTGCTAGTTTGGCGCTTTCTGTAGCATTGTAAGATGATCCCTCATTTAGATATCAAGATAAAAATGTGTTCTTCCTTAGGTATGCACCGTTTTGTGGATCGTGTTTCGAGACATCACGTGATGATCGGGTGTACTCGACTCTACGCTTTCATACAAACGGGTGTAAGACAATTTTACACATGCGAGTACTAAGGTTCTTACTTGGTGATCCTAGCATGTACATACATGGCCTCGGAACACGGACTGAAAGGTTAAGCATGAGTCATATAGTTGATATGATGCCCATATAGATGCTCGCCTTTGAAGCTACATCAACTCACGTGATGATCGGACTTGGTGTAGTGGATTTGGTTCATATAATCACCAAAAGGGCACGAGGGATGTCGTTTTTGAGTGGGAGTTCATTTCTAATTTGGATTAGTCGAACTCAATTTGTCATAAACTAAATCGAAGTGAATTTGCATAATTTGTTGTAGTCATTGGCGTCTGTTCACTAACTTATACTTAGTTTTATTTGAGATAATAGAACTATAGAATTCTGGATATTTACTTTACGAACTAGTATCTTATTGTTTTGAATGTCAATTTAAAGTTTAGAAGTCCTATTGCAAACTTTCAGCAAACTCTATTTACTCCATGAAGTTTAATAAGTAGTATTAAATCAAGAGTAAGAATTCCAATGTTAGTATCTAAAGTATCATGTTTGCCTCCATGATTTTTGATATTCAAAAGTTGTTTTAATATCAAGATTATCTAGGAGCTGAAAAATTGTTTCAGAAACCATCATGTGTGGAAGAAATTGTGATATCTGAAACAATGTTTTTGGTTGCATTATGATAGAGTATAATTTAGCAAAATACATGTTCTCATATTGTATGAGAATTTGCGAAGGATGGAGATGCTAGGCATCTGAATCTCCCAAAAGGTTTCGGGAACTAAAATTATACTCGTCATTCTTCCTTATAAGCTATAGTAGCTTGATTATGAAAGTTGTCATGATAAGGATGAATAGAAGATGTAAGTAAAATGTTTACTACACTAAATTATTACTAAAGAATGGATTTTTGAAAGAATACCAAACATTTGATGATGGTGATCCACTTCAAAGTGCAAGTCCAAAGGTATTAGTATTTGACTATACACACTTTGTACTATGTGTCATGTGAATGACACCACTATTGATGTTGATAGATTCTTTTAAAATAAAAGGAATTGTTGAAAGAGAATCTATAAAATATTTGGAAGAAAAGAAAAGATTGGAGATGTCCAACTTAGGTATATAGAAGATATACATGTTATGGCTGTATTCCTTGCTTGTTAAACAATGTGGTTCTAAGGTATTGGATACCGAATTGGTTGGTATGAAGTGTCATACAGGACAACGCAATTCATGAACTACAATGGCGTAAGTAACTAGCAAGAGAATAAGTGATAATGTTCATCGAAAACAAATAAAGTATTATTGTGTTTTTCGTTGTCGTCAAACCTAGCCTTCAAGATTTGTTTTAATAATTGTTATTTTGTTCCGGTATTATGAGAACAATGGTTGTTCAAATAATTACCGTATTCAATAAAGGATGGATGAACTTTTATAAGTCTGGTGGGAGAAATCACATCCATAAACACTATTGCTAAAATGTCGCAAGTCAAATGATTAAAAGATCACTTATGAAGTGACATCGCTGTTTTAAATTATATTGGAAAGAAAACATGAAGAAACTCCATGTTGATGGATTTTTGGAGTCTTTGATTTTGATCAATTGACGCTTGTGAGACTTTCCTCGAGATAATTGAAACTCCGTCCATAGGCCAAAGAGGAACGGATGATTAATTGGATATTATGCATGTTGATGTATATAGTCCATTATGTGTAGCCATATGCGATGGATCCTTTTGCTTATATGCTTTCTCCAGAAATTTAAGTGAATATATCTGTATATTTACTTAATAAGGAAGAAGTATGAAACATTTGAAAATTGTTCAGAGACTTTCAAGATGAAGTGGAAAATCATTGTAACAAGAAAATAAAAGAGTTTATGATTTGATCATAAAGGAAGATATTTGAGTTACAGGTTTAGCAAAACACCTAAGATTTGAGGAATTGTTCCATGATTTGTGTTTTCCCGATAAACCATAGGAGTATGGCATATTCGAGAGATGAAATCAAACCATGTTTGACATGGTAAGATCAAAGGTGTCATTTATAAAACTGCCATTATGTTTTAAGGATTGAAGCTTTAGAGACTACCGCTTTTACACTAAAAATAGCACCATCGTGATCCGTTGAAATGACATCATATAAGTTATGGTTTGGGATAATACCCATATTGTCTTTTCTTAAATTTTGGTATGCTAAGCATAAGTAAAATGTTTACAACCAAAGTCGGATAAGCACGTATTTGTAGGTTATCCCAAAGAATTTGTTGGGAATTTCTCCATAACACCGAGGACAAAAGAGTTTGTTACTTGGAACGTCAAGTTTCTTGAGAAGGAATTTTTCGTGAAAAGTTAAGTGGGAGGACAATAGAACTTTGATAAGGTTGTTGAACCTTAGCTATATGTGCTAAGTAGCGCAGCGCCAGAAAGTGTCCCGGTGGCGGCCACAATGCTCATGGCTCCCGTGATTACAAAGGGTGTGATCTCGGAGATTAGAGTTCCTATTGAACCATGTGGGTCGGTAAGAATCAAATAGTGTGATTTGATAAGCAAGTCGTTATTGTTTTGACAATGATGAACCGACTACATGCAAAGAAGCGATGATGGGCCCTGACTCCATAAAATGACTAGAAGTCATAGAATCCGTGATAGTATCCATACACGAGAAATCAAGTTTCTGAACTTGGAAGACCCTCCGGAAAGGCATGAAGCCTATCGATCGTGTTTGGATCTATAAAGAAATAAGACATGGATGTTTAACATCTATGAAATAGTCGACATGTCGGAAAGAAGTTTACGACAATGTTCAAGGAGTTGACTATGACAAGATTTGATCTTTCATAGCGATATATAGTCTTGACGGATTAATGTAGCAACCACTACATATAATTTGGTATATGGTAGTTGAATAAATAAAACAAGGTTCTTCTAATAGAATGGTTACCCTAGGACATGTACAAGACACAGTCCGAAGGGTTTTGTTAATTCAAAGGGTGCTAAAAGGGCATGCAAACTTTAATAGTTGAAGTAAGCATAGCGGAGTTGGAATCTTCACCATGATGAAACTGTTAAAAGAGTTAAATTCATCGGAGATGATGAAGATGCTTGCATTTGTGAGAAATTAAGTGGGAGCGCTGAGACATATTGCTAATACATTATGTAGAGGACATATTGTTGATTGGAAATGATGTATCTTTTATTGACACAAGTTAAGAATTTCATTAAAATAGGATTTCAATGACAGACTTGGGCAAAACCGGAATATTTGGCATCAATGTCTATATGGATAGATTCAGGCGCTAATATGGTTATGCCAGACGTACATATATGAGATATTGAAAGGGTTCAATATAGAAACAACAAGAAAGGTTCTTGCTGCATGGAAAGGATTGTATCAAGATTCAAGTGTTTCAACACTTGGTGAGTAAAATCACATGAAGATTTTGATCGATTATACCGTGATATGTATATATCCAGATATGTCCTATGCTCTAAATGTTATGAGCACATACCAGAATGATTCATAAGATGATCATTGGATGATAGTAAAGATATTCTTATGAGCTTTGGAAGAACTAAGAATATATCATGTATAAGTGACAAATAGTTAAAGGTAGTTCATTGTAAAGTGTTACATTGATACTAGTTTTGTCATAAGACAGAAATTAAATTTATCTCAATTTAGACTATGGATGGCACAATGTAATGGAAAGGATGTTCCATGATGGATTTGGATGAGTTCCAAAGTTGAGACATTGTGACGGATACTACAACAAAAGGCTAAGTATATAACTGCTTTAGTAGCAGCAAAGGAGGGCATTTGTGTTAAGTAGTTTGTTATCAAACTAGGTGTGGTTCAAAGTGGGTTAATACTATGAAGATATATTGTGTGACAATAATATGAACATATTTTAACCCGAACGAACTAAAGGTCTCGCCCAAAGACCAAATTTATGCAATGCCATCTCATTTGAGAATGAGTGATGCGTAGAGACGCAAAGACATGCAAATACACACGGACCTGAAACTGTCAGATCCGGATATTATGTTAACCACTAGCAATCGCGTATATGCAACACCAGAAAGCCATAGGTGTTCAATACGCAAGGTTTTTCAAACTAGATTATTGACTCTAGTGCAAGTGGGAGACTGAAGGGAATATGCCCGAGAGGCAATAATAAAGTGGTTATTATCTTACTCCATGTTTATGATAAATGTTTATTTTGCATGCTATAATTGTATTGATCGGAAACGTCAATACATGTGTGTTTAATAAACAAAAAAAGGGTTCCTAGTTATGCCTCTCTTATAGACTAGCTTGTTGATTAACAAGATGATCAAGGTTTTCTGATCATGGACATTGGATGTTGTTAATAACAAGGTCACAACATTTGTGAAATGATGTGATGAACATTCATCCGAAGTATAGCACTACGATCAAGTCATTATGTTTATATTGATATAACATCATACGAAGTAATCTTAGTCCTTAGACCATGAGATCATGTTAATTGCTAACACCGGAAGAGTATCTTGATAACATCAAACGTCACACCGTAACAGGGTGACTATAAAAGTGGGTTCAGTACTACGAAGGTGTTATGTTGAGGCTCATGGATCAAGAGTGGAATTTGTAAATCCCGATGACGGATAGATATACTCTGGGCCCTCTCGGTGATATCACATTAAGATAGCTTGCAAGCAAGTGATGTGATCACTAGAATGTTATATCATGGGAACGAGAAAAGAGTGCATGTCGGCAACGAGATCAAACTAGGTATGGAGATACCGATGATCGAATCTCGGACATGTAATATATCGCGAGACAAAGGGATTTAGTTACTAGCGTTAAAGGTTCTCACGATCACAGAAGTCGTCGTTGAATGTGTAGGAGTCAGTATGGATCTCTAGGTCCCGCTTCTGATTATTGATCTGAGAGGAGTCTCAATCATGTCTGCATTATTCCCGAACCGTAGGGTGACACACTTAAGAGTTACCGGACACCATTTTGGAGCATATATGTTTCAGACGAAAGAATTGCAAAGCGCAGGAATTGTTTCGATAGAAACCGGAATTGTTTCGGGTGGAATTGCAGAAAGTGGTTCTGCATGTGATATTGAAATATTGCAAGGGGTTATATGTGAATGTTTGTTAATTAAAGTAATTAACAAAATTCTGAATAAATTTAATAAAAGAGTTTTATTAAATGAGAGAGCATTAAACTTAGAGAATTTTAATGCATTTAAAGTGGGGACTTTAAAAGGGAATGTGAAGAGGCATTTTAATGTGGAGGGGTTACCACCACATGAATGGAGGAGGTGAAGGGGCACCCCCTTGAGGCGCCGGCCATGGGGAGGGGCACCCCCTCCTCCTATAAAAGGCATCCTCTTCGTCCTTCTTCCACACACCTCCTTGTGAAGGATCTCTCCGCCTCTAGAATTATTCCCATAGTCTCGGATTAGTGAGATACATGTTCCCGGTGGCATTTCGTCTGGAAGGAGTTGCTGCTTCCGCTGGATCGCTAGAGCGAGGAGGTGGAGGTTGTCCGGTGGCTTGAACGTATGTGCGAGTACGGATGCGCTGCTGAGTTGCGGCGCTCGGACTTCCACACGATCTTGAGATCAGCAAGTGTACGACTACATCAACCATGAGTTCCTACTCGTTAAGAAAACTCGTTGTCTTCGAGGGTAAGTTCTTGATGGATGTATGTCCACCCGTTGCTCTGTACCTAGTAGATAGATCTTGGCGTATAGTTCTCATCGTAGGAAATTTTTTATTTTCTATGCTGCGGACCCAACAAGATTAACTCTAGGTTGATTTGGTTAAAGGGATTAGAGGGTCACTTTAGTGACTAGAGATTAAATCAATCTTGAGTAACTTTCTTCGAGTTAGTAATCTTAATTTATCTTGATCCTAGAGTATGAGATCCTTGTGTAGCTCACTCTAATTCCTAAGCAAACAAGTCAAACAACAGATCAAGGCTATTCATCTTCCAAGCTATCCAGACTACTACTAGGATTACCCTCAAGCCTAGCTTGAGGTAAATATGGGTATTTTGAAAGGTTAGAGTTTGAATAATGTGATAGTCCTTGGTATCTCTACCAAGAATAGAATTCAAAAGCTTTATAAAAAGGTTTTGGGAAAACCTAGAGGTAAGACTAATTGAAAGTTTTGTCTTGAAAACATAAGGAGATCATATTAGATAGCTCTCCATAGTTTGGTCAACAGAAGCTTCTAAAATAGTTAGTGTTGTAAAGGCATCTTGGCTCAAGTTTTTAAATGCTAGAACATTTGAGAATATGTAAAATGAGCCAAGTACGTTTTTTTCGAATAGCTTTTGTCAACTGAGGGTGAGGTAAGGAGTATGTCATCTGCTACACATTCAGATGCATAAGCACAGACAAACAACAAAGCAAACACTGCATCATTAAACAAGAAAAAGTTTTTGTTCCCCCTAGTTTTTGCATTCTGGACAACTAAATAGGGTTGCTAAAATTGGAATATTACAACCACCTTAGACAGGTCCCATATCTTGTGGGTATAACACAATGAGGGTGCATCTAACATGTGGGCAACTCTATGGTGAAGGATGAAACCTACCCAAGGTATTACCTTTTTTGCCGAGGTGACAAAATCGCATACAGGATCCCTGCATGCATGCTGGCCATGCTTGCACTTGATTTTGTAGTCGTAGACCTCGTGGAAGGCGACCAATTCCCCACAACTATTGTTGGGGCATCTGCTACCTTTTCTACAGGCAACTTGGTGCCACAACTCCTTGGAGCATGCGACCAGTCGGACGATGCTAGTACTATCCAAACACCTAGCAATTTCGACTAAAACGTCATCGTCGATCTTGCTCCAAATGCAATACCATGGATTGATCCTCGGAACCACCATCACGTTTGGATGGATTGGGGGCGAGGGCGGATCAAATTATGACTGTTAGAATTTTTTGGAGAAGAGTGGTGATGGCCTAGAAGGAGCAATGTAGCGGGCGAGATGATGAGGAAAATGAGAGAAGCACGTGCTTGAGAGGAGGATCCCAAATGCGGCATGGCAATGTTGGCAAGTGGGGAATAAACAGAGATGTGGCAGATGGATTGTATTGCTGTGTCATCACATCGGATTGACTA
The DNA here is from genome assembly GCA_910589775.1 of Avena eriantha. Taxonomy (NCBI): domain Eukaryota; kingdom Viridiplantae; phylum Streptophyta; class Magnoliopsida; order Poales; family Poaceae; genus Avena; species Avena eriantha. The sequence goes on from OU342740.1 coordinate 206,224,606, forward strand.
GAGAGATGGGGAAGATTGGTTGGCTCTTTGAATGAGTTATTTTGCATGTGCCTTCGGCGGTATTCTGCTAGGCACAACTGCACCGAAGACACCAGCTAGAGTTATAGCTAGTATAGCATGCTTCTCTACACTAAATTAACCATGTCATCATGTTCGACCATAGTATTGTCTCGTCACATCAGTTTGGACCACAAAGATGATTTATTTACGGCTTTTATTTTCATACTAGTTGTACACCAAAAATAGGAATAGTAGTACAATACCAACAAACAATCTTCTTGTTCGCCGCATCGAGAAGTTACAGTACGTAAATTAGTTGTTATACCTGCATGCATCAGTGAATCTGTTGTAGCAGTTTTAGACATGTTTCTTTTGATGTAAACATATTATCTAAAGGCTAAGCCTTCTCAGGACTCCTGCGGTGCGCTATGGGGTCTACTCTGCTTGTGGACCTGTTTTTGTGTTGCTGGACGTGGGTGTTGCCTCTCGCTGCCGTGGAAGACATGGGCAAAGAAAAATCTGGAAGCCATTCATTGATTGCTCGCGGATATCATGGGCACCGCTTGACCAGCTGCCGCTTTGACCGAGCAAACAAGAAGAAAAGGCCTGCTTCCACACGCGTTGCTCCAGGCGTGTGTGTGTGTGTCCCCAACGCCTCCTCTCGATGAGCTCGCCGCCGCTCGTCGGCCGCGCCCCGCCGCCCTCCTCCGCCTAGCCGCCGTCGTCGGCTCCGAGACCTCCCTGTGGTGTCGACGGCTTCTTCCCATCTGCGCTCCATCGGGCAGTGGACCTCGCGCCCGTGCTTGCGCCGCCGCTGCGGCTCGATCCCGCGCGCCTCAACGCCACACTCCTCCGTCTAGCTGCCGTCGATGGCTCCGAGCCCTCCCTACACCGCGACATCGACAACCTCCTCGAGGGCCGCCTCCGATCTCCTCCCGCGCACCTGCGCGCGCCTGTCGCCGCGAGAGGCTCCACCCGCTCCAAGATGGGGTCAGGACGGGGGCTTGGAGGCACTACTCGAAACGGGGTCGGGGCATGGAGTGAGCCTGCAGACGGCCGGCTATGGGCAGCGCTGCGAGGCCCTTTGCCCTAGCCCTAGTTCTCCCCTTCCTTCATAGAGCTCACGTTACCACATCTTTTATGTCTCCTATGCCTCATCTCTGGACGCCCGTGGCCGATGGCATCGTGTGTACCAACACCGACACACAAGCGTGGTGGCTTAGGGTATCTAGCTCGACAATCGTTCTCTTGAGGGCGAAATTCTCTCTTGCTCATGTGTGTTTTGCCTGGAGGCCATAGCAGGACGTGGAAGGTGTTATGGACCCTGAGTTTTCCCTCCGGCCTCTCCTTGTTCTTTTGATCAGACGTGGAGAACTACATATGTGCTGCTCTTGAAAGACAAAGGATTAGTGCTTCTGGGTATGTATTGCACTCCCCAAACCCATTTTTTTTATGATTTGGTGACATCCTATTTTGTTGATCTGTGCAATTTGTGCATTTTGTGGTGACTCATGAGTCATGTCGCCATGAATGATTTCTTCAGTCAGGATGTTCGTGATGGATTAATTGGACCCTCCCTTCCTACCATTAAGGTGGAAGAACTTTTTTGTAGATTCTGGATGGTTCATATAGCAGTTTTTTCTTTTTGTAGATTTCTTCAAGCACTTTGCTAAAAGAACTAATTCTGTTAGGAATATGAAATGGTTAGTGGAAGTTGTAAAAAATACATCGTTGCAATGTCTGACCTGTTACTGATTTGTTGAGAAATGTCTGACCTGTTACTGATTTGTTGCAAACTTGCAGTTCCTCCATTCTATAAAATTATACCATGACAGTATATAGATATTTGGAGATAAATTATAATTCCATACTTGCAATATTGCTGAAAAAGTTGTTACATATCGTAAGATGAATGAACATATATTTGGATCTAAAAATCATTGTTTTGTGTGTATATTTTGATCAAAAGAACGAGATGAGAAAAAATGGAGAATGAGATAATAAAGAAAAAGTTTTAATGTATCTGCTGTAAAAGGTGAATGACCGCTTTATGTGAATCCGCTTTAGTTGAGGGTTTTTTGGTGTAAAATAACATCACTGATCTTAAAGCAAAAAAGTTGAAAATGGAAGGCTCTTATAAGCCCTGGTGCCCAAACATATAGGCGGTATTGCTTTTTACCGAACACCATTTATTTGCAACATTTGATCTAATTAGATGGGTTCTTGAGTGCAACATTGGGCTTTTTGCATGTCGCATACTAGACTATTTGGTAGCTTATGTAAATCCTGACATGCGAAGATCTAGCACACACATAATGAGTGAAGCTATACTATAGTTCTGAGATCTTTGATGTCTGTTGGAGCCTTTCAAATACGTGGTTGATTTTTTAGCGACCCTTCTTATCTATGGGTGCTACATATTAATTGTTTGGAAATACCCTTGATAAAGTTTACTGATGTCATGCCAGGGCTATATATAATTCGTTTTCTTGGATTTGATCAATACGACTCTTTAGTATTCTGAAGACATTTAGCTGTAATCCTATCGTTCATTGATTTTTTTGTACTCTGATGTTGAAAGCAATCATATTTTTTATTTTGTGATGAGCGTAAGCAATCTAGATGTTGTTTCTCTACCTAACAAGTGTTCTCAGTTCTATTATGTTATTGCATTGTGTAGCATCCGAGTTGCCGAAAGCTATTTTTTATAGGCCTTTGTAGGTTACTGTGTGCATACTTATCAGATTATCAAAGAGCGGGCTGTTTTCTTATAGTCCTTTGCGGGTTTCACATGAGTTTTTAGTGCCTGGCACGCTTGCAATTTTCTAGAGATTGGTAAATATCATGTCCATCTATTTGTTGTCTGGGTTGATGTACCATACAAGTCAAAGCCTCATATGTGTTTTTAATTTATTCCTTATTATTTTTGTTGCTTTGTTAAAATACATACCAATTGCTAAAAAATACTTGATCAATTGTTACAGTGTGGGTGTAGGCATATTTCTAGTGGACTATTGTAGATTGCTCTGTGGGTTTATTTTGTAAATCTGAATAAAATGTACAGTCATATTCATATCCGCTCTTGCCGGTTTACACCTTTTGTTGTTGCACATGGTTATTTAATCTCTTTTAGTATTTTCAACGAATGGGGTGCGTGGAACTTATGATTAGAAATGCCAACCAAGAGAATTGCCACTTATGTGAACTAATTTGATTGAAACAAATCAACCATGTTATCTGTTTTATTTGTTATTTATGATCCAAATAAATGCAGGCTGTTGTTTTCCAAGATGTGTCTGTGTGTATTTTCTCTACAACTCACCTAAAATGCTGCTAAGGGTACTACCTATTTTAGTTTGTATATTTCTTTTAATCTTGCTCTATTTTTTTAGCATTTATCTCCTAATGGCAGCAAATCGTGTATGTCAACACAAAGCATGTCTTCAGATATTTTTGATTATTTTTAATTTTATCGCCCACTGATAAGATATTCTTTTGTTGTTTCAGTTGTTGTGAGTGCATAATATCATCTGACTTATTTTTGGCATGCTACCAAGTTGTTCGAAGAAATTTCAGTCAGTATGCATATGTGAATTTGAAGGTATCATCAACTGAGATGCACATTATGCATTTTTCGTTTTGCTCTTTATGTACATAAAACATGAAATGCCTTCAAACATGGTCTTACTATTGTTAAACCGTGGTTGTTGCCTGCTTTTTCCGTTTCGGGCTGCCCACCGGCGAGACATTGCAATACGACTCCTTTGCTTTTTCCCTTTGTGCAGCCTTCTCGTGCGATTCTTGTTTTAGCATGTCATCCTAGGACATGATGTGTCACTTATTTGTTTCTTTTTGTGCATCTTATTGTTGTTTCCTTAGGATTTGTCTATTATTGTAGCCAATGATTTTTTTCCTTATTTATCCGTTGTAAAGGCATGTGAAAATCATAGGAGGCATCGTCTTCGGAGGAGGCCTCGTCTTTTTGGTTATGTGTTCATTTTTCTGTCTTTCTTCCTCAGTGCGCAAGATCCATCTAGAGGTTCGATTAGGTTTATAGCTGATATTATGTTGTCACCAAATGCAGTGCTCACAAGAAGAAGACACGGAAATGGTATTTGCACTTCTTTATTCGGTGTTGGAGTTCCTAAAGCTATGGTCATTTCCTCATTGGAGTGGTTGCTTTGCTGGCTTTGGGGCCCAAGGGTCTAACAGAGGTAAACCTTGCTCAGCCCGTCTTCATTTTAGTGTGATTGTTGTCCACTAAATTCTCAGTAGTGACATCATATTTTGAGGGATTATAATTTCTTGAACTCTTGGATGCACTGTCTTGATCAGATAATCATGTTAGCCCGCACCCGCTGACCCGCCCATCCCTATCTCGGCCAAGGGCGAAACGCGCCGCCGCTGCTGCCGTCCTCGCTGTGGAGCAAGGGAGAGGCTATGGCGGCGCTCGGCTGATGAGATTGCTGCCACTGCTTCCTTTCATCTCTGTGTTCTCTCCTGGACAATCCTCCCCACTAGCCACACTCCGAGTAGTGGTGGGGAGCAGATCTGCATTATGGGCAGTGGTGGCAACCCCTCCACGGTCCACTCCTCCGCCCGCTACCTCGTGTTCTCCTTGCCATCTGAAAGGTCTACCTTGACATGGACGACCACAAGCCTTACTCTGCTACAACGACCATTGCTCTGCTCATCCTATTCCACACGCGCCGTCTCTCCCGTGCCCTAGCCATGCCACCACGCGCATATGTGCCGTCGCCGTTGACGGACCCGCCGGCAGCGTCCCTAGTCAATCCAGATCGCGAGGAGGACCTTGCTGACTCCGCGACACCGATGCCCACTGCCTCTAGCTCCATGTTATACATCACCACGACCGACGTAGTCTTTCTCAGTCTGGCCATGGCATTGTCCCCCGCTGATTCAAGCCATCCGGGTGTGCGCACCCTGCCTCTCCACTGCCGACTTCTTTTTTCCGCTTCTATTACTTCCAATTCTAAAGCCAACTGAACATAAAAATCCCTCTAATTCCCCTCTATGAAGTGTTGATGTTTCTGTTGTTTGTTAGGAATGGATCCCTCCATCTACAACATGTTGAAAATTATGCTTGTGGTGAGGGCGGCTTCACAAGCTTCAGCCTCGACAAACAAGGTGAAAGCTGAGCTGGGCAGTAACACACCAGGGTCCCATCTTTGTGCTGGAACAACATGAGTCTGGAGGTCAGCTACACAGATATTCTGCAGGCATGACAACAGCTAATGCAATGGCAAATCGTTCGTCTATCCGGTGTCTGATCGAGTACATTGTTTGTTGGCAGGCTATGAATTACTTGACTGCTGAGCTAGGCGCTGGAGTTCGATATGTTGGATTTCTCTTCCGTTCACCATATTTTGTGTTCTGCGCAACACGTGGTCTCTTAAGTGCTTCAGTCATAGCTTTGGTACACTGGTTTTATATATTTAAATATTGTCAAGTGAGGTACATAATTTCCATTCTTTATCTGCTAGCATTTTGCTAGCCTGGGCATTGTAGTGAACTTTGCACCAACTAGGTGCTAACTTGCTACTGCTGGTGGTTTAGGTGTTTGGTATTTTGAGAATGTTTCGAAATGATTTTACAGTTCCATGGAGGACGAGAAAACGCATGTTTCTATTTTGAGAGATTCCAGAAGAAAATATACTCCCAAGGTCAAATCACTTACCCAGAAGAATGCATTGTGTAGTCAATACGAAGTGGTGCATTTTCTCATGCAATACAATAATTTTTTGCATTTCCCTTATCTTGGTAAACTTCTACATATGGATATAAGCACAAGACTGCTCTTCACTTTGTGTTTTTTATCATCCAATGCTGACCTACCTAGTTATTATGGGCTGGAGAGCATCAAATCAGGTGCGTTTTCATGTCTAATATTTACTTAGTTCTGTCTTATCTTATTTCAGATGTCACTTTCATGTTTTTTTCCCATCAGGGCTTTTCTAACCAAAAGGAACTAACCTAAGTATTTCACTTGATGAGCTAACTCCTTCTATTACTTGAATTCAAAGATAAATATTTGTTTTTTATGCTTCAATGCTATATATATCTTGAATACCTCCACTTTATGGTTTTTTCTCATCCAGTGCTAACCATATCCAATTATTGAGTGATGGACAACATTAAATAAGGTGCTTTTTTGTCTAATATTTACTTGGTTCTTACCTGGTTTCAGAAGTAACTGTCAAGCTTTTTTCCATTGAGGCTTCAAAAGCAGCTAACCTGGGTATTTCACTTGATATTTACTTCTGTTTACTTAGATGCAACCAAACATATTTTAATTTTCTATTGTCGAATGCTATATATACAACTGCTTATGTAATATTCTGATTCAAGGTGGGTGAGCAAAGCTGAATCTGTGGTTGGTCGACGTAAAAGCAATTGTTTAGTTTAAACAGAATATTACATTTGTGCTTTGTGTCATCACTCGTTTTGTTCTACATTTCTCTTAAACAACCGTTGCATTCTTTCCTTGCTATCTAATTCCATCTTTCTTGGTAACATTTAGTCAAAATTACACTTCAATTTTTTACCTTACTTTCAATACATCAAAATTCCTAGTTCAAATCCAAATACTTTTATCACTTCCTAACATTCGCAAGTCCTAATGGTCGGGCACGGCAACACGCGTTGTGAGAAATTTTTGAGTGTATTTGGACAGGTAATAATGACCTTATGATTAATAGGGTTATTCAAAAAGATTTTCATACTAACCTTGTTATGCGATGTCATAACATTTCAGAAGCAGCAACAGTACCTCCACATAATAGTGACACAACATCATCAGGAGGGAGTTATGGTGACGGTGATGGGGCTGGCGCTGGTGCTGTGAAGATCGACTCCAACTCAAGCAATACCGAGAAGCTGAAACCAAGAGATGATACATAACACTAACAAAAATATACAATGTATCGAACGCGGGTAGAGCAAGGCAAAAACTTTAGTTTCAATCACTATGAAAAAAGAACGTTAAAGTTTTTGGTTTCCACTTGGTGAGCTGGGTTGGCTAGGTAATAAGTTGATTCTGAGACTTGGAGTAGTAGCGGCTTCTTCATTCTTCGCTATGTTGTTGTGTAGCGGGTAGAGACCTAATGCAAAATTGATCCGCCTATATCCTGGTTCTCCTCTAAGTTCATGTTTGCCATCGGTGTTGCTGTTATTACCTGTATCAACCATAATAATTGTCATTGCGTACTGTAAATGCATAGATTTTTAGAGGGATGGAAATCTTTTTCATTTTCGATTATGATATGTGGTTGCATGTTTCAACCCCTAGATTTATGATTTTGCAGACGGGATATTGTGTCTGCTCTTGAGTCTCGACCCACAACGACTCTAGCAAATCCCCATACAAATTGGGTTGCCGTTTTGTAATTAATTGCCAACACTAAAACATGCCATACCGTTTCAGTAGCCACCCCATGCGACAACGTTGGGTTGGTGGCACGTGTCTGTTTAGTTTTTATGAACGGGTGATGCAAACATAATATATATATCCTACCTTCAAGTTATGTGGTTTTATAAAATCTTTCCGTCCTTTGTCAATGACAATCTTGCCATCTTCGTCCTTTAGGTCCACATCAAGTTGTAGGCTTTGTAGGGTCTCTGGACACTAACACCAAACACAACTGATATTAACAACATCTTACAGAACTAGTCAAAGGTTTTCTCCACGTGGGCATACCTGGCCTGCTACCCCTCCATCCGGACAACACAGGGCTCTCATAATTGAACATTCACCGTTGGATAAAAATTGCCAAATTTCAACATTGCTAACATTGGATCTTTTTCCATATGTTATATTATGTCACGTCCCACAACTAGAAGATTCTTTTCTTTTTTTCGTTGATTTTTCAAATCAGGATCAAAACTACATGCATGCAAATTCATAGTAAGAAGTTGAATCTTTCAGAACTCTTGGTGGTTTTAGAGATATTGATTGACCGTGTACCATCAAAATAATATTGTATTAGACTTCTCGCTGTGGCCCCCAGAGCGCAGCTAGTATGAAATTCGTTTGATGAGAAAGTTATTTGATGTACAAACATCCTAATGACATGTATGGTTATAGTGTAGCATCACCGAAGCGGCGTTGGTCCGCTCTCCAAGTCTTGGCTGTATGCTGAAAATAGTGCAACAGTGGCTACGTGAGATGTAAGTTGTACTTATGTATAGAATCACATCTGCATAAGACGGTCTAAGAGATCTAAAATGTTGAATCTTAAAAATGCATTCGCATTATTTTCTCAGGAATTGTAAGCATTCTGTAGATAACACATCGTTGGGGAAAATTACATAATAAAAGGGGATGTAGAATCGACCGCGATGTTATTCTATGAGAGTGAACAACAAAAAGCCATGTGTTGGGGCCCTGCCTTTGGACCCGGAGACCCTAAGGGGAAGACCAATAGATGGCTGACTCGAGAATCATCTTTTGGTATATAAGCCAATTGAAACCGTTTCAAGTTGTCAATGTGGGACTAAAGCTCTAGTAGAGAAACTATCCATGTGCGGGAATAGCCTGTCCCATGTGAAGCCACACAAATCCCATTGCGATGCTATTAACATGGGACATGAATCCTCATTGGAAGAGGAGGATGGGTATTTTGAAGAACAAGTGAGCAATATGACGGTAAGAGAAATGTATTCCTAAATAGTGTGGAATATGCTAAAAAGTTAATTTCTTCGGATGTGATAGACGATCCAACAATATATCCTCAATGTATGAAACTTGGGCATTACTTTCGTTTTCAATGCTCTGATACTTTTAATCAATCTTCAGTGTCTTATAATAATGGTGATGTTACTAGTGAAGTATTAGAGTATATTATCTTTGAAGGTGCCCATGAGTTGATAATACATGTCATATCACGTATTAATAGTGAAGGTAGTGTTCTCATAAAAACAACAACTTATGAAATCCTGCAACGTATTTCTTGATATTCTCACGAACATTTTAGTGAGAATACACTTATTACGAGGAGTAAGGCACAGAGAAAACCCGTAGCGCATAACGTTACTTGTTTGTAGGAAATCTCATTGGAGAAGGACGAAGTTTCTTCCAAGGAAGAGGATGAATGCGAAGAAGAACCACTAATCCTTGAGGATATGCAACTAATGGACATGTGGGAGCAGGTGGATTACTGTTCTGGTAATTTGTCAAATTTATTCGAAGGGATGAGGCAATATAATGGTAAGCCTAACAAGCTTTATGATTATGAATGCATTCCTCTCTTTAAATAAATTTAATCAACCAATACTCACATAAACAGTAATAATGTAAAACTCTTGGAATACATAGTTTATGAAGGGTATCATGAGCTGCTTAGGAAAATTGGTATTATTATGAAAAGTAGCGATGATGAGGATTTAGCAAGGTATCATAATATTATGGATTATATTGTCAATTATTGTCAAGAACATTTTAGTGGGAATGCACTTGTGATATAGAGTAAGGAGCTATGTTAAACAATAGTTTCCGAAACTAACATTTTGCAGGAACCACTGGATAACAAGGAGGAACACCAAAAAGGTGAGGTTGAAGACAAACATCATTCTACTAATAATAAGTTTGTTTACGATGTCCCAGTCTCTAGTAATGATTCTTATTGTGTTGAAACTAAAGATAATTTATCTGCGGAGGCTTTATGCCTAGATACTCATTTGGAGAACACTAATAATTATGAACTTGAGATAAATCCTTGTAGTATTAATGAGAAGGTTTCGGGAGAGCACATCTTTGATGAAATATTTGTGGATGATGCTTCTTTTTGTGAGTGGATTGATAACTCTAGAACTGATGAACTTGATAGCAAGGGTGATTAACTAGAGAATAGAGACACTTCTGAATTTTTCCCTGCTGCTAAAGATGGGTATAATGAAGTGTTCCCTTGTGATAGTGTAGCCCAAGAAGAGTGCTATGAATTGTATCCCGACGATGCTATTAAAGGTAAAAGGTTTGAATTTATATGTAAATATCTAATCCTTTTGTTGAAGCTATCTAGGGAGGTATGATCACCGCACATGGAGCATCAATCATCATTTGTGAGCAATAACACATTTATCTACATGACTCCGATGCACAGTAAGCGGGTGAGACTTCAACCAGACTATAATAGTAAGTGCTCCAAACATCTTTTGGAGGTAAGAATAAATAATTCTCTTGCTCCTATATATTGAAATAATAATGGAGAAAAGCCTGGCTACTTGGTTATAAGAAAGCGCTTCCTAGGAGGCAACCCGGAAGTAGGTGTCTTTCTTAGTTTTGTGTCTTGAGTGTTGATGCATTCATGTTGCATTGTTATTTTTATTCTTTGCATGATTTGCAATTAGAGTTATCTTGTTGTAGTTTTCAAAAGGTAGAATTTATTGTTACTATGTGTTGCATAACTCAATTATACTTAAATCCCGTTTTATACATGCTTTTGTTGGTCGAAAATTAAAGTTATTATTTTACTGTCAAAACAAGTTGTTTTGCTAAGTTTCAGTATAAGAAAGAATTCTCGAAGAAATAGAAATTTTTTGATGTCTACTGAAGGTTTAACGACCAACTATATGGCGGGAATAAAAATTCCAGCCGTATAGTTTGGCTGTATAGATATCTTTGCCATCAACAAATTTTCTTTCTTAGGTACAAAAGGTTTAACGACCAACTATACGGCAGGAATAAAAATTCCAGCCGTATAGTTCCGGCCGTATAGTTATCGATGCATTTGTCAAAATTATTTTCCAGGATACTTAACGTTTAACGACCAACTATAAGGCGGGAATAAAAATTCTGGCCATATAGTTCCGGCCGTATAGATATCGATGCCTTCATCAAAATTCTTTTTCAAGGTATAGTAAGTTTAATGACCAACTATACGGCATGATCTTTTTGTTCCGGCCATATAGTTGCGCCCGTATAGTTGAGAAAAACCCTCAAACACCAACTGGAAGGTAACCATTGCTCAAAATTTTATTCTTTCTTCTTCTAAAAATCTCGAAACACCACCTGGGAGCTTCTCCCATGATCTAGAGAAGCCGAGCATATGTAAGGAATAATTTTTTACCTCAGAAACCTCCTAGACTGTAATTATCTATAGAAGTTCATATTTTCTTTTTTTACTTTCCTCTTATCGATGGGGTAAACAAACTATGTTCGTATACCAAACCGATGCATTTTATTTTGTGTGTTATTTTCACAGGGACTTGAACCTTGTGTGATGACGTGTACGGTAGTGCCGACCGTGCAAACACTCACATGCGCCACTTGGTTGTTTCAATTCAACGCTTTGACAATCAGTGTCTGGTAAAACCTTCCAACTCAAATCTCTTTTAATAAGCGCAAAGAGGTTGCACACTCGTGTCTCGTATCCTATTTCGCTTGCACCTCATCAAAATCTAGGAGAGGCATCTTTGAGAACAAGTTTGTTGACTTAAGCGTGGTGCTTAGGTTGATGAACCGACCCAGTGGGACTTGTATTTTTTATCACTTGTGAGCTAAACCCGTGTCTTCAGAAACACAAAAATATTTTGTTTTCTTTTTAGTTTTTAATTAGGTCCTCAAGGAAGGCATATCAGGCCATATCAAGAAATACATGTTGAAGCAAAGGTTCTTTCTCCATCAAAAGAGAGGTTACTTGTACCTCAACGGTAAAGTGTGTCACCCTTGTTTTCAACTCAGCTTGGGGAGGTAACCACTTATCACACTCTCTTTTGGAAACTGTATTTTCTCTTTTCTTTTGGTAATATACTCAAGTTTGGTTCTTGCAATGTTCTAAGCTTGGGGACGTTACTTCTGCATGTGTAGAGTCTTGTGCAATGTTTGTATTCGATGAAGTTTAATTCAATCAGGATCCCGCTATTTTGAATGCCTGTTTAAGTGAGTCTAGTTCTGTATTCATATTGGGATACACTTGCTCATGATAGGCTCCATAGGAGTTGACTTTGAGCTTGTATGCATATTGCCAAATTGTTTATCAAGCTTATGACACTATTTGTGATCCTCTAGAAAACATTGCCACAATCTCTACACTTGGAATGAATGAATACTCGATCAAGATCTTTTAAAATTTGTTGGTTGTCACTAATAGCTTTGTCTTAAATAAATAAGTTATGCTCGACCCCATAGTATCAAAATAATAGACTTGATAGTTTGCTTACGGAAGGAGTTGTCAATTTGAAATGATATTTCGAAGTTTTGAGTTCTATGGTAAACAAGGTGTTGTTTATTTGTCTTAAGAGTTTATCCTTAAAGATACTCAACACCATAGATGTGATGATCGACTTGATAGTACTCTTTTAACGGATTTGTTTGAAGAAACTAATATTTAGCGGTAATTGAGATGCATGCCAAATCTTGACCTGTTGATTAAAGTATGATATTGCTTTATGCGTGTCTGCACCACTATCGCACACCATGGGATGCTAACAACTCCGCTGGCCTTTGAACAATCCAAAAAGAGGAAACTCTTGGAGTTTGGCTATGAGTTGCCGAACATATGTAACATAAATGCTATATTTGGGTATGCATTGATATTCTCATGGGCCTACGTTCAAAGCAAAAGAGGGAATACTCCTCTCACCGTTATGAGAAATCATTATTCCGAAAAGGGAAACCTTGGTAATGGTCACGAGTATCCATTCTTAGCCTGCACAGTCTGATTAAACACACTAAGTTTTGGTATGATCTCATTACTGATGAAATGAAGTTTTAGAAAGACAAAGAATATAAAATGAGTTTTTGATAGCCAAGATTCATTGATGTGGATGATCAAAAGAGACACTCTAATTCTATGCTTCTTTTGACATGTTTTCGCATTTCCTTTTGGCATAAATCTCGTTACTAAGAGATAAACTTTCTAAAACTCAATAATTGATGTTTTCACTTGAGAGCCTTAACTAGATGACATGATTGGGTAGAATCAATAAAATTTATTCCTATTTATGCTTGACATCTATTTGTGACTAAGTTTTGGCTCATAAAAAAATAATGATATGAAAAGTTATACAAAAGGTGCAATAAGAGGATCACAAGTTTGTCTGCAAGTTAGATTCATTGTTGACATGGAGAATATAAGTTTTGATGAATCTTTAGTGGTATTTATAAATAAGCTTATATTTCCTTGTATGAATACATGTTTTCTCTCTTCAAGCTTGTAGAAGAAATAAGGATGCAAGGCATTGATTTCCAATGATAGGCTATTTCGCAACCATTAATTTATTATCGACCCTTCCTGCTCGAGGACAAGCAAGGTCTAGCTTGGGGAAGTTGATGGTTGTGAAATACCACCTCTTTTAGCCATATAAAATGTGACATTTATCTCTCATATCATGTTTCTTCTAGCTATAGCTATGCCTTATATGCATGACTTCTAGTTCTCATTTACTTTCATATGAGCTTTGCACATTTAGTAGTTTAGGTAGAATTTTATCGCTTTCCTTGTCTATGACATGTGTGTAGGTGTTGGTGAAGATTATGGATAAAAAGGAACAAAGAGAGAATAGTATGAAGGAGCTGTAGGGACCAGACTTAGCCATTTGAGAGGTTGGAAAAGTGATTTTTTCTAACTTCTCAAAATAAATATCCAAGACAATGGGGTTGTATCCCTCAATGAGAGGAACTCAATGAGCCGAAGAACACCCAAAACGGAGTTCGTATTAAGAAATGGCGACCAAAATACTAAAGGATCTACAAGTTCAATAACCAACTATATGGCCAGAACTAAAAGTTCCCGCCTTATAGTTTGCCCGTATAGTTGGTAAAAAGTTCGCAAACGACGGGATTTTGCCCCAGAAAAGCTCCAGAACCTTCCCTAAGTCATATGACGGTATTGGGGAACCCTAGGGCACCCTCAAGGCCTATATAAAGGAGGGAGGACCCAAGAGAGAGCCACCAAGCCATATCCTCCACCACGGCTAAGCCATGCCGCCGTGCTACCACCATAGCCGCCTCCAAACAGATCTACACCATCACCATCACACAAGAGGAGAAGTGACTAGGATCTTCAAGGCCTCTACATCGATCTACATCATCATCTTCATCAACAACGTCTCTATCACTGGCCCCCTTTGGTTACTTGTTGTAATTCTAGATTGAATCTTGGATTTTCACTTGTCTTCAATTGTCTCATCATACTTCATCCATATTCTATCCATGATGTTGATTGCCTTCATGTGTGAGCAGTTTCCTTTGTTCTTGGGGAGATGGAGAAACCCTAGTATGAGATTGAATTGAGATAAAGATTATTATGTGATATTGTTCATTATGTGTGTGTTAGATTTCCTTCATCTTGATGTTGGATGAAGTGCGCCACTCAATATTTGCCTCATTAAGGACAAGATGGGGGCCTACTTGTTGGTAGACAGAGGGATGATAGAACTTATGGTGACTATAAAGCTGTTGTCATTCCTTACGTATCAACTTGGGAACAGAGGAGAACTCACGGAACATTGTCCATGCCATGGGATACATCCTACGGTGTAAAGTCCCTTAATAGCGCAGTAATCCGATTGATTTCAATTATTGTCTGATGTGGTTATGACGGATGATGTGTGCAGTGGTTGCTGCATATTCGTCCATATATAGAGCTCCTCCCACACATTATCATAAATGGTCTTATTCATTATAATAATTTTGATCACTCTTTCTGATTACTAGGGGTGGATCCACTACTGGATGAGAACTCATTCCATCATCTTGTAGACTTTCGTAATCATACTTGCATGCTCTTGTTTACTTACAACTTTAGTTTACTTATTGTTCTCTTATTTGAAAACCCAAAAATACCTTTCACACAAAACTCGCATTTTATCTTGTTACTTAGAACGTTATTTAGCATTACTATTTCAGTATTTAGTTCAAAGAGTTATTAGACTTCAGACTCCTGCTCCCTGTAGGATCGATATCTTTATTTCGAAACTAGCTACAAACGATATGTTCACTTGCAGTCATCAGGGTACCAGTGAGGAGGGTGCGCCTTCCAGCACAAAGCAGGCCTCGGAGCTAGCGTGCGGAGGGACGGAAGCTCCGGGAGGTTCGTCCGCTGAGATGGAGCATGCCTATGGGGAGCCTTTCATTACTCACAGTCCTATAGCAAAGGCCGCAGGAGTTAAGGGGGTGCCAAACGGTGCTTTGGTGGTGATCACAACTCCTACGACAAGCAGGGCTGGCTTTCATGTTGTCCCTCGAAGTCTCTCCTCCATGGAGATTCTCGATAGGTCCATCTTCCGTGGTGCTACCCAGGGGCAGGAATCCTCTCGTTTGCCTGGCTCAGAGATAGACCTTGCTGTGCGCAAGTGATGACTCTGGTGCTGAGGGATTCTCCTATCCCTATGTGGAATGAGCCCATGGGTGTTCTCATTGCAGGTGTCCACGAATGGCTCGACCAACTCGTGGCAGAGATCGCCATGGAAGAGCATCATCTGGTCATTGATTGGAGCCTGGTCCGGGAGGCTGAGAGGTTATTAAAGGCGGAGCGGGAGTTGGTGTGCCTCAAGGCCGAGGAGGCATACCGACGTTCTCATGGGAGGAAGCGGAGAAGAATGTCTCTAACGCGCAAGCTTAGGCCTCCTCGCAGGAGGAAGCTCTATCTGATAGCGAGGGGAAGATCTCTCCTCTCGAGTCGGACATTAACCGGTGCCAAATAGAGCTGGACTCCAAATCCCTTGAGCTGGCAAACACACGTCAGCACGTTGAAATGTTGACTAGTGAGACTAACACGAAGCTTGAGAGCATCGACCTCTCCCTTGCTGAGCAAGAGAAGGAGACCTCTCGCCTTCGCGAGGCTCTTAGGGACACAGAGTGATCCCATGATGCCTCCGCCTACGAAGCCGAGTCGCTTGGGGAAAATATCACCTAGTTGAAGGGTCACGCTATGTCTGCCGTGGAGACCCGTGAGCAGGACGTGAAACATGTGCGGGAGGTGCTGGAGCAACATGAGAAGGTGTCCATGTTCTTGTTAATCACGGGCCTGCTCTTCTTCCGGCTTTTGGGGCTAGGCATTTCTGTGCCCCGGAGCTCCTTCCTGGCATTGAGACTGAAGCCTTCCCCGAGCTTTCCAATAGGATCATCACTCCCTTGGAGAAGGCGGCATGGGGTCTGAACCGCTTTGTCGAGGGTGGGTGCCAGAAGATGCTAAGCGCAGTTAGGACATATCTCTTCTCAAACCTTATTTGGTAGACCCCTGGGCTTAACTTAACCACGCCTAGATTCTAGGGCCCAGTGGTGCCTCTGCAAGGCTCCAACCTAGAGGCCACATATGAGCTCGAGGTGAAGGTCGCGGGGCTCATGGAGGCACTAATCGCGGCATTTCTTCGCCAAGTGGACAACGACCCCAAGCCTTCAGGCACCGCTCCTGCAGTGAGGGTGGGTGACAAGGAAGACAATGGAGCAGGTAGCTTGGGGAGCTCCGTTGCTGATGGTGAAGATGCCAGTGCCTATGCTGACGAGGCTTGAATTTCTTGTTGTGTGGTGCCCGTGTGGGCTTTTAAACTCGCTTCTTCTAGAGAGACTGTAAGGACAAGAGTCTTGGTATGGAGCCTGTTTATTTGTGTCGTTATTGTGCATCCTATTATGCGGCCCCTCAGGGAGGTGACCATAGATTTTGCATTTTTTAGGCTGTGTGAGGAAGGTATCCTAGTGGAATGCCCTACTTGCCCCTTGTGGAGGGGATCACTGGGCTTGTACTTGTCCTGTAGGTTCCTCGAGGATGTGACATGTAGGCTCTGTATGTTCTTTGTCGTCCTGTTAGCTCCTCGTGGAGGTAGCCATATGACTTGTACTTTCCCTGCTTGTTCCTCGGAGAGGTAACCTTAGGTTCTTTATGTTCTAGGTTGCCCTATTAGCTCCTCTTGGAGGTATCCGTAGGGCTTGTACCTTCCCTATTAGTTCCTCGAAGAGGTAACCGTAGGTTCTGTACATAATGTGCTTTGTTGTTTCATGTGTGTGACATGTGAAAATATCAAGCACCAAGAACTATGGGTGAGGTGAATTTACCGCTAGAGCTAGTCCACAAGTTAGAGATCAACACTTTAGGCCTTAGAGTTGATAGGGGTGGTTTTAGTGATAGACACCATGCCTATCCCCCGCTCATATGGTACATAGAAGGGAACATCACGAAAATAAAATGGCACGAAAAGAAAACAACACCAGGGAAAACAGTATAAGAGGAAACCAACATGAGGATCTGCTCCTGAGTTCTTAGCATACCCAAGAATGGTGGTGCTTGTTACAACCGCTATTGTCGACAGAAATCATGGGTAGAACTTGCGAAGGTGCTGGATGTTCCATGCATTTGGTATCACCACCCCTTCTTCTGTTTCCAAGCATACTACTCCTTGTTATGACCTTGGATCGATAAAGATCCTAAGTCCCTATGATTAACATGGTAGTCCCTGGATCAATAGCTAGCATCATAGTCAATGAATATCATGTAAAACACAAGTCATTATTACACGAATAATCCAGAGTTAATTATTCCATCTTTGCATATCTTATAGCTAGCTCAAATAAAATAGCGGAAACTTAATAAAAGTTGAATCCATAATGCCTCAGGCTAGTTGAGAGAAGACCCACGGTCCCTACGCACCTTTCAATCTTCGGATTCTGCACATAAAATGTGCAGCCAACAAGTTTGGTCAATACTTTGAATATATTGGCAAATTACACCAAGGAAAGAATAAAACTAACTCTACATGCAAGCTAGGAGTAGGCTTTGGCGTTCATTTGCATATAGCCAATTTTCTCTAAGTAAGAAGAAAAGAGGGAGAGTTTTACCCTAATTTTTAAACACTTGTTTAAGTAGTATAGGGTTGAGTGGAACACGGGGATATTGTGCACCAAGTGTCCAATCAACCTAACACTTGTATGTTACACACCAAGTGGCACTTGGATATTACACACCAAGTTACTTGGATATGATACACCAAGTCCCCAAAATCCCACCCATTGGCAATATTATGCACAACATGGGGTATTAGAAAACTTTAAGTTTGGAAAGCGAGAGGAAGATCCTTTAGAGGTTCCATCCTTCAGATGCTCAAAGTGTTCTTTTCCATGAACTCAGTTGATCGATCAGATTGCAGTACTCTCAAGAGGTTGTGCACTTTACCCATAATCCACGTTCACGTCCTTTTACAGACAAGACCATAGCAAACCTTCCCTTAGTAGCCCCTCTACCTTCTAGATCCGGCCCATGCGAAAGTAACCTCCAAATGACGGTACCCAGGTGAGGTTTCCCACTAAGTACTAAGCCAAGACAGAGTCCATATGTATTGTGGTTGCACTTGAAGCTTCTGAATTCTGAAACATGGCACTTGAAGCTTCTGAATTCTGAAGCATAGCAAGCAATACTTAGCAAAAACTTCGGTAACCTACTAGGAAGAAAAATCCTAAGTATAGAGCTATATTGGCATACTACAAAATCATTGCACTTGCAAAATATTTCCAAGTAGATCTACCAAAACAATCCTACACATGCATACTACTATTTTGAAGAGAAAAACATGCATAGTATTCAAAACTGGGAGAATATATGAACAAAAGATGTAACTTGCGTTGATCCGAGCAGCACTCGACACAACAATACTCCTCGGCGCACTCCGAACAGTCTAACGAAGGCAAACATAGATCTAATCACAACTTGCACAAAACATTGCCACAAAGGGAATATGAATGCATGCAACATGGTAATATGCAAGGATGAGTTCAAATTCGACCAGTAATATTATTCAAGGGTGGTAACATGTTGGGGGTGTCATTAGTATCGATTTCCTACAGATCTCAAGTAATTTGGATTATTACTTCATTAAATATGCCCATAAAGAGATCCAGCCTTCAAATCGGGCACGAAACATATATAAGACATCTAAGCAATATATTCCAATTTTAAACAGTATATATCGTAATTACAAATCCAACGCAACAAGAATCAACTAAAACAGAGTTACGGTTATTTTACTATAATTAAAATACTCCAATCTAGACTTCAAATGCTACCACACAATTATTGCAGTAAACTAGCAATTTTGTTGCATATCTGTGTTCTACACAGTTTTGTGAATTCAACGGTATATTATTTGCAATGTTTGGACAAGTATTCGATTTACTATGAATTTGACAAGATAAAAGTATTTTCTGCCTATTTAAAGATTATTTACAGACGGGCAGCCACGCAGGCGACAAGTGGCAGCGCGGGATTGGACCAGCTAGGCACGCGGTGCTGACGTGGCGCGCTGACGCGGCGCGATGTGGTTGGGCGATACCTATTCGCTTAAAGGATCTAATCTATGCCGTCGAATCATGATCTAACGGTCGGGAACGAAGGCGACTCACCAGGCGGCGATGGGTGACTCGTCGATGACGGTGAGCCACGGCGGCACGTCAGGTAGTGGTGCTTGTGGATGTTCCGGTGAGGTCCCAGTTGCACAAAGCAGACGATGATGTGGCCCTCCTCCTCGCGGTTCCGTTCACGAGATCATCGTCGATCTTCTCTTCCTCTCGTTGCTGTTGTACCAGACTGGACTCCGCGAGCTCCGAGGAATCAATTACGATGAGTTCCTAGCGCTCTGATGATTTGCTGAGGAGGAAAGAGGGGTTAGTTGGTGGATAAGAGTGAGAGGAACTGATTAGGTGCAGAGAGAGGGCGGATAAGGGCTCAGAACCTTGGCTTCAAGCTTGGTGATGGTACGACTCTGGCGAGATCGGAATTGATCTCGAGAGCGGCAGCCCGGTGGCGATGTAGCCAAAACAAGTTAGGGTTTTGGGGCAGCGTACCGAGGGATCTATATGGGCGGCTTGGCTTGGTGCGGGGGGCACGAATTCCTCTCTGATTCAGGCGGGGTTCGTTCGGCACGCAGCGGTGGTTGTTCGTGCTTGACACAAGCTCTACGGGAGCGATGACAGGTGGGCCATGGGTGGCAGTGACTACGACACAGAGGCGGGATGCGCTGTGCGGTGACACGGCCCTGGGCCGGCACAGTTATGCGGCACAGCGCACGCGGTAGTTAGGCGCGGGCTGGCTCCGGCTGGCCTGCTTAGGTTAGGTTAGATTTTTTTTCTTTTTATTATTTCTGTGTTATATTTCCTTTAATAGAATTTTAATACTATACTCAAATTTAATGAAATTAGACTCTAAAAATTTGTAAAAGGAGAAGATCATCATAGGATCATAAAAATAAACTTTTGCAAGGATTTAGAAGGTTAGGTTTAATATAACTCCTTCTTGTCTTTATATGACTATATGAGAAAACAAATTAGGGTTTAGTTAAAAGGGTTTTCAGGCAATTTTGTTGTGTGATGCCATGATGCAAATGATATGATGCATGCTTCTAGTAACATCTAGAATTACAAATTTTGGGATGTTACGCTCCTGGTCTCGCAACTTGCATGACCCTGAAGGGGCCATCCCACATCGCGGAGAGCTTATGGAGGCCTTCACGGGAGAGGACCCGTTGGATGACCAGGTCCCCTGCTTCCAGGGTGCGGTCGCGTATTTTACAACAATGGTAGCAGTGTAGCGCCTGTTGGTACCTAGCCGCGTGAACGGTGACGTGTGGCGGGCTTCCTCGATGAGGGTCATGTCATCCCGGTGCATCTCCTGTTGTGCCTTCTCATTTAATGACAACTTCAGCTCTATAAATGAGGAAGAAAGGGGTCTCACCTGTTGGCTTGGTTGCGGTGGTGCGGATGGACGAGAGTACTCTAGGGAGTGCATCGAGCCATCGTCTGCCACACGCCTTGAGCTTGCGGCGGAAACTCCGTGTCTTAAGCCCCTTTAGTACCGCAGCGTTAGCCCGCTCGGCTTGACTGTTGCTTTTTGGGTGGGCGACAGAGGTGTAGCAAATCTTGGTGCCGATGTCACTACAGTGAGATTTGAGCAACCCATTGGTGAATTGGATGTCGTTGTCAGTGATGATGCGATTTGGTACGCTGATACGGCATACAGGCCTTGTATGAACTTGACTGCTAACTTATCCAGGATGGTTCGTATAGGCTCCACCTCTTCCAATTTGGTGAACTTGTCAATGGGGATGTAGAGGTACCCCCTAGGAGCTCTAGGAAATGGCCCTAGGATATCCAGCCCCCAGACCGCGAATGGCCAAGATAATGGAATTGTTTGCAGCTGCTGAGGAGGATGGTGTATCTGCTTGGCATGAAACTGGCAAGCTTCACAAGACTCAACGAACTCATTAGCATCATCCAACGCCTTGAGCAAGTAGAAACCGCTGTGGAACGCCTTTCCAGTGAGGGTACATGCAGAGGCATGTTGGACGCATTCTCTAGCATGGATGTCGGCGAGCAGTTCACGCCCATCCTTAGTGGAGATGCATCATAGGGCGAGACTGTTAGGACGGCGACAATAGTGGTCACCATCCACTAGGCATTAGTTCTTGGTGCAGAGGATGTTTTCTGCAGCAACATCATCATTCTCGGAGAGGGTGCCACCCTTTGGGTACTCCTTGAGCTCGGTGATCCAGAATGCCTCTTGAGGCGTAATTGCAAGGAAAAGGAGATCATCGCACAGTGTCTCACAATCTGGTATGCCCATCGAGGGTGGTGGAGGCAACTCCTCATGGGGGAAACGTCACTTCTATTGGGTGGTGCGACAACTGGGTCGAATAACCTCTCCTCGAAGACTATGGGCTGCTAGGATTCTCGATGAGACACGCGCTTGGATATTTCGTCGGCTTCATAGTTTTCTCCTCGAGGAATGTGGAGCAACTCCATGCCTAGAAAGTGCTTCTCAAGTTTGCACGCCTCTTTGAGGTAAGCCTCCATGTGCTCATCCTTGGGCTTGTACCTCTTTTCTGAGAAGTTAACGAGGAGCAAGGAATCCCCTTGAGCTGTGATACGCTTGGTGCCGAGGGCGGTCGTAGCTTTGAGGCCCACAATGAGTCCCTCATATTCGGCGATGTTGTTGGAGTGCCTAACCTCGTCCTTGAAGCATAGCTGGATGGAGTATAAAGTCCTTTCACCGGTGGGTGAAGTGAGGACTGCTGCCACCCCTGCGCTGTCGGCACCGAACGTACCGTCCAAGTTTATGACCCAGCAGCCCGAACTTACTGATGATGGCCTACAAGTGCACAGGTTGGTCAGAGCATGTTTTCGTGGAAGTATTAATTCCAGCTTTTATATCGATCCCAATAAGATGCTTTGGTAAATATTTCTATGCAACGTTTCTGTCGCACCCAAGGTGTCACAGGTCTTGAGGGAATTGACTGTAAGTGTTAGAGGTGGAAAGCGGTGAGTGAATAGTATGAGAAACTTGAGTAAAGGTAGATGTAGAAAGGAAATAACATAAAAGTAGAAATTCGATGAAAGTGTTCAGAGTTCCTTCATATGAGAAGCTCGGCATGGATAGTAACATTTTATGGTGATAGTGAATGTGCCGAATGGATAAAATGAGTTAAGTGATTGTGATACTTCATATTAATAAGTGAGTAGGCAAGCAATCCATATATCGACTAGGGGTTCTCATGGAAAATTTCCCCTCGTCCCTATGATCCATCTGCTTGTTACCACAGTAATGGTTAGCACATTAATTACGGTCTTTCGACTGGATCAAGGCTTTAATCTTGATGTTCCTTGTTGATCCTCGAGTAGTACTAGATCCCCATTGATATCGACCGTGTCACTCGGGGGTCGCTGATTCACTAGTAAACAAGTTCATATCTATGAGATATTGAGATCATGT
The DNA here is from genome assembly GCA_910589775.1 of Avena eriantha. Lineage (NCBI taxonomy): Eukaryota > Viridiplantae > Streptophyta > Magnoliopsida > Poales > Poaceae > Avena > Avena eriantha. The sequence goes on from OU342740.1 coordinate 206,247,315, forward strand.
CATCTTGGCCCATAAATTAGAAAACAAGCATTAAGCAAACATAGATATTCAATCTCATTATAATAATCACAACAACAATCACAAATGAATGGAAATAAGAGAGGAACATCTCATCTCACCAATCCCCTACATCTCCCACGCCTATGGGGGTTTACCCACACATGAGAGGAAGATAAATCAAAGCATAATGATATTGCAAAGGGAAATCATCTCAACTTTACCATAGCAAGCCACAATACCATTTTGAGATCAAATCAAATACAAATCAAGAAAAGATCAAAGTGCCAAACCCTAATCTTACAAGTGTCAGTCTCTCTCTTTCTCTCCATAATTGGGAATGATGGTGGAGTGGATGCATTAGAGCCTAGAGATCTTGGTGAATGAGGCGATGTTCTTCTCCTCCTTCAGATTTGATCTCTCCTCTTCTCAAATGATTTGTGGCGACCGTGTTATCTTTTTCGTCCCTCTTCTTGTCTTGGCCCCAATACAGAAGTTGCTTGTATTGATATAACGAAGGCACTTGAGGGTCGTACGGCCGGAAGGTACGGGCGCATTCCGACTATACTAGTGGTCGTTACACCACCCGGACACCTCTAATGAAGGGAGCTTTAATTGAGGATTTGCTTCTTTTGTTGTCAATAGCTCATAAATGCTCCAATATCTTCCAGAAATATTGATTACCTGCAACTTATCACAGAAAACCAAGGTTTCGCTAATGCGCGATGTTAACATTAGTTCAAAGATAAAATTCAACGAAAACCCGAAAAAACCAGAGGAAAATCATTGGTAAAAAGTGTCAAAATTTGGAGCTATTGATAGCTGCGAGATTTGACATATTTTTGATGGTTTTTATTGATGGTTTTCTCCCGAATTTGATCGTTTTCTAGCTTTACCTAACGCTAATACTTTGGTAGCAAATAAAACTTGGTTTTTAATGTGTGTTTCAGGTTTTGAATGTCAATAGAGGGTTTTAACTAGAGAAACACAATATTCAGGTGAAAACAAGCGAGTCTCTCTAGAAGAAATCGAGGGAAGCGTACAGAGGCTTTAACGAGCAACTATACGCCGGGAACATTTTTTACGGCTATATAGTTTCCGCAGTATAGCTGCCGCCTCCTTTGTCTTGTCAAAAGGGACAACTTCCATGAAGGAATCGAGGACGAAAACACAACACAGCAACCGCCACACCATCCAGAAGGGAGAAAGAAGAGATCCAGAGAAGAAGGAGGAGACGTTTTTCATCTCGCTCCACGATCTTTGACCTCCTAGCCACTACACCCCCATAACCATTACTTATACTTGAGAGAGAGAGAGAGAGAGAGAGATCTTCATCTTGCAAGAAGAACTCTCTTTATTGTGGATCTTGAATTGTGTTGGATTACTTTTCTGTTCTTATTGTGGATCTCCACAGTAATATCAAGAAGAACTCTCTTTATTTAATTATATTGATGATGCTTTCTTCTCTCATGTGTGAGTAAGTTCCTTTGGCGTGGGAGATGTAAGGGATTGGTGATATGTGATGTGCCTTCATATATTTTCCATTAGTTTGTGATTGATTTTTAATTATTATACTATGTGTGCTTGACTATCTGTGGGATGCCTAATGCTTGTTGTCCAATTGAGGGCCCAGACAACATGATACTTTGTTCTACATGGATATGATCTTGTTCACTAGCAGACCGGCAACCCCCGAGTGACACGGGGATATCAATGGACAACTAGTAGACTCGAGGATAACGAGGAACCACCATGCTTATTGCATTAGTCCGATTCAAGGAGCTTAATCGCAAAGCAACCTGAAGGGTCTTAATCATCTAGTGTCTGGCCATGGTTTTGGTAACAGACTGGTAGGATTATTGAAGTTGGGATGAAATCTACCAAGAGGAGTTCCATCTAATTATGGGTTGCTCACCTACACATATATTTATAAGATTACAATTGTTACATTTATCACTCATCCATCTAGCATAGTCACTATTACCATGAACTGAATATCCCCGCGCCTTCTTTAGCCATCTGCAGAAAACAACAAATAATTAACTCATTCTTTATTTTTATGCTTCATATTTCTGAAGTTTACATTTTAGTTTTTACACTCTGTTTAATCAAAACCCTATTCTTATTTCAACACTTGCAGTCAATTCACTCGAAGACTTGTGACAACTTTGGGTGTGATAGAGACTTCACCATAAACACTTACCTTTGGGCTCCTTGTGGGATCGATATCTATACTTCGAAACTAGCTACAAACGATCTGTGCACTTGCTGACATCAAGCTATTTTCCGGCACCGTTGCCGGGGAGCTAAGTGCTAAGTGTTTGTCTCTTGACATTTCAGGTGTTACTACTACAAAAATGTTCTCCCTAGGAGACAAAGGGTCTACACGCTCTGGTAGGACCTATTTACTTGATTATATTGATCGCGTGCCTGCTCAGAGACGCGAGGAAATTATTGAAAAACTTTTAAGACCGAATAAATTTGAAGTTGAAAACTTGAGTGATATAATGGAAATGATGTCTATTTACAGGAAAACTCCCAAGAAACCCGAGAAAACTCTTAGAGAATACAGTGCTCCAAGTTCTGAATTTCTTAAGCAACCAATAGAATTCCCTAACCCTAGAGTTAGAGAATATTGATTTGATGTTGGAATTATTAAAATTTTGCAGGAAAAAGCTTTCAGTGGAAGGGAAGATGAAGACCTAGGAAGTCATATTAGAGAGTTCGACGATGTGATAACATCGCTTGGACCAAGAGGTTTTCCAAGCGACTTCCCTCGTCTAAAATTATTTCGCTGGTCTCTAAAAGGTAAAGCTCTAGACTGGTTATATTCTCTCCCTCGCCATTACATTAAATGCTGGGAAAACTGCATAGTTAAATTCATAAACATGTTTAATTCTTTTAAAAAGGTAACTGAACTAAGAAAGAATATAGGCAACTTTAGTCAGAACATGGGAGAAAACTACCCACAAGCCTGGGATAGATTCTTTGGAATGATCAATAGTGTTCCTAATCATGGCTATTCTGAATCAACTATTTGCCATTTATTTTACCACGATCTTAATACTCAATGTAGAGAGTTGCTTGAATTCTCAGCGGGAGGATCGATAAATACTTTAACTATTAAAGAATGTTTAGAATTGATGTCTACTAGGGCTAAGAATGATTCTTTATATAATCCTGATTTTGGCACTAAGCTAGAAAAAAGGATACTTCAGATAACTCCTGATCTTATGCCTGAAGTAGACAAAACAATGAAATAAAAAGGTATACCTTCTGAACTTGTCAAGGAAAACAAAGAAGACTTGTTACAAGTTTTAACTGAAGAAGTTGAAACTAGGAAAGTTTTTCAAGACTTAAAACATCGACAAGAAAAATCTCATAATAACCTGCATAAGCACTATCAAAAACATAAAAAGATTTTGGCAGAACTCACAGAAAATTATTAAGAGATCGGTCAAGAAATAAAATTATTTCACAAGTATCTTAGCATGATTGAAACCTAGTGTGAACAAATAGCATCCGGTTTCTACTAATGTTGTTACAAGAAGAGGTGCAGTTGTTACAGGACCGTTAGGACCACCAGAATATGAAGATGAAAAAGATCGAAAGGAAAAAGCCTTGCTCTAAGCAAGCCAAGAAGATGATACACTGGTGGATCCTCAAGATGAAACTAGTCAGGAAACACAAAATAAAACAAAGGAGGGCCAAGATGATGCACATGATGACCGTTATGACTCTGATGCAGAGATAGTTGATCCAAGAGAAAAAAAGAAATGAGCAATGAAGATGAAGTTGTTGTAGTAAAGAGGAATAAAAGCTATAAGCAACAACAAAAGAGCCTGACCCCCCACAAAAGGTAAAAGACATGAATAAGAAAGGTGAGAAAAAGCTTCCTGAACCAGATCGAAAAAAGAAAGCACCAGATCGGGTAATCTATGATTCTTTTACAAAAGAACTTGGTGACCTTCGTCTAGAAATTCCATTTGCGGATGCAATTCAAGTTCCTACCTATTCTAAATTCCTCTGTGATATTCTTAGTAGAAAGAAAGAAATAATTGAAAACGTTGCCATGGTGACTAGTTATCCTACTAATGGGAAACTATTGTCTAAATCAGGAGATCCCGGAATACCAACTATTTGATGCTCAATAGGCAAGACTGATATTCACAATGCCTTGTGTGATTTAGGTGCAGGAGTTAGTGTAATGCCATACTCCCTCTATAACAGGTTAGGATTAGGGGAGTATTCCACTACTACTATCACTTTACAGATGGCTGATAAGTCCACTAAACAACCCATTGGTATGATTGAGGATGTTCTACTTAGAATAGATGAGAATGTTATTCCCATTAATTTTATTATTCTTGAAATGCCAGAGGATGAAAAATTATCTATAATACTTGGAAGACCTTTCCTTAGTACTGTAGAAGAATCAATTGACTGTGCTGAAGGAAAAATAATCTTCAATGTTTATAATGCTGAAATCATTTGGTATTTTCCAAATAAGCTAGAAGTAGGAGAAAGATATATTCCACCGGCAAAATGAGTTCATGTGGTAAGTACCTTTGATAAGGGGCAACCCAAGGTAAGAATTAGAGAACAGAGAAAGGGTTGAGTTATTCAACAACTCTTAATAAAATGCTTAATGGGCGTCAACCCATCACGTCAATAAAATAATCTAAAGAATAAAATGTTCATCACATTCCTACAACTTTTTCACAGACATTCTTGCAGAAGCGCGCTCGTGAGGATGCAACTGTCAAATAGTAGTAGAAACATTGATTAAACGAATGTACAATAAGTATGAAAATAAAAGTTTGAGTTATTACCTACAGAGATTTAAATTATGCTCATGACATGCAGATGTTGGTCAACAGTTTCTACTATCATTTTCTGTCAAAAATAAGGTATTTCGTTGAGTTTTGGGATAAGAAGTATTCTCGAAGAAATAGAATTTTTTTGATGATTACTGATGGTTTAACACCAACTATATGGTAGGAATAAAAATTCCGGTCGTATAAATATCTTTGCCATCAACAATTTTCTTGTATGGGCACATAGAATTTAACGACCAACTATACGGTGGGAATAAAAATTACAGGCGTATAGCTCCGGTCGTATATATATCGATGCCTCCATACAATTTCTTCTCAAAAGGTACTGACTATTTAACGACCAACTATAGGGCGAGAAAAAAATTCTGGCCGGATAGTTCCGGTCGTATATATATCGATGCCTGTTTTTGAGAATTTATCTCGAGGATACGGACAGTTTAATGACCAACTATATGGCAGGATCATTATGATCCGGTCGTATAGATGTGTCTGTATAGATGTGTTCTGCATAAAGAAACCCTAGTTGGTGGTGCCGCTGCAACTATACGGGTGGAAAAACATATCCCGCCCTTATAGTTCTGGCCTTATAGTTCGGTGTGACCACAAAATAGCACCAGGGCAGCTAGGTCTCTTCTTCCTCATTATTTCTCTCATATTCTCTCTTCAAACCTCTCAAACCCCACCTATAACTTTTGATTCTTCGCGGATTTCGTTCGTTTGAGTGGGGGAATCAACAGATTAGTATGTTTCTCTCCCTATCCATGCTTTATTTTCAGATTTCCATGGTTGAAACTCTCACATTTATCTAGTGGATGAACTCAAGCTTATTTTGTTTCCGCTATTGATTCCTCATGTTAGGATTGAATTTTTCCACGTAGGATCATTCATATATCATGTAGAAACTATATGGCTAAGGTTTTATGGTGAAATTTTTCAATGCATCATGATGAACAAAATCGATAACATCTTTCGCACGAGCAAGCGCCAACATGGTGAGGGCTCGAGCTCGGGGTCCCGAGCCGAGCGCAACCCCATGTTGGTCGTGGTCTCATAGAGGGGGGGGGGGGTGTTTCCCACACGTTGGGCTGACCACAACTTTCTCACCGCAGCGGGGTTGAACGTGAACTTCGACCTCATGTGTAACAAGGCGGGGCTAACAGTGCTTGGCTTCGCAAGCCACAACACCTACACCGAGCTTACCCATGAGTTCCTCGCCTCCTTCAACGACGACCATAGGGAGAAGGGTAATGCATGCATGGTAAGCTTCACCATGAACCAGCAGCCCTATGAAATAACTTTTGAACAATTTTGCGATGCTTTTGGCTTCCCCCACGTTGGGGAGCCAACTATTACAAACCTCTATAGCGTCACAAGCAGAGAAACTTGGGAGGCTCTTTCTGTTAATGGTGGCACCAACTTATACCAGAAGAAGATGTCTACCATTCAGAACCCAACAATCCGCTACTACGTCTTGTTCCTCGCCAACACACTACTGGGAAGAGGTGACACCGGTTCCATGGCCAATGCGGACATGGGAATGATCACCAAGGCTCTCTTTCCCACTGCATTGCAAAGCCCAAATCCTGCAGCTCTACTCATGCAGCACTTTCGCCACCAAAGCAGCAAGACTAAAGGTGATATTCACATTGGTGGATTGGTAACCCACCTTGCCCATGCATTAAATATTATATTACCTGTTATGCAATTTGTTGACGGTTCCAAGCTTATGGACATCAAGTATTTAACTGCTTGTGGATAGCTTTGTTTTTACCAAGCTAACCGGAGGCTTCGAGCCTATTAGTTTAGTTATCTTGATATTGCGGCAGGGTGAGCAGGTTTCGTTGCCCTGTCCCCAAGCCTTCTCAATTGTGGAGAAGGACATTTGGATCCTCACCAAGGACCAAGTGATGGAGATCATGGATGAACTCTAGCCTGATCAAGAGGAAGATGAAGAAGGAGGAGGCAGGATGAGGATGAGAAGGAGCATGAGGATGAGCAAGGACACAACCCTGCTTGGGAGGGACAACAACAGCAACAAGGGGGAGCCTAGGACCTATGGCCCAACCAGCCGCAACAAGGGTACACCTACGTCCCCTATCAGGAATTCCAGCAGCTCAACCAACATGTTGGGGAGATTGACAACACTCTTCACAGAGTGAATGAAGATGTGAGTGTATTGACTCACAACTTCAGTCACTTTATGATCCACTTCCCCGACTACTACCAGCACCAGCCGCCGAATGACGGCAACAACTGAGCCTGGCAATAGCCTAAGCTTGGGGGAGGTTTGAAAACCTCCAAACCTTGCATTCAAATTTTTATTTCTTATTTTGATTTAGTTTATTTCTTCAAAATTGCATGTTTACTTTCAGTTTGCATTCCTAAAACAAAAATACAAAAAAATTAGTTGTAACTTTTATTGCAAGTTAATTTCTTTGTTTCTTTCGGAGATTGCACAATTTCAGGTGACTTGCAATATGGAAATACAGAGGGGTTCGACTAAATACAAGAATGAAGCAAGCAAGAGGAGGTATCACATTCCTTTCATCATGTTTTCTACAACCTTAAATTGATCCTACAATTATTTACTCGCTTGCACTGGAGTCACTCCCCACTTATCTTGTTATCCTATAAATTCTATTCGTTAGCTAGTGTGTCCTTTTTATCTTTAAAACAATGAGCAATGAACTTGGTTAAAATATTTCCTACATTTTTACAACAAGAAAAAGCATCCAAAAGATGACTTGAGTCCATGTTTAGCCCAAAGAATTTAATTTTATAACTACTCCATCCCGTTTGAGCTTAATATAAATAAACTCGATAGTACCCTTGAATGAAATTGTTTGATAAAATGGATGCTTCGAAGTAGTAGAGATTATGCCATTGCTTTTTCTAATAATTACCGTAAGATATTTCTTTACGGGTGTCATTACAACACTGTCGTGCTCCATAGGAAACTATTAACTCCGCTGGCCAACAAATGATCTAAATGTGGGAAACCACTTTATTTTGGCTATCGAGTTATGTAAACGTCTGTAGCAGCAATGCTATGACGGGTAAAATTTTAGTCTCCTCGTGGTTTCACGTTCCAAGTGAATTTATAGTACTCATCTGACCCATTATTGCTCAACATATTCATTGGCATGGTCACAAGTGCACAACACAGTCCCAATTAACATGTTAAGAGCAGTGGCATGATTTCTCTATGAAAGAGCTAAAGTTTTTGAAAGGCAAAGGAAGGAAAATGGTGCTTTGAGAGTCTTGAGATTTTGACACGGGAATAGATGAGTTGTTCTCAAATTGAATATTTCGGTGCCAACATGAGAACTCTTAATTGATTAAAGAAACAAGAGCAAATAGTTTTCATCTCTCAACAAAGAGAGATACCAAAAGAATTTGTCTCATTTTCCTAGCTAAAGTTTTGACACTTGCTCGGGCATATGATTTATTTGCTAGCAAGATATACGTGGTTAGGAAGTGGACTCAGTGCAATCTTGTGTATACTTGTATGATCATGTTTAAGATTGCAGGGATCGTGAAGAAAAGAATTTGACACCAATCCAAGCTTGTAAGTTCTTTTATTTCAGTCTCGAATCTCCGATGTACTTCTTTATTTCCTTATCACTCGAGGGTGAGCAACATCTAAGCTTGGGGGAGTTGATAGCTGTGAGATTCGACACATTTTTTATGGTTTTTACTGATGGATTTCTCCCGGATTTGATCGTTTTCTAGCTTTACCTAACGCTAATACTTCGATAGCGAAGAAAACTTGGTTTTTAATGTGTGTTTCAGGTTCTGAATGTCAATAGAGGGTTTTAACTAGAGAAACACAATATCCAGGTGAAAACAAGTGAGTCTCTCTTTGGAAGAAATCGAGGGAAGCATACAGAGGCTTTAGCGAGCAACTATACGGCAGGAACAATTTTTTCGGCCGTATAGTTCCCGCCGTATAGCTGCCACCACCTCTATCTTATCAAAAGGGACAACTTCCGTGAAGGGACCGAAGATGAAAACACAACACAACAGCGGCCACACCATCCAGAATGGACAAAGAGGAGATCCGGAGAAGAAGGACGAGACAATCTTCATCTCGCTCCACGATCTTTGACCTCCTACCACTACACCCCCCATAACCATTACTTATACTTGAGAGAGAGAGAGATCTTCATCTTGCAAGACTAGGGTTTGAGATTGTTTCTTCCCATCTTGAATTGTGTTGGATTACTTTTCTATTCTTATTGTGGATCTCCACAGTAATATCAAGAACTCTCTTTATTTAATTATATTGATGATGCTTTCTTCTCTCATGTGTGAGTAAGTTCCTTTGGCGTCGGAGATGTAAGGGATTGGTGATATGTGATGTGCCTTCATATATTTTCCATTAGTTTGTGATTGATTTTAATTATTATACTATGTGTGCTTAACTATTTGTGGGATGCCTAATGCTTGTTGTCCAATTAAGGGCCTAGCCATCATGATACTTTGTTCTACTTGGATAGTATCTTCTTCGCTAGTAGATCGGCGACCCCCCGAGTGACATGGGGATATCAATGGAAAACTAGTAGACTCGAGGATAACGAGGAACCACCATGCTTACTGCATTAGTCCGATCCAAGGAGCTTAATCGCTAAGCGACCTGAAGGGTCTTAATCGTCTAGTGTCTGACCATGGTTTTGGTAATAGACTAGTAGGATTATTGAAGTTGGGATAAAATCTACCAAGAGGAGTTCCAGCTAATTATGGGTTGCTCGCCTACATATATATTTATAAGATTACAATTGTTACATTTATCACTCGGCCATCTGGCACAGTCACTATCACCATGAACTAAATCTCCCCGCGCCTTCTTTGACAATCTACAGAAAACAAAAAACAATTAAGTCGTTGTTTATTTTTATGCTTTATATTTCTGAAGTTTACATTTTAGTTTTTTACATTCCGTTTAATCAAAACCCCATTCTTATTTCAACACTTGTAGTCAATTCACTCGAAGACCTATGAGAACTACGGGTGTGACAGAGACTTCACCATAAACACTTACCTTTGGGCTCCCTGTGGGATCGATATATATGCTTCGAAACTAGCTACAAACGATCTTTGCACTTGCAGACATCAGCTATCAACATCCCGAAGCTTTGTTGTTGCTCACCCTTGAGTTACAAAGCTATAAAGAATAATACCGAATAAAATCAAAGGGGAAAACTCACAAGTTCAAGGTTGTATCATATTCTATTGTCACAAATCCTGCAATCTTAAACATAAACATAATATATTTGAACAATTGCAGTTAAATTCGCTTCCTAACCACAAATAACTCACTAGATAATAGCTTTTGAACTCAAACGAGACTATCAAAAATTTGGTTAGGCTTGCGAATCAATTCTTTTCAGCGCCTCTCTTCTTATGAGAGTAAAACTATTTTTAAGAAGGAATACTTTGGGAAATTAAGGGTGCACAAGTAGATGTCAAAAGAAGGATAAACTTAGAGTTTTCATTAACACTCATTTCAAAAACGTGGCAACAAACACCCCATAAATTCCGTGTTGTTCAAGAACTATAGTTTCTCTCCTTTCATTGTAGGCGGTGAGGTGTTGCCAATACTTTCATAAGCATCAAATATTCCTGCTCGTAACTCAATGGTACTTCTCTTTTTTTCTTTTTTTCTTTTTTTTCTTCTCTATTTCTTTTTGTTCTCTTTTTATTTTACTCATAGATCAACAAGGCAAGTTTAGAAACTCCCTCACCCATTTTAAACACGTTCATTCCTTCAAACAATTCGTTTCAGCAGGTGTTTATCAAGTCAAACCATTTAAGATGTGGGGTTGAGCACAACCAAGATTAAGCCCTTAAGACAAAAACAAGGCACCAAAGTTGTCATGGAGACACATTTTTTGTTGTTTTTCTAACAGATTGTAATTGATATAAGACGAAACCAGAGTAGTAACATTAACCATGAGATCAAGTCCTAAAAGATAATGAGGTAAGATGGGAGTAGAACTCAAGTGCAACCAAACAAACAAAATATGTTCATGAATAAACTTGCAGGAAGAGGGAAAATACGAATGTGGTACCTCCTATCGCTTGTTTGTCTTCTCACTTGAGTCAACTCCTCGCGTTGTCCTCAATGGCTAAGTCACTATAAGTAAGCAACCTGCAAAAATCTAGAGAGAAAACCGAGAGAAATTCACGCAAAACAAGATAAACAAGCCAATCTAATTTATTTATTTGACCTTTTCTTTTATCAATGCAAAACAGAAAGTAAACGTGCACTAGGAACCAAAAATATAAATCAAAAGAAGAAAATGAAAATATGAATGCAAAATTAGGGAGGAGTTTAGCCTCCCCAAGCTTAGGCTCTTGGCCTACACTGGATCAATTGTTGCTGCTATCGTTAGGCGGCGACTGCTGGTGTGGATAGTATATGTAATGGCTTAGGAAGTCGGTCATGAAGGTAGAGAAATTCTGAGGGAGGTCAAGAATGTTGGTGTTTGCATCTTGCAACTTATTTTCTATGCTGTCGATGCGATGCACCACATGGTCAAGGTCACTCCTTAGGACATAGTCAAATCCCGACTGAGGTTGAGGCATACCTTGCTGCTTCTTGTAGTGGGGAAATGGCTGATTGTGATGATGTTGCTAGCCATAGTCGTCCCAACCCTCCATGTTTGAGTGCTCTTCCCCTTGCATTCTCCCAGTTGGGGTCCCCTCTTGGGTTTAGAATCCTTCCCGAGGAGTTCAATTCCTGCTAGAATTCCTCCTCAATGAGGACCTAGCTCTGTTTACCTCATAAACCAAAAGCTTGGATAAACGGAAGCAAGACTTGGTGGAGTTCACCGTTAGGATCAAAATAAAATTGATAAGCACGAAGGGAGTGTTCAGGCCTATAAAACCCCATAAATTCGGTGATGGCCATGGGGTGTCATCCAACTCCTTACTGCCAGCCACTGTTCTCTCGTTGGGCATGACAACCTCGCTCGCATAGGCGATCTGAGTGATCAAGCCTCCATAGCGGATGTCACCTGAAGGAGCCGACCTTTGGTGGAGGACGTGTTGGATGAGCAAAGCACCCAAGTTTACCTTATGCTCCATCTTAGGATGGAGAGCCATATATATTACACTTATCTCGGGGCCTTCCATTTCCCCGGTATCTACCTTCCCAAAAATTGAATTCGCCAAAAAGGTTGTGAAGTAGCAGATAGTGGGATTCTAGATAGTGGCGCTCTTCTTGTGCAAGTAGTCGATGTTCCTGTGGACAGATATCTGCACCCAAGCATGCATTGCATGTACGAGGACTCCATTTGCGGTATAAAGTTCTCCTTCATAGGAGAACCTAAAGCAATCGCATAATTTGCAAAAAGTGAGGTTGTGGGGTTACCCATTCAACACGAAACTTACAGTGCAATGACGTTCTTGTGTTTCGAGGTCGTCATGGAATGACGACAAGAACTTGTACATGGCGGTCTCGAAGGTGTCGGTGGAGAGGTAGGAGAAAGTCACCATCCTTTCTTGAGTGAATTGACTGTAATTATTGGAGGTGGAAAGTGGTGAGTGAATAATAGGAGAAACTTGAGTAAAGGTAGAAGCTGAAAGGAAATAACATAAAAGTAGAAATACGATGAAAGTGTTCGGAGTTCCTTCATATGAGAAGCTTGGCATGGAGAGAAATAGTTCATGGTGATAGTGAATGTGTCGAATGGATAAAATGAGATAAGTGATTGTGATACTTCATATTAACAAGGGAGTAGGAAAGAAACCCATATAACGACTAGGGGTCCTCATGGAAAAAATTCTCCTCGTCCCATTGACCCATCTGCCAGTTACCATAGTAATGGTGAGCACATTAATTAAGGTGTTTCGACCGGATCAAGGCTTTAATCTTGATATTTCCTTGTTGATCCTCGAGTAGTACTAGATCCTCATTGATATTGTCCATGTCACTCAGGGGTCACCAATTCGCTAGTAAACAAGTTAATATCTATGAGATCTCTAGATCATGTTATCTGGGCCCTTAAATTAGACAACAAGCAATAGGCAAACCTAGATATTCAATCTCATATTATAATAATCATGACAACAATCACAAATGAATGGAAATCAGAGAGGCACATCACATCTCACCAATCCCCTACATATCCCATGCCTATGGGGGTTTACCCGGACATGAGAGGAAGATAAATCAAAGGCATAATGATATTGCAAAGGGAAATCATCTCAACTTTACCGTAACAAGCCATAATACTGTTTTGAGATCAAATCAAATACAAATCAAGGCAAGATCAAAGTGTCAAACCCTAATTTTACAAGTCCCAATCTCTATCTTTCTCTCTACAATTGGGAATGATGGTGGAGTGGATGGATTAGAGGATAGAGATCTTTGGTGAATGAGGCGATGTTCTTCTCCTCCTTCAGATCTGATCTCTCCTCTTCTCAAATGATTTGCGGCAACTGTGTTCTCTTTTTCGTACCTCTTCACGTCTCACCCCCAATACAGAAGTTGCTTCTATTGATATAACGAAGGCGCTGGAGGGTCGTACGGACATACAGTACGGGCGTGTTCCGACCGTACCAGTGGTCGTTACACCACCTGGACGCCTCTAATGAAGGGGGCTTTAATTGAGGATTTGCTTCTTTGGTTGTAAATATCTCATAAATGATTCAAGATCTTCTAGAAATATTGATTACTTGAAACTTATCACAAGAAACCAAGGTTTCGCTAATTCTCGATGTTAACATTAGTTCAAAGATAAAATTCAATGAAAAGCCGGCAAAAACCAGAGAAAAATCATAGGTAAAAAGTGTCAAAATTGGAGTTATTAGTTACCTTCCCAAGCAACAGAGTTTCTTCCTCGACTTCCTCCATGAAGGGATCACTCCATTCCACGGAAAAATCCACAAGGGCCATGCCCCTAACGGCGGGGGAAATATCAAATGTCATCTTGAAAGGCTATAACTCAATTACCCATTCTGCCACGTGCCCCATGGCGTTAGAGTTGCACATGATTTTCTCCAGGGGAATTTGGTTACCACCTTGATGGGATGGTCTTGGAATTAGTGCTACAGTTTCTTCAGGCTGTGAGAAGCATGTAGAGGAGCTTCTGCTGCATCGGGTAGCGCTCGTGAGCACAACGGAGCATCGTGCTGACAAAGTAGACATGATGATGTATGAGCTTTGTTGTATTTGGTGCTGCCATAGAACCCTCCTAAGGCTTGTCCATGGCCTCGACAAGAGTTCCCTCCTCATGAGGCCCCAGGTCTCCTGTAGTCCCATGCAATCGTCTCAGGAGGCTGGAACCCCCAAGCCCCTGGGAGAATTGGGTGCTGTTACCTTCTTTTTTGCCTTAATAGGCTCTTTATGCTCGGTGACCAGGACAACGCTAGTTGTTTGTGGCGTGGCCAATAGGTACAACAACAATAGCTTGTGATTCCGTGGAGCCACCATGATGGGTGGGCTTGTGAGGTACCTATTGAGGCCTTCGAAGGCCATAGTTGCTTCAGGAGTCCACTAGAAAGGTCTTGAACGCTTTAGGATCTAGAAGAAAGGTAAATCCTTCTTGCCGAGCCTAGAGATGAATCTTCCTAGTGCCTCCATGCACCCGGCTAGGCACTAGATGTCGTTGAGCCGTTTGGGAGGCTGCATCTCCTCAGTGGCCCTGATTTTATCAGGGTCCGCTTTGATGCAGTGGTGCGACATCAAGAAACCCAGGAGCTTGCTTGATGGGATCCCGAAGACGCATTTGGCAGGGTTGACCTTGATATTGACCCTCCACGGGTTGGAAAAGGTCTCCTCGAGGTCCGCCACAAGCTTTTCCTTCTCGCGAGTCTCGACCATGATGTCGTCCACGTAGGCCTCCGCATTCTTTCCAATCTACGTTCCTAGGGAGATACTCATCAACCACTAGAAGGTTGCGCTAGCGTTCTTGAGACCGAACGACATGCATGTGTATCTCATCTTCTCCTCATCCTCCTTGGCCATCTATATCTGATGATAACCCGAGAAAAGATCTAGGAAGCACAAGAGGTCATAGCCCATTGCGTAGTTCACTATCTTGTCAATCCTGGACAGCTAGTATGGCTCCTTGGTGCTGGCCATGTTGCGGTCAGTGAAGTCAATCAGAGTCACCACCTACTGGGCACCTTTGGAACCACCACGGGGTTGGAAGCCACTCGGTGTGAATGACTTCCCAGACGAGATTGGCCTTGATGAGCTCCTCCATCTCCTCGATGATGATTTGCTGCTTCTCAGAATATTGGTGATGTACCTTCTGCTTCACGGGCCGTGTAGTGGGGCACACCACCTAGTGGTGCTCGATCACTTCCCTAGGTACTCCTTTAATGTCTGACGGTGTCCAGGCGAACATATCCACATTTTCCCACATGAAGGACATGAGTGCGTCCTCCTACTTAGGGGAGAGGTGTGCTCCTATGGTGACGGTAGCCCCTGGCTCAGCAGGATCTAGAGGGACTTTCTTCGTCAAGGTGCGTTCCTGTGAGAACTACGACTTCTTTTTCCCAGCTGTTCTGGCAAAGTACGTGACCTTCTCCTTGGCGAGGATGGTCGGGGTGACATCCCAATTTTAGCAACCCTGGTTAGTTGTCCAGAATGCATAAATCGGGGGGAACAAAAACTTTTTATTGGTTAGTGATGCAGTGTTTGCTTGCTTGCTTGTTGATGTTTATGCACCTGACTATGTATTAGATGATATCCTCCTTACCTCACAATCAGTTGACAAAATCTATTTAACAAAACTGTCTTGGCTCATTTTACATATTCTCAAATGTTCTGGCCTTTCAAAACTTGAGCCAAGATGCCTTTGCTGCAAACAACTATTTTCCTAGTTTCTATTTACAATGGATAGCTATATGATATAATCTCCCTATGTTTTCAAGACAGAACTTCAACTAATCTTACCCCTAGACTTTCCAAAACCTCTATTAACGATTTTAAACTCTATTCTTGGTAGGTGTATGTAGCATCCCAATTGTCTAACAATTGTAATGCTACGTGGTATAGTAAGATATTGGCTACTTCCTATATATAATTGTTGCATCATAATTATATCATGCTCATGCCATCATGCCACCTTGCATTTGAGCATCATATAAAACCCTGGTTCTTTGGTACTTCTCTCATATGCATTATAAATTGTATTTTCCTCTTGATATTGTATTTGGTTATTGATATATTGTTTAAATGCCCAAGTTGAGTTGGGGGCATATCTTTTATTTCCATTCCACCACCTTTCTCTTCCACCATCCCATTAACCATGAGCTTGTATTTCTTTTTCTTTTGATATTTTTATTCTAGCTCATGTGGGTTGGGGTGGATCAAAACCTTTAAATTCTTTTGCTTGGCTTTTTCTCCACTTCTAGGAAATGCATAAGAATAATGCCATATTATTATTGTTGTTCTCACAAAATAAATCATGGCATTATTATTTTGCATGGGCCATGCAACCATCTTCATCACCTTTTGTCCCATTAGTTTTTCCTTGTTTTATTGGATCCTTCTTTGTGGAACATCTCCCTTCCATTCCACCACCCCCATATACCCATCTATAATTTTGTAAATTTTAATCTATTCATGCATGATCATATGAGGCTCATTTCACATATCTCTTTTCTCCCTCCTTCTTCTTGTTTCTCTTTCACCTTAGCTCAAGCTAGATCAAACTCCAAGTTCCACTTGGGTTGATCTTTTGCACAAGTTTTAAAAATCTAAAACCTAATAAAATCTAACCTAGCTCCTCTCTCTATTCTTCTCCTAACCCTAATTCTCCTAAACCCTAAACCTCGTCCCACCTCTCTCTTACTTCCCCTCTCTCTCTAACCTGCTGATGGACACCTGGCCCACACCTAGCTAACCCTACCCCTCTCTCCAACCCTACACAAAACCCTAACCCTAGCCCATGTCTACCCTAGCCCGAGCTACCCTCCTCTCCTCTCTTTCTTTCTCTATCGGCCGAGCCAACCCCACCTGCCTGTCCCTCTCTCCCGGCCAAGCCCCACCTGCAGCCCCCAGGTCGAGCCCCAGCTCGACCACGTGAGGAAGATGGCAAAAGGTGGCACCCGAGACCACCCTTTTTATCTACCCCCCTGCCACGGCTGCTCCTCCTCCCTCTCCCTCCTTTTTCCTCCTCCCACACGACTTCTGGCTCGCCCAGATCTGCCCGAGCCTACCCTCCTCTCCTCCCTTTCTCCCCCACCGTCGCCAGACCTACCGCCGGTCGCCGCCAGCACCCCCTGTCCCTCTTCGTTCCAGCCGGCGTGCACGTCGTGGAGGTGGCCTGGGAGACCGAGGGGACCTCCCTGCCGCTCCCTGCACGCGTCGACGAGGAAGAGAAGCCCCAGGAGCGCCGGTACCGCCGCCACCCGACGCCAAACCCTAGCCGCCCCTACGCCTCGTCCTCGCCGCTCCGGTGCTTCCCCGCCCGATCCAACTCCATCGCCCCCTCCGTGGTGAGCAGTACTCCCTCCCTGGCATGCTCCGCCTCGCCGTCGACGTCTACTGCCGCCGCTCAAACCGTCGAATGATCTCAGTGCGCGCCGCTCGCTGCCGTCTGCAACCTCCCCGCGCCGCGCAGAACCTTAGCTAGGCCCCAAGCCCCCTCCTAACAACTCCCCGAGCCAGCCGCCCTGGCTAGCCCCCTCAGCGCGGACGCCCGCAACCCGAGTTCGATCCCTCGCTCTGCGCTGCGCGCGGATTTTCGTCAGACCGAAGAACACGAAGAACAGTACCGGGCCTATGGTAATTTACAAAAGCCCCCTTTTTGTTTTTCGCTCTCAATCCGCGGTACCTCGGGGCCCACTAGTCAGCCGCACTAGCATCTTGCAGAAAAGTCCCTCTAATTTCCAGGCCGTAACCCGAGCTCCAGCCCTAGCCCCACCTGTCAGCCTCTGGGGGCAACCCCTGGCACATGGGCCTCCAGCCGCTGGCCCCGCCTGTCAGCCTCAGTGGCTAGCCAAGCCCGCGGTGGAAAAGTGTTTTCGCGCGCGTGGCCCCAGTCAGCGCAAGGCCCACCCGTCAGTGACGGTGGCTGAATTTGTCTGAGTGCAAATGGTTTTCTGCTTTCCTGTTTCAATTAAACCTTTTCCAAATTTGATTTAAATTTAAATTCAAATTAGATTTAAATAATTTTCAAAATACAAATCCAAATAGTACAAGTAATAGATGTTTTTGAATCAGAAAAATGTGAGGAATTCAAATATGACATTCAAAATAATGTTTGAACAATTTAAAATTTCGAGATGATTAAAATTACAATAAAATGCCCTTTACCTTAATTAATTAATAACTTTAATTCTATAACTCCAAATTTAACAAATAATATGTCTAAATCGATCAGCGCGACGAGCCTGTTCTATCTATGCAATCCTTGTTCTGAATTGAAGCATGCATCATGTCACCATTAAAAATCTGAACTGTTTATGACAATAAAACTTGGTTAAATAAATGCCAAAATGTTTTATTTCTTGTATCCACCCTTCACCTTTGCCATGCTACTTTAATGCCATGTAAAATTGTGCATCATTCATCATAGCATGCTTGTTTGCTTGTCGCATTTTATTTCCTATGCTTGTGCACTTTATTTATGTTGGCCCTTGTTTGTTTGGTTCTTCTTCGAATAGACGCCCAGCAGGAGAATTACCAGGAATCACAGGAGTACTACCCAGATCCATCTCTCGCTTCAACTGAGCTGCCAGGCAAGCACTACCACATGCTTGCATACATACAGTACCTATTGCCTCTATCTTATTCTTGCATCATTGAGTCGCGATTGCATTAAATTGAATCCCAAGTACTGCATAGCCTTTACTTTTAAACCCCACCGAAGCTTGTTCCTCCATCCCATGAGCCAGTACTACAGAAGTTGTTTGAGCCATGCGAGTCGTAGAAAAGCATGAGTAGGGTATGTGAGTGTCTGATGGATAATGAGGTACCTAAACAACATAACCTGAGTAGTAATGGGATAACTAATGCAAGAGGCACCGGTGAGCAATATCTGCTATTTGGTTTTTCATGCTCACTTGTGTCCCGTAGGACCCCGAGTACTTGATTCCTGTCTTGTTTATTCGCACTATCCACATCCGGGAGGCCTTATGGACCCCCTGAGCCAGAGCTTGATTCATTCTTATTTCTTGGGGCCACAATTAGTTTGGGGCTTTATTACTATCCTGTACCTATACCATGTTACTGCTTTATTTAAGATTGTGCGTGGAGCACCTGTATTGTTTTGGATCGTGACACATTTTCGCTGTATCGACAAGCCCAGTCACATTTTCGGGTTCCCAATCGTTTACCGCCGTCCACACAAACCTTGGGTCCGTCTTGGAGCCGGCCAACTTCATTGCGGGTAGCTTAATGGGGTGGCCCCCTGAAATATTTCTGAATCCTGTGATTGCTTTGTCGTGAATGCCTCGTTGGGTTTTGATTTGGTTTTTCCGAGGTTGATCGAGTGTGTGTTGCTATTCGTGCACCCCTGCAGGGTAAATCTTTCTGAAAGCCGTGTCCGCGGTTATGGACGACTTGGAGCACAGTTTCTCGATCATAGACAAGTATAACTAAAGTACCGCTTTTAAATTGACTAAGTACTTGACTAGTAAATAGTGCAATACTCATGGAATGGTTAATAAAACTGCCAACGGATGATGGGGGATGTTCGTCCGCTTCCTCGTTGGTAAGCGAGGAGGAGGATGGATCTGTTAATTATACTGTTATCACTGTTGTTCTTAATTCACGGACTTCCGTCTATCATTGGTTAGGCGGAAGGTTAGCGAGTATCTATAGAATTGTTAGATATTATCTTTTGCTGCAATTGCGTCACCCCAGGTGGTGTCCCCTTTAGCGGCATAAAGACTTGCTGAGTACCCCTAGGGTCTCACCCGATAAATTGTTTGATTCAGATGAACAGGTGTACCCGCAAGATGGATACTGGGTGGAAGAGACAGATGATGTTGGCGACGATCATTCGGTGTAGAGATTCCGGGAACGAGGATCCGTGAGATCTGTGGGCGGGATGTGTTTATTTATGGGGCATCTTATGCCAATTTTCTTCTTATCCGTACTCGGATCTTGTTCTCCGCTTCCGCCTGATACTCTGATGTGTGATGTATGAGGAGCTATCCTAAATTATTATATCTATCTAGGACATTTGGATCTTGCCGTATGGCGTTGCAATATTTCTATTTCTTTTAGATGGAATGGCTCTGAGGACTGTTGTATGTGGCTTGCATACATACTCATTTCTGTATGTAGTTGATCCCTTCGCCTGCCGATTACGCCGCTCGTTCTTGTCCCGTTGTCTGAAAGTGGTTAGGACGGCCGAAAGGTCTACCGTGAGTGGCCCTGGGCCCCACCGTACTATTTTAACCACGTTTGTTCATCCAGGCATTAACTAAGAGCGTAATTCACCGAGGTAGTTACAATTGGTATCAGAGCCATCCCGCCCTTCAGGGTCTCAGCCAAAATGGTCGTTGTCAGTCTAGCAATATTTTTGGTAGTTATGTATACTAGGGAAAAACAAACGTGAGAGTAGGACTGCTTCCCTTTTTCTTCTTACCCACCCACCCACCCTTTTTCTGGTAAGGAAGTGTAACGTTTTCAATCCTCTTCTAAAATTCAAACTAGGATTCACGTGTTCTGGGTTCCGTAGTACCATAGGTTGTGTTTGTGTGTGTGTGTGTGAATTCCTTGTCTATCTGTTGCATCCAAATGTTATCACTATCTGCCTTTTGGTTATCAACTGTTGATATATTCCATACCGACAGGCCTTTGTAAACCGACGCGATCTATTCTGATTCATTGTATACCGATGCGATCTATCTTACTCTTTGTTATCCGACGTTATCTTGTTGGGGTGTTCTTTTCCGTAGTTACCAATCTTTAGGTTCATCTAAGAAGAAGGTGTTGGGATATGTGTTTTACTGATTCATGTGCGGAGTAATGATTTGAGTGCGGGATGGAGTCGCGACCATACCACTACTTTTATCATTTGCTTTTGTATATTGAACTAGTAGAGTTACTAATCTTGATTCGTTAAGTGATTTTGCGCATATAGTGGTATTTTAATGCCGAAATTTGCGGAAATTTTTTCTTTGTTAGTTGTGTACCACACTCCTTGTTCAGTCGTGTGCGTTATGCTTAATATCTTCTAGTTGCCTTGAACTTTGTTGATATTTTAATATCATCTCAGTGAATTGCATCCTTTAATCTTGGTTAATTCCATTTTGGTACTATTTTGGATTATTATCATTCTCCATTATAGTACTGACTTATGTTTTATATCAATCATAGGAGGGCACCACCACGCCGTTCTGAGGAGGACATACCACCTGGACTCGGGGCTGCTTTGGCAAGTATTGCAAATGCTTTGGGCACTATGCAACAGAACCAGTAGCGCTTCAAGGAAAGCGTGAGGAGGAACGAGTTTGTTCCGCTACCTCCACCTCCCAAGCGAGGAGACATCAAGAGTTTTCTCAAGTTCAACCCATGCCAATTTGAGGTGTCTGACCAGCCACTTAATGCGGATGACTGGCTTCGTGAAGTGTCAAGGTTGCTGATGACTGCAGATGTTCCCGAGCAAGAATGGGTCAAGTGTGCTACTCACCTTCTGAAGGGAGATGCAGCTCTCTGGTGGGAAAATTACCTCAAGGCAGATCTTTCTGGTTTTCAGCCTACTTGGGAGCGGTTCACTACTACTTTCAAAGAGCAATATCTGTCAGAAATTGTCATGGAAAGGATGAAGGAAGTGTTTCTCAACCTCAAGCAGGGCACTGATAATGTCAACACCAACATCAGAAACTTCATGAACCTGTCTCGTTATGGTGGCGATGAGATCTCTGATGACAGAAGAAGCAAAAGAGGTTTCGGCAAGGCCTCAATGCTTCCATCAAATATGCAATCACTCATGCAAGGCCGGCATCTTTTCTGGAACTTCAACACACAGCTCTGCAGGAAGAAGCAAGTAGGCAAGTGTTTGAGGAGTCAAAGAAACACAGCCGTGATACAGCAAGCTCTTCTGCTATGATAGCTCCTTCTAAGCGTCGTGTCTGGGTTCCTAACACCCCACCGTCGCTCCCTGCTCCACCAAGACCTTCAAGCTACTCACCAAGGCCACCAAACTCCTTCACTGCGGCTCCCAGGGGCTACAACCACAACTACCCTGGAGCGCCTGGCGGAGTCCCTGGCTACGTTGCTCCACGTCCACCTGGTGCTTGCTATACTTGTGGAAACACTGGGCATCAGCACTATAATTGTCCAATGAACAACAAATCTCTTCCACCACCACCTCCAAGACCTGTGGCTAGTGCTCCTATGATTCGTGCACCTCCACCTCGGGCTCTCAACATCAACACTAAGCCGGGGTCTACGGTTGCTCGTGCCAACTATGTCAACGCCGCTCAAGCTGAGCATGCCTCTGGAGTTGTCATGGGTATGCTTCCTGTTAACTCAGTTCCTGCACAAGGTTTTTTTGATTCTGGTGCTTCGCATTCTTTTGTTTCTCACAAGTTTTCTCATGAGCAAGATCTGGCTATGGTTCCTTTATTACATCGTCTTGTGGTACAATCTCCTGGGTCAAACATGAGGGCTGCTCATATCAGCCATGGCAATCAAATTGAGATTGGTGGCTCTTTGTTTCCGGTTTCCTTAATTATTCTGGGCAATTCTGATATTGATGTTATCTTGGGCATGGATTGGTTGACAGCAAATGCAGCTGTGATTGATTGTGCTGAACATTCGGTTTCTCTGAAAATTCCTGAAGGCCATATAGTCTATTCTCCAAGCCTGACTCCTGCAATTCAGCTTTATTCTTTGGCGGCTCTGAATGATGATGCTATGGAAGGTATTCTGAGTGTTCCTGTAGTCTGTGAGTTCCCAGATGTCTTTCCTGAAGAGTTGCCAGGTATGCCTCCAGATCGTGAGGTTGAGTTTGTCATTGAACTTGAACCTGGTACCGCTCCTATCTCCAAGCGGCCTTATAAAATGGGTCCTGCTGAGTTGGCTGAACTTAAACGTCAGTTGGATGAACAAGAGAAGTTGGATTTCATTCAGCACAGTACTTCTTCTTGGGGTAGTCCAACCATCTTTGTGAAGAAGCGAGACAAGACTGATAGACTTTGTGTTGACTATCGGGCACTCAATGCTAAAACCATCAAGAATAAATATCTCCTTCCGCGGATTAATGATCTCTTTGATCAGCTAGCTGGAGCTGTGGTATTCTCTAAGCTTGATTTGAGAAGTGGTTATCATCAAATCAAGATCCGCAAGGAAGATGTTCCTAAATCAGCTTTCACCACCCGCTATGGCCTGTATGAGTACACGGTCATGTCTTTCGGTCTCACCAACGCACCTACCACCTTCTCGAGGCTTATGAACTCGGTTTTCATGGAGTATCTTGATAAGTTCGTTGTGGTCTACCTGGATGACATTCTAGTCTATTCTAAGTCTAAGGAAGAACATGAAGAACACCTTCGGTGTGTCCTAAACAAGCTTCGTGAGAACCGCCTATATGCAAAGTTCTCCAAGTGTGAATTCTGGCTGCCTCAAGTCACCTACCCTGGTCACGTCATATCTGCCAAGGGCATTGCCGTCAACCCAGAAACTATTAAGACAATTATGGACTGGCTTCCACCCATAAATGTCAAAGAAGTCCGGAGTTTCCTTGGTTTGGCCAGTTACTGTCGTCGCTTTGTTCAAAACTTCTCAAAGATTGCGAAGCCTCTTACCGATCTCCTCAAGAAAGGCAAGAAATACCTTTGGACTCCTGCATGTCAAGCAAGCTTTGAAACACTCAAAGAGAAGCTCACTCCCACGCCAGTCTTAGTTCCTCCAGATACATCAAAGCCTTTCCAAATATTCTGTGATGCTTCTTTGCAAGGATTGGGTGCGGTCCTTATGCAAGAAAAGCAAGTTTTTGCTTATGCATCTCGTCAGTTGAAGACGCATGAGATCAACTATCCTACACATGACCTCGAACTCGCAGCAGTTGTCTTTGCTTTGAAAGTATGGAGGCATTACTTGCTTGGCAACCGTTGTGAGATCTTTTCTGATCACAAGAGTCTGAAGTATATCTTCACACAGCCTGATCTCAACCTTCGTCAGAGGAGGTGGATTGAAACAATCAATGATTTCGATTTGACCATCTACTACACCCCAGGCAAAGCCAATGTCATGGTAGATGCTCTCAGCCGAAAAGCTTATGTCAACAACCTCATGGTGGAAGAACAACAGCCTCTCTTGTGCGAGGAATTCCGCAAGCTCAACCTTGAAATTGTGGATCAAGGTTATCTTCTGAACCTTCTAGCAACACCTCTCTTGGAAGAAAAGGTCCGTTCCATTCAGCTTGGTGATCCTTACACTAAAAAGATCATCTCCAACATTCAACTTCCGAAGTATGAGTCTTTCCACGTAGATGACCAAGGCACTCTTTTCTTTGAGCACCGGATGTTTGTTCCGAACTACCCGGGTTTAAGAGAGCAAGTTCTCAAGGAGGCGCATGATTCTGTTCTTTCTATCCACCCTAGAAGCACTAAGATGTACATGGACTTGAAAACACAATATTGGTGGCCTGGTTTGAAACGATATTGTGCCAAGTATGTCTCGGAGTGTGATGTTTGTCGCAGAGTTAAAGCTGTCCATCAGAAACCTTCCGGTCTTCTACAGCCATTGAAGCCTCCGGAATGGAAATGGGAGAAAGTAGAGATGGACTTCATCACTGGTTTTCCAAGGTCGCAGAAGGGCAACAATGCAATCTTTGTTGTCATTGACAGGCTTTCTAAAGTAGCTCACTTCTTTCCAGTCAAGGAAACAATTTCTGCAATTCAGTTGGCTGAGCTCTATATCAACAGAATTGTCTCTCTGTATGGAGTTCCTCTTGAGACCAGTTCAGACCGTGGAAGCATCTTCGCTTCCAAGTTCTGGGGAAGTTTCCAAAATGCTTTGGGGACAAAACTAAACTTCAGCACAGCTTACCACCCTCAGTCGCAAGGACAAGTTGAAAGGATCAATCAGATTCTAGAAGATATGCTCCGTGCTTGCGTTATCTCTTTCGGCATGAAGTGGGAAGAATGTCTTCCTTATGCTGAATTCTCTTACAACAACAGCTTCTAGAAAAGTCTAAAGATGGCACCATTTGAGGCTCTCTATGGTTGCAAGTGCAGAACTCCGATTGGTTGGTCGGGCGTAGGTGAAAGAATATTGTTTGGCCCCGACATTGTAACTCAAGCGGAGGAGAAAGTTCACATCATTCTTGAAAATCTGAAGATTGCTCAAAGTCGCCAGAAGAGCAATTATGACAGAAAGCACACGGACATGGAGTATGTC
Organism: Avena eriantha; assembly: GCA_910589775.1. NCBI lineage: Eukaryota > Viridiplantae > Streptophyta > Magnoliopsida > Poales > Poaceae > Avena > Avena eriantha. The sequence goes on from OU342740.1 coordinate 206,272,470, forward strand.
CCTGGTGATCTCGTTTACCTTCGTGTCACTCCCATGAGAGGCACGCACCGCTTTGGTATCAAAGGAAAGCTGGCTCCTAGATACATCGGTCCTTTCAAAATTCGTGGAAGAAGAGGAGAAGTTTCTTATGCTCTTGAGCTCCCTGAACAACTCAAAGTCCACGATGTTTTCCACATCTCTCAACTCAAGAAGTGCTTCAAGGGGGCGTGTTCCGACCGTACCAGTGGTCGTTACACCACCTGGACGCCTCTAATGAAGGGGGCTTTAATTGAGGATTTGCTTCTTTGGTTGTAAATATCTCATAAATGATTCAAGATCTTCTAGAAATATTGATTACTTGAAACTTATCACAAGAAACCAAGGTTTCGCTAATTCTCTATGTTAACATTAGTTCAAAGATAAAATTCAATGAAAAGCCGGCAAAAACCAGAGAAAAATCATAGGTAAAAAGTGTCAAAATTGGAGTTATTAGTTACCTTCCCAAGCAACAGAGTTTCTTCCTCGACTTCCTCCATGAAGGGATCACTCCATTCCACGGAAAAATCCACAAGGGCCATGCCCCTAACGGCGGGGGAAATATCAAATGTCATCTTGAAAGGCTATAACTCAATTACCCATTCTGCCACGTGCCCCATGGCGTTAGAGTTGCACATGATTTTCTCCAGGGGAATTTGGTTACCACCTTGATGGGATGGTCTTGGAATTAGTGCTACAGTTTCTTCAGGCTGTGAGAAGCATGTAGAGGAGCTTCTGCTGCATCGGGTAGCGCTCGTGAGCACAACGGAGCATCGTGCTGACAAAGTAGACATGATGATGTATGAGATTTGTTGTATTTGGTGCTGCCATAGAACCCTCCTAAGGCTTGTCCATGGCCTCGACAAGAGTTCCCTCCTCATGAGGCCCCAGGTCTCCTGTAGTCCCATGCAATCGTCTCAGGAGGCTGGAACCCCCAAGCCCCTGGGAGAATTGGGTGCTGTTACCTTCTTTTTTGCCTTAATAGGCTCTTTATGCTCGGTGACAAGGACAACGCTAGTTGTTTGTGGCGTGGCCAATAGGTACAACAACAATAGCTTGTGATTCCGTGGAGCCACCATGATGGGTGGGCTTGTGAGGTACCTATTGAGGCCTTCGAAGGCCACAGTTGCTTCAGGAGTCCACTAGAAAGGTCTTGAATGCTTTAGGATCTAGAAGAAAGGTAAATCCTTCTTGCCGAGCCTAGAGATGAATCTTCCCAGTGCCTCCATGCACCCGGCTAGGCACTAGATGTCCTTGAGCCGTTTGGGAGGCTGCATCTCCTCAGTGGCCCTGATTTTATCAGGGTCCGCTTTGATGCAGTGGTGCGACATCAAGAAACCCAGGAGCTTGCTTGATGGGATCCCGAAGACGCATTTGGCAGGGTTGACCTTGATATTGACCCTCCACGGGTTGGAAAAGGTCTCCTCGAGGTCCGCCACAAGCTTTTCCTTCTCGCGAGTCTCGACCATGATGTCGTCCACGTAGGCCTCCGCATTCTTTCCAATCTACGTTCCTAGGGAGATACTCATCAACCACTAGAAGGTTGCGCTAGCGTTCTTGAGACCGAACGACATGCATGTGTATCTCATCTTCTCCTCATCCTCCTTGGCCATCTATATCTGATGATAACCCGAGAAAAGATCTAGGAAGCACAAGAGGTCATAGCCCATTGCGTAGTTCACTATCTTGTCAATCCTGGACAGCTAGTATGGCTCCTTGGTGCTGGCCATGTTGCGGTCAGTGAAGTCAATCAGAGTCACCACCTACTGGGCACCTTTGGAACCACCACGGGGTTGGAAGCCACTCGGTGTGAATGACTTCCCAGACAAGATTGGCCTTGATGAGCTCCTCCATCTCCTCGATGATGATTTGCTGCTTCTCAGAATATTGGTGATGTACCTTCTGCTTCACGGGCCGTGTAGTGGGGCACACCACCTAGTGGTGCTCGATCACTTCCCTAGGTACTCCTTTAATGTCTGACGGTGTCCAGGCGAACATATCCACATTTTCCCACATGAAGGACATGAGTGCGTCCTCCTACTTAGGGGAGAGGTGTGCTCCTATGGTGACGGTAGCCCCTGGCTCAGCAGGATCTAGAGGGACTTTCTTCGTCAAGGTGCGTTCCTGTGAGAATTACGACTTCTTTTTCCCAGCTGTTCTGGCAAAGTACGTGACCTTCTCCTTGGCGAGGATGGTCGGGGTGACATCCCAATTTTAGCAACCCTGGTTAGTTGTCCAGAATGCATAAATCGGGGGGAACAAAAACTTTTTATTGGTTAGTGATGCAGTGTTTGCTTGCTTGCTTGTTGATGTTTATGCACCTGACTATGTATTAGATGATATCCTCCTTACCTCACAATCAGTTGACAAAATCTATTTAACAAAACTGTCTTGGCACATTTTACATATTCTCAAATGTTCTGGCCTTTCAAAACTTGAGCCAAGATGCCTTTGCTGCAAACAACTATTTTCCTAGTTTCTATTTACAATGGATAGCTATATGATATAATCTCCCTATGTTTTCAAGACAGAACTTCAACTAATCTTACCCCTAGACTTTCCAAAACCTCTATTAACGATTTTAAACTCTATTCTTGGTAGGTGTACCAAGACATATTTCCTTCTTCAAAACTCAAACCTTTCAAACTACCCATCCTTATATCAAGGCAGGATTGATGGTAACCCTAGAAGTAGTTGAGTTGCTTGCGAAGGTGAATTTCCTTGATCTACTATTTGACTTGTTCATCCTCTAGCATATATCTAATTCTACATTATCCACCCTAAGAAAGTTAACCCTGCTTGATCCAACCTGACAATCTAAAACCCTTAACTAAATCTATTTTGAAATCATCCCTTCTAGAAGCTTCCAAGTCAATGAATACCAACCCCAAGAATGGATCCTATCTACTCAATCTACACTTCAGAATCATCCATATGATGATGATTTGGAACCTTGCAACCAATCAAAAACATTAACTCTTGTATTCTTGTCAAAATCCCCAAACCCGCCAAATTCAGCCAAGTCTGGAAAAAGGTTATCAACATCACATCTTTGAGTCACCCTCTTTTCCAACCTTATGCATTTTTGGAAATGCACTTGAAACATATTGTAGACCATAATAAGGAATACCAAGTCCCACTCTTAACTTTGGCTAGATCATCCTCCAACACACTCGTTCTTGATGGTTTTGCAGGCAAGAAAATAATCTTTTCTGTAAATCTTATCAACTAGCCTACTTTGGTAGAACCTCACATCTCCATACTATCTTCCTTGGACCAACTCTTTGAATGATCGTGTTCTACTCATCAAGGTATATCAATCTCTACTTCACTTGTTTTAATTGGATAGTTGTGCCTCCAAAAACCACATGGTTTTAATTGGATAGTTGTGCCTCCAAAAACCACTAATCATAAGCAAGCCACCTTCTTTCTCATAAGACCTGTCCTATTTTCTTTACTTATGCATGTTTTACCTACTGTTCATGAAAACTGCATTGTTTTATTACATGATGATTTATATCTGGTAGTGGCTTGGCACCTCCAAACCATTACACTTTTGTACTACTGAATACAACTGTAACACCCCAGATTTCTATCCATCTGGCAGCATTACCACTCATCTCAAATATCTACCAAAACGAACGACAATTCAAAATTTCGGCAGTATCTCCTTTGTTTCAAAGGACATCTACAACAAGAAAAACACACCTTAATGTATATATCCAATAATAGCAAAATAAATAAACTTCCACGCAGTTCAAATAGTGCATGCCCAACAATGGCAGTGACATTAAAACTAGAGCGAGATAACGACTCACAAAAGCATGAAAATAAATCCACGAACTATGGCAAAGTACTATGGATATTCTACGAATTATGTGTGGTAAAACTTCCTATGATATATAGTGTAAGAGTGGGCTCCGAAGTGTTGGTGATCTACTCCCTCCCATGCATGTCGCTGCACTGAATACCTGAAAACTAAATAAAATCCAAAGAGAAACAAGAGTGAGTAAAAAGTATACTCAGCAAGTACAAGTTCAGAACCAAATCAACAACATACAAAATCCAATACTCGTTCCACGAAGAAATGATATCTAGAAACACTGTTATGCATAATATGTTTTATGGTACGAGCATTCTGGAATATTCACTGTCAACTTCCTCACCGACCTCGCGGAATAGTTAATCAAGTGAATTGTCACCGACCTAGCCCAAGCTCATCGGAGTAGTTACATAATAACTTAAATCACCGCCCGCTCCGGAATAGTCACTTGTAACTTATTCACCGTCCTGGCTTAAAATAAACTTTTCGACAACATCTCAAGGCACGAACACCAAAGAAAGAACCAACATCGCACAACCAACAATTCAAGATGGCAACAGTAACACAAGGGCTTGTCATGCAGCGAACGTTCAGACTGAAAAACTACCGATCACGCCGCCACTAGATTCCATACCTGTGATAAAATCGCCCTTTAGAAACTGTCTGACACCACTGTATAAGACAATGGCACATACGCCTAATCTATTTATAACCGTGAAAATAAAAGAATCCAAAACCAAGGTTGTAGGGTCGTGCTTCAACCGAACCAGATAACATTTGTGATACTACAATCTACACACGTATACATGGCTGTGATTAGAATATCGTAATCTTTAATTCTCTTCAGATCAGCTGATGACAAGTGCTAATCACCTAACTTATCAATTGGATCGTGCATGCATGCATTATTCAAATACTTTATGTTTTACCAATGAATTCTTCACTACTCCCTCTGGTGCATCTATTAGTACTAGCTTCTCAAATCAATAAAGAAAAAGTTTGTAGACACGGTAGCTTCTAATTTTGTGGCTGATTGGTGCTAGTTTAGAGAACTGAATCGTGAATCGTTGCTCGATTCAACCCATCTGACATGCTCTGTTTTTAATACATCAAGGATATGGAACAGGAACTCAGATGAGGAAAATACTAGGTGGTAGCGAGTACCTCTTCAAGCGGATGGAGAACGGAAGGTCGCGGTGCTCCCCGGCCAGATAGTTGTATTCCTTGGTAAGTCAGCTGCTGCAGGTGGCGGCATTCTGCGCCTACACCGTCCTAGGCAGCAAGCACTGTGGAGGCGGAAGAACCCTAGGTGGCGGTGGCGTTTAGATGTTGGGGATGATTGGTTCAGGTATGAGGCTGGCATGCTTCGGTGGGGATTTTTGTCCTTTTTTCCTTCCTAAATCCTAAACACACTAAAGTCCAAATCCTGACAGTCAAAAGAGTCATTGGGCCTTCAAATATTCATCCAAACTCCATTTTAGTCAAAACTATATTTTTTCCCCGATCGGCTCGATGAGACAAAAAAAAACAGAACCACTCTCTTCGATATTCTTTTTGGCTTATGGTGCAAAAGGTTGAATTGCAGTCAAGTTTGAGGATCTGTATCAAAAATAAAGTTTGGAATTCCGGGGTATTACAACAACCCCATTGATTACACCTACTTTTTCCTAGTATGGTAGATGGTGTATAACACCATAGCCCTTTGGACACGCTATTTTTTCCGAAGCAAAACTATAGGATGGGAAGACCCGAAAATGTTTTACAAAATATTTTATGCTAAAACCTCGGTGAGGTTTGACCTACCAAGAGAAGTTTGAGAAACTATTTTTTTTTAAAAAAAGGAAAGAGGATAAAAATGTTTTTGAAAACGCACCCGGATCTTTGTAGCTTTAGCTACAACTTAACCCATGTGACCACATTACTCCTATATCCGAAGGGGCTAGGATAGAATTTTTCTTCTCTGGTATAAGTTGTCTCACAATTACTACCGGGGATTCCGATCGCTAAAGGTTGGGCCTTCTCCGACAAGGGTCCCTATAATGTAATTCATCACCCATGAGAAGGAGCAAAGGGTCTGCGGACCTCCATGCGTTTACTATGAATAGCTCATAGGGTAGGCTCTTATATTGGAGTGGGCATTCTGAAGGTCTTGACCGGTTACTCGACCCACGTTCCGTATGGGATCAGGGCAGGGTACTTCGATGGTGTGGGTAAAGTGCACAACCTCTACAAAGTGTAAGTCTATTCTAATAGCCGTGTCCACGGTTATTGACATGTTAGAAAAACTACTATAGAGCGATGCTGATTTTGTTTTCAAAAAGGATCTCAGCAAAGGAAAGAGTTTTGAAAACTTGTGGTTTGAAGGACACCAGGGAAGGAGAGGTGATCCGGAAGGATCACGGATAATAAAAAGGTGGTCAAATGTTGACCGAGAGATGAGAAAATGGGTGACCCAATCCTAGTGTTTTTGCAAAACATTTCAAACAAGTTTCCAAACGGTTTTATAAAAGTTTTCAACGAAAATATGTAGATGTTATATCTACAAGAGAAAATATTTTAGAAAACAACCTCTCATGGAGCCCTCCTACTACCATAGACATATTGCATATCCTCTTATTGTTATCTTAAGGTGGTTTGCGAGTACATTCAAAATACTCACTGGCATTGTCCCTGGCTATTAACTTGGTCAGATCTCGTGAAGAAAGTGACATTGGCGACTATCTGAGCTAGGACGTTCTTCCAGTCAGCTGCACGTAGGTTATGGCATGGCTCGGGCTCTACGCTTTGATAAAGTTCCACCAATGATGACTAATGTAGCCATAAGAGCAAATAAGGTATGATATATATCTGCTTAAGTAATGGATGTTTACTTTGATACTTGTCGCTTATGTGTCACGACTAACTGATCATGGGATCGTGGTATGCATAAGAGGGATTCTCGGAGGATTAATCCAGGGGCCCCATAGTTGGCTAACACTGCCTCTATTACGGGCGCTTGCTTTTTCCTCGTTGGGGCCTCGCCATCTCCAGCAATGCCCTCCTCCTCGGGACACACTGAGGAGGCACCCTTGTACACCTACTCTAGGGAGCGCATAGCTTCCCCTTCATCGCAGCGGATAGAGATTATGTCTCCATTGCTGCCCGACATCTTGATGAAATTATAGGTGTTGTGGGTGACCGCCATGAACTTAGCCAATGCTGGGTAGCCTAGGATGGCATTGTAAGGTAAGCTGATGAGGGTGACGTCAAAGTCGATGAGGTCAGTGTGGTAGTTGTAGCCCTTCCTGGACGTGACGCGGAGCCGCACCTGCCCGATAGGCATGGAAGTTCCCTCTTTCACTCGGAGAATGGAAGCGCCCTCTTTAGTCGAGCATGCGGCACCCGCATCTTCCTGAACATCTCTTACAAGAGAATGTATAGTCTAGCGCTGCCATTGATGAGAGTTTTGGCGATGGCGACGTCGTTTATGGTGGGAGTACACACCGTCAGTACAATGCCCACGAACCTGGTGCCAACAGGGCGGTCCTCCAGGTTAATGGAGACTAATTGCTGAGACTGTGTCGCCGTGGCTTGCTACCGCGAGCTCGCGGGAGAGCAGCTTGAAGTGCCACCTAGAGGCAGGTGCTTGGGATTCGTCGAGTATGCAAATGATGGCCCCTAGGGCCCTCTGGTGGCCATCACCGTGCTCGAGTGGTGCCCATTACGGTGCCCGCCGGTCTGTACCGCTATCCGTAGGCGTGTGCGGGGGGTCCAAACTACCAAGGAGCACTGCGAGGTGAGCATCCTTTAAGCCTCAAGAAACACAACCCCTGATGCGGATGCATGGTGGGAGCGCTCTCTCATCTGGGCATGCGCCTCGGCGTGGGTTTCCATGACAACGCAATCGATGAGGATCTTGAAAGTGCGCCTTAGTCCCCTACATAGCATGCCAAATGTAAGAGATTGAAGTCCCACGAAGGAACTAGGGTATAAATAAGCCCCAAATTCATGGAGGACTGAACACTCGTTTAGATCTTCGCCTGGACGATGGCAGCGATGGAGTTTGCAGGCAGCAGAGAGAAGACACAGGTTTTTGACCTAGGTTCAGCACCGTCGGGAGGAGGTAAAGCCCCTACTCCTACTTGATTGTATTGCTCGTGGTGCTTTGCATGGATACAATGGCTAGTGAAAGCCTAGGGTTTCAGATCATATGGATCAACCTCTTCTAAGGTTGGGGTGGCTCCCCTTTTATAGTGGCGTCGGTCCTCTTCCCCTAATTCATTAGTGGGGAAGGGTTACCACATTGCCGCCTAGGGAGAACTAGTTTACAAGACTACTTTACATGACTAAGTCATAGATCATCGGGGGATGCCGGTCTAGCATAAAGGTGTGGTTGTCGCTGATGTGTCCCCTATCGCATTGCGCCATCCACCATCTCCATGCACTAAAGTGGCAAAGGGAGAGGGGCTGACGCTAGTGCAGTAAGCCCTTCTTTACCATCGAAGCGCCAGACAACATCTCATCCTTACCGAGGTGACGAGATCTATACGGCAAGTGAGGACTGCCTGTTGGGTTGGTCGCTTTCTTCTAGGGTAAGAAGATAACCATGATGACTCTGGTGACATCAGAAGCACCTACGAGTCCTCCCGAAGGGGTATGCGGACGAGACCCCCCTCTAGGGGCTCCTCATGTGGGAGTTCCCATGTCGCGCACTCGCGAGGCCCGGCGCATCCCACACAAAACATTTTCCAGTCAGGGCGGCGACCCAGCCGCAAGTAGGCCAGGGTAGCCCCTAAATCCCGGACCCGACAGCCAGTCGCGTGGTGGAGACCAAAGGAGATAGGAACTATCTATCATTCACTTAAGTCATACATGTTTTTCTGAAAACATGTCATGGACATTCGTTTGACGTAAGTCCCACACATTCTCGGAGAGTATCCATTGCATCATCGACATTAGGCAGGAGTGCGTTGCTCATAAATGTTGGGGACACGACGGGTATGCATAAATTCAGATGACATCTTCCATTTCTCAATCGGTCTAAACGGGCTCACTTCTCGATCTATCGATATTGGATAGGTCTTGTCTTTATTTCCCTCGTATTTTTCCAATGTGATAGGCTCTACACGTTGTTCTTCTGTCCGCATGACCTCGACCCGTCTCCTTTTTTGAATTATATTTTCCTTTTATGTTGTTAAAGTTGGTTATGAATGTGCCACTTATACATATTTTTTTCTTTCCCGCGTGACTTTAGCGCATCTCATTCTTCGAATTCTAGATTATTGGTATAGATGTGTTCTCCTGTACATGGTTTCATCTTGCTAGTTTGCTCTTTTTTGTATCAAATTGTACATCATAGCCATTAAACTCTTTGGGTCGGCTTTTAATTGTTCAATATTTGGAAATCAACATGCTAGAAACATAAGGACGCGGAATATAGAGGAAAGAACATCTCCAAATTCACATATTTTCAACGTTTTCTTGTTCCAACTATATCGCGTGTCATGACTTTTTTGAAACTCGTAGATTTTTTTCTACATGTTTTTCGTGGTTGCTTTTATCTTTTTATTTATCTTGTCCATTCCAAACACCTCTTAGTTAGATGTTTTCTTGCTTGATTGTTTTTCACCGTTTTCAAAGTCAATCTAGTCGCATTCAACATGCATGAAATAAATTTTGGTTTCAACATGTTCGCAATCATCTTGTTTGCATTGGTGGTGTAAAGCAAATGATGCAACAAGAAAAGCATTCCGACCGTCCTCTATTTAGATATTTTTAGTCTAATTTTTTTCTGTATCATATTCGCAGTCAATGTTTTAACAATTAACATTGCAGTAAACTCATTGGCATTCAAAGTGTTCACAGTAACTTACGTACCCAACGTTATCAGATTCATCTTTATTGCATTCAACATGTAAAGCAGAATACAAAGGCAAAGACGAAATTAAACTAGTGGGACTAAATGTTTCCACAACTAATTCGCTGTCGATGTGCTTGTTGTCATCTCGTTCGCATTGGATTTATAAAACAAAAGATGCAACACGAAGAGCATTCTGAACGACTTCTATCTCGATCCTTTATTAGTCCAACTACTTCAGCTTGCAACATTCTCGAAGTCAATCTCGAATTCAACGTATTTGGAATAAACTTGTTTGCATTCAATGTATTGATAATAAACTTCGCAATCAGCATTATCGCAACCAACTCATTTGCATTTGATGTGTAAAGTAGAAGATAAAAATGTAAAAGCAAAAGCAAGAATGCATAGAAAGCACCGAGAAAACTCAAAAATAAATGAAAATAATATTATTTTTTTATGAAGGAGGACACTACCTTGCAACCTCCACTGCTAGCGATGTAGTTCGAACGAAATAAGAGAGATCAAGCCCCAGCCTACAATCGCACCGAAGCACGGGAGGCTAGGGCCAAGTTACTTCGCCTCCCAGTTGTCGTGCCGTATGTCGCCATCGTTCAGTCTTCCGTTAATCCCAGCGTCTCCTAGTATCGCTATTTCATTTCGCCTCACCATCGTGGGCTCCAGCATTGCTGGTACTTGTGCCCTCACTGTACCGAGGCATGCGGATGACCACGGGGATGTTGGAAAGCAAGACCTATACGGGGAGGAGAGGGCCTAGCTAACACAACGCGTATGCAAATAATCGAGAGAACCATTTTATAGTAAACACATATCTCACTAAAACCCTGCGTTAGCAAGACCCACCACACGACCTCGCTAAGGGATAACTCTAAGAACTAAGCTAGCGGCCGCGAGAACCAGCATATAGCTAGAGTCTACATTGTTGGTTCCTCTATGAACATGAATGCTCTCATCCTTCAGAATGCTTGTATGTGAGAAGTGGCGCTGACACGTCTACCATCTAGGCTTTTAGCTCGACAATGAATGGTGAAGGAAATATGTCCTGAGAGGCAATAATAAAGTTGTTATTATACATATTCCAAGTAGATGATAGATGTTTATTTTGCATGCTATAATTGTATTAATTTGGAAACATTAATACATGTGTGTTTAATAAACAAAAGGAAACTTCATAGTTATGCCTCTCTTATAAACTAGCTCGTTGATTAACAAGATGATCAAGGTTTACTAATCATGGATATTGGATGTTGTTAATAACGAGGTCACAACATTAGTAGAATGATGTGATGAACATTCATCCGAAGTATAGCATTACGATCAAAGTCATTGTGTTTATATTGCTATATCATCTAACAAAGTAATTCTAGTCCTTAGACAATGAGATCATGTTAACCACTAACACTTGAAGAGTATCTTGATAACATCAAACGTCACACCGTGCGAGGGTGATTATAAAGGTGGGTTCAGTACCACGAAAGTGTTATGTAGAGGCTCATGGATCAAGAGTGGGATTTGTCCATCCTGATGATGGATAGATATACTCTTGGCCCTCTCGGTGATATCACATTGGTTATCTTGCAAGCAACTGATAAGATCACTAGAATTTTATATCATGGGAACGAGAAAAGAGTACATGTCGGTAACGAGATCAAACTAGGTATGGAGATACCGATGATCGAATCTCGGACATGTAATATATCGCGAGACAAAGGGATTTAGTTACTAGCGTTAAAGGTTCTCACGATCACAGAAGTCATCGTAGAATGTGTAGGAGTCAGTATGGATCTCCAGGTCCCGCTTCTGATTATTGATCTGAGAGGGGTCTCGATCATGTCTGAATTATTCACGAACCATAGGGTTACACACTTAAGGGACACCAACACCATTTGAAGCAAATATGTTTCAGACAAATGAATTGCAAAGCGCTGGAATTATTTCAATAGACACTGAAACTATTTCGGGTGAAATTGCAAAAATTGGTTCTACATGTAATATTGAAATGTTGCAGGGGGTTTTATGTGAATGTTTGTTAATTAAAGTAAATTCTGAATAAATTTAATAAAAGAGTTTTATTAAATGAGAGAGCATTTAATTTGGAGAAATTTAATGCATTTAAAGTGAAGACTTTAAAGAGGAATGGTAAGGGACACTTTTATGTGGAGGGGGTTACCACCACATGAATGGGGGAGGTGAGGGGTCACCTCCATGGGGCACCGGACATGGGAGGGGTACCCCTTCCTCCTATAACGGCCACCCTCTCACCCTTCTTCCTCACACCTCCTCGTGAAGGATCTCTCTCCCCCTCTAGAATTATTCCCCCATGGTCTCGGGATTAGCGAGATACATGTTCCCTGTGGCATTTAGGCTAGAAGGAGTTGCTGCTTCCGCTGCATCGCTGGAGCGAGGAGGCCGAGGTTGTTAGGTGGCCTGAACGTGTGTGCGAGTGCGGATGCGCTGCTGGTTTACGGCGCTAGGACTTCCACACGATCCTGAGATCGTTAAGCGTACGACTACATCATCCACGAGTTCCTACTCGTTAACAAAACTTTGTTGTCTTCAAGGGTAAGTTCTCCATGGCTGTATATCCACTTGTTTCTTGTATCTAGTAGATAGACTTGGCGTATAGTTCCCATCATAGGATTTTTTTGTTTTCTATGCTACAAAACCTTTAGTGGTATCAGAGCCTGATCTATGCGTAGGTGCTTTGCACGGGTAGAACACATAAGAGTATGTGGGCGGTGATGATCATGTTATTGCTTCTTATATGTACTTTGGATATTGGTGGCATAGTGGGATGAAGCGGCCCATACCAACCTTACATGTCATCGCACATGAGACCGGTTCCATGACTGACATGCAACTAGTTTTGCATAAGTGGCTAGCGGGTGTCTGTCTCTCCTACTATAGTCAATATCTGATTTACAAAGACTTGCTACTAATTTGGTTATCATCGTTGTGGTTCCATGTTCGTAGGTAAGAACGGTTCTATCTTCGAAAGCCCTAAGCCATGTAAAAACATGCAATTGCTTAATTAGAAGCGTCTAATTTAGATCGTTGCTAGGCTTGTGTCATGATATGGTAATGTTGTGAGTTGATTTATAGTTGATACACTTACAACACACTTAACGTGTAAGTTCCATAGACCTTGGACTTACATACAAAGGAATGATATAGATCATACCACAGTGCATATGATAGTGATCAAATGCAAGAACCATATCATTTCACTTTACACATATGATGTTCGCATGTTATATTGCTAGTTTGGCATTTTAGTAGTGTTATAAGATGATCCTCATTTAAATATCAAGATAAAAATGTGTTCTTCCTTAAGTAAGCACCGTTTATGTTTCGCCGCTTCAAGACATCACGTGATGATCGGGTGTACTTGAATCCACGATCATATTTCAGGTGTAAGACAGTTTTACACACCCGAGTACTAAGGTTATTGCTTGGCGACCCTAGCATGTACATACATGGCCTCGGAACACGGACCAAAAGGTTAAGCATAAGTCATATAGTTGATATGATGCCCATATAGATGCTCTCCTTTGAAGCTATACCAACTCATGTGATGATCGGACTTGGTGTAGTGAATTTGGTTAATGTAATCACCAAAAAGACACGAGAGATGTTGTTTTTGAGTGGGAGTTTAGTTGAACCCAATCTATCATAAACTTAGTCTAAATAAACATTACAAATTCTGTTGTAGATGGGACCACCTGCTTTTAATTTCAATGTGTTCATGGAGAAAGAGAAACTTGCTGCGAATGGTAGCAACTTCACTAATTGGGCTATGAATTTGAAGATTGTCCCCTGTTGTAACATCCCAAAATTTCATCTGAAATCATCATCATTGCACTCATATCATCATGGCATGTTTTTGCATTGCATTTAGAATGTCCTCCAAAAATCTGGTGCAATTTTGGGCCATGGTTAGGAATTTATGAATAGTTTTGAAAATGGAACCAAAGAAAATGCTATATTACCTATTAAGTCCAAGTAAGTACTTTGGATGAAATAGTAGGTAAATATGTTTTATAATACCCTAAAAACCTAGTAAAGTCACACAACTTGGTGTTTTCAAGAGTAGTCATTTTTTTTGGGTTTTCAAATAAGAAAGCAAACAAGTAAAACTAAATTTTTTGTGTTTTTTGAAGAATAAAACAAGCAAACAAAGCAAAAAGAAACTAAGCAAAACAAAAACAACAAAGTAAAAGAGATTGGTTATGAGGGACTCCCCTTGTGAAGATGTCCTTGACTCCCCGGCAACGGCGCCAGAAAAATCTTTAATGGCGTGTAGTTGACGTGGGAGTTTCTTCTTCTTTGTTCCCCGGCAACGGCGCCAGAAAAATGCTTGATGGCTCAATGCACGGCGCCTAGAAAAATGCTTGATGGTGGTGTTGATGTAGAGCTCGTTGGGAACCCCAAGAGGAAGGTATGATGAGCATAGCAGCAAGTTTCCCTCAGTTATGAAACCAAGGTTTAATCGAACCAGTAGGAGCAAGGAAACACCTCAAAGGTGTTACTAGCTGAGCTTTGGCAGGGCGCACTACCAGTGCTAGTAGCAACGTGGAGACCTGCACAACACAACCACATAACTTTGTCCCCAACTTGTGATGAGGTTGTCAATCTTACCGTGTTTTGTGGAAAACAAAGGATTAAACGTATCGAATGGAAAGAAGTAAAAGTTTGTAGAAAGAAAACACAAAGCAGAAACATTTTATAGATTGTATGTAAAGTAAAGGATCAGGATCCATAGTTCACTAGAGGTGGCTCTCCTTAGATAGATAACATGCTGGGTGAAAAAATTACAGCGGGGCAATTGACAAACACCGAGAAAGCAATACATGCATATACTAATCATCTTGACTCCTTTGAGACTTGATTGGGCATTACAACATAATACATAGATCGCCATCCAACTACATCTATGACTAATAATCCACCTTCAGGTTATCATCCGAACCCCCTCCAGTATTAAGTTGCAAGCAACAGATTATTGCTTTACGAACTGCGTGTAAAGTAAACAATACAATTGTTCTATGAACAAAAGATCGTTGTTTTCTCCCTAGTAGCAACAACACATCTAGTACCTTAGAGATTTCTGTCACTTCCCCAGATTACCAGAGGCATGAACCCACTATTGAGCATAAATACTAACTCTTGGAGTTTCTAGCATCTACTTGGCCAAGATAGCTACTAACAAAGGAAAGCATGCAAGATCTCAAATAACAAAGACATGATAGAATCAATAATCAATCTGAAATAGCATCTCAATATCCATCGGATCCCCGCAAACACAACATTTATGGATTACAAATAGATGATCTTGATCATGAATGGAGCTCATAAGATCTAAACATGAAAGCACAAAGGAGGAGAAACCAGCCATCTAGCTACTACATGGATCCGTAGTCCAAGGATGAACTACTCACACATCACACTGGAGGCTTGCATGGTGATGAAGAAGGCCTCCAAGGTCAATTCCCCTCTCCGGCAGGGTGCCGGGAAGAGATTTAGATCCCTCCCGATCTAGGGACAGAGACGACGGTGGCTACAGACTCTTTCGTGGATTTTTGATCGAGTACCTAGGGTTTTTGTCCTGAGGGCAACTTATAGGCGGAAGGAGAGGCCGAGGGGTGCTGGGGGTGGCCAGGCCACCCCCTTGCGCGGGCCAGGCCTGGTCGCGCGGCTAGGTGGTGTGGCCGGCCCCCAGCCCTTCTCCGTCTCGTATTCTGGCACTTGATCCCTTCTGGAAAAATAGGCACTTTGGCTTTTGTCCCGTCCAATTCCGAGAATATTCATTTTCTGACTTTTCTGGAACCAAAAACAACAGAAAACAGGCAGGTGGCACTGTGGCTCTTGTTAATAGGTTAGTCCAAGAAATCATAATAAAAGTACTCCAAAGTTGGAACAAAACACAAGAAAGTGGATAAAACCAAGCATGGAACATCAAAAATTATAGATACATTTGCAATGTATCAGTGAAGCGTCATATATATTAGGCATAAAGATCGATAGAGATAGATCAAGACACCTAATAGGGCTATCGCAAAGTACCTACCTTGATAAGATTTTAAAGAAGTTTAAAATGGATGAAAGTAAGAAGGGGTTCTTACCTATGTTGCAAGGCAAGACATTGAGTAAGACTCAAAGTCTGGCTACGGCGGAAGAAAGAGAGATAATGGACAAGATCCCCTATGCTTCAGCCATAGGTTCTATAATGTACGCCATGCACAAGACCGTATGTGGCACATGCTATTAGTTTAACTAGTAGGTGCCAATTTGATCAAGGTTCGGAACACTGGATAGCGGTCAAGTATATCCTTAAGTACTTGAGAAGAACTAAGGAAATGTTTCTTGTATACGGAGGTGAAGTAGAGCTAGTCGGTAATTGTTATGTCGATGCTAGCTTTAACACTGATCTAGATGACTGTAAGTCTCAATCCGGATACGTATTTCTCATGCACGGAGCAATAGTTAGTTGGAGGAGCTCCAAACAACCCGTGGTAACAAGGTTAACAACGGAGGTAGAATATATTGCTGCTTCAGAAGCAGCACATGAAGCAGTTTGGATGAAGGAGTTCATTACCGAACTTGGTGTGGTTCCTAGTGCGTTGGATCCAATGCTGATCTATTGTGACAACAATGGAGCCATAGCCAACGCAAAGGAACCAAGGTCTCACAAGAATTCCAAGCATATTAAGTGTCGGTTTCACTCCATCTGTGAGCATGTTAAGGATGGAGATATAAAGATCTGTAAAGTACATACGGATCTAAATGTAGCAGGTCCGTTGACTAAAACTCTCCCTAGAGCAAAACATGATCACCACCAGAACTCCATGGGTTGTAGATTTATCACCATGTAACTAGATTATTGTCTCTAGTGCAAGTGGGAGACTGAAGGAAATATGACCTGAGAGACAATATTAAAGTTGTTATTATACATATTCCATGTATATGATAGATGTTTATTTTGCATGCTATAATTGTATTAATTTGGAAATGTTAATACTTGTGTGTTTAATAAACAAAAGTAAAGTTCCTAGTTATGCCTCTCTTATAAACTAGCTCGTTGATTAACAAGATGATCAAGGTTTCCTGATCATGGATATTGGATGTTGTTAATAACGAGGTCACAACACTAGTGGAATGATGTGGTGAATATTCATACGAAGTATAGAATTACGATCAAAGGCATTATTTTTATATTGCTATAACATCTAACAAAGTAATCCGAGTCCTTAGACCATTAAATCATGTTAATCACTAACACTGGAAGAGTATCTTGATAACAACAAACATCACACCGTGAAAGGGTGATTATAAAGGTGGGTTCAGTACTACGAAAGTGTTATGTAGAGGCTCATGGATAAGGAGTGGGATTTGTCCATCCCGATGACGGATAGATATACTCTGGGCCCTCTCGGTGATATCACATTGGTTAGCTTGCAAGCAAGTGATAAGATCACTAGAATGTTATATCATGGGAACAAGAAAAGAGTACATGTCAATAATGAGATCAAACTAGGTATGGAGATACCGATGATCGAATCTCGGACATGTAATATATCGCGAGACAAAGGGATTTAGTTACTAAAATTAAAGGTTCTCACGATCATAGGAGTCATCGTAGAATATGTAGGAGTTAGTATAGATCTCCAGGTTCCGCTTCTGATTATTGATCTGAGAGGGGTCTCGATCATGTTTGTATTATTCACAAACCGTAGGGTGACACACTTAAGGGACACCAACACCATTTGGAGCAAATATGTTTCAGACGAATAAATTGCAAAGCGCTAGAATTATTTCAATAGACACCAAAACTGTTTCGTGTGAAATTGCAGAAATTGGTTCTGCATGTAATATTGAAATGTTGCAAGGGGTTTTATGTGAATGTTTTTTAATTAAAGTAATTAAAAAAATTCTGAATAAATTTCATAAAAGATTTTTATTAAATGAGAGAGCATTAAATTTGGAGAAATTTAATGCATTTAAAGTGAAGACTTTAAAGAGGAATGTTAAGGGACACTTTTATGTGGAGGGGGTTACCACCACATGAATGGGGAAGGTGAGGGGTCACCTCCATGGGGCGCCGGCCATGGGAGGGGAACCCCCCTCCTCATATAAAAGGCCACCCCTCTCACCCTTCTTCCTCACACCTCCTCGTTAAGGATCTCTCTCCCCCTCTAAAATTATTCTCCCATGGTCTCGGAGTAGCGAGATACATGTTCCCAGTGGCATTTCCTCTGGAAGGAGTTGTTGCTTCCGTTGCATCGCTAGAGCGAGAAGGCGGAGGTTGTTTGGTTGCCTGGACGTGTGTGTGAGTGCGGATGCGCTGCTGGTTTGCGGTGCTAGGACTTCCACACGATCTTGAGATCGGCAAGCGTACGACTACATCATCCACGAGTTCCTACTTGTTAACAAAACTTTGTTGTCTTCGAGGGTAAGTTCTCCATGGATGTATATCTACCCGTTGCTTGTATCTACTAGATAGATATTGTCGTATAGTTCCCATTGTAGGAATTTTTGTTCTATGTTGCGAACCCTTCAAATGGGACCCACCCCTGCGAGAAACTGTGACTGGCATGGGCTTACACGCCATGTCGGCTCTAATCAGGCCCCACAACCGTGAGAAACCGAGGCCGACATGGGCTCAGGCACCATTGCAGCTTTCGGCGGGTCCCAATACCGTGAGAAACCGCAGCCTCCATGGGTTCATGGCGCCACGTCATCTCTCGGCGGGCCCCATGACCACGAGAGTTCGCAACCAACATTGGCTCATGGCACCATGTCAGCGTTTGACAAGCCCTACCACCCGGGTGTTGGGGAGGTGTGACGCGCCGGGAATGCCTCTCACAAAGTACGATACTGCTCGAGTACGCTGACAGTGAGCCCATGGCGCGTGCATGGTCCCCTTTCTAGCAACATGTGGCATGATGGTGCGAGCGACACTCATTCTCGGTCTAGAATCTTTCTCCCTAGCTCGCAATAGGTTCCACCTCCCGGGATAGAAGGGCTCCATTACGACGTTGTCGCATGTCCTTTCCGGCATCCATGCCCTGACCGAAAAGAATTGAGATGACATGGATAACAGTTTGAGCCGAAACAATCTAGCACTATTATTAGTCTTGATAACTCTAAGAGCAATAATCTATCACTTACTTGAAGTTCAGAATTAAACTAATTTTGGTTTAAGTGGGTGAAATTAGCTAGAAAGGTTGAAAACTCATAAAATTGAGAAATTTTCCGTAAAGTATGGTGAACTTTGTGAGAAAAATGGGTGCTAACATTTGGTGTCGTAGTCTTCGTACTTGCTCACAACAACAAAAAAGATTAATTCAATTGTTTTGCCCTAAATACGGGAAACTTCCTAGTGGCAACATTGTTTAACCTGTCAAGATGCACCCACCTATCAAATATGGGCACATTATCATAGACTATGATGTTGATACGGCCATGACCAAATTGGTCGTTCGACTTGAAACCCTAGAATGTTCTTCGTATATACATGATAAGCCATATCTAATGTGAAGCAGTTTTTTCAGAAGTTCTAAAACACAGGTTTATTACTTTTCATGGAAATTAGTGCACACAATAGGATGACACACACGCGAATGTTTTTCATTTGTTTCTATTTCAGCTATATTTTCTTTGATTTATTTCATATTAGGGTCAAAATTAATGGCATTCAAATTTATAGCAAGAAGTTGAATCTTTCTGAACTCTCGGTGGTTTTTGAGATTTGACTGAGTACATACCTTCAAAATAATCATGTATAACTTTAAGAGAAATATATCACTTACTACCTGAAGTTCCAAATTATACAAGTTTCGATTTAAGTGGGAAAATTTAGCAAGGAAGGTTGAAAACTTATAAGACTAGTGAATTGTCCATAAAACATGGTGCATTTTGGTAGAGAAATGGGTGATGGCTTTTTCAGCCATATTGTTGGTAGTTGCTTCACAAAAAAGAAAGATACATAAATGTCCCCCCCCTAAAAGTTGAAAAATCCTAAACATAAATTGTTTAACATGCCAAGATGAACCCATCAACTAAACACATGAACATTATCATAAACTATATATATTATATCATGTATATACGTCCATGATCTGGTTATTGGTCGCTCGACATAAAATCCTAGAATATTCATACATGGCAAGCCATATCTAATGTGAAGCGGTTCTTTTAAAAAGTTCCAAAACACATGTTTATCATTTTTCATGGCAAGTAGTGCACATGAGATGATGCCATGCAAAAGTTTTGTCTTTTATTTTTATCAAATCCGGGTTAGAATTATCGTGATGCACAAATTCATAGAAATAGGTTGAATATTTCAAATCTCTTGGTGGTTTTCGAGATATTGCGCGACTAATGATGCATGGAAAATTCATACATGATCTTTGTAGTTTATTTTCACATATTCCTACATATTTGCATCATTTATAATGTTATATTCATGTTTCACATAGATTTATGGGGACTTACCAATGACTCTTTATTTGGTTTATAATTGTTTAGATAGGAAAACCCTGTTTGCGTATTTCTAAGTTTTTGGGACATCAAAAAAGTCAAATGGACCTAGGATTTTTCAAGGATTATTTTTGTGAAGACACGCAGCTGGAGCACCTGAACCATGAGAGGGGAGGCCTGAGGCCCAAGAGAGCCCAGATGGCGTGACCCACCTATCTAGCCGCACCATCCATGCTCCTTCCCCCTCAAGCATCTAGACCCATCCATCTTGAGCCCTAGATAGAAGTCTTGACCTAAAATGGCTATAAAATGGCCCCCCGAGGCATTCTCGAAGGAGGTGGAGCAAAAACACAAAAATACCAAAATAGAGATAGAACCAGCAAAGATTGGAGGAGAAAATATAGCCGGGGCTGCCACCGGTTGGATATCTACCATCTCCAACATCATCAATACCGTCTCCATGATAAAGAGAAAGTAATCCATGTATAGAGTATGGATTTATGGTAGTAGCTTGAGCTACAACTCTCTCATGCTGCCATTGTTTTAGTACCATATGAGCTGCCCAACACGATTATGGTCATCTATGTAATTTCAATGTGATGGATCTATATTTTGTGAGATGACATTTGATATTGTAATTCTATAATGTGTAAGATGTATTAGTAAATGCATATTATGTACCCTTGTCTTAAGTACTTGTTTTGGTCATACTTGTATGCAATAATATGTGTGGGGGAACATGTGTATTATATGGAGTAACTTGTTGGTGGAGATTGGGAAGTGACAGAAAATTGGAGACCCACTATGGATTTTACCTTTATTTTGTTACCTTACTAGGTATAAAGTGTATGCGTGTGTTATTTACATATTGTGACAACAAAGATGTTCTTCTTTGGTCAAGGTAGCACATTTGCTATCCAAACATCATGTCAAAGTACCTAAGGATATAATTTGTTTATTCTTAATTCTAGATTGCATGGAGTTATCATTTTTTATAGGAGTATAAGTGAGATGTGTTGCATCATCTTTATATTAGGATGTGATACCCATATGAATTCTAATCAAAGATATAAGAAAGTTCCAAGTGATTATCTAGCCATACGTAGTTTTTATGTTCATTACACCTTATAAGAGAGTAGTCAAGTAAACCCATGAACCCTGGTCCACTTTTATTATAAGAAACACCATCTACATACTTTTATTACCGTTTATATTTTCTACATTAACTAAATCCGAAAATATAAAAATATGTTTACTATTTGTGTAAAAAAACCAAAAAGAACTTTACTTTAGCTTTCTTGTCTTGTTATTGATTGTTTATTTTTATTTATTTATAGTTTTACTTCTGTTCTTACTAATATGAAACCTTGTGGTTGAAAACCACATCGTGGAGTTGGGAACACAAGGAAAATAATTTGTTTTGTAGGTTTCCTGAAGAAAACACAAAAAGAAGCTTCCTATATAGCTCCCCGAGAGTTTGATATTAACCCTCGATTCATCCTTATGAGGAAAACATGTTTTCTACAACACTGCACTTGGAGTCCCAATGAGTTGGTACAGACATAGTTGTTTCCATCAACTACATACCTTCATAATAATTTCTTATAACTTTAATATTAATCTACTTTTACTATTTATGTCACTTATTACTACTTAAAGTTCAAAATTAACCTAATTTCAGTTTAAATAAGAGAAACTAGCAAGTAAGCTTGAAAACTCTTAAAACTAATGAATTTTCTATAAAACATGATGCACTTTGTCAGAAGAATAGGGAGATGGAATTTTGATCCATATTCTTTGTACTTGCTTCACAAACAAAGACATATTACATTCACTTGTTCTCCCCCTCTAAAAGTTGGAAACTCCTACTAGCAACATATCTTGTTTAACATGCCAAGATCTACCCATAAACTAAACAAATGCACATTATGATAAACTATATTATCATATAGATATCGCCATGACCTAATTATTTTTCATCCAACATGAAACCTTAGAATGTTGATGCATGGTAGTTTGGCCATACCTGATGTGAAGCAGTTTTGTAGAAGTTTCAAAACACATGTTTATCATTTTTCATGAAACTAGTTCCCACGAGAGGGTGCAATGAGATTTATTTTTTATTTTTTATTTTTTATTTCCTTTATTTTCTTTGAATTTTTCAAATTCCGGTCAGAACTATCGGCGTGCAAAAAATCGTAACAAGACTTTGATATTTCATAAAGTTTGGCCGTTTTTGAGATATTGATTGACTACAAACCTTAATTTCATATAACTTTAACATAAATTTATCACTTACTACTTTAAGTACATAATTAACCTAAATTTGGTTTATTTAAGTTGGCAAAATTATATAGGAAGCTTGAAAACTCATAAAAGTGGTGAATTTTCCATAAAACATGGTGCACTTTGTTAGAAGAATGGGTTGATGTCATATTGAGACATATTATTTGTACCTTCTTCACAAAAAAGAAAGATTACATTCAATTTTGTTTTACCCTAAAAGTTGGAAAACTCCTAGCTAGTGGATAGTATATGTAATGGCTTAGGAAGTCGGTCATGAAGGTAGTGAAATTCTGAGGGAGGTCAAGAAAATGTTGGTGTTTGCATCTTGCAACTTATTTTCTATGCTGTCGATGCGATGCACCACATGGTCAAGGTCACTCCTTAGGACATAGTCAAATCCCGACTGAGGTTGAGGCATACCTTGCTGCTTCTTGTAGTGGGGAAATGGCTGATTGTGATGATGTTGCTGGCCATAGTCGTCCCAACCCTTCATGTTTGAGTGCTCTTCCCCTTGCATTCTCCCAGTTGGGGTCCCCTCTTGGGTTTAGAATCCTTCCCGAGGAGTTCAATTCCTGCTAGAATTCCTCCTCATTGAGGACCTAGCTCTGTTTACCTCGTAAACCAAAAGCTTGGATAAACGCAAGCAAGACTTGGTGGAGTTCACCGTTAGGATCAAAATAAAATTGATAAGCACGAAGGGAGTGTTCAGGCCTATAAAACCCCATAAATTTGGTGATGGCCATGGTGGTGTCATCCAACTCCTTACTGCCAGCCACTGTTCTCTCATTGGGCATGACAACCTCGCTCGCATAGGCGATCTGAGTGATCAAGCCTCCATAGCGGATGTCACCTGAAGGAGCCGACCTTTGGTGGAGGACGTGTTGGATGAGCAAAGCACCCAAGTTTACCTTATGCTCCATCTTAGGATGGAGAGCCATATATATTACACTTATCTCGGGGCCTTCCATTTCCCCGGTATCTACCTTCCCAAAAATTGAATTCGCCAAAAAGGTTGTGAAGTAGCAAATAGTGGGATTCTAGATAGTGGCGCTCTTCTTGTGCAAGTAGTCGATGTTCCTGTGGACAGATATCTGCACCCAAGCATGCATTGCATGTACGAGGACTCCATTTGCGGTATAAAGTTCTCCTTCGTAGGAGAACCTGAAGCAATCGCATAATTTGCAAAAAGTGAGGTTGTGGGGTTACCCATTCAACACGAAACTTACAGTGCAATGACGTTCTTGTGTTTCGAGGTCGTCGTGGAATGACGACAAGAACTTGTACATGGCGGTCTCGAAGGTGTCGGTGGAGAGGTAGGAGAAAGTCACCATCCTTTCTTGAGTGAATTGACTGTAATTATTGGAGGTGGAAAGTGGTGAGTGAATAATAGGAGAAACTTGAGTAAAGGTAGAAGCTGAAAGGAAATAACATAAAAATAGAAATACGATGAAAGTGTTCGGAGTTCCTTCATATGAGAAGCTAGGCACGGAGAGAAACAGTTCATGGTGATAGTGAATGTGTCGAATGGATAAAATGAGATAAGTGATTGTGATACTTCATATTAACAAGGGAGTAGGAAAGAAACCCATATAACGACTAGGGGTCCTCATGGAAAAAATTCTCCTCGTCGCATTGACCCATCTGCCAGTTACCAAAGTAATGGTGAGCACATTAATTAAGGTGTTTCGACCGGATCAAGGCTTTAATCTTGATATTTCCTTGTTGATCCTCGAGTAGTACTAGATCCTCATTGATATTGTCCGTGTCACTCAGGGGTCACCAATTCGCTAGTAAACAAGTTCATATCTATGAGATCTCTAGATCATGTTATCTGGGCCCTTAAATTAGACAACAAGCAATAGGCAAACCTAGATATTCAATCTCATATTATAACAATCATGACAACAATCACAAATGAATGGAAATCAGAGAGGCACATCACATCTCACCAATCCCCTACATATCCCACGCCTATGGGGGTTTACCCAGACATGAGAGGAAGATAAATCAAAGGCATAATGATATTGCAAAGGGAAATCATCTCAACTTTACCGTAACAAGCCAGAATACTGTTTTGAGATCAAATCAAATACAAATCAAGACAAGATCAAAGTGTCAAACCCTAATCTTACAAGTCCCAATCTCTATCTTTCTCTCTACAATTGGGAATGATGGTGGAGTGGATGGATTAGAGGATAGAGATCTTTGGTGAATGAGGCGACGTTCTTCTCCTCCTTCAGATCTGATCTCTCCTCTTCTCAAATGATTTGCGGCAACTGTGTTCTCTTTTTCGTACCTCTTCACGTCTCACCCCCAATACAGAAGTTGCTTCTATTGATATAACGAAGGCCCTGGAGGGTCGTACAGACATACAGTACGGGCGTGTTCCAACCGTACCAGTGGTCGTTACACCACCTGGACGCCTCTAATGAAGGGGGATTTAATTGAGGATTTGCTTCTTTGGTTGTAAATATCTCATAAATGATTCAAGATCTTCTAGAAATATTGATTACTTGAAACTTATCACAAGAAACCAAGGTTTCGCTAATTATCGATGTTAACATTAGTTCAAAGATAAAATTCAATGAAAAGCCGGCAAAAACCAGAGAAAAATCATAGGTAAAAAGTGTCAAAATTGGAGTTATTAGTTACCTTCCCAGGCAACAGAGTTTCTTCCTCAACTTCCTCCATGAAGGGATCACTCCATTCCATGGAAAAATCCACAAGGGCCATGCCCCTAACGGCGGGGGAAATATCAAATGTCATCTTGAAAGGCTATAACTCAATTACCCATTCTGCCACGCGCCCCATGGCGTTAGAGTTGCACATGATTTTCTCCAAGGGAATTTGGTTACCACCTTGATGGGATGGTCTTGGAATTAGTGCTACAGTTTCTTCAGGTTGTGAGAAGCATGTAGAGGAGCTTCTGCTGCATCGGGTAGCGCTCGTGAGCACAACGGAGCATCGTGCTGACAAAGTAGACATGATGATCTATGAGCTTTGTTGTATTTGGTGCTGCCATAGAATCCTCCTAAGGCTTGTCCATGGCCTCGACAAGAGTTCCCTCCTCATGAGGCCCCAGGTCTCCTGTAGTCCCATTCAATCGTCTCAAGGGGCTGGAACCCCCAAGCCCCTGGGAGAATTGGGTGTTGTTACCTTCTTTTTTGCCTTAATAGGCTCTTTATGCTCGGTGACCAGGACAACGCTAGTTGTTTGTGGCGTGGCCAATATGTACAACAACAATAGCTTGTGATTCCTTGGAGCCACCATGATGGGTGGCCTTGTGAGGTACCTATTGAGGCCTTCGAAGGCCACAGTTGCTTCAGGAGTCCACTAGAAAGGTCTTGAACGCTTCAGGATCTAGAAGAAAGGTAAATCCTTCTTGCCGAGCCTAGAGATGAATCTTCCCAGTGCCTCCATGCACCCGGCTAGGCACTAGATGTCCTTGAGCCGTTTGGGAGGCTGCATCTCCTCGGTGGCCCTGATTTTATCAGGGTCCGCTTTGATGCAGCGGTGCGACATCAAGAAACCCAGGAGCTTGCTTGATGGGATCCCGAAGACGCATTTGGCAGGGTTGACCTTGATATTGACCCTCCACGGGTTGGAAAAGGTCTCCTCGAGGTCCGCCACAAGCTTTTCCTTCTCGCGAGTCTCGACCATGATGTTGTCGACGTAGGCCTCCGCATTCTTTCCAATCTACGTTCCTAGGGCGATACTCATCAACCTCTAGAAGGTTGCGCTAGAGTTCTTGAGACCGAACGACATGCATGTGTATCTCATCTTCTCCTCATCCTCCTTGGCCATCTATATCTGATGATAACCCGAGAAAATATCTAGGAAGCACAAGAGGTCATAGCCCATTACGTAGTTCACTATCTTGTCAATCCTGGACAGCTGGTATGGCTCCTTGGTGCTGGCCATGTTGCGGTCAGTGAAGTTAATCAGAGTCGCCACCTACTGGGCACCTTTGGAACCACCACGGGGTTGGAAGCCACTCGGTGTGAATGACTTCCCAGACGAGTTTGGCCTTGATGAGATCCTCCATCTCCTCGATGATGAACTGCTGCTTCTCAGAATATTGGCGATGTACCTTCTGCTTCACGGGCCGTGTAGTGGGGCACACCACCTAGTGGTGCTCGATCACTTCCCTAGATACTCCTTTAATGTCTGACGGTGTCTAGGCGAACATATCCACATTTTCCCACATGAAGGACATGAGTGCGTCCTCCTACTCAGGAGAGAGGTGTGCTCCTATGGTGACGGTAGCCCCCTGGCTCAGCAGGATCCAGAGGGACTTTCTTCGTCAAGGTGCGTTCCTGTGAGAACTACGACTTCTTTTTCCCAGCTGTTCCAGCAAAGTACGTGACCTTCTCCTTGGTGAGGATGGTCGGGGTGACATCCCAATTTTAGCAACCCTGGTTAGTTGTCCAGAATGCATAAATCGGGGGGAACAAAAACTTTTTATTGGTTAGTGATGCAGTGTTTGCTTGCTTGCTTGTTGATGTTTATGCACCTGACTATGTATTAGATGATATCCTCCTTACCTCACAATCAGTTGACAAAATCTATTTAACAAAACTGTCTTGGCTCATTTTACATATTCTCAAATGTTATGGCCTTTCAAAACTTGAGCCAAGATGCCTTTGCTGCAAACAACTATTTTCCTAGTTTCTATTTACAATGGATAGCTATATGATATAATCTACCTATGTTTTCAAGACAGAACTTCAACTAATCTTACCCCTAGACTTTCCAAAACCTCTATTAACGATTTTAAACTCTATTCTTGGTAGGTGTACCAAGACATATTTCCTTCTTCAAAACTCAAACCTTTCAAACTACCCATCCTTATATCCAGCCAGGATTGATGGTAACCCTAGAAGTAGTTGAGTTGCTTGCGAAGGTGAATTTCCTTGATCTACTATTTGACTTGTTCATCCTCTAGCATATATCTAATTCTACATTATCCACCCTAAGCAAGTTAACCCTGCTTGATCCAACCTGATAATCTAAAACCCTTAACTAGATCTATTTTGAAATCATCCCTTCTAGAAGCTTCCAAGTCAATGAATACCAACCCCAAGAATGGATCCTACCTACTCAATCTACACTTCAGAATCATCCATATGATGATGATTTGGAACCTTGCAACCAATCAAAAACATTAACTCTTGTATTCTTGTCAAAATCCCCAAACCCGCCAAATTCGGCCAAGTCCGGAAAAAGGTTATCAACATCACATCTTTGAGTCACCCTCTTTTCCAACCTTATGCATTTTTGGAAATGCACTTGAAACATATTGTAGACCATAATAAGGAATACCAAGTCCCACTCTTAACTTTGGCTAGATCATCCTCCAACACACTCGTTCTTGATGGTTTTGCAGGCAAGAAAATAATCGTTTCTGTAAATCTTATCAACTAGCCTACTTTGGTAGAACCTCACATCTCCATACTATCTTCCTTGGACCAACTCTTTGAATGATCGTGTTCTACTCATCAAGGTATATCAATCTCTACTTCACTTGTTTTAATTGGATAGTTGTGCCTCCAAAAACCACATGGTTTTGATGGCTATTTGATAATCTGTTCTAGCACCCTTATTTTTTTCAAAGTTTGGCATCAACCCTTGGAGAGATCAATCATGATCAACCTAAAACCTCTATACCATGGTGATATACATCACTTGTTCTATCCATCCATATAGCCCATGACCCTAGGGGAGCTTTGAGCTCCTAATTCCAACAAGGTTTTGAAGGTATGAAATTAACATTGGCCTAGATCATTTACTCGTTGTATTCGTCCAAAATCAAGTTTGATCTTCAAAAACCAAGGTTGAAAATGGAAATAAAACATGAGGACATCATATTCCTTGGAGATAAAAATTTACAAAATTCTTTCCATAATTATTTTGGCCCAAAAATAATTTAATTCCTTTATTTGACAAAAACTCCAAAACCCCCTCTTTAAAGAAAAGTTTGTGTTTCTCCAAAACACTTTGCCAACTCAAGGAAAATTTGAGGCCTATATGTCAGAACCTATCTTCCCACTTCAAAAATAAATATTTTTTAAATGTTTTAATAATTATTTTTGTCTATTTCCTTAAATGGATCAATTGGAATAATAAATGTTTTAAATAGTTTTACTCCTCAATAAATCTTGGGAAAATTCCCTAAAGTGTGAAATGTTATTTGGGACCACCTCAAATCTAAACACAACCTTGTCTAATACAAATAACTCAAATGAATCTAAGAAAACAGATTCAACACTATTTGAATAATCGATATAAAATGCACCCAAAATCATCTGAAAAACATAAAGAAATTCTTGGAGGTGCATCTTGATTACCTCCATCTACCAGCATAATCACCTCAGCTTGCCTAGATGAATTTTGGATAACTTCCTATTTAACCATCAATATAGCCAAAATAGAAGTAACACCAAACTTTGAACTAAACCTCATCAAAAAACCCATCAATGCCCATGACTGACCACCACAGCATCTCATAACACTCTCTGGTCGACACCACTGTAGCTCCACAATACCCAGCTCCCCCACTCCTTTGTCCCTTGTGTTTGTTTGAGAGAAAGACAAGGCACACGTCCTTTCTTTCTTTAAAAAATCTTTGCGACTTCTGCAACCCTGCCCATCTACCTTACTGCACGACCAGAGCACTAACACCACCACCCCTCCTACCCTAGAAGTGGCCGTAGCTGCACCTACCCCCTCTCCATGTCTATTTCTCTTTGAATGGCCAAAGTCATATGAGAGCAAGAACCTCGTTGACACTACTCCTCCTGGCACTCCTTGTCCTCTCTATGTCCCCACACCCTCTCTCTCCATTGTCCCTACCCACTAATGAGAGAGCCATGGACCTTCCCTAGGTCATCCATGGACCTTGCCCACCATACAACCTCCCTTCTCCAAATAAAAGGCAACGGGCTAGTACAGCCCCTTTCTCGCCCCTCATTTTCTCCCCTCTCTCACATACCACCCCTGAGCTCCACCATCCTCACCTGCATCGGCATGTCACAGGAGAAGGAGAGTTTCTCCTTGCGGCCAAGTCGCAAGATATGGTTTGTGTGCTCGTTCCTCTTCCCCTGCTCCCTACATGTTGCCAATATCATACCTACTGCTTCCGCTGCATCTAATGCCCCTTACTTTCTTGCCTAGGATCGGCTCCGCGTGCAGCACCACCGAGCTCCAACGAGCTCGCCTTGGACGCCTCCGCACGAGAACACTCTAGACGACGAACCCCATCGTGTCGACCATCTCTGGAATCGCTGTCGTGCGCCGCATCTCCTCCACCACTCCCCGGCCACCAACAAACCCTCTAGAAGCCTCCCTGAGCCCCGCCAGATCCTTCCTAGGGTTTCCCTCGCAGCCACGGTGTCTGAGGAGGATGACGAACACATGTTCTTGATCTCACCTAGATCCAAAAGCCTTGGTCCCTCTATACCATTTCGTCGCCCACTGAGGTTGACGACTGGGCCCCGCCCGTCAACTTCAAAAGTGTTGTCCTCCGCGCACACCGAAGCAAGCTGGGCCAAATCCGCTCGTGAGGCCCATTTCGGCCACAGCTCCAGCTCGCAGCCACCCCTGTGTATTTTTTAATTCGTGTTTTTCCTCTAAGTAACTATTTGGATAAAAAAAATGGAAAACCCCATATTTAGCCTAGATCTAAATTTCCACATGCTACCACATGTTTTGTAAAACATGCAGAACTAGTCCTTTTCCAAAAATAATTTGTATTATTTAGTGGCATTTAATCTTCTTAAAAGTGCCATATTCCATTAATAAATCCCTTAGGGAGATTCACATCTCCAAATGGAAAAAATCCAATTTGCTACAAATTGGACATACCTATCTAGTGCCAATAGGCTCATGCGAAGTGGAGGAGTGGTTTATCTTTAGCAAAAATGACGAAAACAATTCATTGATAAATTTAGAAAATTCCCTATCTACAGCACCTATTGAGCTAATTCTAACTCTCAGTGATGTGGTACATCAAGGCCTATCAAAACCCAGGAGCCCATTATTAATTGATCTTATGATGATTTTTAATGATTTAAAATCTTCTGCATGTGGTATTTCCACTAGGAAAATCATTCCAGAAGCTTAGTAACCCCAAAATTGATGTTTCTAATTTCTATAGAAAGGTACTTGAAATTCCTGTCCTTGGATTTATATCAAAATCTTCTGTATATAAAATCTGGTTAAAAAGATAATTTGCATGCAAAACTGACTTTGGGATTTTCTTAAGGGCATTCTATTAATTATTTTTATGTGTTGACAACTCTCTGTGAACCAGCACTCAAAATACTCCTTAACCATCCAAGGAAATAATTTTTGGACATCCAGATCATTTTTGGTGAATTATGACCTAAAACTAGGGTTTATTCCAAAATAAAAGCCATAAATAAATAAACAAAAGTGCTACTGAATACAACAGTAACACCCCAGATTTCTATCCATCTGGCAGCGTTACCACTCATCTCAAATATCTACCAAAACGAACGACAATTCAAAATTTCGGCAGTATCTCCTTT
This sequence comes from Avena eriantha, assembly GCA_910589775.1. Lineage (NCBI taxonomy): Eukaryota > Viridiplantae > Streptophyta > Magnoliopsida > Poales > Poaceae > Avena > Avena eriantha. The sequence goes on from OU342740.1 coordinate 206,303,479, forward strand.
GTTTCAAAGGACATCTACAACAAGAAAAACACACCTTAATGTATATATCCAATAATAGCAAAATAAATAAACTTCCACGCAGTTCAAATAGTGCATGCCCAACAATGGCAGTGACATTAAAACTAGAGCGAGATAACGACTCACAAAAGCATGAAAATAAATCCACGAACTATGGCAAAGTACTATGGATATTCTACGAATTATGTGTGGTAAAACTTCCTATGATATATAGTGTAAGAGTGGGCTCCGAAGTGTTGGTGATCTACTCCCTCCCATGCATGTCGCTGCACTGAATACCTGAAAACTAAATAAAATCCAAAGAGAAACAAGAGTGAGTAAAAAGTATACTCAGCAAGTACAAGTTCAGAACCAAATCAACAACATACAAAATCCAATACTCGTTCCACGAAGAAATGATATCTAGAAACACTGTTATGCATAATATGTTTTATGGTACGAGCATTCTGGAATATTCACTGTCAACTTCCTCACCGACCTCGCGGAATAGTTAATCAAGTGAATTGTCACCGACCTAGCCCAAGCTCATCGGAGTAGTTACATAATAACTTAAATCACCGCCCGCTCCGGAATAGTCACTTGTAACTTATTCACCGTCCTGGCTTAAAATAAACTTTTCGACAACATCTCAAGGCACGAACACCAAAGAAAGAACCAACATCGCACAACCAACAATTCAAGATGGCAACAGTAACACAAGGGCTTGTCATGCAGCGAACGTTCAGACTGAAAAACTACCGATCACGCCGCCACTAGATTCCATACCTGTGATAAAATCGCCCTTTAGAAACTGTCTGACACCACTGTATAAGACAATGGCACATACGCCTAATCTATTTATAACCGTGAAAATAAAAGAATCCAAAACCAAGGTTGTAGGGTCGTGCTTCAACCGAACCAGATAACATTTGTGATACTACAATCTACACACGTATACATGGCTGTGATTAGAATATCGTAATCTTTAATTCTCTTCAGATCAGCTGATGACAAGTGCTAATCACCTAACTTATCAATTGGATCGTGCATGCATGCATTATTCAAATACTTTATGTTTTACCAATGAATTCTTCACTACTCCCTCTGGTGCATCTATTAGTACTAGCTTCTCAAATCAATAAAGAAAAAGTTTGTAGACACGGTAGCTTCTAATTTTGTGGCTGATTGGTGCTAGTTTAGAGAACTGAATCGTGAATCGTTGCTCGATTCAACCCATCTGACATGCTCTGTTTTTAATACATCAAGGATATGGAACAGGAACTCAGATGAGGAAAATACTAGGTGGTAGCGAGTACCTCTTCAAGCGGATGGAGAACGGAAGGTCGTGGTGCTCCCCGGCCAGATAGTTGTATTCCTTGGTAAGTCAGCTGCTGCAGGTGGCGGCATTCTGCGCCTACACCGTCCTAGGCAGCAAGCACTGTGGAGGCGGAAGAACCCTAGGTGGCGGCGGCGTTTAGATGTTGGGGATGATTGGTTCAGGTATGAGGCTGGCATGCTTCGGTGGGGATTTTTGTCCTTTTTTCCTTCTTAAATCCTAAACACACTAAAGTCCAAATCCTGACGGTCAAAAGAGTCATCGGGCCTTCAAATATTCATCCAAACTCCATTTTAGTAAAAACTATATTTTTTCCCCGATCGGCTCGATGAGACAAAAAAAAACAGAACCACTCTCTTCGATATTCTTTTTGGCTTATGGTGCAAAAGGTTGAATTGCAGTCAAGTTTGAGGATCTGTATCAAAAATAAAGTTTGGAATTTCGGGGTATTACAACAACCCCATTGATTACACCTACTTTTCCCTAGTATGGTAGATGGTGTATAACACCATAGCCCTTTGGACACGCTATTTTAGCCGAAGCAAAACTATAGGATGGGAAGAGCTGAAAATGTTTTACAAAATATTTTATGCTAAAACCTTGGTGAGGTTTGACCTACCAAGAGAAGTTTGAGAAACTAAATTTTTTTTTTAAAAGGAAAGAGGATAAAAATGTTTTTGAAAACGCACCCGGATCTTTGCAGCTTTAGCTACAACTTAACCCATGTGACCACATTACTCCTATATCCGAAGGGGCTAGGATAGAAGTTTTCTTCTCTGATATAAGTTGTCTCACAACTACTACCGGGGATTCTGATCGCTAAAGGTTGGGCCTTCTCCGACAAGGGTCCCTATAATGTAATTCATCACCCATGAGAAGGAGCAAAGGGTCTGCGGACCTCCATGCGTTTACTATGAATAGCTCATAGGGTAGGCTCTTATACTGGAGTGGGCATTCTGAAGGTCTTGACCGGTTACTCGACCCACGTTCCGTATGGGATCAGGGAAGGGTACTTCGATGGTGTGGGTAAAGTGCACAACCTCTACAAAGTGTAAGTCTATTCTAATAGCCGTGTCCACGGTTATTGACATGTTAGACAAACTACTATAGAGCGATGCTGATTTTGTTTTCAAAAAGGATCTCAGCAAAGGAAAGAGTTTTGAAAACTTGTGGTTTGAAGGACACCAGGGAAGGAGAGGTGATCCGGAAGGATCACGGATAATAAAAAGGTGGTCAAATGTTGACCGAGAGATGAGAAAATGGGTGACCCAATCCTAGTGTTTTTGCAAAACATTTCAAACAAGTTTCCAAACGGTTTTATAAAAGTTTTCAACGAAAATATGTAGATGTTATATCTACAAGAGAAAATATTTTAGAAAACGACCTCTCATGGAGCCCTCCTACTACCATAGCCATATTGCATATCCTCTTATTGTTATCTTAAGGTGGTTTGCGAGTACATTCAAAATACTCACTGGCATTGTCCCTGGCTATTAACTTGGTCAGATCTCGTGAAGAAAGTGACATTGGCGACTATCTGAGCTAGGAAGTTCTTCCAGTCAGCTGCACGTAGGTTATGGCATGGCTCGGGCTCTACGCTTTGATAAAGTTCCACCAATGATGACTAATGTAGCCATAAGAGCAAATAAGGTATGATATATATCTGCTTAAGTAATGGATGTTTACTTTGATACTTGTCGCTTATGTGTCACGACTAACTGATCATGGGATCGTGGTATGCATAAGAGGGATTCTCGGAGGATTAATCCAGGGGCCCCATAGTTGGCTAACACTGCCTCTATGACGGGCGCCTGCTTTTTCCTCGCTGGGGCCTCGCCATCTCCAGCAACGCCCTCCTCCTCGGGACACACTGAGGAGGCACCCTTGTACACCTACTCTAGGGAGCGCATAGCTTCCCCTTCATCGCAGCGGATAGAGATTATGTCTCCATTGCTGCCCGACATCTTGATGAAATTATAGGTGTTGTGGGTGACCGCCATGAACTTAGCCAATGCTGGGTAGCCTAGGATGGCATTGTAAGGTAAGCTGATGAGGGCGACGTCAAAGTCGATGAGGTCAGTGTGGTAGTTGCAGCCCTTCCTGGATGTGACGCAGAGCTACACCTGCCCGATAGGCATGGAAGTTCCCTCTTTCACTCGGAGAATGGAAGCGCCGGCTTTAGTCGAGCATGCGGCACCCGCATCTTCCTGAACGTCTCTTACAAGAGAATGTATAGTCTAGCGCGGCCATTGATGAGAGTTTTGGCGATGGCGACGTCGTTTATGGTGGGAGTACACACCGTCAGTACAATGCCCACGACCCTGGTGCCAACAGGGCAGTCCTCCAGGTTAATGGAGACTACTTGCCGAGACTGTCTCGCCGTGGCTTGCTGCCGTGAGCTCGCGGGAGAGCAGCTTGAAGTGCCACCTAGAGGCAGGTGCTTGGGATTCGTCGAGTATGCAAATGATGGCCCCTAGGGCCCTCTGGTGGCCGTCACCATGCTCGAGTGGTGCCCACTGCGGTGCCCGCCGGTCTGTACCGCTATCCGTAGGCGTGTGCGGGGGGTCCAAACTACCAAGGAGCACTGCGAGGTGAGCATCCTTTAAGCCTCAAGAAACACAACCCCTGATGCGGATGCATGGTGGGAGCGCTCTCTCATCTGGGCATGCACCCCGGCGTGGGTTTCCATGACAACGCAATCGATGAGGATCTTGAAAGTGCGTCTTAGTCCCCTACATAGCATGCCAAATGTAAGAGATTGAAGTCCCACGAAGGAACTAGGGTATAAATAAGCCCCAAATTCATGGAGGACTGAACACTCGTTTAGATCTTCGCCTGGACGATGGCAGCGACAGAGTTTGCAGGCAACAGAGAGAAGACACAGGTTTTTTACCTAGGTTCAGCACCCTCAGGAGGAGGTAAAGCCCCTACTCCTACTTGATTGTATTGCTCGTGGTGCTTTGCATGGATACAATGGCTAGTGAAAGCCTAGGGTTTCAGATCATATGGATCAACCTCTTCTAAGGTTGGGGTGGCTCCCCTTTTATAGTGGCGTCGGTCCTCTTCCCCTAATTCATTAGTGGGGAAGGGTTACCACATTGCCGCCTAGGGAGAACTAGTTTACAAGACTACTTTACATGACTAAGTCATAGATCATCGGGGGATGCCGGTCTAGCATAAAGGTGTGGTTGTCGCTGATGTGTCCCCTATCGCATTGCGCCATCCACCATCTCCATGCACTAAAGTGGCAAAGGGAGAGGGGCTGACGCCTGCACTAAGCCCTTCTTTACCATCGAAGCGCTAGACAACATCTCATCCTTACCGAGGTGACGAGATCTATACGGCAAGTGAGGACTGCCTGTTGGGTTGGTCGCTTTCTTCTAGTGTAAGAAGATAACCATGATGACTCTGGTGACATCAGAAGCACCTACGAGTCCTCCCGAAGGGGTATGCGGACGAGACCCCCCTCTAGGGGCTCCTCATGTGGGAGTTCCCATGTCGCGCACTCGCGAGGCCCGGCGCATCCCTCACGAAACATTTTTCAGTCAGGGCGGCGACCCAGCCGCAAGTAGGCCAGGGTAGCCCCTAAATCGCGGACCCGACAGCCAGTCGCGTGGTGGAGACCGAAGGAGATAGGAACTATCTATCATTCACTTAAGTCATACATGTTTTTCTGAAAACATGTCATGGACATTCGTTTGACGTAAGTCCCACACATTCTCGGAGAGTATCCATTGCATCATCGACATTAGGCAGGAGTGCGTTGCTCATAAATGTTGGGGACATGACGGGTATGCATAAATTCAGATGACATCTTCCATTTCTCAATCGGTCTAAACGGGCTCACTTCTCGATCTATCGATATTGGATAGGTCTTGTCTTTATTTCCCTCGTATTTTTCCAATGTGATAGGCTCTACACGTTGTTCTTCTGTCCGCATGACCTCGACCCGTCTCCTTTTTTGAATTATATTTTCCTTTTATGTTGTTAAAGTTGGTTATGAATGTGCCACTTATACATATTTTTTTCTTTCCCGCGTGACTTTAGTGCATCTCATTCTTCGAATTCTAGATTATTGGTATAGATGTGTTCTCCTGTACATGGTTTCATCTTGCTAGTTTGCTCTTTTTTGTATCAAATTGTACATCCTAGCCATTAAACTCTTTGGGTCGGCTTTTAATTGTTCAACATTTGGAAATCAACATGCTAGAAACATAAGGACGCGGAATATAGAGGAAAGAACATCTTCAAATTCACATATTTTCCACGTTTTCTTGTTCCAACTATATCGCGTGTCATGACTTTTTTGAAACTCGTAGATTTTTTTCTACATGTTTTTCGTGGTTGCTTTTATCTTTTTATTTATCTTGTCCATTCCAAACACCTCTTAGTTAGATGTTTTCTTGCTCGATTGTTTTCCACCATTTTCAAAGTCAACCTAGTCGCATTCAACATGCACGAAATAAATTTTGGTTTCAACATGTTCGCAATCATCTTGTTTGCATTGGTGGTGTAAAGCAAATGATGCAACAAGAAGAGCATTCCGACCGTCCTCTATTTAGATATTTTTAGTCTAATTTTTTTATGTATCATATTCGCAGTCAATGTTTTAACAATTAACATTGCAGTAAACTTGTTGGCATTCAACGTGTTCACAATAACTTACGTACCCAACGTTATCAGATTCATCTTTATTGCATTCAACATGTAAAGCAGAATACAAAGGCAAAGACGAAATTAAACTAGTGGGACTAAATGTTTCCACAACGAATTTCGCTGTCGATGTGCTTGTTGTCATCTCGTTCGCATTGGATTTATAAAGCAAAAGATGCAACACGAAGAGCATTCTGAACGACTTCTATCTCGATGCTTTATTAGTCCAACTACTTTAGCTTGCAACATTCTCGAAGTCAATCTCGAATTCAACGTATTTGGAATAAACTTGTTTGCATTCAATGTATTGATAATAAACTTCGCAATCAGCATTATCGCAACCAACTCATTTGCATTTGATGTGTAAAGTAGAATATAAAAATGTAAAAGCAAAAGCAAGAATGCATAGAAAGCACCGAGAAAACTCAAAAATAAATGAAAATAATATTATTTTTTTATGAAGGAGGACACTACCTTGCAACCTCCACTGCTACCGATGTAGTTCGAACGAAATAAGAGAGATCAAGCCCCAGCCTACAATCGGACCAAAGCACGGGAGGCTAGGGCCAGGTTACTTCGCCTCCCAGTTGTCGTGCCGTATGTCGCCATCGTTCAGTCTTCCGTTAATCCCGGCGTCTCCTAGTATCGCTATTTCATTTCGCCTCACCATCGTGGGCTCCAGCATTGCCGGTACTTGTGCCCTCACTGTACCGAGGCATGCGGATGACCACGGGGATGTTGGAAAGCAAAACCTATACGGGGAGGAGAGGGCCTAGCTAACACAACGCGTATGCAAATAATCGAGAGAACCATTTTATAGTAGACATATATCTCACTAAAACCCTGCGTTCACACGACCTCGCTAAGGGATAACTCTAAGAACTAAGCTAGCGGCCGCGAGAACCAGCATATAGCTAGAGTCTACATTGTTGGTTCCTCTATGAACATGAATGCTCTCATCCTTCAAAATGCTTGTATGTGAGAAGTGGCGCTGACACGTCTACCATCTAGGCTTTTAGCTCGACAACGAATGGTGAAGGGAATATGTCCTGAGAGGCAATAATAAAGTTGTTATTATACATATTCCAAGTAGATGATATATGTTTATTTTGCATGATATAATTGTATTAATTTGGAAACATTAATACATGTGTGTTTAATAAACAAAAGGAAACTTCATAGTTATGCCTCTCTTATAAACTAGCTCGTTGATTAACAAGATGATCAAGGTTTACTGATCATGGATATTGGATGTTGTTAATAACGAGGTCACAACATTAGTAGAATGATGTGATGAACATTCATCTGAAGTATAGCATTACGATCAAAGTCATTGTGTTTATATTGCTATATCATCTAACAAAGTAATTCTAGTCCTTAGACAATGAGATCATGTTAACCACTAACACTTGAAGAGTATCTTGATAACATCAAACGTCACACCGTGCGAGGGTGATTATAAACGTGGGTTCAGTACCACGAAAGTGTTATGTAGAGGCTCATGGATCAAGAGTGGGATTTGTCCATCCCGATGATGGATAGATATACTCTTGGCCCTCTCGGTGATATCACATTGGTTATCTTGCAAGCAACTGATAAGATCAGTAGAATTTTATATCACGGGAACGAGAAAAGAGTACATGTCGGTAACGAGATCAAACTAGGTATGGAGATACCGATGATCGAATCTTGGACATGTAATATATCGCGAGACAAAGGGATTTAGTTACTAGCGTTAAAGGTTCTCACGATCACAGAAGTCATCGTAGAATGTGTAGGAGTCAGTATGGATCTCCAGGTCCCGCTTCTGATTATTGATCTGAGAGGGGTCTCGATCATGTCTGAATTATTCACGAACCATAGGGTTACACACTTAAGGGACACCAACACCATTTGAAGCAAATATGTTTCAGACGAATGAATTGCAAAGCGCTAGAATTATTTCAATAGACACTGAAACTATTTCGGGTGAAATTGCAAAAATTAGTTATACATGTAATATTGAAATGTTGCAGGGGGTTTTATGTGAATGTTTGTTAATTAAAGTAAATTCTGAATAAATTTAATAAAAGAGTTTTATTAAACGAGAGAGCATTAAATTTGGAGAAATTTAATGCATTTAAAGTGAAGACTTTAAAGAGGAATGTTAAGGGACACTTTTATGTGGAGGGGGTTACCACCACATGAATGGGGGAGGTGAGGGGTCACCTCCATGGGGCACCGGACATGGGAGGGGTACACCTTCCTCCTATAAAGGCCACCCTCTCACCCTTCTTCCTCACACCTCCTCGTGAAGGATCTCTCTCCCCCTCTAGAATTATTCCCCCATGGTCTCGGATTAGCGAGATACATGTTCCCTGTGGCATTTAGTCTAGAAGGAGTTGCTGCTTCCGCTGCATCGCTGGAGCGAGGAGGCGGAGGTTGTTAGGTGGTCTGAACGTGTGTGCGAGTGCGTATGCGCTGCTGGTTTACGGCGCTAGGACTTCCACACGATCTTGAGATCGTCAAGCGTATGACTACATCATCCACGAGTTCCTACTCGTTAACAAAACTTTGTTGTCTTCAAGGGTAAGTTCTCCATGGCTGTATATGCACCTGTTGCTTGTATCTAGTAGATAGACTTGGTGTATAGTTCCCATCATAGGATTTTTTTTGTTTTCTATGCTACAAAACCTTTAGTGGTATCAGAGCCTGATCTATGCGTAGGTGCTTTGCACGGGTAGAACACATAAGAGTATGTGGGCGGTGATGATCATGTTATTGCTTCTTATATGTACTTTGGATATTGGTGGCATAGTGGGATGAAGCGGCCCAGACCAACCTTACATGTCATTGCACATGAGACCGGTTCCATGACTGACATGCAACTAGTTTTGCATAAGTGGCTAGCGGGTGTCTGTCTCTCCTACTATAGTCAATATCTGATTTACAAAGACTTGCTAATAATTTGGTTATCATCGTTGTGGTTCCATGTTCGTAGGTAAGAACAGTTCTATCTTCGAAAGCCCTAAGCCATGTAAAAACATGCAATTGCTTAATTAGAAGCGTCTAATTTAGATCGTTGCTAGGCTTGTGTCATGATATGGTAATGTTGTGAGTTGATTTATAGTTGATACACTTACAACACACTTAACGTGTAAGTTCCATAGACCTTGGACTTACATACAAAGGAATGATATAGATCATACCACAGTGCATATGATAGTGATCAAATGCAAGAACCATATCATTTCACTTTACACATATGATGTTCGCATGTTATATTGCTAGTTTGGCATTGTAGTAGTGTTATAAGATGATCCTCATTTAAATATCAAGATAAAAATGTGTTCTTCCTTAAGTAAGCACCGTTTATGTTTCGCCGCTTCAAGACATCACGTGATGATCAGGTGTACTTGAATCCACGATCATATTTCGGGTGTAAGACAGTTTTACACACGCGAGTACTAAGGTTATTGCTTGGCGAGCCTAGCATGTACATACATGGCCTCGGAACACGGACCAAAAGGTTAAGCATAAGTCATATAGTTGATATGATGCCCATATAGATGCTCTCCTTTGAAGCTATACCAACTCATGTGATGATCGGACTTGGTGTAGTGAATTTGGTTAATGTAATCACCAAAAAGACACGAGAGATGTTGTTTTTGAGTGGGAGTTTAGTTGAACCCAATCTATCATAAACTTAGTCTAAATAACCATTACAAATTCTGTTGTAGATGGGACCACCTGCTTTTAATTTCAATGTGTTCATGGAGAAAGAGAAACTTGCTGCGAATGGTAGCAACTTCACCAATTGGGCTATGAATTTGAGGATTGTCCCCTGTTGTAACATCCCAAAATTTCATCTGAAATCATCATCATTGCACTCATATCATCATGGCATGTTTTTGCATTGCATTTAGAATGTCCTCCAAAAATCTGGTGCAATTTTGGGCCATGGTTAGGAATTTATGAATAGTTTTGAAAATGGAACCAAAGAAAATGCTATATTACCTATTAAGTCCAAGTAAGTACTTTGGATGAAATAGTAGGTAAATATGTTTTATAATACCCTAAAAACCTAGTTTGAGTTTTACAAATTTTCACAAATTGGTTTGAATCGATTTGAATCATTAAATCAAAAGTTTTGAAGAAAACTGAATTAGAAAAAGAAAAGGAGGGAAAATTTCAAACAGCAGCAGCAGCATCTAGCCCAACCTGGCCCATTAAGCCCACCCGGCATTTCCCCTCTCCCCCGCTTTCTTACCGCGCCCCTGGCTACTCCCTCTCACAGACAAGCCGGCCCCACGCCACGTCACCCCCCACCCCGTCGTCTTCAACCGCGCCGTCGAGCAAACCCCCCCTTCTCAACCGTTTTCAAACGATTGATTTCCGGCCGTTTCTCGCAGCGATTCTTCCTGATGAATGCTCCGAATTTCTGGCCGTCATTTTCCCCTAGTCGCCACCCCCAGAGAGCCCCCAGGCTCCCCTAAATTCGAGCTCAAACACCGCTCACTGACGGCAACTCCGGCGACGATTCCAGTGAGTCCAGGCCGCCCGGCGCCCTCCCCTTGGTCCCATCTATTGCCCCATCTCCTAGCGCACCTACTGACCAAGCCGCGCGTTTTCATTTGCTCCAGGTCGACGACACGGATGATTCCGGCAAACTCCCTCTGCCGCCACTGTCAGTCGCCTTCTCCGGTAAAGGTAGAGTTCCAGCCGCCCCTTTTTGGTCTTTACTAGGTCGTGCAGACGCTTGCGCACCTCGCTGACCTCTTTGCCGGTTGGTTTGAGCCCCAGGTCACGGTCTTCGACACCGAGCTGTGAAATCCACCGTCTGCGCAACTCCGGCGAAGGATCCAGGCCAAGCCCGAGCACCCCCCGCACCGCAGTGACCTCCATCGAGATCGCCACGACCCCCCCTCAACCTCTGGTACGTGTCCACGGTCTCCCAGCCCTCGTAGAATCGCCAGAACCCCATCGGCCGACGCTCTGCCGCCGCGCGCCGTCGTTAGCACCGCCAGTCTCCGGCGAGATGCTTAGCAGCCGTTCGATCAGATCCTAGCGGTTAAGATTAGATCACTTAAACGAAAGGGTACGACTGATCTGATCCGTCCAACGTCACTTAAATCTGACGACCCACAGCAGTCGATCCGGCCAAACCATTATCAGCCAATAAGAAAGCGCCACGTCGCCAGACTATTTCGTTTAAATAGAAAAATAGGCTCATTTAGTATTTAACTTAGAAATTCAATAACTTTTGATCCACAAATCAGAAAAATACAAATTTGGTGTCTATGGATTCAGAAAAATGAGACCTTTATTATGGAGGCCTTGTTTCACACTTTTGCCTCTGGAAAAGTGGATTTATAGGCAGAACCTTTTTAGGGGTATTTTGTTCACAAAAATTGTTCTCTAAATTATTTTTGAGTATTTCTTATGCATTTAGATGAGGTATTCTATCATCAATACTGTAGACTATGTAAATTATAGAGTTGTAATCATATCATTGCATTTTGCATGCATTCATGTTTTTGTAATGTTTTATTGATTAAATTATTGTGGTTGTATTGTTTTTGTGTAGATTGTGTGGATTGTGAAGTTTGTTGCTGTGAGGATTGTACCTATTCCCCTAGCTACCAAGGCAAGTGATATTTCATCCCGTGTCCTATTATTTTCACTATTGCACTAGTGATATTTTGGTAGATCTTGACATGATAGAATTATTCCTATATTGCTATACTATGCTATGCTATATAGATTATATCTTGGTAGTATCCCCTAGTTAAAGGACTTTGTATGTTAGAATGCTTAACTATGCTAGTAGAATTTGTGGGTGGAAAATACATATCAAGATAGTATGAAAAGGTATTATTTTTGTTTAACTAAGAAAACAACCATTATTAATGAAACACCTGGGTGGATTGGGACTTGCTTGGATTATGTTGAGTGGTTACTCAGGGGCCATGTCTATGGTCAGCTGGTGTATCACACTTGTGGATGGCCACCCAGGAACAAAGAGATTGGAGACATTCTTGTCATAAAGCTTCCAGTGCAGCCACATGGCATATGGGCTCTGCCTTGACCAACTAAGTTGCAAGAACTCAGCCAGACGGACAGAGGGTGGTAGTGATGATAGGATGGAACGCGTCTGTGGTGGTCTGAGGGATTGCTTCTGAAAGGTTTTGTCTCGATGTATATCGAGTATTGTGGGGAAAGTGCACCACCTCTCGAGAGGGTAAAACTAAGTACTTAGCCGTGTCCCCGGTTATGGACAACTTCTGAGCCTCAAGACATTGAAGTAGTTCAATAATCTCCTCATTCAAATTTCTCTAAGTTAAAACTTGTGGGTGAACATGGGTAGAGGTTCAGTGATGTCTGTCATTGGTACCTTATAGCTTGAATGGAAAACTTCTTCAAAAATTATAAGTTAAACTAATTTTAGCAAAACCAGCCATAACCCCACTTAACCATATATTCATGTAGTTGTTGGATTATACTAAGTATCTATGGTATCACTTGCCAATACAATTCCAAATGTATTGACCCTTGTGGCTGTAACTTATTATGTTGCAGGATACTCTGATGATGGGTAGGGTTGCGAGTCTACACTCGACATGCTTGCCTGTGGCACATGAAGACTAAGGAATCTATTATTATTATATGTTATGTGAACTTGTGTCTTAGCCTTGGGCTAAGTGAGTTGTAAGAACTATTATACTCCTGGATGTGCGATGTAATAATGACCTTTGTTTCTGTGTACTTCATCTAAAACTGTGGGTGCTAGCAGTTCGATCCAGGGACTAGCACTGAATCACAGGGATCTTACTTTATCATGGTGAGATCTTATAGATGGTATCAGAGCACTGTGTTGCCTGTAGGATCGTGACCCTAGAATGGATTAGACTAAGGAAAACCCTTAGGAATACTCTATATTCCAACTTTACACTTGTCTTTTCCTCTCGTAAAACTTTTCCTAATCATCCTTCTCATCTATTTTGTAGATGTCCACCATCAATGAATCTGCAAAGAAGGGACCACTGATGACTATGACCCTAGAGTGTGAGACAAAATTTCCCAATATACTCAAGAACCTCATGCTTGGCTTGGGAATGAATGGTGAAGCTGTGTACAAGGGATTTCCTGTGATAGATGAAGGACAAGAGTATTGGTGGGTGCAACTCCATTTGTACAAAGATAAGGAGGACGATTCCAAGAGTACGGGATTCTTCATGTTCACCAACTCTGAAATGCAACCGTCATTCTTTGACTCTGCAAGAAATGTTGCATGGAGAGCTATTAAGGAACTTGGGGAGAGACTCAAGTATAGAATGCTCAATACCCAGGAAGATCTCAAGGAGGAGAAGCGTCTTGTCCAAGACTCAAAGGCCACGGTGAAACACCTAAGTAAGGATATCATAGGCCTAGCTTTGGAGCTATGTGATCAAGACAAACAGATTGCTGCCAAGGATGCCCAGATTGCCACCTTGGTTAAGGAGTGAGATATTAGTTGGACCACCACCCTTGGCGTTTTATCACGTTAGTATTTTGATCATACCAACTTATGTGGTATGGAAAAAATAAGTTATGTCTAGAACCTTGAGTGCTTGAGTTGAATAATGTATTGCCACTTGGAATGTTCTGTTGGTTGATTTTCTTAAATTGTGACTTGTGTTTACTTCCTCTATTGTGTGTTACTAATTTTCTCCCTACCATGCAAAAGATGCCGAATTTTGTCTACAACACGACCAAGGATTTCAAGGGGACTCACTTTGGGACTCGCCTATTGGAGCTAGTCCAAGTGCTCGCTCTTCCCATCCCTACCATTCAGGGACTTCAGCTGCGGAAGTTTCAGAGGAAGGACTTATGGAGATTCAAAGTTACTCAGCCAGGACGTGAGACGGAGCCCCATACTGGGGAGATTACCTTCAAGATACTCCGTGATGACATGGAGAGGGGCCTCGACGTCGCTATGCAGGAGCTGTTGGGACGCCTATGTGGACGTCACTCTTCTGAGATCAAGAGCCACTACTTCCACTTCTTTGGGAGGCACGACGAGGATGGAGAGCCTATTGTGTTGGACAAGGCCACTAAGGAGTCTATCAAGCCCGTGCGTCACTACCTCCAGGACTTAGAGAGCCTCATTAGACACCTTGATACTGATAGGACTAATGTGATGCTTAGCAACGATGAACTACGAGTCCAACTCAAGGAGAAGGACAAGGACTTCCAGGAACAGGAAAATCGAATCAAGGAAATGGAGAAGAAGTTTGAAGACCAAGATAAGAAATTCAAGAACCAAGAGAAGAGAGTTCAGGAGAAGAACAAGAAGATTAGAGACTTGGAGACCGAGTTAGAGCTAGAGAACATTGAGCTGGAAGCGGATCACGAGGTGATAGAGAGGCTACGCACACAGAAGAGAGAGTTACAGACGAAGATCGATGCTCTGACTACCAGCTTGGAGGAATACAAGGCAGGATTCGCGGCAGCAGGGCTTGCACTAGTAGAGGAGGGAGTCGACATGGAGGAGTAGTGATACTGTTCCATCTACCTTTCGTTTATTGTTATTGAGTTGCATAAGTCATACCGACTTGTGGGTGACTATGCTAGTATGTTATTTTGCAAACTCTGTCATTAATGTGATGTTGAACTCGCATGTGCTTGTTTGATTGATTGTTATTTTATTTGGGGTTATCTATCATTACTTACCCTTATTAAACCCACAGATGCCTCCCCGATGCAACAACGAGGATGAAAATGGCAATGGAATGCAACAGATGATGGCTGCGCAGACCCAGTTGATGCAAATGATGACTCAATTCATGGCAACCCAGAATCAAAACAACAACAATAATAACAATAACAACAACCAGAATAATCCACCGCCCCTGGATATGCTGACCAGATTTCTAAGGCTGAGACCTGCCAAGTTTTTAGGTACCTTAGACCCCATGGTAGCAAATGATTGGTTACGCTCTGTGAATAAGGACCTAGTCACGGTTGGATGCACGAATGCAGAAAAGGTCAGATTTGCAGCACACTTGTTGGAAGGTCATGCAGCTGCTTGGTGGGATAATTTTCAAATTACCCACCCTATTGAGGAAGTGACTTGGGAAATGTTTGAAGATGGGTTTTGCACCACTCACATCTCTGCTGGAATAATGGGATTGAAAGGAGTTCCATAACCTCAAGCAACGCCACCACAGTATTTTTGAATACATCGAGGAGTTCAATAATTTGTCACGTTATGCACCCGATGACGTTGACACTGATGCAAAGAGGAAGGAGAAGTTCCTAGATGGGTTGAATGATGAAATTTCTATGCAACTATCTGTTGCATATGTTCCAACTTATCAATCTTTATGTGATAAAGCTACCATCCTGGAAAACAAGATGAAGCTAGTGGAGGGTAGAAAGAGGAAGCACCCACTTCGATAAGTTTGGATCAGGATCTCCTCACAAGCGCCCTCATGGTGAAGGAAGTGGGAGCTCAGGATTCCACAAGAATGGGAATCATAATAACCATCGTAACAACAACCACAACCATGATGGAAACAATCATCGTGGGCACAACAAAAGTGGATTCAGGAACAATCACAATAATCATGGCCATGGGAACCAAAATGGTCAGAACCGTCACAGTCAGCCAGCGAAGAAAGACATCATTCAGGTGGAATGTTTCAAGTGTAAGAAGACAGGACACTATGCTAATGAATGCCCAGAAAAGAAGACTGATGGGGCTAAGCCAAACCCATTCCAAAAGGGCCATGTGAATCACATTAATGTGGAGGAAATCCAAGAAGGATCTGATGCCGTGATCGGTAAGTTCAAAATTAATGCCTTTTGCGCACTTATCCTTTTCGATACTGGCGCATCGCATTCATTCATTTCAAGAGCCTTTGTAATCAAAAATGAACTCTCCACTGAGACTATTGGATGTCCTATGAGGGTAAGTTCTCCGGGTGGAGAAATGATAGTAAATTCAGGGTGCCGACATATCACCCTAGAAATTGGAAAACACAAGTTCCCGATTAGTTTAATAATCCTAGAGTCCCAAGGATTAGATGTCATATTAGGAATGGACTGGTTGACCCGTTATGAAGGGGTGATTGATTGTGCCAAGCGGACTGTTATGCTTACCACCCCAGAAAAGAAAAGGATCAGGTTCAAGTCTAACTTTGAACCCAAGGGGAGCAAGGTTAATTCTCTTAAGGGAGTTAGCCTAGACAGTGTGCCAATAGTGAAGGAATACCCAGATGTGTTTCCCGAAGAATTACCTGGCATGCCACCAGATAGGGATGTGGAGTTTCTAATAGACCTACTGCCTGGAACAGGGCCTATAGCAAACAGACCTTATAAAATGTCAGTGGACGAGTTAAAAGAACTCAAGAAACAGCTGGGAGAACAGTTGAAAAAGGGATTTATTCAACCAAGCTCGTCGTCTTGGGGAGCACCAGTCTTGTTTGTCGAGAAGAAGGACCGAAGTCAAAGGCTATGCATAGATTATCGTTCACTCAATGAAGTGACCATAAAGAACAAATATCCCATGCCTAGAATTAATGATCTCTTCGATCAGCTAGAGGGAGCATGTGTTTTCTCAAAAATTGATCTTCGATCAGGATACTTCCAACTAAAGATCAGAGAACATGACATACCCAAGACTGCATTCACCACTAGATACGGGTTGTATGAATATACAGTGATGCTGTTTGGATTGACTAATGCACCGGCCTACTTCATGAACATGATGAATAAAGTATTCAAGAGCAGCAAAGAACATGAAGAACATCTACGCCTGATTCTAGAGAAACTCAGAGAACATAAACTTTATGCCAAGTTCAGCAAATGTGAATTCTGGCTAAATGAAGTGGGTTTTCTTAGACATATGGTATCTAGGAATGGTATAGCTGTTGATCCAGCCAAAGTGGCAGCTGTGACAGAATGGGAACCTCCTAAATCAGTTAAAGAAGTCCGTAGTTTCCTTGGCCTAGCAGGGTACTATCGAAGGTTCATTGAAAATTTCTCTAAGATTGCAAAGCCCATGACTGATCTGCTAAAGAAGGAGAAGAAGTTTAATTGGACAGAAGCTTGTGAAACTAGCTTTCAGGAATTGAAAAAGAGACTGGTGTCAGCACCAGTGTTATGTTTGCCAGATCTTGAGAAATATTTTCAAGTCTATTGTGATGCATCTCACCAAGGACTGGGAGGTGTACTGATGCAACAAGGTAAAGTTGTAGCCTATGCATCAAGGCAACTCAAAAATCATGAAGTAAATTATCCTACTCATGATCTAGAGTTGGCATTAGTTGTGCATGCACTAAAAACATCGAGGCATTATCTTATGGGAAAGCGTTGTGAAATGTTCACCGATCACAAGAGTTTGAAATATATTTTTACACAGAAAGAGCTCAACGTGAGACAAAGAAGATGGCTAGAACTCATCAAGGACTATGACTTAAGTTTACAATACCATCCTGGAAAGGCAAATGTTGTAGCCGATGCATTAAGCCGCAAGGTCTATGTGAATGGCCTCAACAAAGGAGAATTACCGGAGGAGTTGTGTGCTCAATTTAGAGAGCTGAGACTCGAAATTGTGCCTGAAGGGTACCTTGCATCCTTGGAGGTGCAGCCCACACTAATGGATAGAATTCAAGAAGCCCAAAAGTTGGACAAAGAAATAGATGAAATCAAACGTAAAGTTAGTGAAGGGAAGGCAAAAGGATTCCATGTAGATGAACAAGGAATCTTATGGTACGAAAAACGTATCTGTGTTCCACAGGATCTGGAACTTAAGAAGTTGATCTTAAGAGAAGCTCACAATTCACCATATTCAATTCACCCTGGCAACACCAAGATGTATATGGATGTTAAGGAGAGATTTTGGTGGAATAATCTAAAGAAAGACATAGCAGAGCACATTGCTCTATGCGACGTGTGTAGTCGTGTAAAGGCAGAACGTCAGAAACCGGCAGGATTATTACAACCACTGCCAATACCTGATTGGAAATGGGATCAAATTGGTATGGATTTTATCACTGGACTGCCTAGGACCAAATCTGGATACGATTCCATATGGGTTATCGTTGATCGCTTGACAAAAGTGGCCCATTTCATACCAGTGAAGACCACTTATACAAGTGCAAAACTAGCCAAGATTTACATGAATAGAATTGTATGTTTGCATGGGGTACCTAAAAGTATCGTGTCCGATAGAGGAACTCAGTTCACTTCACACTTTTGGCGACAACTTCACGAGTCACTGGGAACTCGGTTAGAATTCAGCACTACATTTCATCGGCAAACAGATGGGCAGACAGAAAGGACCCATCAAATATTAGAGGATATGCTGAGAGCATGTGCGTTAGATTATGGATCCAGTTGGGATGAAAGTCTACCGTACGCCGAGTTTTCTTACAATAACAGTTATCAGTCGAGCATAGAAATGGCTCCATTTGAATTCCTTTATGGAAGGAAGTGTACTACACCATTGCTATGGAATGGAGTAGGAGAAATAAACTTGTTCGGGCCAGACCTAATCAAAGAGGCCGAGGAGAAAGTCAATATGGTAAGAGATAGGCTAAAGGTAGCTCAATCTCGGCAAAAGAGCTATGCTGATCCAAAACGTAGAGAGGTTACCTACGAGGTTGGTGATAGAGCTTATCTCAGGGTATCACCACTTCATGGTATGAAGAGATTTGGAATCAAAGGAAAACTAGAACCACGCTATGTAGGGCCTTTCAAGATTTTGAGTCGCAAAGGAGAAGTAGCATATGAGATAGAATTACCAGAATCTTTGTCAACAGTTCACAATGTATTCCATGTCAGTCAGCTGAAAAAGTGTCACCGAGAGATGGAAGAAACTTCGTTGAAAGACACTATACCATTGGAGGAAGTTCAGCTAGATAATGATCTCACTTATGAAGAGAAACCTATTAAGATTCTGGAGACTGCAGAAAGAATTACCCGTACCAAGACCATCAAATTCTGCAAAGTGCAGTGGAACCATCACACTGAATCAGAAGCAACCTGGGAGCGAGAGGATGAACTTTGGAGAGATCACCCTCACCTATTTGCTAGCCAACCCGAATCTCGAGGGCGAGATTCATCTTAAGGGGGTTAGATTTGTAACATCCCAAAATTTCATCTGAAATCATCATCATTGCACTCATATCATCATGGCATGTTTTTGCATTGCATTTAGAATGTCCTCCAAAAATCTGGTGCAATTTTGGGCCATGGTTAGGAATTTATGAATAGTTTTGAAAATGGAACCAAAGAAAATGCTATATTACCTATTAAGTCCAAGTAAGTACTTTGGATGAAATAGTAGGTAAATATGTTTTATAATACCCTAAAAACCTAGTTTGAGTTTTACAAATTTTCACAAATTGGTTTGAATCGATTTGAATCATTAAATCAAAAGTTTTGAAGAAAACTGAATTAGAAAAAGAAAAGGAGGGAAAATTTCAAACAGCAGCAGCAGCATCTAGCCCAACCTGGCCCATTAAGCCCACCCGGCATTTCCCCTCTCCCCCGCTTTCTTACCGCGCCCCTGGCTACTCCCTCTCACAGACAAGCCGGCCCCACGCCACGTCACCCCCACCCCGTCGTCTTCAACCGCGCCGTCGAGCAAACCCCCCCTTCTCAACCGTTTTCAAAACGATTGATTTCCGGCCGTTTCTCGCAGTGATTCTCCCTGATGAATGCTCCTACTTTCTGGCCGTCATTTTCCCCTAGTCGGCACCCCCAGAGAGCCCCCAGGCTCCCCTAAATTCGAGCTCAAACGCCGCTCACTGACGGCAACTCCGGCGACGATTCCAGTGAGTCCAGGCCGCCCGGCGCCCTCCCCTTGGTCCCATCTATTACCCCATCTCCTAGCGCACCTACTGACCAAGCCGCGCGTTTTCATTTGCTCCAGCTCGACGACACGGATGATTCCGGCGAACTCCCTCTGCCGCCACCGTCAGTCGCCTTCTCCGGTAAAGGTAGAGTTCCAGCCGCCCCTTTTTGGTCTTTACTAGGTCGTGCCGACGCTTGCGCACCTCGCTGACCTCTTTGCCGGTTGGTTTGAGCCCCAGGTCACGGTCTTCGACACCGAGCTGTGAAATCCACCGTCTGCGCAACTCCGGCGAAGGATCCAGGCCAAGCCCGAGCACCCCCTGCACCGCAGTGACCTCCATCGAGATCGCCACGACCCCCTCAACCTCTGGTACATTTCCACGGTCTCCCAGCCCTTGTAGAATCGCGAGAACCCCATCGGCCGACGCTCTGCCGCCGCGCGCCGTCGTTAGCACCGCCAGTCTCCGGCGAGATGCTTAGCAGCCGTTCGATCAGATCCTAGCGGTTAAGATTAGATCACTTAAACGAAAGGGTACGACTGATCTGATCCGTCCAACGTCACTTAAATCTGACGACCCACAGCGGTCGATCCGGCCGAACCATTATCAGCCAATAAGAAAGCGCCACGTCGCCAGACTATTTCGTTTAAATAGAAAAATAGGCTCATTTAGTATTTAACTTAGAAATTCAATAACTTTTGATCCACAAATCAGAAAAATACAAATTTGGTGTCTATGGATTCAGAAAAATGAGACCTTTATTATGGAGGCCTTGTTTCACACTTTTGCCTCTAGAAAAGTGGATTTATAGGCAGAACCTTTTTAGGGGTATTTTGTTCACAAAAATTGTTCTCTAAATTATTTTTGAGTATTTCTTATGCATTTAGATGAGGTATTCTATCATCAATACTGTAGACTATGTAAATTATAGAGTTGTAATCATATCATTGCATTTTGCATGCATTCATGTTTTTGTAATGTTTTATTGATTAAATTATTGTGGTTGTATTGTTTTTGTGTAGATTGTGTGGATTGTGAAGTTTGTTGCTGTGAGGATTGTACCTATTCCCCTAGCTACCAAGGCAAGTGATATTTCATCCCATGTCCTATTATTTTCACTATTGCACTAGTGATATTTTGGTAGATCTTGACATGATAGAATTATTACTATATTGCTATACTATGCTATGCTATATAGATTATATCTTGGTAGTATCCCCTAGTTAAAGGACTTTGTATGTTAGAATGCTTAACTATGCTAGTAGAATTTGTGGGTGGAAAATACATATCAAGATAGTATGAAAAGGTATTATTTTTGTTTAACTAAGAAAACAACCATTATTAATGAAACACCTGGGTGGATTGGGACTTGCTTGGATTATGTTGAGTGGTTACTCAGGGGCCATGTCTATGGTCAGCTGGTGTATCACACTTGTGGATGGCCACCCAGGAACAAAGAGATTGGAGACATTCTTGTCATAAAGCTTCCAGTGCAGCCACATGGCATATGGGCTCTGCCTTGACCAACTAAGTTGCAAGAACTCAGCCAGACGGACAGAGGGTGGTAGTGATGATAGGATGGAACGCGTTCGTGGTGGTCTGAGGGATTGCTTCTGAAAGGTTTTGTCTCGATGTATATCGAGTCTTGTGGGGAAAGTGCACCACCTCTCGAGAGGGTAAAACTAAGTACTTAGCCGTGTCCCCGGTTATGGACAACTTCTGAGCCTCAAGACAGTGAAGTAGTTCAATAATGTCCTCATTCAAATTTCTCTAAGTTAAAACTTGTGGGTGAACATGGGTAGAGGTTCAGTGATGTCTGTCATTGGTACCTTATAGCTTGAATGGAAAACTTCTTCAAAAATTATAAGTTAAACTAATTTTAGCAAAACCAGCCATAACCCCACTTAACCATATATTCATGTAGTTGTTGGATTATACTAAGTATCTATGGTATCACTTGCCAATACAATTCCAAATGTATTGACCCTTGTGGCTGTAACTTATTATGTTGCAGGATACTCTGATGATGAGTCGGGTTGCGAGTCTACACTCGACATGCTTGCCTGTGGCACATGAAGACTAAGGACTTTATTATTATTATATGTTATGTGAACTTGTGTCTTAGCCTTGGGCTAAGTGAGTTGTAAGAACTATTATACTCCTGGATGTGCGATGTAATAATGACCTTTGTTTCTGTGTACTTCATCTTAAACTGTGGGTGCTAGCAGTTCGATCCAGGGACTAGCACTGCAATCACAGGGATCTTACTTTATCATGGTGAGATCTTATAGATGGTATCAGAGCACTGTGTTGCCTGTAGGATCGTGACCCTAGAATGGATTAGACTAAGGAAAACCCTTAGGAATACTCTATATTCCAACTTTACACTTGTCTTTTCCTCTCGTAAAACTTTTCCTAATCATCCTTCTCATCTATTTTGTAGATGTCCACCATCAATGAATCTGCAAAGAAGGGACCACTGATGACTATGACCCTAGAGTGTGAGACAGAATTTCCCAATATACTCAAGAACCTCATGCTTGGCTTGGGAATGAATGGTGAAGCTGTGTACAAGGGATTTCCTGTGATAGATGAAGGACAAGAGTATTGGTGGGTGCAACTCCATTTGTACAAAGATAAGGAGGACGATTCCAAGAGTACGGGATTCTTCATGTTCACCAACTCTGAAATGCAACCGTCATTCTTTGACTCTGCAAGAAATGCTGCATGGAGAGCTATTAAGGAACTTGGGGAGAGACTCAAGTATAGAATGCTCAATACCCAGGAAGATCTCAAGGAGGAGAAGCGTCTTGTCCAAGACTCAAAGGCCACGGTGAAACGCCTAAGTAAGGATATCATAGGCCTAGCTTTGGAGCTATGTGATCAAGACAAACAGATTGCTGCCAAGGATGCCCAGATTGCCACCTTGGTTAAGGAGTGAGATATTAGTTGGACCACCACCCTTGGCGTTTTATCACGTTAGTATTTTGATCATACCAACTTATGTGGTATGGAAAAAATAAGTTATGCCTAGAACCTTGAGTGCTTGAGTTGAATAATGTATTGCCACTTGGAATGTTCTGTTGGTTGATTTTCTTAAATTGTGACTTGTGTTTACTTCCTCTATTGTGTGTTACTAATTTTCTCCCTACCATGCAAAAGATGCCGAATTTTGTCTACAGCACGACCAAGGATTTCAAGGGGACTCACTTTGGGACTCGCCTATTGGAGCTAGTCCAAGTGCTCGCTCTTCCCATCCCTACCATTCAGGGACTTCAGCTGCGGAAGTTTCAGAGGAAGGACTTATGGAGATTCAAAGTTACTCAGCCAGGACGTGAGATGGAGCCCCAGACTGGGGAGATTACCTTCAAGATACTCCATGATGACATGGAGAGGGGCCTCGACGTCGCTATGCAGGAGCTGTTGGGACGCCTATGTGGACGTCACTCTTCTGAGATCAAGAGCCACTACTTCCACTTCTTTGGGAGGCACGACGAGGATGGAGAGCCTATTGTGTTGGACAAGGCCACTAAGGAGTCTATCAAGCCCGTGCGTCACTACCTCCAGGACTTAGAGAGCCTCATTAGACACCTTGATACTGATAGGACTAATGTGATGCTTAGAAACGATGAACTACGAGTCCAACTCAAGGAGAAGGACAAGGACTTCCAGGAACAGGAAAATCGAATCAAGGAAATGGAGAAGAAGTTTGTAGACCAAGATAAGAAATTCAAGAACCAAGAGAAGAGAGTTCAGGAGAAGAACAAGAAGATTAGAGACTTGGGGACCGAGTTAGAGCTAGAGAACATTGAGCTGGAAACGGATCACGAGGTGATAGAGAGGCTACGCACACAGAAGAGAGAGTTACAGACGAAGATCGATGCTCTGACTACCAGCTTGGAGGAATACAAGGCAGGATTCGCGACAGCAGGGCTTGCACTAGTGGAGGAGGAAGTCGACATGGAGGAGTAGTGATACTGTTCCATCTACCTTTCGTTTATTGTTATTGAGTTGCATAAGTCATACCGACTTGTGGGTGCTAGCATTTCGATCCAGGGACTAGCACTGCAATCACAGGGATCTTACCTTATCATGGTGAGATCTTACACCTGTGCTGCACAAAAGCAATATATGCTAGAAGCACCGCTAGGCCCCCCACCAGCTCCTGATGCCCCTGACGAGGAAAAGAATGTCTATGTGACTCGTCAGGAGGACCACAACTTAGTTCATTGCGGCATACTATATGGGCTAGAGCCAGAAATTCAAAAGCATTTCGAAAATGGCAATGCCTTTGATACCATGGGTGAATTGAAAATGATTTTCGATACCCATGCTACCGTAGAGAGTTATAATGCTTCAAAAAAGTTCTTTAGCTGCATGATGGAAGAGAACAGCTCCGTAAGTGAGCACGTACTCAAAATATCTGGGTACACCGATAAGCTTGTGTCCTTGGGAATAACAATTCTCATTGACTTAGGCATACATCGTGTTCTCTAATCTCTACCACCTAGCTACAAGAGCTTCGTGATGAACTATAACATACAGGGCATGAAGAAGACTCTCCCTGAGCTTTTGTCAATGCTTAAAATTGTAGAAGTGGAGATTAGGAAAGAACATCAAGTGTTGATGGTCAATAGAACCACCGGTTTCAAGAAAGACAAGAAGGGTAAATATAAGGGAAAGAAGGGCGGCAAATCTGTTGCTGCGCCTGAAAAGGAATCCTGGGCTAACCCTAAGTCTGATATCGAGTGCTACTATTGCAAGGGGACTGGCCGTTGGAAGCGCAACTGCCCCAGTACTTGGCAGACAAAAAGGCCGGCAAGGAAAACAAAGGTATATATGATATACATGTTATTGATGTGTACTTGACTAGTACTCACAGTAGCACCTGGGTTTTTGATACTTGATCGGTTGCTAATATATGTAACTCGAATCAGGGGCTGCAGAACAAGCGACCGCTAACAAGGGGTGAGGTCAAGATGCGTGTCGGCAATGGATCAAGAGTTGATGTGATCGCCGTCGGAACTCTACCGCTCCACCTACCATCGGGATGAGTTATAAATTTTAATAATTGTTATTTGGTGTCTGCACTAAGCATGAACATTATATCGGATATTGTTTGATGTGATGTGGTTATTCATTTAAATCCGAAAACAATGGTTGTTCGATTTATATGAATGATATCTTTTATGATCATGCACATGTGATGAATGGTTTTTTCTATTAGATCTCGATAATAGTGTTACACATATTCGTAATGTTAATGCTAAGAGAATTAAACTTGATAACGTTATATCTGCATATATGTGACACTACCGTTTAGGTCATATTGGTGTTAAACACATGAAGAAACTCCATTCTGATGGACTTTTGGAATCACTTGATTTTGAATCATTTGATACATGTGAGCCATGCCTTATGGGCAAGATGACTAGAACGCCGTTTTCCAGTTCAATGGAACGGACGACAGATTTATTGGAAATCATACATACTGATGTATGCGGTCCAATGAGTGTGTTTGTGCGAGGTGGATATCGTTATTTTGTTACTTTCACGGATGATTTGAGTAGATACGGGTATATCTATTTGATGAAACATAAGTCTAAAACCTTTGAAAAGTTCAAGGAATTTCAAAATGAAGTGGAAAATCATCGTAATAGAAAGATCAAATTTCTGCGGCCAGACCGTGGATGAGAGTATCTTAGTTATGAGTTTAGCACAGACATGAAAGAGTGTGAAATAGTTTCACAACTAACACCTGTCGGAACACCACAACGTAATGGTGTGTCGGAATGTCGTAATCGTACTCTATTGGATATGGTTCGATCTATGATGTCATAAAGGTACCTCCAGCAGCTGAATCCAATAGGTTCCTCCAGCAGCTGAATCCAATAGGTTCCTTGAAGAATAGTTCAATCCTGCATAAAAAGTTTGGATGATCATCCAAGTACCCAGTCCATGAGTGGGACAATTCTTTACCAAAGATTTCATTCTTTCCCAAGCTTGAGCAACATGCTCATTATCAAGTTGTTTAAACTTCATTATTTCACTTCTCATGGATATAATCTTAGCAGGAGGATAGTATTTTCCAATAAAAGCATCTTTGCACTTAGTCCAATAATCAATACTATTCCTAGTTAAGGAATTCAACCATTCTTTAGCTTTTCCTCTCAAAGAGAAAGGAAACAATTTCAGTTTAATAATATCACCATCTATATCCTTATGCTTTTGCATCTCACAAAGTTCAACAAAGTTATTTAGATGGGAAGCAGCATCTTCATTACCAATACCAGAAAATTGTTCTCTCATAACAAGATTGAGCAAAGCAGGTTTTATCTCAAAGAAAGTATTTTCAGCCATAGGTGGAGCAATAGGAGTGCTCATAAAATCATTGTTGTTGGTGCTAGTCAAGTCACACAACTTGGTGTTTTCAAGAGTAGTCATTTTTTTGGGTTTTCAAATAAGAAAGCAAACAAGTAAAACTAATTTTTTTGTGTTTTTCGAAGAACAAAACAAGCAAACAAAGCAAAAAGAAACTAAGCAAAACAAAAACAACAAAGTAAAGAGATTGTTTATGAGGGACTTCCCTTGTGAAGATGTCTTTGACTCCCTGGCAACGGCGCTGGAAAAATCTTTAATGGCGTGTAGTTGACGTGGGAGTTTCTTCTTCTTTGTTCCCCGACAACGGCGCCAGAAAAATGCTTGATGGCTCAATGCACGGCCCCCAGAAAAATGCTTGATGGCGGTGTTGATGTAGAGCTCGTTGGGAACCCCAAGAGGAAGTTATGATGAGCACAACAGCAAGTTTCCCTCAGTTATGAAACCAAGGTTTAATAAAACCAGTAGGAGCAAGGAAACACCTCAAAGGTGTTACTAGCTGAGCTTTCGCAGGGCGCACTACCGGTGCTAGTAGCAACGTGGAGACCTGCACAACACAACCACATAACTTTGTCCCCAACTTGCGATGAGGTTGTCAATCTCACCGTGTTTTGCGGAAAACAAAGGTTAAACGTATCGAATGGAAAGAATAAAAAGTTTGAAGAAAGAAAACACAAAGTAGAAACAGATTATAGATTGTATGTAAAGTAAAGGACCGGGATCCATAGTTCACTAGAGGTGGCTCTCGTTAGATAGATAACATGCTGGGTGAAAAAATTACAGCGGGGCAATTGACAAACACCGAAAAGGCAATACATGCATATACTAATCATCTTGACTCCTTTGAGACTTGATTGGGCATTACAACATAATACATAGAACGCCATCCAACTGCATCTATGACTAATAATCCACCTTCAGGTTATCATCCGAACCCCCTCCAGTATTAAGTTGCAAGCAACAGATTATTGCTTTACGAACTGCGTGTAAAGTAAACAATACAATTGTTCTATGAACAAAAGATCATTGTTTTCTCCCTAGTAGCAACAACACATCTAGTACCTTAGAGATTTCTGTCACTTCCCCAGATTACCAGAGGCATGAACCCACTATCGAGCATAAATACTAACTCTTGGAGTTGCTAGCATCTACTTGGCCAAGATAGCTACTAACAAAGGAAAGCATGCAAGATCTCAAATAACAAAGACATGATAGAATCAATAATCAATCTGAAATAGCATCTCAATATCCATCGGATCCCCGCAAACACAACATGTATGGATTACAAATAGATGATCTTGATCATGAATGGAGCTCGGAAGATCTAAACATGAAAGCACAAAGGAGGAGAAACCAGCCATCTAGCTACTACATGGATCCGTAATCCAAGTATGAACTACTCACGCATCACACCGGAGGCTTGCATGGTAATGAAGAAGGCCTCCAAGATGAATTCCCCTCTCCGGCAGGGTGCCGAGAAGAGCTTCAGATCCCCTTGATCTAGGGACAGAGACGATGGCGGCTACAGACTCTTTCGTGGATTTTTGATCGGGTACCTAGGGTTTTTGTCCCGAGGGCAACTTATAGGCAGAAGGAGAGGCCGAGGGGGTGCTGGGGGCGGCCAGGCCACCCCCTGGCGCAGGCCAGGCCTGACCGCGCGGCCAGGTGGTGTGGCCGACCCCCGGCCCTTCTCCGTCTCTTATTCTGGCACTTGATCCCTTCCGGAAAAATAGGCACTTTGGCTTTTGTCCCGTCCAATTCCGAGAATATTCATTTTCTGACTTTTCTAGAACCAAAAACAACAGAAAATAGGCAGCTCGCACTGTGGCTCTTGTTAATAGGTTAGTCCAAGAAATCATAATAAAAGTACTCCAAAGTTGGAACAAAACACAAGAAAGTGGATAAAACCAAGCATGAAACATCAAAAATTATAGATACATTTGCAATGTATCAACATCCCCAAGCTTAACTCCTGCTCGTCCTCGAGTAGGTAAGTGATAAAAAGAAATAATTTTTGAGGTGACATGCACCAAAACTTGATCAAATTATTTTAAAAACTCAAAGCTAGGATCATAGTACTTCAATCATAACATGAAAGACAAAGTTCTAGCAATAAGAAAAGAAACTATGATACAACATGAAAAGGCACAAACAAAAGATCCATGAATAACATGCTTTGCAAGACGTTTGTTTGTTTCACATAAAGAAAACATAGCATAATAGTATTCAGCTTGTCCCTCAATAGAGTAGCAAATATAAATCCGTAGGACACCTTCAAAGTTCATAAGAGTGACTAGATACAATAGTTTCAAACAAGCAATAACAAGTTATGCATCAATCAACTAGTCTTGGGACAATGCACGTAGAACTAAGAATGGCCACTATGCTCTCAAATTAGGTGCATAAAGATAGAAGGTGGAGACTCAATATAATGGTGGAAGAAAAGCCTTTGTAAAAGGAAGTAGGGATTCAAGTCACATAAAGAGCTTCCAAAAATTATGGTACTTATAGCTTTCAGCTCTCATTGCCCCTATCATAAGCATCTTGAAGGTGATTAAGGTTAAAGTGATACAACTAATAGGATATGCTTGACAAGTTATAAACCGAAATCTCATGCCCCTTACTTACGAAGACCGATCCTCATGCTACTCAACTTCAGTAACGAGTAAGATCTTGTCATTGTAAGTATATGTGTATCATTAAGAACCGCCAACAGGGTACCCCTTGCACATGATACGGGAGCTTTCCCATAATCAAAATGACAAGGCAAGCAGACAATGAGCATCTCAGTGATCTTTTTATTTGCTATTTGCATAGGTTTTTATTGAGAATGCTTCATAGAGTGCTCACTATGGTGATGCTGCAAGTTTCCACCATGATTAGGCATGGCTTAGGCTAGCGGCCCAGGCGTTTCTCTAACACATATACAAACTCCATGATCTTACAAGTTCCACATTTATTTCACACCGCCGGGATCCGTAAGCAAAAGAACATGATATCAACGGGGTACACAGTACAAGTGCAATGTTGAAAGCATTCCCCATGAAACATGGTTCTGCTAATTTCAACTTATAAAGCGCAAGCATATACGCAACAAAGAAGGACCCAATGGTTCAAGTTTATTAAAGGCAAAAAGTAAAGTGTGCCATCAAATTCGTGAGAGCTTTAATCACTAGTTTTCTCATAACAAGTGGAAGGTAAACAAAAGCATGAATATACTTGGAATAGCATAAGTTAGTAGGTAGGTATGGTGGACTCTTTGGAAAAAGTTTGGTTTAGGGAGTTGGATGCATGAGTGGAACTCATACTTGGTTGTGGAGGCTAGCAAAAGACTGGGAGCGACAAACTAAGAGAGCAATAATGACCATAATCATGCAGAGCGACAAAACATCATTGATCAAAGCATAAAGTGATACTATAAGTTGAAAACTAAAGTATCATAAAGGCTATGGTGACTTGAGATTGTCATAACATGGTGTGAGCATGCGCCAAGTCAACCCAAATAAAGCATCAAAGGAGAATACCACTATACTATGCTTTAATATGCTAAAACAACGCATGATTCATCCAAGGCACATTAAGCAATCTCAATTGTTTATAACAAGTCATGCTACAACAAAGAATACTAAGAATAAATCCAAAACAATATCAAGCATGGCATGACAAAGCATAAGCCATAGTAAAAAAGAGCTCTTTTTACCACATAAGCATAAACTTTCCTACTCTTTTCCAAACCAAACCAAATTATTTGTAAACCAACGTGTGAAAGAGGGGGTCCAACCAACTTATTCAGAAAACTAAGCAAACCAAGCAAACTAAAAAAACAAAATGAAAACGAAAAATAAGACGCTCCAAGAGAAACACAACTGTGCACGAAACAATAAAAATGAAGCGTTTGGAAGAAACCTGGAATTTTTATTGATGAAGAAGGGGATGCCTTGGGCATCCCCAAGCTTTGACGCTTGTACTTCTTGATATTTCTTGGGGTGACAAGCGTGGCATCCCCAAGCTTGAGCTTTAGTCCATCCTTCATCTCGTTACTCATTCCTTCCATACACCTGAAATTTTTCCTTCATACAAAACTTCACACAATCTCATTAGCAACATTAGTGCACTTAAGATAAATAAGTCTCAAGGTTCAATTCTAACACCAAATAAACTTCCATTAGAACACTAGCTACTGTAGCACTTCCCTCAAAAATCTCAATTCCCCAAAGGAACTCAAGAAGGAACTAACAAGAAGCAAATGCAGAAAATGGCAGAAATCTGTCAAAACAGACCAGCAGGTAAATACGAATTTTTTCGAAGACCTTCTGTTGCTCAAATCAAAAAGTGTTCAACTAACGAAAGTTAAATAACAACCTGGGGCAGAAGCACAAAACATTACAGCTCAATCCGACGTACAGAGCTCTCTCAGGAATTTTTACAGCGAAGCACAGAAATCTGTTTCGGGACAGCAACTTTCCCAATCATTACTTCCCAAAGCAAAAAGAAACTAAGCAAAACAAAAACAACAAAGTAAAGAGATTGGTTATGAGGGACTCCCCTTGTGAAGATGTCCTTGACTCCCCGGCAACGGCGCCAGAAAAATCTTTAATGGCGTGTAGTTGACGTGGGAGTTTCTTCTTCTTTGTTCTCCGGCAACGGCGCCAGAAAAATGCTTGATGGCTCAATGCACGGCGCCCAGAAAAATGCTCGATGGCGGTGTTGATGTAGAGCTCGTTGGGAACCCCAAGAGGAAAGTATGATGAGCACAGCAGCAAGTTTCCCTCAGTTATGAAACCAAGGATTAATCGAACCAGTAGGAGCAAGGAAACATCTCAAAGGTGTTACTAGCTGAGCTTTGGCAGGGCACACTACCGGTGCTAGTAGCAACGTGGAGACCTGCACAACACAACCAGATAACTTTGTCCCCAACTTGTGATGAGGTTGTCAATCTTACCGTGTTTTGTGGAAAACAAAGGATTAAACATATCGAATGAAAAGAAGTAAAAGTTTGCAGAAAGAAAACACAAAGCAGAAACGGTTTATAGATTGTATGTAAAGTAAAGGATCGGGATCCATAGTTCACTAGAGGTGGCTCTCCTTAGATAGATAACATGCTGGGTGAAAAAATTACAGCGGGGCAATTGACAAACACCGAGAAAGCAATACATGCATATACTAATCATCTTGACTCCTTTGAGACTTGATTGGGCATTACAACATAATACATAGACCGCCATCCAACTGCATCTATGACTAATAATCCACCTTCAGGTTATCATCCGAACCCCCTCCAGTATTAAGTTGCAAGCAACAGATTATTGCTTTACGAAATGCGTGTAAAGTAAACAATACAATTGTTCTATGAACAAAAGATCGTTGTTTTCTCCCTAGTAGCAACAACACATCTAGTACCTTAGAGATTTCTGTCACTTCCCCAGATTACCAGAGGCATGAACCCACTATCAAACATAAATACTAACTCTTGGAGTTTCTAGCATCTACTTGTCCAAGATAGCTACTAACAAAGGAAAGCATGCAAGATCTCAAATAACAAAGACATGATAGAATCAATAATCAATCTGAAATAGCATCTCAATATCCATCGGATCCCCCCAAACACAACATGTCTAGATTACAAATAGATGATCTTGATCATGAATGGAGCTCGGAAGATCTAAACATGAAAGCACAAAGGAGGAGAAACCAGCCATCTAGCTACTACATGGATCCGTAGTCCAAGGATGAACTACTCACACATCACACCGGAGGCTTGCATGGTGATGAAGAAGGCCTCCAAGGTCAATTCCCCTCTCCCGCAGGGTGCCGGGAAGAGCTTCAGATCCCCCCGATCTAGGGACAGAGACGACGGCGGCTACAGACTCTTTCGTGGATTTTTGATCGGGTACCTAGGGTTTTTGTCCCAAGGGCAACTTATAGGCGGAAGGAGAGGCCGAGGGGGTGCTGGTGGCGGCCAGACCACCCCCTTGCGCGGGCCAGGCCTGGTCGCGCGACCAGGTGGTGTGGCCGGCCCCCAGCCCTTCCCCGTCTCGTATTCTGGCACTTGATCCCTTCTAGAAAAATAGGCACTTTGGCTTTTGTCCCGTCCAATTCCGAGAATATTCATCTTCTGACTTTTCTGGAACCAAAAACAACAAAAAACAGGCAGCTGGCACTGTGGCTCTTGTTAATAGGTTAGTCCAAGAAATCATAATAAAAGTACTCCAAAGTTGGAACAAAACACAAGAAAGTGGATAAAACCAAGCATGGAACATCAAAAATTATAGATACATTTGCAATGTATCAGTGAAGCGTCATATATATTAGGCATAAAGATCTATAGAGATAGATCAAGACACCTAATAGGGCTATCGCAAAGTACATACCTTGATAAGATTTTAAAGAAGTTTAAAATGGATGAAAGTAAGAAGGGGTTCTTACCTATGTTGCAAGGCAAGACATTGAGTAAGACTCAAAGTCTGGCTACGACGGAAGAAAGAGAGATAATGGACATGATCCCCTATGCTTCAGCCATAGGTTCTATAATGTACGCCATGCACAAGACCGGATGTGGCACATGCTATTAGTTTAACTAGTAGGTACCAATTTGATCAAGGTTCGGAACACTGGATAGCGGTCAAGTATATCCTTAAGTACTTGAGAAGAACTAAGGAAATGTTTCTTGTATATGGAGGTGAAGTAGAGCTAGTCGGTAATTGTTATGTCGATGCTAGCTTTAACACTGATCTAGATGACTGTAAGTCTCAATCCAGATACGTATTTCTCATGCACGGAGCAACAGTTAGTTGGAGGAGCTCCAAACAACCCGTGGTAACAAGGTCAACAACGGAGGTAGAATATATTGCTGCTTCAGAAGCAGCACATGAAGCAGTTTGGATGAAGGAGTTCATTACCGAACTTGGTGTGGTTCCTAGTGCGTTGGATCCAATGCTGATCTATTGTGACAACAATGGAGCCATAGCCAACACAAAGGAACCAAGGTCTCACAAGAATTCCAAGCATATTAAGTGTCGGTTTCACTCCATCTGTGAGCATGTTAAGGATGGAGATATAAAGATCTGTAAAGTACATACGGATCTAAATGTAGCAGATCCGTTGACTAAAACTCTCCCTAGAGCAAAACATGATCACCACCAGAACTCCATGGGTTGTAGATTTATCACCATGTAACTAGATTATTTTCTCTAGTGCAAGTGGGAGACTGAAGGAAATATGCCCTGAGAGGCAATATTAAAGTTGTTATTATACATATTCCATGTATATGATAGATGTTTATTTTGCATGCTATAATTGTATTAATTTGGAAATGTTAATACTTGTGTGTTTAATAAACAAAAGTAAAGTTCCTAGTTATGCCTCTCTTATAAACTAGCTCGTTGATTAACAAGATGATCAAGGTTTCCTGATCATGGATATTGAATGTTGTTAATAACGAGGTCACAACACTAGTGGAATGATGTGGTGAATATTCATACGAAGTATAGAATTACGATCAAAGGCATTGTTTTTATATTGCTATAACATCTAACAAAGTAATCCGAGTCCTTAGACCCTGAAATCATGTTAATCACTAACACTGGAAGAGTATCTTGATAACAACAAACATCACACCGTGAAAGGGTGATTATAAAGGTGGGTTAAGTACTACGAAAGTGTTATGTAGAGGCTCATGGATAAGGAGTGGGATTTTTCCATCCCGATGACGGGTAGATATACTCTGGGCCCTCTCGGTGATATCACATTGGTTAGCTTGCAAGCAAGTGATAAGATCACTAGAATGTTATATCATGGGAACAAGAAAAGAGTACATGTCAATAATGAGATCAAACTAGGTATGGAGATACCGATGATCGAATCTCGGATATGTAATATATCGCGAGACAAAGGGATTTAGTTACTAAAATTAAATGTTCTCACGATCATAGAAGTCATCGTAGAATCTGTAGGAGTTAGTATAGATCTCCAGGTTCCGCTTCTGATTATTGATCTGAGAGGGGTCTCGATCATGTTTGTATTATTCACAAACCGTAGGGTGACACACTTAAGGGACACCAACACCATTTGGAGCAAATATGTTTCAGACGAATAAATTGCAAAGCGCTATAATTATTTCAATAGACACCAAAACTGTTTCGCGTGAAATTGCAGAAATTGGTTCTGCATGTAATATTGAAATGTTGCAGGGGGTTTTATGTGAATGTTTTTTAATTAAAGTAATTAAAAAAATTCTGAATAAATTTCGTAAAAGATTTTTATTAAATGAGAGAGCATTAAATTTGGAGAAATTTAATGCATTTAAAGTGAAGACTTTAAAGAGGAATGTTAAGGGACACTTTTATGTGGAGGGGGTTACCACCACATGAATGGGGAAGGTGAGGGGTCACCTCCATGGGGCGCCGGCCATGGGAGGGGAACCCCCCTCCTCATATAAAAGGCCACCCCTCTCACCCTTCTTCCTCACACCTCCTCGTTAAGGATCTCTCTCCTCCTCTAGAATTATTCTCCCATGGTCTCGAATTAGCGAGATACATGTTCCCAGTGGCATTTCCTCTAGAAGGAGTTGTTGCTTCCGTTGCATCGCTAGAGCGAGAAGGCGGAGGTTGTTTGGTTGCCTAGACGTGTGTGTGAGTGCGGATGCGATGCTGGTTTGCGGTGCAAGGACTTCCACACGATCTTGAGATCGGCAAGCGTACGACTACATCATCCACGAGTTCCTACTTGTTAACAAAACTTTGTTGTCTTCGAGGGTAAGTTCTCCATGGATGTATATCTACCCGTTGCTTGTATCTAGTAGATAGATATTGTCGTATAGTTCCCATCGTAGGAATTTTTGTTCTATGTTGCGAACCCTTCAAATGGGACCCACCCCTGCGAGAAACTGTGACTGGCATGGGCTTACACGCCATGTCGGCTCTAATCAGGCCCCATGACCGTGAGAAACCGAGGCCGACATGGGCTCAGGCACCATTGCAGCTTTCGGCGGGTCCCAATACCGTGAGAAACCACAGCCTCCATGGGTTCATGGCGCCACGTCATCTCTCGGCGGGCCCCATGACCACGAGAGTTCGCAACCAACATTGGCCCATGGCACCATGTCAGCGTTTGACAAGCCCTACCACCCGGGTGTTGGGGAGGTGTGACGCGCCAGGAATGCCTCTCACAAAGTACGATACTGCTCGAGTACGCTGACGGTGAGCCCATGGCGAGCGCATGGTCCACTTTCTAGCAACGTGTGGCATGATGGTGTGAGCGACACTCATTCTCGGTCTAGAATCTTTCTCCCTAGCCCGCAATAGGTTCCACCTCCCGGGATAGAAGGGCTCCATTACGACGTTGTCGCATGTCCTTTCCGGCATCCATCCCCTGACCGAAAAGAATTGAGATGACATGGATAGCAGTTTGAGCCGAAACAATCTAGCACTATTATTAGTCTTAATAACTCTAAGAGCAATAATCTATCACTTATTTGAAGTTCAGAATTAACCTAATTTTGGTTTAAGTGGGTGAAATTAGCTAGAAAGGTTGAAAACTCATAAAATTGAGAAATTTTCCGTAAAGTATGGTGAACTTTGTGAGAAAAATGGGTGCTAACATTTGGTGTCGTAGTCTTCATACTTGCTCACAACAACAAAAAAGATTAATTCAATTGTTTTGCCCTAAATACGGGAAACTTCCTAGTGGCAACATTGTTTAACCTGTCAAGATGCACCCACCTATCAAATATGGGCACATTATCATAGACTATGATGTAGATACGGCCATGACAAAATTGGTCGTTCGGCTTGAAACCCTAGAATGTTCTTCGTATATACATGATAAGCCATATCTAATGTGAAGCAGTTTTTTCAGAAGTTCTAAAACACAGGTTTATTACTTTTCATGGAAATTAGTGCACACAATAGGATGACACACACGCGAATGTTTTTCATTTGTTTCTATTTCAGCTATATTTTCTTTGATTTATTTCATATTAGGGTCAAAATTAATGGCATTCAAATTTATAGCAAGAAGTTGAATCTTTCTGAACTCTCGGTGGTTTTTGAGATGTGACTGAGTACATACCTTCAAAATAATCATGTATAACTTTAAGAGAAATATATCACTTACTACCTGAAGTTCCAAATTATACAAGTTTCGATTTAAGTGGGAAAATTTAGCAAGGAAGGTTGAAAACTTATAAGACTAGTGAATTGTCCATAAAACATGGTGCATTTTGGTAGAGAAATGGGTGATGGCATTTTTAGCCATATTGTTGGTAGTTGCTTCACAAAAAAAGAAAGATACATAAATGTCCCCCCCCCCTAAAAGTTGAAAAATCCTAAACATAAATTGTTTAACATGCCAAGATGAACCCATCAACTAAACACATGAACATTATCATAAAATATATATATTATATCATGTATATACGTCCATGATCTGATTATTGGTCGCTCGACATAAAACCCTAGAATATTCATACATGGCAAGCCATATCTAATGTGAAGCGGTTCTTTTAAAAAGTTCCAAAACACATGTTTATCATTTTTCATGGCAAGTAGTGCACATGAGATGATTCCATGCAAAAGTTTTTCATTTTTTGTATTTTCTTTTATTTTTATCAAATCCGGGTTAGAATTATTGTGATGCACAAATTCATAGAAATAGGTTGAATATTTCAAATCTCTTGGTGGTTTTCGAGATATTGCGCGACTAATGATGCATGGAAAATTCATACATGATCTTTGTAGTTTATTTTCACATATTCCTACATATTTGCATCATTTATAATGTTATATTCATGTTTCACATAGATTTATGGGGATTTACCAATGACTCTTTATTTGGTTTATAATTGTTTAGATAGGAAAACCCTGTTTGCGTATTTCTAAGTTTTTGGGACATCAAAAAAGTCAAATGGACCTAGGATTTTTCAAGGATTATTTTTGTGAAGACACGCAGCTGGAGCACCTGAACCATGAGAGGGGAGGCCTGAGGCCCAAGAGAGCCCAGATGGCATGACCCACCTATCTAGCCGCACCATCCATGCTCCTTCCCCCTCAAGCATCTAGATCCATCCATCTTGAGCCCTAGATAGAAGTCTTGACCTAAAATGCCTATAAAATGGCCCGCCGAGGCATTCTCGAAGGAGGTGGAGAAAAAACACAAAAATACCAAAATAGAGATAGAACCAACAAAGATTGGAGGAGAAAATATAGCCGGGGCTGCCACCGGTTGGATATCTACCATCTCCAACATCATCAATACCGTCTCCATGATAAAGAGAAAGTAATCCATGTATAGAGTATGGATTTATGGTAGTAGCTTGAGCTACAACTCTCTCATGCTGCCATTGTTTTAGTACCATATGAGCTGCCCAACACGATTATGGTCATCTATGTAATTTCAATGTGATGGATCTTTGTTTTGTGAGATGACATTTGATATTGTAATTCTATAATGTGTAAGATGTATTAGTAAATGCATATTATGTACCCCTGTCTTAAGTACTTGTTTTGGTCATACTTGTATGCAATAATATGTGTGGGGGAACGTGTGTATTATATGGAGTAACTTGCTGGTGGAGATTGGGAAGTGACAGAAAATTGGAGACCCACTATGGATTCTACCTTTATTTTGTTACCTTACTAGCTATAAAGTGGATGCGTGTGTTATTTACATATTGTGACAACAAAGATGTTCTTCTTTGGTCAAGGTAGCACATTTGCTATCCAAACATCATGTCAAAGTACCTAAGGATATAATTTGTTTATTCTTAATTCTAGATTGCATGGAGTTATCATTTTTTATAGGAGTATAAGTGAGATGTGTTGCATCATCTTTATATTAGGATGTGATACCCATATGAATTCTAATCAAACACATAAGAAAGTTCCAAGTGATTATCTAGCCATAAGTAGTTTTTATGTTCATTACACCTTATAAGAGAGTAGTCAAGTAAACCCATGAACCCTGGTCCACTTTTATTATAAGAAACACCATCTACATACTTTTATTACCATTTATATTTTCTACATTAACTAAATCCGAAAATATAAAAATATGTTTACTATTTGTGTAAAAAAACCAAAAAGAACTTTACTTTAGCTTTCTTGTCTTGTTATTGATTGTTTATTTTTATTTATTTATAGTTTTATTTCTGTTTTTACTAATATGAAACCTTGTGGTTGAAAACCACATCGTGCAGTTGGGTACAGAAGGAAAATAATTTGTTTTGTAGGTTTCCTGAAGAAAACACAAAAAGAAGCTTCCTATCTAGTTCCCCGAGAGTTTGATATTAACCCTCGATTCATCCTTATGAGGAAAACATGTTTTCTACAACACTCTGCACTTGGAGTCCCAATGAGTTGGTACATACATAGTTGTTTCCATCAACTACACACCTTCATA
This sequence comes from Avena eriantha, assembly GCA_910589775.1. NCBI lineage: Eukaryota > Viridiplantae > Streptophyta > Magnoliopsida > Poales > Poaceae > Avena > Avena eriantha. The sequence goes on from OU342740.1 coordinate 206,342,059, forward strand.
ATAATTTCTTATAACTTTAATATTAATCTACTTTTACTATTTATGTCACTTATTACTACTTAAAGTTCAAAATTAACCTAATTTCAGTTTAAATAAGAGAAACTAGCAAGTAAGCTTGAAAACTCTTAAAACTAATGAATTTTCTATAAAACATGATGCACTTTGTCAGAAGAATAGGGAGATGGCATTTTGATCCATATTCTTCGTACTTGTTTCACAAACAAAGACATATTACATTCACTTGTTCTCCTCCTCTAAAAGTTGGAAACTCCTACTAGCAACATATCTTGTTTAACATGCCAAGATCTACCCATAAACTAAACAAATGCACATTATGATAAACTATATTATCATATAGATATCTCCATGACCTAATTATTTTTCATCCAACATGAAACCTTAGAATGTTGATGCATGGTAGTTTGGCCATATCTGATGTGAAGCAGTTTTGTAGAAGTTTCAAAACACATGTTTATCATTTTTCATGAAACTAGTTCCCACGAGAGGGTGCAATGAGATTTATTTTTTATTTTTTATTTTTTATTTCCTTTATTTTCTTTGAATTTTTCAAATTCCGGTCAGAACTATCGGCGTGCAAAAAATCGTAACAAGACTTTGAATCTTTCATAAAGTTCGGCCGTTTTTGAGATATTGATTGACTACATACCTTAATTTCATATAACTTTAACATAAATTTATCCCTTACTACTTTAAGTACATAATTAACCTAAATTTGGTTTATTTAAGTTGGCAAAATTATATAGGAAGCTTGAAAACTCATAAAAGTGGTGAATTTTCCATAAAACATGGTGCACTTTGTTAGAAGAATGGGTTGATGTCATATTGAGACATATTCTTCGTACCTTCTTCACAAAAAAGTAAGATTACATTCAATTTTGTTTTACCCTAAAAGTTGGAAAACTCCTAGCTAGTGGAAACATATATTATTTAGCATGCCAAAATGCACCCATCATCCAAATACAGGCATATTATCATAAACTATATTCTGATCCAGATATGGCCATAACCTAATTGTTCGTGCGGCTTGAAACCCTAGAATGTTCTTACATGGTAGGCCATATCTAATGCGAAGCAGTTTTTTTAAAAGTTTCAGAACACATGTTTATCTTTTTTCATGGAAAGTAGTGCGCATGAGAGGTTTCGATGCGAACATTTTTCATTTTTAATATTTCCTTTATTTTTCTTCGAATTTTTTCAAATCCCAGCTAGTATTGTCGGTATAAAAAATTCATATAAAGTTGAATCTTGCAGAATTCTTGGTGGTTTTTGAGATATTGACTTACTACATACCATAATTTTATATGACTTTAAGAACAATTTATCACTTACTACTTGAAGTGCAGAATTAACCTAATTTGTATTTAATTATGTGGAAAAAATTATGTAGAAAGTTTGAAAACTAATAAAACTGGTGAATTGTTCGTAAAACATGGTGCACTTTGTTAAAAGAATGGGATGATAACATTTTGAAACATATTATTTGTACCTTCTTCATAACAAAAGAAAGATTATATTCAATTTTGTTTTTCCACTAAAAGTTGGAAAACTCCTAGCTAGTGGCAACATATATTATTTAAGATGCCAAAATGCACCCATCATCCAAATAGAGGCACATTATCATAAACTATATTCTGATATAGATATGGCCATAACCTAATTGGTCGTTCGGCTTAAAACCCTAGAATGTTCTTACATGGTAGGCCAAGCAGTTTTTTCAAAAGTTTCAGAACACATGTTTATCTTTTTTCATGGAAAGTAGTGCGCATGAGAGGGTTCCATGCGAAAGTTTTTTATTTTTTATTATCAGAGTAAATAATATCATTAGATTATTTCGGCTCAAATTGTTATCCATGTCGTCCTGATTCTTTTTAGCAGTGAGATGGATGCCGGAGAGAACACGCGTCGACGTTGCAACAGAGACCTTCTATCCCATGAGGCAGGTCACGCTACGGGCCAAGGAAAAAGATTCCAGACCACGGGTTGGTGTCACATGCGTCGCCGTAGCCCGCGTCGTAGGCGGGCAGGGCGCACACGCGACCTATGCCCGCTGTTAGCGTACATAGTCATGAACACGCTTTGTGAGAGGTGTTCGAGGGGCAACAACACTCCGCCCCCATCGGGTGGTAGGGCCCGCCGAGTGCCGACGTGGCGCCATAAGCCCATGCCAGACGCGAACTATCGCGGACACGGGACCCACCTAGAGCCAGCATGGCCGTGTAGACCCTAGGCAGCTGTGATTCTTGGCAGACGAGGGGAACCTCTAGAGCCGACGCGACGCTATGAGTCCATGCTGGGTTCGGTTTTTCCCATACGTGGCCCATCTAGAGACGACATGGCGTGGTAGACTATAGTCGGCTGCAGTTTCTCGCGGCGGAGGGTCCGCGGACATATGATGTAGAATCGTATGCCCTAGACGTACGTGTTTTCTCGTGACGGAGGACTAGCAGCGTAGACTGTAGGCGTCAGCGGTTCATCACGTACAATAGCATAGCTGTTAGCATAGAATATGCCACGAAAATCCGCTTCGGTCTACAATGGCTATATAGCTTAATCCTTACGCTTCGCTCTTCAATATAAGCGTCTTTGCATCTCTTTTTCGGAATTCAGTTAGATATTTATTTTCCATAGTATGCTGCTAAAGGCTCGGCTTTTTGTGCCTTGGTTCTCGTAGAGCTCGTTCGTTGCTCCGGTTAAGGTCCGAGCGGAGCAGGATATGGCTGTTCAACTTGGCGATGCATCTCACCTAGCCAACCTCTCTTCATATCTTCGGTGTTACACGCCTTGATGGAATCACCCAGAACGGTCTTCACTGCGTCTTCGGCGTCGATGATGATGTGGTTTGACGCTCCTCCGTCTGGCATCACCAAGACGATAATGCCCTTACTATATTACTTTTTTATATTATTTAAAATCATAGGTTAATTCAGAAAAGGTCGCGACGATCATTGACATTTGGGCGAGACGATGACAACGTCTTCCAACACAAATGGTAAGCCTACATCGTTATCCTTTCAGTTCTCCGCTACTATTTTTATCCTTTTTTGGTTACCCTTTTTTGTTTGAGTAGATACTATGTGACCATTTCACCACTATTCGTGGATAACAGTAAGTCAGAGAGAAGCAAATGATTGCCTCGCACGTAGTGTCTGTATGCGACGTGGAAGGTGGCGATGTAGAAAGCTGAGCGGCGGTGTTCAGTTTGTCGACATGTTTCAAGACGGCATTGGAGGAAGACGGTTGTGCCTTCACGTCCAGAAGAAATGTCATGCGCCTAGGCGTTGCACGTTTAGAGCCCTTCTAGATATAGTCCAAGACGAGCATACGACTTGCCGTCATGTTTAGATCCTAGGCTTAGATATTAGCTTTATAATGCCATATAGCATAGTTTCTTAGATGTTAGTACTTAGAATTAAGAAATGTAATATTTTATGTATAAGTTGTGTATGTATCAATTATTTTTAAGAGGGATAAATCTATGTGAAAGGGTCTCAAAATGGATCAAATATTGTTGTAAGGAAAATTATGCACGTGAGAGTAAATAAACAGGCATGCGTTCTCTTTTCCAGCTTATATGTGTGGTTTCGAACTTCACAAGTTTTAATGCATAGAATAATGTCTGTTTTGTCTTTTTACCTTTTATGCGTGACCTCAAACTTCACACGTGTTAATCCAGAGAACAATGTGTGCGTTCTCTTTTTTAGCTTAGATGTGTGACTTTTTTGTCACTTTCCTTGATGGGCTGGTCCAAAACTGAATGCCTTCTCTCAAGCTTGTGCGCCCTCGTATCCCGTGTCGCCACACGGTGAGCCGCGTGTGACATGGGACCACCGTCAACGTACGCGGGATGGAATCTTGCGGTAAGAGGTGTTCTCTGCACGACACGCCACCACACCCGCTGGGTCACGAGGCCCGCCAAAATCCAACGTGGCTTGTGAGCCCATGCTGGATGCGAACTCTTGCGGACATGGGCTCACTGAACCCCGACGTGGCGGTGTAAACCCACTTTGGCTGCAGTTTCTAGCAGACATAGGGCCCACCAGCACTGTCTCTATCGACGTATCTATCGCTTTCCTTGATGGGCAGTCCCAAAACTAACTGGCTTCTCTTTACCTATAAACAAACGATGTTTAGTACCAACTTAGAAATTTAGTGAGGATTAAAGAAATTTATAAACCTGAAAATGAAAAAGCACGTAAATTAGACATCAAACACCAACTATCAATCAATAACAATACCATTGGTAGGATTTTTGTACTCCTGGTTTGCTGGCCGTTCGATAGCTTTTGTTTTTTCCCATGCGTACGCTTTTGATTTAGACTCAACATCTATCACTGCGAATTTATCTTTGAACGCCGTATATATCGCTACGCCCCTATCACTTACCGTTCCTAGAGCATATATTTTCTTTTTTCTCTTGCACGTAGATGTAGTGCGATCACATCATAAATCGTTCTGTCTACCGGCTACATCCCGGGGGGCGCACGGAGAAGTCTGGTTTTATTTATTTTCTTTGATTTTTTTCAAATCCGGGTCAAAAATTTTAGCATACAAATTCATAGCAAAAAGAGGTCGTATCTTTCCAAACTATTGGTGCTTTTCAAGATATATATATATATATATATATATATATATATATGTATGTATATATATATATATATACTCTGGTGGATACCTTCAAAAGAATTTTGTACTTTTAGGAGCAATCTATCACTTGATTTTGTAAAGTTTGAAAATGGGCCTAATTTCGGTCTAAGTGGGCCAAATAAGCTATGGTTCTTGAAAACACCTAAAACTTGAGAATTATCTATAAAGACATTTTTTGTCAAACTTGGGTGGTGGAACTCTAAGACATATTGTGTGTACTTTCTTCACAGTAAAAACTATTGGACCATCTCTCTCTCATGAATGCGGTGTGCTTTCTCTTTGTAGGGTGTGCTGTGAATGGAGATTTTGCAAATAACATTCCAGCTAGAAGGTTGAGAAGGAAGTGCAAATTTTGAAACCAGAAAAGTTTGAATGTTTGAATTGCTAGTAGTACTTTGCTGCCAAAACACATCCTTCCTATGCACAAAAACGCAACTGACGAACACGATAGAGACACATACACAGATCCAATAACACAAGTCGGTAAGTCGACACATCTATGCAGCACCACGTTGTGGACGAGTGATGGATGGTGATGAGAGAAACAAACAGAGAAATAAAATACTACTAGTACTATAGTGGTATAATTTCTGTTGAATGTGTATATAAGTTCTGAGTTTTACTAGAGTGTATCCTGTAAGGCTATACCTCATGTCAGGAACCCATCATAAATATACTCTGACAACGCAGCACTTTCAACTCCTGTTTGCTGCTCACTAGTTATCTCCTTTTTGTTTTTCGCCGTTCTCATAATATATTCTTGCTCTTCATTTTTCTCTCACGATTTACTCTTAGGGACTTTTGGTTTAATATTCTTGTATCAGTATGGAGTCCTTGTGAGGGGAAATGGTGAAATAAGTTTGGATTTTCACAAAATCTACGACATTTTGGAGGCCCATTATCCAATTTTGTTCGGATTTTCACACAAATTTCAATGTGACCAAGTACTTATGAAGACTGCCAGGATTTTCACAGTGCCTATGTCAAAACTAATTTCCCTTTTCGAACGAATAACTATGTACCTACAAATTAATTTTATATAACTTTAAGAGCAATCTAGTTCAAAATTAATATGTTTCCGGTTTAAATCGGAGAAGTTAGCATGAAAGCTCGAAAACTCATGAATCTGGTTAATCATTCGTAAAACATGGTGCACTTTGTCAGAGGAATGGGTTGGCGGCATTTTAGCCATAAAAGTAAAGATTGAATTCTCTTGTTCCCCCCTAAAAGTTTGGAAACTCCTACTGGAAACAAATATATTGTTTTACATGCCTGTAACATCCCAAATTTTATAATTTCAGATGTTACTAGTAAGCATGCATCATATCATTGCATCATGGCATCACCTATCGAAAAATTTGCATCAGGCAATTCTCAAACCCCATAGTCACTTACAGACAAAAGGAGGGTAAAACCTTTTTAACCACCAAAACCTTTGCAAAAGTGTTATTTTATAATCCTATCCTAACCCTCTTCTTTTTACAAAATTTTAGAGACCAATTTCGTCTAATTTGGAGTTCGTATCCAAAAGATATAAAGAAAATACCAAAATAGAAAAAGAAAAAGAAAAAAAAAACGAAATGGCCCGCCGGCCGGCCCACCTCAGCCGACCGAACCAGCCATCCTACGCGATCGATCCCACCTCCGCTTTAAAAAGCGTGCGAAAATCTGTTTTCTAAACCTATCTCTATTCAAACACTTATAACTTTTTATCTACAACTTCGAATTGACTTCCGTTTATTTCTACTTGTTCCCTACTCCAAGATCTATCTTCCCATCATCATAAAAGCCTAAGTAATCCATCGGAGCCACAGCTATAACACTTCTCCTTCCCGAAATCCCGAATCTACACCCCACCGAATCGTATTTCGCTTCTAAACCCATATAAACTTCGTTGGCTGCCTTTGGCCTCAACACGAAAGTTGTAGATATCGTCGAAATCTTTCAATTCCGACAAACCTCACCTCTTTTCATCCACCACAGCCGGAGAGTTTCGCAACACAATATTTCAGATCTGATGGCGTAATTCCAAGATCTACTCGCGCTCGTTTCTTGGAATCCAAATCCCTTTGGTGAAAAGGTATATCTAATCATCCTCCACAACTTTCATGTTCAAAGTTTTTCGTTTTGACCTACGGTTTTATCTCTCTAACACAGATCTACTTCTAGTCCTTTGTTAGGCAAAATCGGGTCTATTTTGAGCCAACTTCTCTTCTAGCCACCGGATCTCATCCCGACGGTCGAGATTCAATCGTCCCGATCAGTTGCCTCGTCACCGCCACGTCGTCGTCAGGTCAGCATCTAGTCCCAGTCAACCTGTCCAGTCAGCGGAATATTCTCTGGAATATTCCGTTCGAATTTAAAATTGCAGATTATAGCTGTAATCTTGTAAAATTCATAGAAATTAGATTATTAGTCCAAAAATTGCGTATAATATACCGTTGGATTCATATTTTCGATTAGAACACAGATCTACAATAATATTACTATTTTGCCATGGCAATCTTGCAGTAGAGTTAAAAGTTTAGATTAGAGTATTTTAATTCTAGAAAATTATCCGTAACTCCGTTTTAGTTGATTCTTGTTGCGTTGGCCTTGTTTTGACAATACCTTCTGTAAAAAATTATCATATCTTGCTTAGGGTGTTTAGATCTGTTTCGAGATAGATTAGAGCTGTAGATCTAGTTTCAAGCCTGGTTAATTAGGGTTTTATCCAAAATACCTAAAATCTGTGAGAAATCGATTCTAATGACATCCCCAACTCAACAACACCCCTGGTTAAGACCCTTGGCCGAAATCAAACCCACCCTTGCATATTACCATGTTGCATGCATGCATATTTGACTTCGTGACTTGTTTTGTGCAAATTGTGATTGGATCCTTGTTTGTTTCGTTAGATTGCTCGGAGTGCGCTGAGGAGTATTGTTGTGTAGATTGCTGCTCGGATCAAGGCAAGTTACACCACTTGTTCATGTTATGTCCCAGTTTTTGACTATGCATGTTTTACTCTTCAAAATCTTGTAGTATGCATGTGTAGGTTTTTAGTAGCTTTCTTATTACTATTTTTGCAAGTGCGGTTTTGTAGTATGCCATGAGTAGCTTTATACTGAGGATTTTCGGTCCTAATAGGTTCCCCCTGTTTTGCTAAGTATTGCTTGCTATGCTATATATATATATCAAATACCGTTGGGAGGGTTCGAAAGACTCAAGAATTTTCTAAGTATGATAGCTCTCTCGAGCGAACTTTCTTCTCCAAAACCCCTTCAAAATAAAACTAAGTTTTCTTCTGGGCGGAATGGTTGTCGGGACAACGAGTGAGATTTTGGTGGAGGACGGCCGCCCAGGAATCAAAGAAGTCTGCCATGTTTCAGAATTCAGAAGCTTCCCGTGCAACCACAATACATATGGGCTCTGTCTTGGCTTAGTACTTAGTGGGAAACCTCACCGGGGTACCAACATTTGGAGGTTCTTGGCACGGTTGGATCCAGCTGGTAGAGGGGCTACTAAGGGAAGGCTTCGCCATGGTCTTGTCTGTAAAAGGACTTGATCGTGGATTGTGGGGAAAGTGCACAACCTCTCGAGAGTATTGCAATCTGATCGATCAGCCGAGTTCACGGAAAAGAACATTTTGAGCATCTGAAGGATGGAGCCTCTGAAAGATCTTCCTCTCTCTTTTCAAACAAAAGTTTTTCAAACCCTATGGCATGCGTAATATCGCTAATAGGTGGGAATTTGGGAACTTGGTGTGTCATATCCAAGTAACTTGGTGCGTAATATCCAAGTGTCACCTGGTGTGTAATATCCAAGTGTTAGGTTGATTGGGCACTTGGTGAGTAATATCCACGTGTTCCATTCGACCCTATACTTTTATCAAAGTTTACAAAGTAGGGAAAACTTTCTTCCTCTTTTCTCATTACCTTGATAAAATTGGCTTTACGCAAATAAACCCCAAAGCCTACTCTAGCCTTGCATGTAGAGTTAGTCTTGTTCCTTCCTTGGTGTAATTTGCCAATACATTCAAAGTATTGACCCAACTTGTTGGTTGCACGTCTTATGTGCAGAATCCGAAGATTGAAAGGTGCGTAGGGATCGCGGGTCTTCACGCAGCTAGCCTGAGGCGTTGATGGACTCAAGTTTTATTTAGTTTCCGCTGTTTTATTTGAGCTAGCTATAAGCTATGCAAGTTGTAATAGTTATACTCTGGATTATTCGTGTAATAATGACTTGTGTTTTACATGATATTCATCGACTGTGAAGTGCTAGCTATTGATCCAGGGACTAGCATGTTAATCACAGGGACTTAGGATCTTTACCGATCCGAGGTCGCAACAATGCCAAAATGCATCCATCATCTAAAAACATGCACATTAGCATAACTATATTACCATGTACATATAGCCATGACCTAATTATTGATCATCCGTCTTATTGGAACCCTAGAATGTTCAAATATGACATGCCATATCTAATGTGAAGGAGTTTTTTTCAAAAGTTTCAAAACACATCTATAATCTATAATAACTAAATAGGTGATCCCCGCTAAGGTATTTCTCTTAACATGCAGCATATCCACCTCAGCAAACTGTCATATCAGCAACTTTTTGTCTCAATTTTTCATTTTATTTTTGTCACTTTTTTGAGAAAAAACTTTCTTGTAGCCTGTCGTACATGTGGTAGGCGCGTTATTAAAAAATACAGCTCAACTAAGCTTCAGGCCTATTGCAACTACCTGATTATAACCAGCCCGCCTCTGTTCATCTTCTCAACTAAATAGCTACACTTCTAGATCGATCCAGATCGATTTGTTCTCCTCCTCTCAATCAATGTCCACGCCCACTCTCTAGCATCCTCTCCCGCGCAATTAAATGTTGGCATACGAGACGTTCATGCTGAACTTCCCCTCTATAAACTCCATTATACGCCGTATTCGTTTGCATCGATGCATCGTCATCCAGTACGTCTGCGCGTCTGCCTCATGCTCCCACCGCCGGTGAGCCATTCCATCCCGTCTTCTCCACCTCCCCTATCATATGTTGCCTATTTCGTCATAATTTCGGATTTCCTCAGACCCAACCTTGGAGCTTAAGGACGAGGCATCGAGAATTTCTTCATCGACAGCAAACATCCCACTATACGATCGTTGTGGGCTGGTATGTATGGAGAGCGGAGAGTGGAGACGTGAGTTGGTTTCTCAAGGAAGCGTGCGTGGAGGATTTGGCGCACTGCATATATATTTTGACTTGATCTTCTCCTCCGCATATATTAGACTAAGTCAAGAGTAACATAAAAATCCCTTCAAAGCCTTTATTTTCTTGGCGTTTTCATCCTATTACATGCAAGGGATGTGAATCCACAAGCCAAAATAAACCTCTGGTCAGGTATGGTTTGTTAGAGTATATTTGTGTATTGTAGTTTTTTCATATGTTAGGGGGCTTTTTGTATATTTGCACATGTACATGTACTATATATTCTGGCCTTTGGCCCTCTGGTAATACAAGATCTATTATCCTAACATGGTATCAGAGTCGTAAGCCTTTTTTTCTCTCTCTTCTCCCGCCGCCGCCGTCGCCGACGCCGCCGTCGGCCGCCGCCGGCCCCAGCCCGCCGCCGCCGTCGCCGCCCGCCACCGGCCTCCCGCCCCGCCGGCCCAGATCCGCCGCCGCCGGCCTGACCCCGCCGCCGCCGCCGGCCGCTGCCCCGTCGCCCCGTCGCCGCCGCCTCCTCTCCGTCCGGTCGCCGGCCGCCGCCGTTTCCTCTCCCTCCGCCGGCTGCCGCCCTGCCTCCCCCGTCGCCCGTCGGCCAGCCGCCGCCTCAGTCTCGCCAGATCCAGATCCGTTCGATCTGGTTTGAGTTCAAAAAAAAGGGGGGTTTTCTGTATATTTGCACCTGTACATGTACTATATATTCTGGTCTTTGGCCCTCTGGTAATACAAGATCTATTACCCTAACATGGTTATCAATCGATCTATTCTCCCGTTTTATTTTGTTCAGGTTTGGACTCCTTTCTGCTTCTGACCTTTCTATCTCATTGACATACGGTGAGTTTTCATTCCGCTTGATCTGTACTAATCTAACTTTCTGTCTGCCTTTCAACTTCTTTGACCATGTTTTTTCCTTTCACTTGGATCTGTGTGCAGGTGCCAGGTGAACGTTCAGCTAGCAATCAAATATGTATGTCTATCATGTTCTCTCGAGTGAGGTATCAGATATTAAATAATGTGGGTCTGCAGTTGAGTTTTGTCATGCTAATTTCTGCACCATGTTCTTATAGCAAATCCTATTGATACCACTCAGAGAATGATATACAAGTCATGCACAGCCTCTACATTTGATGGTATCTTTGCTTAACAAAATCCGTGGCAATAAATTCGGTACAGTTCAAAGCATTAGAACTCCAATGGTCAATCATCTCATATCTTTCTATTTAATCAAAAAAGAATAACTAATGCTCCCTGGATGCACCATTGTCTAGGTACAAAAGTTCGTGTTTTTCAATGAAAATAAGAAATTCATGAGTAGATTGATGGTGTTCATCGAAACAGTTAGCGGACCCGTGTCATTTTGATTTTCTTACAACTTTGATGCATCAAAAGTATTGAGAGGAGCCTGATGAATTGCCGCTTACTTTGGTTTGTATGGTCAATGTAAGCTTCATAAGATGATATTCTGCAAAGTCCTTCAGTTATTCTTTGCAATTTGCAGTTTGTATTATGAATTTTGTTTGTCAGGTATCGGTCATCTGTTAATACATTAGTTTTATTCATATTTACAATTGGAATATGCATACTATACTTGGTAGGTTAATAAGTTCACTGGCAACGTCATGGAAATCCTACATAACATTTGGTGAGAACATGCCGCTCCATTTAGTTTAGGTTCTACAACTTAATTGCTTCTCTTTCAGAATAGTCTTTGCACTCCATCACTATTATTTCATCTTGCTCTCTGAGCCTTCCAAATGAACAGTTGTGTAAGATATTGATCACCCGTTTGTTTTGTTTTCTTGAATGCATCATGTATTTCCCCTCTAGATCATTATTTTCGGGTATGTGTTCATCAAACACCCAACATGCATGCAATGTTTCTGGTGTTGATCCAGCCATATGTCTTCCATTTAATTGATTAATTGAGATCGTCTTTGAAGGCACACATATTATTTGGTATTTTGCACATTTTGTTTTATTTATGGCTATCTCATCTAGGTTGTTTTATTGTGCAATTGTTATTCATTCAAGTATGTGCATTCAGGGTCTGTATTGTTGTTTCAACTTCTTAATCATGACTTGAATTTTCTAATACGCAACCATTATATTTGTCATTGTAGATCTTAAATAGGTTTTTTCAGTTTACTGGTCAAGGACATGGCATAAAGGTCTAGAAAGGAATAATGGAATTCATGCATTGTGAGAAAAATCTTGGTGTTTGCCTGGCCACGAGAGATACATTATGGATCGAAACAAGAAAAAACTAAGTCTTATTTTCATAATAGATGGTTAAATGCTTCATGATATGTGAAAGCAAGCGAATTGGAATTATCTGTATTAAGATTACCATGTATAGCATCTGCTTATAGCACCCTTTTGTTTGTATGTTGTGAAAATATTTTATTTGAATTATGTTTTGATATATTTACTTCAACAATTTTGACAAAATTACCGCAGCAACGCGTGGGGTATCATCTAGTATCTATAAAATTCATCCCCACTAAAATGCATTTAATGTTTGCAAGCTGAAATGTGGTGTGTCCACATCATCCTAATTATTTTTATATGTCCGATTCGATATCTACGGTCGTAAGTTATGCTTTCCGTCCGGATTGCTTTCTCTCTGCATAGTGCTGCCCACTCATTGTCTCACTCCCACGCACATGATCAGACATTGACGGTTTGCATCCTGTTCTCCATTAATCTTCACGAGAGCGCTCTCCATTCCTCTTCCATATAATGTCCACGAGAAATACATCACATAAAGCTGATGTATTCCTGATCTGAAGAGAAGAGCACTATCTCTCCATTATTCTCCATGAGATATTCCACCTCCTAATCTGGTAATCCTCTACTGGCCTACACCATCACCATCACCGCCACTCTCACTTCCATCGCTGCGTTTTCTGGTGGCGCGATGGGGTACCACCTTGGCTCATCGTCGCCCCCGTTCACCTTCCGGCGTCGCTCCCCCGTGGATGGCCCCACCTCGCGCGGAGGGGCTCGGACGGGCGGGCAGGTGCTGGCTCGGCGGGCCACGCTCCATGGCGTGTTGGCTCTCCCGCGCATCCGCGACATCACAGTGAAGGCGGCCACACCCAATAACAAGGGACTTGTGACTGGTTTGCGTTATACTTTGCCCGAGATTTATGCAAATCCTGTTTCGTGTTTATCTTCATCTAATGAAGCCTAATATGTCTGATACTGAGATTGAGGTAAAGAGTTTCACCAACGTGACCAACGCCTCAAAGGTTTATGTCTAGGTTCTGTGGAAAAAGGTTCATACATCCAGTGCAGCATCGGTCCGCTTGGAGGTTCATAATCCTCTCTCTCCCATAATACCATTCCTCATCTCCCGTGCAGGAACCCCTCTTCCATAATTTTCTTCTATGTGTTAACATGGCCCACATCCGATCCACAAAATAGATAGGTTATAATGTTTTGGGCACTTTCTTAAAATAGATGCATGATGCATTGCTAAACATTAAGTTGTGTTAATATTTTCAATTCTTTTCTGCATTGTATAATGTATATGTCAATAACTGATCTAAATGAGGGTACGACATGAAGATGTATTCTTCTCCACAGTACAACGTGGATGCCAATAACTAATCTTCACAAGGGTATGACATGAATATTTATTTTCATATGTGAGATGCTATTCCTCTTTTCTTCTACTACTTCTTTTCATTCACTATTTATTCGTGAATCAGGATGGATACATCATGTATTGCCTGACCACATGTGACAATCAGGGCTCAAGATGGTATATGTAAATTAATATTCGATGGTATTTGGTTATTATATCTAAATCTGTACATGCATATTATTTCTAGCTACAAACTTGCTTTTTTAGTCCCTTCAGTGATGCACACGTGACAAATATTTTATTTGGAATGTTAGCAGGAGAGTCGCTAAATTCATTAAACAGATAGAAAAAGGTCAAGAGACCCGAACTGCTCGGTTTATTGAGAAAAATCTGGAGAAAACCTATACAACGGCAAGCCACGACCAACTCAATTTTGGAAGGGTTAATTGGAGTACTATATTACTATTAGACTTGGATAAGTGTTTATATAGTTTAACATTTATGAGCTGATTTCTTATGCAAATAAACATTGTTTTTATCAACTATTCATGTTTTTGCATACATGAAAATCATCTCTAATGTCCACCGCAACGCGCGGGGAGTCAAACTAGTGTTTATAAATTTTCATGCCAAGTAGTGGACACGAGAGGATGCCATGCAAAAGTTGTCTCTATGCTAAAATTCATAGCAAGAAGTTGAATCTTTCAAAACTCGGTGGTTTTCGAGATATTGACTGATAGCATACCTTTAGAAGAATTTCGTATAACTTTAAGAGAAATTTATCACTTACTACTTTAACTTCAAAATCTAAATCTATTATATATTAAAAGTACATGACGGGCTACTAGAAAGTTACGAAATAGTCTAGAGAATCCCATAAAAATTAGAAGCATCTAGCCCTCGATTTAACTTTTTAGCAGATAACAGCCGATAGATTTTATAGATAATCTACAGACATTAATTTTAGAAAACAATACCCACCAATGGCATTCATAAATTTTCTAGGTACCCATATATTTCTAAAAAGACTCCTCGATCAAAAGAAAAGACTGCCCTAACGAGCCCTCATGCATGCCACCGTATTTCCTCACGGTGCCCTCGGCCGGCCAACCTCCTCCAAGTGTGGGTACATGAGCGGATCATATTTCAATCTATTTTTTATTGACGGAAGAGACCGGTGAACATCAGATCCTGCAGGATCTAGGTACGATCTAAGACTTGCTTTACAGAGACACCCCAGATCGATGCTATACTTTTACGAAATCATTCCGGCGCCTGACTTACAACAACTTCAACGACATATGGCTCTGAATCCTCAACCGCCATACGAACCCGCATGAGATCATGGAACTTGACTGTGGATCTACCGCCTAAGGCCTTGTTTGGCAGAAGAGTTTTCTGGTGTTTTGGTCTATATTATTCCTAGAGTTTTTGGTGAAAACACTTAGCCCACCTGATCCTCTTCGCCCGACCAATTCTCTCCCACATAATTCCCCTACCCCTACCACTATAGATGGAAACTTCTTGATTCCCCCAAGGGAATCAGGGCGTAGTTGGTGCGTCGCTGCTAGCGTGCACGCGGTCAACAACCAAAACACGAGGGGGGTGGAGTGTCTCTGATCCACCTTGACCCGACGTGTATCGGGAGGTTTTCTGGGGTCTCAGTTAGCCAAGACCGACCTACCGAACAGCCCACACGTGGTTTCACGTGTGTTTAGATTGGGTCAGGAAAATACACCACAAACCCGGTCGAAACTCCTCCACCGAACGAGGCCTAATTGATAAATGCATGGGATAACAAATAGGTCTTAAAATTAACCTTTGTTTAAAAATATATAAAATTATATCTACGTTGATAAAATACTAAGTTAACCAGAGAGATAAAAATATGGTGCTAGGAAGTATAAAAAAGACCATTTTTCTTACGGACAGAAACTGTGAAAATCATTCTTATTACCATCAGTTAAACAAACCATTTTCCCCAAAAAAGTAACTAATCCTCTAAAACAAGTTACCAAAACCTAACGGTGGAATATAAAATAATTGGTTCATCTTGTACTTTAGTTGTGTTGGTAAAGAGAAGGCGCAACTTTTGCATTCTTGCAACAAAAATACCAATGTTGTTACTAAGCATGATATGTCGCTTATAATTTGGGCGCATGGAGTAGAGAATGCATGGTTAGATATTCATCACAAGCCATGCTCCACAAGACGATAAAAACATATGAAGTAAAATAATAGCTAACTTAGTAGTTAAGAAAATCCTACAAGTATGCGGTTTCATGCTTTATTTTTGGTGCTATATCTACATTATACATAATTGCTCAGGATACGTGAAAAATGAAGTATTTATACTTTTCAATCGCATTTTTATTCAAGAGTATATAAACATTTCTATGCATATATTATCGCTAGAAAATATGTATTGAGTGTTGTCATAATTTTATATTTTCTGCAAATATTACACAATAGTTGAGTACTTAAAGTACCTGTAAAATAATTAGTTCTTAAAATGGAGGCGTTTGTGGTCATAATCATTGTTCAAAGTAAAAAGCTACCCGTAAATTAGAGAGAGAACTAATATGGTGCATTTGACTATAATGTATTAGTATGGATTAAACAATAATTGGATGTGGAGAGCTTCTCCATTATAGAAATAAAGAGTATACAAAATAGATGCTAACCAAGATAGAATTTTATTCAGAAACAAGACTACATGTTTGTCCATGAAGAAAGATGATACCAATAAAGATATGACTTAGGATTTCTTTTAGTAGAATATTAGTGTCCGTAGAAAATTATAATCTAATATGAAGATTCTGTGAGCACATGTGAAATCTATGATTTAGTTCCACATTTCACACATTAAGTACGATTCTCTCGCAGATGTGAGGGCCACTATACTAGTTAATCTAATTTCGGTTTAAGTGAGCAAAATTAGCATAGAAGCTCGAAAACTCATAAAAATGGTGAATTGCTCGTAAAACATGGTGCACTTTACCAGAGGAATGGGTTGATAGACATATTTTCCTATGTACTTGCTTCACAAAAAATATTACATTCACTTGTTTTCCCAAGAAAAGTTCAAAGCTCCTACGCATAACATATATGTTTTAATGTAGCACCCCAGAAATTACACAATTAGAATTTGTTGTTCTTTACATTATTACATCAACATGATATCATGCTCATGTCATCATGCTATATTGCATTTGAGCGTCATATGAAACCTTGCATTTGTTTTGTCTTGCTTGTGTTGTTGCTATCACCAATACATATCCCTCTTTTATATTTCTATTTTGTTTTCTACAAACACGAACCATTGCTAGGGTCGAATATTTGCAAAGGGTCTTTTGTTCTTTTACGAAAACCCTAATGCAGTAAAATGCCCAAATTTACACATACACATATTATGTATGTGGGCATTCCCTCTCTCTTGGGCTATTCCCTCTTATCCACATTCATGTTGCCAAAACCCCTTTCAAATATATCTACAAAAGGATCAAAAGTACTTACTTTGTCTATTTTTTAATTTGCTTGAAGTAAATAAGGAAAAAAAAAGAAAAAAACAGAAAAATAAGAAGAGAGCAGCAACAGTAGCATCAGACCATCTGGCCTAGCCCGGATCTAGCGGCAGCAGACATGCACACCAACCAGTCCACCCAGGATCTTCCCCTTCTCCCTCCTTCGCTGGCCCACTTCTCACCAGCCTAGTACACTTCGATTGAAGGAAACATGGCATCATGTTATTCTTCTTTCCTCTCTGTCCCCTCCACTCTAAGCTCTAATAGAGGAGCAGGTGTTCGTGGCCCTCCCCTCATCAGCGCCAACCACCCCCCGCTTCCTTCTTATCCCTAGTGAGGTGAGCATCATGGAACACTAGGCCCCTCCACACCTCGCGCCGCAGCCACAACCTTCTTCTCCGTTCCTACACATCACCACCGGATACCACCACCTCTAACTCACCATGGCACCGTCCCTAGCCTACCGTGTAACTGCAAGGAGGAGAAGGCCACGTCGCACCGTGCTGGTAGTTGATGTGCACTAGGAGGAGACGCAGCGCTCGCCATCATGGACGCCTCGCCACGCAGCCGTCCTCGTCGCATGTCCAACTAGGAACCACCATCTCCAACCCCCTCCTTGTGAGCTACCGCCTGTCTCCAGCCTATCCTAGTGACTCCTCGCCTTCCTCGCCTTCGCCTACCCAGCACGCACGCGCACAGTTTCACCGTGCACACGCGCCGCCCTCTCGCCGTGTGCACCATCAGAAATGGCATCTCACAAGACCCTGTTCCTCCTCATTTTCCAGCTACCGCCGGAGTTCACGGGTGATTACCGACGCACCCCTAACTTCTCTATTGTTCCCTCTCTCGGAATCCTCTCCCGAATATGTGCCCATCTCTCTAACGTGTCAGTGTCTACGGCCGGAATTGGCAAGATACAAAAGTTCCAGGAATAATTGTAAATGATAAAAATTCCAGAAAATGTTTCATACACAAATAAATTCATATCTTTTAAATATTTCAAATTTTCAAAAACTTTCAAAATGAAAAGTGAATGGCTTTGAAATATGAATTTAAATCCAATTTCGTAGAATTCCAGAAATGCCCCTAGCTATTACAACTAATAACAATATTGCCTTTTCTATTTTGTTTAATGTATTTAATAATAATTTTTTATTGACAATTCTAAATAGTGCATATAATTTATGTTTTCTGACCAGATAAACGCAAGGATTAATAATATGACATCCAAAATAATTTTTGGACAATTAAATTTTCGAAATTGTTTTAATGCTATTAAATGTCTTTCCTTAATAAATTCATAACTATAATTCAGTAAATCAGAACTTGTCAAATAATATGTCTAAATATATTAGGTCGACGAGCCCTTTCAAACTATACATTCCATACATGCAATTACTTCATGCATCATGGTGAACTTGTAAACCCAGAACTGTTTATGCAAGGAATACATTTTCAATAAAATTAGAAAATAATTATTTCTTGTTGATAATGCCTCACTAATGAGGTATCATCATTGTACTATGCTAATTACGTCTTTTCAACATGAATTGCATCATTAACTTTCCATGTCATGCATCATATCATGATCATGCCGGTTCTTCTGTATTAGTTGTAGTTGCGACATTGTTTGTTCCTTTTCGTGCTTGGATAGAACGATGAGATGTTGTGTGCTTTGACAATGTCTTCAGATGTATCTTAGATAATGGTTACCATGCGAGCATAATCCCCTCCGCTACATATTTTCATTTTATGGCTTTACTTCTCTTTATTGCTATTCACGTTGCGATGCTTTAGTTTTCATACCATTTATATTACATGCATCCTATATTGCCTTGGTCACTTCCTATTTCCCGTTGTTTGGTAGATAGTTCGCATTGCGAGACGTAGTTGCTTACTCAGGGGTTGCTTCGAGTTGTCGAGTTCCACTTCTATTGGGAGGTTGTCACATGCTTAATGGTGGAGATAAACTAGTTCTAATTACAACTTGGTAATTAAAATGTTGGGAATATATATAATTAATAAAGCGGCACCAATTGGAAATAGTTGAGATTTGTCTTTTATTGACCCCCCTTCGCCTGAGCTTGATTCACATATTATTTCTTGGGGACACAAATTAGTTTGGGGCTTTACTATTATCATGTACTTATGCCATGTTTAATTATATATTTACTATTTTTGCTCAAGAAACGGTTTACTATTGTACTGTTTTGAAAAGAAGAATGTTTTCGCAGTATCGACAAGCCCAGTCACACTTCCAGTTTCCTAGTCATTTACATCCATTGACGCAAAAGATGGGTCCGTATCGGAGCCCAAGTGACTTCGTTGCGGGTAGGTTAGTGGTGTGGCCCCTGAAATCATTTTTGAATCTTGTGAATGCTTTGTCGTGATGTCTTGTTGCTTTTCATTTGGTTTTTTCCCAGGTTGATCGTGCGTGTGTTGCTATTTCTGTATCCCTATAGGGTAAATATTTTCAAAAAGCCGTGTCTACGGTTATGGACTACTTGTAAGAAAGTGTCTCAACCATAGACAACTCAAACTAAAATAGTACTATAAATTTGACTCTGGCTTGATTAGTAATCATTTCTACTACAATGGAATAGTTAAGTAAAAGTGCCAACAATTGATGGTATTGAGATATTCTATCCTATCTATACCTGACTAGTAAGTATTTCCACTCCAATGGAAGGATTAATAAAAACTGCCAACTGAGTGTGTTCGTCGAAAGGACATCCTCGTTTGGTTTGGAGGGGGAACTCCATGATGGGTTATGGTTGGTGTTAGTACCAAGTTGGATCCAAATAGATCTCTCTTACCCCTCTTTCATAGCCGACAGTTGTATGGAGTCTTTATAGATTGTTTAGTGCATGCTTTGCTACGGCTTTAGTCCACCATACCCATGTAGGCGATAGATTTCGAATTCTAAGACTCATCACATACTGGCCTTAGTACCAACCGCTCCCTTTTTTCTTTGCCCTTTGTCGGCACCCCTTTTATTTTGATAGATATGAGTTCGATGATGTTAGCAAGGTTACCCTTACAACTTGGAATGGGCAAGGTTAGGAACGCCATTGTTTTTTCTTCAGGACTCTTAGTCTAATTTGCATCTTGTGCGTACTCGGATGTTGTATAGTTTTCAATGTGAGTTGGATCTTTGTAATGTATATATGTATTCTTGGCTTGCTAAATCGTTGTTGTATATATATATTCTTATGGGTTCCCTCATGGACTATTGTATAATGGTATTATTTTATTTTCCACCCGCATGCAAGTGCTTGGTGGGTATGATCGAATCGTTTCTATTCTGTTTTGGGGGGAATCGTTGAAAACTACATAGGACCGAATTGAGGGTGTTATATTTAACATGCCAAGATGCAACCATCAACTAAACACATGCACATTATCATGAACTATATTATCATGTATATATGGCCAAGACCTAATAATTGGTCGTTCGGCTTGAAACCGTAGAATGTTCTACATAGTGGGTCATATCTAATGTGAAGCAGTTTTTAAAAAAAGTTACAAATCACATGTTTATCATTTTTCATGGAAAGTAGTGCATATGAGAGGATACCATGCGATTTCTTTTTCATTTTTTGTATTTTATTTAATTTTATTCAAATCCGGGTCAAAATTGTTTCCATGCAAAAATTCACAACAAGTAGTTAAATCTTTCAAAACTCTCGCTGGTTTTCGAGATATTGACTTACTACGTACCTTTAGAAGAATTTCTTATAACTTGAAGAGCAATCTACTTACAATTTCTATCACTTATTACTACTTGAACTTCAAAATTAACCTAATTTCATTTTAATTAAGAGAAAATAGCAAGCAAGCTTAAAAACTCATAAAACTGGTGAATTGTTTGTAAAACTTGCTGCACTTTGTCAAAATAATTGGGCGATGACATTTTGATCCATATTATTTGTACTTGATTCACAAAAAAATAGATTACATTCACTTGTTCCCCCCTTCCCTAAAAGTTGTAAACTCCTACTAGAAACATATATTGTTTAACATACCAAGATCTACCCAACAACTAAACACACGCATATTATCATGTAGATATGTACATGACCTAATTATTAGTCATCCAGCTTGAAACCCTAGAATATTCATACATGGTAGGTCGGCCATATCTGATGTGAAGCAATTTTTTTCAAAAGTTTCAAAACAAATGTTTATAATTGTTTATGACAATTAGTGCACCTAAGAGGATGCCACACGAAAGTTTTTTAGTTTTTGTATTTAGTTTATTTTCTTTGAATTCTTCAAATTCGGGTCAGAATTGTCAACGTGCAAAAAATCATAGCAAGATCTTGAATCTTTCCAAATTCTTTGTGGGTTTTGAGATATTGTCTAACTGCATAGTTTATTTTCATATAACTTTAAGAGCAGTTAATCACTTACTACTTGAAGTGGACTAAATTATGTAGGAAGATTGAAAACTCATAGAAGTGGTGAATTGTCCGTAAAACAAGGTGCACTTTGTTAGAAGAATGGGTTGTTGGCATTTTAAACCATATTCATCATAACCTTTTTCACTATAAAAAATATTACATTGACTTTTGTTTCCCCCCCTAAAAGTTGGAAACTCCTAGCTAGTGGCAACATATTAGATAAAAGCTTAAGCATGGTCAGTTTCTAGCATTCTGAGGCCTCTGAAGAACGCACGCCTGGCCTGTGCGTCGGCATGTGGGCCTCACGTGTAGCCTTGGCCTGGCGGATTGCGGTGACCCAGCATACCCCTGCATGCTGTAGTATACTATAGTCGTTGACATAACACCAATAAAACACCGTTCACTAGTATTACATCCCTCATAGTGGTACAAAAAACACATCAGGTCCAAGACATGACTATAGATTAGAACTCGACTCTTTACAAAAGATCTAGAGAACACTCTAGGTTAAAGAGAGAGAAAGAAACTTCTTACAAAGAAGTCCCATAAATAATAACTCCGAATAGCATCTAAACTATCTGGCTTGCAATTGCTACTAATGAAATTCTCTACAGAAGTTAGTTTTATGGCTAGAGTATCTACTCCTATCTAATCAGGAACTTCGTCTTCAATTTGGTTGATGTATATGTTGACTTTATTGACTTTATTGCAGAACTTAGAACCTAGCAAAGGTTAAGAAGGTACGGTTGAGTACGAGGGTACTTAGCAAGTTCACTAAAAAGGAGTGTATGATGCACTATCTCTACAGCCACAGACCAAAGGTCGTAGGCAATGCAGGTTTTAGTAAACATCTCTTCAAAGGTTTCTTTTATTCTAAAAATCTATGTCCGACAGCCTTCATAGGTTGACCAGAACTTTCATGGAGTTCGTTTCCTACCGCGTTCGTAGCTCCTTCCCGGAACAAGGAGTAACATGTCACTGTTCTTACAATATGTAGAGGTGCGTTGCTTTACCCATGAGAGGCCTTAGCTTTGTTGCACATCCGAGTTGCATTCTCGTCCACACTTCCTTGGTGTGGGGCCCAGTCTAAGATCCAAGCCAATCACTGCCCCTCTCTGTGACCCCGCATGAAGACACGACCCTCCAGGACATGCCCCACCTCTGTTATAACTCGAGTAGGCACCCGAAGACTCTATGAGCCGGTTGTGCCCCTGGCAAGCTCCATAAAGGATAGACTATATCTTCGATAGCACCTCACAGATAGTCTAGACATCAAAATTACAAGAAACTAAGGGGTCCAACCCATGTGATAGATTCTCCACGAGAAATCAACAGCCTCACGATAAGGTCATCTGTCCATGCGAAAGGAAGAAGATCTAGCTGACTTCTCCGTCCCATTCCAAATCATGGTTAACATGTAATATACGACACTAGAATCATCGGTGGCATTGGTTGTTAAGTCCTAAAAATTATGTTCCTTTACCACTGGAACTGTATGAATAGATTGTTACCATTTGGTAAGTAATCCATAATCATATAATTATGAAAATAGTGTTTTCATACCTTTTTGAAATGCAGGTGATGACAACATTTGAGTTACAAGCATTTGATAGAAAATAATCAAAGGACATGAGCAAGTGTGAACTTGCTTTTTGTGATTGCAAAATTATGCACTCACGGTCTTCAACATACTAGAAGATCCAAATTCTGTAAACAACATCATTGTGAGCAAGATGGAATTATGCATAAGTAATGTAATGCAGTTTGATAAACGCGAATCCTCGGACTAATCATATTTGATCTAGAGTTTGAACTTTGTGATGAGTTCTTTGGAATGTGTTGTACTCTTATACCAATTTCACACGTGCTTCTTATTAAGACTTGTGAGAGTGTGTGTGAAACAATATGTAAATACAAAAAGTAGCATTCAATAGTAAATCCCTCAATTGTGGAAGGGTACACGGGGATTTCTTAAAGTCCTACAATTTTAATATTTTTGTGATAAGAAATAATATTCTAAGAGTTCAAAAATTAATTTTATTTAATTTTAACTCTTGTTAATATTTTCTTAAAATTCTATGAAGAAAATAAGATTTTATTTTATGCAAAATTATTTCACTTAACTAAAATATAAGTTAGTATTTTAGAACTTAGTATATCTATTTAGGATCTTAAAAGTGAATTTTATTCAATTTGAAGTATTTTATTTATTTTTATAAAATTCCAAAAGGAATATACACAATTTCAATAATAGATTTAAATTTAATTACTTAATATTATTATTTATTATTTTTATTAGGTAGGGGATGTTTTTGTGATTTCATAGATATATTATTTGTATTTTTAGGATTTTTATTTATTTTTCTAGAGCTTATTTTACCTCAAGGGTATGTTTGTAAATATTTATTTTTAAACAAACCCTTGTATCAAATCCCGGGCCTAGCCCACTGGGCTGACCCGAAAGCCCCCTGGGTAGTCCTAGGCTGCCTACACCCGGCCCAGTACCCCACTCGTGCTCGCTTCTCTCCCTTCTCTCTCGCGCGACCCTATTTGGCCCGCTTGATGTCACTGCCACTGCTTGCGATTCCGGCCACCCCCGGCCGCCGTGACGACCGCCACGATGCAAGATGACACGGATGATGCTATTGCTCGATGCCTTCCCACTCGATCTTGCGTTGGCGCTCTCCGTTGGGTGCATTGACCCCCACAATGTGGCTAGGGTTTGGGGTTTGCCGGCTCCGGCGCTCCCTCGACGATGCCGTGGTGCTCATGGCAACCCCCTTCCATGGCCGCCAACGTCGTGTATTGGCACGGGTTCTAGCGCCCCTCGGGGTGCTCCCCGTTTTGCCACCTCTCTCTATCGCCAGCCATCACTCTGCTTCCTCTTCTATACGCTTGCGAGGACCTCAAGTAATTGTCCTTCTACTCCCCCGCGCTCTCCTTCTACTCTTTGTAAAGGTCAATGTAATATATATTCATTATTTAATAAAACTTTTATTTTTTTGGGAATGTCTCTGTAATGTTTTTACTTCAAATAGATTTGTATTTATTTCATACTTGTGGAATAAAGGAAAGAATTAAGAAGTACTATTTGAGTTGTACTCTTATATTGTTATCAATTTCCTTTATTTTTTTATAAATGTGATATATTCAAACAATAATAATAACTAATTCTTTTTTGGAAATCAAATAAATACTAATTACCTCTAAATTTCTAACCTTATTCAAATGTTTCAAATTTTAAATATGAAATCAATTTATTCACCCTAGAACATTATAATCCCTAAGGATCAAAGGTTAAGGGTTTATTTCTAACTAGGTAATTATAGTTGATGTCTCAACCTAGAGTTACATATTGACATAGCCCCTTAATGTGATCTTGACTAAAGATTTCTCCAGAATTCCTATCCTCAAAACTTCACTAAGCTTGGGTTCTAGTTAAGGAATTCCTTTCCTAAATATACTCTATTTAAATCTCTCATCTACTTCACTAAGATCCTTCTGTCTAACTGATCTAGTCATCTGGCTCAACCATATCCATCATCATATGATGACATGGTCATGCCCCTTCAACCATATTCCCCTACAATCATCTCTGGTATAGATTCCATTATTTAAATACCTCTGATAGATCCACCAAAGTAGTTATTACTAACTTCATTCCATAAACTCCTTCATATTTACCTTGCATCTACTTGTAAGACTTGCAAGATTATGTTGGGTCCGCAGCATAGAAAACAAAAAAATTCCTACGATGAGAACTATACACCAAGATCTATCTACTAGATACAGAGCAACGGGTGGACATACATCCATGGAGAACTTACCCTCGAAGACAACGAGTTTTCTTAACGAGTAGGAACTCGTGGTTGATGTAGTCGTACGCTTGCCGATCTCAAGATCGTGTGGAAATCCGAGCGCCGCAAATCAGCAGCGCATCCGTCCTCGCACACACGTTCAAGCCACCGGACAACCTCCACCTCCTCGCTCCAGCGAATCAGCGGAAGCAGCAACTCCTTCCAGACGGGAACATGTATCTCGCTAATCCGAGACCATGGGGGAATATCTAGAGGGGGAGAGAGATCCTTCACGAGGAGGTGTGAGGATGAAGGAGGGAATGGGTGGCCTTTTATAGGAGGAGGGGGGGTGCCCCCTCTCTCCATGGCCGGCGCATGGGGGTGACCCCTCACCTCCCCCATTCATGTGGTGGTAACCCCTCCACATTAAAATGCCCCTTAACATTCTCTTTTAAAGTCTCCACTTTAAATGCATTAAATTTCTCCAAATTTAATGCTCTCTCATTTAATAAAAATCTTTTATTTATTTTATTCAGAATTTTGTTAATTACTTTAATTAACAAACATTCACATAAAACCGCTTGCAACATTTCAATATCACATGCAGAAACACTTTCTGCAATTTCACCCGAAACAATTCTGGTTTCTATCGAAACAATTCCTGTTTCTATCGAAACATTTCCTGCGCTTTGCAAACCTTTTGTCTGGAATATATGTGCTCCTAAATGGTGTCCGGCAACCCTTAAGTGTGTCACCCTACGGTTCGCGAATAATGCAAACATGATTGCGACTCCTCTCAGATCAATAATCAGAAGTGGGACCTAGAGATCCATACTGACTCCTGCACATTCAACGATGACTTCTGTGATCGTGAGAACCTTTAACGTCAGCAATTTAGTCCCTTTGTCTCATGATATAATACATGTCCGAGATTCGATCATTGGTATCCAAATATCTAGTTTGATCTCGTTACCGATATGCACTCTTTTCTCGTTCCCGTGATATAACATTCTAGTGATCACATCACTTGCTTGCAAGCTATCTTAATGTGATATCACCGAGAGGGCCTAGAGTATATCTATCCATCATCTGGATTGAAAAATTCCACTCTTGATCCATGAGCCTCAACATAACACCTTCGTAGTACTGAACCCATCTTTATAGTCACCCTGTTACGGTGTGACGTTTGATGTTATCAAGATACTCTTCCGGTGTTAGCAATTAACATGATCTCATGGTCTAAGGACTAAGACTATTTTGTATGATGTTATAGCAATATAAACATAATGACTTGATCGTAATGCTATACTTCGGATGAATGTTCATCACATCATTTCACAAATGCTGTGACCTTGTTATTAACAACATCCAATGTCCATGATCAGGAAACTTTGATCATCTTGTTAATCAACAAGCTAGTCTATAAGAGAGGCATAACTAGGAACCCTTTTTGTTTATTAAACACACATGTATTGATGTTTCCTACCAATACAATTATAGCATGCAAAATAAACATCTATCATATACAAGGAATATATAATAACAACTTTATTATTGCCTCTCAGGGCATATTTCCTTCAGTCTCCCACTTGCACTAGAGACAATAATCTAGTTCACATAGTGATAAATCTAACACCCATGGAGTTCTGGTGTTGATCATGTTTTGCCCTAGGGAGTACTTTAGTCAACGGATCTGCTACATTTAGGTCCGTGTGCACTTTACAAATCTTTATATCTCCATCCTTGACATGCTCGCGGATGGAGTGAAACCGGCGCTTAATATGCTTGGAATTCTTGTGAGCCCTTGGTTCCGTTGCGTTGGCTATGGCTCCATTGTTGTCACAATAGATCACCATTGGGTCCAACACACTGGGAACCACACCCAGTTCTGTAATGAACTCTTTCATCCAAACTGCCTCCTGCGCCGCTTCTGAAGCAGCAACATACTCCGCCTCCGTTGTTGATCCAGCCACCACAGGTTGTTTGGAACTCCTCCAACTAACTGCTGCTCCGTTCAAGAGAAATACGTATCCGGATTGAGACTTAGAGTCATCCGGATCGGTGTCAAAGCGAGCATCGACATAACACTTAGCGACTAGCTCTTCTTCACCTCCGTATATAAGAAGCATATCCTTAGTTCTTCTCAAGTACTTGAGGATGTTCTTTACCGCTATCCAGTGTTCCGAACCTTATCATAGATGGATCGCTGAAGTTTGCACACCTTATCAGCATCCTTTGGCCCATCATCGCTTCTTCATACGTCGCAGGGTCATCTATTTCATCAATCATGAAATTCATAACAGGATTGCCATACAGTTTAGGAGCTGCACGTGTCCTGCTTGACCTGCGAGGTTCGGTAATGTCCTCTTTCGGAGTTTCATGATCAATATCATTAGCTCTCTCTTCATTAGGTGAAGTCAACTCCGAAACAACTTCCGGTGCTGCGCTACTCGCCATTTCATGAAGAGAAGGTTCAATAACCTCTTCGAGTTCTACCTTCCGACTACTCACACCTTTCGCGAGAAACTCTTTCTCAAGAAAGGATCCATTCTTGGCAACAAAGACCTTTCCCTCGGATCTGTGATAGAAGGTATACCCAATCGTTTCCTTAGGGTATCCTATGAAGACGCATTTTTCCGCTTTGGGTTCGAGTTTATCTGGTTGAAGTTTCTTCACATAAACATCACATCCCCAAACTTTAAGAAATGACAGCTTAGGTTTGTTTTCAAACCATAATTCATATGGTGTCTTTTCAGCGGATTTAGATGGTGCCCTATTTAAAGTGAATGTAGCGGTTTCCAGTGCATAACCCCAATGACAGTGGCAAGTCAGTCAGAGACATCATAGATCAAACCATATCCAATAAAGTACGATTACGACGTTCTGACACACCATTACGTTGTGGTGTTCCGGCAGGTGTGAGTTGTGAAACTATTCCACAATCTTTCATGTGTGTGCTAAACTCGTAACTTAGATACTCTCCTCCACGGTCAGACCGTAGAAATTTGATCTTTCTATTACGATGATTTTCCACTTCATTCTGAAATTTTTTGAACTTTTCAAAAGTTTCAGACTTATGTTTCATCAAATAGACATACCCGTATCTACTCAAATCATCGGTGAAAGTAACAAAATAACGATATCCACCTCGCGCCGACACACTCATTGGTCCACACACATCAGTATGTATGATTTCCAATAGATCTGTCGCCCGTTCCATTGAACCGGAAAACGGCGTTCTAGTCATCTTGCCCATAAGGCATGGCTCACATGTATCAAATGATTCAAAATCAAGTGATTCCAAAAGTCCATCAGAATGGAGTTTCTTCATGCGTTTAACGCCAATATGACCTAGACGACAGTGCCACATATATGTAGATATATCATTATCAAGTTTAATCCTTTTAGCATCAACATTATGAATATGCGTAATACTACTATCGAGATCCAATAGAAATAAACCATTCAACACAGGTACATGACCATAAAAGATATTATTCATATAAATCGAACAACCATTGTTTTCAGATTTAAACGAATAACCACTTTGCATCAAACATGATCCGGATACAATGTTCATGCTCAGTGCAGGCACCAAATAACAATTATTTAGGTTTATAACTAATCCCGACGGCATATGGAGAGGCAGCGTTCCGACGGCAATCACATCAACTCTTGATCCATTGCCGACCCGCATCGTGACCTCATCCCTTGCTAGTTGTCGCTTGTTCCGCAGCCCCTGAACCGAGTTACATATATTAGAAACCGATCCCGTATCAAATACCCAGGTGCTACTGCGAGTACTAGTCAAGTACACATCAATAACATGTATATCATATATACCTTTGTTTTCCTTGTCGGCCTTCTTGTCCGCCAAATACTTGGGGCAGTTGCGCTTCCAATGGCCAGTCCCCTTGCAATAGTAGCACTCGGTGTCAGACTTAGGGCCAGCTTGGGGTTTCTTTTCAGGCACGACAACAGATTTTCCACCCTTCTTTCCCTTCTGCTTGCCTTTCTTGTCCTTCTTGAAACCGGTGGTCTTATTGATCATCAACACTTGATGTTCTTTCCTAATCTCCACTTCTGCAGTCTTAAGCATTGACAGAAGCTCGGGAAGAGACTTCTTCATGCCCTGCATATTATAGTTCATCACGAAGCTCTTGTAGCTAGGTGGCAGAGATTGGAGAACACGATGTATGCCTAAGTCAATGGGAATCGTTATTCCCAAGGACACAAGCTTATCGGCGTACCTAGACATTTTGAGTACGTGCTCACTAACGGAGCTGTTCTCTTCCATCATGCAGCTAAAGAACTTTTCAGAAGCATTATAACTTGCTACGGCAGCATGGGTATCGAAAATCATTTTCAATTCTCCCATGGTATCAAAGGCATTGCCATTTTCGAAACGCTTTCGAAGTTCTGGCTCTAGCCCATACAGTATGCCGCAATGAACTAAGTTGTGGTCCTCCTGACGAGTTATATAGACGTTCTTTTCCTCGTCAGGGGCATCAGGAGCTGGTGGGGGGCCTAGCGGCGCCTCTAGCACATATTGCTTTTGTGCAGCAGTGAGGAGAATCCTCAAATTCATAGCCCAATTGGTGAAGTTGCTACCATTCGCAGCAAGCTTCTCTTTCTCCATGAACACATTGAAATTAAAAGCAGGTGGTGCCATCTACAACAAAATTTGTAAAATATATTTAGACTAATTTTATGATAGATTGAGTTCAACTAATCCAAATTACTAATGAACTCCCACTCAAAAACGACATACCTTGTGTCCTTTTGGTGATTACATGAACCAAATCCACTACACCAAGTCCGATCATCACGTGAGTCGGTGTAGCTTCAAAGGTGAGTATCTATATAGGCATCATATCAACTATATGACTCATGCTTAACCTTTCGGTCCGTGTTCCGAGGCCATGTCTATACATGCTAGGCTCGTCAAGTAAGAACCTTAGTATTCGCGTGTGTAAAACTGTCTTACACCCGTTGTATGAAAGCGTAGAGTCGAGAACACCCGATCATCACGTGATGCCTCAAAACACGATCCACAAAATGGTGCATACTTAAGGAAGAACACATTTTATCTTGATATCTAAATGAGGGATCATCTTATAATGCTACCAAAAGCGCCAAACTAGTAATATAAGATGCTAACATCTAATGTGTGAAGTGAGGTGATATGGTCCATGCATTTGATCTCTATCATTTGCATCGTGGTATGATCTCTAACATTCCTTTGTGTGTACGGCCAAGGTCTATGGAACTTACACATTTAAGTGAGTTGTAAGAGTATCTATCATACATCTACTTACAACAATACCATATCAAGACACTAGCCCAACAACGATCTAAACTAGACGCCTCTAATTTATCAATTGCAAGTTTTATGTGGCTTAGGGATTTCGGAGATAGAACCGGTCTTACCTAAGAACATGAACCACAACGAGGATAACCAAGTTATTAGCAACTCGTTGTAAATCAGATATTGACTATAGTAGGAGAGATAGACACCCGCCAGCCACTTATGCAAAACAAGTTGCATGTCAGTCGTGGAACCGGTCTCATGTACGATGACATGTAAGGTTGGTCCGGGCCACTTCATCCCACTATGCCACCAATATCCAAAGTACATAGAAGATGCAATAACATGATCATCATCGCCCACATATAAACATATGTGTACTACCCGTGCAAGGCACCTACGCATAGATCAGGCTCTGATACCACTGTTGGGTCCGCAGCATAGAAAACAAAAAATTTCCTACGATAAGAACTATATGCCAAGATCTATCTACTAGATACAGAGCAACGGGTGGACATACATCCATGGAGAACTTACCCTCGAAGACAACGAGTTTTGTTAACAAGTAGGAACTCGTGGTTGATGTAGTCGTACGCTTGCCGATCTCAAGATCGTGTGGAAGTCCGAGCGCCGCAAATCAGCAGCGCATCCATCCTCGCACACACATTCAAGCCACCGGACAACCTCCACCTCCTCGCTCCAGCGAATCAGCGAAAGTAGCAACTCCTTCCAGATGCAAGGCCACTGGGAACATGTATCTCGCTAATCCGAGACCATGGGGGAATATCTAGAGGGGGAGAGAGATCCTTCACGAGGAGGTGTGAGGATGAAGGAGGGAATGGGTGGCCTTTTATAGGAGGAGGGGGGGTGCCCCCTCTCTCCATGGCCGGCGCATGGGGGGTGACCCCTCACCTCCCCCATTCATGTGGTGGTAACCCCTCCACATTAAAATGCCCCTTAACATTCTCTTTTAAAGTCTCCACTTTAAATGCATTAAATTTCTCCAAATTTAATGCTCTCTCATTTAATAAAACTCTTTTATTTATTTTATTCAGAATTTTGTTAATTACTTTAATTAACAAACATTCACATAAAACCGCTTGCAACATTTCAATATCACATGCAGAAACACTTTCTGCAATTTCACCCGAAACAATTCCGGTTTCTATCGAAACAATTCCTATTTCTATCGATACATTTCCAGCGCTTTGCAAACCTTTTGTCTAGAACATATGTGCTCCTAAATGGTGTCCGGAAACCCTTAAGTGTGTCACCCTATGGTTCGCGAATAATGCAGACATGATTGAGACTCCTCTCAGATCAATAATCAGAAGCGGGACCTGGAGATCCATACTGACTCCTGCACATTCAACGATGACTTCTATGATCGTGAGAACCTTTAACGTCAGCAATTTAATCCCTTTGTATCATGATATAATACATGTCCGAGATTCGATCATCGGTATCTAAATACCTAGTTTGATCTCGTTACCAACATGCACTCTTTTCTCGTTCCCGTGATATAACATTCTAGTGATCACATCACTTGCTTGCAAGCTATCTTAATGTGATATCACCGAGAGGGCCCAGAGTATATCTATCCGTCATCTGGATTGACAAATTCCACTCTTGATCCATGAGCCTCAACATAACACCTTCGTAGTACTGAACCCATCTTTATAGTCACCCTGTTACGGTGTGACGTTTGATGTTATCAAGATACTCTTCCGGTGTTAGAAATTAACATGATCTCATGGTCTAAGGACTAAGACTACTTTGTATGATGTTATAGTAATATAAACATAATGACTTGATCGTAATGCTATACTTCGGATGAATGTTCATCACATCATTTCACAAATGCTGTGACCTTGTTATTAACAACATCCAATGTCCATGATCAGGAAACTTTGATCATCTTGTTAATAAACAAGCTAGTCTATAAGAGAGGCATAACTAGGAACCCTTTTTATTTATTAAACACACATGTATTGATGTTTCCTATCAATACAATTATAGCATGCAAAATAAATATCTATCATAAACAAGGAATATATAATAACAACTTTATTATTGCCTCTCAGGGCATATTTCCTTCAGATTACACTTCTCTCTATATCACATGTGATAACAATCCTCTAGGATGGGTAGGGAAATACTCTCCATAATACATATTTGTTCTTGTATTAGCATTGTTAAGCTACTATGCCTCCAACTACTCCATACAACTCATATTATATACTTCATCAAACTTCATCTTGACTTCTCATGATCAAGCTAGATGATTCAGCTTATCAGGTTTTTCCCTAATTTGGTATACTCACAACTCTTCTTCATCATCTAGTCATCTATTCTCAAGTGACTTGAAAATAATGACCACCATCCGTTGATCATACTAAGCTTAGGCTTCTAATTGTCGGATCAAGATCTATAATCATCTAAGTAATAGACTTGTACTACACCTAGTCCATTTATAGGGTTTATATTGTTAATGAATCTTACTTTACCTTACAACTCCTTGACTTAACAAGATTACCAATTTATTCTCTACTACTACTAGCTTCCTTATAGCTTGATAATTACTATCTAAACTCTTGGGTTTAAATACTTCTTCTAGTTAACTCGTGAGTGAGTTAACTCCTCCAACATCAAATGCTTTGATCACCACTAAGGATCTCATTCCATTGATGATGACACACTTCACCATGGCTAGTTCCTCCTCCTTATTAATTTACTTAAGGTCATTGGAAGGTCAATATAATTGGTCAAAGTTAAGAGTCAACAAGTGCTAGGTCAAGAATTGATCACTCAACCTTGATGATCAATTAACTCTAGGACTTGGATAAATAGGATTGTCATCTATGAACATGACACTAAAGGTATGTGGTGGATGGTCTTGGCTCAACTTCCTTTCTACTCTATTTATGATAAGAGTTAGTGCTTAGGAACTACCATGATACCCATGGTAGGAATAACTATGGCAAGCAAGTGTACCAATATTTAGTTATGGGGTTTCTTTACTTAAGTTGTATACTTAACTTGGTATTCAGGGTTTGTGGTAAAAAATACCTTGATATCATCTTTAGAATATTAACTATTCATCCTTGATTTGTTGTAGGGAAGATCATGTCATGATCTCTAGATCATCTAGTACTCCTTATTAAGTAGTGTGTTGTGACTTAGTTTTATTACATTTGATCTACCCTTAGGTCAAATTATATTACCTAAAAATAAGGTTTTAACAAAGGTCATATTGAGACTTATCGCAATCATCTTGATGATCTACTTAAGTTCCACCAAGTTAAGAGAAGCTTCAATCACTTTGACAAGTTTTATTTAAAAGCACGAAAATTATCCAGATTTTCTATGCATGAATGCAATGCACACACCTCATCTTAGCTTATTTCTAAGGTCTAATGCAGGGATGTTACAGACTCTCCCCCTTAAAATAAACTTCGTCCCCGAAGTTCTTATACTCTCTTACGTTTCGGATTGAGGAGTTGACTTATATTGATCACGCCATTTCTCAACTCCATTGTGATCACAAATGAGAATAATTGTAGTATCCCGTATGTAGATATTTTTATAGCACCTTCTATATTCTTGGCAACTTCTAGCTATCATTTTTTAATTTGTAACATACATCCTTTTATTATAATCTCTTAGGTTATGTCTGTATAGTCCTGCTTATGATTGGTTTTGGACACATTTTGTCTATTCCAATCCGGTTTCCTATTACACTACACTGGTCTATATTGGAGTACTTTATTCCCCCTTTAAAGACCACCTATGAGTTGTTTCTTTAAGAACTAGTCCACTAGGTTTAATCTATTGTATCTCCTTTGATCTTTCATCCTGGCATACTCTCAGGAGTACTTTTATAATGATGACCTTTTACAACCTTATGAGAATAGGGCTTAATTTTATCATTGTTTAGTACTTCTTCTCCCGCCTTTAGTCGGAAGGTTAAATAAAAATACTTCAGTGTTTATTGTTTACTCTCCCCCTTGGGGTTTCCTAATGGTCTCTAAACTACATGTATAATACCTATTACCTCAATAGTTAGGATATTGGTCTATGTCCAGCTTATACTCTTGTTCTATAAGGTTTCATGAAAAGAGTCTACGGTACACCCACGCAGTTGTGGATCTCCGAAATGAATCTTCTAACGTACTTTTTCTTTCTTTCAATCCTTTTGGACGTTCTCTCGTTGGTAAAATCATTTTTGCGATGCTTCTCGAAAGTAATTCACTTAAATCTTATACTTCTTTATGTCTTTCTTAACTTAGGCCACTTTTATGCTCTTTAAAGCATACAAAGATGACCTAACTAGCTAAACCGCTAAGATACCAGCTACGGATCCTTCTGGGTGTATTAATTACCCCACGGGTTTTCTACTTACTATTGTCATTCTCTCTGATTTGTCAGAGCTTGAATACCACTTTCGTTCCAAAACTTCTTCCTTGCTCCATTTCATGTTACCTCCATGGACTTGGTACAACTACTTCATTAGCTTCTAATAAACATCACCTACTTTGAGTGAACTTAAGTTCATTCCTTCATGTTGCTCCACATTTTTCGCACTAATATTCCTTCTTATTGCTAGCTCATAGTGAGTTGGGATTGATCCATCCTTCAAAATCGTGTTGATACTCCTTATATTTGGCCTCCTTCTTCCTACAAGTCTTGATCTTGATCTTTGGAACTCGTCACTCCCTTACACGAATTCCCTTTTCTATCTAGGTCTATAACATCAAGTAATAACTTGATGATGCAACATGCATTTGCACACCAAGTCAAACTTCATGTACAGATCTAGTCAATCAAGAAGATCCAAGAAAAACAAAGAATTCCAAATGTGGTAAATATAAATCACATCATTCTAAGCCCGTACTATAGTAGTTGAGTAAAACATCTCGAAAATACAGGCTTAGCTGTGTAGTATATGACACCTCCTAGTATAGGTTTACTTCGTGATACTTAGCACTAAGAGGTCAAACTACTCCATGTCTCAATATTTACCCAAACTACCCAATTACAGCTGGATAATTTTGAGCAAAGTGGTCTTACTTTGGTTCTAACTAACCTCTTACTTTTCTTTTGGTAATACTAAACACTACTAATTTTCCATTCTATCATAAACTATCCTTAGATGATCTCTCAAAACTATTAACAACATTGTAGTTACTACCTTAATCCAAAAATTATCGTAATGTTATAATACCTATGACTACTATCAAGGACCTACATTGTTCCTTACTTACTGTTAGTACAAGATTTGTTACTGAGTACTTATCCTAATTACAAACTTATCATGGTCTCGGAGCTATTCTCACCATGAACTTGTTAAGATTTACCTAGTTATCATGATTGAAGAGCTAATCACACCATGACGACTCTTCTCTTTTAGCTTACTATAATGATTCTTAACAAAATTCTACTCCATCACATGGAATTCTCAAGTCAATACCAAATGATTTAGTTCCAATTGTATCTATACATACTCTAATGGTCTACCTTATGTGATATAGTGGTATCAACTAGTGATAAGATTCTGCTGCTTCATAGAGATTCTTAATATAGAATCCATCACTAACACAACTCCACATGATATAATAATCTTGGTCGTATCCTTCTTTGATATTTATCTTACTTAAGATATCACAGTGGTGGTATACCTATTTAGAGCTACACTCAAGTGACATTTCTCTATAGAAGACATATAACTAATCCTTAAGAAAGACATCCAAGTTAAGTGTGACAAGGTTTATCCTCAAGTGGATATCCATCACAAGTCTTGGTTTAGATAAGATGGTTCCTATAGTAACTATCCAACCTACAGATCTTCCTAAAAGGGTTTTAATCCTAAGGTTAAAGCATATGCTCTTATACAGCTGTGGTGACCCATCATACCACTGCATGATGTAGTACACTATAGTCATTGACATAACACCAATGAAACACCGTTCACTAGTTTACATCCCTCAGAGTGGTACAACAGAAACACAGGAGGTCCAAGACATGACTATAGATTACAACTCGACTCTTTACAAAAGATCTAGAGAACACTATAGGTTAAAGAGAGAGAAAGAAACTTCTTACAAAGAAGAACCATAAATAGTAACTCTGGATTATCTAATGACTAAGACTAGCATCTAAACTATCTAGCCTGCAATTGCTACTAATGCAATGCTCTACAGAAGTAGGTTTTAGGCTAGAGTATCTACTCCTATCTAATCAGGAACTTCTTCTTCACTTCGGTTGATGTATATGTTGACTTCATTGACTTTATTGAAGAACTTGAGCTGTCGATGATGGTTTCTTGAGCATATGTTGGTGTTGACATCGTCTTCAACGGCTTAGAACCTAGCAAGGGTTAAGAAGGTAGGGTTGAGTATGAGCATACTCAGCAATTTCACTAAAAAAGGAGTGTATGATGCACTATCTCTACAGCCACAGACCAAAGGTCGCAGGCAATGCAGGTTTTCGTAAACATTTCTTCAAAGGTTGCTTTTATTCTAAAAAGCTATTTCCGACAGCCTTCATAGGTTGACCAGAACTTTCTACCACGTTCGTAGCTCCTTCCCGGAACAGGGAGTAACATGTCATAGTTCTTACACTCTACAAAGGTGCATTGCTTTACCCATGAGAGACCTTAGCTTTGTTGCACATCCGAGTTGCATTCTCATCCACACTTCCTTGGTGGGGCCGAGTCTAAGATCCAAGCCAATCACTGCACCTCTCCATGACCCCGCATGAAGACACGACCCTCCAGGACATGCCCCACCTCTGTTAAGCCCCTTATAGGTCCAGCTATAACTCTGGTAGGCACCTGAAGACTCTAAGAGCTGGTTGTGCTCCTGGCAAGCTCCATAAAGAACCGACTATACCTCTAGAAGCCCCTCATAGATAGTCTAGACACCCAAATCGCGGGGAACTAAGGGGTCCCACCCATGTGTTGGATTCTCCACGAGAAATCAACAGCCTCACGATATGGTCATACATCCATGCGAAAGGAATAAGATCCAACTGACTTCTCTGTCCCATTCCAAATCTCATGGTTAACGCGTAATATACGGTGCTAGAATCACTGGCGACATTGGTTGTTACGTCCTAGATATTATGTTCCTTTACCACTATAACTGTATCAATAGATTATTACCATTTGGTAAGCAATCCATAATCATATTATTATGAAAATAGTGTTGTTGGACCTTTTTGAAATGAAGGTGATGACACCATTTGAGTTACAAGAATTTGATAGAAAATAACCAAAGGATATGATGCAAGTGTGAACTTGCTTTTTGTGATTGCAAGATTATGCACTCACGGTCTTAAAGATACTAGAAGATCCAAATTCTGTAAACCGAATCATTGGTTCGGTAAGGAAGAATGTTTAAAGAAGCAAGATGCAATTAGGCATAAGTAATGTAATGCAGTTTGATAAATGTGAATCCCTGGACTAATCGTATTTGAACTAGGGTTTGAAGCTTGTGATGAGTTCTTTGGAATGTGTTGCACTCTTATACAAGTTTCACACTTGTGCTTCTTATTAAGGCTTGTGAGAGTGTGTGTGAAACAATATGTAAATACAACAAGTAACATTCAAAAGTAAAGCCACCAAGTGTGGAAGGGTACACGAGGATTTCTTAAAGTCCTACAATTAGTATAGTTAATATTTTTGTGATAACAAATAATATTCTAAGAGTTCAAAATATAATTTTATTTAATTTTAACTCTTGTTAATATTTTCTTAAAATTCTATGAAGGAAATAAGATTTATTTTATGCAAAATTATTTCACTTAACTAAAATATAAGTTAGTATTTTAGAACTTAGTATATCCATTTAGGATCTTAAAAGTGATTTTTAATCAATTTTAAGTATTTTTATAAAATTCCAAAAGGAATATAGACAGTTTCGACAATAGATTTAAGTTTAATTACTTAAAATTTATTATTTATTATTTTTATTAGGTAGGGGATGTTTTTTTGATTTCATATATATATTATTTGTATTTTTAGGATATTTATTTATTTTTGTAGAGATTATTTTACCTCAAGGGTATATTTGTAAATAATTATTTTTAAACAAGCCCTTGTATCAAATCCCGGGCCTAGCCCACTAGGCTGGCCCAAAAGCCCCCTAGGTAGTACTAGGCTGCCGACACTGGCCTAGTACCCCCACTAGCCCTCGCTTCTCTCTCGAGTGACCCTATCTGGCCTGCTTTATGTCGCCGCCGCTGCTCGCGATTCTGGCCACCTCCGGCTGCCGTGACCGCCGCCACGATGCAAGACGACACGGATGATGCTGCTGCTCGATGCTGTCCTGCTCGATCCGGCGTTGGCACTCTCCATTGGTCGTATTGACCCCCACCATGTGGCTAGGGTTTGGGGTTCGCCGGCTCCGGTGCTCCCTCGATGATGTTGTGGTGGTCGTGGCGCCACCCTTCCATGGCCGCCACCGTCGTGTTCTGGCGCAGGTTGCAGCGCCCCCTCGGGGTGCTCCCAGTGCCGCCACC
The DNA here is from genome assembly GCA_910589775.1 of Avena eriantha. NCBI lineage: Eukaryota > Viridiplantae > Streptophyta > Magnoliopsida > Poales > Poaceae > Avena > Avena eriantha. The sequence goes on from OU342740.1 coordinate 206,381,069, forward strand.
TCTCTCTGTCGCCTGCCATCTCTTTGCTTCCTCTTCTGTACGCTTGCGAGGACCTCGAGTAAGTCTCCTTGTACTCCCCCCTGCTCTCTCCTTTCCATGCCAGGATTACTTGCTATGGGTTCCCCATTTTAGGGTTTATCTCTAAATCCTAGGGTTTTTCCTCCCCCTACAGTGATGCTTAGCTGGCTTCTTGATTAAACCTACCAATGTTAATATTTGAGGGTGTATTACTATTGGTGTAGTGTCACACCATGTGGATCATAGCCTACTACTTGATTCTCTATCAGTTAGCACTCTATTGCTTGTATTCGGTCAGTCTGTTCTCTTGTCAGAGAACACTCTGCTGGTGTATGGTTTATTACTATGGAAACCTGTTGGGGATATACTTTCTGGGTATCCTCACAGTTCCTCACTGACCAGGGTGGCCCACTTCGGTTTAGAGCTTTGCGTCACGGGCGGCCCAGTCAGGGAGAAAAGACGGAGTCCAATCCGGCTACAGGAAGGCCCAGAAGACTTACCGACTTAGGCCCATAGTGTTACTTGTAGTTCAAGATGTACTCTGTAACCGACTCTTAGTCGTAGCCGGATAGATCTCTCCTGTAAACCCTAGGTAGGATATCTATATAAGCCGTCCTAGGGAGAGCCTTTAGGGCACCCTCAATAGTCTACAATCTCAACTCGCACAGGCGAAACCCTTGTAACCCATATTCCGGCTCTGCCGTATTACTGGATTGTTAGCAGGAGTAGGATCCGTCCAAAGCCGGCGGATTCGAACCTGGGTAAACTTGTGTGCTCACCATCCCGGAACACCGTACGTCTCACACCCCTCTCTTCCGCACGCCTCAAGCACCCCCTCATGGCATACTTGTCATCAATCCGATGACAGTTGGCGCCCGCCGTGGGGCAAGTGAGCTTTGGATCTGTGTTCCGAGCGGAATCTGCAAGAATCGGAATCGGCGAGACTATCACCATCGGTCGCATCCTCTACGCCAGCGATGTCCCTCTCATCGTTCTCGACAAGACCTGGATTCGGGCTAGGGAGGCTGTGACTGCCTACACCATCATGTCTTTTGGCGAGATCGATGTTTACATCAGTTTTGCTGAACCTGCCCCACCCACCCCAGCGGTAATGATAGAGGCAGAAGAATCTTCTGGGTCCCCTTTGTCCACGGAGGTGGCAGAGTTCCGTATCTTAGAAAACCCTAATCCCACCCAGCCCGCACGAGTTGCGGAGATAGTGGAGAAATCCGAGCCTGAAGAAGACGTGGCGGTCCAAGTCGAATCTGGAGTGGATCTCCTTGGAGAGGCCAAATCCCAGATCGACCCACCCGCTGAAGTCGAAATCCAGGAGGAACATATCAATGACACTGATTCCGGCTCTGCTGATGCCGGGACAGACATGCCTTTCCTAAGGTACACGCTATGATGCATGATAATGCAAATTCAGGCGTAGACGCGATTCTCGAGACCATCAAAATTTTCGACGAAGCTGATCGCGAGATCCACATGTACCTTAGGAGGAACGCGTCGCACTCATCGGATATGTTGGATCCAGATCCGGCTTTGCCGATGCTGGAGAAAACACCAACTCTGTGCTGGAGGCAATTGGAACAAACGCCAACGTACCCGCATCCTCGGATGAATTGATGACGTCAGCAGATTTCCGAAAGTTCTCCGCGGAATATGAAGAGGAGTATAACTCCAAAGCTGCAGAGGAAGGAGAATCCATGTATGAAGGATCCGGGGAACACTCTCCCAAAGCGCAGGATGTCATGGAAGTCGGAGATAATCCCGAAGTACAGATGTCCGAAAGTACCGATCAGAGCTTGACTTCGGGAAACGGACCCAAAGCCGTCTTTGCTACCGGCACTGCCAAGAAGGCAAGGAAGAAGAACAAGAAGAACAAGACCTCGGCAAAAGACCGTATGACAGAGGAGGTGATTGCCGAGGAATATGAGGAAGACTCAGATGGAGCACTTATCCCAGACAAGCCAAAAAAAGAAGAATCGGTGGATGGACACGTGATCACTGAAGGTGCGCGTAAACTCATCGATGCTGCATTGACCACACCTATCCCCACAGCTGCAGAACTTACTGCAGAAGAGCTGGAAGAAAGGGCCCAAGCCCTAGAAGCGCGCCGTCAACTACTCCTGGATGAAGCCAAAAACATTCAGGAGGAAAAGAAATGCATGGCAACTAAGGACTACATGTCTCGGTTGCATTAGAAGACACATAAATGTTACATGCGCGACGGTCAATTTCCGGAAGTAAACAGGGTCCTCTTTGAAGGAGATCCAGGGATGCCTCGTCTCGACAGCAAAGGAGATTTGGTGTACCCAACATCGGTACAGAACACTGTCGTAGCTCGAGATATCTTGTCAAATAACCCAGGCCCAGAACAGGTTCGATTGGGCATCAAGCTACTCACCAAGGGTCTGGAGCAACAGATGGCTGCGAAATCCGGAAGTGGAAAACTGGTATCCAAATCCGACCAATGTCACATGGACTCAGCCTGGAATGATATAAGGCCCCAACGTGTTCCGGAACAGTGTCACCATTCTGACCGATGGGAAGACAACTACTCCAGAACCGGATCGTCAGGACAGCATCATAGAACTATGCGTGACTGGAGGAACATCGCTCCAGCGGCCGAACAAGAGGCCATTGCTGCACTGTATTTGAGAAATCCTCCCCGACGAGAGTCGAACGATCAAAGGGGAGAAGATAAAGAGAAACGTCGGGAGGAGGATCGTCAAAAAATGCCACCTCCTAGACATGAAAGTCGTCCGACTGGTCCTCACCATAGTAGGAATGACGGACGAAGGAACTTCGGAAACCATGCCAGGACAAGCCGGTAGGGGGCTCGTTGTAGTTAAGACCCTCCCCGGAACCGGAGTAATGATGCTCCGGACGGAGGCCGACGAACAGTCGGAAACAATCCAGCTGCCCCACCCTCTCCACCAAGCAGTCATCACAACGGCTCTCAAGGGGGACAAGGAGGACGACGTGGCGGAGGAGGTGGTGGCAGAAGCCGAAGTCCGGTTCCAAGGCACCACAACCACAGCCGGCATTCGGGATGATCTCTATCCCCGAACGACGCAAGGCACATGATCAATTCCAACATAGAGGCGCGTCGCTACGAAAACGATGATATCTACATGGGCCCAAAGTGCTTCGGACCACGCATCAGAGCTACAAGATTCCCGGAAGGATTTGCTATATCAAGACATATCCAAGCCTACAACGGCATTGCTCGGCCAGATACCTTGCTACAGGATTTTTTCCAAGCTTGCTGCATCGCCAAAGGCGAAAACAGCCTGGTCGCAACCCGATATCTCCCACTTATGTTGCGGAAGACTGCACGATCATGATTTAATGAACTTCCAGAGAAGATCATCCATAACTGGTATGACATGCAAAGTGCGTTCTTTCGGAATTTCGAAGGCACATATCGGAGACCCTGTACGGTCGGAGACCTACAGCGTTGCACCTAGAAAGCCGGAGAAACTTGCCGGGATTACCTCGGACGATGGATTGACACCAAGAACTCCTGTGAAGGAGTAAATTATCAAAGTGCGATTGAAGCTTTCATTGCAAGTCTCCCAATTGGTCTACTACGCCATCGCTTGAAGTGTGACAAAGTCACAGATTTGGGAGAGATGATAGAAACAGCAAGCAAGTATGCAAATGTCGACGATGATGCAGAGGGATTACTCAATGCCCTAGCTGTGCCACAGTCGGCAAAACAACCAAAGCAACAAGCTCAGAAGCGCAAAAATACCTTGGAAGAGAAACCCAACGTGGAAACGGCAGTGGTTACTGCTACTTTCGGGTCTGGAGGACGAGGAGGGCACGACGAAGGCCGCGGGTGTGGCCGTGGAACTTCGAGAGTCCAAGGTAGAGGAGACCAACAACCAGGCAAAACCTACTCTTGGGCTGACATTGCCAATAACCCATGTGTGCATCACTTGGACGCCAATGGGGGCTCATCCCACACCAATGCCGAATGTCGTTTCAATGATGACATCAAAAGAGATGACACCGCGGGCTACAAAGCTAAGCGGAAGAAGAGAAAGAAGAATCCTAAAAAAGATAAAGAGACCAAGGAAGATTCCGACATGGAGGAAGCCGATGCTTTAAATCCCAAGCCGGAAGGGAAGAAAAAATTTCCGACCAACAAAGACACTTATGTCACCTTCCTCGGATCTCAACCAGCAAAGGTCAAGAAAGCAGTTCTACATGAGCTCAATGCAACAGTTCCAGCTGTCCCCCAATTTTTGGACTGGTCGGAAGTGCCAATCACGTTTGATCGCGCTGATCATCCGCCTAAGTTGCACAGGTGAGGAAAATACGCCTTAATCGTCAATCCACTTATTGACGGTTATGGTTTCTCCAAGACCCTCATGGACGGTGGCAGCAGTATCAATATTCTCTATGTCGAAACGCTACGCCGGATGAAGATCTCGGAGACCCAGCTGAATCACAACACTGTGATTTTTCACGGGGTTGTCCTAGGAAGACAAGCAAATTCCCTGGTAGAAATCACTTTGGATGTTACCTTTGGAACTCCAAAGAACTATCGGACGGAGGCACTTTCCTTCAAAGTGGTCCCGTTCAAGAGCGCGTACTACGCTATATTTGGACGTCTGGCTTACTGGGCTTTCATGGCTCGTCCGTGTTAAACTTATAATATGATGAAAATTCCAAGTCCCAACAGCATAATCACTATCAGGGGAGACCCGAAGAAAGCACGAGAGTGCGAGGATGGAAATGTCGCCTTTGCTGAAGCCGTGCTGCACGCCCAGGAGTACCAGGAGATCAAGAAGAGCATAGATCCGTCCGAGATGCCCGCAACGAAGAAGGAGGTGACAAAGCCAAATCCGGAGTTCAAGGCATCAGAAGAGACGAAGAAGACGCCGTTGAAGAATGATGACCCCTCCAAGGTGACCCAGATAGGCGTAGGCCTAGATAGCGCATAGGAAAGTGTGCTTGTCAAGTTCCTCCAAGCAAATCAAGATATCTTCGCATGGCAGCCATCTGACATGACCGGAGTACCTAGGGAACTTGCCGAGCACTCTTTAAATGTAAACCTGAACGCTAAACCCATCAGACAGTCCTTACGACGTTTTGGCGATGAAAAGCGTAAGGCAATAGCTAAGGAATTAGCATGGCTCGAGTTAGCCGGATTCATAGAAGAGGTCATCCACACTGAGTGGTCGGCCAATCCTGTAATGGTCCCTAAAAAGGACACCACTCATTTAAGGATGTGTGTTGATTATACTGCCTTGAACAAGGCTTGTCCAAAAGATCCGTTCGCTCTGCCTAGGATTGACCAAGTTATCGATTCTACGGCAGGCTCGGAACTCCTCTATTTTCTCGATGCATATTCCGGTTATCACCAAATCCGGATGAAGGAATCTGACAATGTCAAAACTTCATTTATAACCCCCTTCAGAACCTTCTGTTTTGTTACGATGCCCTTTGGGCTGAAAAACGCAGGAGCTACCTACCAGCGCATGATGCAGTGTTGCCTCCATGACCAACTCGGACGCAATGTACATGCATACATGGATGATATTGCGGTGATGTCCAAAAAGAAGGAAACACTGATTTCTGACTTGGAGGAAACATTTGCCAATCTACGAAAATACAACATCATGCTTAACCCAAAGAAATGCTTCTTTGGAATACCAGCTGGAAAATTGTTAGGTTTCATCGTGTCTCAAAGAGGCATAGACATGAACCGGGAGAAAATCAAGGCTATACTCAATATTTCTAGGCCAACTCCCCTAAAGGACGTACAAAGATTAACTGGTAACATCGCCGCGGTCAGTCGATTTGTAAGCCGGCTTGGTGAAAGAGCCGCACCATTATACAAACTCCTGAAAAAGACCAAAGACTTTGTTTGGACCGACGAAGCTGAAGCTGCACTACAAGACCTGAAGAAAGTACTCTCATCTGCTCCTATCCTTGCTGAGCCAGAACCACAGGAACCGATGTTGCTTTATCTTGCTGCGACAAACAAAGTCGTTAGTATCGTCATGGTGGTGGAGAGACCGGAGGAAAATCAGGAACACCTAGTGCAGCGTCCGACTTACTTTGTCAATGAGGTCCTGACAAAATCAAAACAACGGTATCCGCACTATCAAAAGTTGGCTTACTGTGTTTTTCTAGCATCTCGTAAGTTACAACACTATTTTCAGGAGCATCCAATTACCGTGGTGAGCACAGCTCCCATGAGAGATATAATCAACAACAGTGATGCCACAGGACGCGTCACCAAATGGGGCATAGAGCTTTCAGCTTTCAATATTGAGTATAAACCGCGAACAGCAATCAAATCCCAAATCCTTGCCGACTTTGTCGCTGATTGGACAGAGACAAAGGAGAATATGACCCTCCCTGAGTCGAAATATTGGACCCTCTACTTTTATGGGTCTAAGGCCCGAGGGGGCTCGGGGGCTGGCGTGGTGCTCAAATCACCCCAAGGAGATAAACTTCTATACGTTTTGCAAATCCACTTCACAGCGACAAACAATATTGCCGAGTATGAAGCACTGCTGCATGGAATCCGCATTGCTAAGGATATTGGAATCCGACGTTTGATGTGTTATGGAGATTCGGATCTTGTTGCTCAGCAAGTTTTGGATATTTGTAATGCAAATAAACACATGGCAGCATATAAAGCTGTCATGGATGATCTATCTAAATCGTTCGAAGGGTTTGAGGTTCAACACATCCCTTGAGCAGAAAACCAGGAAGCAGATGCATTCTCTCGGATAGGCTCTGCGTGGAAAGAGGTCCCGAATGGCGCTTTTTTAGAGCACCTCAAAGTTTCCTCAATAAAGGGAGTAGATGAGGAATATCCAACCAAATCCGACTCACCTTTAATAGCAGTTCTGGCTATAATTCCCAGCTGGACTCAACCCTACCTAGATTATCTGGTAGATGGCAAATTACCCGAAGACGAGGTTCTGAGCCGGCAGATCATCCGACGAGCGAAAGCCTATACTATAGTTAAAGGTGAGCTCTATAAGCGGAGTGTTTCTAGGGTTTTTCAGTGCTGCGTATCTCTAGAAGAAGGAGTGGAAATCTTAAGAGAAATCCACTAAGGCGAGTGTGGTCACCACGCTGTAGCCAAATCTTTAGTGGCAAAAGCCTTTAGACACGGATTTTTCTGGCTTACAGCTCAGGTAGATGCCGAACGACTAGTCAAGACGTGCAAAGGCTGCCAAAAGTACACCAAACAAGCTCATGTTCCGGCTGATCAGCTGCGAACAATACCTATAACATGGCCTTTTGTGGTCTGGGGGCTTGACATTGTAGGACCATTGAAACGAGCACCAAGTGGATTTACTCACCTCTTAGTGATGGTGGATAAATTCTCCAAATGGATTGAGGATAAACCTGTCACTAGTTTTGATGGAGCAACATCCAAAAGATTTGTCGAGGATGTTATAGTCCAGTATGGTTATCCACATAGCATTATCACGGACAATAGGAGTAACTTTTCTATGGGAGAATTGGCCAAATGTCCGGCTTGACATTGCGTTAGTCGCACATCCACAGGCTAATGGACAAGTCGAAAGAGCAAATGGTTTAATCCTACAAGGCCTAAAACCGATACTCGAAGCACCACTACGACGTGCTGTGGGGGCTTGGGCAGAGGAATTACTCTCTGTAATATGGAGTTTACGAACAACTCCAAATAGGTTAACTGGATACACACCTCTCTTCTTGGTCTATGGCGCAGAAGCAGTTCTTCCTAGTGATTTAATTCATACTTCTCCCAGAGTGGTCGCGTATATTGAAGAGGATGCCGAGATTTCTCGACAAAATGATCTCGACTTAGTCGAATAAGTTCGCGTTGTTACTGAAATGAGATCAACAGCCTATCAGTAGAAGTTACGCAAGTATCATAGCCAGAGAGTCCGAAACAGATCTTTCAATAAAGGTGATTTGGTTATCCAGCTTGTGCAACAAAGAAAGCACAAAGTTTCCCCAGTATGGGAAGGGCCCTTTTTAGTTAGTCGAGTATTGCACAATGGATCGTACTACTTAACTGACATGAGGCCAGTCAAAGAAATACCTGCTACCAAGAAGAGAAAGAGAGCTAGAGGTAGTACAAATCCGGATGAGTTATACAGACCATGGAATGTTGCTCAGCTACGTCCCTTTTATTCTTAGTTTATCCTTCTTTGTAATCATATATATGTACATGTTCTATGAGAAATAAAAGTTTTGGTTGCCTCAAGTTTTTCTGAGAAGTTTTTACCATCTTATTTCTGAATGATCATGTCATAGTCGAAAATCCCAGAATGCTTGAAAGTACTTTATGCTCATGTTCGTTCTGGTTTAGATTTACGATTCTAAAAATGCTACCTTCAGGTATAACTCTAAAGTTTCTAATCTATACTTTGGTTCTTTGTCCGATTGCTAGATGCGGGTATTTTCCGAGTGGTGAATTGTTGGTACTGGAAGCCGGCTTTGTTTCCGAGTTTAAACTGGTTTAGCAATTGAGCTCTATTGCTCGACAAAGTTTCCGGGCAGAAGGTTTAGCCGGCTCACCAAAGGGACGAGGCAGAAAGCCAGATAAATGATAAGTATAGGCGAAAAAATATAAGTGCTTATGTAGACATTTTAGGCACACAAAAAATTTAAAGCCAAAAGTGCTGAATAGATCAAAAGCTTAGCACTAGTAAAATTATAGTACTACATATTTACAGGTCCATCATGTTTTTCAGAATAATAAAAATGTTTCTGGTAATCTACGATGCAGGAGGAGAGGAAGGAGCTGTTGGCTCGCTAGATACATCGCCTTGATATCGTTCTGAGATGTCCACATCCAAAACGGTGCGGTCATCATCGGAAACTTCTGCTGATTCTTCTGGAGGCAGAGGCGAAGTGTCCACGCGGGTGAAGAAAGGAGTTTTCATAGTTGGTCAAATCAGCCACGTGACACCCATATCCGGCGCATGAGTCCATAATGGCCTTGATATCTTGCTCCTGGCTGTCTTCATCTACTTTGAAGTACCCTCTGGTCACTTGCCATATTTCCATGTTTCCATGGTGGCTCATGACCATGGTGAGAGCATTCTGCGCTGCGGACCGCGCGTAGGACATGTTCCGATCCTAGACAAGTTGCGGCATCTCCTTTGCCTTGTCCCGCACCTAAAAATCTGACATGCTATGCATATCCGGAATATTGAGAGCTTCGCCAATGTCCTCAAGGGATGGGCAGAAGTCATGAAGCAGGTCACCGACTTGGGTAAGCTGGTGGGTGCGGGGCTCAGCAGAGGTGGAGACCGTCAAGTTCAGAGGACCTATAGACAAAAAAAGTTAAAGAAAATCCGACATTGAAAGAAGTCGAAGAAAATAGAGAAATCGGACAGGTGGAACATTCCAAACATGACATCGTCAACTTTGGTCTTCTCTTCCCGAAGACTTCGGAGTTCAGCCCAGAGCGCCTCAGAAAGATCCTTCTCTCTGAACAGCTCATTATTGAGGTCCGAGATTTTCTGATCTTGAGCAGCAATCTTACGACCACGCTTTTTTGAGGAATTTGAGCAATGCTCTTTTCATGATCCGCTTTGAGCTGATCCAGCTCTTGGCGAAGTTCCTTGTTCTCCACCACCAAATTTTTGAGGTTCTCGGCCTCTTTAATCATAGCGCATGACTGTTTCACCAGTGCTGTAAGTCAAAAAGAACTACAGTTCAGTAAAAATTCGACTATGAAAACATGAAAGACAAGGTTTGAGTCTCGGAATGTTTACCTTCGGCCTCATCCTTGGCAACTTTAAGCTCAACATTCTTAAGTCGGAGAGCTTTGATCTCTCTCCGCTTATCACAGACATTTTTCAACAAATCCTGGTTATATGAATATACTTTCTGTAAGTCAGAATACCCAAAGTCAGAAGTCTACTAAAGATTCAGGCTAATATTTTTACTAATATCAGCATGAGCCTTGGGGGCTACACTAGTTCGTTCTTTGGCATCCTAAGGAAGCATAAACCCGGATTATATATCCTACTTCATGCTTGGGGGCTAGAGGATATGATATGAAATAAAGGAAAATAGGAGTTAGAATTCTAACTTACCTTATGTTCGCGAGTAAGTTTATCCAAACTCGCATTCACTTCAACATCAACCTTCTTGGCGAGAGTCAGAGGAGTCACTAGAGTAGTTGGAAGCTCACCAGTCCTTATCCTCTCTTCGCGAAGACGCACTTGTTCAAGAAGATCAGAGTGCTTGATGTCCTCTGCTTCTTGCGCTTCTTCTTTGACAGATAGATTTCTTTTCTCCAAGCACTTACTGGCTAGCCACTAGATCTCTTCAGCAGATTTCCGAGACAGCCCAAACTTGGCAAGTCCTGGATTGCTGAGAAGGTTTTCGGAAAAGGTTTGTGCCGAGGGATCATTACCCAAAGAGGGTTCACCCTTATCTATACCTGACTCACCCATGGTTATGTCAGTTTGCGATTCAAGGATCACAGGCTCCGTTGAAGGAGCCAGATCTTCTGCGACAGCCGGAGAAGGAATGATCACCGATGTTGCGGAAGGTTGAGGGGAAGGAGTCGGAGGAGCCACGGCAGGAGAAGCTATGGTAAGCATCGTCTGTCGCAGGGGCTTCGAAGAAGTTCCCTTCCCTTACCCTTGATGAGCTGCTTAGCTCTGAGAGCGTAATAGAGTCGGAAAACATTACATCTCGGAAGAAAATTCGAGTAAGGAACAAAGACGGAAGTTTTGATTGAAAGTTACCTCTTCACGACGGGCACCTCCTTTGTGCCAACAGCCACTGTCGGAGCCTTGTGCTTCTTAAAGCGCATTGTCCGGCAATGGGACCAGTTCCGCCTCCTAAGAAAACTCTGGAGGATATCCTTCGAGTGGAGAAAATTCCGACTCGGGGAGGTCAGCAAGCTGAAAGAGGAAAACATATCAGTATTGCAATGTAACTTAAAGATTGAAACACATAAAAAGGTTTACTGTTAGAAGCTTACCGGCACTACGGGGTTTTCCGTTGTGTGCATGTCCAGAGAAACCTCCGGGATCCTCCTCTCGATCCGCTCCCTTATCAACCATTTTATGTGGCTTATATAACCTTGCGTGGTATAAGCTCTGGGACTGATGCGGAGGGAATCTTTCTTGGACGACATGATGGAGTGCATCAATCGGTCTCCGTGGTACTAAAGGGGTTGGATCCGGTGTGACACCCAACATTGGACCAAGTCGGATCCCTTCAGTCCTTTGTGTTTGATCAGATATTCGATCCGCCTCTTAGCAAGGATCAGATTGTCGCTGAGAGCCAGAGGAGCCTCGTCCCAAGACGGTTGGGCCGTGGCAGCCCCGTCGATAAAAGCCGGCAAAGCAGTGGCTTTTCTAGGAGCTAGAACATCCTTGTGATAAAAGAAGGTGGCTGGCCATTGTTTGACCGAGTCACTAGCTAAGATCTTAGGGTATGCGTGCTCACGTCTAAGTGAAAAGTAATTGTACCAGTGATATAAGGAACACCGACAATGATAGAATTTCTCCGGACATGGAACTAGTACCGGAATAGAGTAAGACTTGGCCTAATGCCGATGTACCCCTCGCACAAAGCCGCATAGGCGCTCATCTCTAGGAGAGAGTTGGGAGGAAGATGGTGGAGTTGAACACTATAATGATCTATCACCTCGAAAAAGAATTCCGAGGGAGGAAACGACAAACCTCTATCGAGGTGGGTTCCAAAGTGGACCCGCTCGTCGGCGTGCAGGTTGGGGACGGTCTCCTCGGCGCCACTCCGCCAGTCGCCGGCGCGGAGGAGCCCCTCTGTCTCCACGTTGCGGAGCTTCTCATCGTCAAGAACGCAGGGGATTTAGACCCCGTGAAAGATTTCCTTTTCCATCACGGCCGCCGCCGCCATGCCGGAAGAGGATGAAGAAGCCATTTCTCTGGTGCGCCGGTGACCTAAGATGGGCGGCGCTGGGAGTTTTTGGGGAAAGCAGAGGAGTTCTGTGTGCGGGGGAGATTTGGAGGAGGAGAAACGGCAAGGAAACATGTGAAGAAAGGAAGAGGAGAATCCTCACCCCTTATATCCACCTAACCGCCCCAAGATTCGTGCAAATGACACTGTATAACCACCACACGTCATGGAAGGAACTGGGAAGGACCCACGCGATGATTACGTCGCCTCGATCTCCGCGTACGCATTGAAACGGCGCCTCAGTTCCGCGAACTGTGGACCCACCAACGGTCGTGCTGACAGGATATTTGCCAGATGACGTGACTTGACCACGACTGGTGTCAGGTGGCGTTAGAGACCAAGTTCCGTCTTAGTTTAAAATCAAGCTGGAAAATCCAAGTAACCTGTTGATAGGTCCGACTTATTTTTAAGACCCGGATCATATTTTTTGTTGTGAAGTTTCAAGAACCCTTCAAGATTCTGCAAGCCGAAGATCAAGCTAGACCATGATAAATCCGAATTTGGATCTTGGAGGCCTCCAGGGGCTCCTGTTGGGGATATACTTTCCGGGTATCCTCATAGTTCCTCACTGACCAGGGTGGCCCACTTCGGGTTAGAGCTTTGCTTCACGGGCGGCCCAGTCAGGGAGAAAATACGGAGTCCAATCCGGCTACGGGAAGGCCCAGAAGACTTACCGACTTAGGCCCATAGTGTTACTTGTAGTTCAAGATGTACTCTGTAATCGACTCTTAGTCGTAGCCGGATAGATCTCTCCTGTAAACCATAGGTAGGATATCTATATAAGCCGTCCTAGGGAGAGCCTTTAGGGCACCCTCAATAGTCTACAATCTCAACTCGCATAGGCAAAACCCTTGTAACCCATATTCCGGCTCTGCCGTATTACTGGATTGTTAGCAGGAGTAGGATCCATCCAAAGCCGGCGGATTCGAACCTAGGTAAACTTGTGTGCTCACCATCCCGGAACACCGTACGTCTCATACCCCTCTCTTCCGCACGCCTTGAGGACCCCCTCATGGCGTACTTGTCATCAATCCGACGACAAAACCTAAATGGTTGTTGTTAGTGGTTTAACTCCAATGGAGTTGTGGTGCCTTATTGTTAAGCTATTGTTGCTTGGGTTGGCACCTCCTGTAAACACCTTTTGAGTTCAGTCTCAGGATTTCATCCTGGTACTGTGTGAAACTAGAATTACTGAGGCTTAGTCCCTTTTCTGTGACGAAAATAGGAGATGATTCATATCTAGATGATTCCTATTTTCTTATAGGAAGTGATTCAATTAATGGTCTCTGTCTAGTGTGGCCTAGAGATAGATAGTGCCGATATTGACTATCCTCTCGAATCAAAGTGTCTCTTATGATTCCTAATTCATTTTGGAAAATGATTATATGTTTTTTATAGATGTTGCTTAGGCTTATTCTTAATAAGTGATGACCTTGCTGGTACAGAGGTGCTACCCAGTTGGGGATGTACCCTGTACTAGCAGTGGTGATGTGTATTGATCTAGTTAAAACTAGATCCATTGGTTTGTGATGCTGGTCTGAGACCATTGGTTGTGAAATTAGTATGTTTTTTACAAGTGTCTATCTTAAGACATTAATTTGTGGATCTGCTCTAGTGGCTTCTACTGCCATGGGCTTCTACCGTGGGACCTCCTTCTTGGAGTGTGCATAATGTTTGCCTAGGTAGCATGGTCTGCTGCTATGTCCCTGCCAATGATGCATAGACTGAGGCCCTAATGATTAATAAGAATAGATGCTATTGTCATCTCAAAGACTCTATGATGATATGAGCATAGTACTACTATGCTCCACTGAGAGTTCCCTTTCAGCCTCAAAATTCATTTTCTTACTTGAAATGATATGATCAGATACTCTGATTGATTGTTTGGGTGTAGCTACCTTCTGTTGTGTAGCTTGTGTACTGGATCTTAGCTTCTGGATTTGCTATTGTTGGATCTTGTGGTGGCAGCCTGTTGCTGCACAACAGTTGATCTTGCTACTTATGATGCTAGCCTGCCCTTCTTTGCACCTAGACTTCATCCTCCTTGGGCTCCTGAGGTGGATCTCCTCTCCTTCTCCTCTTGGATGGCTCCACTGAGCTACCAGAGGTTGAATATTTGGTGGATTTGATTTGGTGGATGGATTGGTAAATCTGGGATGAACTTTGGTGTGGTGTTCTTTTAGCATGGAAATAGAGAGGATGGATATGGTTGTGCAGTCTGGCTAGTGTGCTATGGAGAAACTAGTATTGAGCTAGTTAGCTTCGGCTACTTTGCTATGAACAACTGTAGTTTAATCTTTTCCTCTCCTCCATGTTGTTGACAGCACAACATATGCATGCTATATGTATGCTTCTTGCAAGTGGGACCCTTCCCTTGTGGATCAGCTCAACTAGATCTTTTGCTAGGTATTACTGTTTTACTTCCTACCCATTAACTAATTTGGTGAAATTTGCCCCTTGGCCTATGAGGTTGTACTGAGGCCAATGTACTGATAAGAATAGTTCCTCTAGTTGGTGAAACTTGCCCTTCATATAAAAGGCTCAATGATGAATAGTAATAGTGCATCTCACCGTTAATTCTGAGAGTACTAATATTAATCCATAACCCTATTTCTCTCACTGTTAATTCTGAGAGTACTAATATTAATCCATAACACTAATTCTCTTTTGTTTCTTTCTGTCTTTGCTTGTAGGTATCAAGTTGAAGCGATTAGGAGAAATAGTATAGGATTAGTTTAGGACTAGATAAGTATTAGTTTAGGGCTTTATTTTATTTTATTTTATTTTGTAACGTGTTATTTCTACTCTTTGTAAAGATCAATGTAATATATATTCATTATTTAATAAAGCTTTTATTTCTTTGAGGATGTCTCTATAATGTTTTTTACTTCAAATATATTTGTGTTTATTTAATACTTGTGGAATAAAGGAAAGAATTAAGAAGTATTATTTGAGTTATACTCTTATATTGTTATCAATTTCCTTTATTGTTTTATAAATGTGATATATTCAAACAATAATACTAATTAATTCTTTTTTGGAAATAAAATAAATACTAATTACCTCTAATTTTCTAACCTCATTCAAATGTTTCAAATTTTAAATAAGAAATCAATTTATTCACCTGAGAACATTATAATCCCTAAGGATCAAAGGTTAAGGGTTTATTTCTAACTAAGTAATTATAGTTGATGTCTCAACCTAGAGTGAGATATTGATGTAGCCTCTTAATGTGATCTTGATTAAAGATTTCTCTAGAATTCCTATCCTCAACACTTCACTAAGTTTGGGTTTTAGTTAAGGAATTCCTTTCCTAAATACACTCTATTTAAATCTCTTATCTGCTTCACTAAGATCTCTTCTATCTAATTGATCTAGGCATCTGGCTCCACCATATCCATCATCATATGATGACATAGTCATGCCCCTTCAACCATATTCCCATACAATCATCTCTAGTATAACTTCCATTATTTAACTATCTCTGATAGATCCACCAAAGTAGTTATTAATAACTTCATTCCATAAACTCCTTCATATTTACCTTGCATCTAGATCTAAGACTTGCAAGATTACACTTCTCTCTCTATATCACATGTGATAGCAATCCTCTAGGATGGGTAGGGTACTACTCTCCATAATACATATTTGTTCTTGTATTAGCTTGGTTAAGCTACTATGCCTCCAACTACTCCATACAACTCATATTATATACTTCATCAAACTCCATCTTGACTTCTCATGATCAAGCTAGATGATTCAGCTTATCAGGTTTTTCCCTAATTTGGTATACTCCTAACTCTTCTTCATCATCTAGTCATCTATTCTCAAGTGACATGAGAATAATGACCACCATCCTTTGATCATACTAAGCTTAGGCTTCTAATTGTCTGATCAAGATCTATAATCATCTAAGTAATAGACTTGTACTACACCTAGTCTCTTTATAGGGTTTATATTGTTAATGAAGCTTACTTTATCTTACAACTCCTTGACTTAACAAGATTACCAATTGATTCTCTACTACTACTAGCTTCCTTATAGATTCATAATTACTATCTAAACTCTTGGGTTTAAATACTTCTTCTAGTTAACTCGTGAGTGAGTTAACTCCTCCAACATCAAATGGTTTGATCACCAATAAGGATCTCATTCCATTGATGATGGCACACTTCACCATGGCTATTTCCTCCTCCTTATTAATTTACTTAAGGTCTTTGGAAGGTCAATATAATAGGTCAAATTTAAGAGTCAACAAGTGCTAGGTCAAGAATTGATCACTCAACCTTGATGATCAATTGACTCTAGGACTTGGTTAAATAGGATTGTCATCTATTAACATGACACTAAAGGTATGTGGTGGATGGTCTTGTCTCAACTTCCTTTCTACTCTATTTATGATAAGAGTTAGTGCTTAGGAACTACCATGATACCCATGGTAGGAA
Source organism: Avena eriantha (assembly GCA_910589775.1). Lineage (NCBI taxonomy): Eukaryota > Viridiplantae > Streptophyta > Magnoliopsida > Poales > Poaceae > Avena > Avena eriantha. Next base: position 206,397,472 of record OU342740.1, read on the forward strand.
TAACTATGGCAAGAAAGTGTATCAATATTTAGTTACGGGGTTTCTTTACTTAAGTTATATACTTAACATGTTATTCAAGGTTTGTGGTAGACAATACCTTGATATCATCCTTAGAATATTAAGTATTTGTCCTTGAGTTGTTGTAGGGAATATCATGTAATGATCTCTAGAAGATCTAGTACTCCTTATTAAGTAGTGTGTTGTGACTTAGTTTTATTACATTTGATCTACCATTAGATCAAATTATATTACCCAAAGATAAGGTTTTAACAAAGGTCATATTGAAACTTATCGCAATCAAATTGATGATCTACTTCAGTTCCACCAAGTTAAGAGAAGCTTCAATCACTTTGACAAGTTTTATTTAGAAGTGCGAAAATTATCCAGATTTTCTATGCATGAATGCAATGCACACACCTCATATTAGCTTATTTCTAAGGTCTAATGCAGGGATGTTACACAGATGCTCGCCCACATGGTAAACGAGGTTTCCCGAATCATCCCGTAATTTATCCCCTTCTATCACTATTTTGGTCTCCTCTAAAGAGCCCCTGATAGCAACGCATGCCCTAGTTGTGACCTCTGTGTCGATCGGCCGGCCGCATCGGGCTAGAATTGAGTGTAGCCAGCGGGATTTGGAAGTGTCCACCGCGGCAGCGGTGCCGGCATGAACTCACTGGGGTATGTGGCTTCTTCTTCCGCCAGATAGCAGCCAGTCATGGAAAGCCTAAATTGGGCGGCGACGGCGGGCTCGGAAGTGGCCGACGCGGCGGCGCCGTCAACTCATCTGGTATCCGGCCTCTTCTTCTGCCAGAAAATGACTCCAACAAGCCAGTTGTCGCTCTTCTCTCCCTCCATAGTACCTCTCTCCTCAGATTATCATAGGAATAATAGATTGATTTTCGATCTTTTGGTTCCATGCCACAAACAGTTCCTTATCTTCACAATTTGAGTTTTGATTTCTCGAAGGACTAACACTTCTATTCCCTTCTGCCAGCTTCTCTATGTTATAATAGTGTTCAATACATTATACCAATTGTTTGATGGGCATGTGTGGAATCAAGAACTATACATGATGTTGACACTTCATGCTATTTTAAGGAGAAACTTAAGCATGATCGACCAAGCTCCTCCGGAAAAAATTTAAGCAAGACGAGCCTTGGGAGGCCACATCATGGAGAATATAAGTTTGCGGCCCAAAAGTTGAGACGCCAAGGCAAAGCAGTACCCAAGTTGCTTGTAATCGGCCACGTTGCCCACAGTTGGCATGCCAATTACTCAGAGGGTCTTTTTCAGCACAAATTCAAATTAACGTCCGAATATAAATATCAGGCTAACGCCCGTTAAGTTGCCCCCTTGTTAGTTTTCGCCATCATGTCGCTGTCGTCTTGGGGCGTCATTGCTGCCATGTACTCCCTCCACCCAAGGCTTAAGTCCTATAATTATGTTGAAAAGTCAAGGCGCTTGCCACCTTGAAGGGCTGGCGCCTGCATCCATTCTTCATTACGTTGTCTTCTTCTTTACCGGAGATCGCGGCCATGGCGCGGAGCTGGGATGCCATCTCGTTCGGTGGTTATATCCGGTACGTGGACGGAATGACTCACCCCAACTCTCCTACCCATCCCGAATCGGAGCTCACCCTCACCATGGACGCACCCATGGCATGGAGCGGGGATGAGAATTGGTTCCCGGTGAGAGCTATCACCGTGCCAACCATGCTGGGTCCTGTTTTCCTCCTACAGAATCTGAGCTTGTCATTGTCGTGGTCACACCCGCACCAATTCTGTCACCCCTGCCGAGGTCTCTATGGGAGCTGTACCTTCAGGAGCTCAAGTTCTGTCATGTTGAACCTGTAAGAAAATTCGGAACTGGGTGGCAGCAAGCCGTTGTTGAATAGACTAATGTCGATACCTATTGATGAATACAGTAATGCCAATGTGAGATCATTTAGTTACTTCAATACGAATTTTCCACCAATTTAAAATCTTTGATGTATTCCTTGACAATTATTATAATATAATCAATCACTAGAAACTTGGTAATGTGCATGAGCATGACCAGTAATATAATTGAACACTAGAAATTTAAAGAAACTCCATTAAAGGATTATATATATAGACGAGGTTCATTAGGTACACCGCGGATATATTGTCTTACATTCAACCACAGGTAATAATTAACTTAAACAAAATAAAAGCAGGGGCTGCAATAGGAGGCCAGGACACGGAGACGCCTAGCAGGGCAGGGGCAGCAGTAGGAGGCCAGGACAGCCTACTCGAGGGGATACATGCCAGTCCTGACATAATCCCGGAGGAATTTGCCGAAGGTTGCGTGTCGTGCCAAGGTCTTTGGCTTATGCCTTCTGCCTCCGCCTTTGCCAACACCCACCGCGTGCTGGAGCATGCTGTCGAGGTCCATATTGATGGCTCTACCACAAAAATGGGTAAATCACTCTCCCCTATGGTAGAAACGGATTTTTCCACACCGTAACCGCCTTAGCACGTAGCGGCTCTTGTTGTCCCTGGATTCCTTGCTAGAGTCCACCTCATCAGAATCCTCGTGTTGATTTTTAAGAACATAACTTAGAACTCATACATATGATTGAATTGTATTACATCTCAAGAATTAACAACATATATATGTAAGACAATATTAAATTGATATCAAGGAGAACATCTCAGCAATAGTTTGACCAGTTCATATATCATTTCATCTCAACAAAATGACAAATAATTGGATTAGAGTGTATGTAGAATAAAGACTGCGGCCTCATAAGTTTCTTCAGGGATGGCGTAAGCCAACCAAGTAACAATTGCACAACCTATATTGTTCTTGTACATCGCCCTAGGTTCGCTAAATCATCCCTCAAAAAATCTGACACCAATGTGTCTTCCTCTATTTTGAGGCAAATTTGAATCATTGGCCAAAATAAGAAATTGAAATGTAATCCTACGAAACAATATTCAGGGATATACATATTCAGGCACAAAAATAATCCTAAATATTGTAATTATAAATAAAAACCAAACAAATAATCTTCAGGTACATGTTCAAAATACTTATGATCAAAACCATGCATATACATATGCAGCATACAAATCATTCAAAGATCCGAAACAATTCAAGGATCGTATATGTAGTTCCATAGGAGAATAAATCATGGGCCTCATAATTTTTTTCAGAGAAGGAGGTGGTGAACCAAAGTACCAACAACACAACCTATAATGTTTGTGTGCATTGCTGCCTCAGGTTCACCAACCCATCCCTAAAAAAACGACACCATCATATGTGTCTCCCCTTGCACTCTTTTGGGGAAAATTTCAATCATCGGCCTCGGTGACAAACTGAAATGTAATTTCTATACACTATGAATGCATGCAATACATAATTCAAATATCATCGTTCTATGAATGTATAATAAAGATTGCGGCCTCATAAGTTTCTTAAGGGATGGCGTAAGCGAACCAAGTAACAATTGCACAACCTATATTGTTCTTGTACATCACCCCAGGTTTGCTAACTCGTCTCTGAAAAATCTAAAACCAATGTGTGTGCTTCTCTTTCGGGGCAAATTTGAATCATTAGCCACAATAAGAAATTGAAATGTAATCCTACAAAACAATATTCAGGGATATACATATGCATCATACGACTCATTCAAAGAGCAGAAACAATTCAAAGATTATTTATATATGTTCTATATGAGTATAAATCAAGGGCCTCATTATTTTTTTAGAGATGGAGTTGGAGAACCAAAATACCAACAACACAACCTATATTGTTTATGTACAATGTTGCCTCAGGTTCACTAACCATCCGTAAGAAAACGACACCATCAGATGTGTCTCCCTTGCACGCTTGTGGGAAAAAATTGAATCATTGGGCTCAATAAGGAATAGAAATGTAATATTGTATGCATGTTGTGTATCGAACTCAACACTCAACTAGCAAACCCTAAAACCCCTAAATCAAATGTTACATAGCGATTAAATTTACATAACAAGAAGAACCGTATGAACAATAGTGAGTTAAGAAAATGTAAATTTACTAGATGGCAGATGAGCATATTGGGGTTTTGTGACTAGACGGACTAGGGTTTTGTGACTAGCCGGACTGGGGTTTTGTGACTAGATGACAGATGCATCAATCGACCATTCGAAAATATATATACTACCCTACATCAAGAGCAAAAGAATCTATACACGATTGAGCAAATCCTATGTATGAACAATGAAGTCTGCGGCTGCGACTAGAGAAGCTAGCAATGTAGTACCTCAGACTCCTCATCGGGGACCTCCTCCTCGAAATCATCATTCTCTAATATTGCATCGACGATTTCTTGGATGGCGATGGGGTCGTTGATGTAGAGCACCGGATTGCCTCCGCCTGCCGCCTACCCCTCATCCAGATCTGCCACTGGCACCACAATGTTGTCGGCCACCTGCTGCTCGACGGTGACGGCTACTGGCTGGACGGATGAGCTCGAAGCCTTGACGGTGCGATGATGAGCGGCGTGCGTGCCTAGAGAAGACGCCTCCACCTGCTTGGTGACGACCGAGCCATCTTCTACCGCGCCTTCAACTGGCTTCACCTCCGGCTTGTCTCCACGCGTACGCTTCATGGCGCACCTAGGGAAGACAGTGGTGCAAGCGAAGGAGCTTCGGCGCATGCGGTAGGTGCAGATTGGGGTTTTGGGACTAGATAGATTGGGGGAAATGACACGAGCTCATGGAAGAAGAAGGCCGAGCGGGTTTATAAACACTAGACCGTTGGTAGTCCTCGAGTGGACACGTGTGTTGAGTGGGGGGATGGGGCTACCACGATCTCCACGTTTTTTGAAACCACGATATCCACATTATAACTACATTGAAAACACACGCATGTCAGACCTTGATTCCACTGCATGCAAGGGGCGCATAACCAATTTCTAGCAACGTTAGGTCTCCACGAGGGCCCCCCTGACACGTGGAAGTTACTTGCGGTAGGGCCCAGTTGGAACTGCGATTGAGAGCAAGCTGTGTAAAAATAAGATATATCTTATTAAAATCAAGTGGCAATAAATTGTAGCTTCCATTCGATGACCGTGCACTCGATGACCCTGTTGCCCTATGCATGTGTCATGGCGTAGTAGTAGTAGTAGTAGTAGTAGTAGTAGTAGTAGGCTTTTCAGATGTGATTAAACATGACATGACCACATGACAACTTTTTCCATGGACGGCTCCGTGTTCCTTCTTGTAGAAGTCTCGCTGAGAGAGACGTCCGTGTTGTCTCACACTGTACTGTGAAGGGCACATGTGCAACGATCCGCATTGGATAACGGAGGACCAATGGTTGGTGCACACGATCTGCATGACAACTTTGACAACCAGTCAGGGCATAGCAGACATAGTGACCACATGTTTGGGCTTCTACGAGAGAGAGGGCAAAACTAAGTAGAATAAAAAAAACCAAGAGCAAAACTGATTAGTTTAAAAAACGTAAAGTGAGTGTCTTATAGAATGAAATACAGATTTGAGTTCATTACATGTGTGTTTTTTTCATAAACCACATGGATCCACTAGAGTTCATTGCATGTGTGTTATTTTCATAAACGACATGGATCCACTAGATGTCATTCCATATGTGTTCTTTTCCTAAATAGCATGGATCCACTAGAGTTCATTGCATGTGTGTTCTTTTCATAAACCACACGGATCCACTAGATTTCATTGCCACCACGACATGTGTGTTCTTTTCATAAACCACATGGATCCACTAGAGTTCATTGCATGTGTGTTCTTTTCATATACCACATGGATCCACAAGATTTCATTCCATGTGTGTGTATCAATGTGCATAATTGTTGTTTTAGGAAAATAAAACATGCAGTGATGCCACCACAACATGTGTGTTCTTTTCATAAACCACATGGATCCACTAGAGTTCAATGCATGTGCGTTCTTTTCATAAACCACATGGATCCACTAGAGTCATTGCATGTGTGTTCTATTCATAAACCACATGGATCCACTAGAGTTCATTGCATGTGTGTGTATCAATGTGCATCATTGTGGTTTTAGGAAAAGAACACATGCAGTGATGCCACTTCGTCATGTGGTGTCCAACCATGTCTAGGAACCCTAGCAGCATGCTGGGATTCAACTGCAGCATGCATTCTACCACCAGCTTGAAAGATGCTGCATCACCACACCTCATTGGATGTGTGTGTATTAGTGTGCATCATTGTGGTCTTAGGAAAAGAACACATGCAGTGATTCCACTCCAGCATGTGGTGTCCAACCATGTATAGGAACCCTGGCAGCATGCTAGAATTCAACTACAGCATGCATTCTACAACTAGCTTGAAAGATGTTGCGTCACCACACCTCATTTGATGTGTGTGTGTATTAGTGTGCATCATTCTGGTGTTAGAAAAAGAACACATGCAGTGATGCCACCACATCATGTGTGTTATTTTCATAAACCACATGGATCCACTAGAGTTCATTGCATGCGTGTTTTCATAAACCACATGGATCGACTAGAGTCATTGCATGTGTTTTCTTTTGGTACACCACATGGAACCACTAGAGTTAATTGCATGTGTTCGTATCAATGTGCATCATTGTGGTTTTAGGAAAAAACACATGCAGAGAAGCCACTCCCGCATGTGGTGTTCAGCCATGTCCAGGAACCCTAGGAGCATGCTGGATTCAACTACAACATGCATTCTACCACCGGGTTGAAAGATGTTGCATTACCACACCTCATTGGATGCGTATGTGTATCATTGTGCATCATTATGGTTTTCAGAAAAGAACACATGTAGTGATGCCAGTCCAGCATGTGGTGTCCAAACATGTACAAGAAACCTAGCAGCATGTTGGGATTCAACTACAACATGCATTCCACCACCAGCTAGAAAGATGCTGCATCAACACACCTCGTTGGATGTGTGTGTATCAGTGTAAATCATTGTCGTTTTAAGAAAGGAACACATGCAGTGATGCCACTCCAGCATGTGGTGTCCAACCATGTCCAAGAACCCTAGCAGCATGCTGGTATTCAACTTTAGCATGCATTCTACCACCAACTTGAAATATGTTGCCTCACCACACTTCATTGGATGTGTGTGTATCAGTGCACATCATTGTGGTTTTGGAAAAGGCAATATGCAATGATGCCACCACATCATGTGTGTTCTTTTCATAACTGCATGGATCTACTAGAGTCATTGCATGTGTGTTATTTTAATAAACCACACAGATCCACTACAGTCATTCCATGTGTGTTCTTTTCATAAACCACATGGATCCACTAGAGTTCATTGCATGTGTGTGTATCAGTGTGCATCATTGTGGTTTTAGGAAAAGAACGGATGCAGTGATGCCACTCTAGCATGTGGTGTCCAACCATGTCCAGGAAACCTAGCAGCATGATAGGATTCAACTACAGCATGCATTCTACCACCATCTTGAAAGATGCTCCATCACCACACCTCATTGGATGTGTATGTGTATGAGTGTGCATCATTGTGGTTTTCAAAATGAACACATGCAATGATGCCACCACAACACATGTGTTCTTTTCATAAACCACATGGATCCACCAGAGTTCATTGCATGTGTGTTCTTTTCATAAACCACATGGATCCACTAGAGTCATTGCATGTGTGTTCTTTCCATAAACCACATGGATCCACTAGAGTCATTGCATGTGTGTTCTTTCCATAAACCACATGGATCCACTAGAGTCATTACATGTGTGTTCTTTACATAAACCACATGGATCCACTAGAGTTCATTGCATGTGTGTTCTTTTCATAAACCACATGGATCCACTAGAGTTCATTGGATGTGTGTGTATCAGTGTGCATCATTATAGTTTTAGGAAAAGAACACATGCAGTGATGCCACTCCAGCATGTGGTGTCCAACCATGTCAAGGAACCTTAGTAGCATGCTAGAATTCAACTGCAGCATGCATTCTACCACCAGCATGAAAGATGCTGCATCACAACACCTCATTGGATGTGTGTGTGTGTATCAGTGTGCATCATTGTGGTTTTAGGAAAAGAATGATGCCACTCCAGCATTTGGTGTCCAACCATGTCCAGGAACCCTGGCAACATGCTTGGATTCAACTACAACATGCATTCTACCGCTAGCTTGAAAGATGTTGCATCACCACACCTTATTGGATGTGTGTGTGTATCAGTGTGCGTCATTATGGTTTTCGAAATGAACATATGCAGTGATGCCACCACATCATGTGTGTTATTTTCATAAGCCACATGGATCCACTTGATTTTATTGCATTTGTGTTCTTTTCATAAACCACATGGATCCACTAGAGTCATTGCATGCGTGTTCTTTTCATAAACCACATGCATGTGTGTTCTTTTCATAAACCACATGGCATGTGTGTACTTTTCATAAACTACATGGCATGTGTGTTCTTTTCATAAACCACATGGTCCACTAGAGTTCATTGGATGTGTGTGTATTAGTGTGCATCATTGTGGTTTTAGGAAAAGAACACATGTAGTGATGCCACTCCAGCATGTCATGTCCAACCATGTCCAGGAACCCTGGCAGCATGCTCGGATTCAACTTCAACATGGATTCTACCACTAGCTTGAACGATGCTGCATCACAACACCTCATTGCATGTGTGTGTATCATTGTGCATCATTGTGGATTTGGAAAAGAACACATGCAGTGATGCCACTCCCTCATGTGCTGTCCCACCATGTTCAAGAACACTAGAAGCATGCTGGGATTCAACTATAGCATGCATTCTACCACCGGCTTGAAAGATGCTACATCACCAAACCTCATTGGATATGTGTGTGTATCAGTGTGCATCATTGTGGTTTTGGAAAAGAACATATGTAGTGATGCCACCATAGTATGTGTGTTCTTTTCATAAACCACATGGATCCACTAGATTTCATTGCATGTGTGTTCTTTTCATAAACCACATGGATCCACTAGAGTCATTGCATGTGTGTTCTTTTCATAAACCATGTGGATCCACTAGAGTCAGTGCATGTGTGTTCTTTTCATAAACCACATGGATCCACTAGACTTCACTACATGGGTGTTCTTTTCATAAACCACAAGGATCCACTAGAGTTCATTGGATGTGGGTGTATTAGTGTGCATCATTGTGGTTTTAGGAAAAGAACACATGAAGTGAAGCCACTCCAACATTTCATGTCCAACCATGTCCAAGAACCCTAGAAGTATGCTGGGATTCAACTGCAACATGCATTTTACCACCAGTTTGAACGATGCTGCATCACCACACCTCATTAGATGTGTTGGTATGTATTAGTGTGCATCATTGTGGTTTTAGGAAAAGAACACAAGCAGTGATGCCACTCCAGCATGTGGTGTCCAACCATGTCCAGGAACCCTGGTAGCATGCTGGAATTCAATTGCAGCATGCATTCTACCACTAGCTTGAAAGATCTGCATCACCACACTGCATTGGATGTGTGCGTGTATCAGTGTGCATCATTGTGGTTTTGGAAAAGAACATATACAGTGATGCGACCACAACATGTGTCATAAATGACATGGATCCACTAGAGTTCATTGCATTTCCACTAGAGTCATTGTGTGTGTTGTTTTAATAAACCACATGGATCCACTAGAGTTATTGCATGTGTGTTCTTTTAATAAACCACATGGATCTACTAGAGTTCATTTCATGTGTGTGTGTGTATTAGTATGCATCATTGTGGTTTTAGGAAAAGAATACATGCAGTGATGCCACTCCAGCATGTGGTGTCCAACCATGTCTAGGAACCCTGGCAGCATGCTGGGATTCAACAACAGCATGCATTCTACCAACAACTTGAAAGATACTGCGTCACCACACCTCATTGGATGTGTGTGTATTAGTGTTCTTCATTGTGGTTTTGGAAATGAACACATGAAGTGATGCCACTCCTGCATGTGGTTTCCCACCATGTTCAAGAACCATGGAAGCATGCTGGGATTCAACTACAACATGCATTCTACCACCGGCTTGAAAGATGCTGCATCACCAAACCTCATTGGATATGTGTGTGTATCAGTGTGCATCCTTGTGGTTTTGGAAAAGAACATATGTAGTGATTCCACCACAGTATGTGTGTTCTTTTCATAAACCAATGGATCTACTAGAGTTCATTGCATGTGTGTTCGTTTCATAAACTACATGCATCCACTAGAGTCATTGCATGTGCGTTCTTTTCATAAACCATGTGGATCCACTAGAGTCATTGCATGTGTGTTCTTTTTCATAAACCACATGGATCCACTAGAGTTCACTACATGTGTGTTCTTTTCATAAACCACATGGATCCACTAGAGTTCATTGGATGTGTGTGTATCAGTGTGCATCATTGTAGTTTTAGGAAAATAACACATGTAGTGATGCTACTCCAGCATCTGGTGTCAAACCATGTTAAGGAACCCTAGCAGCATGCTCGGATTCAACTGTAGCATGCATTCTACCACCAGCTTGAAAGATGCTACATCACCACACCTCATTGGATGTGTGTGTGTGCATCAGTGTGCATCATTGTGGTTTTAGGAAAAGAACACATGCAGGAATGCCACTCCAGAATGTGGTGTCCAACCATGTCCAGGAACCCTAGCAGCATGCTTAGATTCAACTACAACATGCATTCTACCACTAGCTTGAAAGATGATGCATCACCACACATCATTGGATGTGAATGTGTATCAGTGTGTGTCATTGTGGTTTTCGAAAAGAACATATGCAGTGATGCCACCACAACATGTGTGTTCTTTTCATAAACCACATGGATCCACTTGATTTCATTGCATTTGTGTTCTTTTCATAAACCACATGGATCCACTAGAGTTATTGCATGTGTTTTTTTCATAAACCACATGGATCCACTAGAGTCATTGCATGTGTTTTTTTTCATAAACAACATGGTAGAGTTAATTGGATGTGTGTGTGTATTAGTGTGCATCATTGTGGTTTTCTGAAAAGAACACATGTAGTAATGCCACTCCAGCTTGTGGTGTCCAACCATGTCTAGGAACCCTGGCAGCATGCCCGGATTCAACTTCCACATGCATTCTACCACTAGCTTGAAAGATGCTGCATCACTAAACCTCATGGGATTTGTGTCTGTACCAGTGTGCATCATTATGGTTTTGGTAAAGCACACATGCAGTGATGCCACTCCAACATGTGGTGTCCAACCATGTTCAAGAACCCTGGCAGCATGCTGGGATTCAACTGCATCATGCATTCTACCACCGACTTGAAAGATGCTGCATCACCACACCTCATTCGATATGTGTGTGTATCAATGTGCTTCATTGTGGTTTTGGAAAAGAACCTATGTAGTGATGCCACCACATTATGTGTGTTCTTTTCATAAAACACATGGATCCACTACAGTTCATCGCATGTGTGTTCTTTTCATAAACCACATGGGTCCACTAGAGTCATTGCATGTGTGTTCTTTTCATAAACCACGTGGATCCACTAGAGTGATTGCATGTGTGTTCTTTTCATAAACCACATGGATCCACTAGAGTTCACTACATGTGTGTTCTTTTCATAAACCAAATGGATCCACTAGAGTTCATTGGATGTCTGTGTGTATCAGTGTGCATCATTGTGGTTTTAGGAAAAGAACACATGCAGTGAAGCCACTCTAGCATGTGGTGTCCAACCATGTCCAACAACCCTGGAAGTATGCTGGGATTCAGCTGCAACATGCATTTGACCACTAGCTTGAACGATGCTGCATCACCACACATCATTAGATGTGTTGGTATGTATTAGTGTGCATCATTGAGGTTTTAGGAAAAGAACACGAGCAGTGATGCCACTCCAGCATGTGGTGTCCAACCATGTCAAGGAACCCTGGTAGCATGCTGGGATTCAATTGCAGCATGCATTCTACCACCATCTTGAAAGATGCTGCATCACCACACCTCATTGGATGTGTGCATGTATCAGTGTGCATCATTGTGGTTTTGGAAAAGAACATATACAGTGATGCGACCACAACATGTGTGTTCTTTTCCTAAATGACATGGATCCACTAGAGTTCATTGCATTTCCACTAGAGTCATTGCATATGTGTTGTTTTAGTAAACCACATGGATCCACTAGAGTTATTGCATGTGTGTTATTTTAATAAAACAAATGGATCTACTAGAGTTCATTTCATGTGTTTTTGTATTAGTGTGCATCATTGTGGTTTTAGGAAAAGAACACATGCAGTGATGCCACTCCAGCATGTGGTGTCCAACCATGTCTAGGAACCCTGGCAGCATGCTGGGATTCAACAGCAGCATGCATTCTACCAACAACTTGAAAGATGCTGCGTCACCACACCTCATTGGATGTGTGTGTATCGGTGTGCTTCATTGTGGTTTTGGAAAAGAACATATGAAGTGATGCCGCCACAACATGTGTGTTCTTTTCATAAACCACATGGATCCACTAGAGTTCATCGCATGTGTGTTCTTTACATAAACCACATGGATCCACTAGAGTCATTGCATGTGTTCTTTTCATAAACCACATGGATCCACTAGAGTCATTGCATGTGTGTTCTTTTCATAAACCACATGGATCCACTAGAGTTCATAGCATGTGTGTTCTTTTCATAAACCACATGGATCCACTGGAGTTCATTGGATGTGTGTGTGTATCAGTGTGCATCGTTGTGGTTTTTGGAAAAGAACACATGAAGTGATGCCACTCTAGCTTGTGGTGTACAACCATGTCCCCGAACCCTAACAGCATGCTAGAATTCAACTGTAGCATGATTCTACCACTAGCTTGAAAGATGTTGTATGACCACACCTCATTGGATGTGTGTGTGTATCAGTGTGCATCATTGTGGTTTTGGAAAAGAACATATGCAGTGATGCCACCACATCATGTGTGTTCTTTTCATAAACCGCGTGGATCCACTAGAGTTCATTGCATTTATTTTCTTTTCATAAACCACATGGATCCACTAGAGTCATTCCATGTGTGTTCTTTTCATAAACCACATGGATCCACTAGAGTCATTGCATGTATTTTTTTCGTAAACCACATGGATCCACTAGAGTTCATTGGATGTATGTGTGTATCAGTGTGCATGATTGGGGTTTTTGAAAAGAACATATGTAGTGATGCCACCACAGCATCTGTGTTCTTTTCATAAACCACATTTACCCACTAGAGTTCATCGCATGTGTGTTCTTTTCATAAACCACATGGATCCACTAGAGTCATTGCATTTGTGTTCTTTTCAGAAACTACGTGGATCCACTAGAGTCGTCGCATGTGTGGTCTTTTCATAAACCACATGGATCCACTAGAGCTCATTGCATGTGTGTTCTTTTCATAAACCACATGGATCCACTTGAGTTCATTGGATGTGTGTGTGTATCATTATGGTTTTAGGAAAAGAACACATGCAGTGAAGCCACTCCAGCATGTGGTGCCCAACCATGTCCATGAACCCTAGCAGTATGCTGGGATTCAACTACAGCATGCATTCTACCACCAGCTTGAAAGATGCTGCATCACCACACCTCATTGGATGTGTTGGTATGTATTAGTGTGCATCATTATGGTTTTATGAAAAGAACATAGGCAGTGATGCCACTCTAGCATGTGGTGTCCAACCATGTCCAGGAAATCTGGCAGCATGCTGGGATTCAATTGCAGCATGCATTCTACCACCATCTTGAAAGATGTTGCATCACCACACCTCATTGGATGTGTGTGTGTATTCGTGTGCATAATTGTGGTTTTGGAAAAGAACATATGCAGTGATGGCACCAGAGCATGTGTGTTCTTTTCATAAACCGCATGGATCTACTAGAGTTCATTGCAGTTGTGTTCTTTTCATAAACCACATGGATCCACTATAGTCATTGCATGTGTGTTCTTTTAATAAACCACATGGATCCACTAGAGTCATTGCATGTGTGTTCTTTTAATAAACCACATGGATCCAGTAGAGTTTATTGCATGTGTGTCTTTATCAGTGTGCATCATTGTGGTTTTAGGAAAATAACACATGCAGTGATGCCACTCCAACATGTGGTGTCCAACCATGTCCAGGAATCCTGGCAGCATGCTAGGATTCAACTACAGCATGCATTCTACCACCAGCTTGAAAGATGTTGCGTCACCACACCTCATTGGATGTGTGTGTATTAGTGTGCATCATTGTGGTTTTGGAAAATAACCTATGCAGTGATGCCACCACAACATGTGTCTTCTCTTCATAAACCACCTGGATCCACTAGAGTTCATCGCATGTTCGTTCTTTTCATAAACCACATGGATCCACTAGAGTAATTGCATGTGTGTTCTTTTCATAAACCACGTTGGTCCACTAGAGTCATTGCATGTGTGTTCTTTTCATAAACCACATGGATCCACTAGAGTTCATTGCATGTGTGTTCTTTTCATAAACCACATGGATCCACTAGAGTTCATTGGATGTGTGTGTGTATATTAGTGTGCATCATTGTGGTTTTAGGAAAAGGACGCATGCAGTGATGCCACTCTAGCATGCGGTGTCCAACCATGTCCAAGAACCCTGGTAGCATGCTAGGATTCAACTTCAGCATGCATTCTACCACCAGCTTGAAAGATGTTGCATCACCACACCTCATTGGATGTGTGTGTGTGTTTATATCGGTGAGCATCATTGTGGTTTTAGGAAAAGAAAACAGGCAGTGATGCCATTCCAGCATGTGGTGTCCAACCATGTCCATGAACCCTGGCAGCATCCTAGAATTCAACTTCAGCATGCATTCTACCACCAGCTTGAAAGATTCTTCGTCACCACACCTCATTGGATGTGTGTGGGTGTATCAGTGTGCATCATTGTGGTTTTGGAAAAGAACATATGTCGTGATGCCACCACAACATGTGTGTTCTTTTCATATACAACAAGGATCCACTAGAGTTCATTGCATTTCTGTTCTTTTCAGAAACTACATGGATCCAGTAGAGTCATTGCATGTGTGTTCTTTTCATAACCTAGATGGATCCACTAGAGTCATTGCATGTTTGTTCTTTTCATAAACCACATGGATCCACTAGAGTTCATTACATGTATGTGTGTATTAGTGTGTATCATTGTGGTTTTAGGAAAAGAACACATGTAGTGATGCCATTCCAGCATGTGGTGTCCAACCATATCCAGGAACCCTAGTAGCATGTTGGGATTCAACTGCAGCATGCTTTCTACCACCAGCTTGAAAGATGCTGGATCACCAAACCTCATTGGATGTGTGTGTGTGTGTGTATTAGTGTGCATCATTTTGGTTTTAGAATAGAACATATGAGTTATGACGCCACATTATGTGTGTTCTTTTCGCATGGATCCACTAGAGTTCATTGCATGTGTGTTAATTTCATAAACCACATGGATCCAATCGAGTCATTGCATGTGTGTTCATTTCATAAACCACGTGGATCGACTAGAGACATTGCATGTGTGTTATTTTCATAAACCACATGGATCCACTAGAGTTCATTGGAAGTGTGTGTGTATTAGCATGCATCATTGTGTTTTTATGAAAAGAACACATACAGTGACGCCACTCCAGCATGTGGTGTCCAACCATATCCAGGAACCCTGGCAGCATGCTGGGATTCAACTGCAGCATGCATTCTACCACCGACCTGAAAGATGCTGGATCACCACAACTCATTGGATGTGTGTGTGTGTATTTGTGTGCATCATTGTGGTTTTAGAATAGAGCATACGAGTGATGCCGCGACAGTATGTGTGTTCTTTTCGCATGGATCCACTAGAGTTCATTGCATGTGTGTTCTTTTTATAAACCACATGGATCTACTAGAGTCATTGCATGTGTCTTCTTTTCATAAACCTCGTGGATCGACTAGAGTCATTGCATGTGTGTTCTTTTCATAAACCCCATGGATCCACTAGAGTTCATTGCATGTGTATTCTTTTCATAAACTACATGGATCCACTTGAGTTCATTGGATGTGTGTGTGTATCATTGTGCATCATTGTGGTTTTAGGAAAAGAACACATGCAGTGATGCCACTCCTGCATGGTCTAACCATGTCCAGGAACCCTGACAGCATGCTAGGATTCAACTGCAGCATGCCCTCCACCACCGGCTTGAAAGATGCTGCATCACCACACCTCATTGGATGTGTGTGTTTGTATCCGTGTGCATCATTATGGTTTTAGGAAAAGAACACATGCAGTGATGCCACTCCATCAGGTGGTGTCTAACCATGTCTAGGGACCCTGGCAACATGCATTCTACCACTAGCTTCAAAGATGGTGCATCACCAAACCTCATTGGATATGTGTGTGTATCAGTGTGCATCATTGTGGTTTTGGAAAAGAACATATGAAGTGATGCCACCACATCATCTGTGTTCTTTTCATAAACCACATGGATCCACTATAGTTCATTGCATGTGTGTTCTTTTCATAAACCATGTGGATCGACTAGAATCATTGCATGTGTGTTATTTTCATAAACCACATGGATCCGCTAGAGTTCATAGCATGTGTGTTCTTTTCATCAACCACGTGGATCCACTAGAGTTCATTGGATGTGTGTGTTTGTATCAGTGTGCATCATTGTGGTTGGAGGAAAAGAACACATGCAGTGATGCCACTCCAGCATGTGGTGTCCAACCATGTCCAGGAACCCTAGGCAGCATGCTGGGATTCAACTGCAGCATGCATTCTACCACTAGCTTGAAAGATGCTTCATCACCACATCTCATTGGATGTGTATGTTTATCAATGTGCATCATTGTGGTTTTTGAAAAAAAATATGCAACGATGCTACCATAACATGTATGTTCTTTTCATAAACCACATGGACACCCTAGAGTTCATTGCATTTGCGTTATTTTCATAAACCACATGAATCCTCTATAGTTTATTGCATGTGTGTTCCTTTCATAAACCACATGTATCCACTAGAGTTCATTGCATGTATGTGTGTTTATCAGTGTGCATGATTGTGGTTTTAGGAAAATAAAACATACAGTGATTCCACTCCAGCATGTGGTGTCCAACCATGTCTAGGAACCCTGGTAGCATGCTGGGATTCAACTGCAGCATGTATTCTACCACCAGCTTCAAAGATGCTGCATCACCACACCTCATTGGATGTGTGAGTGTATCAATGTGCATCATTGTGGTTTTTTAAAAGAACATATGAAGTGATGCCACGACAACATGGGTGTTCTTTTCATACACCACATGGATCCACTAGAGTTCATTGCATGTGTGTTGTTTTCATAAACCCCATGGATCTACTAGGGTCATTGCAAGTGTGTTCTTTTCAAAAACCACATGGATCCACTAGAGTCATTGCATGAGAGTTCATTTCATAAACCACATGGATCCACTAGAGCTCATTGCATGTGTCTGTATTAGTGTGCATCATTGTGGATTCAACTACAACATGCATTCTACCACCATCTTCAAAGATGCTGCATCACTAAACCTCATTGTATGTGTGTGTATCAGTGTGCATCATTGTGGTTTTGGAAAAGAACATATGAAGTGATGCCACCACATCATCTGTGTTCTTTTCATAAACCATATGGATCCACTAGAGTCATTGGATGTGTGTTCTTTTCATAAACCACATGGATCCACAAGAGTCATTGCATGTGTGTTGTTTTCATAAACCACATGCATTCACTAGAGTTCATTGCATGTGTGTTCCTTTCATAAACCACATGGATCCAGTAGAGTTCATTGGAAGTTTGTGTGTGTGTGTATCAGTGTGCATCATTGTGGTTTTAGGAAAAGAACACATGAAGTGATGCAACTCCAGCATGTGGTGTCCAACCATGTCTAGGAACCCTGGGAGCATGCTAGGATTCAACTAAAACATGCATTCTACCACCAGCTTGAAAGATGATGCATCACCACACCTCATTGGATGTGTGTGTGTGTCTAGTGTGCATTATTATGGTTTTGGAAAATAACATATGTAGTGATGCCACAACAACAACATGTGTGTTCTTTTCATAAACCACATGGATCCATTAGAGTTCATTGCATTTGTGTTCTTTTCATAAACCACATGGATCCACTAGATTCACTCCATGTGTGTTCTTGTCATAAACCACATGGATCCACTAGAGTCATTGCATGTGTGTTCTTTTCATGAACCACATGGATCCACTAGAGTTTATTGCATGTGTGTGTGTGTATGAATGTGCATCATTGTGGTTTTTGGAAAAGAACACATGCAGTGATGCCACTCCAGCATGTGGTGTCCAACCTTGTGCAGGAACCCTTGCAGCAAGCTGGGATTCAACTATAGCATGCATTCTTACCAATAGCTTGAATGATGCTGCATCACCACACTTGATTGGATCCACTAGAGTTCATTGCATGTGTGTTGTTTTCATAAACCCCATGGATCCACTAGAGTCATTGCTAGTGTGTTCTTTTAGAAAACAACATGGATCCACAAGAGTCATTCCATGAGTATTCTTTTCATAAACCACATGTATCCACTAGAGTTCATTGCATGTGTGTGTAATACTGTGCATCATTGTTGTTTTAGGAAAAGAACACATGTAGTGATGCCAGTCTACCATGTGGTGTCCAACCATGTCCAGGAACCCTGGCAACAAGCTGGGATTCAACTGCAATATGTATTCTACTACCAGCTTCAAAGATGCTGTATCACTAAACCTCATTGGATGTGTGTGTGTATCATTGTGCATCATTGTGGTTTTGGAAAAGAACATATTGTAACACCCTCAAATCGTCCCTATGCAAGTTTTAGCCCTTTCTGCTAAACCCGAATAGAAACGATTCAAGGATGCCCACCAGGTACTTTCGTGCGGGTGGAAAACGAAGTAATACCATTACACAACAGTCCTCGATGGGACCCACATAACAGATTTACATACAACAGCGACTCAACGAGTCAAGAATACAGATATACAATACAAAGATCCAAATCACCTTGAAAACGTTACAGCGTCCGAGTACGGACAAGATGCAAATGGGGATAAGAGCCCTGAAGAATAACCAATGGCGTCCATAGCCCTGCCCAGGCCAAGCCGGAAGGGTAACCCTGCTAACGACGTCGATCTCAAACCTGCTAAAACAAAAGGGGTGCCGACAAAGGGCAAAGGAAAACGAAGAGCGTCAGTACTGAGGCCAGTACACGGTGAGGCTAGAATTCGGCGGCTCTCGCCTACATAGGTATGGTGGACTGATGCGGCAGCGCAGCGGCACTAAACAACCTATAGAGACTCGATATCACTAGCGGCTATTAGAGAGGGGTAAGAAAGACCTATTCGGATCCTACCTGATACTAACACCAAACATACCCATCCTGTTATTTCCCCCTCGAGACCAAACGAGGAAGTCGGACCAAGGAACTCACACAGTTGGCAATTTTACTCATTCCGTTATAGTTGCAGCACTTACTAATCAGATATAGACAGCTTGAGTCATCCTGAAGCATAAGTAGTGGGCAATTTTATTTAACCATTCCGTGGTAGTTGGAACATTTACTAGTCAGATATAATTGTCTCGAGGAATCCCAAAACCCAGCAGTTGTTGGCACTTTATCACATTCCATTGGAGTTGCAATACTTACTAGGCAGGTATAGTATGACACAGATCACCACAGATCCACCAGTTGTTGGCATTTTTATTATCCATTCCATTATAGTGAATCTGATTACTAGTCACATATTAAGTCAAATTTATAACACTATTTTAGTTATGCCTGTCTATGATCAAGATACTGTGCTCCAAGTCGTCCATAACCGCGGACATGGCTTTCAGAAAGATTTACCCTGTAGGGGTGCACAAATAGCAACACACACACGATCAACCTCGGAAAAACCAACTCAAAACCCAACGAGGCTTTTACGAGAAAGCAATCACAAGATTCATAAAATATTTCAGGGGGCCACCCCATTAAGCTACCCGCAATGAAGTTGGCCGGCTCCGAGATGGACCCAAGGTTTGCGCCAATTGCTGTAAACGACTAGGAACCCAAAAGTGTGACTAGGCTTGTCGATACCGCGAAAACACTCCGCAATTCCTAAACAGTGTGCTCCACGCACAATCGTAAATAAAGCAGTAAAGCATGGCATAAGTACAGGATAGTAAATAAAACCCCAAACTAGTTTGTGGCCCCAAGAAATAAGAAATGAATCAAGCTCTGGCTAAGGGGATTCATAGGCTCTCCTGGATGTGGATAGTGCGAATAGTCAAGGAACAGGTATCAAGTACTCGGGGCCTACGGGACACAAGTGGACATAAAAACCAAATAGCATATAATTGCCCACCGGTGCCACTTTCATTAGTTATCACAGCAATTTAATAGTTGTAATTAAAGACATGATCATCTCCACTATAAACATCTGCCTGCATTCCAACAACTGTGGTACTCGACAACACGAGATCGCACCTGAGCAAGCAACTACGCGAGCGTGGCAGGGAACACGTCGCGGCCAGACGCGGTTTGTACGCGGTGGCGACGCGGGGAGGTGGGGCCAGGGTCTGCAGGCGGTTGCTTGTGCGCGTGTGTGGGGTGTGTTGGCGGCGGCGATAGATGGGACTAGGTGGTGGTTAGAATTAGGGTTTTGGTGAGATGCGGGGCTAGGATTTGGAGGTGGCCGGCTGGGTTTTTGGGCCTGGCTGGTTGCCTCCTAAAAATAATATAAGCTTTTCTTATTTATTTATAAAACTATTGTAATTAGTTTTTAGACAAATAAAAGACCCAGAAAAGACCGGAGTTTTGATTTGAAATTAAGACGGAGATCTTTGGAAGACAAAGATAGGCTTTTAGCAAAATACTTTCAAACAAAAATATGCATGCTGATGCCTGGATGATGCACATAGATAAAACACCGCGATTTTCTAGTAGTGGTTTTTAGCGGGGCGCCACAATTCGACACCACTAACAAGGGATCTCGCCCTCGAGATCCGCCTCATGGTACCGGGAAGAAGGCCGACGATCAGAATCTTCTCACTTCGGGTAGATCCCCGCGACACCACTAACAAGATTGTTGCTCCATCTTGAAATCGGCGACACCACCAACAAGGGGTCGTTGTCCATGGTCGTCGAGAAAACACTCCGGGAACAAAGGACGAAGGTAAAGGTATCAAGAGATAAGGCCACCTTTAACTTCCGTGGACGGTGTGAAATTGCTTGATCCACCGATTCAATGTACAAAAGTGCACAGTGAGAGGCGGGTAGGGTGATCAGTCCATCCCGTACTCTACACATCCTTCTGTAAATGAATCGCAGAATCGTGCAACCAACTCTCGGGATTTAGACTGAAGATCTTCACAAGCGGTGTTCGGAACAAGAGGGGTGATGCAGGATCTTCATCGGATCTGGCGTAGATGATGTCGTCGCATTGGGGACCACCGGAAAATACAAAGAAACATCTTACGAAAAGACACAATGATCAGGTTTTGCGATGGTTCCATTGGCATGAACAACACATGCTCAAGGTATACTCCAACTTCACCAATGCTCATCCTTCTCATATGCTTTTCAACGATATAGATATCTGTCAAGGGGCACATACAGATAAAGAGTTCAAGGACAAAAGATTGGATGAAGGTACAACAGCGGAGAAGCAGATTGATGATTGTAGAATCATCGTTATAAAGGGAGGAAGCGAAACCCTGAAGGTACGATAGAAACCCAACCATGAGAATTCCTATACTCGAAGAAAAGATGAGAGAGCAGTTTTAAAACACGCAAAGGTGAGAGGACAATAGCATAGGGGTAAGGAGTAAAAGCAGACCTAATGAGATCTATCCAAACGATTTTGCAAAATAGTTTTGACACTCTATATCGACCGGTAGCTAGGGTATCGCAACTGCCGAGCTCTGATACCACTCTGTAACACCCTCAAATCATCCCTATGCAAGTTTTAGCCCTTTCCGCCAAACCCGCATAGAAACGATTCAAGGACACCCACCAGGCACTTTCGTGCGGGTGGAAAACGAAGTAATACCATTACACAACAGTCCTCGATGGGACCCACAGAATAGATTTATATACAACATCGACTCAACGAGTCAAGAATACAGATATACAATACAAAGATCCAAATCACCTTGAAAACGTTACAGCGTCCGAGTACGGGCGAGATGCAAATGGGGCTAAGATCCCTGAAGAATAACCAATGGCGTCCAGAACCCTGCCCAGGCAAAGCTGGAAGGGTAACCCTGCTAACAACGTCGATATCAAACCTGCTAAAACAAAAGGGGTGCAGACAAAGGGAAAAGGAAAACGAGGAGCGTCAGTACTGAGGCTAGTACACAGCGAGGCTAGAATTCGGCGGCTCTCGCCTACACAGGTATGGTGGACTGAAGCGGCAGCGCATCGTTACTAAACAACCTATAGAGACTCGGTATCACTGGCGGCTATTAGAGAGGGGTAAGAAAGACCTATTCGGATCCTACCTGATACTAACACCAAACATACCCATCCTGTTATTTCCCCCTCGAGACCAAACGAGGAAGTCGGACCAAGGAACTCACACAGTTGGCAATTTTACTCATTCCGTTATAGTTGCGGCACTTACTAATAAGATATAGATAGCATGAGTCATCCTGAAGCATAAGTAGTGTGCAATTTTAATTAACCATTCCGTGGTAGTTGGAACATTTACTAGTCAGATATAATTGTCCTGAGGAATCCCAAAATCCAGCAGTTGTTGGCACTTTTATCACATTCCATTGGAGTTGCAATACTTACTAGGCAGGTATAGTATGACACAGATCACCACAGATCCACTAGTTGTTGGCATTTTTATTATCCCATTATAGTGAATCTGATTACTAGTCACATATTAAGTCAAATTTATAGCACTACTTTAGTTATGCGTGTCTATGATCAAGATACTATGCTCCAAGTCGTCCATAACCGCGGACACGGCTTTCAAAAAGATTTACCCTGCAGGGGTGCACAAATAGCAACACACACACGATCAACCTCGGAAAAACCAACTCAAAACCCAACGAGGCTTTCACGACAAAGCAATCACAGGATTCATAAAATATTTCAGGGGGCCACCCCATTAAGCTACCCGCAACGAAGTTGGCTGGCTCCGAGATGGACCCAAGGTTTGCGCCAATGGCTGTAAACGACTGGGAACCCAAAAGTGTGACTAGGCTTGTCGATACCGCGAAAACACTCCGCAATTCCTAAACAGTACAGGTGCTCCATGCACAATCGTAAATAAAGAAGTAAAGCATGGCATAAGTATAGGATAGTAAATAAAACCCCAAACTAGTTTGTGGCCCCAAGAAATAAGAAATGAATCAAGCTCTGGCTAAGGGGGATTCATAGACTCTCCTGGATGTGGATAGTGCGAATAGTCAAGGAACAGGTATCAAGTACTCGGGGCCTACGGGAAACAAGTGGACATAAAAACCAAATAGCATATAATTGCCCACCGGTGCCACTTTCATTAGTTATCACAGCAATTTAATAGTTGTAATTAAAGACATGATCATCTCCACCATAAACATCTGCCAGCATTCCAACAACTGTGGTACTCGACAGCACGAGATCACACCTAAGCAAGCAACTACGACTCGCAAGGCCAGCTATCTACCAAACAACATGTATTAGGAGGTGTCAATGGCAATATAGAGGCTGCACGGGATATAACTGGTGCACGGAAACTAAAGCATCGCGACACGGATAGCAATAGATCAACAGGAGGAAATAAAGACTATAAATGCAAAATAGGTAGAAGGGGGAGAGATGCTCGCCTAGGAAAACAGAGCCGAAGGTACATAGCCGGAGAACTTGTCGATACTCGCATCCACTCATCGGCATAATTCGCGAACAAGCAACCACTAGAAGAAATACCGGATGCAATATTTAATACTACAGCAAAAGATCCGGCATGATTATGCTATGATGCAGATGCGGTGCAATTAGCCAATATTAAGCGGAACCGGGGTCCCGGCAATTAGTCATATGGTTCAAGTTATTTATCTACCCCGCAATTTAAATGTAGTATTAACATGGAAAAACATGGCATCGGTTCGCTACACCAATTTAAATGGAGTCCGGAATAAGACAAAAGTATCCCGCATATAGACTCCATATTTAAGTTAGGTGAGTCGACTATTTAACCCAACCCACCAGATGACATGTATGCAAGCATGATGATTTAATGATGCGACATGTATATGTCATATTATAAAAATAGAGGCTTAGGGTCACACATCTGGGTTCGGAAGATCTTGGTTCCGGGGGGGTTCGGGGTCGGACTCAGGGTTTGACGGGGAGCGGTTCGACGGGATCGGTCTCGGACAACGGAATGAGAGCTTGGCGTTCCGGGAAGAAGGACTTAGCGTTCCGTGTCGGCGAACTTGGCATCTGGTCCTCGGGCATCGGTGCGGGAAGGAGGCCTTGTCGTACCAGGGTCTCGGCGTCCTCGGATTCCGATTGGAGATCTTGGTGTTTCCGACCGGTCTTATGCTTGGGTAGAAGTACTTGTCGCACCATGTCGGACTCCTAGGGGTACTGCTCGCCCGCGTCATTGGCACTCGGAAGATCTTGGCAGCGGTTGATCTTGGTGATCTTTGTTTGATCTGGCATGCACGCCGAGGAAGATCATGTCGATGCGAAGGCGTTGCTCTTGGTGGACAGTACTTGGCGGCCACGGTGATCTTGAGAGGAACTTGGCGGATCACACGGTCTTGGGGCCTCAAACAGAAGCGTTCATAGCAAGCAGATCTTGCGATTCCTGTCTTCAAAGTGGCCTCACCGGATGGTACCTTGGAGACAGAGGAACACACACAAGAGGCCCCGTCATCGCACTGTTCTTCTACTGAATTGTAGAGCAACCGAAGAAGTGCCCTCGTGGTCCAATTTCTTCTGACATGCACACGCAAGGTGGAGGATGGCCAAATGACGAGGCGGAGAGGGGCATGTGCAGCAGCGGTAGGAGGCGTCGACAGGGTGCTCGGGCACTGGGAAAACGACGCGGGGCTCCAAGTCGGGGAGGACGTCCAAGAGGGGGTGCCATCGGGAGGCAGCCTCCGCCGCAGCCCAAGGCGAGCGGCACTGGGCAGTGTTGAGGCGGCCGGCGAGACACGCGGAAGAGGAGAGCAGGGCCGTCGAGGTGGGGAAGGTCGGCGAGGCGGGGGCCCACGGCGGCGCTGCCGGGCCGGAGAGACGGTGCCAGGGCCAAGCGGAAGAGCGCCGGCGGAGCTTGGGCGGTGGGGACGAGCAAGCGCTGGCGGGGACGGGCGGAGGAGCTCGTCGGTGACGACGAGGAGGCCGAGGCCGTAGGAGAGGAAGCCCACGAGGCGGCGGCACGGCCGGAGCAGGTCTGTCGATGGCGGCTCTAGGCGGGAGGGCCGGTCCGAGGCATCCAGAGGGGGCGACGACAAGGACGCCCGCGCGGTGGAGGACGTCTGCGGCGGCACATGTCGAGTTCGAGCGCCGCAGGCGAGGAGGCTCACCGGCCGAGAAGAAGGCGGCGGCGGCTGGTGGCGATGCGGGCTAGAGAGGAGCGACAAGGAACGCGGGGATGGGGACAGGGAACGCGTCGCTCGTGTGGGACCGAGCGGGAGCGAGAGGTTGTGGAGACAGGTGGGATCGCTCGCTGGTCGAGGCAGGGCCACGCGTGGACACGGTCGGGTCAGGAGGTGGAGTCGGTCTCGGGTGTTGGGGCAGTTCACGCAGCGGGAGGTGGGGGCCACGCTAGGGCATGGCGAGCGTGGCAGGGAACACGTCGTGGCCAGACGTGGTTTGTACGCGGTGGCGACGCGGGGAGGTGGGGCCAGGGTCTACAGGCGGTTGCTTGCACGCGTGTGTGGGGTGTGTTAGCGGCGGCGATAGATGGGACTAGGTGGTGGTTAGAATTAGGGTTTTGGTGAGATGCGGGGCTAGGATTTGGAGGTGGCCGACTGGGCTTTTGGGCCTGGCTGGCTGCCTCCTAAAAATAATATAAGCTTTTCTTATTTATTTATAAAACTATTGTAATTAGTTTTTAGACAAATAAAAGACCCGGAAAAGACCGGGGTTTTGATTTGAAATTAAGACGGATATCTTTAGAAGACAAAGATAGGCTTTTAGCAAAATACTATCAAACAAAAAGATGTATGCTGATGTCAGGATGATGCATATAGATAAAACACCGCGATTTTCTAGTAGTGGTTTTTAGCGGGGCACCACACATATGCAGTGATGCCACCACATCATCTGTGTTTTTTTCATAAACCACATGGATCCACTATAGTTCATTGCATGTGTGTTCTTTTCATAAACCATATGGATCCACTAGATTCATTGCATGTGTGTTCTTTTCATAAACCACATGGATCCACTAGAGTCATTGCATGTGTTTTCTTTTCATAAACCACATGCATTCACTAGAGTTCATTGCATGGGTGTTCCTTTCATAAACCACATGGATCCTCTAGAGTTCATTAGAAGTGTGTGTGTGTGTGTATCAGTGTGCATCATTGTTGATTTAGGAAAGTAACACATGAAGTGATGCCACTATAGCAGGTGGTGTCCAACCATGTCCAGGAACCCTGACAGGATGCTAGGATTCAACTACATCATGCATTCTACCACCAGCTTAGAAGATACTGCATCACCACACCTTATTGGATGTGTGTGTGTAGTGTGCATCATTGTGGTTTTGGAAAAGAACATATGTAGTGATGCCATTCCAGCATGTGGTGTCCAACCATATCCAGGAACCCTAGGAGCATGCTGGGATTCAACTACATCATGCATTCTACCACCACCTTGAAAGATGATGCATCACCACACCTCCTTGGATGTGTGTGTGTGTCTTAGCATGCATCATTGTGGTTTTGGAAAAGAACATATGCATTGATGCCACCACAACATGTGTGTTCTTTTCATAAACCACATGGATCCACTAGAGTTCATTGCATGTGTGTTCTTTTCATAAACCACATGGATCCACTTGAGTCATTGCATGTGTGTTCTTTTCATAAACCACATGAATCCACTAGAGTAATTACATGTGTGTTCTTTTCAGAAACCACATGGACTCACTAGAGTTCATTGCATGTGTGTATGTGTGTATTAGTATGCATCTTTGTGGTTTTAGGAAAAGAACACATGCAGTGATGCCAATCCAGCATGTGGTGTCCAACCATGTGCAGGAACCCTGGCAGCATGCTAGGATTCAACTACAGCATGCATTGTACCACCATATTGAAAGATGCTGCATCACCACACCTCATTGAATTTGTGTGTATCAGAGTGCATCATTGTGGTTTTGGAAAAGAACATATGCAGTGATGCCACCACAACATGTGGGTTATTTTCAAAAAATACATAGATCCACTAGAGTGCATTGCTTGTGTGTTCTTTTCATAAACCACATGGATCCACTAGAGTCATTGCATGTGTGTTCTTTTCATAAACAACATGGATCCACTAGAGAGATTGCATGTGTGTTCTTTTCATAAACCACATCGATCCGCTAGAGTTCATTGCATGTGTGTGTGTATCCGCATGCATCATTGTGGTTTTAGGAATAGAACACATGTAGGGATGCCACTCTAGCATGTGGTGTCCAACCATGTCCAGGAACCCTGGCTGCATGCTAGGATTCAACTGTAGCAAGCATTCTACCACTAGCTTGAAAGATGCTGGATCACCACAACTCATTGGGTGTGTGTGTATTAGTGTGCATGATTATGGTTTTGGAAAAGAACATATGCGGTGACGCCACCATAACATATGTTCTTTTCATAAACCACATGGATCCACTAGAGTTTATTGCATGTGTGTTCTTTTTATAAACCACATGGATCCACTAGAGTCATTGCATGTGTGTTCTTTTCATAAACCTCATGGATCCTCTAGAGTCATTGCATGTGTGTTCTTTTCATAAACCACATCGATCCACTAGACTTATTACATGTGTGTTCTTTTCATAAACCACATGGATCCACTAGAGTTCATTGCATGTGTGTATGTGTGTACTAGTATGCATGTTTGTGGTTTTAGGAAAATAACACATGCACTGATGCCAATCCAGCATGTGGTGTCCAACCATGTCCAGGAACCCTGGTAGCATGCTAGGATTCAACTGCAACATGCATTGTACCACCAGATTGAAAGATGCTGCATCACCACAACTCGTTGGATGTGTGTGTATCAGTATGCATCATTGTGGTTTTAGGAAGAGAACACATGCAGTGATGCCACTCTAGCATGTGGTGCCCAACCATGTGCAGGAACCCTTGCAGCATGCTAGGATTCAACTACAGCAAGCATTTTACTACCAGCTTCAAAGATGTTTCATCACCACACCTCATTGAATGTGTTTGTATCAGTGTGCATGATTGTGGTTTTGGAAAAGAACATATGCGGTGACACCACCATAGCATGTGTGTTGTTTTCATAAATCGCATGGATACACTAGATTTCATTGCATGTGTGTGTGTGTATCAGGGTGCATCATTGTGGTTTTAGGAAAAGAAGCCATGCAGAGATGCCACTCCAGCATATGGTGCCCAACCATGTCCAGGAACCCTGGCAGCATGCTGGGATTCAACAGCAACATGCATTCTACCACCAACTTGAAAGATGCTGCATCACCATACCTCATTGGATGTCTGTGTGTATCACTGTCCATGATTGTGGTTTTGGAGAAGAACATATGCGGTGATGCCACCACAACATCTGTGTTCTTTTCCTAAACCACATGGATCCACTAGAGGTTATTGCATGTGTGTTATTTTTATAAACCACATGGATCCACTAGAGTCATTGCATGTGTGTTCTTTTCATAAACCACAAGGATCCACTAGAGTCATTGCATGTTTGTTCTTTTCATAAACCACATGGATCCACTAGAGTTCATTGCATGTGTGTGTGTATCAGTGTGCATCATTGTGGTTTTAGGAAAAGAACTCATGAAGTGATGCCACTCCAGCATATGGTGTCCAACCATGTCCAGGAACCCTGGCAGCATGCTAGGATTCAACTGCAACATGCATTCTACCACCAGTTTGAAAGATGCTGCATCACCACGCCTCATTGCATGTGTGTGTATTAGTGTGCATGATTGTGGTTTGGAAAAGAACATATGCGGTGATGCCACCACATCATGTCTGTTCTTGTTATAAACGACATGGATCCACTAGAGTTTATTGCATGTATGTTCTTTTTATAAACCACATGGATCCACTAGAGTCATTGCATGTGTGTTCTTTTCATAAACCATGTGGATCCACTAGAGTCATAGCATGTGTGTTCTTTTCATAAACCACATGAATCCACTAGAGTTCATTGCATGTGTGTGTGTATCAGTGTGCATCATTGTTGTTTTAGGAAAAGAACCAATGCAGTGATGCCACTCCAGCATGTGGTTTCCAACCATGTCCAGGAAACCCGGCAGCATGCTGGGATTCAACTACAGCATGGATTCTACCACCAGCTTGAAATATGCTTCATCACCACACCTCATTGGATGTGTGTGCATTAGTGTGCATCATTGTGCTTTTGGAAAAGAACATATGCAGTGATGCCACCACTACATGTGTGTTCTTCTCATAAACCACCTGGATCCACTAGAGTTCATTGCATGTTTGTTCTTTTCATAAACCACATTGATCCACTAGAGTCATTGCATGTGTGTTCTTTTCATAAACCACATGGATCCACTAGAGTCATTGCATGTGTGTTCTTTTCTTAAACCAAATGGATCCACTAGAGTTCATTGCATGTGTGTGTGTATAAGTGTGCATCATTGTGGTTTTAGGAAAAGAACACATGTAGTGATGCCACTCCAGCATGTGGTGTCCAAAGATGTCCAAGAATCCTGGCAGCATGCTAGGATTCAACTGCAGCATGCACTCTACCACCAGCTTGAAAGATGCTACATCACCACACCTCATTGGATGTGTGTGTGTATCAGTGTGCATCATTGTGGTTTTAGGAAAATGGAAAGTGAGTGTCTTATACAATGAAATACTTCTTTGAGTTTGTTGCATGTGTGTTTGATACATTGCAAATGTATATATAATTTTTGATGTTCCATGCTTGGTTTTATCCACTTTCTTGTGTTTTGTTCCAACTTTGGAGTACTTTTATTATGATTTCTTGGACTAACCTATTAACAAGAGCCACAGTGTTAGCTGCCTGTTTTCTGTTGTTTTTGGTTCCAGAAAAGTCAGAAAATGAATATTCTCGGAATTGGACGGGACAAAAGCCAAAGTGCCTATTTTTCCGGAAGGGATCAAGTGCCAAAATACGAGACGGAGAAGGGCTGGGGGCCGGCCACACCACCTGGCCGCATGGCTAGGCCTGTCTCGCGCCAGGGTGTGGTCTGGCCGCCCCCAGCACCCCCTCGGCCTCTTCTTCCGCCTATAAGTTGCCCTCAGGACGAAAAGCCTAAGTACCCGATCTAAAATCCACGAAAGAGTCTGTAGCCGCCGTCGTCTCTGTCCCTAGATCGGGGGGGTCTGAAGCTCTTCCCAGCACCCTGCCGGAGAGGGGAATTCACGCTGGAGGCCTTCTTCATCACCATGCAAGCCTCCGGTGTGATGCGTGAGTAGTTCATCCTTGGACTACGGATCCATGTAGTAGCTAGATGGCTGGTTTCTCCTCCTTTGTGCTTTCATGTTTAGATCTTATGAGCTCCGTTCATGATCAAGATCATCTATTTGTAATTCATACATGTTGTGTTTGTGGGGATCCGATGGATATTGAGATGCTATTTCAGATTGATTATTGGTTCTATCATGTCTTTGTTATTTGAGATTTTGCATGCTTTCCGTTGTTAGTAGCTATCTTGGCCAAGTAGATGCTAGCAACTCCAAGAGTTAGTATTTATGCTCGATAGTGGGTTCATGCCTCTGGTAATCTGGGGAAGTGACATAAATATCTAAGGTACTAGATGTGCTGTTACTACTAGGGAGAAAACAACAATCCTTTGTTCATAGAACAATCATATTGTTTACTTTACACGCAGTTCGTAAAGCAATAATATGTTGCTTGCAACTTAATACTGGAGGGGGTTCAGATGATAACCTGAAGGTGGATTATTAGTCATAGATGCAGTTGGATGGCAGTCTGTGTATATTGTAATGCCCAATCAAGTCTCAAAGGAGTCAAGATGATTAGTATATGCATGTATTGCTTTCTCAGTGTTTGTCAATTGCCCCGCTGTAATTTGTTCACCTAGCATGTTATCTATCTAAGGAGAGTCACCTCTAGTGAACTATGGATCCCGGTCCTTTACTTTACATACAATCTATAAACTGTTTTTGCTTTGTGTTTTCTTTCTGCAAACTTTTACTTCTTTCCATTCGATACGTTTAATCCTTTGTTTTCTGCAAAACACGGTGAGATTGACAACCTCATCGCAAGTTGGGGACAAAGTTCTGTGGTTGTGTTGTGCAGGTCTCCACGTTGCTACTAGCACCGGTAGTGCTCCCTGCCAAAGCTCAGCTTGTAACACCTTTGAGGTGTTTCCTTGCTCCTACTGGTTCGATTAAACCTTGGTTTCATAATTGAGGGAAACTTGCTGCTGTGCTCATCATACCTTCCTCTTGGGGTTCCCAACGAGCTCTACATCAACACCGCCATCAAGCATTTTTCTGGGCGCCGTGCATTGAGCCATCAGTGTTCTTTTCATAAACCACATGGATCCACTAGAATCATTGCATGTGTGATCTTTTCATAAACCACATGGATCCACTAGATCGAGTCTTCTAGAAGGCATGCCCCAACACACTTGTTCTGCATGAAGAGTGTTACATACCGTTCGATCGGGGCGCTTGGATGATTGGGATGGTTCTTCGTAAGAGCGATCCCCGAGTAGGCTGTTCTGCGACATGTTTGGCCACACTTACTGTCCGCTTGTTCTTGAAAAACTGGTAACACCGCGTGCTCCCCTTTTGCTAGTGTGATGTGTTCCGTGGGCCACCTGCCAGTGTCCGTACCCTCTACCACTCTTCCTCCCCATACTTCACTTCCTTCCACTCGAAGCCACTTTCCCCAGTTCTCTCCCATCCTGCCATTGCCACAAGACAATGGCGCCTCCAGCGATCTCTCCCGCAGCCACCCTAGTCCCCCACCCCCTTTCACCATGGGTCCAAGGGGAGACATCGAAAAAACGAGTCGTGATGATAGGGACGGTGATTTTGATGTGAGTCATCTCATCTCTAACATCCATGGCCATTTATCTATTCTGAGCTAGATCGACTCTGATTACTCATGCACGTATGATGTGTTAGGCTAACCAGACGCTGTACAACTCCGACTGTCACGTCCTAGCGGAGGAAGAAAGTCCTCCGCTATGTCAAAAGGGATATGTGCCCGCTAAATTTGTAGCGTTCGAAGGACGAAACGCATGCATGAGGTTTTTAGGGTGTCAAGGACATGGTGCAATGTTGCCATGCAGAAGTTGCGGTGTTGTCAAATGGGTAGATCCATAGTGGCCCAAATGGATGTAGAAAATGCTAGACAAACTATGGGATATGACTATTGAGTTGCAAGAATCCATAGTCAGCTCACTTCTTGAGAGTGCTGAGATGAAGTTATTTGACCATGTTGACACAAAAAAATCTTAACCGTGATCTCAAGAGGGTGCAAGACAAGGTTAACAAAGTCGAGAAGGAGATGGACGTGACGTTGGCCCTAAAGGCTAAAGCAGAGCAAGAACTAACTCAAGAAAGGAATGAACTTCACTAGGCCAAAGTCCTGCAGTTCTCAACTACGGGTATTGACAAGTGCATGAGGATAAATGTAGAGAAACAATTGAAGCTGTACAAGGAAGATGAGAAAAGGATAGAGCAGACGATTCAATCCTTGATGTCGTAGAAAGATGGGCATCGGGCTAAGATTAGAAAGATGAAGGAGATGTGTGATACTTTTTTAAGTTGCAATAGTCTATTGAACTAGCTATCTGAACTAGTGGTCTTGGAGTCCTCGGAGAAAAAAATTGGTCGCCCGTTGATCTGTCTTAACCCTCCATTACTTCCTTTTGTCTACTGATGGTGGTGTTATGACTTGGGTGGCTTGTTTAAATGTAATTTCCATGGATTGTTGATGACTGCAAGTGCACAGATCGTTTGTAGCTAGTTTCAAAATAAAGATACCAATCCCACAGGGAGTAGTAGGCGAAAGACTAAAATGCTTTTAACTAAAACTAAATGGAGTACTTAAGTAATAACCTTATGGTGCAAGATAAATAGAGTTGTTTTGGGGTTTCTGGTTGAACAATGTAATTTTAAGTAAAGCAAAACTTAATGAAGAAAGTAAGAATCGCGTGTGTAATAGAACTTTGGAAGTCCAATAGGGAAAATGCGTTCTTAGGGAGTAGAGGATACACCACTAGCAATTTAGACTAAGTAATCGAGAGTATTATAAATAATATTCTCATAATGTGTATATATGGATGATCTACCAGCAACCGCTGCACATATCGTCCTCATAACCACAACAGACAGTAACCGACAACCATCACATTACAGCGCTATTAAGGGATCTCTCCCATGGCATGGACATGGCTTGATGAGTTCTCCTTGGCTCCCCAAGTTAGTACGTAAGGAATAACAACAGCTTTATAGTCACAGTAAGCGATATCATCCCTCCGTCTACTAACAAGTAGTCCCCTCCATCAAGTCCCCGTAAGGGGCAATATTAAGAAGGTGCACTTCTCCTTAATATCAAGATGAAGACAATTAACACATACACATAATTATGTATAACATAATAATCTCTACCTCATCTCAGTCATATGCTAGGGTTTCTCCATCTCCCCAAGAACTAAGGATCTACTCAGACATGGAGGCAAGCAACATCATGGCAATAGTAATGAGAACAATCATATCTAAATAGTACTTGTATAAATCCACAACGAGTATAGGAATTACAACAAGATATAGACAAGATGTAGGTGGGATGGATGACGATGGTGGTGATGCAGCGGTGGTTGACGAAGATCGATGCCTTAGCCTCTTGGATCTGCGTAGGGTGAAGATGGATCCTTGGCGGACAAGTCCCCCCTCCAGATGCCTTCCGGATGTGAGGTTTTCGCGATTTCTGGGTGTTCTGTATGTTGTCTCTCCGAACCAATTGCACGGGGTGAAACTATTTGACGAGGCGGAGGCGGCGCTAGCTATACGACCGGAGCTATACAGGTGGAGAAAATTCTGCCGCCGTATACTTGGTCATTATGCTCTCTGCCTCCTCTGTTTGCTTCTGATTTTTTTAATATTTCCCAAATAAGCGATTTATGCTGTTTTTGACTCCTTTTCTCCATAGTACATCTACTTCAATAATTGCATCCATTGGGTTCATCATCTGTCCTGATCCTGGTGAAAACAGACATAAAATATGCGCGCGAGCGCCATAAAATACCAAAATCCTACATCTACAATGCAAAATAATAATGTAAAATAGGATGCAAATATGCACTCATCAACTTCACCAAGCTTAGACTCTTGCTCGTCCCGAGAAAGATCTAGCTTAATGGATGTGATCCTCATATTCATGAAGCTGAGTCGATAGAATAAATGAGGCTATTGTAGCATGTGTTTATCATATATGATACATATGAATAAGTTCATGAATAGTACCTTACTCAAACCATCGGAATAGTATTAGAAGGCTTCCACACCTTAGTTATCAACACTTCATAAAAGATAAATGTGAACATAATGTAAGAGAATCCGGTTCAACCGAATGAGTTAACGAGGTAGTCCCAAGTGTTTTAGGATCAACGCATTCACTTGGGATTCAAAATCTCAAAAGTGTTTCTATGTCATACAACAATACAGTGGTATATGCCTACTTGCTCTTTGCACATTCGCTCTTTTTATTCTTCTTTTTATTTTATTTTGTATATACATATGCTCACACTTTCGTTTAAGTGTTGTGCAAAGGAGCTAGCCATATATTCCACTTCATGTAGGAATTCAAAGTTCAACGATCTCAATCATCAAATTCCGACTATATATGAAGCATTCTTATGACTTGGAGATTCTACCTCGACTTGTTCTCACTCTATTTAGATAGCACTTCATTTTCCTTTGTTCAAGGTTTTCCTATTTCAAATTAATTGTATAGATAATTTTTCTTTTTAATCAAACTATAATCTTACAACATATTGACCAAATTATCTTTCCGTGTTCCATTAATACCACTGGTGTGGAAGAATCATATTGATATCATCAAGTGCAAGTAAAATCATACTCAAGCCATTCATATATCAATAAATCAAACACAAACTCAATATTATTCCATATATAATAATAAACTCGGAATTTCAGAAAAGGGATCACCTATTCCTGAAGGGAATTCTAATGATGCAAACTTTATTTCTAGTTTGAACTAATGCAAGAATAACAAAACTTATAAGATAGATTACAAGATCTTAAAGATCTCCCCAAGCTTGGAATCAAGCTAGGCCGGATCAATTAACTCCTTGTAGATACATATTCCTCCTCTTGGGTAGATGGGGCGTCACCTTCTTCCTTTTTGTTGCCCGCTTTAACTATGATCTCAAAGCGAATGATGAGATTGGCCATGTCGTATTGGAGCTTCAACATTTTCATCTTGAGGAATTTCTTCTCATCTGTTTACTCGAAGACAGTTTTAATCAAGAAACCAACTCTATCATCGATTGCATCGACCTTCTTCTCCAGGTCTTTGCTCATCATCCAATAGGAGTCAATCCCTTCTCCAATTGTTTCAACGCATGCCTTAGAATCCTTTTCTAAGTCACATATATTATCATGAATCTCATCTTGCCGCACCTTCTTAGGTTTAAGAGGTGATGGACCAAGAGGAGGTTTATAATAGGATCCTATGTTGTAACGATAAGGATTAGGGAGGTACTCATCCTTGTTCCTTCCCCTCTCATCTTGTCTCATCATCTCCATCCTTTGTATGAACATGTCCTCCCAATTATGGAGAGGCTTGATCTCTAGGCCGGATGATCACAATGATCATTTAGGTTCTACTTCCTCTATCCTCTTCACGGGCTTCTCATCTCTCTTCTTCCAGACCTGGTTGACGTGGAAGGGTTACATGGCTATGCTGCACGGATGTTATTAGAGGGCTTGTATAGGGATGGCGAGGATTTTTCGAGGCTAGAGGCTGTAGCTCTGCGAAAACTTAATGAAAAAGGTTAGATGCGATCACCTTTAAATGGAGGGCTCGAAAGCCCAAGCTGTCTTGCGTAACGAACAACTATACGGGCGCGACACGTATAGCTCCAGCTATATAGCTGTGAACCGACTATAGGTTAGATCTACAGTGGAACCGAACTATACATCCAGAACTATACGGGCGGAATTTTTAATTCCTGCTGTATAGTTGGTCATTAAACTCTCAGTATTCCAGAAATTATTTTGTCAAGGGTGTAGAAAACTATACGACCGCGAATATATGGGCGGAATTTTTATTCCGGCCATATAGTTGCTTGTTAAACTCTCTATTTCCTCGTCAATTTTTTTGAAGAAGGGTCGATAACTATACTAACGCGACTATATAGGCGGAACTTTTAATTCCGACCGTATAGTTGGTCATTAAAATCTCAGTACCTTTCGAGGACGGAAGTGTTGTTGTCGCAACAACTATATGGCTGGAACTATACGGCCAGAATTTTTATTCACGCCGTATAGTTGGTCGTAAAACCTTCTGTGTCCACCAAAAAATTCCGCTTCTCCAAGTATTCTTTATTAATCTGAAACTTAACGAAATATCGAGTTTCGACAGAAAAATGTCAGCTTAGACTTTCGACCAGT
The DNA here is from genome assembly GCA_910589775.1 of Avena eriantha. Taxonomy (NCBI): domain Eukaryota; kingdom Viridiplantae; phylum Streptophyta; class Magnoliopsida; order Poales; family Poaceae; genus Avena; species Avena eriantha. The sequence continues at coordinate 206,434,243 of OU342740.1, forward strand.
TTTGGCATCATCCTTCTTCTTTGCTAGAGCATGAATAATTTTCATTAAAACAGTACTTAATCTAGACTTTAAATGAGAATTTTAAAAACATACTCGACCTTTATTTCACATGGGTTGCCTACCAAGAAGCGCTCTTTTATGGTCGATAGCTTGACCGTAGTACCGCTCATTCTATCTTGAGTCCATTCTTCTTGTAATTGTCGTTCTTCGTACATTTTCGCTTTATCAATTATTCGGGGGTGCTCAATTATATAGTGATTACACTTATATTATTTTTCACCCGATAATGCTTCAAGCGTTGTCCATTCACCACCCATGCAAGAGAGGGTGTTTTTCCTTGGAGCTTCACTAGTCCTGACGAATAGGCTTCTTCAACTACATATGGACCTTCCCACTTCGACCAGAGTTTTCCTTGAAACAACTTAAGACGAGTATTATAGAGCAACACTTTGTCTCCTCTTAAAAAAATTATTCTCTATTTTTATATCATGCAATCTTTTAACTTTTTCCTTAAACAACCTGGCATTCTCATAGGCTTCACTTCTAAACTCATCTAAAGCATGCGTATCTAATAAACCCTTTTCCCCTGCTGCTTTGAGATCATAATTTAGATTCTTGATTGACCAAAAAGCTTGGTGTTCTAGTTCTAAAGGTAAATGACATACCTTACCATACACCATCTTATAAGGCGTCATACCCATTGGATTTTTAAAAGCAGTACGGTATGCCCATAGAGTGTCATTTAACTTGTATGTTCAATCCTTCCTTGATTTGTCCACCGTCTTCTCGGGGATGGTCTTCAGTTCTCTATTTGAGAGTTCCACTTTTTTGGGGATGATATGGTAAAGCAACGCGGTGAGTTCCTCCATACTTGCTAAGGATTTTCGTGAAAGTCCCTTTCATAAAATGAGAGCCATCGTCAGTAATTAAAAATATAGGAACTCCAAACCTAGGGAATATGACATCCTTGATCATCTTTATTGGGGTAGCTGCATCTGCATGATTTCTTGGAATGGCTTCAACCCAGTTAGTAAAGTAGTCAACAACAACAAGAATATGAGTATAACCGTTTGACTCTGTAAATGGCCCCATATAGTCCATTTCCCATACATCAAAAGGTTCAATTATTAGACTATAATTCATCACCATTTCTTGTCTCCTACCTATATTACCTCTTCTTTGGTAAGCATCACAGTATTCCACATACCTGTGTGCATCCTTGAGCATGGTGGGCCAATAGAATTTGGATTGAAGTACCTTTGCAACAATTCTTTTACCTACATGATGCCCTCCATATGGACTGTCATGACAAGCCTTTAATATTGCATTCATTTTGTGATTAGGAACACACTTCCGAATCATTCCATTAGTCCATGACGATATAAATATGGATCATCCCAATAATAATACTCAAGATCATTAAACAATTTCATTCTTTGATTTCTTGTCATACCGGGAGGTAAAACGTTTGTTGCTAGATAGTTAGCATAATCTGCATACTATGGATCAGCGATATCCACCTTTGCTAAATATTCTCCTGGAAATGATTCATTAATAGCTACGGGGTCATTAATTATTCCCTCCATTCTAGATAGATGATCTGCTACCGGATTATCCTTACCCCTCATATCTACTATTTGCAAATCATATTCTTGTAGTAATAAAACCCACCTAATCAACCTGGGCTTAGCATCCTTATTCACAAGCAGGTGACACAAAGCTTGGTGATCTGTAAGAATTATTACCTTAGAATTAATTATGTAAGATCTAAATTTGTCACAAGCAAAAATTATAGCTATAAACTCTTTTTCTGTACTAGCATAATGTTTCTGAATCTTATTAAGAGGTATACTAGCGTAATAAATAACATTTAAATCTTTCCATCTCGTTGTCCCAACACAGCCCCTAAAGCATAATCACAAGCATCACACATAATTTCGAAAGGTTCATTCCACTTTGGAGGTTGCATGATAGGTGCTGAAACTAGTTTATCTTTAAGGTTCTCAAAAGCTGCAATTCAGTCATGGTCTAAATAAAATGGAGTTTCTTTATCAAGAAGATTGGTAAGGGGCATAGCTAGTTTAGCTAAATCTTTTATAAACCTCTTATAAAATCCTACATGTCCCAGAAATATTTTTAATCTTTTAATGTCCTTAGGTATTGGGAGATTTTCTATAGCATTTATATTAGTTTTATCTATTTCTATTCCCTTCTCCGAAACCTTGTGCCCGAAAACTTTACCTTCTCTTTCCATGAAATGACATTGCTCCCAATTCAAAACTAAGTTTGATTGTCTGCATCTTTGCAAAACTCTGGTCAGGTTATAGAGAAAATTATCAAAAGTTGTTCCACAAATGACAAAATCGTTTGTTAGGACTTCCATAGTATTCTCAACAAAATCATCAACAATCTTTAGAACACATTCCTGAAAAGTTGCTACTGCATTGCATAAGCCAAATGGAATTAATCTATAAGCATATGTGCCATAAGGACAAGTAAAAGTTGTTTTCTTATGATCTTTCGGCTGTATGGCAATTTGAGAATATCTAGAATAACCATCAAGAAAACAAAAATAAGAATTACTACTAAGTCTTTCTATAATTTTATCCATGAAAGGTATAGGTTTATGATTCTTTTGTGTTTCATGGTTTAACTTCCGAAAGTCAATGCACATATGATACCCTACAATTTTTCTCATAGGAAATGGCTCACCCTCTTCATTCATAGCAGCATCAAGACCACCTTGTCTTGGTATGCAATGAGCTGGACTAACCCACCTACGGTCAGAATTAGGATATATTATACCAGCATCAAGTAAGCGTATAACTTATTTTATTACTACTTCATTCATCTTAGGATTAAGCCTTCTTTGTGTACTTACTACGGGTTCAGCATCATCAAGCATGGTAATCTTATGTGTTACAATAGATGGATCTATTCCTTTAATATCACTCAATGTATATCCAAAGGCTTCACAATGCTTAACCAAAACTGAAGTGAGTTTATTCGTTTCATTTTTTGATAGATTCTTTCTAATAATAATAGGACATTTATTTTCATTGTCTAAAAATTCATACCTCATATTGTCTAGAAGTTTTTTCAACTCTATTGGTGGAGGTTCTTCATCACCTGTTCTAACTAGTTCTTCATAGTCATGTGGATTTTGTTCTTCCGGAATTAAATCAAGGCAATCATCCATGTCTTGTTTCTTCTCATCAACCTGTGCTTCTTCTCAATTAATAAAACTCCTTTCTAGTTCATCTTGTGGGGTACTGAAATGAATTTCCCCTAGCTCGGCAATCGTCTTTTCTTCCTTGATATCCTCCACTTCATAAGGCCTCTTTTTTAGTTTGGCGAAGTGGAATGCCATTTCTTCTTCTCCAAACTTCAATGAAATGGTGTTCTTCGGATTATCCACTCAAGGTTTGGTGATGGAAATAAAAGGCCCGCCTAAAAGAATAGGGCAAAAAGAATCTCGAGGCATATCAACAATATGAAAATCAAGGGGGTACATGAGTGAGCCAATAAAGACATAGATATTTCCGATTATCCCTTCTGGTTTACTATTGGTTTTATTAGACAATTTAACAATAGTGTCTACTAGTTCAACTTCCGGATTATTTAAGTTGTAGCGAAGTTCTTGATAAAGTGATGACGGCATAATATTTATGGTGGAAATTGTATCACAAATTCCATATAAGAAAGTTTCTCCACAATATATAGGGGTCATACGCTTTGAAGTTTCATTACCTCAAACCTTACCTCGAATGAATTCCGAAGTTTCACGGTCTAACATAACCACTTCATCTTCCACTATTCGTGCCTCCATAAGGTCTTTTATTATAACTTTATTCATATTTGTAGCTTCAGAATTCCTTTCTGGTTTCTTCAGTCTCTTATTTATTTGTTCTTCCTCTTTTTGTCTCTTTTCAAATATTCCCAGTATAGGTATCAAGGAGAAATCTTCCATTAGTGCTCTTGCACGCTTCTTTTCTTCGAGAGGTTTATGAGGTTCCCATTCTGTAAGTACCTGCAAATGCCCTGCATAATTCTCAATAATTTTCTTTACTGAGTAAGAATCAATATCGAGGGTCTTAATCATTGTATCTGTCCTCTCATCTGCAAGGAAATTGTTAATGCAAGCATATTCTAAAAAACTATTTGTAATATTTTCCTTATATTTAGAATTTTCATTTGCTTCTTTCATTTTTATTATTAAATTCCAAGCCTCATCATAAGTATAAAATAGAAAACTGCCATTTGAAGCAGTCTCTAGATTTGTCCTATTTTAAATATTTAGCCCTCCATAAAATGTATGAGTGATTAACCAATCAGGTAAACGGTGATGGGGGCAATTATCCAGGTAACTTTTATACCTTATATATCCTTCATATAAGCCCTCACTAGGATTATTTTTAAAACTGATAATAATACCTCTCATCCTGCGAGTTTGCTCTCCAAATAATATTTTGATAGAAACATGGTTATCAATTCCTCCCAAGTCCTAGGTGCTTCCGCACAAAAAGATTTGTACCAATCGCAAACATTATTAGAGAGTTTTTCTAAACAACTAGTGTTTAACCATATCAAGATTACAGTCATCGAAAATAAAGGAACTCAAAATGTCTTCAAAGAATTGTAAGTGTCCATATGGACTTTATTCATTGGTTCCTGCAAATTTCTTGGAATGTAATAACTCAAACAATAAAGGATGGATTTCAACTTCATCCAGATTTATGCTTTTATTAATAGTTATAAAAGTGTCTATGGGCAAACCCATTTTTCTTACTGCCTCAAGATGATTTAAATGTTGAGTATTGTCCATTGTTGTGGTCCTGGAACTTCAAGTAAAAATTAGTACAACAAAAGTAAATAACTAAAAGTAAAGTGACTTATAGCGCTAAGCTCCACGATAACGGTGCTACAAAAAAACTTGATGACTGCAATTGCACAAATTGTTTGTAGCTATTTTCGAAATAAAGATACCGATCCCACAGGGAGCAGTAGGCAAAAGATTAAAATGCTTTTAACTAAAACTAAATGGAGTACTTAAGTAATAACGTTAGGGTGCAAGATAAATAGATTTGTTTTTGGGTTTTTGGTCGAACAAGTTAATTTAAAGTAAAGCAAAACTTAATGCAGAAAGTAAGAATCGCGTGTGTAATAGCACTTTGGAACTCCAATAGGGAAAATGCGTTCTCAGGGAGTAGCGGATACACCATTAGCAATTTAGACTAAGTAATTGAGAGTATTATAACGAATATTCTCATAATGTGTATGTATGTGGGAGGAGCTCCATATATGGACGATCTTCTAGCAACCGCTATACATATCGTCCTCATAACCACAACAGATGGTAACCGTCAACCATCGCATTACCGCGCTATTAAGGGATCTCTCCGATGGCATGGACATGGCTTGATGAGTTCTCCTTGGTTCCCCAAGTTAGTACGTAAGGAATAAAAACAGCTTTATAGTCACAGTAAGTGCTATCATCCCTCCGTCTACTAACAAGTAGTCCCCTCCATCAAGTCCCCATAAGGGGCAATATTAAGAAGGTGCACTTCCCCTTAATACCAAGATGAAGACAATTAAAACATACACATAATGATGTATAACATAATAATCTCTACCTCATCTCAGTCATATGCTAGGATTTCTCCATCTCCCCAAGAACTAAGGATCTACTAATACATGGAGGCAATCAACATCATGGCAATAGTAATGAGAACAATCATATCTAAATAGTACTTGTATAAACCCACTATGAGTATAGGAATTACAACAATATCTAGCCAAGATGTAGGTGGGATGGATGAGGATGCTGGTGATGCAGCGGTGGTTGATGAAGATCGATGCCTTAGCCTCCTGGATCTGCGCAAGGCGAAGATGGATCCCTGGCGGACGAGTTGCCCCTCTAGATGCGTTCCGGAGGTGAGATTTTCGCGATTTCTGGGTGTTCTGTATGTGGTCTCTCCGAACAAATTCCACGGGGTTAAACTATTTGACGAGGCGGAGGCGGGGCCAGCTATATGGCCGGAGAAAATTCTTCCACCGTATAGTTGGTCGTTATGCTCTCTGCCTCCTCTGTTCGCTTCTGGTTTTCTTCTGCTATTATTAATATTTTCTAAATAAGCAATTTATGTTGTTTTTGACTCCTTTTCTCCACAGTACATCTGCTTCAATAATTGCATACATTGGATCCATCATCTGTCCTGATCCTAGTGAAAATAGACATAAAATATGCGCGCGAGCATCGTAAAATAGCAAAATCCTACATCTACAATGCAAAATAATAATGTAAAACATGACGAAAATATGCACTCATCAATTGTGCCAAATGCAAATGGCACAACCACAATTTATAAAGTGCAAGAACATACACCCTGTTACTGGAGATCCTAGAGCTTCGCAAGACAAGCTCAAGATTAGGCCAGAAAGTGGTGCCGATTTCCTTATTATGTGGGCATTATCGGTTGCCATTGCTGTTTATGTTGCCATGTCATTGTGCACCAGCTGAAATAAGTTGTTGCTTTGTGGAGTGTAGCAGCTTAAATAATTTATTTTTGTGCCACTAATATTCCATCGAATTTGGAGACCTCCTTCCCCTCAACAATCGTGGAACCGGTCCTGCATGTTTTCAGATAGTAGTGGCACAATCACAATTTCAGATTCAACTAGTGACTTGGCCATTTCTAAACCTCAAGTCACGGTACATTTTACACCGAGAATGTGGGTAGATTGTTTCGCCCAAGAAGTTCCACGCATAGAGCTCCAGAATTTAACCGAATTATATATAGGTTCAAGTTCAACACATTATTATGCATCTTCATTGCTAGTAGCCTTGTTCCCCTGCCTAGGTGCCAAGTCTTCACATCCACTAGCTTCTTCCTTTCCTGCCTTCTTCCTCTTCCTCGGTACCAATTTTCTTAGCTTCACGTACTCTGCATCGCCATGACAATTAGCACGAGAATTGTGTCCAGCATCATCACTCCACTCATTTTATTTTTTCTTCCGGCAGCAAAATGACTGACATGGTAGTCATGTTTCTAACCTCGCGGCGCGTCCTGCCAAAGAAACAAGAGTGTTGCATAACTTCCTAATATCTACACAGTACACAAGATAAAAAATACAATTCAGCACAAACATGCAAACCCCAAGAGACTTTTGCTTACCAGGAGCTAATTGGATTCGAGCGACCACCCTGTCCAAGAATAGAAGGACGACTCCCAGTTGCAGCAGCTTCCACATCCAGTACATCACAATTCAGCGTAAACATGCAAGCCAAAGCATACCTTTTCATCAACCCAATTAGCTGACTGTCACATGTTATAGAAACCATGATGCCTCATTCATCCATGAAGCTGAACTTTGTAGTCTGCTTTGGCCCTATTTTAGCATGTTTACGCAGAGCATCAACGATACCAGGGATAGTGCAGATTTGCGGAGCCGCTTCTTCCATCGTGAGATAATGGTGTCCATACCACTTACCCTTCACCCCTTATGATTTAGAGTCGGATCTCAAGTGGGCTATCGTAACCAGGTAAGGGTGGTCCACGGAGATCCCACTTGATAGAAAACTGTGGACAAAAAATGTTTGTCAGTTGGGCTAACTAAACAAATATAGGTTCAATAGCCAGCTTAGCGGTTATAGTTAGTGCGAACAGCAAAGAGAAGAGTAGCTCACCCGCATGTAGCCAGAACTTCTTCCTCCTTGGTAGTAGGATCTGCCATCCTCTGTGTTGCTCAGCTCATCGACAACAGAGGCGGGCCAGAGCCTCGCAACACCGGCTATGGCATGTGACATTGGAGCTCGGGATCAACGAATGGGCGCTCCAACTTGGCACCAGAAGTAAAATGTCCGAAGGGATCGTTCTGCTTGGATGGTGGATTTCGATGCCGCCGGTGCTAGGGAAAAAGAGGGAATGGATTTGTGAAATTGGTCAACGCACCAATCCACTTAGTTCCTCGATTTTCCTAAGGGGTTTCCGCGTTGTTGTTTGCATCACAGATAGATGACAGACATGTGGGTCCCGACCGTCTACTTCACGGGGCAGTTTAACGGAATGTTTGAATTTGGTAGGGTGAGATGATTTTTCCTCGAAATGACCCCTCTTGGTAGTTGGCAGCCCAACTTTGCGAAACACGGCAACTATAGGCAACTTGGGTACCGCGATGCACTCTCCCAGGAACTTCCGAGACGCAAACCAACAAGCCCCATATCATGTGCACGTGCGGGTTTGGAACACTACAACAACATGAATAAGGTAATGATGAGGGTTAAACTCATCAATGTCCATTGTTATGGACTTGGGTTTTGGAGAAGGAGGGAGCGCTAGAGGCATCAATTGGCTAGCAAACAAGCACACAGGGACACAAGCTGTACCCTGTTGGGTTCGCAGCATAGAAAACAAAAAATTTCCTATGATGGGAACTATACGCCAAGATCTATCTACTAGATTCAAGCAACGGGTGGATATACATCCATAGAGAACTTAACCTCGAAGACAACAAAGCTTTGTGGATGAGTTGTAACTCGTGGATAATGTAGTCGTACACTTGCCGATCTCAAGATCGTGATGAAGTCTAGCAGGTCCGGCTCCAGCACGTCCATCAGATCCAGCTCCAGCAAGTCCAGCATCACCAAGTCCAGCACCGCAAAGCAGCGGTGCATCCGTGATCGCACACACGTCTGGTACCCCGACAACCTCCGTCCCTCGCTCTAGCAAAGCAGCAGAAGTAGCAACTCCTTTCCAGATAAAGCCACCGGGAACATGTATCTCGCTAATCCGAGACCATGGGGAATAACTAGAGGGGGAGAGAGATCCATCACGAGGAGGTGTTGCACGAGGAGAGGAGGAGGAGGTGCTCCTTATATAGGGGAGGGGGCAGCCCAAGGGGGCATGGCACCGGCCATGGTGGGTTCCCCCACCTCTCCCTCATTCATGTGGGTGGAGCTCCCACTCACATAAACACACACCTCCACTCATGTCCACTCACAAGCATTAAATTGCCACCAAATTTAATGCAAGCTCTCATTAACTAAAACTATTTTATTTATTTTATTCAGAATTTTTTCAATTACATTAATTAACAAACATTCACATAAAACTCCCTGCAACATTTCAATATCACATGCAGAACCAATTTCAGCAATTTCACCCGAAACAGTTTCGGTGTCTATTGAAATAATTCCAGCGCTTTCTTAAAACTTTATCTGAAACATATTTGCTCCAAATTGTGTTGGTATCCCTTAAGTGTGTCACCGTACGGTTCATGAATAATGCAGACATGATCAAGACCCCTTACCAAGCAATAATCAGCAGCGGGACATGGAGATCCGTACTGACTCCCACATATTCAGCGATGACTCTTGTGATCGTGTGAACCTTTAACGTGATAACTAAATCCCTTTGTCTCGTGATATATTACATGTCCGAGATTCGATCATCGGTATCCAAATACCTAGTTTGATCTCGTTAGCTACATGCACTCTTTTCTCGTTCCCGTGATATAACATTCTAGTGATCACATCACTTGCTTGCAAGCTATCTTAATGTGATATCACCGAGAGGGCCCTGAGTATATCTATCCATCACCGGGATTGACAAATTTCACTCTTGATCCATGAGCCTCAACATAACACCTTCGGAGCACTGAACCCACCTTTATAGTCACCCTGTTAGGGTGTGAAGTTTGATGTTATCAAGATACTCTTCCGGTGTTAGCAATTAACATGATCTCATGGTCTAAGGACTAAGATTACTTCGTATGATGTTATAGCAATATAAACATAATGACTCTGATCGTAATGCTATACTTCGGATGAATGTTCATCACATCATTCCACCAATGTTGTGACCTCGTTATTAACAACATCCAATGTCCATGATCAGGAAACCTTGATCATCTTGTTAATCAACAAGCTAGTTTATATGAGAGGCATTACTAGGAACTTTGTATTTTGTTTATTAAACACACATGTATTAACATTTCCAATTAATACAATTATAGCATGCAAAATAAAAATTTATCATAAACATGGAATAAGATAATAACCACTTTATGATTGCCTCTCGGGCATATTCCCTTCAGTCTCCCACTTGCACTAGAGTCAATAATCTAGTTTGTAAACTTGTATATACAACACCTAGGTGTTGAATATACTCGTTTGCTAGTGGTTAACATAATCTCCAGATCTGGCACTTTCTGGTCTGTGTGTATTTGCATGTCTTTGCGTCTCTACGCATCACTCATTCTCAAATGAAATGGCATTGTATAAATTTGGTCCTTTGGTGAGACCTTTAGTTTGCTCAGGTTAAATATGTTGATATTATTGTCATACAATATATCTTCATAATATTAGCCCACTTTGAACCACACGTAGTTTGATAACAAACTACTTAACACAAATGCCCTCCTTTGTTGCTACTATAGCAGTCATATACTTAGCCTTTTGTTGTAGTATCTATCACAATGTTTCAACTTTGGAACTCATCCAAATCCATCATGGAACATCCTTTCCATTACATTGTCACACCCATAGTCTAAATTGAGATAAATTTAATTTGTATCTTGTGACAAAACTAGTATCAATGTAACACTTTACAATGAACTACCTTTAACTATTTGTCACTTATACATGATATATTCTTAGTTCTTCCAAAGCTCATAAAAATATCTTTACTATCGTCCAATGATCATCTTATGAAACATTTTGGTATGTTCTCATAACATTTAGAGCATAGGACATATCTGGATATATACATATCATGGTATAATCGATCAAAATATTCATGTGATTTTACTCACCAAGTGTTGAAGCACTTGAATCTTGATACAATCATTTCCATGCAGTAAGGACCTTTCTTGTTGTTTCCATATTGAACCCTTTCAATATCTCATATATGTACGTCTAGCATAACCATATTAGTGCCTCAATCTATCCATATAGACATTGATGCCAAATATTCCGGTTTTGCCCAAGTCTTTCATCGAAATCCTATTTTAATGAAATTCTTAAGTTGTGTCAATAACAGATACATCATTTAATCAACAATATGTACTCTCCATAATGTATTGGAAATTTGTCTCAGCGCTCCCACTTAATTTCTTGCAAAATGCAAGCATCTTCATCGTCTCTGATGAAATTAAACTCCTTTAACATTTTCATCATGGTGTTCCAACTCCGCTATGCTCACTTCAACTATTGAAGTTTGCATGCCCTTTTAGCACCCTTTGAATTAATAAAACATTTCGGACCGTGTCATGTACACGTACTAGGTAACCATTCTATTAGAAGAACTTTGTTTTGTTTATTCAACTACCATATACCAAATTATATGCAGTGGTTGCTACATTAATCCGTCAAGACTAAATATCGCTATGGAAGATCAAATCTTGTCATAGTCAACTCCTTGAACATTACCGTAAACTTCTTTCCGACATGTCGAAAATTTCATAGATGTTAAACATCCATGTCTATTTCTTTATAGATCCAAACACGGCTGATAGGCTTCACGCCTTTCCGGAGGGTCTTCCAAGTTTAGAAACTTGATTTCTCGTGTATGGATATTATCACGGATTCTATGACTTTTAGTCATTTTATGGAGTCAGGGCCCATCATCACTTCTTTGCATGCAGTCGGTTCATTATTGTCAAAAAAAATAACGACTTCTATTTCAAATCTTACTATTTGATTCTTACCGAGCCACATGGTTCAATAGGAACTCTAATCTCCAAGATCACACCCTTTGTAATCACAGGAGCCATGAGCATTGTGGCCGCCACCGGGACACTTTCCAGCGTTGCGCTACTTAGCACATATAGCTAAGGTTCAACAACCTTATCAAAGTTCTATTTTCCTCCCACTTAACTTTTCACGAAAAATTCCTTCTCAAGAAACTTGACGTTCTAAGCGACAAACTCTTTTGTCCCTGGTATTATGGAGGAATTCCCAACAAATTCTTTGGGATAACCTACAAAGACATGCTTATCCCACTTTGGTTGTAAACATTTTACTTATGCATAGCATACCAAAATTTAAGAAAAGACAATTCGGGTTTTATCCCAAACCATAACTCATATGGTGTCATTTCAACGGATCACGATGGTGCTCTTTTCTGTGTAAAAGCGGTAGTCTCTAAAGCTTTAATCCTTAAAACATAATGGCAGTTTTATAAATGACACCTTTGATCTTTACCATGTCAAACAAGATTTGATTTCATGTCTTGAACATACCATACTCCTGTGGTTATCGGTAAATGCAAATTCATGGAACAATTCCTGAAATCTTAGGTGTTTTGCTAAACCTGTAACTCAAATATCTTCCTTTATGATCAAATCATAAACTCTTTTATTTTCTTATTACAATGATTTTTCACTTTATCTTGAAAGTCTTTGAACAATTTTCAAATGTTTCATACTTCTTCCTTATTAAGTAAATAGATAGATATATTCACTCAAATTTCTGGAGAAAGCATATGAAGCAAAAAGATCCATCACATATGGCTACACATAATGGACTATATACATCAACATGCATAATATCCATTAAGTTAATCATCCGTTCATCCTTGTCCTATGGAGGGAGTTTCAATTATCTTGAGGAAAGTTTCACAAGAGTCAATTGATCCAAATCAAAAGACTCCAAAAATCCATCAACATGGAGTTTCTTCATGTTTACTTTCCAATATAATTGAAACAGCGATGTCACTTCATAAGTGATCTTCCAATCATTTGTCTTATGACATTTTAGCAATAATGTTTATGGATGTGATTTCTCCAACTAGACTTTAGAAAAGTTCATCCATCCTTTATGGAATACGGTAATTATTTGAACAACCATTGTTCTCGTAATACCGGAACAAAATAACAATTATTAAAACAAATCTTGAAGGCTAGGTTTGACAACAACGAAAACACAATAACACTTTATTTGTTTTCGATAAACATCATCACTTATTCTCTTGCCAGTTACTTAGGATGTTGCAGTTCATGAATTATGTTGTTCTGTATGACACTTCACACCAACCAATTCGGTATCTAATACCGGTATCCAATACCTCAGAACCACATTGTTTAACAAGCAAGGAATACAGCCATAACATGTATATCTTCTATATAGCTAAGTTGGACATCTCCAACCTTCTCTTTTCTGCCAAATATTTTATAGATTCTCTTTCAACAATTCCTTTTCTTTTAAAAGAATCTATCAACATCAATAGTGGTGTCATTCACATGACACATAGTACAGTGTATATAGTCAAATACTAATACCTTTGGACTTGCACTTTGAAGTGGATCACCATCATCAAATGTTTGGTGTTCTTTCAAAAAATCCATTCTTCAGTAATGTATTAGTGTAGTAAACATTTTACCTACATCTTCTATTCATCCTTATCATGACAACTTTCATGATCAACCTACTATAGCCTATAAGGAAGAACACGAGTATAATGTTAGATCCGAAAAACCTTTTTGGTAGATTAGGACGCCTAGCGTCTCCAACCTTCACAAATTTTCATACAATATGAGAACATGTATTTTTCTAAATTATACCCTATCATAATGCAACCAAAAACATTGTTTCATATATCACAATATCTTCCACACATGATGTTTTCTGAAACAATTTTTCAGCTCCTAGATAATCTTGATATTAAAACAACTTTTGAATATCAATAATCATGGAGGCAAACATGATACTTTAGATACTAACATTGGATTTCTTACTCTTGATTTAATACTACTTACTAAACTTCATAGAGTAAATAGAGCTTGCTGAAAGTTTGCAATAGGACTTTGAAACTTTAAATTGACATTCAAAAACAATATGATACCAGTTCATAAAGTAAATATCCAGAATTCTATAGTTCTATTATCTCAATTCAAACTAAGTATAAGGTAGTGAACAGATGCAAATGACTACAAAAAATTATGCAAATTCACTTTTATTTAGTTTATGACAAAATGAGTTCGACTAATCCAAATTAGAAATGAACTCCCACTCAAAAATGACATCCCTCGTGCCCTTTTGGTGATTACATGAACCAAATCAACTCTACCAAGTCCGATCATCACGTGAGTCGGTGTAGCTTCAAAGGGGTGCATCAATATGGGCATAACATCCACTATATGACTCATGCTTAACCTTTCGGTCCCTGTTTCGAGGCCATGTCTATACGTGCTAGGCTCGCAAGTAAGAACCTTAGTATTCGCGTGCGTAAAACTGTCTTACACCCGTTGTATGAAAGCGTAGATTCGAGTACACCCGATCATCACGTGATGTCTCGAAACACGATCCATAGAATGGTGCATACTTAAGGAAGAACACATTTTATCTTGATATTTAAATGAGGGATCATATTATAATGCTACCAAAACGCCAAACTAGCAAGATAAGATGCAAACATCATATGTGTAAAGTGGAATGATATGGTCCATGCATTTGATCATCATCATGTGCATCGTGGTATGATCTCTATCATTCCTTTTGTGTGTAAGGCCAAGGTCTATGGAACTTACACGTTAGGTGTGTTGTAAGGGTATCTACCATACATCAACTTACAACATTACCATATCATGACACTAGCCCAGCAACAATCTAAACTAGACGCCTCTAATTTATCCATTGCAAGTTTCACGTGGCTTAGGGCTTTCAAAGATAGAACCGGTCTTACCTACAAACATGGAACCACAACGATGATAACTAAGTTATTAGCAACTCGTTGTAAATAAGATATTGACTATAGTAGGAGAGACAGACACTTGCCAACCACTTATGCAAAACTAGTTGCATGAGAGTCGTGGAACCGGTCTCATGTGCGATGACATGTAAGGTTGGTCCGGGCCGCTTCTTCCCACTATGCCACCAATATCCAAAATACATAGAAGATGCAATAACATAATCATCATTGCCCACATATAAACATATGTATACTACCCGTGCAAAGCACCTATGCATAGATCTGGCTCTGATACCACTGTTGGGTTCGTAGCATAGAAAACACAAAATTTCCTACGATGGGAACTATACGCCAAGATCTATCTACTAGATACATGCAACGGCTGGATATACATCCATATAGAACTTACCCTCAAAGACAACAAAGCTTTGTTAATGAGTTGGAACTCGAGGATGATATAGTCGTACACTTGCTGATCTCAAGATCGTGATGAAGTCTAGCAGGTCCAGCTCCAGCACGTCCATCAGATCCAGCTCCAGCAAGTCCAACATCACCAAGTCCAGCACCGCAAAGCAGCGGTGCATCCGTGATCGCACACACGTCCGGTTCCTCGACAACCTCCGTCCCTCGCTCCAGCAAAGCAGCGGAAGCAGCGAATCCTTTCTAGATAAAGCCACGGGGAACATGTATCTCGCTAATCCGAGACCATGGGGAATAACTAGAGGGGGAGAGAGATCCTTCACGAGGAGGTGTTGCAAGAGGAGAGGAGGAGGAGGTGATCCTTATATAGGGGAGGGGGACAGCCCAAGGGGGCATGGCACCGGCCATGGTGGGTGCCCCCACCTCTCCCTCATTCATGTGGGTGGAGCTCCCACTCACATAAACACACGCACCTCCACTCATGTCCACTCACATGCATTAAATTTCCACCAAATTTAATGCAAGCTCTCATTAAATAAAAATATTTTATTTATTTTGTTCAGAATTTTGTCAATTAAATTAATGAACAAACATTCACATAAAACTCCCTGCAACATTTCAATATCACATGCAGAACCAGTTTCAGCAATTTCACCCCAAACAGTTTCGGTGTCTATTGAAATAATTCCAGTGCTTTCTTAAATCTTTATCTGAAACATATATTGCTCCTAATGGTGTCGGTATCCCTTAAGTGTGTCACCCTACGGTTCAAGAATAATGCAGACATGATCGAGACCCCTCTCCGGTCAATAATCAGCAGCGGGACCTGGAGATCCGTACTGACTCCCACATATTCAACGATGACTCTTGTGACCCTGTGAACCTTTAACGTCATAACTAAATCCCTTTGTCTCGTGATATATTACATGTCCAAGATTAGATCATCGGTATCCAAATATCTAGTTTGATCTCGTTACCTACATGCACTCTTTTCTCATTCCCGTGATATAACATTCTAGTGATCACATCACTTGCTTGCAAGCTATCTTAATGTGATATCACCGAGAGGGCCCTGAGTATATCTATCCGTCATCGGGATTGACAAATTCCACTCTTGATCCATGAGCCTCAACATAACACCTTCAGAGCACTGAACCCACCTTTATAGTCATCCTGTTACGGTGTGACGTTTGATGTTATCAAGATACTCTTTTGGTGTTAGCAATTAACATGATCTCATGGCTAAGGACTAAGATTACTTCGTATGATGTTATAGCAATATAAACATAATGACTCTGATCATAATGCTATACTTCAGATGAATGTTCATCAAATCATTCCACCAATGCTGTGACCTTGTTATTAAGAACATCCAATGTCCATGATAAGGAAACCTTGATCATCTTGTTAATCAACGAGCTAGTTTATATGAGAGGAATTACTAGGAACTTTGTATTTTGTTTATTAAACGCACATGTATTAACGTTTCCATTTAATACAATTATAGCATCCAAAATAAACATTTATCATAAACATGGAATAAGATAACATCCACTTTATTATTATTGCCTCTCGGGCATATTCCCTTCATACCCTACTCCTCCTTGTCTTCTCTTGGAATAATCGAAGGAGTGCAAAGTTATAGGGGTGCGCAGATGCAATCTGGCGAGGTTCTGGAAACTAGGGTTATGATTGTCCTCCTCGCCCCCTCCTAGCCTTTATATGGATAGGCTAGGTCTCGGGATAGCAGGTCGAGTCAGTTACAAGTTAGGGTTTTTCCCTTTAAACTTTCTATCTTTGATCTTGCTGTGTGCCACAAGTAATCAGAGTCTCCTTTCGTCACCTGAATCCTCGATTAGGCCTCGGTAACAGCGTGGGCTTCTGCCAGATTGGACCGTATATGCTAAACTCGAGTAGATGTAAGGTATGCCCGCTTTAGTAGACCCCGAGTGTCCGGTTGAATCGCAGATTTGAGCGGAGACTACTGAAGTCTTTCGAGTGCATAGCTAAGCATTTTTTTTGAGTGCTTTGATTGATATCATACGGATTGTTGATATACGTGCCTGATTCATCCGATGTATCGGGATAACTTAACTATCTCAGGGCAAAACAACGCAATCTACTCAAATTCGAGTCCCCGGACTCGAATTCGGAAAAGTACTGGCGTAATTCGACTCAGGTCGCGGAGGTCTTATAGAGTTCGAATCCCAATGTATAGTGTAAGCACTTGACGCATCCGTCATGGCATATATCATCGTACCTGCAAGTACCGATTGTTTCTGGTAGAGCGCAACAGTTGCATTGCCAGTCCTTATTCATGTCTTTTCTTCACATTGTAGACGCGGTATCTGAATTTTATCATTGCGAAGATGATTCGGGTGGCCTAGGAGACGTAATCTATTTGCAAGGAAGTTATGACACAGAGTCGCCAAAGCTATCGAGTGTGGACATAGTCAACACGCAGGTGTGTGTAAGAAAAAATTATAGGGTGCGCGACCAGTGCTCCCTACGGGAGTAGCCTCCGAGTGCCTATTTGAGTCGTAGACTCAAGTGGGGACTATAAGTACTTTGCGACTGCTATCGTCTTTTGCTTGTTTTAGTCGAATGTGCTTTCCACGCTCCCTATGGGAGTAACCCAAAGTTAAAGTCGAATTGTTGATTCAAGTGAAGGGTTCTTGAGAGGAAAATATGTTGTCATGATGTTTGGATATCTCAGAAAATTCCTCGGGTGCACGGCCAGTGCTCCTGTTAGGAGTAGCCCCCGAGTATTTGGTCGAGTCGAAGACTTGAGTAAGGACTAAAGTTGTCAAAAGGTGCTCCTGTTGGAGTTAATGACGTCATTGTTGACGATGAGATGACCTCAGTTACCCGCGTGCGCGGTTTCGACAGGACGTGACGAGTAGTGGGTCCCATTTTCTGACTTGGACTTGACCAAGCGTGCGTAATCTCTATTTTAAGTGTGTCTCCTTGATTCTCGCACGTAATGGGCGAAGTGGGACGATGATTCGTGGTTTACCCTTGCCACGTGTTGACACTAATGTGCGCCATGCATCTTGTTGATTCTCTCCTGGCTGTTGGATGGCATCGTTGATGATGTTAAGTATAGATCCTATGGGCGGTAATTTTCACATCTCTTCTTCCTGCTCGCGCACAACCTCCATTGCTGCATCCTGCTGCTACATTTCTCGCACCTTCTGTGTGGCGCTGGACCAACTTCGTACCTTCCCGAGCTACTTCTTGCGCTCGCATTGCAAGCACCAGATGGGCAAGAAGAAAGGATCCTCTGTCGCTAGATCTGTAGTTGCCGCTGTTGCGGCCAAGAAGAAAGGCGCCTCCTATGAGGGCACCACCGCTGCCACCGAAGCTGGAAAGAAGAAGGGTGTGGGGACTCGCGTCACCAATGGGTCATGGCGCCCATCCATGTTCAAGCCATCAGAGTTGTTCACCCAGCGCCAGGATGGACCACTCCCTGACGTGGAGGATGACTCTCGCATTCCCGGCGATGAGGTAATCCCTAGTCCTCCTGCAGGTTTTCGAGTGATGTTCCTTGCATTCATCATTCATGGTCTTTCTCTCCCCCTTCACCCGTTTGTTAGGGGCCTTCTTTGTTTCCACGGGCTCCAGATGCACCAGCTGTCCCCAAGCTCTATCCTCCACATCGCCTGCTTCATTACTCTTTGCTAGTGTTGGCTCGGAATCGAGCCACACTTCGACCTCTTCAAAAAAACTCTTTAAGCTCAAACGCCAGTCGGCTTCGGGTTCGGTAGTCTACGATATAGGAGGCTGCGGGATCCATGTCAACTTCAACGTCACCTATTTCTCCATCAATCTCACTACGTATGTCCAAGGATGGAGGGAGAAGTGGTTCTACATCCGTGACCAGAAGGCCGATGGAGAGTGATGACCCACAAGTATAGGGGGTGTATCGCAGTATTTTCGAGAGAAGTAAAACCCAATTTATTGATTCGACACAAGAGGAGCCAAAGAATATTTATAAGACTTAACAACTGAGTTGTCAATTCAGCTGCACCTAGAAACAATCTTGCTCACAACAGTTTATCAGTAGCAACAATTTTGTAGTAGGAATAACAAAGTAACAGCAGTAGTAAAGCAAAGACAGTAGTAACAAAAGCAGTAAACAGTGGGATTCGAGTGCGGTAGGCATAGGGATGGATGGATCGGCGTTGCATGGACAAGAAAATTCACATAGCAATTAGAACATAGGGCAATTGCAGATAAATAAGATAAAGCATCCAAGTACTAGACAATCCTAGGCATGTGTTCCATATATAGTCATACGTGCTCGCAATGAGAACTTGCACAACATCTTTTGTCCTGCTAGCCCGTTTGCAGCGGTTCCTCTAGGGAACTACTGGCAATTAAGGTGCTCCTTTTAATAGAGCACTGGCGCAAAGCATTAACACTCCGTGAACACATGTGATCCTCACATCAAAGCCTTTCCCTTCCGGTTATCCCGATTTCTGTCACTTCGGGGCCATAGGTTCCGGACAACAACGTGTGTATACAACTTGCAGATAAGACCAAGAACAAAACTATCATAATGAATCAATAATATGTTCAGATCTGAAATCATGGCACTCGGGCCCTAGTGAGAAGCATTAAGCACAACAAGTCCCAACAAAGTCATAAATCACTAATAAAAGATACTAGGCACCATGCCCTAACAATCTGATGCGATTACATGAACGATCTCATCCAATCCCTACCATCCCCATAGCCTACAGCGGGGGATTACTCACTAATAGATGGGGGAAACATGGATGGTCGATGGAGAAGCGATGGTGATGATGATGGCGATGATCTCCTCCATTTCCCCGTCCCGGCAGGGTGCCAGAACGGAGTTTCTGGTGCTGTTTTGTGGAATCTGGTGGTGCCGGCGGAGCGGAACTCCTTTTGGAAAAACGTCGAACCCCCCGAAGTTTTTAGGTCAGAAGGCTTCTTATAGGCGAAGAGGGAGACCGAGGGGGTGCCTGGGGCCACCACACCTGGGGGTGGTGTGGCTAGCCCCTGGCCCTCCTCCGTCTCGTATCCTGGCTCCTAGAGTCTTCTGGAAAAATAGGCACTTTGGCTTGTCCCGTCCAATTCCGAGAATATTCATTTTCTTATTTTCCTGGAACCAAAAACAGCAGAAAACAGGCTGCTGGCACTGTGGCTCTTTTTAATAGGTTAGTCCAAGAAATCATATGAAAAGTACTCCAAAGTTGGAACAAAACACAAGAAAGTAGATAAAAACAAGCATGGAGCATCAAAAATAATAGATACATTTGCAATGTATCAACATCCCCAAGCTTAACTCCTGCTCGTCCTCGAGTAGGTAAGTGATAAAAAGAAAGAATAATTTTTTAGGTGACATGCACCATCATAAACTTGATCAAAGTATTTGTAAAACATTCAAAGCTAGGATCATAGTACTTAAATCATAACATGAAAGACAAAGTTCCAGCAATAAGGCAAAGAAACTATGATGCAACATGAAAATGCACAAACAAAAGATTTATGAATAACAATGCTTTGCAAGACGTTTGTTTGTTTCACATAAAGAAAACATAGCATAGTGGCATTCAGCTTGTCCCTCAAAGAGTAGCAAACATAAATGCATAGGACACCTTCAAAGTTGACAAGAGTGACTAGATACAAATAGTTTAAAACAAGCAATATCAAGGTATGCATCAATCAACAAGTCTTGGGACAATGCACATAGAACTAAGAATGGCCACTATGCTCTCAAGAAAGTGCTCAAAGAATAAGTGGAGACTCAACAAGTAAAAGAAAAGGTTTTGCATAATTTGAAAGGCTTCCAAATGCTGAAAGTATGGTACTCATTAGCTTTGAGCTCTCATTGCCCCTATCATAAGCATCTTTAATGTGGTTAAGGTGAAAGTGAGGACCAATCTGAGTTATATGCTTGACAGACTATAAACTGAAAATCCCAAGTCCCTTGAGTACGAGGGCCGCTCCTCTTGCTACTCAACTTTAGTTACAGGTAAGTTCTTGTCATCGTAAGTATGTGTGTATCATTGAGAACCGCCAACGGGGTACCCCTTGCCCGATGATACGGAAGAATCCCCATATCATAATGAGAAGGCAAGCAGACAATGAGTATCTCAACAATCTTCTTATTTACCATGGGAAAATGGTGCTTTTTTTCTCTCTTTCCTCTTTTCATAAATCTCTTTTTTTTTCTCAATAGCTATCTTTCTCTTTTTTATGTAAGAAGAATGCTTCATAGATATCATTATGGCTACGTTGTAGGTTTCCACCATGTCAGCATGGATTAGACCAGCGGCCCAGGCGTTTCTCTAACACACATACATAACTCCATGGACTTACAAGCTCCCCTTTTATTTCACACCGACGACATCCGCAAACAAAAGAGCAAGGTATCAACTGGGTATATATTTACAAGTGTTGAAAGCGTTCCCCGTGACAGCACGGTTCTGCTAATCCCCAACCTATAATTTGCAAGCATATAACTTTCATGGAGAGTTCACAATGGTTCAGGTTTATTAAATGCAAGAAAATAAAGTGTGCCATCAAGTTCGTGAGAGCTTTACTAACTAACTTTCTCATAACAAGCAAACATTTTATTCGGAAGAAAACAAGGCATAATGAATATGCACTGAAGTAGCAAATGATGCTAATAGGTAGGTATGGTGGACACTTTGGCAATATTTGGTTTAGGGAGTTGGAAACTTGAGTAAAACATACTCAGTGAAAGTGAAGGCTAGCAATAGTAAGGGAGCGACAAACGAGAGAGCATTAATGGCCATAATCATGCAGAGCGACAAAACATCATTGATCAAAGCATAAAGTGATAGTACAAGCTGAAAACTAAAGGACCATAAAGGCTATGGTGACTTGAGATAGTCATACATGGTGTGAGAATGTGCCAAGTCAACCCAAATAAAGCATCAAAGGAGAATACCATTATACTATGCTTTAATATGCTAAAACAACGCATGATTCATCCAAGGCACATTAAGCAATCTCAATTGTTTATAACAAGTCATGCTACAGCAAAGAATACTAAGCATAAAGCCAAAACAATATCAAGCATGGCATGAAAAAGCATAGGCCACAGTCAATAACAAGCTCTCTTTACCACTTAAGCATGAGCTTTCCTACTCTTTTCCAATCCAAACCAAACTATTTGAAAACCAATGCATGAAAGAGGAGGTCCAACCAATTTATTCAGAAAACTAAGCAAACAAAGCAAACGAAAAACCAAAACAAAAAACCAAAAAAGAAGACGCTCCAAGAACAACACAACTTTGTATGAAACAATAAAAATGAAGCGTTTGAAAGAAACCTAGGATTTTTATTAATGAAGAAGGGGATGCCTTGGGCATCCCCAAGCTTTGACGCTTGTACTTCTTGGATATTTCTTGGGGTGACACGCGTGGCATCCCCAAGCTTGAGCTTTAGTCCATCCTTCATCTCATTACTCATTCCTTCCATACACCTAAAACTTTTCCTTCATACAAAACTTCAGACAATCTTTATTAGCAACATTAGTGCACTCAAGATAAAATGTCTTAAGGTTCAGTTCTAACACCAAATAAACTTCCATTAGAACACTAGCTACTATAGCACTTCCCTCATAAAGCTCAATTCCCCAAAAGAACTCAAAAAGGAACCCACAAGAAGCAAATGCAGAAAATGGTAGAAATCTGTCAAAACAGACCAACAGGTAAATACGATTTTTTTCGAAGACCTTCTTGTTGCTCAAATCAAAAAGTGTTGAACTAACGAAAGTTAGATAAAAACGTCTTAAAAATACATTCAAAGATTTTACACGAATTTTTACGGTGAAGCACAGAAATCTGTTTCAGGACAACAACTTTCCCAATCATTACTTCTCTCTCATTAGAGGTTACTCTTGGCACAAAAAGCAAATAAAAAGGATAAGGAGCTGTTATTACTGAAGTAATAACTTCCAAGACTCATCTAAAACTTTTGGGTTATCTCCCAATAAGTACTTTTCTTTAATGCCTTTAAGTTAGGCACAAGCAAAAACTGAAATGGATGGAATAGAAGTAAACAGAAATAATCATAGTGAAAACATTATTTTCTTCAATGAAATCCTTTTGTTAACAAGGTTGATCAGGTCTTGCTACCAAAACAATTTCATATGAGACAAAACTTTGTATTGCACTAATGATTATGTTACCTCAACCTTGATAGCAATGATCCCAATCATAATAGTTTCAAATTTTTCTCTTGGTATGGGATAATATATTTCTCAAACTTGAATGCTCTCATGATGTTCAATTGAATTCAAACCATAAGTCCTATCAATCTTCTTGGGGAAATAGATAGTATGTTCCTTGTCATTAACATTGAAGGTCACCTTCCCTTGATTACAATTAATAACAGCTCCTGCAATATTAAGAAAAGGTCTCCCAAGAATAATAGACATATTATCATCTTCAGGCATAAAAGTTTGAGAGGATGCTCTCATAAGAAATATGAGTTGAAGTAAAAGAGAGCATCAAGGAGCAAATTCAAAACACATTTAAGTCTAACCCACTTCCTATGCATAGGAATCGTGTAAGCAAATAACAAAGTGACAACCATAGGAAGATAAAACAAGAGTAACTTCAAAACTTTCAGCACATAGAGAGGTGTTTCAATACCATGAAAACTTCCACAACCATATTTTCGTCTCTCATAATAATTTTCAGTAGCCTCATGAAGAAACTCAACAATATAACTATCACATAAAGCATGCTCTTCATGATCTACAAGCACTAGAGCTTTATTATAAACATTTACAAGAGAAACCTCAGGAACATAACATTTGTTCTCCTTTAGTAAGCAAGGGGGACAATCAAATAATGTAAGGGATAAAGAGTTACTCTCATTAGAAGGTAGGTATGGGTAGCTAATCCATTCTTCCTCCTTTTGTTCATCACTCTCCTCCTCTTTTTCATCTAATGAGATTTCAGGTTCATCAATTTCTTCTTCCATAGGATCCTGCAAGGCATTAGTCTCTTCCATTTGTGGAAAGCATCTATTAAAATATTCAAGAATATATCCATTTTCATCTTTGTAATTATCAAAGCAAAATTTAAGTATACCATACACCTCATATTTGTAAGGTGAATGATCAATATTTTCAAGCAAACTAGCAAGTTCAAAAGCACCCTTCCAAGCAATAAATTCTTCAATTTGTTCCGCATCATAAAAGTCATAAATTCCTTTAGCATAGGAAGATATGGTATCATTATCACTATACTCACATTGAAAAGGGAGGTGTTTATACCTCTTTCTGCAACAAGACTCATCACAATAATAAGTAACATTATAAGTAGAGCACACATTCCTAGCAATGGTATACAATCTATCAATTTGTTCCCATAAGTGTTTCCCTTTTTGTGACAAGCAGTGTTCCTTATAATAATATTTTTGATCTTCTGTGAACCCACCTTGCCAATAAGCTTCAGTTTCAAAGAAACCAACCATTGCCAACAAGCATGATAAAGGAAGACAATAATAGACCAACGAAAATAACAACTAGAGTAGGAACCTTTTTTTTGTATTTTTGATAAAGAAATAAGCAAACAAGGAGAAAATAAACTTAGCTTGAACAATAGTGAATCGAAGTGAACTTGATAAATAAAGCTATGCTCCCCGGAAATGGCGCCAGAAAATAGTCTTGATGACGCACAAGTATAGGGGGTGTATCGAAGTATTTTCGAGGGAAGTGAAACCCAATTTATTGATTCGACACAAGGGGAGCCAAAGAATATTTATAAGCCTTAACAACTGAGTTGTCAATTCAGCTACACTTGGAAACAATCTTGCTCACATCAGTTTATCAGTAGCAACAGTTTTGTAGTAGGAATAGCAAAGTAACAGCAGTAGTAAAGCAAAGACAGTAGTAACAAAAGCAGTAAATAGTGGGATTCGAGTGCGTGAGGCATAGGGATGGATGGACGGGCGTTGCATGGACAAGAAAATTCACATAGCAATCAGAACATAGGGCAATTGCAGATAAATAAGATAAAGCATCCAAGTACTAGACAATCCTAGGCATGTGTTCCATATATAGTCATACATGCTCGCAATGAGAACTTGCACAACATCTTTTGTCCTGCCAGCCCATTTGCAGCGGGGCCTCTAGGGAACTATTGGCAATTAAGGTGCTCCTTTTAATAGAGCACCGGAGCAAAGCATTAACACTCAGTGAACACATGTGATCCTCAGATCAAAGCCTTTCCCTTCCAGTTATCCCGATTTCTGTCACTTCGAGGCCATATGTTCCGGGCAACAACGTGTGTATACAACTTGTAGATAAGACCAAGAACAAAACTATCATAATGAATCAATAATATGTTTAGATCTGAAATCATGGCACTCGGGCCCTAGTGACAAGCATTAAGCACAACAAGTCGCAGCAAAGTCATAAAACACTAATAAAGATACTAGGAACCATGCCCTAACAATCTGATGCCATTACATGAATGATCTCATCCAATCCCTACCATCCCCATAGCCTACGCGGGGGATTACTCACTCATAGATGGGGGAAACATGGATGGATGGAGAAGCGATGGTGATGATGATGGCGATGATCTCCTCCAATTCCCCGTCCAGCAGGGTGCCAGAAAGGAGTTTCTGGTGCTTTTTCGTGGAATCAGGTGGTGGCGGCGGCGCGGAACTCCTTCTAGAAAAATGTCGAACCCCCCAAAGTTTTTAGGTCAGAAGGCTTCTTATAGGCGAAGAGGAAGACCGAGGGGGTGCCTGGGGCCACCACACCATGCCCTGGCACGGCCAGGCCCAGCCCGCGCCTGGGGATGGTGTGGCCGGCCCTCCTCCGTCTCGTATTCTGGCTCCTGGAGTCTTCTGGAAAAATAGGCACTTTGGCTTTTGTCCCGTCCAATTCCGAGAATATTCATTTTCTGACTTTCCTGGAACCAAAAACAGCAGAAAATAGGCAACTGGCATTGTGGCTCTTGTAAATAGGTTAGTCCAAGAAATCATATGAAAAGTACTCCAAAGTTGGAACAAAACGTAAGAAAGTAGATAAAAACAAGCATGGTGCATCAAAAATTATGGATACATTTGCAATGTATCAGAGAGCACAACGGAGTCGCGCCGTTTGATCCGGTGGAGGCCTGCAAGAGGAGGAGGTCCTGGAAATTTTTTGTGATGCCAGTAAAGTCGAGGAAACAGAGACACTATATGAGCGTATTTGCGACCTCGGAATCCGCATAGGCAAAGTAGTAGGCGGCGCAGAGCTCATTCGCACCTCGATGTGTTGCCGAGTACATCCTCTGCAGGCTAGGGTGCATCCGATGTGTCGCTAGATTGGTACTGGTGATGTCACTCGCATCTCTATGGAGGGTATTTCTTTTGGTGAAGTGGACATGAGGTTTCGACTGCTGACCAAGTACACCACCAAGGAGGATCACCCGGGTGACTCAGTCGTGCCTCCATTCTGCGCCAACAATCTTCTACCTGAGGTGGATTTCTATTTGAAATTTTCTTGATTTTCTATTGCATGTTAGGTGTTTTGTAGACTGATGCTTCTTCTAATTGTAGGAATGGAAAGTGGCCGCCAATTTTCCTCCTCAGCCTGAAGGAATAATTCCACGTGAAGCAGAAGAAGAGGACGAGTCGGGCTCCACCGCCCCAATTGGAGAGGAACGCGAAGCCCCCGAGTCCGAGGGAACTCACAAATGTTCCCGAAGCAAGGACTCAAATGCCTCGTCGCCGTCGACGCCAGAGGATCCTCCTGCGGTGGCAGAGGAGCCAATTCCTGCCATGGTCGTGCGCACCATGTCGACTCCCCATTGTGCGAAGGGCCAAGCTACGGGTATTGGACGATATCCTTGGCATCGCGCATTGTTGTTGGCCAATAGAATCCCGATCATAGAGCTTTGGCGACGAGAGGGCGACTACCGTTGTGGTGGCCGCAAGTACCTTCATGTATCTCGAGGAGGATGGCTCTTCCGTCTCCGTTGGAGACACACCGTTGAAGGACTCTTGTGATGCTATGTTTTTACAATTCGCCATTGATAAGGGCGAATGCCTTGGATCGTCGAGCTTTATGACGTGCATAAGTCAGGTCATCTAGCAACCTTTTGCTGACCAAGTATGTAACATATGGTTGCATCCAGGATGGCTCGATCATCATGACCTCCATGGGGCCTTCGAGCTCTGTGTCTGGCCCCGTGTCATCGGGTGCCATTGGCTCGCTGGGTGGCGTAGCGCCCGAGTCCTTCGGCGTGCTGGTTTTGTGTTATGGAGCTTTTGGATTGATGGAGAGCTTGCAGATGCGCTCTAAGAATACTCCAGGTGGCACTTGGGCACAAGTGGAGCTGATGTTGGCGAGTGTGTCTGCCTCCTCGTTGCTTTCACGGCCAACGTGCCATAGCTCACAGCCATCAAAGTCAACCTCGAGTGTGTCATAGAGGACGCGGTAGGCGATCATGTTGTCGCTCAGAGCATCGCGCTCATTCATTGTTTGGTTGACCTCCAGTTTAGAGTCGCCATAGATGACGAGTCGCTTGTCCCCGCAGGCTTTTGCCATCTGCATCCCATGGAGCAAGGCTTCATGTTGAGCTTCATTGTTGAAGGCGATGAACTGCATTCGCAGAACATACCTCATCTTGTCACCTTGTGGTGATGTCAGGATGACGCTCGCGCCAGCTCCCTCCTTGCGCTTGGACCCATCGAAGTGCATTGTCCATAGATAGGACATATTGTGCCTGTCGGGTAGCTGGTTTTCCATCCAGCACACAAGGAAATCCGGGAGAACTTGCGACTTGATCGCATCCTGCTTCTCATATGTAATGTCTCATGGAGACAGTTTGATTCCCAGAGGCGACTCGTCCAGTAGCGTCGGGGTTATTGAGTATGTGCCCTAGCGGGGCTTCATTCACCACGATTACTGGATGCTCCTGGAAGTAATGGCGCAGTCGCCTGGCTGTCATGAAGACGTCGTATGCTGGCTTCTGATAGTGCGGGTACCGCTGCTTTGTTGGTGTGAGCACCTCGCTGAGGTAGTAGAGTAGGCGTTGTACCCTATCGACCTTATTTAGTTCGGCTCGTTCCACCACGAGCACAATGCTTACCACCTGGTTAGTGGCGGAGATGTATAGCAATAGTAGCTCCTTTTCGCGAGGTGTTACCATTACCGGCGAGGTGGACAGTAGACGCTTGAGGTCTTTGAATGCTTCCTCTGCATCATTTGACCACTCGAATTTGTCAGCCTTGCGGAGAAGTTGGTAGAAAGGTAGTGCCTTTTCTCCCATGCGATTGATGAATTGACTGAGCACCGCGATTTGCCCAGCTAGCTGATGGACGCCTTTTACGTTCTTTGGCTTCTCCATGGCCAGTATGACCTTTATTTTCTTCGGGTTGGCCTCAATCCCTCTCACGGAGATGAGATACCCGAGCAGCTGCCCAGATGGTACGCTGAGGGCGCATTTGTCCGGATTTAGTTTGATCTAGGAGCGATCAAGGTTATCGAAGGTCTCGCGGAGATCGTCAAGTAACAAGGCTTCCTCCTTGGTTTTGACGATGATGTCATTGACGTAGACTTGGATGTTGCGACCAAGTTGGCTCTTGAGGTAGGCCTGCATTTACCGGTGGTAGGTGGCTCCTGCGTTTTTTAGCCCGGAGGGCATCGTTGTGTAGTAGAAGACACCAAAGGGCGTGACAAACGCCATTTTCTCGTAGTCTTCCTCCTTCATTCAAATTTGATGATAGCCTGATTAGGCGTCGAGGAAGCAGAGACGCTCGCATCCTGTGGTGGAGTCGATTATTTGATTGATCCGTGGCAACGGGAAGAGGTCCTTTAGGCAATGATTGTTTAGGAAGGTGAAGTCCACGCACATCCGCAAGATATCCAGGTGCTTTCCTTGATCTCGTGTATGAAATTAGCGTCGAGGAGTCTATTGACTTCCATACCAACAGCTTTTTCCCTTGGCTCCGATAGTAGCCATATTGTTTGTTTGACTGGCCTTGCTTCAGGATTCATGTTGAGTGAGTGCTCGGCGAATTCCCTGGGAACTCGTGGCATGTCCGCTGGACACCAGGCAAAGATTTCTAAGTGCTCACGGAGGAATTCGACAAGAACGAGTTCCTGTGCGGGACTCAAGTTGTTGGCTATGAGGGCCGTCTTGGTTGGGTCCATTGGGTAGACCTGGACTTTCTTGGTGTGCACCGACGTGTCGAAGGATAGGTTGGGTGAGCTTGGCTTGCTCGGGGGAGGCAGATTGTTGTATGTCGACTCCTTTAACCTCGCTAGTTCCTCTTGCATGCTGAAAGACTAGGAGATTCTATTGAATTCCCTATCGTAGCTGTCGGAACTCTCGAAGCTTCCATTAATTGTGATAATGCCGCTTGGGCCCGGCATATTCATCTACATGTAGGTGTAGTGTGGCACTGCCATGACTCTTGTGAACGCGACACGTCCGAGTATGCAGTGGTATTGTGAGGGCCATTCAATGACTCCAAATATAATGCGCTCTCGCTGAAAGTTAAACGGTGTGCCGAAGATGACGTTGAGGCTGATTTTACCCAGGGGATATACGCCTTTTTCCTGGGACGATTCCGTGGAAGGTCGTGTCTGAGACTTCTAGACATGTCAGAGGGACCTGCATTGCGCGCAAGGTACTTGCCAACATGAGATTAATGTTGCTTCCGTCATCCATGAAGAGGCGACTCATCTAGAAGCCTCCAATATGTGCCTCGAGCACGAGGGGACATTGGCCTGGGCAAGGAACTTGGCGCGGATGATCACACTTGTCAAAGGTGATGCATGACTCGCTTCGACTGAGGTACTCAGTGGTGGAGGGCGGAGAGTTCATTGCCAGATTGACTTGGCGAGTGATTGTTTTTTCCACTCGATTTGGGGGGCATCCTTTTTGGATCATCCCCATGTTCCCCAATGCTCGAGGGCATGGCTCGCCTCCATGGTTCTGGACTGGCACAGTCGCAGGTGGTTGTGGCCCAGGTGGTGATGGAGGTGCTTGATACGTTGCTAACATATCTATAATTTTTGATGTTCCATGCTTGATTTTTATCTACTTTCTTATGTTTTGTTCCAACTTTAGAGTATTTTTATACACTTTCTTGGACTAACCTATTAACAAGATGCCACAGTGCCAGCTGCATGTTTTCTGCTATTTTTGGTTCCAGGAAAGTCAGAAAATGAATATTCTCGAAATTGGACGGGACAAAAGCCAAAGCCAATATTTCACCGAGGGGGACATGGAGCGAGGATACGAGACGGAGAGGGGCCAGAGAGCCGCCACACCACCTGGCTGCATGACTAGGCCTAGCCTGCGCCAGGGGGTAGTGTGGATGCCTAGGGCACCCCCTCGGCCTCCCCTTACAACTATAAGATGCCTCCGATACAGAAACCCTAAGGACCCGATCAAAATTCCAAGAAAGAGTCTGTAGCTGTCGCCATCTCCATCCCTAGATCCGGAGGGATCTGAAGCTCTTCCCGGCACCCTGCCGGAGAGGGGAATTCACCCTAGAGGACTTCTTCATCACCATGCAAGCCTCCGGTGTGATGTGTGAGTAGTTCATCCTTGGACTACGGGTCCATGTAGTAGCTAGATGGTTGGTTCTTCTCCTTTGTGCTATCATGTTTAGATCTTGTGAGCTCCGTTCATGATCAAGATCATCTATTTGTAATTCTACATGTTGTGTTTGCGGGGATCCGATGGATATTGAGATGCTATTTTAGATTGATTATTGATTCTATCATGTCTTTGTTATTTGTGATCGTGCATGCTTTCCTTTGTTAGTAGCTATCTTGGCCAAGTAGATGCTAGCAACTCCAAGAGATAGTATTTATGCTCGATAGTGGGTTGATGCCTCTAGTAATATAGGGAAGTGACATAAATCTCTAAGGTACTAGATGTGATGTTGCTACTAGGGAGAAAACATCAATCCTTTGTTCAAAGAACAATCATATTGTTTACTTTACACTCAATGCATAATGCAATTATTTGTTGCTTGCAACTTAATACTGGAGGGGGTTCGGATGATAACCTGAAGGTGGATTATTAGTCATAGATGCAGTTGGATTACGGTCTATGTATAATGTTGTAATGCCCAATCAAATCTCAAAGGAGTCAAGATGATTAGTATATGCATGTATGCTTTCTTGATGTTTGTCAATTGCCCCGCTGTAATTTGTTCACCCAACATGTTATCTATCTTAAGGAGAACCACCACTAGTGAACTATGGACCCCGGTCCTTTCTTTTACCATCAATCTCCATTGTTTACTGTTTTCTGTTTACTTTCTGGAAGCTTTTACTTTCTTCCACACAATATGTTTAATCCTTTGTTTTCAGCAAAACCGATGAGATTGACAACCTCACTATAAGTTTGGGGAAAAGTTCTGTGGTTGTGTTGTGCAGGATTCCAAGTTGGAAACAACACCTTGGAGGTGTTTCCTTGCTCCTACTGGTTCGATAACCTTGGTTTCATAACTGAGGAAACTTACTGCTGTGCTCTTCATACCTTCCTCTCAGGGTTCCCCAACGAGCTCGTTATTACATGAGTCAGCAAGTATTTTTCTGGCGCCGTTACCGGGGACACAAGGACTTCTTCACAAGGGGAGTCCCTCATAACCAATCTCTTTACTTTGTTGTTTTTGTTTTTCTTAGTTTATTTTTTGTTTTGTTTGCTTGTTTCTTTATTAAAAACACACAAAAAATAGTTGTACTAGTTTGCTTTGTTTATTGAAAACACAAAAAAATGACTACTCTTGAAAACACTAAGTTTTGTGACTTCAATAGCACCAACAACAATGATTTCATGTGCACACCTATTGCTCCACCTGTTCCTGAAGGTAGTTTCTTTGAAATTAAACCTGCTTTACTCAATCTTGTTATGAGAGAACGATTTTTTAGTCTTGGTACTAAAGATGCTGATGCTCATCTAAATAACTTTGTTAAACTTTGTGAGATGCAAAAGCATAGGGATATAGATGGGGATATTATTAAGATTAAATTGTTCCCTTTCTCTTTGAGAGTAAAAGCTAAAGAATGGTTGCAATCCTTAACTAGAAATAGTATTGATACTTTGACTAAATGCAAAGATGATTTCATTGGAAAATAATATCCCCCTGATAAGATTATATCTATGAGAAGTGAAATAATGAAATTTAAACAATCTGATAATGAACATGTTGCTCAAGCTTGGGAAAGAATGAAATCTTTGGTGAATAATTGTCACACTCATGGACTGACTACTTGGATGATTATCCAAACTTTGTATGCATGATTGAATTATTGTTCAAGAAACCTATTGGATTCTGCTGCTAGAGGTACCTTTATGACCATCACTTTGGGTGCTACAACAAAGCTTCTGGATAATATGATGGTTAACTATTCTGAATGGCATACTGAGAGAGCTCCATAAGGTAAGAAGGTAAAATCTGTTGAAGAAACCTCCTCCTTGAGTGATAAAATTGATATTATTATGTCCATGCTTGTTAATGGGAAAGATCATATTGATCCAAATCATGTTCCCTTAGCCTCTTTGGTTGCTCAAGAAGAGCAAGTTGATGTGAACTTCATAAGAAATAATAATTTTAGCAACAATGCATATAGAAATAATTTTGGTAACAACAATTATAGGCCTTATCCTCCTAACAATGGTAATGCTTATGGAAATTCCTACAACAATAATAGGAGTGCACCCTCTGAACTTGAAGTTATGCTTAAAGATTTTATTAGTAAACAAACTGCTTTCAATAAAACTATTGAGGAAAAACTCTCTAATGCTGAAAGAAATATAGCATCATTGGATGAAGCACAATCTTCTTTGAATAAAATGGCTGCTAAACCTGAAACTATTGAAAATCCCTTTGCTTCTACTAATGCCATACAACTTAGAATTGATGAAAATGTTAGACTATTAGCTGAATTGCATGCTAAGTGGGAAAGAGAAGATGAAATTGCTATAAATATTAGTGTTTCTACTATCACTACCACCAATGTTGAAGGTAGTAAGCCCAATGGAACCTTTTCTGATAAAAATGCTGAAATTCTTCAAAACATGGGAAACAATAGCTCTACTAGTTTAGATGATAATTATGAATTTGATCTTGATGGTTGCAATATCTCTGAAGTAGTTAAGTTCCTACAAAATCTTGCTAAAAGTCCTAATGCTAGTGCTATGAATATGTCCTTTACAAAACACATTACTAATGCTCTCATAGAAATTAAAGAACAAAAGATGAAACATAAAGCTTCTATTCCTATGAAACAAGAAGATGGTTGGGAACCCATCATTAATATGAAAGTGAATGATTTTGATTTCAAAGCTTTATGTGATCTTGATAGTAGTGTTTCTATTATGCCTAGAAGGATTTATGATATGCTTGATTTGCCACCACTTGAAGATTGTTATTTAAATGTACCACTTGATGATAATGCTAAAAAGAAACTCATGGGGTGTCTTAATGATGTTCTTATTATGGTTAACAATGCTTATGTCCCCGTTGATATCTATGTTTTGGATGTTGAGTGCAATGCTTCTTGTCCTATTACTTTCGGAAGATATTTTCTTAAAACTGTTGGTGCCATTATTGGTATGAAAGAAGGCACCATTAAATATCAACTCCCACTCAAGAAAGGTATAGAACATTTCCCTAAGAAGACAGAGAAGATCTATTTTTCTTCTCCTATGAAAACAGAGTTTGCTTTTAATGCTTCTTCATTTGAGAATACTTGATTCCTTTCTTGCTCCTTATGCCTAACTTAAAGGCGTTAAAGAAAAGTACTTATTGGGAGATAAGCCAAAAGTTTTAGATGAGTCTTGGAAGTTATTACCTCTGTAATAACCTCTCCTTATTCTTTTTTATTTGCCTTTTGTGCCAAGAGTAACCGCTAATGAGAGAGAAGTAATGCTTGGGAAAGTTGCTATCCCAAAACAGATTTTTGTTCTTCACCGTAAAATTTCGTGTAAAATCTCTGTACGTCGGTTTCATGCGTACATTTTTGTGCTTTTGCCCCAGGTTGTTATCTAACTTTTGCTAGTTCAACACTTTTCCATTTGAGCAACAGAAGGTCTTCAAAAAAATTGGTTTTTACCTGCTGGTCTGTTTTGATAGATTTCTGCCATTATTTTCATTTGCTTCTTGTTGATTCCTTTTTGAGTTGTTTTGGGGAATTGAGATTTTTGAGGGAAGTGATACAGTATCTTGTGTTTTAATGGAAGTTTTATTGGTGTTGAAACTGAACCGAAAGACTTATTATCTTGAGTGCACTAATGTTGCTAATGAAGATTGTGTAAAGTTTTGTAGGAAGGAAAAATTTTAGGTGTATGGAAGGAATGATGTAATGAGATGAAGAATGGACTAAAGCTCAATCTTGGGGATGCCACGAGTGTCACCCCAAGAAATATCAAAGAAATACAAGCGTCAAATCTTAGGGATGCCCAAGGCATCCCCTTCTTCATTAATAAAAATTCCAGGTTTCTTTCAAACACTTCATTTTTATTGTTTCATGCACAGTTGTGTTGTTCTTGGGGCATCTTTTTTTTTGTGGTTTTCGTTTTCTTGGTTTTCTTAGTTTGCTTGAATAAATTGGTTGGACCCCCTCTGTCATACATTAGTTTTCAAATAAGTTTGGTTTGGATTGGAAAAGAGTAGGAAAGTTCATACTTAAGTGGTAAAAGGAGCTTGTTTTTGACTGTGACCTATGCTTTGTCATGTCATGCTTGATATTGTTTTGGCTTTATGCTTAGTGATTATTGTTGTAGCATGACTTGTTATAAACAATTGAGATTGCTTAATGTGCCTTGGAAGAATCATGCGTTGTTTTAGCATATTAAAGCATAGTATTGTAGTATTCTCCTTTGATGCTTTATTTGGGTTGGCTTGGCGCATGCTCACACCATGTTATGACTATCTAAAGCCACCATAGCCTTGACGATCCTTTAGTTTTCGACTTGTAATATCACTTTATGCTTTAATTAATGATGTTTTGTCGCTTTGCATGATTATGGACATTATTGCTCTCTTAGTTGGTCGCTCCCAGTCTTTTGCTAGCCTCCATAACCAAGTATGAGTCCCACTAATGCATCCAACTCCATTAAACCAAGTTATTCCAAAGAGTACACCATACCTACCTATTAGCATTTGCTACTCCAAGTATATTCATGTTTTTATCTACCTTCCAAATTAAACTTGTTATGTGAAAATTAGTGATTAAAGCTATCACGAACTTGATGGCACACTTTACTTTTCTTGCACTTAATAAACTAGAACCATTGTGTCATCTATGTTGTATATGCTTACACTTATATGTTGGCGATTAGCAGAACCATGCTGTCATGGGGAACACTTTCAACATTGCACTTGTACTTTGTACCTAGTTGATATCATTCTCTTGCGTGTATGGATGTCGTCGGTGTGAAATGAAAGGGGAGCTTATAAGTCCTTGGAGTTATGTATGTGTGTTAGAGAAACGCCTGGGTCGTCGGTTTAATCCATGCCTAATCATGGTGGAAACCTGTAGCGTAACCATAATGAGATGTCTATGAAGCATTCTTCTTATAAAAAAAGAGATAGAGATTGAGAAAAAGAGAAACAGAAAAAAAAGATATGAGAAAAGAGGAAAGAGAGGAAAAAGCACCATTTTCCCATGGTAATAAGAAGATTGCTGAGATGCTCATTGTCTACTTGCCTTGTCATTTTGATAAGGGGATTCTTCCGTATCATCAAGCAAGGGGTATCCCGTTGGCGGTTCTCTATGATACACATGTACTTACTATGACAGGAACTTACCGGTGACTAAACTTGAGTAGCATGAGGAGCGACCCTCGTATTCAAGGGACATGGGATTTCCAACTTCAACCATATACTCCATGGTTTGTTCACTTTAACCTTTATCACTTCAAGATGCTTATGATAGGGGCAATGAGAGCTGAAAGCTAATAAGTACCATAATTTTTGGAAGCTCTTTATGAGCCATGAATCCCTGCTTCCTTCTATGAAGGTCTTTCTTTTACTTTTATGTTGAGTCTCCATCTTCTATCTTTATGCACCTATAGAGAGAGCATAGTGGCCATTCTTAGTATAATGTGCATTGTCCCAAGACTTGTTGATTGATGCATAACTTTGATATTGCTTGTTCTTAAACTATTTGTATCTAGACACCCTTATGAACTTCGAAGGTGTCCTATGCATTTATGTTTTGCTACTCTATGAAGTCGAAGGAACCAAAGAGGAGGCGAATCTCTGTTGTTGCAGAGTTGTAGGTCGCAGTTGACGGGGCCAAAGAAGCCGCAACATCAGCACTCTCAGTTCCCACAGACGACGCCAATTGACGAGCGTTAAACTCATCAATGCCCATTATTATGGACTTCGATTTTGGAGAAGGCGGAAGCGCTGGAGGCATCAATCGGCTAGCAAACAAGCACACAGGGACGCAAGGTTTACCCAGGTTCAGGCCTCGTAGAGGACCCTACTCCTACTTGTCTCCTCTTGGAATTATGGAAGGAGTCGAATGTTATAGGGGGTGCGCAGATGCAATCTAGCAAGGTTGTGGAAACTAGGGTTGTGATGGTCCTCCTCACCGCCCCCTCCTAGCCTTTATATAGACATGCTAGGTCTCGGGATAGCAGGTCGATTCGGTTACAAGTTAGAGTTTTCCCCTCTAACCTTTCTATCTTTGATCTTGCCGTGTGTCGCAAGTAATCGGAGTCTCCTTCTGTCACCCGAATCCTCGATTGGGCCTCGGTAACACCGTGGGCTTCTGCCATATTGGACCGTATATACTAAACTAGAGTACCTGTAAGGTATGCCCATGTCAGGTACTGATCCACTTAAATTTGTACAAAGTGCATTAGTGGCCTAGTGTGTCACCGAGTGGATGAGTAGTCATTCAACATTTATCTCAGCAAATCTGGAGTCTAGAAAAAGCTTCTAAGATGTATTAGTAGCTTTTTCATTTGGTGCTTCAAAAGTTAATGAACCATTGTTAGGTACTGGAATAAGTCACACATCAAAGACTATGTAAGTATTTCTCCGCTTAACCTGCTCATTTATTATTCTGTTCTCGGTTTGCCAATTTTCTTTGTGACATTATCATATAACTTCTTTCTCATATACATGGGTATTTCATCGCATGATATTGTTGTTCCTAGGACCAAGATGCAAGCTCCCAGCCAAGGTCGCATTAGATTTAGGCTTATTTGTTGAAAAATAAACATGGGATAGAGCTCATTTGATTTTAAAAGTTATGATGGGCATGCAAGCAGATCTACCATCACAAGACAATAAATACGTAGTGTATCTCCTATAGACTAAATTTGATGGTTCATAATAAAAATCCAAGTTCCTGACTCATATCCTGCATATTAATTCATATATAGATCTTTCGACCTCCTACTTATGTTAGTTAGTTTTGTATTATCTAAAAATGTAAGCATGGTGAAATGTGAGCGTTTTTAGGGCACTTCTCGCGCCTTCGTTGTGCTGTGTTACTGTCGTGTGGGACTGGACCGGGGTATTTTGCGTCATGGTCAAACGTGCGGGCCCAGGTATTTTGTGGTATGTACTGGTGCATCCATATGTCGATGGTTTGGGTGGCCGGGTGGTATCTACTGACTTATTTCTTTGGATGGTGGGCCCATGCAACCCACCAGGTGGCGCAAAATTCCACAATGCTTTTTCTTTCCAAATCGGAGCGGTTGTCGTGCTCTGGAACCTCATGGAAGTCCACGAGGACATGGCTCGATGCCGGCTGATAAACGGCGTGGACCAAGCAAAATGGCGGCCTTCCTAGCAATCTCCATGATGGCGTCCATCTCCATGTGCCGGCGCGCGACGTTGGTTAGGATGGCCCATGTGGTGCGCAAGCTCCAGGGCGTTGATCCTAGGCGGGGGAGGTGAAGCACGCGGCAAAGAGGTGGCCAAATGCCCCTATGGTACCGAGACACATGCCGCCATAGAGGATGGACATGGTGTAGGCCTCGTACCACACAAGCATAATGTTGGAAGCATAATGTTGGGGTTGGTTGCTGGGCGGTGAGGGTAAGCCCGATCTCAAGTGTTTCCATGGTACGGAAGTGGAAGATGGAGAGGTTTATGGGGTCGGGTCTCTTGGCTGGCACACCACCGCCAGTGGAAGCATCGGCCAGAGCCGAGCCTCAGCGGCAGCCACGATGACTCCTTGCCGCATCACCTGTCATTGGCTAGATAGTACTCTATTTTCCCCAATTTATTTCTCATGAAGCAAACTGCAGTTAAGCAGTTCCTATGTTCACTAAGCACAGGTAGATTTGATATGAATAAGATCACTTCTATGTGCATCCTCGTGCTCTGGCGTGCCAACGATGCCATCATGATTGATGAACCCCGCCAACTTGTAAGTAGGTATGGATCTTGTGCTCCGTCTCTTCCGTCAGCATCCATGGAGTGTACATTTGTAGCAGCCATGGAGTGTACATTTGTTTGATTGAAGGTTTTCTCATGTTTGTGTCATTGTGTCTGATCTCAGGAGGGCTGTTGAGGCATTGAGTCTGCGGCTGGATAGATTTTCTTCTTGATTGATCGGTGAACGATATGTTTAGAGCATGGAGGGTGCAATCTATTTCGGACCTAGATTTATTTTTCGAGGTTCTACTTTCTTCTTAAAACTCCGTCATCACACAATCCTCTTTATATGTTTTCCATCATGCTCTATTAATTCTAGAGAGTCTTGTGCTTAGTACACTGTGTTATTGAACAACCGTGGTATAGATTCAACAACCATACTGAAATTCTTATCTTTGTAGACTCTCCTTTTCTTCTTAAACAACAGTTTAGTTAACCCATCCCTGTAAAAACTACATAAAAATTTGTTCTACCACTACAATTTAGTAAATGTGGATTTAGAATATATACTTTACAGTTTAGCTTCATTCAATGTTCATCATTATGTGTATATTTGCATAATACTAAAGTGTCCTTATATTCAGCTAGAACTGCAATTTATTTAATGTTCACTAAGCTACTCCTATTGTTTTGTACACGACATGTGTCAATACTTATTGGGCCTGTGAAATTAATTTTTTATCCTTTTGATAGTTCCTTGTTTCCCAAAATCTATTCCTCTATCATGTTTATTGCTCCATTTCTCTTTGTATTTTGATTTGTGACAAAAAACTACTTGTAGGTGCGATGAGCTTTTTCAGTTGCTATGAGTGCAGAATATCATCTGACTTATTTTTGGCATGCTACCAAGTTGTTCGAAGATATTTCAATTAATATGCATATGTGAATTTGAAGGTATCATCAACGGAGATGCACATTATGCATTTTCCTTTTCATTTTTAATATGCTTTGCTCTTTATGTACATACAACATGAAATGCCTTTGAACTTGGTATTACTATTGTTAGAACTGTAGTTGTCGCCTGCTTTTTCTGTTTCAGGATGCCCGCACGCGAGACCTCGCAATACGGCTCCTTTGCTTTTGCCCTTTGTGGAACCATTCTTGTGTTAGCATGTCCTCCTGGGACAGGATATGTCACTTGTTTGTTTATTTTTGTGCATCTTATTGTTGTTTTATTATGATTTGTCTATTGTTGTAGGCAATGAGCTTTGTCCTTATTTCTCCATCGTAATGGCACGTGAAAATCGTAGGAGGCACCGTCTTTGGTGGAGGCCTCATATTTTTGGTTATGTGTTCATTTTTCTATCTTTCTTCCTCAACGTGCAAGATCCATCTAGAGGTTCTATTAGGTTTATAATTGATCTTACGTTGTTACCAAATGTAGTGCTCACAAGAAGAAGACACAGAAATGGTATTTTAACTTCTTTATTTGGTGTTGGAGTTCCTAAAGCTATGGTCATTTCCTGATTGAAGTGGTTGCTTTGCTGGTTTTGGGTCCCAAGTGTCTAGCAGAGGTAAACCTTGCTTAGCCAGGGATTCATCTTCATTTTGGTGTGATTGTTGTTCACTAAATTCTTAGTAGTGACATCATCCTTTGAGGGATTATAATTGCTTAACTCTTAGATGCACTGTCTTGAACGATAATCATGCTACCTTTTATACAGATGATTTGATAGTACATTTTCACTTGCTTTATTCAAGACAAAATATGTAGCCATAACTCTTTCTACAAAATAGGCTTTTATGAGAATAAGTGTTTCTATTTGCAACCAGTGGGAATCATAATTGTCCGATCAGAAACAATTGGAAGTATGGCCAGTATGTCACTCTTGGATTTTTTGGAGGTGGAAGACTTTGCATGCATTCCCACCAACCATTAAAGAGATACCACTGGTTCAATATTTATTAGCTGTAGTGTGATTGAGTATACTTATATGTAATGCTATCTATATCTCTACACTTAGGATGTGTCAAGGGATTTCAGAAGCGCTCTTGCACGTCAAATTGGACTTGATGAGGACCCACCATCCATGAGTTATAAGCCTTCAACAACTTATAACAGCCAACACTCTTTTGTGAACCCATGTTAGTTCTTCTAATCCTTCCTAAAGCTCTTTTAGTGAAATGATGCCCAATTTGTCTGAAGCACTCTTCTTGAAACCTGTACATTTCAAATCAGGATTGTCACGCAAGCAACTGAAATACCATGTATACATTATTCTAATCCAGTAACCCCGTCAGTTCTAGATGGTGTGTTATGTTTTCTGTTCATTGCCATCTTTTTTGGCATGTACAAGAGCATATCGCTCCAACATTGCAGCTCCCATGTATGAGATTAGATCTGCAATCCTTTTTAGTTAGTTTTTCATTTGAATTAGGGAGGCATTTTTAGCTTGGGCCTTAAGTCAGTGAAAGATAGCATCTACAGTTTGGTACTTAGTTTGGATAATCTGTGCATGAAAGAGACATCTCAGGAATATATCAAGCTAGAACAATTCTTTGTCTTGCCCCTGGTCTAGAGTTCTTCCCATGTTGCTCCCTAACATGAAAACACAACAATTTAAGTAATTCTTCTTATTTTGGGGTATAGGGAGTAACAAATAGCTAGTTAATATTTAATCAAGTATATATCATTCTCCTTGCTCTTGATGCCATGATTAAATCTTACTTCTCATGCTTTTTAAAAGGTTATAGTATTTTTCCCTCAAATCTCTTACTCAACTCAGAAGATAAATTTCCACCAGCTCACTGAAGTCAGTTTGATTTTATGATATTGTGACGCTGCCCTATTGCTTCTATTTTTAGATGTCGAGCCTAAAACAACTATTCCTTACACCAGTCAGGATCTCATGAAAGTAAGCGAAGAACAGTTGGCTGCATCCACACTTGCTGCTTGGAATGTGTAGCAACCTCCCTCATTTAAACACAAGGGACTGGTTTCATTTTGTTGCTTATTGAACTTTTTACATATTTTAGTATAATATAAAAGGTAAATGATGCATAAAGCCATAAATGTTTGTGATTTATGACATTTTTCAAACGGTGAGAAATTTTTAAGTACATTTGGATAGGTAATAATGATCTTATGATTAATACGGTTTTTCAAAAAGATTTTCATAATAACCTTGTTATGCTATGTCATAACATTTCATAAGCAGCAATAGTACCTCCACATAGTAGTGACACAACATCATAAGGAGGTGTTGATGGTGATGGTGATAGGGCTGGCGCTGGTGCTGTGACGATCGATTTTAACTCAAGAAATACTGAGAAGCTGAAACCAAGAGATGATACATAACAGTAAAAAAATATACAATGTATCAAACGCAGAGTAGACCAGGAAAAAAACTTTAGTTTCAATCACTATGCAAAAAGAATGAAAATGTTTTTTGTTTCCACTTGGTGAGCTGGGTTGGCTAGGTCATGAGTTGATTCTGATACTTGGAGTAGTAGCGGCTTGTTCCATTTTTGTTGTGTTGCTGTGTAGCGGGTAGAGATGTGATGCAAAATTGATCCACGTATATCCTGCTCCTCCTAAGTTCATGGTTTGCCATGATTGTTGCTGTTATTACCTGATGTACTATAATTGTTATTGTGTACTCTAAACACATATATTTTTAGAGGGATGGTAATCATTTTCATTTTCCATTATGATATGCGCGTTGCATGTTCCGACCCCTAGATTTATGATCTGGCTGATGGGATATCGTGTCTACTCTCGACGCACATCGACTCTTATAAATCCCATACAAATTACGCTGTCTACCCTTTTGTAACTAATTGCTCTGCCTAACCAAGATGCTAACGCAGCACCAAAACCTGCCCATACCGCTGACACAATGTGTCAAAGTATCCATCCCATGCGACAATGTAGGGTAGGCAGCACGGCGAAGCGCGCATATCCGTCTAGTGTTGTTTAACATGTCAAGATGCACACATCATATAAATATAGACACATCATCATAGACTATATTCTCATGTAGATATGTTGCCAACCTAATTGGTCGTTTCGCTTGAAACCATAAAATGTTTATGCATGGTAGGCCATATCTAACATGAACCCGTTTTTTCTTCAATATTTTCAAAACACACGTTTATCTTTTTTCATGGCAAGTAGTGCACACGAGAGGGTACCATGTGATTTTTTACATTTTTTGACTTTTCTTTATTTTCTTTGATTTTTTCAAATCCATGTCAAAATTCGTAGCATGCTAATTCACAGAAAGCCGATCAATGCTTTTAAACATACATATACTCTTCCGTGGATACATTCAAAATAAATTTAAGACCAATCTATCACTTAATTGTACTCGAAAATGGATCTAATTTTGGTCTAAATGGGCCAAATAAGCTAGGGTGCTTGAAAACTCATAAATCTTGGCAACTGTATGTAAAAGCATTTTTTTGTGAAAATTTGGTGGTGGCACACTAAGACATATTCTGTGTATTTTCTTCACAAAAAAACTATTAGACCAACTCTCTAGCTCTCTCTCTAATGAATGCAGTGTGCTTACTCTTGATAAGGTGTGAATTGGAACAACGGGAGTGCAAGTACAGAGTTGTAGATGACTATTAAAGATAGGAAGGCTGACCAGATCTCGATGAAGTTTATCGAATGTGATGGGACGTATTAGGTATCCCTTTTCCACCATTTAGTAGTACCACAAATGGCTATCATTTGAATAACCTTCCATCTGGGTGATTGGGAAGGAAGTGCAAATTTCGAAACCGAAAAAGTTTAAACATTTGAGTTTCTACTAGTACTTTGCCGCCAAAATGCATCCTTCTTATGCACACCAACGTAGCTGAGAAACACGATAGAGACACATACACAGAGCCACTAATACAAGGCAACAGGTCGAAAACATCTATAGGGCCATGTTTTGGACGTGGGACGGATCAGCTGGACGACGGGGGGAGAGGAGGGACGGATGGTGATGAGAGAAACCGAAGGAGAAATAAAATACTACTACTACTAGAGTGGTACAATTTATTTTGCATGCGTAGGTCTTGATTTTTACTAGAGTGTATCCTGTGGCTATAACTCGTGTCATGAACCCATCAGAATTTTGCTCAGACATGGCACCACCTTTAGCTCCTATTTGATGCTCTCTCGTTCTTTCATTTATGTTCTTCGCCATGCTCATACTATCTTCTTCCACTTCATTTCTCTATATCCATTTCTTCTCAGGGACTTTGGGTTTAATATTTTGGTACCGGTATAGAGTCCTTGTGAGAGAAAATGGTAAGAACTAGAAATAAGTTTGGATTTTTACAGAACATATGTCATTTTGGATGCCTTGTATCCAATTTTGTTGGGATTTTCACACAACTTTCACTGTGACCAAGTACTTAAAAAGACTAACTAGATTTTCATAGAGACTAGCTACGTGAAAACCATTTTTCCCTTTTCGACAGAATGACTGACTACGTACCTTCAAAATAATTTCATAGAACTTTAAGAGGAATCTACCATTTACTACTCGAAGTTCAAATTAACCTATTTTTAGTTTAAGTGGGAGAAGTTCAATATATTGTTTAACATGCCAATATGCACCCATCAAGTAAGCACAATAACATTATCGTAAACTATGTTATCATGTATATATGGTTATGACCTAATTATTGGTCATCCGGCTTGAAATCCTAGAATGTTCAAAAATGGTAGGCCATAACAAATGTGAAGCAAATGTTTTCAGAAGTTTCAAGATACATGTTTTTTATTGTTCACGAAAAGTCATGCGCATGAGAGGATGTCATGCGGAAGTTTTACATATTTTTGTATTTTCTTTTATTTTTCAAATCCGGGTCAGAGCGCCATGCAAGAATTCTAGCAAGTAGTTGAATCTTTCAAAACTCTCAGGGGTTTTCATGATATTGGCTGACTGCATACCTTTAGAATAATTTCGCATAACTTTAAGACCAATCTATCAGTACTACTTGAAGTTCAAAATAAACCTAATTTCGGTTTAATTGTGTGAAATTAGAAAGGAAGCTTGAAAACTCATAAAACTATCGAATCTTTATAAAACATGGCGCACTTTGTCAGAACAATGGGCTGATGGCATTTTGAGATGATCCTTCATACTTGCTTCACAAAAGAAAGAAAGATTACATTCACTTGTTTTTTGCCCATAAAAG
Source organism: Avena eriantha (assembly GCA_910589775.1). Taxonomy (NCBI): domain Eukaryota; kingdom Viridiplantae; phylum Streptophyta; class Magnoliopsida; order Poales; family Poaceae; genus Avena; species Avena eriantha. Next base: position 206,478,873 of record OU342740.1, read on the forward strand.
TTTGGAAACTCCTATTTGCAACTTATTTATTGTTTAACATGCCAAGACGGCCCCATAATCTAAACACATGCACATTATCATAAACTATATTATCATGTACATATGGCCATGACCTAATTGTTGGTCATCCGACTTATTGTAACACTACAATGTTCATACATGGTAGACCATATCTAATATGAAGCAATTTTTTTAAGAGTTTAAAAACATACGTTTATCAATTTTCATGCCAAATAGTGCACACGAGAGGATGCCATGCGAAAGTTTTTCATTTTTGACTTTTCTTTATTTATTTTAAAATCTAGGTCAAAACCCCGGCATGCAAAAAAATCATAGATAAAAGTTGAATCTTTTAAAATTCAAAACTCTTCGTGGTTTTCAAGATATTGACCGATTCCATACCTTAGTTCTGTATAACTTCAAGAGAAATCTATCACTTACTTAAAATTCAAAATTAACCTAATTTCAATTTAAGTGAGCGAAACTAGCTAGGAAGCTATAAAACTCTTAAGAGTGTTGAATTAATTGTCTATAAAACATGATGCACTTTTTCATAAGAATGGGTTGATGGCATTTTGAGCCATATTCTTTATACTTGCTTTCCAAAAGAAGAAAGATTACATTCACTCGTGTCCCCCCTAAAAGTTAGAAACGACTAGCTAGTGGCAACATATATTGTTTAACATGCCAAGATATACCCATCAACTAAACATAGGCACATTATCATAGACTATATTATCATGTAAACATGGCCATGACCTAATTATTTATCGTCCATCTTGAAACCCTAGAATGTTCCAACATGGTAGGTCACATGTAATGTGAAGCAGTTTTTTTCAACTGTTTCAAAACACATCCTTATTATTTTTCATGCTAAGTAGTGCGCACGAGAGGATGCCATGCAAAACATTTTCATTTTTTGTATTTTCTTTATTTTTTAAATCTAGGACAGAATTAATGGAATGCAAAATCTTAGCAAGATGTTGAATATTTCAATACTTATAATGATTTCAACAAACTTCAAAAGAAGGCTAGCACGAACTTGTACTTCAAATATCCCAAGTAAGAGAATATGTACTGGTCACATGAAATTATAAACAGTGACTCGGAATTTCTCTCTTTGTAAAAAATTATCTCTAAAAACCGGAAATAACCCTTTGTTTCCATATTAATTTATTACCGTCGTCCAGCACCGCATATGAATCCAGTGGTCAGTTACCCTACCCTCTTGCAATAATTTACAACAACACCCCTCCCTCCTCGCTCTTGGAACCAACTCAGTTCTTTTTCCTTACGTTCACGGTCGACCGAAGTTCCAATATTAATATCAGGCCGCCAATCGCGTCCACTAACTACCCTCATTCCACTAGGGTTACTTCATTGCCCATTCTTCTTACTACCACTACGGTGAGCACCAAAATGATGTTCAAGACACATGACCTGATCTCTACAGCCAGGATCGAGGATGTGTGAACCTCCCTACGACCCCATGGAGAAGATCACCGTGGGGACCGACATCATCCTAGTCGGTATCCTCGCTTACAGCATCGCTGTCTATCGTCATGGGATGCGGGAAGACTCGAGGATCCCTTTCGTCATGCCAAGCCTACTCACTCTCACGCCGAAGCATGGCCACACGACCGTGATGAATTTGTAAGTTCACAGTCTCTATTAGATTGATTCATTCATATCGTTTCTACCTATGTTCAGAAAGTTCTACGCAATCCATTGTTCCTTCTATCAAACGACTTGTATGCATGAAATTTGTGAAAAAATCTTTTATAGAACATTCACACTAAACCAATGCTACCGGACAAGGAGACGGTACTTGCATTGGTGTGCATCAAGGAGGATGATGAGGTAGGACATGGAGATGATAAACAATGGTTGGGTGCTAACGCGGAGCGGATGGTAGTGGTCCATGACTGGACCACTTGGACTCTCAGCAACGCCTATAGACTACTTAAACTTACAATGGCATCAATGGAGCATGCCGGAATTATTCCAAATACATCTAGTTGGCAACCCGCCTCCCCACTCTCTTACATTTTCAATAAAGCAGAAATAATGCTCTCGAAGATACAACTACCCGCAATGACATACCTGTAGGACAGGGTGTGGCATTACAATACTATATCGGTGTTCAACAAAATAATTGCTTGCATACATTAGCCGAGTAGCAAGGACTATAGCATGATGCCCCACGACGACCTATGACCAACAAAGTATGTCGATGCCGTTGACACTTACGGCTATCAAAGGATGTCACTTGCATATACGCAGTGAGAGAATCACGAGGATATGTGCATGTTTGGGCACAATAAGACTGGGTTAGTCAATTTACATTATAAAGTCAAAGTTAAATGTTACCTACTGCATTGTTTAGAGATATTCGTACCAACCATAATAACACATAGGTACACACACATCACTGTGTGTCATACAGGCTCTAGTGATTGAAGATGCCAATGAAGGGGACACTAATGATCTCCATCATGGTGTTGGTTCCTGGCACCAATGTCCCATGACAATGGTCCATTACAGGATCTCCTGTGGATTCATAACATGGGTCCATGAAATAATATCGGTGGTTCCATAGAGCATATAGAGAAAAAACTTTATTCTTATCCAGGGCGGTTGTGCCACATTTTATCGAGGTCTGGACATCCAGGCGAAGACCTTGTAGAATAAGTCTAGAGTAGATTCCATAATTTGAACGGGCAATCTGCATTTCTTGGGCTCAAATACCCATTCTTCCTCTAAGCCCCTGCAATTACCAAAAATGTACTTGGTGATGAAGAATCACCTCCTACTGCTACTACTGCTGAAGAAGAACTTGCTGCTAATGTTGGTGGTGCTCATGGGGAACTTGCTGATGCTGGTGGTGGTGGTGACGCGGAAGAACCTGATGGTGATGTTGCTGGTGGTGATGACCAAGAACCTGATGGTGCTGCTACTGGTGATGAGCAAGAATGTGACAGTGCTATTGCTGTCACGGTACGAGCTTTTCCAGTATTTAGACTAGACTATGCGTTTGCTACACACACGTGTGCCTCTCATTATGACCCTGCGCCAAGTCATACCAGGAGCCGCATGCATGTCAGTGAGGTCCTCCCATTGGCTCAACGCTGTCTATGTAGAATCAATTAGGATATGATCACATCGAGACACCAATGTGGTTTGTTCTAATGCTACCACTGGCTCTAGGAACCTAGTGCTCAATTTGTAAATTGGAGGAACTAGTTATCGTTACTTTTCACCTTAGTTCTATGATCGCTATGTTATGGTTATGTGTAAGATTGAGTTATGATCATCTGGTTACGCATCTAGGTGTGATACATTGACATGTTATATCCTTCCGTAAAATTTGGGATCTCCCATTGGCCACATGATTTACCATGCCAATATGCACCCTTCTACCAAATATTGGAACACATAATCTAAGATGTAGTTAAGCCCATGGTAAACCATATAAAATGCAAAGCAGTTTTTTTCCATTGCAAAAGTCTTGTTTTTCATATTTCATGCCAAGTACTACACAAAATAGGAAGCCAAGAGATTTTTTCTCTTTATTTTATTTGTTTTTTCAAAACTGTGTAAAAAATTGTCGGCATGCAAATTCATAACAAGAAGTTGAACATTTCCGAACTCTATGTGAACTTTGATATAGTGATTACTTGGGTAGCTTGAAATGATTTTAGGAAATTTTAATTGCAAGCAATGTTCCACTCGCAAGTGAAATTTGACCTACTTTGAGTCAATAGACATAAAGTCATTTATGTGGGTGAAATTAGGCAGAAGAAGCTTGAAAATATCATCCCGCCATTATCCCACCAATTTTTTTGCGCTGAATAATGTGTGCGGATCACATATTCGGACCGCCGCCGGCTAGATCCGGTTGTGTTTGCATGCATATGAAGGGTTGGCGAACTCTTGACGAAGTGCATCGAATGTGAATGTATCATAACTATCCCCTGCTATCCATGTTTTACACACCATGAAATCCAAAAACCAAATTTTGCTCAAAAAACGTCAAGTAGCACCAACACTTATTTCTTACCGACTACAGCCGGCCGCCCACTCCTCTCTTTGATATCATTCATCCAGTCTCTCACACCCACCTCAGAGCCTCTCTCTTAGTGTCTCATGCTGCCTGCTCAGTTATTTACTTACCTAGTCATGTCTACGAGCCGACAATGAACCATCATCTTATTGCTAGATTAAATGTAGTGAATAAAGACCTTGCGAAGATCCACGAGATCCAAAAGGAGTTTGTTGGAATCAAGCAACAACAAGCCGGTGTAGAGAAAGCACATCCTTGTGTTGTTCCGCCCTTACCGAATAGTCCTTCGTCGGCCTTGGCGAAAGCTTTCCTAGTGGTGGAGCTAGGATCTGCTTTGTGTTCTGCTACAAAGTTGCGGGTGCCAGCCTCGATTCCACCAACCGTTGTAATACCTCTATTCGTGGATGTGCCATTGCTGAAGCGTTCTACACCATTCGCATCTTTGATGATAGTGTCCACGCGTAAACCGCGTCCGCATTTTGTGATTCAACAGGCTAGGCTAAAATCCTTATTGGCCAAAAATCCTTTGTTGAAGCCTCCTTCAATGGTGGTGGACATGTTCTTATAGGTGTATGATCTAACTTGTTGTAGACCATGCGTGGGCATGAACACGCAGATCATGGATACTACATACCACATTTTATTTGTTTGTAGAGGGGTGGCAGGCGTGCCCGAATGTTTCTTCCCTTGGTGGTTGCTGAAGAATTGAGAGATAACCGAAGAGAAAGAGGCACATAAAGACATGCGATTTTACCCAGGTTCAGGCCACCGTGATGGCTAACAACCCTACTTCCTGCTTGTTGGTGGCCGCATTACTCATACGGAGTACATGGTTACAATGATGGTTCTTCCCGAGTACGGAGACCTAGCCTACCAATAGAAATGGCTAGGAGCCATTACCGATATCCTTCTTTCTGTTATTCCTCTACTTCTCTAGAACCTTGGAGAGATTCCTCTATTTTCCATTACCTATCCCATGGTTGTCTCCGATAAAGACCCCCTTACTTTACTAAGGCCTTCTACCTTCTTTTATATAGAAACGGATCACCATAATGGCCTAGGATACTCTTTACTGCAGGTCATGTCATTGTCCTCTGGAGGAGGCCTACAAGTCCTGTTCCCGGGTTCCTCCAAACAATCAGGTGCTTCCAGGGTCCTGGCTTAGCTTCTTGTGACCGACTTTATCCTTGTCCTTGTGCGTGGGTCTGTTCCCGCTCCTTGACATATTACGCAGATACGATCCTGCGTCTTGGCTCCATGCGTAGGTCAATTCCCGTGCCTTGGTTCCATGTGTAGGTTTGTTCTGTGTCTTGGCTCTTTCCCATTATCTTTATCTTCAGCTAGCCAGCGCACATGGTTCTTTCACCAGGCCTCGGGATGGTAACGGTCACTATGATGTCCCCTTCTTGCGCACCAGGCCACGAAACCGATCTTGGCCCCCTTCGCCATACAACCCCTTGTGGCCCATACTCGTTCCTCTAGGGCCCGCACAGGAGAAACATGGGAACCTTGGTTCGCATGTATATGACAGAAGCCCCAGACATGGGGTTAGGAGAAGAGATTACCGATGTTATGCCCCAAACGTGCAAGCTACGAGAGGGACGATGTGTGTTCCTCTTTCCATCTTGATTGATGCGACATGCTGAGACTAGAGCAACGCGTCGTGCAGTTTTTTAGGCAATTGAGAGACATTCTTTTTTGCAAACGGTCAGACAACTTTGCACAGAACATGGTGTCTAGTGTGGCCATAACTGAAGGGGGACGATTGGTGGCCCAAATTCCCTTAAAGGGCGAGCATGCTCCCTGGCCATATCTATCCTTTTCTTGCCTTTTTATTCGCGTCTTCGTCTTTGATTTCTTATCCACCTTCCTCTTTTGTGACCATTGCCCCTACTGATGGCACGAGGGTGGTGGACCACAAGGCCATAGTCGCTCCGTCCCATCAAATCCATGTCTTCTTCAACCGAGTGGCCAAGAGCCTCTCGGACTTGTACTCGTGGTAGGACTTGGTGGCCAGCCGGCAGAGCAAGCATGAGAATACTATGCTCAATCCTGGCATGATGGCGTGCGGGGAGGAAGGCCTTCCTTTCTACCACTACTTGTTCCTAGCGGGAGTAGTTCCACCCCTCTACAACTTTTGCATGGCAATTCTGCAGACATACGGCCTCCTCACGTAGCTCCATCCGCAATTAGTGCTCCTGATGGCCATCTTCGCCCATCTCCCCCATATGTGGACTTGTCCAAGCAATACTTCTGTGCTCGTGTCAATGGGTCGAAGGCCGTTAGCAGTTGCGTCACGTTCTGCCTCCGTAGCAACATGGGTAAGGGCTACCTGAAGGGGGAGTTCCAGTCTCATTGGGAGGAGTGGTGTGCCCGCTACTGTTATGTCAGCATCAACAGTGATTTTACTCATTGCCTTGCCATCCCAATGGCGGTTGCCTCCAATAGCCACGACTAGGGAAGGGATTACCCTCTGTACAAGCACCTGTACCCGGTGACTTGGCGGGTGAGGTTCCTTTGCCAGAAGGGCTTCACCTCCAACATGGTGGTGGTAGATTTCATCCTACTATGCCTCGCTCCCCTCCAGAGGTGGTCATACATTGCCTGCTCATACTCGAGGCTGGACGATGTGACTCGCCTGCAGCTAGGGAAGATCCATGACTATAGTGAGGAGAAGGTTGTTGCCCTCCATCTCCTACTTTGTGGATCACTAGCCGACACCATTCTTCCCGAGGTCATCACCCCTGTGAGAGACTAGGAGGATTGCGAGTCCTTCATGGCGGTGATGCTGCAATTCAACATGCAGGGCCCCATAGTGGCGCCTAGCACTAATCCCGTGCACCCAAGTTCCTCTGCAGCATGCCAACAACTTCCTTGATTCATGGGAGGGGGACGAGGGTGATGAAAATTCGTCTTCTCGGGAGAGCGAAGAGGGTGAAGTGGAGTACCTCCCTACGGCGGAGGTCCTTGACTACACTGAGGAGGAGTGGGAGGTTTCCTGCTGACCGTCCCCTACTCTGGTCCTAGCGACGCGTAAACTCCTGGGCCACCAGGTGGTGCTCGGAGCCCCAACATGATCCTCGTCCAAGGTCGAAGCACGGGTCGAGGGCCCGTCCGGTACTCTACGCACTACCCCTGCCACCCGGCTAGACGAAATAGATCCTGTTGATGCGCGGGGGGGGGGGGGGCTTGTTCAACAACCTGTGGTACTTGAGATCAGACCCGGTGGAGGCGTAGCACTTCCTTTCCCATCTTTGTCCTGGCCTTCCACTCTATATTGACCTTACTTCATGTTTTCTTCTAGGGATGGGTGGGAGGCGCTCAACAAGAAGGCTTGTCGAAGCCCATCGCCGGACGACCGAGTGGACTTGGGAAGCGTCTCATTCCTTAGCCTGATGGCAGAATCTTCAGGTGAGCCTTGTTTCATATATGCTCTTCCCGGAACAAATATTTGGCCCAACAACATCGATTTTCTCGTGAAGATCTCTCGAAGGGCACCGGTGGTCGGACCATGCTAATTGATCGGCCGCTCCTCTCGGATGCTTTGTTGGGCCAGGTTGAGCCCTGATTTCTGCCTGTCGAGCCAGTCGTGCTCCAGGTTTCCTCCATCACGGGGGAACTAGCCAGCGCCTCCATGGGGTTGGGGCCTTTGGGTCGCTAGTTGGCCTGCAACCCCTAGCCCTTGCCGGTGGAAGAGTCCACCATTCTCCCACTCCTCTTGGGCAAGTGTCTCGGGCTTGTCCAGCACGCGCCGTTGCTGGCTCTAGTCCTTTCAGTGCCTCCTTCCATCGGGGAGGTCTTCAATGATGCCCGCCGCTTCTTGGAAAGGATGGAGCAGTGGGTTGCAAACCTAAAGACGTTCATAGGATCCCAGAAGGCTAACTTGGACTCTTGGGAGGCGGCACTGCAGTGTCGCTAGTCCACCGTGTGGGACGCGTAGTATGTGACCCACCTAGTAGCGCTAATGAAGGAGAAGGAGGTTGCCCTTGCCTTGCAGGAGTGCGATCTGGCTTCCCTGAGGACCCAGCTATCCACCGCTGAGGGAGCAATAATAAGCTCATGGACAAGTTCTTCAAGGTCGTCAAGGAGAAACAAAGGGCCTCCAGCGAAGCGTATTGACTCCGATAGGACCTGGAGTCGGCTGCAGCAAATCAACGGAGCTGCGGGAGGGTGGTCGCAGAGCTGCAGGAGAGGGTGACTAACATGGAGAGGCTCGTCCGCACCATGCAGAAGATGATTGATTGTCATGGGAAGAAGCATCAAGCGCTAGAGAAGGCCATAGGTGAGATGGTGGCCTGACTAGGGTCTTCCTTGAAGGTTTCATGAAGCTCTCTGAGTTTCACGGGAGACTTGATGTAGTCAGGCTACGGGATGGCCACCTGCTGGCTAACCTCCTCGTCAGAGCATGTTGTACCATCTTCATCTTCGTGGTGCCTCATTCCCTCTGGAGGATCTTCAGGCTGGCACCTTCTCAAACATGGCGCTGGCGGCTGCGGTGGCAGCAGTGGCCGTGGATGTAGTTGTGGTCGTCAAGATCCTAAGGCCGCTGCCGACCAGTGACTTATCTTGATAGCTTGTTCCGTCCATGTATTATGTATTATGTTTCTTGTTTTCTTGTATCGAACAATTCTTGCTTTGTGGTTTTCCTAGGCATGAACATCCCGTTAAATAGCCCCATATTTATGCGATGTTTTTACTCACACATTTTTTGCCGTACGAGTTGTTGCTTAGGAAGGTGGTTGCACATTCCTTCCTGATGTGTTATTCGATCCCCTAGCTCCTGGCTTGTCGGGTGGCTCATTTGCATAGGCAGGTGATGGCCTGTAAGACAATAGGTTTGTCAGAGCAAATTTTCACGAAAGTATTATTTCTAGTTTTTATATCGAATCCAAACAAGGAGCTTAGGAAAGTGTTTATCTGTGGCGTTTCTGTCACACTCAAGGTGTCACTAGTCTTGTGTGAATTGACTGCAAGAGTTGATGTGGAAAAAGGGTGAATATGGATGAAAGAGTTTATATATCAAACTATGCTTAAAGTAAAGACCAACAATATAAACGGTACGAAGAGTGCTTAGGATTCCGATAGACAAGAGGTTAGGCATGGAGAGATTCAATTCATGGTGACAGTGCATGTGCCAAATGGTAAAGGCAGAATTACTGATGATAATACTTATTATAAATATGTTAGTAAGCAAGCAACCTAGCCAAGACTCCTCTTGGTGGATTTCGTATGACTCCAATGATACTTTTGCCTGTTACCAAAACCATGGACAACACATCAATTAAGGTCGCAAGACCAGATCAATGATTTAAACTTGGTGGCTCCTTATTGTCATCGAGTTATACTAGCTCCTTTTTGATATCAGCAATGTCACTCGAGGGTTGTTGATTCACTAGCAAACAAGTTCCTGTCTATGAGTTCTCAAGATCATGTTATTTGGGCCCTTAAATTGGATAACAAGCATTAGCCATACATAGACAGTCATTCTCACATAGTATAATTACAACAATAATTACAAATAGATGAAAGTAAAATAGGCAGACCACATCTCACCAATTTTATACATCTCCCACACCTATGGAGATTTACTCACACATGAGAGGATAAAATCACAATGAGATGATAATAACTAGACTTTTCTCTATGCCCCTGGGGCGCGGCTGGTAGGCAGAACACCTCATGATATAGTCGTAGTACATCTATGTGTAAGATCAAAGATGGAATCAGATAACTCCGACATGAACGTTTCTTTTCCATGTTGTCTAGGTTCTCGAGAACATGCCACCGCCGTGAAATTGTCCAAGCGCATCCATCCTAACGCCAGAGACATGGAAGGTTGACATGCGTCCGAGATATAGTGCATTGGCTATCCCTACATGTTACGTACAAAGATACAATCCTATGCTTACACGCCACGGCGAGGGCGGTCGTCGCCTAATGAGATTATTGATGTCACATACGCTTGATGAACTGTACACGTTCAATAAAATTGTTTGTGTGAGAAAGGGTGAACAACACTTACATCTATGTGTAAGAAAAAAATATGGATTTAAATGAGGCGCAATATTGGTCGTGCAAATCGTCCAAACAATTAGGAAGGACATGCCGAGGACAACAATATAATCACTTTATAACATACATATGTTGCACATAGTTTCTCTTTAGCAAATGTAGTGCACACCACTCATAGCCATCTCGCGATGCTCTAAACTCTTGTACGATTGTCCGTTCTTTTTGTTCCTTCACATTCTGGTCTTTCACCACGACTCTCTGTAATAGAAGATACGAATGTAAGATTACGATGTCTGGAGAAAGTTCACAACAGGAATAAGATATGTACATATACTTACAGACGTTCAAAGAAATGTCCACACTATTGTCTCGTAATACATTCTTCCCATCACGGAAGGGCCTCCTTACGATCTCCACGTTCCATATATACTTCTTATACAGGATAGCGAGTACTTCACATTGCATTCCTAAACAGCAATTGTGCTTAAGTAGTAGGTTAGACCATTTCCTAACAACTGTCTCGGCCACACACCCCTTGAGAAAGAATTCGGCTTCAGCAGAACCGTCCATGCATATAGCAGATTGTAGCTGAATTTAGGACACTCATTGTGGCATCTCTGACATTTATTTGCGTAAAAAACACTGCGATGATAGCATACGCAGTGGCACTCCACATACCAAACGACACACTAGGCGTCCTTATTGAGCAGACTCATGATAGTAACACTGCTCTTATATAGCTTGTTCTAAAAGGGAAAAACATCGATTCACCGTTCTATAGACAAAAGCAAGTGCAACAAGTAAGGGAGCGATCACTGGCTGAGGGAGTGTATGGATAAATATCTTGAAGCTGAGCCAATGTCTTGTGATCTATTGTGTCCGAAGGTATGTGTAATGCATGCTCGGGACACCCCATGATCTATAAATGTTTTTCTAAAGAACGCTCAACATAATTGTGTACCGAAGAAAGAAGTCAAAATGAAACAATGGCCATGTTCCTAGTCCTAAAAATCTAGGTCAAAGATAACGTACCTTGAAAACACAGAGACGCCGTGATGCTCGTTTGAGTCGATGTACCCCCTGCTGATGGAGATACCCCCAAAGAGCTACACCTCATCAGATGTGACAACCACGGCAACAAAAATGACACTTACTGGTCTAGCATGACATGTGAGTAACACCTCATCTACAGTGAACCCGTATGCTCGGTCACCCCAAAGAGCTACAATCACTTCATTTCCGCTATAAACTATTTAGGGAAACACGTTAGGTAAACAAAGGTTGCCTAAAGAGAAAAAATGCTATTCACACGTATGTGTCATGTTTAAGGAGGACACTCCGCTTGTTGATCATGAAATCCATGAGGTGCCCAACTACACGAAGAACTTGGAGATCAGAAACGCCACCGATAATGTCTGCCAGAATAAAAATATATACAGTCATACGAAAAAAACCAGTTAAATAGTGACTGAAAAATGTAACGTACCAATGAAACACGACATGTCTCCAATCAAAGAAGATAAGTCACTGAATGCAATGGGATCACATATGAGTTTCGGGAATTCTTCAGGATACAGGACTACCTTGTCAATGATAGTGTTTCGAGTGAGAGGAATCATCAGCCTGCCCTTGACAGCACAATAGGCAACCCGAGTGTCGGAGACCATAAACCGCCACAGCGTGTACACGTGGACTTCCTCTAGCCTCGTCCAAAGCTTGCGGACGTGTGCATATTTCCGCATAAATACCGGCATCCTAAAGTTCAAGCAAGAAAATACATAGTCAGACACCAGGAAACGATGTCGGCTAAAGACACCAAAACAATCTATCTTCGAGTCAACAAAGACGATTTCCACGTGAACGATCGGTCCGTCGTACACTCTACTTCGACAGTGACATAAGAGAGACTCCCTTAAAACCAGAGCCAAGTCCGTGTCGCCCACCTTCAGCTTCGATAGAAGCTGAACGTAAGCATCTACAAGCAAAAAACATGTACGTAATAACACATGCAAAAAATACAAAGCGATAGACCATTTCCAAGCAATACAAGGATACAATACTTGTAACCAAAAACACGTTGAAAGAACAACAGCTGCGAAAACAGGAACGCCGTGATGCATACCGCAGAGCCCATGTACAATGGCTACCCATGTAGAAGAATGATCTGTTGTTCAGTCACCAGAGAAGCACGATACGCGAACAAGGAAACTACGCAAAGCTCTACGAATAACGCCTTCATAGATTGGAAGAAAATATAGAGTCGATGTTAAAAAGATGCCTCGAACTTAGTTAATATAAAGAACGACTGGATCAGGAAGCGACACAAGCAATCGCCGATAGTGAAAGGATGCGACGAGGGAACGTTTCGTGACACTTGCTGCAGGAAGAACAAACACGATGAAAACTTAGATGCTGCAACACGGAATACACATGATGCTGAAAAAAGACTAACCATTTGGACAACCAAGCCAGGACAACTGTCCAAAGTGACAAACGTTGACAGAGAAAGAAAACTAAAAGAGACAAAGAAACACAGTTAGTAGACACAATGAATAGCACCAAAAAGGCCTAAAAGATAGAAAAAATCACGAAGAGGCAAAGAAGAACGACAAAAACAGTACCCAGCAGAAGCAACCGAGAAGGCGTCAAACTAAGAGAGAAATGGTAGAGAATGAAACCTACGTGATTAGAGGAAACAAGATGTTAGCGATCAAGGGACAGTGAAGAGCCAGAGCTGATCGCCAGCGGCAATAGATGACAACATAAATAACCTACAAACGGGAGATGTCGACTGAAGTTGCTAGAAAAAATTAGAGCATGTGTGTAGAGAAAGAGACGAAGGAAGAGTAATGAGGAGGATAACCGAGAGCAGGCAATGGCTATTGTAAGTCCCGCAGGTGATCTGGTACCGCGGAAATCTGCACGACGTTTCTCTAGCTCGCGCGACCCTCCCCTCGATAACCTGATAATGGCAGTATCCGCATACAAAAATGGCAGTGAACCCTGAGCTCGTGAAAAAACGCGCAACATACAACTACTATTGCCTAGATCCTTAGCACGAGCCCACCTAGAAGGGACTAAGAGGCAAGCATGAAATGCAGCTCACCTGCCGTCACTTCAAGGATCTACTCCACGAGGTACCCGCATTTGGCTAAGGTTGGAACCGCCACGTGAGTTATATGCGGTCCCCATAGTAGTGAGAAACCACGCACGTGTAAAGCATACAACATACGGGGCCACATAGGCTTCACGCGAGCCCCTCCGTCGAGAGGAACCGCGGGCGTGTAGACCTTATGATGCCCCAAAGGACATAAGCTCCCCCGTCCACCGTGATAGACTATGCCCAACAATAGTCTATGGCGCCACGTAGTCTATATGCGTGCCTCGCGTCCGCGAGAAACCGTGAACATATAGGGTATATGCTGACACACATGGATCGGATGTGGCCCATGACCGCGAGAAGGCGCAGCAAAGGCGCCACATCTTATGTATACGCGACGGGTGAAACGCTATCGCATAGGGATGATGTTCAGGTTCCACTACGTCACGTTTGCTTAGGACAGGACTCACTACCACGACAAACCGCTGGGTACGAGGTACGACGTTTTCCCTTGGCGCGTCTATGTAGCCATGTCAGCTCTCTATGGGCCCCACGCCCGCAAAAATACGCGCATATCCAGTTTTCAGGATGATAGATTGCCATGTCGGCTCTTCAAGGCCCCCGTGTGCACGAAAATATGCATCCACGTAGGGTTTAACATGCCATGTTGGCTCTCAGCGGGCCCTGTTACCACGGTTACCTGTGGCTGGCATGGGCTCATGTCAGCATGGTGGTTTTTTGTGGGCCCCACAACCCTGCGGGTGCGGAGCGCTATCGTGTAGGAAAGGCCTCTCGTCACGTGCGTTCCTTCTTTGCTACGCTGATGGCAGGCCCATGTCACGTGCGGGGCCGACCTTCTAGAGACGCAGGGTACAACGACATGCGGTACACACATCCGCGGTATGGAATCTTTCACCCTGGCATTGCCACACACGATAGCAGTGCCCCATTGTGACATTGCCGTGTGTCCTCCTCGGCTTCCATTCCACGACCAAAAAGAATCGAGACGACGTGGATAGCAGTCTAAGCGAGACAATCTAGCACTATTATTTATACTAATGTAAATAGAGTTCATCTCAATATTACTCTAGAGAATCATAATAAAGTTGGAGATCGAATCCAATAGAAACTCAAATAGGAATAGAGGTTTTGAATCTCTAATCTTACAAATGTGATCTCTCTCTCAATACAAGTGGGAAATGTGGAGGAAATGAGGATCTAGAGGTTGGAGATCTTAGGAAAAGTTGATGGAATTTCTTCTGCTCCTTCAGATCTAGTTTCCTCTCATCTAGGGTATTGTCATGGAAGCTGTGTCTGCAATTTGCGCTCTCTCTTTATGAAAGTTGCTTGGTTTGATAAGTATAGGCCAACGGCTCTTGGTACAGGCGAACAGTACGGGCAAGTCCCACTTGTACTAATGGTCATTAAGACCTCTGTACACATTCTATCAAAAAGCCATCAATGGGAGATTTGTTTGTTTGGCTCTAAATAGCTCATAAATGTCCTGGGACCCTTCCATAAGTGTTCAATATCTTAAACATACATTATATAACAAGGTTTTGCTGAATCACGATATTAGAGTTATAAAAGGAGTGAAAATCTAACGGAGCCTGAAGAAAACCAATAGAAAGACCCAACTGAAAAGTGTTAATATTTGGAGTTATCAACATCCCCAATCTTAGCTATTGCATGTCCTCGAGTGACAAAGTAATAAAGAATTATAGCGAGAAACAAACTTGGATAGAAGAACTCACAGGTTTGATTTGGAATCATAATCCACCTTAAAAAGTCTTGCAACCTTAAACATGATCATAAAACATTTGAATGGTTGCTCCTTGTCTCGCGTCCTAACCATGTTAAATTTACTAGCAAATAAATATTAATGCCATAGAGAGTGTCAAGAATTTACTTAGGCTCGTGAATCAATTGTTTCAGCACCTCACTTTAGGTGAGAGTAAGAATATTTTAAGCATCGGACACTTGAATCAAATTAAGGGTTCTCATGTAAAGTCAAAATAAAAATAATCTTAGAGTTAAACATTGACACCAACTTCAAAAATCTTGACTTTCTGTCACCTAATATTTTTCTTCTTTTTCTAGAACTTCAGTTCTTTGGTGGTGAGATCATGCCAAAATTTTCATCTTTTTGGAACAATCTTTGAACAAACTTTTGCTCAATAGCCATATTCAGTTTGTTATAATACATCACCCATGAGACTAATACTTTTTTCCCACAGGTAGCTGGCTACCCATTCCATCAACTCATGGCTGAAATCAGGATTTATACATTAGATCGTTCAGAGGCCAGCATAATTGTTAGTCTTGAGAAGTGGTATATTGTGGCTTCTCCTGCGTAAAATATTCTCATACGTATTGTCAAGGTAAGTTTGGCATTCAATTCAACCACATCAAACTATCCATTCCATCCAACAAATCTTTTTCAAAAAGTTCTATGTAGTCAATTAATCAAGATATGGGTTTGAACTTTGTTAATGTTAAAGCCTTAAGACAAATACATGGCACCAAAGTCATCATTAGGATGCTTGCTCAGGTTATAAAATGATTGGAATCGAATCCAAAGGAGTTTTTTCAAGCCTCAATCTAAGATTATGAGACTTACCTAAAGTAGTGACACTAGCATGGGAGTAAGTTTAGGTGATAATAAGCTAACTAGGGAGCGAGAGTATAGTGCAACTGAACAAACTATAGTATGATCATGGATAAACTTAAAAGAGTAGTGAAAATGGGAATGTGATACCATCTCTTGCTTGCTTGTCTTGTACTGAAGTCTTTCACACTTTTCATCGCATTACTATGTCAATAGAAGTGAATAACCTGCAAACATCCAAATAGAGAACCGAGAGATTTTCACAAACAATAAAAAGGAAAAAGGTTACTCTATTTTTTTGTCTTTTATTTTATCAATGCAAAATTGAAAGTAAACATGCAACTAAAAGAAATTAAACAAATAAAAACAAGAAAGCCAAATATTAATGAAAAGGGGGTGGATTTTAAACTCCCCAAGCTTAGTATTTTGGCGTAACATGGCTTACTTCCCGTTGTTGCCATCATTTGGCAGCTGGTTTTGGTAAGGGCAGTAGGTAGGGAACTCCTACATGAAATGGGTGAACTCTTGGGTGAGAGTGAGCATATTAGAGTTCACGTCGTGCAACATATTCTCAATGTTGTCGATGCGAGTCACAAATGTGTTGAAGTCCATACAAATGTGTTGAACTTCATATCCCGGTTGAGGTGGTGGCATGTTGTGCTGCTAATGGTAGTATTGTTGTTGGAATTGGTGCTGATGGCCATAGTCATCCCAACCATGGTCACCCCATCCTTGGGCATGCTCCTGTTGCTACTGATGTGCTAGGTGTCGTCGGATTGATGACAAGTACGCCATGAGGGGGTCCTCGAGGTGTGCGGAAGAGAGGGGTGTGAGACGTACGGTGTTCCGGGATGGTGAGCACACAAGTTTACCCAGGTTCGAATCCGCCGGCTTTGGATGGATCCTACTCCTGCTAGCAATCTAGTAATACGGCAGAGCCGGAATATGGGTTACAAGGGTTTGCCTGTGGGAGTTGAGATTGTAGTCTATTGAGGGTGCCCTAAAGGCTCTCCCTAGGATGGCTTATATAGATATCCGGCCTAGGGTTTACAGGAGAGACCTATCCGGCTAGGACTAAGAGTCGGTTACAGAGTATATCTTGAACTACAAGTAACACTATAGGCCTATGTCGTAAGTCTTCTAGGCCTTCCCGTAGCCGGACTGGACTCCATCTTTTCTCCCTGACTGGGCCGCCCATCAAGCAAAGCTCTAACCTGAAGTGGGCCACCCTGGTCAGTGAGGAACTGTGAGGATACCCGGAAAGTATATCCCCAACAACAGCCCCCGGAAATCTCCAAGATCCAATGTCGGATTCATCATCGTCTAGCTTGATCTTCGGCTTACAGAATCTTGAAGGGTTCCTGAAACTTAACAACAAAAAATACGATCTAGGTCTTAAAAATAAGTCGGACCTATAAACATGTTACTCGGATTTTCCAGCTTGATTTTCAAACTAAGCCGGAACTTGGTCTCTGACGTCAACTGACACTGGTCATGGTCAACTCACATCATCTGACAAACATCCTGTTAGCACGACCGTTGGTGGGTCCGTCCTTCGCTGAACCGAGGCGCCGTTTCAATGCGTACGCGGAGATTGAGGCGACGTAATCATCGCGTGGGTTCTTCCTAGTTCCTTCCATGACGCGTGGCGGTTACACAGTGCTATTTGCACGAATCTTGGCGCGGTTAGGTGGATATAAGGGGTAAGGATTCTCCTTTTCCCATCTTCACTTGTTCCCCTTGCTGTTTCTTCTCCTCCACTTCTCTCTCGCGCATAGATCTCTCTCGCCACCCAGATTCCTAGCGTCCCCCATCCAAGGTCACCGGTGCACCGGAGAAATGGCTTCCTCTTCCTCATCCGGCTTGGTAGCAGCGACGAAAGCGGCAGAGAAGGAGAGCAACCAGGGGGTTTGGATCCCGTGCCTCCTCGACAACGAGAAACTCCACGGCATGGAGAATGAAGGTCTCCTCTATGCCGGCGACTGGCGGAGTGGTTTTGGCGAAACCATCCCCCGCCCATATGACGGCGAGCGGGTACACTTTGGCACCCACCTCGATAGAGGTTTGTCTTTCCCTCCCTCAAAATTCTTTTCCGAGGTGATTGATCATTATAGTGTTCAGCTCCACCATATTCCCCCAAACTCCATCTTAGAGATGAGTTCTGACGCAGCTTTGTGCGGGGGATATCTCGGCATTAGGCCGAGTCTCACTTTGTTTCGTTTCTACCTTCATGTCCGTAGAAACTCCATCACTGCCAGTAATCCTTACATTACCGGCACTATTAGCCTTTCTGTTAGATGCGAGCGTAGTTATCCTCGTATTTCTGCCAGTGAGTCGGTCAAAAAATGGCCAACCACTTTCTTTTACCACAAGGATGTTCCTGCTCCTGGCAAAGCCATTGCTTTGCCGGCTTTCATCGACGGAGCCGCCATGGCCCAACCGTCTTGGGACGAGGCTCCCTCTCAGTGACGATCTGATCCTTGCTAAGAGGCGGATTGAATACCTGATAAAACACAAGGGCTTGAAAGGATCCGACCTAGTCCAGTGCTAGGTTGCCCGCCGGATCCAACCTCTCCAATACCATGGCGGCCGTCTGATGCACTCCATCACGGCGTCGAAGAATGATTCCCTCCGCATCAGTCCTAAGGCTTTAAAGCCACATGATTACATAAGCCAGATCAAATGGCTGATCAAGGAGCGGATTGAGAGGAAGATTCCACACTTGTCTCTGGACATGCATACAGCGGAAGACCCTGTAGTTCCGGTAAGCTTCAATAATAAACCCTTTTATGTGTTTCACCTTTTAAGTTATTTTCCAATACTGAGATATTTTCTTCTTTTCAGCTTGACGACCTCCCCGAGTCCGAGCTAGCTGCTCTCGAGGGTTATCCTCTGGAGTTTTCTCAGGAGGCCGAACTAGTTCCACTATCGGACGTTGTGCCCAGAAAGCGCAAAGCTCCTACAGTGGCTGTTGGCACAAAGGAGGTGCCAGTCGTGAAGACGTAACTTTCAACACAACTTTCGCCTTTGTACCTTACTAGAATTTTCTTCCGAGATGTAATGTTTACCATTCTATTATATTCTCAGAGCTAAGCAGCTCATCAAGGACAAGGGGAAGAGGAATATCTCGAAGCCCTTGTGTCAGACGAAGCTAACCATAGCTTCTCCTGCCGTGGCTCCTCCGACTCTTGCCCCTCAACCTTCTGCAACGCCGGTGATTACTCCATCACCAGTTGTCGCAGAAGATCTGGCTCCTTCAACGGGGCCAACGATCCTTGAATCGCAGACTGACATCACCATGAGTGAGTTAGGTTTGGATAAGGGTGAACCCTCTTCGGGTAATGATCCCTCGGTAGAGACCTCCTTGACAATCCGGGGCTTGCCAAATTTGGCTTGTCCTGGAAATCTGCGGAGGAGATCCAGTGGTTGGCCTGGCAATGCCCGGAAATCCGTAATCTCTCTGCTGAAGAAGTAGCACAAGAGGCGGAGGACGTCAAGTACTCCGACCTTCTTGAACAAGTCCGCCTTCACGACGAGGGACTTAGAGATAGTGTGCTTCCACCACCTCCGATTATGTCACTCACCCTCGCTGAGAAGGTTACCACCGAGGTGAACATGTGCCTGAGCAAGCTCACACATGAACATCATGTATGTCGGAATTCCAACTCATGCTTTTTCTTTATTGTACTTTATATCATATCCTCTAGCCCCCAAACATGAAGTAGGATATACAATCCGGGTTTATGCTTCCTTAGGATGCCAAAGGATGAACTAGTGTAGCCCCCAAGGCTCGTGCTGATATTAGTAACAATATTAGCCCGAGTCTTTAGTAGACTTTTGACCCTGGGTATTCTGACTTACAGAAAGTTAATTCATATAACCAGGATTTGTTGAAGAATATCTGCAAGAAGCGGAGAGAGATCAGATCTCTCCGACTTGAAAATGCTGAGCTGAAGGTTTCCAAAGATGAGGCCGAAGGTAAACATTTCGAGACTCAAACCTTGTCCTGTATTTTCATAGTCAAATATTATTTGCTGAACTATTGTTCTTTTGTCTTAGAGCACAGGTAAAACAGTCATGTGCTATGATTGAAGAGGCCGAGAACCTCAAAACCCTGGTGGTGGAGAATAAAGAACTTCGCCAAGAGCTGGATAACCTCAAGGCAGATCATGAGAAGAGCATCGCTCAAATTCTCGAATCCACCTCCATGGCCACTAATGAACGTGATCGCAAGATTGCGTTTCAAGATCAGAGAATCGCGGATCTCAACAATGAGCTTACCCAAGTCGTTGATTTGCTTCATGACTTCCGCCAATCCATCGAGGACATTGGCGAAGCTCTCAAGGTTCCGGACATGCATGGCATGTCCAACTTTCAGGTGCGAGACAAGGCAAAGGAGATGCCACAGCTTGTCCGGGATTGGAACATGTCCTACGCTCGACCCGCAGCGCAAAACGCTCTCACCATGGTCATGAGCCACCATGGAAACATGGAAATCTGGCAAGTGACCAGAGGGTACTGCAAGGTGGAGAAAGACGGACAGGAGCAAGATATCGAGGACATCATGGACTCCTGCGTCAGATATGGTTGTCATGTAGCTGACTTAACCAGCTACCACACTCCCTTCTTCACCCGCGCAGACACACCGCCTCTGCCTCCGGAAGAAGCAGATGAAGTTTCCGACAATGAACAGACCGTATCAGATCTAAACATCTCGGAGCGTTATCAGACCGAGGCCAATGCGTCCAGTGAGCCGGCAGCTCCTACCTCCTCTCATGTATCATAAGTTACCAGAAACAAATGTATTATTTCGAGAAACATTATGGGTCTTGTAAATATGCAGTACTATAATTTTGCTAGTGTTAAGCTTTTATCTATTTAGCACTTTTGGATTTTTAAATTTTTATGTGCCTGAAATGTTTACACAAGCACTTATACTTTTTCGTCTACACTTACCGTTTATCTGGCTTTCCGCCTCGTCCCTTTCGTGAGCCGGCTAAACCTTCTGCACGGAAACTTTTCCAAGAAACGGAGCTCAATTGCTAAAGCAGTTTAAACTCAGAAACAAAGCCAGCTTCCAGTACCAACAATTCACTACTCGGAAAATACCTGCATCCAGCAATCACACAAATAACCAAATTATAGACTAGAAACTTTAGAGTTATACCCAAAGGTAGCATTTTTAGAATTGAAATCTAAACCGGAACAAACATGATCATAAATTACTTTCAAGTATTCTGGGATTTTTGACTATGACATGATCATTCGGAAATAAGATAGTAAAAAACTTCTCAGAAAAAACATGGGGCAACCAAGACTTTTATTTCTCACAGAACATGTATATATGTATGATTACAAAGAAGGATAAACTAAGAATAAAAGGGACGTAGCTGTGTAATATTCCACGGTCTGTCTAACTCATCCGGATTTGTACTGCCTCCAGCTCTCTTTCTCTTCTTAGTAGCAGGTCTTTCTTTGACTAGCCTCATGTCAGTTAAGTAGTACGAACAATTGTGCAATACTCGACTAACTAAAAAGGGCCCTCCCCATACCGGGGAAAGTTTGTGCTTTCTTTGTTGCACAACCGGAGAACCAAATTGCCTTTATTGAAAGATCTATTTCTGACTCTCTGGCTATGATACTTGCGTAACTTCTGCTGATAGGCTGTTGATCTCATTTTAGCAACAACGCGAACTTCTTCCACTAAGTCGAGATCATTTTTTCGAGAAATCTCGGTATCCTCTTCGATATGCGTGGCCACTCGGGGAGAAGTGTGAATCAAATCACTAGGAAGAACTACTTCTGCGCCATAGACCAAGAAGAAAGGTGTGTATCCGGTTGACCTATTCGGAGTTGTTCGTAAACTCCATATTACAGATGGGTAATTCCTCTGCCCAAGCCCCCGCAGCAGGTCGTAGTGGTGCTTCGAATCTCGGGTTTAGGCCTTGTGGGATTAACCCATTTGGTCTTTCAACTTGTCCGTTAGCCTGTGGATGTGCGATTGATGCAATGTCAAGCTGGATATTTTGTTCGTTGCAGAATTCGGCCAATTCTCCCATAGAGAAATTACTCCCATTGTCCGTGATAATGCTATGTGGATAACCATACCGGATTATAACATCCTCGACAAATCTTTTGGCTGTTGCTCCATCACAACTGGTGACAGGTTTAGCCTCAATCCATTTAGTGAATTTATCCACCATCACTAAGAGGTGAGTAAATCCACTTGGAGCTCGTCTAAATGGTCCTACCATGTCAAGCCCCTAGACCGCAAAAGGCCATGTTATAGGTATTGTTCGCAGCTGATCAGCTGGAACATGAGCTTGTTTGGCATACTTTTGGTAGCCCTTACATGTCTTGACCAACCGTTCAGCATCTGCCTTGGCTATAAGCCAGAAAAACTGTGCCTGAAAGCTTTTGCCACTAAAGATTTGGCTGCAGCGTGGTGACCACATTCGCCTTCGTGGATTTCTCTTAAGATTTCTACTCCTACTTCCGGAGATACGCAACGCTAAAAAACCCCAGAAACACTCTGTATATAGAGCTCGCCTTTAACTATAGTATAGGCTTTTGCTCGCCGGACAATCTGTGTGCTCAGAACGTCGTCTTCGGGTAATTTTCCATCTACCAAATAGTCAAGGTAGGGTTGAGTCCAGCTGGGAATTACAGCCAGAACTGCTATCAAAGGTGAGTCGGATTTGGTCGGATATTCCTCTTCCACTCCCTTTATTGAGGGAACTTTGAGGTGCTCTAAAAAAGCATCATCCGGAACCTCTTTCCGTGCAGAGCCTATCCGAGATAAGGCATCTACTTCCTCATTTTCTGCTCAAGGGATGTGTTGAACCTCAAACCCTTCGAACGATTTAGATAAATCATCCACGACAGCTTTATATGCTGCCATGTGTTTATTTGCATTACAAATATCCGATACTTGCTGAGCAATAAGATCCGAATCTCCGTAACACATCAAACGACAGATGCCGATATCCTTAGCAATCCGGATTCCATGCAGCAGTGCTTCATACTCGGCAATATTATTTGTTGTTGTGAAGTGGATCTGCAACATGTATAGAAGTTTATCTCCTTGGGGTGATTTAAGCACCACGCCAGCCCCCGAGCCCCCTCGAGCCTTAGACCCATCAAAATATAGGGTCCAATATTCTGACTCTGGGAGGGTCATATTCTCCTTCGTCTATGTCCAATCAGCAACAAAGTCGGCAAGGATTTGGGATTTGATTGCTGTCCGAGGTTTGTACTCAATATCGAAAGCTGAGAGCTCTATGCCCCATTTGGCGACGCGTGCTATGGCGTCACTGTTGTTGATTATATCTCTCATGGGAGTTGTGCTCACCACAGTAATTGGATGCTCCTGAAAATAATGTCGTAGCTTATGAGATGCTAGGAAAACACCGTAAGCCAGCTTTTGATAGTGCGGATACCACTGTTTTGATTCTGTTAGGACCTCGCTGACAAAGTAAGTCGGACGCTGCACCAAGTGTTCCTGATTGTCCTCCGGTCTCTCCACTACTATAACGATACTCACAACTTTATTTGTCGCATCAAGATAAAGCAACATCGGTTCATGTGGTTCCGCTGCAGCAAGGATAGGAGCATATGAGAGCACTTTCTTTAGGTCTTGTAGTGCGGCTTCACCTTCGTCGGTTAATACAAAATCCTTGGTCTTTTTTAGGAGTTTGTATAATGGTGTGGCTCTTTCACCAAGCCGGCTTACAAACCGACTGACTGCAGCGATGCAACCAGTTAGTCTTTGTACGTCCTTCAGGCAAGTTGGCCTGCAAATATTGAGTATAGCCTTGATTTTGTCTCGGTTCACCTCTATGCCTTTTTGGGACACGATGAAACCTAACAATTTTCCGGCTAGGATTCCAAAGAAGCATTTCTTCGGATTAAGCATAATGTTGTATTTTCGTAGATTAGCGAACGTTTCCTCCAAGTCGGAAATCAATGTTTCCTTCTTTTTGGACATCACCGCAATATCATCCACATATGCATGTACGTTGCGTCCGATTTGGTCGTGGAGGCAACACTGCACTGTGCGCTAGTACGTAGCTCGTACGTTCTTCAGCCCAAAGGGCATCGTAACAAAACATTAGGTTCTAAAGGGGGTATGAATGAAGTTTTGACTTTGTCAGATTCCTTCATATGGATTTGGTCATAACCGGAATATGCGTCAAGGAAACAGAGGAGTTCCGAGCCTGCCGTGGAATCGATAACTTGATCAATCCTAGGCAGAGCGAACGGATCTTTTGGACAAGCCTTGTTCAAGGCAGTATAATCAACACACATCTTTAAATCAGTGGTGTCCTTTTTCGGGACCATTACAGGATTGGCCGACCACTCAGTATGGATGACCTCTTATATGAATCCGGCTAACTCAAGCCGTGCTAGTTCCTTAGCTATTGCCTTACGCTTTTCGTCGCCGAAACGACGTAAGGACTGTTTGACGGGTTTAGCGTTCGGGTTTACATTTAAAGAATGCTCGACAAGTTCCCTAGGTACTCCGGTCATGTCAGATGGCTGCCATGCAAAGATATCTTGATTTGCTTTGAGGAACTTGACGAGCGCGCTTTCCTATGCGCTATCTAGGCCTACGCCTATCTGGGTCACCTTGGAGGGGTCATCATCCTTCAACGGTGTTTGCTTCGTCTCTTTTGATGCCTTGAACTCTGGATTCGGCTTTGTCACCTCCTTCTTCGTTGCGGGCATCTCAGACAGATTCATGCTCTTCTTGATCTCCTGGTACTCCTGGGCGTGTAGCACGACTTTCGCAAAGGCGGCATTTCCATCCTCGCACTCTCGCGCTTTCTTCGGGTCTCCCCTGATGGTGATCACGCCGTTGGGACCTGGAATTTTCATCATATTGTAAATGTAACACGGACGAGCCATAAAAGCCCAATAAGCTGGACATCCGAATATAGCGTGGTACGTGCTCTTGAACGGGACTACTTCGAAGGAAAGTGCCTCCGTCCGATAGTTCTTTGGAGTTCCAAAGGTAACATCCAAAGTGATTTCTCCCAGAGAATTAGCTTGTCTTTCTGGGACAACTCCGTGAAAGATCATAGAGCTATGGTTCAACTGGGTCTCCGAGATCTTCATTCGGCGTAGCGTTTTGACATACAGGATACTGATACTGCTGCCACTGTCCATGAGAGTCTTAGAGAAACCATAACCGGCAATAAGTGGATTGACGATTAAGGCGTATTTTCCTCACTTGTGCAACTTAGGCGGATGATCAGCACGGTCAAATGTGATTGCCACTTCTGACCAGTCCAAGAATTGGGGGACAGCTGGAACTATTGCATTGCGCTCATGTAGAACGGCTTTCTTGACCTTTGCTGGTTGAGATCCGAGGAAGGTGACATAAGTGTCTTTCTTGGTCAGAAATTTTTTCTTCCCTTTCGGCTTGGGATTTGAAGCATCAGCTTCCTCCATGTTGGAATATTCCTTGGTCTCTTTGTCTTTTTCGGGATTCTTCTTTCCCTTCTTTCGCTTAGCCCTGTAGCCAGCGGTATCATCTCTCTTAATGTCGTCATTGAAACGAAACTCGGCGTTTGTGTGGGACGAGCCCCCATTGGCATCTAAGTGATGCACACATGGATTATTGGCAATGCCGGCCCAAGTGTAGGTTTTGCCTGGTAGTTGGTCTCCTCTACCTTAAACTCTTGAAGTCCCACGACTGCGTCCGCGGCCTCCGCCATGTCCGCCTCGTCCTCCAGACCACGAAAGTAGCAGTGACCACTACCATTTCTGCGTTGGGTTTCTCTTCCGAGGTATTCTTGCGCTTCTGAGCTTGTTGCTTTGGTTGTTTTGCCGACTGTGGCATAGCTAGGGCGTGGAGTAATCCCTCTGCATCATCGTCAGCATCTGCATACTTGCTTGCTATTTATATCATCCCTCCCAAATCAGAGACATTGTCACACTTCAAGCGATGACGTAGTAGACCAATTGGGAGACCTGCAATGAAAGCTTCAATTGCAGTTTGGTCATTTACTCCTTCACAGGAGTTCTTGGTGTCGATCCATTGTCTGAGGTAATCCCGACAAGTTTCTCCGGCTTGGATATGTCTTGAGATATCAAATCCTTCCGGGAATTTTGTAGCTCTTATGCGTGGTCCGAAGCACTTTGGGCGTCATTATTCCGGTTTCGGGGAGGGTCTTCATTGTGACGATCCCCCTGCCGGCTTGGCTCAACACGGTGCCCGTCGTTCCTTCGTCCGTCATCTGGACGGCTTGCATGTCTAGGAGGTGGCATTTTTTGTCGGTCCTCCTCCCGACGTTTCTCTTTATCATCGTCCCTACGGTCTTTCGACTCTCGCCAGGGCGGGTTCCTCGGATTTAGTGCAGCAATTGCCTCTTGCTCCGCAACAGGGTTAACATTACGCTAGTCACGGGCAGGTTTGTGGTGCTGTCTCGAAGATCCGGTTCTTGAGTAATTGTCCTCCCGGCGATCGGACCGGTGGTGCTGCTCTGGAACACGCTGGGGTCGTATGTCAGCCCGTGTTGGATCTGTGCGACACTGGTCCTAATCAGAGACCAGCTTTTGACTTCCGGACATGGCAACCTTTTGCTGCTCTAGTCCCTTGTTGAGTAATTTGATGCCCTACTGGATCTGCTCCAGGCCTGGATTAGCCGATAGAATTTCTCAGGCCGCAATGGTGTTCTACACTTGGGTTGGATACACCCAATCCCCTTCGCTCTCTTTCCGAGGCTTCCCCATTTCTTCTCCGAAAAGGACGGCGTGAATCTGTGGGAATTGGTTGTCACTAGTATGACGCTTCCTGGTCTTCTGGTATTGCCTGGAGTTGTACTTCTCCGCAGATGCTATGCATTTCTTTTCCTCCTCAATGTTTTTGGCTTCATCGAGCAGTTGTTGTCGACGCGCTTCTAGGGCGTGTGCCCTCTCGTCCAGTTCTTCGGCAGTAAGTTCTACAGCTGTAGGAATAGGTGTGGTTAATGCAGCATCGATGAATTTACGCGCACCTTCAGTGATTACGTGTCCATCCACCGGTTCTTCTTTTTTGGGCTCGTCTAGGATAAGTGCTCCATCCAAGTCTTCCTCGTATTCCTCGGCAATCACCTCCTCTGCTAGAGGATCTTTTGCTGAGGTCTTGTTCCTCTTGTTCTTCTTCTTTTCCTTCTTGGTAGCACCGGTAGCAAAGACGGCTTTGGGTCCGTTTCCCGGAATCAAGCTCTGATCAATACTTTCGGATATCTGGACTTTGGGATTATCTCCGACTTCCATGTCATCCTTCCCTTTGGGAGAGTGTTCCCTGGATCCTTCATCCATGGCTTCTCCTTCCTCTGCAGCTTTGGAGTTATACTCCTCTTCATATTCCACGGAGAACTTTCGGAAATCTCCTGATGTCATCGATTCATCCGAGGATGCGGGTACATCGGCCTTTGATCCGATCGCCTCCAGCACAGAGTCGGTGTTGTCTCTAGCATCGGCAGAGCCGGATCCGGATCCCACATATCCGACAAAGTGTGACGCGTGCTTCCTGAGGTACCTGCGGGTCTTGCAATCGGCCTCGTCGAAACACTTGATGGTCTCGAGGATTTCATCTATGCCAGAGTTTTGCATCATCATGCGTCTTAGCGTGTATCTCAGGAAAGGCATGTCTGTCCCGGCGTCATCAGAGCCGGAATCAGTGTCGTTGATATGCTCCTCCTGGATTTCGACTTCAGCAGGTGGGTCGATCTAGGATTCGGCCTCTCCAAGGAGATCCACTCCAGATTCGACTTGGACCGCTAGGTCGGCTTGAGGCTCGGATTTCTCCACTATCTCCGCAACTGGTGCGGGCTGGGTGGGATTAGGGTTTTCTGAGATACGGAACTCTGCCGCCTCCATGTATAAAGGGGGCCCAGAAATTTCTCCTGCCTCTATCATCACTGCTGGGGTGGGTGGGACAGTTTCAGCAAAACCGATGTAAACATCGATCTCGCCAAAAGACATGATGGTGTAGGTAGTCACAGTCTCCCTAGCTGGAATCCAGGTCTCGTCGAGGACGATAAGAGGGACGTCGCTGGCGTAGAGGATGCGACCGACGGCGATGGTTTCGCCGATTCCGATTCTTGTAGATTCCGCTCGGAATGCAGATCCGAAGCTCACTTGCCCCACGGTGGGCGCCAACTGTCGTCGGATTAATGACAAGTATGCCATGAGGGGGTCCTCAAGGCGTGCAGAAGAGAGGGGTGTGAGACGTATGGTGTTCCGGGATGGTGAGCACACAAGTTTACCCAGGTTCGAATCCGCCGACTTTGGACAGATCCTACTCCTGCTAGCAATCCAGTAATACGACAGAGCCGGAATATGGGTTACAAGGGTTTGCCTGTGCGAGTTGAGATTGTAGACTATTGAGGGTTCCCTAAAGGCTCTCCCTAGGACGGCTTATATAGATATCCGGCCTAGGGTTTACAGGAGATACCTATCCGGCTACAACTAAGAGTCGGTTACAGAGTACATCTTGAACTACAAGTAACACTATGGGCCTATGTCGGTAAGTCTTCTAGGCCTTCCCGTAGCCGGACTGGACTCCATCTTTTCTCCCTAACTAGGTCGCCCGTGAAGAAAAGCTCTAACCCGAAGTGGGCCACCCTGGTCAGTGAGGAACTATGAGGATACCCGAAAAGTATATCCCCAACACTAGGTCAAGTTCTTCTCCTTCCCAAGCTAGGTTGCCTCCCAGATTTTCCATCCTTCTAGGTGCGATCGTTATTTGTGTGAGCTCTTCTTAAGTAAGAACCAAGTCTTGTCTACCCGGAAAACCAAAAGCTTTTGCAGAAGGAAGAAGTTCTTGGTGCATAGCACCATGAGGCTCAAGATAAAACCGATAAGCATGGAGACGCTCATTTTGATGATAAATACACATACATTTTGTGCTAGTCATATGGTTAGCATCTAGGTACTTGCTTCTAGGGACAAGTCGTTCCACAAGCCGTGCACCGCTACTATCTACACTACCGCCTAGATTCTACATGAATAGCTACCAGACGCCATAAACTGCTAATGCCTAGAGTCTACATTGCCAGCACGGCACTCCGCCACAATGAAACTTGTCCGGCTAGAGCCTACAATGCCACATCGGATATCCGTGGGCCCCTCCACCGTGACAAACTGCGTCCAGCTATATTATAAAGTGTCATGTCCACTCTAGACGGTCCACGTATCCGCGAGAAAACAGGGACGTCCACAGTCTATGATGTCATGTTAGCTCTTTGCGGTACCTAGGGATGCGATAATGCTACCACGTCGACTCTAGACGGGACCTGTGTCCACGAGAAACTGCGAATGTCTATGGTCTAGAATCTCTCGTTGTCTCTTTGTGTTACCAATAGACGCGATAATGCTACCACATCAAATCTGGACAGGCCCCGCTTCAGCGAGGAACCGTGGACGACTAAGATCTATGTTGTCATGTTCGCTCCTTGTAGGCCTCATGGTCATGAGCGTCCGCTGCCAGCATGGGCTCCACACAACACGTAGGCTATAAGAAGGCCCTGCCACCAGGCAGGTGCGGAGTGTTGTCGCCCATGGAACGCCTCTCACCGCGTGCGTTCAGACCCACATATGCTCACGACGGTTCCATGTCGCATGCGCGGCGCACCTTCTAGCGACGTGGGGTACGACGACGTGTTATACACCCGTCTACGGTATGGAATCTTTCTCGCTGGCCCACAGCAGGATGTGCCTCATGAGATAGAAAGGCTCCATTACAACGCCGTCGTGTGTCCATCTTGGTGTCCATCCCACTGCCAAAAAGAAATGGGATGATATGGATAGCAGTTTGCACTGAAACAATCTAGTCCTATTATTTACTCCTGATGTACACAGATTTCATCTCAATATTACCATGGAGCATTACAATAAAGTTGGAGATCAAATCCAATACGAACTCAAATAGTAATATAGGTTTTGAATCCATAATATTACAAATGTGAATCTCTCCTTAAGATATGGTTTCCTCTCATCTGGGCTGTTTTCATGGTGGCTACATCTGAAATTTTCCCACTCTTTTCAAAAAATTAGCTTGGTTTGTAAGTAGAGGCCAATTGTTCCTGGTACATGGGCGGACGGTACGGGAAAGTCCCATATGTAATGATGGTCGTTAAGCCCTCTATACACGTCGAATAAAAAAGGCTTCAATTGGAGATTTGTTTGTTTGGCTCTAAATAGCTCATAAATGTCATGGGATCCTTCCATATGTGTTCATCACCTAAAGCATACATTGTAGAACAAGGTTTCGCTAAATCGCTATTTTAGCAGTAGCAAAGGAGTGAAAATCCAACGAAACCTGATGAAAACCAATAGAAAGACCCAGCTGAAAAAGTGTTAATATTTGGAGTTGTCAGTAGGGCGTTCATCTCTTACCATCCTTCCTCGGGTGTTTCCTGGAAACACAGATGCTTTCTAGCTGTTCCTAGGGTTGCGCTCCACAAGAGAAACTTGTTGCTGCGGCCCAGAGCAGATCTCAGGTGCGGGCTTCGAGGGAGTGGCCACTGAGAAAGAACCTCAGAAAGACCTAGAGGGTCGTTGCCCTCACAAACTCTCTCGCTGTCTTCATGCAGGATTTTTCTCGTGACACATAGAGCAGATCTCAAATGTAGGCTTCCCGGGATACTAGCGGAACATCTTTGGCCTAGACCCTCTCGCTGTGCTACATGAAGGCTTTTTCTCACAGTGCTCAGAGGGGATATCAAGCACTGACTTCCTAGACCGCTAGTGGAACATCTCCCATGTAGGCCCTCTCGCTGTGTTGCACACATGCTTTTACTTTGTTGGACTATTGAAGGACGACTCACTCGCAAGCCCTCACGTTGCATTGTGCACAGTCTTGGTTTTGCTGGACCAGTAAGAGATGACTCCCTCTCAAGACCTCACACTGCATCATATGCAAACTTGGTTTTTCCAAACCACTGAGATATGACTCCCTCGCAAGCCCTAACATTTCATCATATGCAAACTTGGTTTTTTGAGACCGATAAGAGATGAATCCCTCGCAGGCCCTCATGTTGCGCTATACGCAAACTTCCCTCCATGCTCAGAGTGGATTTTAAACACAAGCTTCACTCCTGGCGTGCCACGTATCTCGGTGAGCAGGTGTTAGGTTTTACCTGCAGGTCAGGCCCATGAATAAGCTTTTGGCCATTTCCGGGAAGATCCCGGGAGACAAACCCACTCTCTCTTGCATGGGGCGAGCCCAGGGCAAGACTTTCATTCAACCCGGTATGGATCTTAGGACGATCGTTTCATTTTTCATTGGGAAGGCCCACGAACAAGCCCCCAACCATCCCCTATGTGAACGCAACATCCATGCTAGAGTGGTTCCTGAGTGTCATGGCTTCAATCTCTCCATGCACGGGCAGAGACGTGTGTGGGCTTTGTCTGTGGTTCCTGGGGAGGGCCCAACAACTGCTTTCATACCTTTGCACTACGCTTAGTGGCGGGGTGCACTTCGTGATTCCTAATCCCTCAGTCCTATCACTTTGTCCCGGGGTCATTAATGCTAGTGACCGCCAGTGGGTCCATACTGCAGGGATGTTGCTAGAACTTCACCCGCCTTTCTACTGACACTATTCCCATCCTGTCACATGTGTCTTTGGCCATTACTTCCTTTGGCACCTGATGGGGCATTACCGTGCAAGTCTTAATTGATTCTCTGCAATCTATCATGTGGGTGCCTCGAGGGAAGAGTGTCGCCTCGATTCACACAAAGAAATAATCAGTACATGAATATAATGCATGCAATGACTAGCGCTTGGGAGAATCCAACGGGCGGTGTCTAAGAGGTTGCGGTAGTTAATGTTGAAGGGAGTGACAGGGGCGCGGCGGTTCTTCCCCTTCTCCTATAAAGGCTAGCACTCCGTAAATCGCCGCACATTATGCCTTTGCTCTCCATCTTCCTGTTCTCATAGTTCTTGTGCAATGGCGACGACACCATGATATGGGTTCACTTGTGGATTTACCCTTGGGGTCGCCCGATCTTCATGGATTTGAGGCAAGGAGTGAGGGAAAACCTGATGAACATGATGAACTCAACTCTATATCAAGGGAAAGTTACAAACGCATGTAACCACACATTTTAGTTTTCCTCGTTGGCCTGAAACACCAACCCGAGAGTATCCTTGTGGGAGAGATCGCTAGGTAGATATCCACAAATTAAATATCGAATCATCAGCCGCTAGAGTCCACTTGCGAAGAGATTGCAATTGATGGAGCCCAAAGGGGGAGATCAATGCAATAGATATCACAAGGTAGAAAGAGCGCTCGTACGGCGAGGGTCTTGTACAAACTAGGTCTTGATTTTGTTCCTAGAGAGGTTCCCCCTATGGGAACATGGAGGCTAAAGCCAAATCAACTCTATATTACTTTCTACCTAGATCTGGGCAACATAGGGTTATTTGTAGTATTGGGGGCGAAGGGGTAGGTGGCTAAAATTTTCCTGGGCAACAAACCAAATCAGTGCATAGGATTGTGTTTTGGCCATAAGTTCGGTGGGGCTGGGCTTCAGGCCGGAAAGTTCGGCGGTGGCCGGTCGGTTCGGTGCGTGACAGACATGTGTTATGTAAGTGGATTCGGTCAGGCGCAGGTTGGTTCAGGGAGGGCCAGTTGGTTCAGCAATGGGTCCGGTCGGCTGGAGTGGGCGCAAATTTGTTTGGCGGTGGGACTGGATATGGCGTCGATTCTTTTGGTTCCTTTCTTCCACCTTCTTTTCCATTCTTCTTGCCTAGGTGTCTTGGATCCTAGGGTATCCTTGTCTTCTCCTCCTAGCATCTTAGTCATAGGCATGTTCATATCATTGGCACTCATCTCAAGTATGATCCCATTGAAATGAAGATCAATGGAAGACAAGTGGTGGAATGAATTCACCTTTATAGGAGTGGTTGGTGTAACACCCTCGAATCGGCCCTATGCAGATTTTAGAGATTCCTGCTGAAACCCACATAGAAACGATTCGATGATTCCCACTATGAACTTATGTGTTGGTGGCAAACAAAGTAATATCATTACACAATAGTTCACGATGGTACCCACAATAACATATATATACAACAACAACTTATCGAGTCAAGAATACAAATATACATTACAAAGATCCAAATCACATTAAAAATGATACAACATCTGACTACGGATAAGATGCAAATTGGAGTACACAATGAGTCTTATAATTCGGCGGCTCACGCCTACAAAGGTATTGTGGGTTTAACAACAGCAAAGCCTACACTAAAACAACCTATAGAGACATGAAAAAATTGTCGGCTATTAGAGAGGGGTCAGAACTAACCTGATACTAACATCAAACATAACCCTTCAGGAAGTTTACCCCTTGAGACCAAACAAATAAGTCCTTATGATAAACTCACATTGTTGGCAATTTTATCAATCATTCCATTATAGTTACAATACTTACTACTCAGATATAGATAGGATTAGCCATCCCAATTCCATCGATTGTTGGCACTTTTAGTTAACCATTCCATTATAGTTGAGCTGACTAGTCATGCAAAAGTCAAATTTATAGCACTACTTTACTTTGAGTTGTCTATGGTCAAGACACTGTGTTCCAAGTAATCCATAACTGTTGACAAGGCTTTTCAAGAAGATTTACCCTGCTAGGGTGCACAAATAGCAACAGATGCACGATCAACCTTGGGAAATACCAAATGAAAGCAATAGGCATCACGACAAGGCATTCACAAGATTCAAATATGATTTCAGCGTGCCACCCCAACTAAGCTACCCGTGATGAAGTCAGGTGAGGTCTACAACAGACCCAGGGGATTACGAGAATGGCTGAGAAAGACTGGGAACCCAAAAGTGTGACTAGGCTTGTCCAAACAGTATAATCGTGCCACGATCCAAAAGATTATAGGTAAATTCTCCTCGAGCAATAGTAGTAAATAATGTAGTATCGCCTGGCATAAGTACAATATAGTAGTAAAGACCCAAACTATTTGTGGCCCCAAGAAATATGATGTGAACCAAGATCAGGCGAAGGGGGATCCCATAAGGTCTCCCACATGTGGATAGTGCGATAGTCAAGGAACAAACATTAAGTACTCGGGTGTTAGGTGGACACAAGTGGGTAGAATAAAAGCCAAATCTCAACTATTTCCCACCGATGCCTCTTTATTAGATATATCTATGCCCAACATTGTGACGTTGGTCCTTTCTTATAATGGAGTGTGTTGTTAAGACGTGTGCTATGACGAGAGAAGGGCTTGGATCATGCTCGTATATGAGGATGCCATCCGCTTGCATTGCGGCTTCTCTTGCAATTTCACGTTGCGTCATGGCTTCATATCCTTCTTCGCTCACGGAATAGGTTGTTCCATTCTCATCCGTTAGAATAACGCTTGTGTTTATGCACTCATATGATTTGTGGCCCTTTCCTCCACACTTGAAGCAAATGATTTGACTATCCGTTGTTGTGTTGGATGATGATGCCATTATGGATTTGCTTTCCTGGATGATCTTGGGTCTTGATATGATGGCTTGATGGAGGCATTGGCATTGATGGAAGCAAAGTATGCCTTGGTCTTCTCATAAGCATTTTCTTTTTGGAAGTGGCGCTTGGATTTGGTAGCTTGGTGAAGAAGCTTGATGAGGTTCTTGTATGGTTGGAAGTCCACAACTTTCCATATTGGGCAGCTCAAACCACTGAGGAACCTTGCAATTGCTTGCTATTCAAGTTCTCTCACATTGATTGTATC
Source organism: Avena eriantha (assembly GCA_910589775.1). Classification (NCBI taxonomy): domain Eukaryota; kingdom Viridiplantae; phylum Streptophyta; class Magnoliopsida; order Poales; family Poaceae; genus Avena; species Avena eriantha. The sequence continues at coordinate 206,513,390 of OU342740.1, forward strand.
ATCACCTTCTCCATTTCCTTGCAGAGATCTTCAATTGACCTTGTGCCTAGCTTAAAATTTTATAGCTTCTCGAAGAGATCTTGTTTATAGTGCTCGAGGAAGAATCTTGCATACATTACTTCCTTCATTTCCATCCATGTGCTAATCGATAGCTCTTCTTACTTCTCGGGATTGCTTTGATAGTCTTCCCACGAAACATTGGCGTAGTCCTCAAACTCAAGTGATACCATTGCCACTTTCTTATTTTCGAAATAGTTGTGGACTTAGAAGATCATATCAACTTTGATCCCCCAACCAATATATGCATCGACATCTTCTTCTCCATTGAACTTGTGCATAGCAAATTTGAGCTTCCCAAACTTCCATCATCATTCTCATACTGGTAGTTACGACATTCTTGTAACATGCTTGCTTCACTTGGTTCATGTGGTGGTGGAGGAGGATGTGGAGCTTGATTTTCTTGAGGAGGTGGTGGATGAGCTTTATGATATCTCTCAAGGACCATTTGGTGCCTTTGGTTGGGATAATTTGCATTCATTGCTTGGTGGTTCCAATCGTGCAGTTGAGCAAAGTGGTGGCCACGTGGTTCTCCTTCCTCATCATCACGTGTATCCCAATCCGGTTCACCTTGAAAGATAAGTCTTGCATTATAGTTGGGAGGATGATGTTGCTAGTTGTCATTGTGGTTGTGAGTAACTTGTAAAATAGTTTGGTTCAGGGGCTGCTCATGCTCTTGACGAGGATGATGAAATATTGGGGTTGTTGTTGAGGTATGTCGTGATGAGCATTATGCCGATGATGTCTTGCTTGGTGTGGTTGTTGAGCTTGTGGGTCAACCGGTTGTCCATGTTGATGACGAGCTTGGTTCTCCCTATGGTGGTGGTGGCGTTCTCCATGACAATAATTTGAGAGTGAAGACTCACCATGATGGCTTGATGAACGAGTACGCGATGAGATTGACGAGCTTGAGCGATGTCCACGATGGTTGCCTAGATCGGCAATAGCTTGGTGAAGAGATTGGAATTACTGATGCTCCTCTTGATGTTGTTTGTCGCGGTAGTTGAATTATTGGAATGTTTCATCGAGATGGTGTTCAATCCTCTCAAAGTTAGTACTGAATTCTTGGTGTTGTGCCCATAAGTTGTGGCGCGTGGCAAAGCGATCTGGGTTGTTGAAGTTGCCATCTCCACTAGCTCCGCTTTCCGTAGACATTGTTTCACAAGACTAGTAGTATTATGGTGGAAAATGATAAAGTAACTGTAATCCTATGTCTCACCGCTTGGATAGTATCATGAAGATGATTCAAGCTGAGTTCAACAGAAAACACGAAACACACACACGCACACAAAGGCCTATGGTGGAAGTTTAGGAAGGTGGATAGCAAATGGAACAACCAAACGAAAAGGTTATTGCTAAAAGTGGGTAAAATGCAAAAGATCGATATGCTAAAGGAAATGATCAAAATAACATGGAAACCTATAACTATACACACACGGTGGAGATGAATGTGGTTAGCACGACCATAGAAAATGAGCAACGAACAAATATGGTCCTAGCAAAGACTAATGCTCAGGATCCGCCTTGCCTCGGGAACCGCTCCTCCCGACATGACGGTTCGCTTAGGGGTCCTCGACCCGTGCAACCCGTACGGCGTAATGATGCAATCCTTCACCTTGTCAAATCGGGGCCCGAGCGCTGCGCCTCCTCTTTGACACTTTCTTTTCTGACTCCCTGACTCATTTCCCCTATTTCTGAGCACGGAAAATCCCATTCCTCCCATGGCGCTTCAGCAACTCTCTGCAGGAGAGAAAGGTCAATCTTTAGCGATGGACGAGGCGGAGGCTCTGCCGGTGAAGCGTGGGCATGGACAGCCTCGTGGCAGCAGCCATGGGGGGCATGGTGGTCGCATGGTATGCATCGGCCCTTCCCCTTCCACCTGGGCCGTTACAACAACGGAGGGGGAGACATCGGCACCGCGTGGACACATGTGCGAATGACGTGGGAGACATGTCGAGGGCCCCGGGGATGTCCTGGAACCCGCACTGCTCCCCTACCGGTCGTGATCAAGATCGAGGACGACCCGGATCCCCAACGGGTCATCGACTTTGTCATCCTTCTTGGGAACCCAGATTGGTTTGCGATGGTACGGCTCTTGCAGCCCTTCGTGCTTAGGATGGTAAACGAGCTCGCCATAGAGGCACTAGTGTGCCACTCTGGTGTCCATGAGAGGTATGAAGTCAGCATGGAGATTCCTCGCTTGGTGTGATGTACCTCACCGATGGCTGCGCCCGCTTCCTCGTGGAGCACCGCATCCAGCAAGGCATGGTGCTCCGGTTCCACTACGCCCGCGGAGACTTCTCAGTGGCCATCTACAACCCACTGATGTGCCGCGTAGACTACCCGAGCCACCTTAGGTATAGCGGGGTTGTCGTGGGAATGACCATGGCAGTTGGTACCAGGGGTAGCAATTGATACAATTGGGGTTTAAGAACGAGTCACCATACACTACAAGAAATGTTTCCTTCCGCAACGACTTGGCCCGAATGTCATCATAGAAAGCGCGTCTTCCCCGACAAATTTCTCGGCTCGGTCGTGGCGATGGAAAAGTTTTTTTTCCAATTTCGCGGCCCTCTACTACGATAGAACCACCAAAAACATGGAGGAAGCTCGACCAGCGCGTGGTAGAAGCAAGATTTTCGTTTCCTTGCGCGATGTTTACTCGCGAAAGAGGTGTGGGGGTCCCGTATGTCATCGTCTCTAGCGGACCATAATTTTCGGTAATGCCTCCCTGATTTCAACTCGATAATGTTGCTCGATGCATCTACCGTTTAATCAGGCTACTAGGTCACACATGTCAGCCTCTCATTAGGAGAATCGTGTGTATGATGATTTTTTTCCTTCCCTCGCACTACCCTTTTCTGAAGTTGATAGAGTTACTCTATGCATCCACCGTTTAATTAGGCTACTACTAGGACCCAAGTGTCAACCTGTCATTAGAAGAAACGTGTGTATGATGGAATTTTCTCCTTCGCTCGTGCTACCCTATTACGAAGTTGATAGCGCCGCTTGATGGATCTACCATTTAATCCACCTCCCGAGACCCACATGTCATCCTCTCATTAGAATAAACATGTGTATGATGGAATTTTTTCCTTCGGTCGTGCTACCTTGTTCTGAAATTGATAGCGCTGCTCGATGCATCTACTATTTAATCAAACTCCTGGGCCATACATTTCATCTTCCCATTAGAAGAAACGTGTGTACGATGGAGTTTTTGCCCTCGGTCGCTCCTTCGTTCTAGACTTGATAGCGTTGCTCGCTGCATTAGCCATTTATTCAGTCTGGTGGGTCCCTTATGACAGCCTAACATTAGAAGAATCCTGGGTATGATGGGATTTTTTCTTCTCTAGCGCTACCCTGTTCCGAACAACATAGTATTGCTAGACGAATATGCTGTTTACTCATGCTGCTAGGTCCCCCATTTCAGCCTCTCATTACAAGAAACGGGTGCATGCTGAACTAGATAGTGTTGCTCGATGAATTTGCTTGATGCAGCATCAACATAAGGTCGCGCTGCTAGGTCCCACATATTAGGCTCTTTGTAAATGAAACTTTGATTGCTCGATGCAACATCTGTATAAGGTCTTTGTTGGGTTCAACATGTCAGCGTCTCTGCAAATGCAACGTGTGTATGATGGACTCCCCTGTTTTGACCTTGGCAATGTTGTTGGGTCCTAGATGTCAGCCTTCTCTGTGTAAGAAACATGTGTATGCTGGAAAAGAATTAAAAGAACGACAGAGGTTACATTATATATTTGTAGGGGTTTCGCGCATAAAAACAATAAACTTTACTCTACGCCCCTGAACCCCTGAAGCTGCCAGGACCTATCTATTCGTAATACAGTAACGGGAGGGGCTTTTCGCGAATTTACCCTCGAAGACCGAAAAGGGTTGTCAACGCTCAGGAGAGCGTGGTTGGTGTAGACGAGCCGAAGCTGACCTCAAGGTCGTGATGAAGTCCTTGCGCTCCTTCTGGCTCCAACGACTTAAGTGCCTCAAGTGTGACACCTCGTGGGAGTTACACACGTCCGGTGCCTGACAATGACTCCCACTTCCCCGATCCAGCAGCAGCTGTGGAAGTAGAGCTCCCGATCCAAATCCCGCAGCGCGACGGCGCTCCGCGGTGAAGATGTCTCTCGCTCACGTAGTCCAGACTTGGGACCACGGTCATGTGAGAGATAGGGGGAGAGAGAAAATATCAATTGGATGTCCTCCCAAAAGTGGGGAGACCTTTTTTGATTATTGGGTTGTATTTTCTAGGCCAAATAACCCACCTTATATAGGGGGAGGGGAGGTACTACCTCCCCTCAAGTCCGAGGTGGGACTAAAGGAGAGGAGGGGGTGGGGAGGCCACCGGCCACCCCTAGTGGGCCCCACAGGGGGAGGGGGGCAAGGCCCAGCCGGCCACCCCCCTTTGGTCCTCCTTCCTCTCTCCTTCCCTAATGGGCCTTCTCCCTCCGGAAATTGGCCCATTAAGCCTTTTAACCTTTTATTTTATTTTCTCTTTATTAAATAATTATGAATAAAGGATTAAATCAATATTTAACATTCATTCACACATTATCTAATCTCTGTGGCCATGGAACACCTTCCACCTCCACTACGGACATCATCCGGACTTACCGAAACCCTTCTGGTTTTCTCCCTTCTTTTCTTCGGTGATTCTACCGATCCTATAAACACTTTCTAAGCATCATCAAGCCCTTAAGTGTGATAGCCTACGGTTCGGGAACACTCCAGACATGGTCGGGACACTCCTGCACAAATGATCAACAGAGGGACCTGGATGGCCATGTGACCCCTGTGCGCTCCACGAAGATCTTTTGTCGTTTGAACCGGGACAGTCGTGTATTATTCCCTTTGTCATTTGATACTTGCATTGCCCGAGATCTGATCTTTGACATCACCATGTCGGGTTCAATCTCGTTACTAAATAATGCTACTTAACTCGTCCCGACAAGTGATATCCCCGTGATCCAATCACACGTTGTGCAGCCATTGGATATAACTTCTCCGAGTGGGCCCTTGAGTATCTTCCCGTCACATGGACGGACAACTCCCGCTCTCGACATATATTGCCTCTACGGTTTCCTCCGAATACCTGAACACACCTTTATAACCATTGTTTTATCAGATGGCGTTTGATGATATCTAAGCACCCTCGGGAGACAGTGATTGATATAGCCTCACGGTCTAAGGAATAGTCTACAAGGATCCATTTCTAATCATTGCAGCTTGAACTTCGTGACATGATCCGGTCACGATGTTTAGGTTGGGTATTGGTTCATCATCTCATTCTCCGAATGAGATGACCTCATTTCCAACTGGCGTAAATGCCACATGATTAGGAAACATGATCATCAGTTGACCAATGAACCAATGAATAGAGTTTCATTGGGAACCCCTGGTTGTTTGTATATCACACGTGTATTGATGTTTCCACTCAATACAGCTATAGCATGATATAAAACTTAATCATAAACTATATGAAATATGATAATAGTCCTTACTACTATTTGTCTCTAGGGCATATTTCCAACAGTCTCCCACTTGCACTAGAGTACAAATACGCTAGCTGCATTTGTTCTCAATCATTGGCACCATATATCCGGTACCCTGAACATGCTTGCTCATGGAAGATGTTGAGTCTTGGGTCTGTACTTTATAGTCCCAAATCCTTTGCAACTTACTAATGTCACCTTGATTGACATTAATACTCTATCCCCACATGATAGCATATGTGTGTATGCATCGTCGCTATGGAAGCAGAACGAGGCCTGATTCCAAGAGCCTACAGTGACGTGAGATCAACCTCGAGGGCTTTCTCATGGGCATTGTGCCCTGGGACACATCATTCTACGTTAAAAGCGAATTAGCCCCGCCATAACATTATACAACACCTTAGATGGTACCCTTATTTATTATTATAAATGTATTCATCGAAACACTAGTGCACACTGTGCAACTTTCGATGTTTTTTGTTCACCTCGCTTCCTGCTTGACTTTAATTGGTATCTATAGGAGCTTCCAACATATTCCCTTATAACATAACCCTTTTTGTTTTAAGATATGTCATCCTTTATGGGTTTGGAAAATATGTCCATAGTTCTCTACTAGACACTGCGGACAAACTTAGCTCAACGTTCTGTGATTTGGACTTAATCACTTTCAAACGTTCCTTACTTTGGATCACATATTATGCTAAGTTATCATCATGGTTCACTAAGATAGAACCTATGTCTCAACATAGTGGATTACGATCATCCTTTTCTTTCTTTCAACCATTGATGTAATTCTATTCCTAATTCAAGTTATTAAGGACCAATTCCTTAATTAACTTCTATTCTGAAACACTTTTCAGAATCCCTTAAGGAATACTACATAATGTCATAATACACCTATTATCAACTTCTACAACTTATAAATCATCATTTATAAGTATTTGCACTTTCATCCTTAACTTCCTTTAAGAATTACTGCTATAAGATCCCACTCAAACAATGTTGCTAACATATTTGGGTACGAGTCCGTACTCTTACTCAAACAATGTTCCTACATATTTGAATTTGAGTCTTATGTTGCTCCCACTTAAAAATATGTCAATCACATGTTGTTTCAGGAAGACTTTCATAGCTCCCACTCAATTTTATGCAAATTGCATATCTCCTTTACTATTTTGAATAACTTCAAAATCCTTTGATCAAATATCAAACTTGGAGATTTACTATGAGATAGTAGTACTTTACTAGTTTTAAATCCACTAGACACTTAGCACACATGAATTAAATTCATTTGAATTCATCCAATACTTGAAAAATTATGCTTTTGTCATTCACCCCTTTTCCTACTATGGCTTTGCAGTCATTTGGGAAATTCCAAGCAATTCCTTTACTTGTGAGATTCAGCAACGAATTGCTTTCTAACCTCAAGGGAATTTTTGTTATTAGGATTTCTCATAATTTAGTTTACCATCATTTCCTTTATAGTTCGTAGGTATGTCATATTCTGAAATCATGACAATTGATTCACAAATGTCTCCATACAAGATATGGATTTACATTTTGAATCCTACTTCATATAGTGAATAACAATAGTGGAGGGAAAAACACAATGATTAAAATCATTGATTCTTTCATTCTATGAAGAGAATCTTTGAGGAATGCTGTCCGTTGCGCTTCTCAACACTCTGATGCAGGATTTTGAATCCTCATCGTGTTTTACACTAATTTACATTTGCTCCATAATTGAGAAACGTCACTAGAAGTGAGCTTTCTCAAGGATGCACCAAAATCCAAGCAATACAAGTTTTGCTTTCCTTTTGGTTTAGCTATGGATTTCGTATTCAAAGTTCCAATGAATACTCTACAAGGACTTATTCGCTATTGTTTTGGTTATATCGAATAACCCCAAAACTTGCACGAATTCAAATGGTTCACTAATTCTAATTGAGTGCTAATTATTTCTAAGTAATGGTCTCTACATATACTCTACAACGATTTGTTTGGTGCCTTCTATTCAACCCCTTTGATATCTTATATCATGTTGTGATGCTTTGTATTTTGACGTTTCAAAATACTTTGCATTCCGCAATTACTTTTATGCCGTTCTTATAAAATCGAACTCCATTACTATTGATCAAATCATAGCAATTGGATTCTCTTTTATATTTATACCCTTTGTTGATGAAACATTTTAATCAAATCAGATAGTTTTATATTCATGTTTCCTTTGGTAAACTTACTTTACACATTTAAACAATCATTTAATGATAAATACCATTTTCGTTAAAACACAATACATCGAATATGTATTTACTTTTAACAATTCTTTAAACACTTTGTATTCAAGTAATACACGGTGTTCAAGTTATTTTGCCGAACTTAGGCATGATTTATATGTGAGAAGAAATCGAATGACTTTCACATATTATCACATAACTTTGAATTTAAACAATGGTTTCATTCATTAATGAATTATCATTAAGTATCATTTTAAACAAGGCATTTTAATGTTTTACAAATGTTCATACATTATCAATTAGTTTCAAACAATAAGGATAATTCACATATAATCAAACAAGATCTGAACGCGAATAGAAGTCATTCATAAAAGTAGAACAACCGATTGTTACAAACTGATATGAATAACTGTCTCACGAAGTGTGAGACAAACTAAAGAAGTTCACAATCTCTTGATTACAAAAATCATCCTAAACACAAACTAAATGATAAATGTCGAGGGAGTGTGTCGTCGCCATCATCATCATGCTCGCCATCAACACGCAATGTCACCTCCTCTCCAGCAAGCACCTCTATGCAGAAGGACCTATTTTCAGTAAAACAGAACAAGTATCAGATATTCTTAACACTACAATCTGTTTGCAAGATTATAACATTTATAAAACTGTATATCAAATATATACCTTGGTCATAAATGACCTCTCCGGTGATTGGTTCAACCTTTACGTTCTGAAAACGCAATATGAACTCATGGAAATCCAATGCTTCCGTATCACCACTCATGATGCTACTCTGGACATGTCCTTTGTAGCTAGGAGGCAATGACCGAAGCAGAACGTCTATCGCAAATGGATCAGCCATCCAATAATCCACGAAGTGAACCAGTCTGGTGTGTGCATCAAGCATTCGCTCCAAGTGACTCTTCAGACATGTATGCTCCTCCATCTGTATGGAAAGGAACTCTCTAAGCAACTCGTGCTTCCACATGCGCACATGGCCTATGAACTATGCTCTCAGCTGATCAACCATCCAATATGGGTCAAGATCACCCATGAGCGGATGCAGTTCATCCACCATCCCGTAACGCATTACTATCTGAATGTAGGTGGACATCTCTTGGCAATAGTAGCGGTCTGCCAGCTCTTGTGGGGTCTCATAGTATTCTGGCTCAGTCAAATCCATCGTGCGGCGTATGTAGTCTACCACATGATTCCTAGTAAGGAGATCATCTAGGCGCACAAGCCAACTAGGGAAGTTGGATCCATCAAGTCTAAGTTTTTCATCCTTTACCCAATCCTTAATCTCAAAGTAAGCTTCACGGTGAGCCATCTACATTTATAATTGCAAAAGGAATTTAGACTAAGTTTATAATTAAATGAGTTAATAATAACTCCACTTAGAAACACCTATCCCCAAAGAGGGTTCCTAGTGATAACACGACCCCTGTCGGCCACATCTCCCCCGATCATCACGGCCATCAATGTGGGTTCAAGGGTGGACGCTAAACGTCGGTCACATCATTCATGCGACTCGTGCTCGATCTTTCGACCATCCGCGTTCTGAGGCCACGCTTCTCTAGCATGCTAGGCTCGCCAACTCAACCTTAGTGTATTCGCTGTGCAACATGGCTTGAACCCACTATATGCGAACGTAGATATGTCTGACACCCGATCATCACAGCCTGCCTCATACCGAAGAACTTTCTTGGTGGTGCACACTAAGGGGGAACACAATCGTTGGTTATTTTAACAGGGATCATCTTATTAGGCTACCGTCGAGTATCTAATACTAGCACACAATAAGACATACAAACAATAACATTGAATGTAAATGCTATGTGATATGGTCCTTCACGTCGTGATCTCCATCCGTCATCACCGGGTTCTGGCGCCAGGGTTCCGGCGCCGTAGACACTAGGGTATCAGTGTCATTCCGGAGTGGTAGTTCGTCACCTTCGTGACTATCTACTACTATGCAACAAAAGGTAATTACTTTACCTTTGCCACAACCATATCACAAAGCAACGCCCCTGCAAAACAAAGTTAGACGCCTCTACTTTATCTTTGCATGTTTTACGTGGCTGAATGGGCTTTCGTATAAGTACCGTACTTACCTACGAACTTTTAGCACAACGCTGATCAAGTAGTTGTTTCTACTACACCCCTTTCGGGGACCTCCGTTGCAAATGGTATACCAACTAATGCGAGAGATACAGACACCCCCTTAAGCCACTTTATACGGTACAAGCCGTATGTCAAGCGTGGACCAGTCTCGTGAATGAACCCGTAATGTCGGTTGGGGGCCGCTTCATCAAGCATTACTGCGTTATACACAAGTACACGTGGGAGGGTAACAACTAAAAGATCACCCACACGCTACATCTCGTGTGTTCTACCCGTACTATCATTACTACGCATAGATCTAGCTCTGATACCACTGTAGGGGTTCCGCGCATAAAAACAATAAATTTTAATCTACGCCCATGAACCCCTGAAGCTACCAGGACCTAACTATTAGTAATACAGTAACGGGAGGGGCTTTTCGCGAACTTACACTCGAAGACCGAAAAGCATTGTCAACGCTCAGGAGGTGTGGTTGATGTAGATGAGCCGAAGCCGACCTCAAGGTCGTGATGAAGTCCTTGCGCTCCTTCTGGCTCCAACGACTTAAGTGCCTCAAGTGTGACACCTCATGGGAGTTACACACGTCTGGTGCCTGACGATGACTCCCGCTTCCCCGATGCAGCAGCAGTTGCGGAAGTAGGGCTCTCGGATCCAAATCCCGCAGCGCGACAGCGCTCCGCGGTGAAGATGTCTCTCGCTCGCGCAGTCCAGACTTCGGACCACAGTCATGAGAAAGAGAGGGGAGAGAGAAAGTATCAATTGGAGGTCCTCCCAAAAGTGGGGAGACCTTTTTTGATTATTGGGTTGTATTTTCTAGGCCAAATACCCGACCTTATATAGGGGGAGGGGAGGTACTACCTCCCCTCAAGTCCCGGGGTGGGACTAAAGGAGAGGAGGGGGTGGAGAGGCCGCCGGCCACCCCTAGTGGGCCCCACGGGGGGGGGGGGGCAAGTCCCAGTCGGCCACCCCGCTTTGGTCCTCCTCCCTCTCTCCTTTCCCTAATGGGCCTTCTCCCTCCAGAAATTGGCCCATTAAGCCTTTTGACATTTTAATTTATTTTCTCTTTATTAAATAATTATGAATAAATGATTAAATCAATATTTAACATTCATTCACACATTATCTAATCTCCGTGGCCATGGAACAGCTTCCACCTCCACTCCGGACATCCTCCGGACTTACCGAAACCCTTCCGGTTTTCTCCCTTCTTTTCTTAGGTGATTCTACCGATCCTATAAACACTTTCTAAGCATCATCAAGCCCTTAAGCGTGATACCCTACGGTTCGGGAACACTCCAGACATGGTCGGGACACTCCCGCACCAATGATCAATAGAGGGACCTGGATGGCCATGTGACCCTTGTGCGATCCACGAATATCTTTCGTTGTTTGAACTACGACAGTCGTGTCTTATTCCCTTTGTCATTCGATACTTGCATTGCCCGAGATCTGATCATTGACATCACCATGTCGGGTTCAATCTCGTTACTAAACAATGCTACTTAACTCGTCCCGACTAGTGATATCCCCGTGATCCAATCACACGCTACGTAGCCATTGGATATAACTTCTCCGAGTGGGCCCTTGAGTATCTTTCCGTCACATGGACGGACAAATCCCGCTCTCGACATATATTGCCTCTACAGTTTCCTCCGAATACCTGAACACACCTTTATAACCACCGTTTTACCAGATGGCGTTTGATGATATCTAAGCACCCTCGGGAGACAGTGATTGATATAGCCTCATGGTCTAAGGAATAGTCTGAGGATCCATTTCTAATCATCGTAACTTGAACTTCATGACATGATCGGGTCATGATGTTTAGGTTGGGTATTGCTTCATCATCTCATTTCCAACTGGCATAAATGCCACATGATTAGGAAACAAGATCATCTGTTGACCAATGAACCAGTGACTAGAGTTTCACTAGGAACCCCTGGTTGTTTGTATATCACACGTGTATTGATGTTTCCACTGAATACAGTTATAGCATGATATAAAACTTAATCATATATTATATGAAATATGCTAATAGTCCTTACTACTATTTGTCTATAGGGCATATTTGCAACAATATTATATATTGATAAACCTAGGAATGAAACTCAAGACTTTAACAAATGGAAACTACGTGCACTTCCACTATGCTATAACCATCTATGCCACTGCTGGAAAAGTTTACATTTAGAAATATTGAAATCACTTAAAATGAAAAGGTAGCGACCCTGACAACTTGCCATAAGAAATGTTAAATGCTCTGTATAAATACAACATGGGTAGGCGAAGCTTGACCTATACATTATCAGAATGGCACGGAAATGCTAAATTAAGACGATTTTGGGTGATACAAAAAATAACCTGGGTCGAATATTGTGAACCAATGGGCTTCTTATTGTTGGTTCCTTAGCGAAACATATTCAGTGTGGTTCATGCTTAAAAAACTAAGTAATAATGTGCTGAGGGTTGGCGGCCCACAGCCGACCTGAATCTGGAAGGATAAATTAGTGAGATTTTGGGAAATAGTTGGGTAGAATGTAGTACTATTTTCTAATAAGCCGCTCACTGAAAATTCAATGTACTCAATTTGTTGGGGGTTGGCAATCCACGTGACCTGGCAGGCTAAATACACAAGGTTTTGGGCCACTGTTGGGTCGAATGTGCAATCTTTTTGTTAGGTCCTTAGTGAAAATTCAATGTAGTTGGTACCCCGTCCTCAAAAAAATGTAGTTGGTATCCTAAAAAACCTATACTAGGTTTTGGCGGCTCTACTCACCATGAAAGGCTAATTAAGGGAAGTGTTTTGTCCGATGTGGGGTTGAAATATTCCTCTTCATAGGATAATTAGTAAAAATACATTGTACTGAAGGTCGATGGTCCACCTGACCTGGCTATACCTATGCCGGATCCAAAAGAATGAAGTTGGAAAGGGAGAAAAGTGACCGATATTGCGCCTTATTAAGAGTTTTACGTAGCGAGGAACTTGGGCAGCGTAGGATTCGAACATCAAAAGTACTAGAGGGAGTTTGACTGATTGATAAAAAATCATGTCGTATCAAGTGTTATAGCATGCAATCATCTTTTCAGCAAATGATATATTTTGAGATGGTTTGTGTGTCTTTCAATCTTCCTAAGTGCCCAATTGATTTGATCTACTCAAAACCTTGTAATGATGCCATATAAATTGTAGGCAATAGAGACACAGTGGCCTTGACTTGCCTAGCTTCAGACAGCTCAGGTAAGCACCAGCTTATACTGATCGCTCGAAATTGTATGCTTTTGTACGATCAAATTAATACATGCCGCAATTAGCGCCAACATGTGGCATTGTCATCATGCAAAAAGGCTCAGAATTCGCACATTTAGTTCACAGTTTCGAACATAATAATACAACCAGTCTAGACACTAGCACATGATAGTACAATGTCATCACATCAGAGCTTGACTTGTTCATGTCACATCAGAGCTTGACTTGGTCATTTCACATACATAAGAATGAGCAAAGATACATACTTTACTGAGAAGTAATTTCATGGTAGCACCAAAAGTATGCCATGTATCAGAGACAATATGGGGTCTGCGTAAACAATTTTTCTTTTCTGGAAGGGTCTGCATAAACTTTTTTTTGGAAAATCAGCATAAACAGTTGCGACTATCATCCAAGGGCATCTTGGCCTCCTTTGGCGTACTGATCCAAGATCAATTACGGGCTAGTTAAGGCCTGTTTCGTGGCCCTATAAGAAGTAGTGACCTACTTTTGCCTGTTCGCTAAGAGGAAAGAAGGAATATTCCTCTCAAAACACAAAGCCGCACGAGTTGCGATGGTTAAAAAATGCTGCATGAGCTGCGTATATACAAGCCAGTAAAAGTACTAAAAATTATAGAACAGAAATAACGCTACGAAATAAGCACCGATACATGGATTATATCATGGAAGGAAATACTAATTACAAAATTATGGCAGGGCTCATATAAAATGATTCAAGTTGGCCACTAAAACTAGTGTACTAACAGACAAGTATTGAACCACGATGCAAAAAAATATGACACAACAATACACCAGAAAGATCCACAGCTCAGTCTAGGGACGGAACAACGGGCCTACCACACCTAAAATAGGCCTAGACCAAATTTCCGCATGTCGTGCACTGTTCCAACCATCTTTGGGAAGGCTCATAACTCCCACAGGCTCACCTTCAGTTGGCTGCAGGTTGCAGCATCTAATCTGAGGGAATTGTATTCCGCGAAACCTCCTATATGTTGTGTACACATAGTTTTTCCTTATGAATGGGAACAATGTGCCATTAGGAGCCTTGCATCCGCGTTTTTCATCATCTTGTCAATGAATGGATAATTGAGACCGAGAAACAAAGACTTGTCACCCATGCTATTAACCTGCCTCTAAATGATGACCCCTGGAGGTCCAGCAAAGCTAGGATCCTCTTCAAAAATATAGACATGAGAGGCAGGATATAGGCATAGGTTAGTCCCATTTTGAGCATGAGGAATGATTTCACCCTCTTCGCCATGGGTAACCCCCATGCCATACATCGAATTATGATCATCAAGCGTTAGCCTTCAGCCGATCGATCGAGGAACCACATGCCTGACCGATCATTCAAAATAGGTGCTAGTATTAGAAATGGAAGCTCCTTGTTTCCTGCAACATCCGTATTGGAGACAAAAAGTACGTTACTGACATACATATTCTAACGCCAGCATTCTTCATTGTTCATGCTAACAGTGTGAATAGGCAAATCCTGACAATAATATTACTTAGTAAATTAACAACACTATAAATTGCATTTCCTATTCTGCTATTCCGAATATTTGGATTTCTTGCTTATCTTAGTTTCCTAGTTGTTGTAAGTTTCAAAAGAGGAAGTGCCACTTATTATTGATATAGAGGCATGTCCACCTTAATCTTATGATCAAGTGGTGTTTGATTGCACAGGAAAACCAAAGGAATTGTACAAAGAGGTTGGAGTGGATGGAAATTTTCCTCCAAAATAGAGTGCAAAGGAATCCTTTGAAAGAATTCCTAAGGATTATACTCTTTTGAATCAAACAACATTTTATAGAAAAAAATCCTAAGGATCCAAATCCTACACAATTCCTCTGAATCCCATGGCAAAATCCAAAAAGGAAAGATTGATGTCCTACAAAAATCCTATGTGATTCCTACAATCCAAGGAGGGCCTGAAAGTACAAACAAATAAATAAACCCAGCTTCATTGTGTTGCGCTGACATTTGAGATGTTTTTTAATAATACCCTTCATATTCTGACAATGAATGAACTTACTAGTGTAGGGACGTCGGCATACAATACATTTTTGGAAGACATATTACTGGTACTAATTCATTACTGGCAATGGTTCATTCTTTTTTTAGGACATAAAGGGTGTGCTCATTCAGTCATACGAAGGGTAAAATATAAACAAGGTAGTTAAAGAACAACTTCACTGAATCACTCACAATGTATCATGGAACTAGAATTTCCATCCAATGTGGGATCCCAGCAGTAGATGTAGCCTTGACTTGTGACCGCAAAAATGAGGCCACCATGTTCAATGGAATCATAGTACTATCATCTTCCATGACTTAAACGGTCTAGACATCTCCAAACTTCGCTACTGCCTTCGAGGTAGGCGATTTCAGCGTCGAACAACGCGAGGATCTTATAGTCAGTGTAACCCCCAGCTTCTATGGGCACTCTGTAGATTACGATCTTCAACGGGTCAATACATCCATCCCACGACTTTTGGAACTTTTTTCCATACCTGCGGATTCGCCATTTTTTTTAAATATGCATGAGTTCAGAAATGAGTACAGGTAAATGGGGGAACCCTGGATGCCTAGTAGCATTACATGTTATATAATGGATGTGAGGCGGCCTGAATGCCACAAGTATCCGTCGATGGAAGGTTGATTACTCAATAGGTGTAGATGTTTGCTAGGCACCAGCCCCTGCTCTAATCAATGGCGGCAAGTCAGTCACTGTTCATGTCAACCCAGAATTTTTTGTGCATGAAGGGCATGATGGCGATGCACCGAGGATGGTCGAGGGGCACCACGTCATACACCATGTCGTGCAGACGATGTACCCTCGTATCATCATAGTGCTCGTCGAATCAATGAGCAGGCTGAGGCATTAGTAGGCAAAGTCCATTTCGTACCTTCGTTGTTGGCGATACAATCGGACAACAGCTTCTGGCATGCGGCTAGCCTGACGGTGCTGGAAATGTCTAGACTCTAAACGATGAGCTCAACATCGTTCGTGCTGGGTTGATCCCACTTGCATCTCCCGTTGAGCTTCAAATCGGCCATCACGGTCAGATGAATTTAGGTGGATGCGAAGTGCGATTGGGAAATTCTGCTCGAGGAGGGGGAGCATTATGCAAGGAATGAGTGATAAGAGAGAGCGTGTGGGAGATCGTGGGCTGAGTGGGGACTGGGAAGAAGATGGAGAGGCAAAGGAAAAAACGAGAGGAAGGATATTTTACTTGCTTGTAGTGTCTAGTCAATAGTAGCATCGTGGACACCTCCGCCTAGACTTCACTGTATGTTATTCTTGCACGCCATGTAGTTAGTAATTTTATAATACTCCTACTTACTACGTATTAGAGGTATAGTATTGTCTAGTCACATTAGTTTGACCAGAGGGTTTTCTTTTTAAAGCTTTTTTTCAACATATTATAGTATTTTCAATGGAAAATAGGTGGACGAACTACTAGTAGTAGTAGCCGCGACATGGACACATGTACTTTCATCTTGTTCCCTTACATGCAGAAGTCGTGGAACAGGACCGAAAATATATACGCCGGATATAATGCACAATACAAGTGTATCCGTGGTAATTTTGACATGTTGCATATGTTCATATATGTCCTAGTACAAGGTACATGGACACGTGTACAGCATGCAACCGCGTAGGAAAATGAGAGGCATGCACAGACACCACATTTCGCTCAAGTCAAGCAACACACATGACTTTGTGTGGCTTTGAATCACTAACATGTGGGCCCTGTTTAGGTCGGCCCCACTTGCTAGTGAGAATCTGCATGTATCATGCACTCGGAGCTACGAGAGTCGTCCACGACGGAAATTATAATTTGCAACTAGCTACAGCGGCAACAAGTTATTGCATGTGGCACTGCCAAAGTTTTCAGAAAATGTGAAATAAATCATGAACATAGATTATATTTATATAGTTCATCTGTAATTTCCATCCCAAAAATATTACTAGTACATGGTCTGGCCACCACAAAATGAACAAGTGAACACAAGATATTGTTCGCTTAGGGTTTTTATTTTTCATTCATACGGATCACATAAGATCTTATTGTGGGACCGAATATTGTAGATACACAAGATATGACACGGCCAATGTTCTGGATTTATTTCATATTTTTTGATAACTTGAAAGTGCAACAAATAATAAAGGGGTGTGGATGCAAGGAGCTGTAGAATATTTGACCCGCTCTGACTAAAACTATGACTTGCATACAAAAGGAGTTTGATCAAATTGCAGGCTTTGCACTTACATTGTGGAGAAATGAGTGTTAGAGTACAACAAGGTAATTGCCGAGGCTATGCGATGCAAATTAGGAAAAGGAAATAATTCAGTATACGCAAATCCCTATTCCATATGATCACAACGTTCATCCCCTCTCCCTTGTTTGGGACCCCCCGGATTATTCATCCGAGAAATCCCTGTTATGCATACATCCACGTTCCCATGATCAGTGAGCCGTGGAACATAACAACAGGTACCATTACAACATCCAAAACATAACGAAAGTACAAGACTTACATAACTACCATTATGGCTACATCAATCTTAGCAGCAGAACATCGCCAAGCGCGGGGCCCAATCGTGCCTCAACCTATAGGCAGCTGACTGGGAAGACGACCAAGCTCGCTGGACGTCACCTTAATCTCCTGAAAGTCTGTCCAAGTAAATAGCCAAGGACACAACCGTGAGTACTTTTGAATATACTCGCAAAACCACCAGGATAAGTGAACAAGGGAAAATGCAATTCTGGTTGTGGCGAGATAGCTCTATCTGGGGGTTCCTTTGGAAAACACCTACCCTAACTTTGAAAATTTTGGCATCTCCATATCCTTGTTGAAAAAGTGTTTTGAAAACATGCTTCTGTTTTATAAACCACGCCATCTCCCTATCTTTGTTGAAAAAGAGTTTTTGAAAATAGTTTTGTAGTAAAAACCCTTTTTAAAACCTCTTCGACCACCTTGGGTCAAAACAAAACCTTCGAACTCGGGTCCCCCCCCCCTCTGCGAACCTTCGTCCTCAAACTACTTGTTTCCCAAACAAGCATAGTTTGGGTACTCCTAGCCAACACCTTTACAACCGTCCTTGACCGTGGACACGGCTATTCGAATAGGTTATACTCTACAGAGTTTGCACACTTTACCCACAAGAATCAATACATCCGCCGGGATACAACCACGGCCCACTACCACGGTAGATGGGGGTCCGGATAATCAAACCTAACTTTTCCCTTATGTAAACTAGCAAAGGCATGCTTTTCCTCTTGGGTTTGTTCTCCTCGGCAACGCGTATGTGGATCCCATCCATAGTCCTTCCTTCCGTACACGCGCATACCCAAGCCGCAACTTGGCGTATACCTTAAATCTGGAGACTCCACTTCCTTCCGTACTACCTAAGTCATACCGTCCGCGGGAGACCCAACTGTTGCATCGGCCTCCTGCCAGGTAAGGCTCACTCTTGCCGAAGCAAGCGACAGGCTTTAGATCCATGATCTGGGACGCCTGCCCGGTCTTCCAGGGATTTCTCCCTATAAGAATGATATAAGTGCCTCGGCTAATGCGAACAAACTACGGGTTAAGCCCCAGCAACCTGGGATAATGTGGCTGCGTGGATAAAAAATGTTCTAGTAAAGGCGTAGAACATCCCATCACATCTCCACTTCTTCTTATCACCATTTCTTTTGTTAAAACTACCACTGAGAGCGATGCCTCTTCCCAGGGTTTTACAAAGCCGTTTTGAAACATTTCTGGTAGGAAAATCCCAAAACAATTTATTTTCTCAAAACCGGGGTTTTCCCAATGGGGTGAGATGATAATCATCATACTCCCGAACTAAAGGGATAAAATGGTAGGTACATCGGGGTGGTACCTCGAACGACACAAAATCATAACTTGGAGGAGCCAAGTTATTATCGCAGTATTTGCAAAACAAGACATGCAGGTAAATATGCAATTTATAAAGAGAATATAAAACAGGTGAAAAGAGTAGGACATATATATCAGAGTTCGGGAAATAGTGGCTTGCCTGTGATCAGCATAAGTCCCTGGACATCTTCAGATGACCAAGAATACCCAATAACAGTAATAAGAAAACCTGTTCTTCTTGCCGTCAGACGCTCACACTATCGTCGTCATCGGGTGTACATGCAAGCAGACAATATCACAATCAATACAAGGAATACAAGCATCAAATCATACAGCAAACAAGCATGAGAAATACTACTAGACTTGGGAGGTTTTGGAGGAGTGGGATTCAAATGGTGGAATTTGCAAAGATTCCCACTGGGTGTTTTCTATTTGGAAGATAGTTGTCTAGGATAGATATGAGGAACTTGAATTTGGGATCTGTGGTCAGTAGGTTACCAAAGGGAAAAAGTGATATCCACAGATAGGTCTTGACAAGACAAAACCATCACAAGTGGTTTCACTTGATTATCACTTTTCTAGATGGAGTTATGCTTTTAATAGTGGATTAAACTCTAGTTTGAGGAAATAATTCACCAGAAAAGTTCTGCATCTCCTAAAATTATTTTCTTTGATTTTTTGGTACTACTTGCTGTAGTGAACCACCTAGAGTTGGAATCAAGTCAAAAGAATTACCAGAATGCCCTCAGGAAAATCCCAAAGGCAGTTTTGTGTAGTTCTTGTTCTTTTTACCAGATTAATTCTACAGATGCTATTGGTTTGGTTCCAATGGCAGGTGATTGGTATTTAGAATACCTTTCCGTAGGAATTGGATTCACTCTTTTTGGAGTTGGCAAACTCCTGGAGAGATTTACTTAGTTAAAATACCCTTTACAGAGGTATTTAATTCACTAAAATTTACCCATAGCTCAATAAATTATAAGCTCCTAGGATTTAGTAGATATTGATAATATGAGGTACTGTGAGGTGCAATCAGGTCAATACCACATTTGGTTAGACCTGGGGAATTTATCTAAGGCAGACAGGGGCCAGTTTGGTTATTCTTGGTTAAGGGGAAAATACTGTTCACCTTGGTATGAGACCTGTGTTGGTTGATAGGTATTTCAAGTACCTTCTAGTAGGTATTTTATTCATCACAAATGGAGTTGTAAAACTCACAGATAAAATTAATTAGTGTACTAGACACATTTTAGCAGAATAAATACTAGTAATTAAAGAAAATTATTTTGGCTATGGGGTTGCCTCTACATGTTTGAGAAATCATCAAAGAACCACCAGAAAATTAGATCTAGTTATTTGGACTTGATTTACCATTTTATTTGGATTTAAACCTAGGAGAAACATTTTCTGGAACAAATAGATTCACTAAAAGAAAAAGAGAGAAAACTGCCGTGGGCCGGATCTGGCGACCGTGGGCCGCCCAGCAACGAAGCCGGCCCAACTCGGTGCCTAGGGGACACGCACGTGGGCGGATTTGAATCAGACCGGTGGGCCCCGGCGGTCAGTGACTAGGGGAGGCCGAACCGGTACGGGGAGATCTAGGCCGTCCGTGCAAGGAGCAATCAACGGAAGGTGGACGTCTTCTTCCTCCCGGTCGGGATGGACAGAGATCAAACCCTAGGGACGGTGGGGCGGGGCGGGGATCTCACCTGCGGCCGCACTCGGCGAAGGGGAGGGCTCAGGGCGATGCGGGCATGCTGCGGGGAGCCGAACGAGGGTCGGCACCAGGGGTTCACCGTCGGTACAGGGCTCACGCGAGGACGCCCGAGAGAGATCTCGTCGATGCTCGATGCCGGTGACGGAAGGGGCGGTCCCTAGCCAAAAGGGGAGTAGGGTTAGATGCAGGGGGACCTGGGGGTCCTGTGAGCAAACATGGAGAGCTAGGGGTGGGGAGTGGGGGAGCTATGCTCGTGTAGAGGGAGGAGGCCGATCTTCTCTCCTCACCTTCTCCTAGGCAGCACTGAGCAGGGGAGAGGCTGGGGAGCTCGGGGGTGATAGATCAGACCTAGGGTATCCTTGTGAGGCTACATGCAGGTGGAGGAGAGTTCGGGAGAGGTCACCTCGATCTCGAGCTCAACAATGGTCGAGAGGAGTTTTCTCTCCTCTCCTAGCCAGTACAGAGTGAGGGACGGAGAGAGGAGCTGGGAGAGTGTGATGGGGAGTGTGAGGGGGCAAATGAGGGGTAGAGGCTGGCTGGGGGTGGCCTCTGGCCATATATACCAATAGGAGGGAGTAGATGTAGTGAATTACCTATTTGGACAAGGGGGAGGGCAAGGCTAGCCAATGATTGGTCCAGGGGGAGGTGGAGAGGGGCAAGATGGTAATTGGGTCGTGCTGGACCAGATAGTGGAGTTGTGGTGATTTATTGTGGAAATTCCTTGTAAAATCCTTGTTGTCTCTCTCTCTTACTACTAGTACAAGGGCATAATGGGGATTTGTTGGCGTGGAGCTACAGTACTAGTCGACCAGTGGTGTGTCTTGAAGTTGCGGATAAGCATTGATCAAGAATTGATGGAAAGTGGAAGTGCATGGAGTGGTGATTTGTTTAATTGACAATTATTGATCTAGTAGAAGGTTGTGAAGGAATTCCAAAATCTTGCATTGGACCAGAGAATAAAATGGTACTGGTAGATAGGTGAGGTCAAGGTAGACTCCTAGGAATTATTTGGGATTTTTATGTGGAGATTAAGTCCACTTAAATCCAAGTACTCAAAAGGACATAGATGATTTCTAGGAGATCATTTGATAAATTTACATTGGGCATGGATGGATTTTGGTGTGGGAGGGTACACACCTAGGGGAATTTTCCCAAGATTTATTGGGGCATAAAAGTATTTAAAACAATTATTATTCCAATTCAGCCATTTAAGAAAATGTGCAAAAAGAAATAATAAAGCTTCTCAAAAAGATTTATTTTTGAGCTGGAAAGATGGGATATGATTTGTGGGACTCACATGATTCAAAAGTTGGGGAAGTGGTTTGGTAAAAACCAAACTTTCCTTCATGGAAGGAATTTTGGAGATTTAGACTATTTAAGAAATTAAATAGCTTTTGGGCCATAATACTTATGGATAAATCTTGGTGACCAAGATGGTGGCAGTAGACAAGGTGAAGAAAGCATTTTCAACCTTGTGGAATGAGATTCCAACTAGAAAAGGATGGAAAACCATGAGTTGATGATCTAGGGTGGTGTTATTTTTATACCACCAAAACATGCTTGCATCTTGGAGCTCAGAGCTCACCTTGGTGCAAGGGATAGATGGATAGGTACACCATGTCATATAGATTACCATGGCATAAGGAGTTTTGAATTAATTGTAATTGATGTTATCTAGATAAGATGGCAAACTTTGTTGAAATTAAAGCTGCCAGGAAGAAAGTGTCATGATGCCTTCTAAACCATGTGGGTTTAATAAGCACAGAGCTCCACTTGAGACAAGTGATGTAGTTTCTGATAGACATCAATAAGTAGAACACAACCATGCATATATTTGGTCCATAGAGGTTTGGGTGGTGGTGTGAGCTTCTAGCAAAGTTGGCATGATGACTAGTTTTGCAGGAAATGTTATTTTCTTGTCTGCAAGACCATCATGGACCAGTGGGTTGGAGGAGGATCTAACCAGGGGTCAATGTGGGCCTTGGTAGTCCTTAGGATTGTGAACAATATGGTTCAAGTGCATTTCCAAAAATGCACATGGTTTGAGGAAAAGAGGTATTCCAAAAGGTGATGTTGAAACTATTTCCAGACTTAGCCAAATTTGGCAGTTTTGAGGAATTGTGACTAGAGTATGAGAGGGAAAGTTCTTGGAGGAGTTGCAAGGTATCAGAGCTTTACCAAAGGGGTGATATGGAAGAGTAGAGTGAGTAGAATAGATCCTTGCTTGATATTGGTCTTCATGGTTTTGGAAACATCTAGGATGGAGATCCTCATAATGGATCTGATTAAGGGTTTTAGATGTTCACTTAGTGGCTACGGATCACAACAAGGTTCGCTTTCTTTCTTAGGGATTGAGGATTGGGAAACATCTTGATCCTAGTGATGAGCTCCTAGAGTGGCTCATACTACTTCCTAAGCAAACAAGTCACACAGCAGATCAAAGCAACTCATCAGTCAACAGATCAAGGCAACTCATCTTATTTCTAGGGTTCACCATCAAGCTCAGCTTGAGGTAAGGTTGGGGGCATTTTGAAGAGGTTAAGATTTTGGATAAGATGAGAGTTCTTGGTATCCCTACCAAGAGTAGAATTCAAAAGCTTTGAACAAGAGTTTTGGGAAAACTAGAGGTAAGATTAGTTGAGTGTTCTATCTTGCAAACATAAGGAGATTGTATTAGATATCTCTCCATAGTTTTGTCAATAGATTCTTACTAAAATAGTTTTGGTTGCATAAGCATCTTGGCTCATATTTTGAAATGCCAGAACGTTTGAGAATATGTAAAATAAGCCAAGATAGTTTTTGGTAAATAGCTTTTTTCACTCTTTTTGGAGTTGCCAAACTCCTGGAGTGATTTACTTAGTTAAAATACCCTTTACAGAGGTATTTAATTCACTAAAATTTACCCAAAGCTCAATAAATTATGAGCTGCTAGGATTTGGTAGATATTAATAATATGAGGTACTGGGAGGTGGAATCAGGTTAATACCACATTTGGTTAGACCTGGGGAATTTATTTTTGGTTGAGGGAAAAATAATGTTCACCTTGGTATGAGACCTGTGCTGGATGATAGGTATTTTAAATACCTTCCCGTAGGTGTTTGATTCATCACAAATGGAGTTGTAAAACTCACAAAGAAAATTAATTCGTGTACCAGACACATTTTAGCAGAATAAATACTAGTAATTAAAGATAATTATTTTGTCCATGGGGTTGCCTCTGCAAATTTTTGCATTATGGACAACTAATCAGGGTTGCTGAAATTGGGATGTTACACCTTGAACCGTTAATTATGCCGGATCCAATCCTTCGCATTGACCAAGATTGGGACGAACCACAATGGAGTCTTCCGCCAATTCCAGCTGATGTTGGTTGAGAACCCAACAGCGGCATCTTGAGCATTCATACTGAAGCGACATATTTCAGGACAAAGATTAAATCCACCAAAGCTAACTGCATGCGGTGAGGTGTATACACAGTTGGTCCTCGTCGGATCTCCAGGGCCAAGTCCTGCTGTGCCAAGTAGATAGTAATCGGATAGTTCAATCCAAGGAATTAGAAAATGCTCCAAGGTCTAAAACCCTCCGCCATTGCCTTGGTGGAAGGAACCTACTAGTGTCAATCGAGAACACATGGCAGCAAAACTTAGTAGAATAGGTGTGAATATTGCGGCCATGATGATAAGCAAAATTTTCAGCGAGAGGATAACCAGAATAAGGCTACCACCATCAGGAGATCTTGCTAACCACCACATATCAGGACCGTACTCACGATTAGCATCAAAATCAAGTTTCCCCAGAAGACGCACATGACCTTGCAACAAAATCAAATTCAGAGGTCAGCTGACCAAAATTTGAATGATGAAGCTTGAAAATTTAAGGATGGAAATTTTACCCCATGCCCGAGGATCCCGTGCATAAACATTGCCAATCTGAGTTACATCATAGATAACAACCTTGTGGATAATTTCATCGCAGTAGCTAAACATGCTGAACTAGTTCTCAAGAACCATCCACATACCATGAGAACCATCACGGAAGGAAATTACTTTGTCGAAGATGGCCAGGACAGAGAAATCCTGATAGTTCCAAGTAGTTGTGGGATCTTGGAAAATGGCTATGTTCATTAGATTAGTAGGCTGATCAGCCGCCATAAACTTAAGTACCTCAAGTGTGGCCTCAAAATCGAAGATTGCTGGTAGAGGAATCCGGCGATGAGTGAACATAGTCACAAGCTCCCAGTTCCAGGCGAGGACAACATTGGCGATCCAATCTCCATGGGTGCCTACCCACTTCTTACCCTCACAATTTGGCATCACAACATCGGAGGAGGACCTTTCTAGTGGTGTTAGCTCGCACAAGGTCCACCTAAACTTCTTATGTGGCTCCTGCTTGCCCTTGCTGCAATAGTAGCTACCCTTGTAGAACTGCTTCATGCGATTGTCGCGGTAGAAGACATTGTACTCACGTGCTAGCTCAGTTGGGTGAGAGTGAAGAACACAACGGAGACCAAACGGATGAGATTTTGCCAGGGATGCACTATGTGTTGCTGATAAAGATAACGTTTGCAGCAGGTGACGAAGCTCGTGACGGTGATGACATTGCATCTGGCTGAGATTTCTTCAACGGGGCATCAGAAAACACCCTAGAAGTGTCACTATCATCGATCAATCGGGCCATCACATGGAAGAGCTCAATAAGCTAGGGGTGATGGCATTTGGTTTTGATTGGGGTTTTAGATGAGAGAGCGAGCAGCAGGTGGCAGGGTGAGATGGAAAACAATCTATCAAACTGGGCGCTGGAGCTGATCCTAAAGCGGCATGGCGGCGTTGGAGCCTGCATGTATTGGTGTGCGAGTGGGAATGGCCATCACCGGGATGCTGGAGGTGAAGCGAGGATGGAGATCTAGGAAAAGAGAAATACAGAATGAAATAAAAACAAGCGTGCCTTGTTTCTCTCTGCTAATTCTACTATGCCTATTGACCTGGGCTACGGAGATGCTCCGAAAGCGGCATGGCAGCGTTGGCATGTGCGAAGGTGGGAGGGTGGGGATCAGCGAGAAGATGGAGAGGAAGAGGACGGAGAGCAAAGGAAAATAGAATAAATTGAATTAAATCATACCACCTACCGAGCGTGAGTTTTCTCTCTTCTCTGCGTTTCCTGGTGCCTATCGAGTAAATAGGTGTGGCCTTTCTAGTAGTATAGCATAGCTAGACTAGCACGAGATGGAGATGTATTGTCCTGTCAAATGAATGGTCATGGAAGCGAGACGGTTTGGAGTATACTCAGAGCTCCTATTTCCGAACGTAATAATGCTTGGATCTTCGACATTTATTATCGTGTGCAGGGACATTTGGAACAAGTACTGTACTACTATAACTAATAAACACATAAAGGTTCCACCGGTAATTATGGACTCAAAACTGGAATACTCTCGAACTCTTGTAGTACAACAACAAATTGCTCACAAAATGGGCTACCAATACCATCTATACAACCACACGCTGCCACCTCAAATAAGCTTGCCTACCACACCACCAATTTACTCTCCCCTGTCAGCCTCTACGCCCCCGTTACCGGACCCCAAATGGACCATATCTCCATTCAATAAATAAAAAAGGTTGACAATCTCAAAAAATTAACCATTCACCAAAACAAAATCCATTGTCTAATGCTTCCAGTTCATTATGAATGGACAGTCGCAATTCCTCGAGCGCCACGGGAGTATTCGTCTGAACTACTGGTTGTAGCTCCACAAAAGCACTCAACTAGAAGCTTCAGAAGAATTTATTCTCTGTTAGTGATGGAAGAAGATCGACGATATACAATACCAGATCAACAAGTTAGTGGCTTTATCCATCTGACCAGTGAGAGCCGACACAAGTGGTAAACAGCTTGAAGCGCAGCAGGACAAGTACCTTTAAGGCATATAGTGTGTACACCTCCGTTCTAATTTAGGATGGTCACATAGTGCTAAATAACTTAGACGAGTAACTTGTGTAATAACATGTGTGTAGTGTCACGCAAGGCCTAATATGTGTGTAGTGTCACGCAAGGCCTAACATGTGTGTAGTGTCACGCAAGGCCTAATTAATTAGGTTGTAGAATCATATACTAGTCTTGGTATGTGTGATGTTATGGTTGAAAGGGAAATGGACGTCGCCTAGAGGGGGTGAATAGGCGTTTTAAAAATATTACGGTTTCGGCTCTAATAAATGCGGAATAAAACTTAACGTTTAATTTATCAAGCCAAACCTAAATCAACTAGGTTCACTAAGTGCACCAATAACTTATGCTAAGCAATACAAGCAACAAGATGATAGCAAGATATAATACTTCAAGCACGATGGCTATCACAATGTAAATTGCATAGGTAAAAGGCTCGGTTGAGAGATAACCGATGGACGCGAAGACGATGATTTGTTTCCCAAAGTTCACTTCCAAAGAAGCTACATCTCCGTTGGAGAGGTGCGGGGGTGCAATGTACTTCGAACGCCACAAGTGGCTCACCTCGAGGTATGGTGGCTCGATGCTCACCCAACTCCACACAAGGCCTCACCCCAAGATGCGAAGGCACACAACCTACCGATGCCACAAAAGGCTCACCCTATTCTCCCATGAGCTCGCCACAAAGGCCTACTCACGTTCCACTATGGGACACTTGAGGGCGGTCACCGAACCCGTACAAGGTTGGGGCAATCTCCACAACTCAATTGGAGGCTCCCAACAACAATGCCACAAAGGCTACAAAGCCACAAAAGGCAACAAAGGCCACAAAAGGCTACAAGACCACAAAAGGTCAACAATCCAACCACGCAACCGTCTAGGGTTCCAAGAACCCAAGAGAAACAAGCCCAAGGGCTTGAACTCACCGAATCTGCGAGGAGGACTCAAACCTATGCACCAAATGCAAGAGGCAAGTCCTTCACTCTCAAATTCCACCAAAGCTACAAAAGCTATTGGGGGAATAAGGGAGAAGAACACAAGAGGAGAACACAAAACTCTCCAAGATCTAGATCTCAAGGATTCCTTCACAAAGAAGGGATTTTGCTTGGTGGGGCTTGTAGATCTAGATCTCCTCTCTCAAATCCGTAAAAAAGATGCAAGAATCATAGGAAGGGAAAGGGGAGAGGGCAAGCTCTTCAAGGTCAACAATGGAGGAGAGAGAAAGCCAAAAACCAAGAAAGAGCCAATTAGGGACGAAGGGGAAAGGGGAGCTCGTTTTAAAGGGCTCCCCGATCTGCCAGTTACTCACAGATTCGCACACAGCTGGTAGTACCGGCGGGTGGCCGGTACTACCGGTGGCACTCAGCCAACGGTCCAAAAACGAGGTGCAAACGAACACAAAAACGAGGCCGGTCGGTACTACCGCTCAAGATTCCGACCGAAATTCTGACAAATACGCACACAAAGACAGAGAGGGTACGGAACCAAAATTGGGGTTGCTGAAAGTTGGGCCAGAATTAACACCGGTACTACCGGCGGCAAACTGTCCTGGCGGTACTACTGGTGGCCCCCCGAAACTACCGACCAGGAAAAAACTGTAGAACCAGAAATGCCACAACTTTTGCATCCGAACTCCAAACAAGATGAAATCAATTTTATTGGAAAGAAAATGACGTGTAGAATCCAACAAGAAGTCTAAATATTTGATATCACCAAGGGAGAAAATATCATGAATATATATGTGAGATACCTCCCAAGGTGTGGAGCCAGAAAACCCGTAAGACCAAAAACGCAATAAGATATGCACGGGAAATCCGTTTTTGATGAACTAGAGCTTGTTATGAAGATAACCACAAGCTCTAGATACTCACATGGACAAGAACCAAACAACAACCAAGAAAGATGATGCTATGTATGCAAAGGTTTGAGCTGTCTCTGAAAGATAAGAACGAGTCACCCACTCGGGAGCCCCTCTTGATAGTACGGCTATCTATCCTAAACCCAGTCTCCCAACACTACAAGAGACCGGTAAAGTAGAAACCCTATCAAGATCATACCTTTGCCTTGAGCATCCCGCTTGAGCTTGATGAAGACGATCTTCCCACCTTCAAGATGGAATACCTTTCTTGATTGCTCGTGCTTGCTCTTGCTTGATGAAGTCTTGCGAATGGCTCCACCATACTCCATGGGGAAACCTCTTATTTGACCTTGTCTTCATCACTCCATGAACGCCGAGGAGGCAAGCTCCAAGCATGAGATCTTCTAGAGATGGTGCATCTTGAGCTTGCACATCATTTCTTGATGATGTCTTGAACATAGCCATGAGGAACTCCATCTTCTTTTTCTTCTTCTTCTTCTTCTTCTTCTTCTTCAATACATGCTTGATCTTCTTCTTCTTCTTCTTCTTCTTCTTCTTCTTCTTAAAGCCATACTTGATCGTCTTCTTCTTCTTCTACTTGATTCGAATAGGCACAAAGCCCTTGGACATTGCTTCTTCTTATTCATCCTAGAAACCAACAAACGGTCCAAGCAATGCAAATGAAAAAACCTACAAGTGAAACTCAATTTGCACATTAGTCCATAGGGATTGTCATTAATTACCAAAAGCACACATGGGGGCATACATGCCCTTTCAATATCCCATATTTTGGTAATTGATGACAATCCATTTGAGAGGGTTTAAATATGGAATTTAACGAACAAAATGGTTGCCCCAACATCAAATACTACACAAGTATGTGATGTTGGTGCAACCACACTATATAGAGCAAACTCCCCCACAATCTATGCATGTGTGATGAACTTGAATTTCATTGCATAGATTGCCAACAATTATTGGTGGTTGAGTTTCCTCTATATATTAAACATACAAAGCAACGACAAAGATGCAAGAGCATGCAAGGATAATGCTTAAGAACCAACTCAAAAGCATAAACCAACTTCCCTTAAACCCTCTAAAACTTCTCCCCCATTGGCATCGATTGCCAAAATGGGTGAAAGGTTCTAGATGGCCAATATAGTGAGAATTCCTCCAAAGGTGTGCATATGCACATATCCAATGATGAATCCTTGGGAGGGAGTAAAACTATATTGAGGACCCAAAGGTTGCAAGAAGAAAAAAAGGAGAAGATAGCTTTAACAAATGAAGCGAGCAACCCGAAAGACCAAAAAAAATATCAATTGACAACAACAATTGATACCAAAAGAAAAACACAAGACATAGTGATACGAACAAATGAGTGTTTAGATGCAATAGGGAAGCTCCCCAATCTTTGTGCACAAATTAAAATAATTGATTTGGATACATCATGCACAAGTATGGAATCCTCACTACCCATAAACATCTAAGACAAAAAAGATGAGAATGAAGGCAAATGAGCATTCTTAAATGAATTGAAGAAGCTCCCCAAGGATTATGCACCAATTATAATAATTGTATTTGGAAACAAAGTGCACAATCATGGAATCCTCACTCCTACAAACTCATTTAATAATACACGGCAAGAGAGATAAAATTCTGAGTGCCCGGAGATGCAAACAAAAGGGACAAGCACTCATAGGAAAAAAAATTGGAAGCCACCGAAGAATCAACAAGAAGTGAAAGGTGGTCTCCAAGGAAAACAAAAACAACCAAAGATTTATATTCTCTTGTGTGTATAAGTTTCTAGGTGGAAAATATCACAAAGAGATATGCCCACAAAGAAACATGCACACACAAAACAGATACACAAGAAAGCACATGAACAACAAAATGAAGTCATATAACATACCAATAGGATTTTTGCATGAGAGCATGACCAAAGGCTCAAAAATATCTTATTGTACATCAATGAGCTTCAAAAACCAACACACTACATACAATGCAACTATTACCAAGGGAAAAAGGAATAGTTGGAATATATGGAGAAAGCCAACAAGTATCACAAATAGAAATCAACTATGCAAAATACTCACCATTGCACATGAGAGAAATTGAGGAAAGGATAGGAAATATAATTGCTAGATTGACATATTTGGGATAAGTGAATCATGAGGATGATTTTGTATAGTCCCCATTATATGCACTCATCTCAACATACTCACATTTGCAATAGAGAGATCTCCCCAAAAATAATAAGCACAACATATGCAAAAACACAAACTCATGCCAACAAGCAACCTACAAAAGGTTGGAAGCAAGATATGTATGCATGAGAGAGATACTTGTTACCAAGATATAATTGATAGGATGTAGAGGATATGAATTGACTGATCATCTTCCCTTGACTCCAATTGACATATAAGCACCACTTATTCCCAATTTATGAGACATGCATCCAGTATATCTCCAGTGCACTAAAACACAATTATGTACACAATGTTCCCAATCAAATTGGGTCCAAAGTAGTTAGTGCAACTACAATATATAGGAGAACCTCCACATAAATATGTGCATATTAATATGAAATTGAATTTCATGCACATCTTAGCCAATAGGATTTCGTGGAGTTTCCCCTATACATTGGATCATAGAAATAAAGCATGTCATAATATATACAAGAAGTAAATATGCATGCATAAGACTCTCAAGAACCAAAAAGAGATACAGTTTGAACTAAAACACCAACTAAACCAAGAAGTAGCACACAAGAGTGTGACACGACAAAAGGTGTCCAAATTGTATCAAAGAGCCAAATCAACACATGAAAGGACACAAATTCAACAAATGAACAACACAAAAGCCAAAGAGTACAAGATAGACAATGACACCAATGTTCAAGGAATCTCATTCTAAATATCAAAACAAGTAACAAAGAATGAGACAAAGCCAACTCCCAAAAAGAGCAAGGTTCCAACACATAAACCAAACTCTCTACAGTTTTCATGATGGCACAAAGTACTTAAAGAAAAGATCAAGCATCCAAGCACAAGAAACACTATGTGGATCAACACAAGAAGCATAAAAGGAGTGTTCTAGATAATATAAGAGAGGTCCCCCATGAATGGTGCATTATATTGAATTTTGCTTTTGAATGCAAAATGCACACAAAAGAGATCATCACTACTACCTACATTAAATAAAACACAAGGGAATACCAATAAACTAAAGGGATCCACAAGAGGCAACGAAGACATGGGAGAAAAATAAAACAATTTCTCGGCAAAGATAGGATAAATAAAAGAAAAGGCCAAAGTGAACATGATCAATAAATCCTACCATATATGGAGTGTCACTTGTCCAAGGACAAGTATTATGGCGAAAATTTTCCCGAGGTAGTTTGCAAGGAAATCATGATCATATTCACACAAAGAAGCATGTAGCAAGATATGCTTGATGCTTCGAGAGAGATTCTTGATAGCTCCAAATAGTCACACAATTATTAAAGATTAAAGTAACTTGAAGCAAATGGTTTCCATGGAGGATATTGAGGTCAAAATATGAGGAAACACATATCAAGAAAAACTCTCACAAACAAGATCCAAAATATCAGCAATAAAAGCAATCCAAGGGAGTTGGAACTTGTTTGAGCTAAATGTGCCACAAAGGAGCTAGATAAATAAATATCAATTCTAAGTGGCACTACCTCAAATGTTCACATTTTCTAGGTTTGTACTATGCACCAAGCATATGACTCCCCCATAATGTGCTAACCCAGGACATCTCGACAAGAGGCAAAAAGATCAAAAACGAGAGAATTAATCGACATTATGGAATTCTAATTCTTCATGAGCATGACATACCACATAGAGACAAGATAAACATGTAATGTCAACACTAAGTGGTATTCCTCATGTACACACATTCTAGGATTATGGAATGCTGATGGCTCTGTAATGGCGGTAGGAAAATGCTGGTGCGGTGTTGATGTAGAGCTCGTTGGGAACCCCAAGAGGAAGGTATGATGAGCACAGCAACAAGTTTCCCTCAGTTATGAAACCAAGGTTTAATCGAACCAGTAGGAGCAAGGAAACACCCCAAAGGTGTTGCTAGCTGAGCCTTGGTAGGGCACACTACCAGTGCTAGTAGCAATGTGGAGACCTGCACAACACAACCGCAGAACATTGTCCCCAACTTGCGATGAGGTTGTCAATCTCACCGTGTTTTTCGGAAAACAAAG
Source organism: Avena eriantha (assembly GCA_910589775.1). Lineage (NCBI taxonomy): Eukaryota > Viridiplantae > Streptophyta > Magnoliopsida > Poales > Poaceae > Avena > Avena eriantha. Next base: position 206,546,227 of record OU342740.1, read on the forward strand.
GATTAAATGTATCGAACGGAAAGAAGTAAAAGTTTGCAGCATGTAAACACAAAATAGTAAAAGATTGTAGATTGAATGTAAAAGACAAGGACCGAGATCCATAGTTCACTAGAGGTGGCTCTCCTTAAGATAGATAACATGCTGGGTGAACAAATTACAGCGGGTAATTGACAAACATCGAGAAAGCAATACATGCATATACTAATCTTCTTGACTCCTTTGAGATTCAATTAGGAATTACAACATTATACATAGACCGCCATCCAACTGCATCTATGGCTAATAATCCACCTTCAGGTTATCATCCGAACCCCCTCCAGTATTAAGTTGCAAGCAACAGATTATTGCTTTACGAACTGCGTGTAAAGTAAACAATACGATTGTTCTATGAACAAAGGATTGTTGTTTTCTCCCTAGTAGCAACAGCACATCTAGTACCTTAGAGATTTTTGTCACTTCCCGAGATTACCAGAGGCATGAACCCACTATCGAGCATAAATACTAACTCTTGGAGTTGCTAGCATCTACTTGGCCAAGATAGCTACTAACAACGGAAAGCATGCAAGATCACAAATAACAAAGACATGATAAAATCAATAATCAATCTGAAATAGCATCTCAATATCCATCGGATCCCTGCAAACACAACATGCAGAATTACAAATAGATGATCTTGATCATGAACGGAGCTCACAAGATCTAAACATGAAAGCACAAAGGAGGAGAACCAGCCATCTAGCTACTACATGGATCTGTAGTCCAAGGATGAACTACTCACGCATCACACCGGAGGCTTGCATGGTGATGAAGAGGGCCTCCAGGGTGAATTCCCCTCTCCGGCAAGGTGCCGGGAAGAACTTCAGATCCCTCCCAATCTAGGGATGGAGATGACGGCGGCTACAGACTCTTTCGTGGATTTTTGTTCACGTGCTTAGGGTTTTCGTACCGAGGGCAATATATAGGCGGAAGGAGAGGCCGAGGGGGTGCCTGAGGCGGCCACACCACCCCTTGGCGCAGGCCAAGCCTGGCCGCGCGGCCAGGTGGTGTGGCAGCCCTCTGGACTCTCTCCGTCTCATATTCTGGCATCTGATGACTTCCGGAAAAATAGGCACTTTGGCTTTTGTCCCATCCAATTCCGAGAATATTCATTTCCTGACTTTCCTAGAACCAAAAAAAGCAGAAAACATGCAGCTGGCACTATGGCTCTTGTTAATAGGTTAGTCCAAGAAATCATATGAAAAGTACTCCAAAGTGTGGACAAAACACAAGAAAGTGGATAAAACCAAGAATGGAACATCAAAAATTATAGATACATTTGCAATGTATCAACATCCCCAAGCTTAACTCCTGCTCATCCTCGAGTAGGTAAGTGATAAAAGGAAAGAATAATTTTTTAGGTGACATGCACCATCAAAGACTTGATCAAAGTATTTGTAAAACATTCAAAGCTGGGATCATAGTACTTCAATCATAACATGAAAGACAAAGTTATAGCAATAAGACAAAGAAACTATGATGCAACATGAAAAGGCACAAAGAAAAGATTCATGAATAATAATGCTTTGCAAGACGTTTGTTTGTTTCACATAAAGAAAATATAGCATAATAGTATTCAGCTTGTCCCTCAATAGAGTAGCAAATATAAATGCATAGGACACCTTCAAAGTTCGTAAGAGTGACTAGATACAAACAGTTTAAAACAAGCAATATCAAGTTATGCATCAATCAACTAGTCTTGGGACAATGCACAGAGAACTAAGAATGGACACTATGCTCTCAAAGTAGGTGCATAAAGGTAGAAGGTGGAGACACAATATAATGGTGGAAGAAAGGCCTTTTTATAAAAGGAAGTAGGCATTCAAGTCTCATAAAGAGCTTCCAAAAATTATGGTACTTACAGCTTTCAGCTCTCATTGCCACTATCATAAGCATCTTGAAGTGATTAAGGTTAAAGTGAACAAACTATGGTCTACATGCTTGATGAAGTATAAGTTAGAAATCTCATGTCCCTTGTATACGAGGGCCGCTCCTCATGCTACTCAAGTTTAGTCACCGATAAGTTCTTGTCATCGTAAGTACATGTGTATCATAGAGAACCACCAATGGGATATCCCTTGCCCGATGATACGGAAGAATCCCCATATCAAAATGACAAGGCAAGCAGACAAGGAGCATCTCAGCACTCTTCTTATTTACCATGGGAATATGGTGCTTTTTCCTCTCTTTCCGCTTTTCATAATCTCTTTTTTTCTCTTTTTCTCAATATTGGACTCTTTTTTTATAAGAAGAATGCGTCATAGACAGCTCATTATGGTTACGCTGCAGGTTTCCACCATGTCAGCATGGATTAGACCAGTGGCCCAGGCGTTTCTCTAACACATATACATAACTCCATGGACTTACTAGCTCCCCTTTCATTTCAACCGACGACATCCATATACACAAGATCATGATATCAACTACGTACAAGTACCAAGTCCAATGTTGAAAGCGTTCCCCATGAAAGCATGGTTCTGCTAATTCCCAACAAATAAGTGCAAGCATATACAGCATAGACGACACAATGGTTCAAGTTTATTAATGGAAAAGTAAAGTGTGCCATCAAGTTCGTGAGAGCTTTAATCACTAGTTTTATCATAACAAGTTTAATTTGGAAGGTAAACAAAAGCATGAATATACTTGGAATATCATAATCTTGTAGGTAGGTATGGTGGACTCTTTGGAATAACTTGGTTTAGGGAGTTGGATGCATGAGTGGAACTCATACTTGGTTGTGGAGGCTAGCAAAAGACTGGGAGTGACCAACTAAGAGAGCAATAATGGCCATAATCATGTAGAGCGTCAAAACGTCATTGATCAAAGCATAAAGTGATACTACAAGTTGAAAACTAAAGGATCATAAAGGCTATGATGACTTGAGATAGTCATAACATGGTGTGAGCATGCGCCAAGTCAACCCAAATAAAGCATCAAAGGAGAATACCACTATACTATGCTTTAATACATCCAAGGCACATTAAGAAATCTCAATTGTTTATAACAACTCATGATACGGCAAATAATACTAAGCATAAATCCAAAAAAATATCAAGCATGGAATGACAGAGCATAGGCCACAGTCAAAAACGAGCTCTTTTTACCACATAAGTATGAACTTTCCTACTCTTTTCCAAACCAAACCAAACTATTTGCAAACCAATGTATGAAAGAGGGGGTACAAACAATTTATTAAGAAAACTAAGCAAACCAAAGCAAACGAAAAACCAAAACGAAAATGAAAAAGAAGACGCTCCAAGAACAACACAACTGTGCATGAAACAATAAAATGAAGCGTTTGGAAGAAACCTGGGATTTTTATTGATGAAGAAGGGGATGCCTTGGGCATCCCCAAGCTTTGATGCTTGTACTTCTTGGATATTTCTTGGGGTGACACTCTTGGCATCCCCAAGCTTGAGCTTTAGTCCATCCTTCATCTCATTACTCATTCCTTCCATACACCTGAAATTTTTCCTTCATATAAAACTTCACACAATCTTTATTAGAAATATTAGTGCACTCAAGAGAAAAGGTCTTAAGGTTCAGTTACAACACCAAATAAACTTCCATTAGAACACTAGCTACTGTAGCACTTCCCTAAAAAAGCTCAATTTCCCAAAAGAACTCAAAAAGGAACCAACAAGAAGCAAATGCAGAATATGGCAGAAATCTGTCAAAACAGACCAGCAGGTAGACAAGATTTTTTTTGAAGACCTTCTGTTGCTCAAATCAAAACGTTTTGAACTAACTAAAGTTAGATAACGACCTGTGGCAGAAGCACAAAAATTCACGCCTCAAAAAGACATTCAGATATTTTACACAAACTTTTACGGTGAAGCACAGAAATCTGTTTCGGGACAGCAACTTTCCCAATCATTACTTCTCTCTCATTAGAGGTTACTCTTGGCACAAAAATCAAATAAAAAGGATAAGGAGCACTTATTACAGAGGTAATAACTTCCAAGACTCATCTAAAACTTTTGGGTTATCTCCCAATAAGTACTTTTCTTTAACGCCTTTAAGTTCGGCATAAGAAGCAAGAAAAAGAATCAAGTGTTCTCAGACCAAATTTTGTTTTCATAGGAAAAGCAAAAGAAATCTACTCTCTCTTTTTAGGGAAGTGTTCTATACCTTTCTTGAGTGGGAGTTGATATTTAATGGTGCCTTCTTTCATATCAATAATGGCGCCAACAGTTCTAAGAAAAGGTCTTCCCAAAGTAATAGGACAAGAAGCATTGCATTCAACATCCAAAACATACAAATCAACGGGTACATAGGCATTGTTAACCATAATAAGAACATCATTAAGATTCCCCATGAGTTTCTTTTTAGCATTATCATCAAGTGGGACATTCAAATAACAATCTTCAAGAGGAGGCAAATCAAGCATATCATAAATCCTTCTAGGCATAATAGAAACACTACTATCAAGATCACATAAAGCTTTGAAATCAAAGTCATTCACTTTCATATTAATGATGGGTTCCCAACCATCTTCTTGTTTTATAGGAATAGAAGCTTTATGTTTCACCTTTTCTTCTTTAATCTTTATGAGAGCATCTGTAATGTGTTTTGGAAAGGCCATGTTCATAGCACTAGCATTAGGACTTTTAGAAAGCTTTTGTAGGAACTTATAACTTCAGAGATATTGCAACCATCAAGATCAAAATCAAATTTATCATCTAAAGTAGTAGAACTATTACTAGCATCAACACTAGTGGTGGTAATAGTAGAAACACTAATGTTTCTAGCAATTTCATCTTCTCTTTCCTACTTAGCATGTAATTCAGCTAATAGTCTAACATTTTCATCAATTCTTACTTGTATAGCATTAGTAGCTGCAAAGGGATTATCATTAGTTTCAGGTTTAGCAGCCATTTTATTCAAAGAAGATTGAGCTTCAGCCAAGGATGCTATATTTCTTTCAGCATTAGAGACTTTTTCCTCAATAGGTTTATTGAAAGCAGTTTGTTTACTAATAAACTCTTTAAGCTTAATTTCAAGTTCAGAGGGAGCACTCCTATTATTGTTGTATGAATTTCCATAAGCATTACTATTGTTGGGAGGATATGCCTTATAATTTTTGTTACCAAAATTACTCCTATAAGCATTGTTGCCAAAATTATTATTTCTTATGAAGTTCACATCAACTTGCTCTTCTTGCGCAACCAAAGAAGCCAAAGGAACATTATTTGGATCAATATGGGATTTCCAATTAACAAGCATAGTCATAATAATATCAATCTTATCACTCAAGGAGGAGGTTTCCTCATCAGAATTTACCTTCCTACCTTGTGGAGCTCTCTCAGTATGCCATTCAGAATAATTAACCATCATATTATCCAGAAGTTTTGTTGCAGCACCCAAAGTGATGGTCATAAAGGTACCTCTAGCAGCAGAATCCAATAGGTTCCTTCAAGAATAGTTCAATCCTGCATAAAAAGTTTGGATGATCATCCAAGAAGTCAGTCCATGAGTGGGAAAATTATTTACCAAAGATTTCATTCTTTCCCAAGCTTGAGCAACATGTTCATTATCAAGTTGTTTAAACTTCATTATTTCACTTCTCATAGATATAATCTTAGTGGGAGGATAGTATTTTCCAATGAAAGCATCTTTGCATTTAGTCCAAGAATCAATACTATTCATAGTTAAGGAATTCAACCATTCTTTAGCTTTTCCTCTCAAAGAGAAAGGAAACAATTTTAGCTTAATAATATCACCATCTATATCCCTATGCTTTTGCATCTCACAAAGTTCAATAAAGTTATTTAGATGGGAAGCAGCATCTTCATTACCAATACCAGAAAATTGTTCTCTCATAACAAGATTGAGTAAAGGAGGTTTTATCTCAAAGAAAGTATCTCAGGTGGAGTAATAGGTGTGCTCATAAAATCATTGTTGTTGGTGCAAGTGAAGTCACACAACTTATTCTTTTCAAGAGTAGTCATTTTTGTGTGTTTTCAAATAAGAAAGCAAACTAGTAAAACTATTTTTTTGTGTTTTTGATAAAGAAACAAGCAAACAAAGCAAACGGAAACTAAGCAAAACAAAAATAACAAAGTAAAGAGATTGGTTTTGAGGGACTCCCCTTGTGAAGATGTCCTTGACTCCCCAGCAACGGCGCCAGAAAAATGCTTGATGGCTCTAAAATGGCGCCAGGAAAATGCTGGTGCGGTGTTGATGTAGAGCTCGTTGGGAACCCCAAGAGGAAGGTATGATGAGCACAGCAGCAAGTTTCCCTCAGTTATGAAACCAAGGTTTAATCGAACCAGTAGGAGCGAGGAGACACCCCAAAGGTGTTGCTAGCTGAGCCTTGGCAGGGCGCACTGCCGGTGCTAGTAGCAATGTGGAGACCTGCACAACACAACCACAAAACTTTGTCCCCAACTTGCGATGTGGTTGTCAATCTCACCGTGTTTTGCAGAAAACAAAGGATTAAACGTATCGAATGGAAAGAAGTAAAAGTTTGCAGCAAGTAAACACAAAACAATAAAAGATTGTAGATTGTATGTAAAAGACAAGGATCAGGATCCATAGTTCACTAGAGGTGGCTCTCCTTAAGATAGATAACATGCTGGGTGACCAAATTACATCAAGGCAATGGACAAACATCAAGAAAGCAATACATGCATATACTAATCATCTTGACTCCTTTGAGATTCGATTGGGCATTACAACATTACACATAGACCGCCATCCAACTGCATCTATGACTAATAATCCACCTTGAGGTTATCATCCGAACCCCCTCTAGAATTAAGTTGCAAGCAATATATTATTTCTTTATGAACTACGTGTAAAGTAAACAATATGATTGTTCTATGAAGAAAGGATTGTTATTTTCTCCCTAGTAGCAACAACACATCTAGTACCTTAGAAATTTTTGTCACTTCCCCAGATTACCAAAGGCATGAACCCACTATCGAGCATAAATACTAACACTTGGAGTTGCTAGCTTCTACTTGGCCAAGATAGCTACTAACAAAGGAAAGCATGCAAGATCACAAATAACAAAGACATGATAGAATCAATAATCAATCTGAAATAGCATCTCAATATCCATCGGATCCCCGCAAACATAACATGCAGAATTACAAATAGATGATCTTGATCATCAACGGAGCTCACAAGATCTAAACATGAAAGCACAAAGGAGGAGAACCATCCATCTAGCTACTACATAGATCTGTAGTCCAAGGATGAACTACTCACGCATCACACTAGAGGCTTGCATGGTGATGAAGAAGGCCTCTAGGATGAATTCCCCTCTCCGGCAGGGTGCCGGGAAGAGCTTCAGATCCCTCCTGATCTAGGGATGGAGATGACGACGGCTACAGACTCTTTCATGGATTTTTGATCGGGCGCTTAGGGTTTTCGTCCCGATGGCAATATATAGGCGGAAGGAGAGGCTGAGGGGGTGCCTGAGGCGGCCACACCACCCCCTGGCACGGGCCAAGCCTGGTTGCGCGGCCAGGTGGTGTGGCCGCCCTCTGGCCCCTCTCCATCTCGTATTCTGGCATCTGATGATTTCTGGAAAATAGGCACTTTGGCTTTTGTCCCATCCAATTCCGAGAATATTCATTTTCTGACTTTCCTGGAACCAAAAACAGCAGAAAACAGGCAGCTGGCACTGTGGCTCTTGTTAATAGGTTAGTCCAAGAAATCATATGAAAAGTACTCCAAAGTGTGGACAAAACACAAGAAAGTGGATAAAACTAAGCATGGAACATCAAAAATTATAGATACATTTGCAATGTATCAAATGCCCAAGCATAACACTCCCCCAAAATGGAATTGTCCATTAATCGCTCCCAAGAGCCAAAAAAGATACCAAATAAATTCAACAAAGGCTCAAACATAAGAAAACAAATACATGATGTGCCAAACAACATACACAAGTATACTAGACAACATAATATAGGTATGAGGGAAACACAACATGTACAAACACATATAATGGTACAAAACCAACACATGCAGAAGGGAGCAAGTAACTTTCAAAGTAAAGGAGTTGAGAACATGTTACCGCAAGGAGAAACATTGGATATATGATAGAAGCATGATAATCCAAAAGGCTTGACTTGATAAAAATAAATGAGGAAGATCCCTCAATTCTTCATGAAGTAGCCAAGCCTCCAATGCCCTCCAACCAACACCTATTGATCAAGTTTTAGCTTGTTGCTACCCAACCAAGTTGTGTCCTAAGAAGTTAGTCACAATAGGCTTGGCCACCCAAATGGTTCTTTTCTTGACACCATATTGGGCACCAACCAATTTGGCAAACACGTTGCCCACCTCATCCTTACCAAGAGAATATGCATCATATATCAAGATAGGTTTCGATGAGGAGTTACCCATGGTGCATGAGGAAGAAAGGTTCCCCTTCTTGCGGCAAATGTAGAAAGTTCTTCTCTTGCTATATTTCTTCTTGGAAGATTCCACCCCTTGAGGAAGAGCTTGAGTCTTGGTAAGAGGCCCACTTCTAGCTTGAGGTGGAGCTTGAGGCTGCTTCCCTTGTTGCTTCTTCTTCAATGGGAAACATCTCACATGATGGCCTTCTTCCTTGCACTTGAAGCACACAATGTTGGCCGGATTCTTCACTTGACCTTGGCCATTCTTCTTGTTGCCCTTGTGCTTCAACAAGTTGGTGGGCTTGTTCTTAATGTTGGAGTTATATCCAAGCCCACTCTTGTCATTTTGGGATCTTCACACACCCAAGATGTTCTTCAGTGTGGTCTTCCCTTCATGACACTTCTTCAAGTCATTCTTCAAAGAATTGACTTGAGCCTTGAGCTTCTTGTTTTCCTCTACATGGTTAATATCAAAAACAATACTAGAGGAAGTAGATGCTACATTGTTAGAGCAACAAGGCAAGGGATGCAATTCATCACAAGATATAGCAATAGAATGAGTGGATGAATTACAAGGACTAGCACATGGCAATATGATACTAGGACTAGATGTAGTGTTAATGTCCACATGAGGCTCACTAGATGTTACCTTTGACATAGTAACTTCATGAGCCAACTTTAGCCTACCATGGGAAACTAGAAGATCCTCATGCGAGCTTGAGAGCTTAGCATGACTCTCTTCCAATTTCCCATAGTTTCTTGTTAGCAAAGCAAGTTGAGCATGTAGCTCAACATTCTCCTTCACAATAGATGCTTCACAAGAGATAGAGTTAGTAGCACAAGCATCATCAATAGTAGTAAGAGGTGAGGGCAACTTGGAAAGCTCTTTAGAGTATGAAGCTTTAAGTTGCTCATGTGACTCAGTGAGTTTGATGAGCTCCCCCTTTATGACCTTAGATACAATGTTGAGGTGCTCAAAATCCTCAAGGAGTTTAGCATAGGCAAATTTAAGCTCATCTTTTTAATTTGGAGGTCACTTGCCACCTCAAGATCTCTATCATGAGATTTTTTCACCCTAGATAGCTCTAGGGCAAAGGTCTCCTCAAGAGATTCGTTGGTGGTTTGTGATGACCCACAAGTAGGGGGTGTATCGCAGTATTTTTGATAAGTAAGAGTGTCGAACCCAACGAGGAGCAGAAGGTGCTAGCTAGTGGTATGGATCAGGAATTCTCTACAAAAACTTAGAAAACAGATTTTAGGGGTTTTTGATATAGCAAGTAAACAAAGTACAAGTAAATAAAACATAGTAGGAATAAATGCAGCAAGTGGCCTGTGGCATCCCGCTAAAACCACTACTAGAAAATCGTCGTGTTTTTGTGCATTGCATCACCATGACCACATGCTCATGTCATCATGCCACATTGTATTTGAGCATCGTCATGTCATCATGCATGGTTTGTCTAAAACTACTTTCGAAAATCTGGTTTTGTTTTCTAAACGCCCCATCTTTTATTCAAACTATAAAACCCGGGCTTGTCCGGATTATTTCGTTTTGTCTACAAACCGATTGTAAAAGCCTTGTTTTTAATAAATAAAATTATTTGTTTACTTTTGGGAGGCAGCCCGCCAGGCCCGAAGGCCCAGCTGGCCACCTCCATCCTAAATCTAGACCAAGCCCTTTTGCTTAGACAAAACCCTAGCTACCCTAACCCAGCCCCACCTAAATCTAGACCCAACCCAGGCGCCACTTGCCACCCCTTTTCTCCCGCTCATCCTTCTTTCCACTCCCGCCTGCTGCGCCCGACCAACCCCACCCTGGGTGCGCATCCCCATCTCGCCTGGCCCACCATCAGTCCCACACGCACCCAGTCCAGCCATGCACCAACCCGTGCGCAACAAGCAGCCTACATGCCGCCTGGTCGCACACACCGACCGACCCGTCCAACTCCCTTGCCTCGCGACGCGATCGCCCCACCTTCCATGCCCGCGTGACGCGTTTCCCTGGCCCCGCTCGTTTCCTTACCCCACGTCGCCCACGCCCCCTCGCTGCGTTGCACCAGTGTTGTGGGGACTAGCCGGCCATCCCCAAAATTACCGAAAACGAGCTTGTCTAATCCCTAATCTACCCAATCCTATCCTACATAGCCTCCCTCCACCTCACCCTGACCAATCCCCTCCCTCCACCTCACCGAACCCCCTCCACCTCATCTCTCTTCGCTCACACAGCCACCACACCTGCCCCAACACCCCCTGCCGACCACACCCCCGCCTGATCCTCCACCGTCGCCACCTCACCTTGCCACGCCTGCCCCTGGGCCCCACCTTCCACCGACCCCAACTCCCTGCTCCCGCACATCTCCACCATCTCCCGCACGCGACCTACCCCGCTTTTCCCCTCCTTCCTCCCGCTCGCCGCCCCGCCAGCGCCCTCTACCCCGCGTACTACCCCTTCCTCCGCGCTGGCGACCTTCTCGCGTCCCCGGCGTCCCCCGGCCACCTCAAGTTCCGCGCCGCCATTTCCTCTGCGCCCGGCCGCCGTCTGCTCGGACCTCGCCGGCCTCCGCCTCGGCGCCTGCCCGAGCCCCGCTGCTCGCTCCCTTCCTCGCCGTCGCCTTCCTTCTGCCGCCACCCCGGTCCGTCCTCAACCCTGCTCCGACCGCGCCTCCTTCGGCCGCCCGCCATCGCCTTTCTCCCGCTCGCCTCCCCCACCAAGCAGAGCATCGCCGTCGGCCTCGGCACCACTCCGCCCGCCGGCCTCTCCCTCGCGCCGTTCTGCGTACAGCCCGGTGCTCGCCGCCTCTCTCCGGCCTCCTCCGTCCGGCCACGTCCTCGACCGGCGCCCCCGCGGCCTCCCGCTGTCCGCGCTTCCGCTCGTCGGCCGCCTCTTCCGTCTGCGCCGGCCTCGCCGGAGATCTTCCCCTGACCCTTTTCCTCGTCCCGCACGCCGCTGCTGGGGCTGCCCCGCACGCCGCTGCTGGGGCTGCCCCGCCAGCGACCGCCGCTGCCCAGAGCTCCACGGCCTGCACGTCCCTACAACCGACCCCCTCCGAAGCTCTGCATCCCTCCCAATCCGGCCTCATCTCTGTCCGCCGTCTCCTATCCTAGCGCACATGGCCGTGTTCTGTTAACGTGAAGTGGTAATAGTGGTGTGTGCGCGATGTGTCTTTGGTGTTCAGATGTGTCGAAGTTGTTGCTACAAGATGTGGTGAAGTTCGCGAGGATGTTCTAGACCCTCGTGTTTAACGAGAATCTCGACAAGATCTTCCGGAGGCCCTGGAACGCCATGCTCTTCACCAGCACTCCGTTGTCGAGGACCGATGCGTGAAGATTGTGCTGAGACGGGAACTCTAGGAGGTCGCAGGTACCACATCCAAGTCCGTCATCGACTACCCAAGCCAGTACCCGAACATCCTCGTCTCGGATGCGACAAGACCTCCTTCCCGGATGCGATGCCCGAGGTCGCCGAACACCAAGGTCTTCTTCTCGGCCCCGATGACCGCCAAGATCGCCACCGGAACACCAAGTTCGTCTACTCGGATCCGAAGACCGAACCCTGGCGCGCCAAGTTCTTCAATGCCGAGGACCGATCCATCGGAACGCCAAGACCTCCTTCCGAATACGAGTTCTTTGTAACATGCGACAAGATCTACTCCGTTGACCGAGAACGTTCCCGCCGACACCGATCCCCATCGAACCCTGTCGAACCCCGGACCCCCGGAACCCAAGATCTGCCGAACCCAGATTGTTTGCTTCTTTGCGGATTAGACCGATGAGTGGATGCGAGTATCGACAATTTCTTCGGATATGAATCTCCGGCAGTGTTTCCCAGGCGAGCATCTCTCCCGCTCCTACCTATTTTGCATTTATAGTCTTTATTTCCTCCTGTTGATCTATTGCTATCCGTGTCGTGATGCTTTAGTTTCCGCGCACCAATTCTATCCCGTGCAGCCTCTATGTTGCCATGGACACCTCCCAATACCTGTTGTTTGGTAGATAGTCGGCCCTGCGAGTCGTCGTTGCTTGCTTCTGTGTTGCTTCACGTCGTTGCCGTTCCACCGTTGACGCCAAGTTGGCACATGATAAACGGTGGAGATGCTTAATGGTGGAGATGATCATGACTTTAAACACAACTATTAAATTGCTAGATATAACTAATGCAGAGGCATCGGTGGGCAATAGATGTTATTTGGTTCTTCCACGCTCACTTGAGTCCCGTAGGACCCCGAGTACTTGATACATGTTCCTTGATTTTTCGCACTATCCACATCCGGGAGGCCGTGGACCCCCCCTGAGCCAGAGCTTGATTCATTTCAATTTATTGGGGCCACAAAATAGTTTGGGGTTTTATTAGTATCCTGTACTTATGCCATGTTTACTGCTTTATTTAAGATTGTGCGTGGAGCACCTGTACTGTTTTGGATCGCGCCATGTTTTCGCGGTATCAACAAGCCCAGTCACACTTTCGGGTTCCTAGTCGTTTACAGCCATCGTCGCAAACCCTGTGTCCGTTCTGGAGCCGGCCAACTTCGTTGTGGGTAGCTTAGTGGGGTGGCCCCCTGAAATATTTTATGAATCCTGTGATCGCTTTGTCGTGAATGCCTCGTTGGGTTTTGAGTTAGTTTTTCCGAGTTGGATCGAGTGTGTGTTGCTATTTGTGCACCCCTGCAGGGTAAAACTTTCTGAAAGCCGTGTCCGCGGTTATGGACGACTTGGAGCACAATATCTCGATCATAGACAAGCATAACTAAAGTAGTGCTATAAATTTGACTTAATATATCTGACTAGTAATCAGCTTCACTATAACGGAATGGATATTAAAAATGCCAACCACTGGTGGACCTGGGTTGTTTTGTTATATCTGCCTAGTAAGTATTGCAACTCCAATGGAATGTGATAAAAGTGCCAACAAAATGCTGGGTTTTGGGATTCCTCAGGACAATTATATCTGGCTAGTAAATGTTCCAACTACAACGGAATGTTAACTAAAACTGCCCACTACTTAGGCTATCAGGATGACTCATGCTATCTATATCTGATTAGTAATTGCTGCAACTATAACTGAATGAGTAAAATTGCCAACTGTGTGAGTTCGTAGGTCCGACTTCCTCGTTTGGTCTCGAGGGGAAAATACCAGGATGGGTTTGTTTGGTGTTAGCTTCAGGTTGGATCCGAATAGGTCTTTCTTACCCCTCTCTGATAACCGCCAGTTGTCTCGAGTCTCTACAGGTTGTTTAGTGCCGCTGCGTTGCCGCTCCAGCCCACCATACCTGTGTAGGCGAGGACCGTCGAATTCTAGCCTCGCCATGTACTGGCCTCAGTACTGACACTCCTCTTTTTCCTGTGCCCTTTGTCGGCACCCCTTTTGTTTTAGCAGGTTTGAGATCGACGTTGTTAGCAGGGTTACCCTTCCAGCTTGGCCTAGGTAGGGTTTTGGACGCCATTGGTTACTCTTCAGGGCTCTTAGCCCCATTTGCATCTTGTCCGTAGTCAGACGCTCTATCGTTTTCAAGGTGATTTGGATCTTGTATAGTATATTTGTATTCTTGACTCATGGAGTCATTGTTGTATTTACATATCTGTTCTGTGAGTCCCATCGAGGACTGTTGTGTAAAGGTATTACTTTGTTTTCCACCCGCACGAAAGTGCCTAGTGGGTGTCCTTGAATCGTTTCTATGCGGGTTTGGCGGAAAGGGCTAAAACTTGCATAGGGCCGATTCGAGGGTGTTACAGAGTGGTATCAGAGCTCAGCAGTTGCGATACCCCACAAGTCCAGCCTGTAGGATAACCTAGCTAACGGCCAAAGTAGAGAGTCAAAACTATTTTGAAAATCGGTTGGATAGATCTGATTAGGTCTGATTTTTACTCCTTACCCCTCTGCTGTTCTCCTCTTACCTTTGCGTGTTTTAAATCTGCTCTCTTATCTTTTCTTCGAGTCCAGGAATTCTCGTGGTTAGGTTTCCGTCGTACCTTTAGGGTTTCGCTTCTTCCTTTGGTAACGGTGCTTCTACATCTGGCCTTCGTGCTATCTGAGTGATCCTTTATCTATGGTACCATTCTTTGTTCCTTGTTTGTGCCTTCCGGTGTTTTCCGACGCGACGACATCATCTACGTCAGATCCGATGAAGCCATGCATCACTACTTTGTTTCCGAACCTCGTTTGTTGAGATCTTCCGTCTGATTTCGAGAGTTGATTGCATAATTCTCCTATTCGTGTGCAGAGTAATGGTTTGGGTGCGCGATGGACTGATCACCATGTGACTACTCTTATCATTCGCTTTTGCATATTGAATCGGTGGATCCAGCGATTTTACTCCGTCCACGGAAGCTAGAGGTGGCTTTATTTGTTGATACCTCTACCTTCGTCCTTTGTTACCGGAGTGTCCTCTCGACGATCCCGAACAACGACCTCTTGTTAGTGGTGTCGTGCGGATCTACATGAAGCGTGAAGATTCAGATCGCCGGCTTTCTTCCCGGTACCATGAGGCGGATCTCGAGGGCGAGATCCCTTGTTAGTGGTGTCGAATTGTGGCATCCCGCTAAAACCACTACTAGAAAATCGCCGTGTTTTTGTGCACTGCATCACCATGACAGCATGCTCATGTCATCATGCCACATTGCATTTGAGCATCGTCATGTCATCAAGAATGGTTTGTCTAAAACTATTTTCGAAAATCTGGTTTTGTTTTCTAAATGCCCCGTCTTTTATTCAAACTATAAAACCCGGGCTTGTCCGGATTATTTTGTTTTGTCTACAAACTGATTGTAAAAGCCTTGTTTTTAATAAATAAAATTATTTGTTTATTTTTGGGAGGCAGCCCGACAGGCCTGAAGGCCCAGTCGGCCACGTCCATCCTAAATCTGGACCAAGCCCTTTTGCTTAGACAAAACCCTAGCAACCGTAACCCAGCCCCACCTAAATCTAGACCCAACCCAGCCGCCACCTACAACCCCTTTTCTCCCGCTCATCCTTCTTTCCGCTCCCGCCTGCTGCGCCCGACCAACCCCACCCTGGGTGCGCATCCCCATCTCGCCTGGCCCACCATCGGTCCCACACGCACCTAGTCCAGCCATCCACCAACCCGTCCACAGCAAGCAGCCTACATGCCGCTCGGTCGCACACACCGACCGACCCGTCCAACTCTCTTGCCTCGCGACACGATCGCCCCACCTACCACGCCCGCGTGACGCGTTTCCTTGGCCCCGCTCGTTTCCCTACCCCACGTCGCCCACGCCCCCTCGCTGCGTTGCACCAGTGTCGTGGCGACCAGCCGGCCACCCCCAAAATTACCCAAAACCAGCCTGTCTAATCCCTAATCTACCCAATCCTATCCTACCCAGCCTCCCTCCATCTCACCCTGACCAATCCCCTCCCTCCACCTCACCGAACCCCCTCCAACTCATCTCTCTTCCCTCACACGGCCACCACACCTGCCCCAACACCCCCTGCCGACCACAGCCCCACCTGATCCTCCACCGTCGCCACCTCACCTTGCCACGCCTGCCCCTGGGCCCCACCTTCCACCGACCCTAACTCCCTGCTCCCGCACATCTCCACCATCTCCCGCACGCGACCTACCCTGATTTTCCCCTCCTTTCTCCCACTTGCCGCCCCGCCGGCGCCCTCTGCCCTGCCTGCTACCCCTTCCTCCGCGCCGGTGCCCTCCTCGCGCCCCGGCCTCCCCCGGCCACCTCAAGCTCCGCGTCGCCGTTTCTTCTACGCCCGGCCACCGTCTGCTCGGACCTCGCAGGCCTCCGCCTCGGCACCTGGCCGAGCCCCGCTGTTCGCTCCCTTCCTCGCCGTCGCCTTCCTTCCGCCGCCACCCCGGCCCGTCCTCGATTCCGCTCCGGCCGCGCCTCCTCCGGCCGCCCGCCGTCGCCTTCCTCCCGCTCGCCTCCCCACCAAGCAGAGCGCCGCCGTCGGCATCGACACCACTCCGCCCGCCGGCCTCTCCCTCGCGCCGTTCCGCATGCAGCTCGGTGCTCGCCACCTCCCTCCGGCCTCCTCCGTCTGGCCATGTCCTCGACCGGCGCCCCCGCGGCCTCGCGCCGTCCGCACTTCCACTCGCCGGCCGCCTCTTCCGTCTGCGACGGCCTCACCGGAGATCTTCCCCCGACCCTCTGCCTCGTCCCGCACGCCGCTGCTGGGGCTGCCCCGCTAGCAACCGCCGCTGTCCGGAGCTCCACGGCCTGCATGTCCCTACAACCGACCCCCTCTGAAGTTCTGCCTCCCTCCCGAGCCGGCCTCATCTCTGTCCGTCGTGTCCTATCCTAGGGCAGATGGCCGTGTTCTGTTAATGTGAAGTGGTAATAGTGGTGTGTGCGTGATGTGTCTTTGGTTTTCAGATGTGTCGAAGTTGTTGCTACAAGATGTGGTGAAGTTCGCGAGGATGTTCTAGACCCTCGTGTTTGACGAGAATCCCGACAAGATCTTCCGGAGGCCCTGGAACGCCATGCTCTTCACCAAGCACTCCGTTGTCGAGGACCGATGCGTGAAGATTGTGCCGAGACGGGAACTCTAGGAGGCCGCCGGTACCACATCCAAGTCCGTCATCGACTACCCAAGCCAGTACCCGAACATCCTCGTCTCGGATGCGACAAGACCTCCTTCCCGGATGTGATGCCCGAGGTCGCCGAACACCAAGGTCTTCTTCTCGGCCCCGATGACCGCCAAGATCGCCACCAGAACGCCAAGTTCTTCTACTCGGATCCGAAGACCAAACCCTGGCGCGCCAAGTTCTTCAACCCCGAGGACCGATCCATCGAAACGCCAAGACCTCCTTCCAAATCCGAGTTCTTCGTAACATGCGACAAGATCTACTCCGTTGACCGAGAACGTTCCCGCTGAGACCGATCCCCGTCGAACCCTGTCGAACCCTGGACCCCTGGAACCCAAGATCTGCCGAACCCAGATTGTTTGCTTCTTCGCGGATTAGACTGCTGAGTGGATGTGAGTATCGACAAGTTCTTCGGATATGAATCTCCGGCAGTGTTTCCCAGGCAAGCATCTCTCCCCCTCCTACCTATTTTGCATTAATAGTCTTTATTTCCTCATGTTGATCTATTGCTATCCGTGTCGCGATGCTTTAGTCCGTGCACCAGTTATATCTCGTGCAGCCTCTATATTGTGATGGACACCTCCCAATACCTGTTGTTTGGTAGATAGTCGGCCCTGCAAGTCGTAGTCGCCTGCTTCTGTGTTGCTTCACGTCGTTGTCGTTCCACCGTTGACGGCAAGTTGGCACATGATAAACGGTGGAGATGCTTAATGGTGGATATGATCATGACTTTAAACACGACTATTAAATTGCTAGATCTAACTAATGTAGAGGCATCGGTGGGTAATAGATGTTATTTGGTTCTTCCATGCTCACTCGTGTCCCGTAGGACCCCGAGTACTTAATACTTGTTCCTTGATTTTCCGCACTATCCACATCCGGGAGGCCGTGGACCTCCCTGAGCCAGAGCTTGATTCATTTCTATTTCTTGGGGCCACAAACTAGTTTGGGGTTTTATTACTATCCTGTACTTATGCCATGTTTACTGATTTATTTAAGATCGTGCGTGGAGCACCTGTACTGTTTTGGATCACGCCACGTTTTCGCGGTATCGACAAGCCTAGTCACACTTTCGGGTTCCCAGTCATTTACAGCCGTCGTCGCAAACCCTGGGTCCGTTCCGGAGCCAGCCAACTTCGTTGCGGGTAGCTTAGTGGGGTGGCCCCCTGATATATTTTATGAATTCTGTGATCGCTTTGTCGTGAATGCCTCGTTGGGTTTTGAGTTGGTTTTTCCGAGGTTGATCGAGTGTGTGTTGCTATTTGTGCACCCCTGCAGGGTAAAACTTTCTGAAAGCCGTGTCCGCGGTTATGGACGACTTGGAGCACAGTATCTCAATCATAGACAAGCATAACTAAAGTAGTGCTATAAATTTGACTTAATATATCTGACTAGTAATCAGCTTCACTATAACGGAATGGATATTAAAAATGCCAAGCACTGGTGGACCTGGGTTGTTTTGTTATATCTGCCTAGTAAGTATTGCAACTACAATGGAATGTGATAAAACTGCCAACAAAATGCTGGGTTTTGGGATTCCTCAGGACAATTATATCTGGCTAGTAAATGTTCCAACTACAACGGAATGTTAACTAAAACTGCCCACTACTTAGGCTATCAGGATGACTCATCTGATTAGTAATTGCGGCAACTATAATGGAATGAGTAAAATTGCCAACCGTGTGAGTTCCTAGGTCTGACTTCCTCGTTTGGTCTCGAGGGGGAAATACCAGGATGGGTTTGTTTGGTGTTAGCTTCAGGTTGGATCCAAATAGGTATTTCTTACCCCTCTCTGATAACCGCCAGTTGTCTCGAGTCTCTATAGGTTGCTTAGTGCCGCTGCGCTGCCGCTCCAGCCCACCACACCTGTGTAGGCGAGGACCGTCGAATTCTAGCCTCGCCATGTACTGGCCTTAGTACTGACGCTCCTCTTTTTCCTATGCCGTTTGTCGGCACCCCTTTTGTTTTAGCAGGTTTGAGATCGACGTCGTTAGCAGGGGTACCCTTCTGGCTTGGCCTGGCCAGGGTTTTGGACGCCATTGGTTACTCTTCAGGGCTCTAAGCCCCATTTGCATGTTGTCCGTAGTCGGATGCTCTATCGTTTTCAAGGTGATTTGGATCTTGTATAGTATATCTGTATTCTTGACTCATGGAGTCGCTATTGTATATATATATCTGTTCTGTGGGTCCCATCGAGGACTGTTGTGTAATGGTATTACTTCGTTTTCCACCCGCACGAAAGTGCCTGGTGGGCGTCCTTGTATCGTTTCTATGCGGGTTTGGCAGAAAGGGCTAAAACTTGCATAGGGATGATTTGAGGGTGTTACATGGCCCAATCCTTTATGCAGCAAAGGACAAGCCAGTTGTATTACTTAAGATGACCAAACGTTCTCGAGGACACATGGGAAGACTGTCAAGTGCTTTCGCTTCATATAGTCGATTAATCTTCTTTAGCCTTCTAAGTGTTGTGTGGGTGAACCTGTGCTAATTTACCGCCGCATCCAAGACTAATACATACTTATGATTATACCCCTTGCAAACATCCGTAAGTACAAGAAAGTAATTAAGGTAGAAACCTAACCACAACTTTAAACTCTAAGACCCTTACGTCCCTTGTGCAATGGTTTCCTAACGGAGGTTCAGGTTTCTCTCACTCCGGCAACCCCTAGGATTAGTAGCCAAATACACAATGCATTCCCCTAGGCCCATATAGGTGAAGTGTCATGTAGTCGACGTTCACATGACACCACTATAAGAAGTACACCACAACTTAAATAACAATCTATTGAATCTTTCTCAACGCAACTCCACTACTAACAACAAGACTTCTCCCATGTCCTCAAGAACAAAACCAACTACTCATAAGACATCATATGGATCATGACCAGAGGTGGAATAATGATGTATAACAATCTGAACATAAACAATAATTCAATGGTTCACTCAATAGCATCAACTACAAAGAGTAATCAACACCGGGAAAGTTTCCCCTATGAACTAATGCAAGATTCAACCAATTGTTATAGCAATATGGAGATGGTGATGAGGGTGCTGATGGTGATGATGGTGGTGATGATGATGATCCCGATGAAGTCCATCTTGATGGTGGTGTTGATGGCGACGATCTCCCCTCTCCGGGAAGTAATTCCCCCGGCAGAAATCGTCTGCTGGAGAGATCTTTCTCTCTTGGTGTTTTCCGCCCCGCAGAGGCGTCGGAATCTTTCTGTGGTTGGTCCCCGAGTCTTAGGGTTTCGGGAGGATGATATACGCTAGAGGGGAGAGGCTGGAGTGGGCTAGGGAGGCCACACCACCTCCAGGCGTGGCCTAGGCCTACCCGTGCCATGGGGTGGTGTGGGCCCCCTGTGGCCCACCTCCACTCCATCTTCTGGCATCCTTAGTCTTCTGGAAAAGTAGGATTTTCCGTATATTTTCCCGGATTTTCTGATCTTCACGAATTTTGCCTCCAAACAGCACCTTTTTTATCAGAATCCTGACTGCAGCAGTCCATGATCCAAAAGTCATCAACCATGCAAAAATAGATGAAATAACATAAGTATCACCTCTCAATACGAAATATATCTATGAATAATAGTGAATTAAGACATAGAATAGTGATGCAAAATGGACGTATCAACTCACCCCAAGCTTAGACTTCGCTTGTCCCCAAGCGAAACTGAGCTCAATAAACATGACCTCAGGTTTATGGAGTGAAGAGTCGATAAAAGAATACGGACAAGAAGCATCACATTCATCAAATACATAGATCATAATAGAAGACAACTCACTATTATATAACTCAACTCGCAATGAGTAAAGGAAACACAATAAAGATACATAAAGTGAATCATAATTGGTAATGGCAAACTTAGCTCTTGGTTGAAGAATAGTTGATAATTTTCTGGAGTTCACAAATAGCTGGTTTTCAATGAAAGCTTTCAAAGTAGTAAACATCAAGATAAGAGCAATGTGCAAAACAAGGAACATAAGATACATGATTGAATAAATCATCATATGAATGAATGAAACACATCAATTGAAAATACTTGCTGGGATAGAAGGGAGTAGGTTTACTGACTCAACTACAAAGTAAAAGAAAGGCCCTTCAAAGAGGGAAGCAGGGATTGCAAGTCTCATAAAGAGCTCCCAAAAATTATGATACTTACTAGCTTTTAGCTCTCATTGCCCCTATCATAGGCATCTTTAGGTGATTAAGGTTAAAGTGATCAAAAATGAGGATATGCATTGACAAGTTGTAAGTTGAGAATCTCATGTCCCTTGAATACGAGGGCCGCTCCTCATGCTACTCCAGTTTAGTCACCGGTAAGTTCTTGTCATCATAAGCATATGTGTATCATTGAGAAACCGCCAATGGGGTACCCCTTGCCCAATGATACGGAAGAGTCCCGATATCAAAATGACAAGGCAAGCAGACAACAAGTATCTCAGCAATCTTCTTATTTACCATGGGAATATGGTGCTTTTTTCTCTCTTTCCCCTTTTCATAATCTCTTTTTTCTTTTCTTTTTCTCTTTTTTTCTCAATCTCTTTTTTTATAAGAAGAATGCTTCATAGATACTCATTATGGTTACGCTGCAGATTTCCACCATGTCAGCATGGATTAGACCAGCGGCCCAAGCGTTTCTCTAACACACATGCATAACTCCATGGACTTACAAGCTCCCCTTTCATTTCACACCGATGACATCCATAGACAAAAGGACATGATATCAACTTGGTACAAAGTACCAGTGCAATGTTGAAAGCGTTCCCCATGACAGCATGGTTCTGCTAATTCACAACTTACAAAGCGCATGTCTAACGAGAGAGGGGAAAGCTATGTAAAATAGTGAATGATAGAACTTCTCATTAATATTCCATAACGGAAACTCACACCAAGGGATACATATCTAACGAGAGAGGGGACACTTCCATAATGCAAACCATACTACATAATAACTCCTTTATTCATGATATGAGTCTACTAATAAGGTAAAAAGATAGAAGATAGTGATATGATACCGCGGCACTCCCCCAAGCTTGGAACAAACCAAGGGGATGCCAAACCTGATGACGAATTACTCCTTAGGTGGTGGTGGTATCCTCTCATCTTCATCCGTCTTCCAGGGTAAAGGCTTCCCATCAACAAAGGACATCGTGGTTTCCAACGTCCTGAAACTTGCAGCAGCACTTATGCGTTTAAATCTAGCCTCATACTCACAATTTTGATTTTGAATGTCATAGAACTGTGCTTGTAGTTTGTTGGTTGTTTGGCAGAGTGAGAAGACTTCGTCTTTGAGTTTAGCAGTCTCCTTTTGGTGCTCGGTGATGAGTTCGGAACAAATCTTATGGATGACATCCACTTCGCGCTCCGCCATCTTCCTGTACCTAAAGACTTCTTGCTCCAGTTCTTCCATCCTATCCTCCAGACTTCCTTCACCTTTAGGGCCTTGAACCTTTTTAATCCGGACCTCCCCACCTTCGAGCAACAACTCCTTGGGATGAATCTTCAATTCTCTCATGTATGGGTTGATGATATCTTCCAAGTAATCTCCCTTAACTGATCCAGTGGAAGACATTGAGGCTACAAATCTGAGATTTTACCTGGCAGAAACAGATCAAAACAAAAATACGACGAAAACACGATATACAGACCTCGGGGGATCCGGGGGGTTATATATTACAAAGTTTCATATCAAAAGGAAGGTACTGGGAGAAAACGAGTCGGAGGCGGAGTCCTGGGTGGCCTCACCACCTAGTGGCGCGGCCAGGGGTTGGCCCGCACCATGGGGTGGTGTGGGCCACCCCGGCTCCGGTTCCGTCCCTTTTTCGCTTCGAAACTTTCCTTATCGACTGAAAACTGCAAAAATTTAGTTGTATTGTATTTTCGCGGAACTTTTCTTACCAGAACTGTTACCTAGATGGAAACAGACTCTGCGGGTCTCTGAATTTGGTCCTCAATGAATTTCTCTAGAGTTATAACTTGAAAAGCATCAACATCTTCATTGTAAGAATCTCCAGCAATATAGTGTTTGAGTTGCTGTCCATTCACTACTTGTGTAGTATTATCTTTTAGAGAAAAAACATTTATTGCTCCTGAACGGTATACTTCTTCAATGATGAAAGGTCCTTCCCATTTTGATAGTAGCTTACCTGCAAAAAATCTGAGACGAGACCTCTATAATAGAACTTTCTCACCAACATGAAATTCTCTCTTAAGTATTCGCTTGTCATGCCATCTTTTAACTTTTTCCTTAAAGAGACTAGCATTCTCATAGGCTTCACTCCTCCATTCATCTAAGGAACTTAAGTCAAATAATCTTTTCTCACCAGCGAGCTTACAATCTCTATTTAGTTCTTTCACTGCCCAGTATGCTTTGTGTTCTAATTCTAAGGGTAGGTGGCAAGCTTTCCCATAAACCATTTTATAAGGAGACATTCCCATAGAATTTTTGTAAGAAGTTCTATAAGCCCATAAAGCATCATTCAACTTCTAGGCTAGTTTTTTCTAGACCTATTAACAGTCTTTTGCAAGATAGATTTAATTTCTCTATTTGATAACTCTACTTGCCCGCTAGTTTGGGGGTGATAAGCTGAAGCAATTCTATGATTAACATCATATTTAGCAAGGGTTTTCTTAAAACCACCATGAATGAAATGAGAACCCCCATCAGTCATGAGATACCTAGGCACCCCAAACCTAGGAAAGATAACATCCTTAAGCATTTATAGAGAGGTTTCCTCGTCAGCACTTTTCGTAGGAATGGCTTCTACCCACTTAGTAACATAATCAACGACAACAAGAATATGAGTGTAACCCTTCGTCAGTTGTCTCCAGTCTCTATAGGTTGCTTAGTGCTGTTGCGCTGCCACTCCAGCACACCACACCTGTGTAGGCGAGGACCGCCGAATTCTAGCCTCGCCATGTACTGGCCTTAGTACTGACGCTCCTCTTTTTCCTGTGCCCTTTGTCGTCACCCCTTTTGTTTTAGCAGGTTTGAGATCGACATCGTTGGCAGGGGTACCCTTCTGGCTTGGCCTGGCCAGGGTTTTGGACGCCATTGGTTACTCTTCAGGGCTCTAAGCCCCATTTGCATCTTGTCCGTAGTCGGATGCTCTATCGTTTTCAAGGTGATTTGGATCTTGTATAGTATATCTGTATTCTTGACTCATGGATTCGCTGTTGTATATATATATCTGTTCTGTGGGTCCCATCGAGGACTGTTGTGTAATGGTATTACTTCGTTTTCCACCCGCACGAAAGTGCCTGGTGGGCGTCCTTGTATCTTTTCTATGCGGGTTTGGCAGAAAGGGCTAAAACTTGCATAGGGCCGATTTGAGGGTGTTACATGGCCCAATCCTTTATGCAGCAAAGGACAAGCCGGTTGTATTACTTAAGATGACCAAACGTTCTCGAGGACACATGGGATGACTGTCAAGTGCTTTCGCTTCATATAGTCGATTAATCTTCTTTACCTTGCTAAGTGTTGTGTGGGTGAACCTGTGCTAATGTACCGCCCCATCCAAGACTAATACATACTTGTTACTATACCCCTTGCAAACATCCGTAAGTACAAGAAAGTAATTAAGGTAGAAACCTAACCACAGCTTTAAACTCTAAGACCCTTACGTCCCTTGTGCAATGGTTTCCGAACGGAGGTTCAGGTTTCTGTCACTCCGGCAACCCCTACGATTAGTAGCCAAATAGACAATGCATTCCCCAAGGCCCATATAGGTGAAGTGTCATGTAGTCGACGTTCACGTCACACCACTAGAAGAAGTACACCACAACTTAAATAACAATCTATTGAATCTTTCTCAACGCAACTCCACTACTAACAACAAGACTTCTCCCATGTCCTCAAGAACAAAACGAACTACTCACAAGACATCATATGGATCATGATCAGAGATGGAATAATGATGTATAACAATCTGAACATAAACAATAATTCAATGGTTCACTCAATAGCATCAACTACAAAGAGTAATCAACATCGAGAAAGTTCCCCTATGCACTAATGCAAGATTCAACCAATTGTTACAGAAATATGGAGATGGTGATGAGAGTGCTGATGGTGGTGATGATGATGATGATGACCCCAATGAAGCCCAGCTTGATGGTGGTGTTGGTGGCGATGATCACCCCTCTACAGGAAGGAATTCCCCCGGCAGAAATCTGTCTGCCAGAGAGATCTTTCTCTCTCGGTGTTTTCCACCCCGCAGAGGCGGGGGAATCTTTCTGTGGTCGCTCCCCAAGTCTTATGGTTTCGGGAGGATGATATACGCCAGAGGGGAGAGGTTGGAGTGGGCCAGGGCGACCACACCACCTCCAGGCACGGCCTAGGCCTGGCCGCGCCATGGGGTGGTGTGGGCCCCCTGTGGCCCACCTCCACTCCATCTTCTGGCATCCTTAGTCTTCTAGAAAAGTAGGATTTTCCGTATATTTTCCCGGATTTTCTGATGTTCGTGAATTTTGCCTCCAAACAGCACCTTTTTCATCAGAATCCTGACTGTAGCGGTCCATGCTCCAAAAGTCATCAACCATGCAAAAATAGATGAAATAACGTAAGTATCACCTCTCAATACGAAATATATCTATGAATAATAGTGAATTAAGACATAGAATAGTAATGCAAAATGGACGTATCAGTTTGTTCCTCTTCAAGAGCTTCAT
The DNA here is from genome assembly GCA_910589775.1 of Avena eriantha. NCBI lineage: Eukaryota > Viridiplantae > Streptophyta > Magnoliopsida > Poales > Poaceae > Avena > Avena eriantha. The sequence continues at coordinate 206,571,846 of OU342740.1, forward strand.
TTAAGTTAGCAATGTCATTAGCATACTCACGCTCAAGACTACTCATTTTGTCAATTGTGTCCTCATGCTCATAAATTATTTCCTTACTTTCAATGGCAAAGTTCAATATTTCAATGAAAGTAGAGCAAGCATTTTTATCATTGTGTAGAGCACGAAGGACTAGCTCCCCTTTCTCTTTTAAAGAAGCAACATCATCATCTCCTACATCTAAGTCAACATTCACATCATCATGAGGTGCATTAGGGTCTAAAGGAGAAGTTACCTTTGATTCCTTAGCCATGAGGCATAAGTGAATGTTCGGAGAAGGTGATGATGGGGGAACACATGAAGCTCCAATAGCAACCTTGCCTTGGTCCACACATTCTTCGATTTCCTCTACATGGTTAGCAACACAAGTACAAGAGGAAATAGAAGCATATTTATCATGGCAACAAGGAAAACAAAGCATATCATCATGAGATATATTCAATCCATTTCTACAAGATATGCAAGGGCAATCAACACTAGGATGTAAATCACATATATTCCTACAAGTGTTGATGCCCAAAGATACAACATTGCAATGAGATAGGTATGGAGGATCATGAATGGCAATATCACTATCCACATTGCAAGTTTTATCACCACTCACCATATCATTACCTTGTGACAAATCACATGTTGGTGTAGTGGAAGAAGATGAGAACTCATCACATCCGGAGGTGGAGGGAACCCAATCATCCTCATTAAGCTTGGACACATCATATTTTTCTTGAAGCTTGGTCCAAATATCATGAGCATTCTGAAAAGGCATGATTGAGGAAAGAACTGCAAAGCTCACAACATTAACGAGCACATTAGATGCTTGAGCTTCGAGATAAGAGTTTGTCTCCTCCTCCAAAGATTGATTTTGGGGATCCTTAGGAGGAGACAAGCCCATATCTAGAATTCGCTCAATATTTGGGTCAATGCCCTAGAAATGACTAAGCAAGCAAATGCGCCAAACATCATAATTTGTGCCATCAAGTGTAAATGTGTGAGAGTGCACTAAACCCCTAGGAGACATCCTTACTCTCGAGGCGGTGAAGCCTAAGAAGCAAGAGACCTCGCTCTGATACTAATTCAAAGGGAAATGGACGTCGCCTAGAGGGGGGTGAATAGGCGTTTTAAAAATATTACGGTTTAGGCTCTAATAAATGCGGAATAAAACTTAACATTTAATTTATCAAGCCAAACCTAAATCAACTAGGTTCACTAAGTGCACCAACAACCTATGCTAAACCTAGAGGGGGGTGAATAGTACGGCTATCTATCCTAAACCCAGTCTCCCAACACTACAAGAGACCGGTAAAGTAGAAACCCTATCGAGATCATACCTTTGCCTTGAGCATCCCACTTGAGCTTGATGAAGACGATCTTTCCACCTTCAATATGGAACACCTTTCTTGATTGCCCGTGCTTGCTCTTGCTTGATGAAGACTTGCGAATGGCTCCACCATACTCCATGGGGAAACCTCTTCTTTGACCTTGTCTTCATCACTCCATGAACGCCGAGGAGGCAAGCTCCAAGCATGAGATCTTCTAGAGATGGTGCATCTTGAGCTTGCACCTCATTTCTTGATGATGTCTTGAAGATAGCCATGAGGAACTCCATCTTCTTTTTCTTCTTCTTCTTCAAGACATACTTGATCTTCTTCTTCTTCTACTTGATTCGAATAGGCACAAAGCCCTTGGACATTTCTTCTTATTCTTCATCCTTGAAACCAATACATGGTCCAAGCGATGCAAATGGACAAACCTACAAGTGAAATTCAATTTGCACATTATTCCATAGGGATTGTCATTAATTACCAAAACCACACATGGGGGCATACATGCCCTTTCAATGGTAACTAGCTAAGTTATTATGTCGCTTTCTTTTTTCATTAATTAACTCTGAAAAGACATTTAATTCTAGACAAGTATATACGCTTACTTGTAGTTCAAGTTTTTCCTAATTTTGTTAAATTGTCAAGATGCAAAATCTTAGGAAGAAGTTGAACCTCTTGTCAAAACTCTCTATGGTTTCTAATATATTAATTGACCGCCTGATGGGTACCTCCAAAAGCTTTTCTTCAAACTTTCAAAGCAACCAACAATTTACTTGTAGTTCAAATTTGACCTAATTTTAATGAATCTACATAGAGTCATTCAATTGGCGGAGTTAGCTAGGAAGTTTGAAAACTCATAAAACATAGGAATCGTTTGTAAAACATGGATTGTGGCATTCAGATCCATACTCCTCAGACTGTCTTTATAGAAAGGAACAATCTCGTCATCACTCGGAAAATTAAGAATCATATTTCTTGATATTTGGAAGCTCACATCGACGGCATTGTTTACTACAAGAAGATTCACCCATCTACCTCCGAAAAGACAACTAATTCAAGAGCAATCCATCGCATTTACTTGTAGCTCAAGTTTGACTTAATTTCATTTAGTTATCAAGATGCAAAATCTTAGCAAGAAGTTGAACCTTTTTTCAAAACTCTCGGTGGTGGTTTGTGATATATTAAATCACACCCAATGGATACCTCCAAAAAACATAAAACTTTCAATGCAGCCTACAATTTACTTGTAGTTCAAAATTGACCTAATTTCAATAAATCGACATAAAGTCACTTTCAAGTGCGCAAAGTTAGCTATTGGAATAAGTTTGAAAACTCATAAAACAAGGGAATCATAAGTACGACATGACAGTCCACTATATATGTATGAAAGCTTGGCTTGTGGCATTCAGATCCAAATCCTTCAGACTTTCTTTACGAAAACAAACAATACTCTCATCATCACTCAAAAAATTTAGAATGTTCTTTCTTGATAGTTGGAAACTTACACTAACAGAACTAATTACTACTAGAAGATGCATCCATCTACCTCCAAAGAGAAATTTAATTCAAGAAAATATACTGCGCTTACTTGTAGCTCAAGTTTGAACTATTTTTTTTAAATTATCAAGAAGCAAAATCTTAATTAGAAAGAAGTTAAAAACCTATTGTCAAAACTCTCGGTTGGTTTCTAATATATTAATTGACCCCCCAATGGGTACACCTCCAAATTGTTTTTGTAAATCTTTAGAAGCAGTCTACAATTTAGTTGTTGTAGTTCAAGTTTGACCTAATTTCAATAAATAGGCATGAAGTCATTCAAGTGGGGCATAGTTAATTAGCTACAGGGAGACTGAAAACTCATAAAACATGGGAATCGTAAGTAAAATACGTTGGTCCACTTAATATGTCTAGAACTTGGATTATGGCATTGAGATCCATATTCTTCAAACTTTCTTTACGGAAAAGAACCATCTCGTCATCACTCAGAAAACTGAGAATTTTCTTTCCTCATAGTTGGAAATTCAGACTGACAACACCTACGAATACATTTAATTCAATAGCAATCTATCGCACTTACTCGTAGGTCAAGTTTAACCTAATTTATTTAAATCGACATGAAGTCACTGAAGTGTGCGAAGTTAGCTAGGAAGATTGAAAAATCCTAGTACTAAAAACTTGGGTATTACGTATAAGAAATCATTGGTCCAGTTTGCGTGATAATTGTGGCAGTTGCATTTCCTTTTAACTATGGTAGGTCTCGTAGGAGCAAGGTGCTTGAGAGTTAACATGGTCGATGGAACTACATTTACATCAAGGACCTCATAAAAATGAAAATTGCATCCAAGTCCATGCATTTAGCACAATGACCCTAAAACTGAGAAATGAAGTGTATGTTTTGAGGTTTGCGCATACTAGCGTTCATCGTGCTAAAAACTATGAATAAAATCTTTCTCGATGCTAAGAATGGAAAAGAGAAAATCCAACGGTTAGCAATGTTATTTTCTACTCTTGATCCAGTGGTCAATGTTCAAAGTTAATCCGTACACTATACAGTGGTATGGTATTCTAAGAGATAATACAACATAAGGATAAGATAATAAGTATTGCGAATGGCCGATCTAATGGTAGGTCTCGTAGGATCGAGGTGCTTTAGAGTTAACACGGGGGGGTGGAAGTACAAGTTACATCAAGGACCTCATAAAAAATTAAAATTGGATCCAAGTCCATGCATTTAGCACAAGGACCGTGAAACTGACGTTCATCATGCGTATACTAACGTTCATCATGATAAATACTATAAGTAGAATATTTCTAGATGCTAAGGATGGAAAAGATGATCCAACGGTTAGCAATGATTGAATTTTCCAGTCTTGATCAAATGGTCAATGTTCCATACACTATAAAGTGGTATGGTATTGCAAGAGAGATAAGACAAGATAAATATAAGATAATAAGTACTACTATGAATGGCCGATCTAATGGTAGGTCTCGTAGGAGCGAGGTGATTTATAGTTAACACAGACGGTGGAAGTACCAGTTACATCATGGACCTCATAAAAAACTAAAATCACATCCAAGTCCATGCATTTAGCATAAGGACCCTAAAACTGAGCAATGAATAAAGTGTGTGTTTTGAGGTTTACGCATACTAGCATTCATCAGGCTAAAATTCTAGATGCTAAGAATGGAAAGGAAGATCCAACGGTTAGAAATGTTTGGATTTGCCAGTCTTGATCAAACGGTTAATGTTCCGTACACTATACAGTGGTATGGTATTGTAAGAGATAAGATAAGATAAAGACAAGATAAGAAGTAGTGCGAATGGTCGATCAAATCATAGGTCTCGTAGGAGCGAGGATCTTGAGAGTTAACACGGTCGGTGGAAGTACAAGTTACATCAAGGACCTCATAAAAATGAAAGTTGCATCCAAGTCCATGCATTTAGCACAAGGACCCTAAAACTCAGCGATGAATAAAGTGTGTGTTTTGAGGTTTGCGCATACTTGCATTCATCGTGCTAAAGGCTATTAGTAGAATATTTCTAGATGCTAAGAATTGAAAACAAGATCCAATGGTTAGCCATGTTTGGATTTGCTAGTCTTGATCCAATGGTCAATGTTCAAAGTTAATCCCTAGACTATATGTAGTGGTATGGTATTGTAAGAGATAAGACAAGATAAAGATAAGATATGAAGTACTGCGAATGGTCGATCTAATGGTAGGTCTCATAGGAGAGAGGTGCTTGAGAGTTAACACGGTCGATGGAAGTACAAGTTAAATCAAGGACCTCATAAAAAATGTAAATTGCATCCAAGTGCATGCATTTAGCACCACGACCCTGAAACTAAGCAATGAATTAAGTGTGTGTTTTGAGGTTTGCGCATACTTGCATTCATCATGCTAAAGACTATCAGTAGAATTTTTCTAGATGCTAAGAATGGAAAAGAAGATCCAACGGTTATAAATGTTTGGATTTGCCAGTCTTGATCCAACGGTAAATGTTCAAAGTTAATCCCTACACTATATGCAGTGGTATGGTATTGTAAGAGATAAGACAAGATAAAGATAAGATATGAAGTATTGCGAATGGCTGATATAATGGTAGGTCTTCTAGGAGCGAGGTGCTTGAGAGTTAACACGGTCAGTGAAAGTACAAGTTACATCGAGGACCTCATAAAAAATGAAAATTGCATCCAAGTCCATACATTTATCACAAGGACCCTAAAACTGAGCAATGAATTAAGTGTGTGTTTTGAGGTTTGTGCATACTAGCGTTCATAATGCTAAAGGCTGTTAGTAGAATCTTTCTAGATGCTAAGAATGGGAATGAAGATCCAACGGTTAGAATTTTTTGGATTTGCTAGTCTTGATCCAACAGTTAGTGTTCAAAGTTAATCCCTACGCTATATGAAGTGGTATGGTATTGTAAGAGATAAGACAAGATAAAGATAAGATATGAAGTATTGCGAATGGCCGATCAAATCGTAGGTCTCGTAGTAGCGAGGAGCTTGAGAGTTAACACGGTCGGTGGAAGTACAAGTTACATCAAGGACCTCATAAAAATGAAAATTGCATCCAAGTCCATGCATTTAGCACAAGGACCCTAAAAATCAACGATGAATAAAGTGTGTGTTTTGAGGTTTACGCATACTTGCATTCATCGTGCTCACGAATATCAGTAGAATCTTTCTAGATGCTAAGAATTGAAAACAAGATCCAACGGTTAACAATGTTTGGATTTGCTAGTCTTCATCGAATGGTCAATGTTCAAAGTTAATCCCTATACTATATGTAGTGGTATGGTATTGTAAGAGATAAGACAAGATAAAGATAATATATGAATTATTGGGAATGGCCAATCTAATGGTAGGTCTCGTAGGAGTGAGGTGCTTGATAGTTAACACGGTCGATGGAAGTAAAAGTTACCTCAAGGACCTCATAAAAATGAAAATTGCATCCAAGTGCATGAACATAGCACAACGACCCTAAAACTAAGCAATGCGTTAAGTGTGTTTTGAGGTTTGCGCATACTTGCATTCATCATGCTAAAGACAATCAGTAGAATCTTTCTAGATGCTAAGAATGGGAAAGAAGATCCAATGGTTAGAAATGTTTGGATTTGCCAGTCTTGATCCAACTATCAATGTTCAAAGTTAATCAATACACTATATGCTGATGTATGGTATTGTAAGAGGTAAGACAAGATAAACATAAGATATGAAGTATTGCAAATGGCTGATATAATGGTAGGTCTTGTAGGTGCAAGGTGCTTGACAGTTAACACGATCAGTGAAAGTAAAAGTTACATTGAGGACCTCATATAAAATGAAAATTGCATCCAAGTCCATGCATTTAACACAAGGATCCTGAAAACTCAACAATGCATTAAGTGTGTATTTTGAGGTTTGCGCATACTAGCGTTCATCGTGCTAAAGACTATTAGTAGAATCTTTCTAGATGCTAAGAATGGGAAAGAAGATCTAACGGTTAGCAATTTTTGGATTTGCCAGGCTTGATCCAACGGTCAGTGTTCAAAGTTAATCCCTACACTATATGAAGTGGTATGGTATTGTTAGAGATAAGACAAGATAAAGATAAGATATGAAGTATTGTCAATGGTCGATCTAATGGTAGGTCTCGTAGGAGCGAGGTGCTTGAGAGTTAACACGGTCGGTGGAAGTACAAGTTATATCATGGACCTCATAAAAATAAAAAATTGCATCAAAGTCCATGCATTTAGCACAAGGACCCTAAAACTAAGCAATGAATAAAGTGTTTGTTTTGAGGTTTGTACATACTAGCATTGATCATGCTAAAGACTATAAGTAGAATCTTTCTAGATGCTAAGAATTTAAAAGAAGATCCAACGGTTAGCAATGTTTGGATTTGCCAGTCTTGATCAAACGGTCAATGTTCCGTATATTATATAGTGGTATGGTATTGTAAGAGATAAGAGAAGATAAGAAGTAGTGTGAATGGCCGATCAAATGGTATGTCTCTTTGGAGCGAGGTGCTTGAGAGTTAACACGGTCGGTGGAAGTACAAGTTACATCAAGGACCTCATAAAAATGAAAATTGCATCCAAGTCCATGCATTTAGCACAAGGACCCTAAAACTGAGCAATGAATTAAGTGTGTGTTTTGAGGTTTGTGCATACTAGCGTTCATCGTGCTAAAGACTATCAGTAGAATCTTTCTAGATGCTAAGAATGGGAATGAAGATCCAACGGTTAGAAATTTTTGGATTTGCTAGTCTTGATCCAACGGTCAGTGTTCAAAGTTAATCCCTACGCTATATGAAGTGGTATGGTATTGTAAGAGATAAGACAAGATAAAGATAAGATTTGAAGTATTGTGAATGGCCGATCAAATCGTAGGTCTCGTAGGAGCGAGGAGCTTGAGAGTTAACACGGTCGGTGGAAGCACAAGTTACATCAAGGACCTCATAAAAATAAAAAATTGCATCAAAGTCCATGCATTTAGCACAAGGACCCTGAAACTAAGCAATGAATAAAGTGTTTGTTTTGAGGTTTGTGCATACTAGCATTGATCGTGCTAAAGACTATTAGTAGAATCTTTCTAGATGCTAAGAATGGAAAAGAAGATCTATCACTTAGCAATGTTTGGATTTACTAGTCTTGATCCAACGGTCAATGTTCAAAGTTAATCCATACACTATATGAAGTGGTAGTGTATTATAAGAGACACGACAAGATAAAGATAAGATAAAGATAAGATAAAGATAAGATAAGAAGTAGTGTGAATGGCCGATCTAATGGTAGGTCTCGTACGAGCGAGGTGCTTGAGATTTAACATGGCTGGTGGAAGTACAATACATCAAGGACCTCATAAAAATGTAAATTGCATCTAATTCCATGCACTTAGGACAAGGACCCTGAAGCTGAGTAATGAATTAAGTGTGTGTTTTGAGGTTTGCGCATACTAGCGTTCATCGTGCTCAAGACTATTAGTAGAATCTTTCTAGATGCTAAGAATGGAAAAGAAGATCCAATTGTTAGCAATGTTTGGATTTTCCAGTCTTGATCCAACGGCAATGTTCAAAGTTAATCCATACACTATATGAAGTGGTATGGTATTCTAAGAGATAAGACAAGATAAAGATAAGATAAGAAGTATTGCGAATGGCCGATTTGATGGTAGGTCTCCTAGGAGAGAGGTGCTTCAGAATTAACACGGTGGGTGGAAGTATAAGTTACATCAAGTTTCTCATGAAAAATGAAAATTGCATCCAAGTTCATGCATTTAGCACAAGGACTATGAAACTGAGCAATGGATTAAGTGTGTGTTTTGAGGTTTGCGCATACTAGTGTTCATCATGTTAAATACGATCAGTAGAATCTTTCTAGATGCTAAGAATGGGAAAGAAGATCCAACGGTTAGAAATTTTTGGATTTGCTAGTCTTGATCTAATGGTCAGTGTTCAAAGTTAATCCCTACACTATATGAAGTGGTGTGGTATTGTAAGTGGTAAGACAAGATAAAGATAAGATATGAAGTATTGTGAATGGCTGATATAATGGTAGGTCTCGTAGGAGCTAGGTCCTTGAGAGTTAACACGGTCGGTGGAAGTACAAGTTACATCAAGGACCTCAGAAAAAATGAAAATTGCATCCAAGTCAATGCATTTAGCACAAGGACCCTGAAACTGAGCAATGAATAAAGTGTTTGTTTTGAGGTTTGCGCGTACTAGCATTGATCGTGCTAAAGACTATCAGTAGAATCTTTCTAGATGCTAAAAATGGAAAATAAGATCCAACGGTTTGCAATGTTTGGATTGGCCAGTCTTGATTAAACAGTCAATGTTCCATACACTATACAGTGGTATGGTATTGTAGGAGATAAGATAAGATAAGATAAGAAGTAGTGTGAATGGCCGATCAAATAGTAGGTCTCATAGGAGATAGGTGCTTGAGAGTTAACACGGTCGGTAGAAGTACAAGTTATATCAAGGACCTACTAAAAAATGAAAATTGCATCCAAGTCCATGCATTTAGCACAAGGTCCCTGAAACTGAGCAATGAATAAAGTGTGTATTTTGAGGTTTTTGCATCCTTGCATTCGTCGTGCTAAAGACTATCAGTAGACTTTTCTAGATGCTAAGAATGGAAAAGAAGATCCAACGGTTAGCAATGTTTGGATTTGCTAGTCTTGATCGAACAGTCAATGTTCAAAGTTAATCCCTACACTATATGAAGTGGTATGGTATTGTAAGAGATAAGAAAAGATAAAGATAAGATATGAAGTATTGCGAATGGCTGATCCAATGGTAGGTCTCGTAGGAGCGAGGTGCTTGAGAGTTAACACAGTCGGTGGAAGTACAAGTTACATCTAGGACCTCATAAAAAATGAAAATTTTATCCAATTCCATGCATTTTGCCCAAGGATCCTAAAACCGATCAGTGAATAAAGTGTGTGTTTTGAGGTTTGCGCATACTAGCGTTCATCATGCTAAAGACTATCAGTAGAATCTTTCTAGATGCTAAGAATGAAAAGAAGATCCAACGGTTAGCAATGTTTGGATTGTCCAGTCTTGGTCCAACTGTCAATGTTCAAAGTTAATCCGTACACTATATACAATGGTATGGTATTGTAAGAGATAAGACAAGATAAAGATAAGATAAGAAGTAGTGTGAATGTCCAATCATATGGTAGGTCTCGTATGAATGAGGTGCTTGAGAGGTAACACCGCTGGTGGAAGTACAAGTTACATAAAGGACCTCATAAAAATGAAAATTGCATCCAAATCCATGCACTTAGAACAAGGACACTGAAACTGAGCAATGAATTAAGTGTGTGTTTTGAGGTTTGCGCATAATAGCATTCATCGTGCTCAAGACTATCAGTAGAATCTTTCTAGATGCTAAGAATGGAAAAGAAGATCCAACCGTTATCAATATTTGGATTTTCTAGTTTGATCCAACAATCAATGCTCAAAGTTAATCCAAACACTATATGAAGTGGTATGGTATTGTAAGATATAAGACAAGATAAAGATAAGATAAGAAGTACTGCGAATGGCCGATTTCATGGTAGGTCTCCTAGGAGCGAGGTGCTTGAGAATTAACACGGTGGGTGGAAGTATAAGTTACATCAAGGATCGCATAAAAAATGAAAATTGCATCCAAGTACATACATTTAGCATAAGGACCCTGAAACTAAGAAATGAAGTGTGTGTTTTGAGGTTTGCACAAACTAGCATTCATCGTGCTAAAAACTATGAGTAGAATCTTTCTAGATGCTAAGAATGGAAAAGAAGATCCAACGGTTAGCAATGTTTCGATTTCGAGTCTTGATCAAATGGTCAATGTTCCATACACTATACAGTGCTTTGGTGTTGTAAGAGGTAAGACAAGATAAAGATAAGATTAGAAATAATGCGAATGGCCGATCAAATGGTAGGTCTCGTAGGAGCGAGGTGCTTGAGAGTTAACACACTCGGTGGAAGTACAAGTTACATCAAGGACCTCATAAAAAATGAAAATGGCATCCAAGTCCATGCATTTAGCACAAGGACCCTGAAACTGAGCAATGAATTAAGTGTGTGCTTTGAGGTTTTCACATACTAGCAATCACCATGCTTAAGACTATGTAGCACCCCGGGTAAGACCACTACTAGAAAATAGCGTGTTGTTTTTATTTTTCACATCCTCATGACCGCATGCTCATTTCATCATGCCACTTTGCATTTGAGCATCGTCATGTCATCATGCATATTTAACCTTAAAACTATTTTGCCAATAGCCCTATTTTGTTTTCTACATTAATCTCCTCCCTTTTATTTCAAGCCCAAAACCCTGGCTCTTCTAGACCTTTTATTTTCCTAAAAACTATTTGCAAAAGATTTTACAAATAAAATCAAATAATAAAAGTGTTTTACTGGGGGAGGCAGCCCAGCTTGTCTGCCAGGCCACCTACTACCCCGGCAGGCCTGACCCAAACCAGACAAACCAAAACCTAAACCTAAATTACCCAAATCACCTAGCTGCCACCCATTGCGCGCAGCACGCATGCAAGCTAGCGCGCGAGCCCGCCCAATGGAGAAAAGTCCAAAACAAACCTTAAATTGGTAGTCAAAAGCTAAATGAAACCCTCAACTCTCAATCCCTGAAATCGGCACTCTGAACTTGTCAATCCCGATCTATTTTAAACCCTAGTTCTATTTTGCACATAAGAATAAAAAAATCATAAACTAAATAATTTCTTTCTCTCACTAACAAACTAGACCCGCATCTCATATTCATCTTCCACCTTTCTTTAGCTGCTGCTTCAGACGAAGTCTTGGTCAACAGCGTACCGCTGGATATACGTATAGAAAATTAATGTGCAAACCGACAGATCCAACTTACCACGAATGCAAAAAAGCAGGCTACAAGAAGAATCTCCAAATCGGCATTGTATTCCACTGATAATGAAGCAAAACAATTTGGGGAAAGGAACAGGCAGAGGAGGATGCGCTGTCATCAGCCGTGCCAGTCTTGGCCTCGCCCGTGCCTAGTCGAGCCAGCGAACGCCATGGCTGGTGCGTAACGCTGCCCAGCACTCCGGTGACTGCGTGGCACATCTTCCGTCACGGAGAAGGTAGGCGAGCGCGACAATAGGAGGCCGACGATGCTCGCATGGGGCCTGAAGGTGGATGCGCCCAATGGGAGCTTCAGTGATGCACATGAGGAGCCAATGGGGCAGCAACCAAGGGCATCTGGGTTGCGTTGGGGCGGAGCGATGTATCGAGAATTCCCGTGGATTTCGTTGGGAATTTTAGAGATACAAGAAGATGAATATGATAGGTAGGCCCACATTGTCAGTGAGACTAGAAACCTATCCCGGTTGGGATTGTTATTTTCCCGGTGCGCTAAATAGACCTAGGGTTTAAAATAGACCGGGATTGACAAGTTTAGAGTACCGATTTCAGGGATTGAGAGTTTGGGGTCTGATTTAGCTTTAGCCTACGAATTCAAGGTTTGTTTTGGACTTTTTTCCCGCCCAATATGTCTGACACACCACCACTCGGACACACGGTACACGCAAGGCATGCACGTAACACACACTTCCAGCGGCACGCAAGGCATGCACGTAACGCACGCTTCCACCGCTAGCCACCTGCACAACCCCGCACTCCTCGTGATCCCTCGGTGTCGGGGGGATGATCCCCAGTTACGCAAGCCGGACAAGAAACCAGGCAGTCGGATCGCGTCCGGCTGACCAGATGCAGCCGGACAGGGTAAGACATGCCGACTATCACCCGGTAGCCGGATCAGCAAGAGACAGCCGGATACGATGACGTAGCCGGACCCAATAATTGAGACAGGACGACGTGCGTATCAGTGCACGGTACGCCCTGTTCGATAACAAGACTGGCAACCACCCGGCCATACCGAAGACTTTGCGAGGGTGACGCAGGAACAGTGGCTTGTGCTGACGACGGGCTCGCACGGCGTCCACTGTGCCTACGACAGCCATAGTGCTCGTACTCCGATAAGACATACCATACCAGACACTGTGGATGACCAGCCGGCTGTTGCCCACGTGTGGGGCCCGCCAGTCGGATTGGCCAGGGAGAGCGTTGCCTCTCTACCTATATAAGGAGAGCAAGGCCTCAGTAGAAGGGGTTGGTCTCTTAGCATTTAAGGCAGTAGCTAGCACATACAGCTCGAGGAGCACTTGTAGTTGGTGTATCCCACATAGTCAGATCCGGCAGGAGTAGGGGATTTACCTCACCACGAGGGCCCCGAACCTGGGTACTTCTTGCGTCCCGCTACGCTCGCTTGTATCCAATCTCGCCTGCGGACGCTGTCGACAGCTTCCCTGCTAGTCCCCACACCTCTATCTAACCTCCTTAGGTACTGCCGTTCCCAACACAACGACAGTTGGCGCCCACCGTGGGGCAAGATGGCTTTGACCGGAGTCACGTTCCGCACGGGACCCCGCACTTCAGCCGGTGAGCGCGTGGCCTCCGAGATGGTGCTCACGCTTGGCAAGTTCGACTGCGTCATCGACAACGCCTCCTGCTTTGCTAGAACCTCCTTCCCGGTGAACGGCACCATCCTGCTATTCGGCGATCTCCCTGTCTACGTCGCCACCGTCCCGGAGCGTTTCCCTAGGGAAATCGTCTCTGTCGCGGAGCTGCCGCGCTTAGGCGGCAGCGCCTCCGCCGCATCCCGCGGCGTGGAGGTAATGATGGCCCGTTCCAGCTCCCATCGCCGCCAGCCGCGGGAGCGAGGCGCGGATGAGGTCGGAACTTCCGCTCCCCCTCGGCCTCGGAACCCGGTGGAGGATGCCATTGATAGGCTCCTGATGCCGGTTAACCTCGGGGATAACCCGGAGGAAGCGGAGGCCAACTTCACCATGGAGAGACAGATCGTCCTCCAGCAGGCCATGGAGCTGGCGGCAGCCCGCAAGCAACTCGAGATCACCCGACGCGAGTACGACGGCGCGCACGGCCTTACTCCGGCTACCGCGGAGCCGAGCCGGTGCGGCTAGGTATGGCGTCAGGGTGGCGAGCTGTGCGGTAGAATGGAAAAGGACGGGGAACCGGATCCCATGCCTTCCCTCACATGGCCCACCTACAGCACGCCCATCAAGAACCTGCGCGTGGCGCGAGCCGCGGTAGAGGAACTACCCAGCCTGGAGGGCGAGGAGCAGGCCCGCCAGCACGCTCGCGTGTAGGAGCTCCTGCGTGTCGCGGACGAGCAGGCCGGCGCCAACCGGCAGATGCAGGAAGACATCAGCTACTCCAGGGGGAGCAAGCTACCTGCCAACAGCAGGGCTGCACCGCGCGACACCCAGCAGGCGTCCTCCCTTCAGCCGCCCAGGGGCCGCAGCAGGCGTCGCAGCTCTGGCAACAGGGGCTAGCCGCGCCAGGAGCAGACGGGGAACAGCAACCCGCCACCTCCCCCTCCGCCAGCCGGAGCGGCCAGACCAGCCGGTTCCCGTCTATCGGGCCGGGTGGGAGCGCCCAACCTGGATTGTCCGGATGCCCGCGACCGCATCGAGCTCCTCGCTCAAGCGCGCGTCATAGAGGAGGAAGATTCGACCGGCCCGGTTTGTTTCGGACCCCGCATCCGGAACGAGCCGTTCCAGGATAAATTCTCCCTGCCAGGGACACCCCCAAGTATGACAGCAGCATGAAGCCGGAAGACTGGTTGACCGACTACGCTACGGCAGTGAGCATCGCCCACGGGAACAAGCGCACAGCCGTGCGCTACGTCCCCCTCATGCTAACCGGGTCGGCAAGGACATGGCTCAATAGCCTTGCGCCCAACAGCATCAACGCCTGGGCTGACTTCGAGAAGGTGTTCGTCCGCAACTTCAACGGCACGTAGAAAAGTCCAGGGCGCCCGCGCGACCTGGCCTTGTGCGTCCAGGGCGACCGCGAGACCGACCGCGAGTACCTCGCCAAGTGGACAGAGCTGCGCAATACTTGCGAGGGCATCTTGGAGAGCCAAGCCATCAGTTTCTTCATCGAAGGTTACCGAGAGGGCACCATGCTTCGCCACCAGTTACTGTGTGACGAGCCGAAAACCATGGCGGAGCTCATGACGGTTGTGGACCAGTACGCCACGGCGGATGCCGCCATGAATAAGCCCCTCCGAGTAAATGCGGACGGCCGCCCGACTCCCATGGAGCCGGCTCGTGACCGACCAAGCAACGCGGCAGGAGATGCCGGATCCTCCAGACGCCACGGCAACGACAACCGGTTCCATGGGAACCGCCAGGCTGGACAGCAGAAGCCTCGCTACCACGCGCGACAGGTCAATGCTGTGGAGGGTGCGCCTGACACACCGGCTAATGAGGCAAGAAGACAGAAGCCAAGGCTCACCTTCGACCAGATGTTTGACGGCCCATGCAAGTGGCATAGCAGTCCCTTCAAACCGGCTACGCACACCACCCGGAACTGCAGCTGGACCCGCCAGCTAAAGGACCAGGGCAACCACCCTCGTCTCCCGCCTCCCCCACCGGGTGGACCTCCACCACCGGCTAGGGGAACCAGTAATGATGGTAACGGTGGCAACAGCGACAACAACAACAATGGCTACCCCTAGCCGCACGCCGCCGACCACATCTTCGAGACGGAGCAGGACGACAAGCACAGCCGCAGGCGACGCTCCAAGGAGGTCAATGCCATCGTCTCTTTGGTCCCCCAGTACCTGAACTGGTTGGAAACCCCCATCACCTGGAGCCAGGCGGATCAGCCTGAGCATCTGCCGACTCCCGAGGGCTACGCCATGGTGCTTGACCCTCTCATCGTCTCCAACGCGCGCACCTGCCGATTCTCGCGCGTCCTCATCGACGGAGGCAGCAGCCTCAACCTCCTCTACCAGTCCTTGCTGGAGAAGCTGGGCATTCGCGAAAGCGACCTGCGCCCGACTACCACGACGTTCCACGGCGTACTGCCGGGGCCAGCCTGTGCCCCGCTAGGGAAAATCCAGCTGGACGTCATCTTCGGGACCAAGGAGAACTTCCGTAGCGAACCAATCTGGTTTGAGGTGGTAAATCTGACGAGCTCCTACCATGCTCTCCTCGGGCGCCCCGCCCTCGCCAAGTTCATGGCCATCCCCCACTAAGCATACCTCAAGACGAAGATGTCGGGATCCCATGGCGTGATCACCGTCGCCGGCTGATTCAGGCGGTCGATGGAGTGCGCCTCAGTTGGTTCCAAACTGGCGGAGGCCCTCATCATAGCCGAAGAAAAACGCGTGATCATGCGCAATGTGGCCATGGCCCAGCAGGACATTCCGGCTAGCAGCAAACCGGCTGGAGAAGGAGCTTTCCAGCCGGCAAAGGAGACAAAGAGAATCCTGCTCGACCCCTCCGATCCGACTAAGTCCGTCACCATTGGTGTTGGCTTGGACAACAAATAGGAAGGCACGCTCGTCGACTTCCTCCGTGAGAATCGGGACATCTTCGCATGGTCCCCCAAGGACATGCCGGGTGTGCCGAGGGAGTTCGCCGAGCACTCACTTCATGTGCGTCCGGATGCCAAGCCGGTCAAGCAACCCCTGCGCCGGTTCGTAGAGGAGAAGAGAAAGATGATCGGTGACGAGATCACCCGACTCCTTGCAGCCGGGTTCATCATGGAAGTCTACCACCTGGACTGGTTGGCGAACCTAGTCTTGGTGCTGAAGAAGAACAAGACCTGGCGCATGTGTATCGACTACACCAGCCTGAACAAGGCATGCCCGAAAGACCCCTTCGCCTTCCCCCGTATCGATAAGTCATCGATTCCTTGGCCGGCTGTGATTTGTTGTCTTTTCTAGATTGCTATTCCGGGTACAATCAGATCCGGCTAAACCCGGCTGATCAGATTAAGACATCATTTATCACCCCTACGGGGCTTTTTGCTATGTAACCATGCCTTTCGGCCTAAAGAACGCATGCGCCACCTATCAGCGATGTATGCAGAAATGCTTGCACTCGCAGATAGGCCGAAACATGCACGCTTACATGGATAACGTGGTCATCAAGACCAAGGAGCTAAGCCTTGCATCTCCGGTGTTGCCTGAGCTCCTCCCCCCACTGCCCCGTCTCTGGTCGCCTCCACGCGCGTCCTCATCGGCCCCTCGATTTGGCGCCCCGAGGCCTCCTCTGCAGGGCCTCCTCTGGCTTCCTCTTTGTCGTCGGACTGAGGACAAGTACGCCATGAGGGGGTCCTCAAGGCGTGTGGAAGAGAGGGGTGTGAGACGTACGGTATTCTGGGATGCTGAGCACACAAGTTTACCCAGGTTCGAATCCGCCGGCTTTGGACGAATCCTACTCTTGCTAGCAATCCAGTAATACGGCAGAGCCAGAATATGGGTTACAAGGGTATCGCTTGTGCGAGTTGAGGGTCTAAAGTATTGGGTAGTGCCCTAAAGGCTCTCCCTAGGACGACTTATATAGATATGCGGCCTAGGGTTTACAAGAGAGATCAATTTGGCTACCACTAAGAGTTGGTTACAGGTACATCTTGAACTACAAGTAACATTATGGGCCTAAGTCGGTAAGTCTTCTGGGCCTTCCCATAGCCGGATTGGACTCCGTCTTCTCTCCCTGACTGAGCCGCCCGTGAAGCAAAGCTCTAACCCGAAGTGGGCCACCCTGGTCAGTGAGGAACTGTGAGGATACCCGGAAAGTATATCCCCAACAGTAGCCCCCGGAGGCCTCCAAGATCCAAAGTCGGATTTTATCATCGTCTAGCTTGGTCTTCGTCTTGCAGAATCTTGAAGGGTTCCTGAAACTTCACAACAAAAAATACGATCCGGGTCTTAAAAAACAAGTCGGACCTATCAACAGGTTACTCAGATTCCAGCTTGATTTCAAACTTAAGCCGGAACTTGGTCTTTAACGCCACCTGACACAAGCATGGTCAAGTCACGTCATCTGACAGGCGTGCCGTCAGCATGACCGTTGGTGGGCCCGCGGTTCGCAGAACCGAGGCGCCGTTTCAATGCGTGTGTGGAGATCGAGGAGACACAATCATCGCGTGGGTCCTTCCCAGTTCTTTCCACGACGTGTGGCGTTACACTGTAGGATTTGCATGAATCTTGGCGCAGTTAGGTGGATATAAGGGGTTTGGATTTATCCTTCTCCCTTCCACCAGTCCTTTGCCATTTCCTTTCCTCCCAATCCTCCTGCGCGCATAGAGCTCCCTCGTCCTTCCCCCACAGAACTCCCAGCGCCGCCCCTTTCAGGTCATCTTCTCACCGGAGAAATGGCTTCATCATCTTCTTCCTCCGGTTTGGCGGTAGCAGCGGCGGTGGCAATGGTGGAAGCAGTAGCAGAGAAGGAGAGCTTCCGGGGAATCTGGATCCCCTGTGCCCTCACCGAGGAGGGCCTCAAGAATGTGGAGAAGGAGGGGCTTCTCGTCGCCGGCGACTGGCGGAGCGGCCCTGGCGAAACCGTCCCCAACCCGCGCGACGGCGAGCGGGTCCACTTCGGCACCCATCTGAACCGAGGTCTGTCTTTTCCTCCCTCGGAGTTCTTATCCGAGGTGATAGATCATTACGGAGTACAACTCCAGAATCTTCCTCCCAACTCTTTCTTAGAGATGAGCGCGTATGCATGGCTTTGTGAGGGCTTTCTCGGCATTAGGCCTAGTTTGCTTATCTTCCGGTACTACTTTCATGTCCGAAGAAATTCCATCACTGTCGGTGTTCCTTACATCACCGGCACTATTAGTTTTTCACTTAGACGTGACCGGGCATGTCCCAAAATTTCAGCCAGTGACTCGGTCAAATAATGGCCAGCCACTTTTTTATATCATAGGGATATTCCGGCTCTCGGAAAAGCTACTGCTTTGCTGGCTTTTGTCGACGGAGCCACCACGGCCCAACCTTCCTGGGACGAGGCTGCTCCGGCTCTCACCGATGATCTAATCCTCGCGAAGAGGCGGATCGAATATTTGATCAAACACAAGGATCTGAAGGGATCCGACTTGGTCTAGTGCTGGGTCTCACGTCGGATCCAGCCACTTCAGTATGACGGGGATAGACTGATGCACTCCATCACGTCATCCAAAAAAGACTCCCTCCGCATCCGCCCCAAAGCATACACCACTCAAGCCTACATCAGCCAGATCAAGTGGCTGATCAAGAAGCGGATCGAGAGGAGAATTCCGAAGATTTCTCTGGAAATGCACACGGCGGAAAACCCCGTGGTGCCGGTAAGCTTCCATCAATACACCTTTTATGTGTTTCAATCTTCAAGTTATACTGCAATACTGATATGCTTTCTTGTTTTCAGCTTGCTGATCTCCCCGAGTCGGAACTTGCTCCGCTCGAAGGATATCCTCCTGAGTTTTCTCAGGAGACAGAAGTGGTCCCATTGGCGGACCTTGCGCTCAAGAAGCGCAAAGCTCCGATAGTGGCTATTGGCACAAAGGAGGTGCCTGTTGTGAAGTGGTAACTTTCATTCACAATTTCTGCCTTTCTACCTTTCTCGAATTTCTTTCTGTGATGTAATGTTTCCGACTTTACTACATTCTCAGAGCAAATCCTCTCATCAAGGGTAAGGGGAAAGGGATTCCTTCGAAGCCCCTACGACAGACGAAGCTCACCATAGCTTCCCCTGCCGTGGCTCCTCCGACTCCTGCCCCTCAACCTTCTGAAACTCCGGCGATCATTCCTTCTCCGGTGGTTGCAGAAGATCCGGGTCCTCCAACAGAGCCTGCGATCCTTGGGTCGCAAACTGACGTCACCGTGGGTGCGTCAGATCAAAATAAGGGTGAACCCTCTTCGGGTAATAATCCCTCGGCTGAAATCTTCACCGAAAACCAAGTTTGGCCTGTCCCGGAAATCTGGAGAGGAAATCCAGCGGCTAGCCAGGCAAGTCCTGGACAAAAGCCAATTATCCCCCGAAGAAGAAGCGCAAGAAGCAGAGGACGTCAAGTTCTCTGACCTTCTCACTCAAGTCCGCCTTTGCGACGAGAGGATTAGGACTGGCGAGCTTCCAATAGCCCCAGTGATCCCTCTTACTCTTGTCGAGAAGGTGGCAGCTGAAGTAAACGCGAGTTTAGATAAACTCACCCGCGAGCAATATATAAGTCGGAATTCCAACTCTTGTTTTTACATTATGTTATATCATATCCTCTAGCTCCCAAGCCTGAAGTAGGATATATAATCCGGGTTTATGCTTTCATTAGGATGCCAAAGAACGAACTAGTGTAGCCCCCAAGGCTCGTGCTGATATTTAGCAAAAAATATTAGCCCGAGTCTTAAGTAGCTTTCTGACTTTGGGTATTCTGACTTACAAAAAGTATGTTCCTATAACCAGGAATTACTGACCAATCTTTGCAATAAGAGGAGAGAGATCAAGGCTCTCCGGCTTAAAAATGCCGAACTTAAAGTAGGCAAGGATGACGCCGAAGGTAAACATTCCGAAATTCAAACCTTGTCTTTTTGCTTTTTCAATGTTGAATTTTTCCTGAACTGTTGTTCTTTTTTGACTTACAGCACTGATGAAACAATCCATCGCTATGATCGAAGAGGCCGAGAACCTGAAGACCCTGGTGGTGGAGAACAAAGGACTTCGCCAAGAGCTTGATAAGCTTAAGGCGGATCATGAAAGGAGCATAGCTCAAGTCCTTGAATCCTCCTCCATGGCCACTGAAGAGCGTGATCGCAAGATCGCTGCTCAAGATAAAGTAATCTCGGACCTTAGAAATGAGCTTGGCAGAGAAGGACATCTCCCAGGCACTCCGGGCTAAACTCCAGAGTCTCCGGGAGGAGAAGACCAAGATTGATGACGTCATTCTCGGTACGTTCCATCTTCCCGACTTATCTTTTTCTTCGACTTCTATCAATGCCAGATTTTTCTTAACTTGTTTTGTGTATAGGTCCTCTGAACTTGACGGACTCTTCCTCCTCGGAGCCCCGCACCCACCGGCTTACCCAAGTCGGTGATCTTCTTCATGACTTCCGCCAGTCCCTTGAGGACATTGGCGAGTCTCTCGGGATTCCGGACATGCCAAGCATGTCGGATTTTTAGGTGCGGGACAAGGCCAAGGAGATGCCGCAGCTTGTTCAGGACTAGAACATGTCCTACGCGCGGACTGCTGCGCGGAACGCTCTCACCATGGTCATGAGCCACCATGGAAACATGGAGATATGGCAAGTGACCAGAGCGTACTGCAAGGTAGACGAAGACGGCCAGGAGCAGGACCTTCAAGCCATCATGCACTCCTGCGCTGGATATGGGTGTCATGTAGCTGATCTGACTAGCTACGAGATCCCCTTCTTCACCCGCGTAGCTACTCTGCCACCTCCTCTAGAAGAAACCGAAGAAGTTTCCGATGATGAACAGACCACCTCAGATTCGGACATCTTGGAACGATATCAAGGCGGAGTAACCAGCGAGGCGGCAGCTCCTTCATCTCCTCCTGCATAATAGACCAGAAACTTATGTATTATTCCGGAAAGAACATGATGCATTTGCAAATATTAAGTACTATTGATTTTGCTAGTGCTAAGCTTGTGATATATTCATCACATTTGGCTTTGTTTTTTTGTGTGCTTGAAATATTTTCATAAGCACTTGAATTTTTTCTTCTCTACTTATCGTTTATCTAGCTTTCCGCCTCGTCCCTTTCGTGAGCCGGCTAAACCTTCAGCCGGAAACTTTGCCAAGCAACGGAGCTCACTTGCTAAACCAGTTTAAACTCGGAAACAAAGCCGGCTTCCAGTACCAACAATTCACTACTCGGAAAATACCGGCATCCAGCAATCAGACAAATAACCAAAGTAAAGACTAGAAATTTTAGAGTTATACCCGAAGGTAGCAGTTTTACAATCGGAAATCTAGACCATAATGGACATGAGCATAAAGTACTTTCAAGTATTCTAGGATTTTCGACTATAACATGATCATTTGGAAATAAGATGCTAAAAACTTCTCAGAAAAACTTGAGGCAACTAAAACTTTTATTTCTCAAAGAACATGTACATATATATGATTACAAAGAAGGATAAACTAAGAATAAAAGGGACGTAGCTGAGCAATATTCCACGGTATGTCTAACTCATCCGGATTTGCACTGCCTCCAGCTCTCTTTCTCTTCTTAGTAGCAGGTCTTTCTTTGACTGGCCTCATGTCAGTTAAGTAGTACGATCCATTGTGCAATATTCGACTAACCAAAAAGGGCCCTTCCCATACTGGGAAAGTTTGTGCTTTCTTTGTTGCACAAGCCGGAGAACCAAATCACCTTCATTGAAAGATTTGTTTCGGACTCTCTAGCTATGATACTTGCGTAACTTCTGTTGATAGGCTGTAGATCTCATTTCAGCAACGACGCGAACTTCTTCGACTAAGTCGAGATCATTTTGTCGAGAAATCTCGGCATCCTCTTCGATATACGCGGCCACTCTAGGAGAAGTATGAATTAAATCACTAGGAAGAACTGCTTCTGCGCCATAGACCAAGAAGAAAGGTGTGTATCCTATTGACCTGTTCGGAGTTGTTCGTAAACTCCAAATTACAGAGGGTAATTCCTCTGCCCAAGCCCCCGCAGCACGTCGTACTGGTGCTTCGAGTCTCGGTTTCAGGCCTTGTAAGATTAAACCATTAGCTCTTTCGACTTGTCCGTTAGCCTGTGGATGTGCGACTGACGCAATGTCAAGCCGGATATTTTGCTCGTCGCAGAATTCAGCCAATTCTCCCATAGAGAAGTTACTCCCGTTGTCCGTGATAATGCTATGCGGATAACCATACCGGATTATAATATCCTCAACAAAACTTTTGGCTATTGCTCCATCACAACTAGTGACAGGTTTAGCCTCAATCCATTTGGTGAATTTATCCACCATCACTAAGAGGTGAGTAAATCCACTTGGAGCTCGTTTAAATGGTCCTACCATATCAAGCCCCCGGACCGCAAAGGGCCATGTTATAGGTATTGTTCATAGCTGATCAGCAGGAACATGAGCTTGCTTGGCGTACTTTTGGCAGCCTTTGCATGTCTTGACTAATCGTTGTAAGCCAGAAAAAGCCGTGTCTAAAAGCTTTTGCCACTAAAGATTTAGCTGCAGCGTGGTGACCACACTCGCCTTCGTGGATTTCCCTTAAGATTTCCACTCCTTCTTCCGGATATACACAGCGCTGAAAAACCCAAGAAAAACTCGGTTTATACAACTCACCTTTAACAATTGTATAGGCTTTTGCTCGTCGGATAATCTGCCGGCTCAACACCTCGTCTTCGGGTAATTTGCCATCTACCAAATATTTGAGGTAGGGTTCAGTCCAGCTAGGAATTACAGCCAGAACTACTATCAAAGGTGAGTCGGATTTGGTCGAATATTCCTCATCTACTCCCTTTATCAAGGGGACTTTGAGGTTCTCTAAAAAAGCGCCATCCGGGACCTCTTTCCGCGCAGAGCCTATGCGAGATAGTGCATCTGCTTCCTCATTTTCTGCTCGAGGGATGTGTTGAACTTCAAACCGTTCGAACGATTTAGATAGATCATCCACGATAGCTTTATATGCTGCCATGCGTTTATTTGCATTACAAATATCCGAGACTTGCTGAGCAACAAGATCCAAATCTCCGTAACACATCAAACGTCGGATGCCAATATCCTTAGCAATCCGGATTCCATGCAGCAGTGCTTCATACTTGACAATGTTGTTCGTCGCTGTGAAGTGGATCTGCAACACATATAAAAGTTTATCTCCTTGGGGTGATTTGAGCACCACGCCAGCCCCCGAGCCCCCTCGAGCCTTGGACCCATCGAAGAAGAGGGTCCAATATTCCAACTCAGGGAGGACCTTGTTCTCCTTCGTCTCTGTCCAATCAGCGACAAAGTCAGCAAGGATCTGGGATTTGATTGTTGTTCGAGGTTTATACTCAATGTCGAAAGCTGAGAGCTCTATTCCCCATTTGGTGACGCCTCCTGTGGCGTCACTATTGTTGATTATGTCTCTCATGGGAGCTTTGCTCACCACGGTAATTGGATTCTCTTAAAAATAGTGTCGTAACTTACGAGATGCTAGGAAAACACCGTAAGCCAATTTTTGATAGTGCGGATACCGCTGCTTTGATTCTGTCAGGACCTCGCTAACAAAGTATGCCGGACACTGCACCAGGTGTTCCTGATTTTCCTCTAGTGTCTCCACCACCATGACGATAATGACAACCTTATTTGTCGCAGCAATGTAAAGCAACATCGGTTCCTGAGGTTCCGTCGTTGCAAGGATAGGAGCAGATGAGAGTACTCTTTTCAGATCTTGTAGTGCAGCTTCAGCTTCGTCCGTCCAGACAAAATCCTTGGTCTTTTTCAGGAGTTTATATAATGGTGCGGCTCTTTCACCAAGCCGTCTTACAAATCGACTGACTGTAGCAATGCAACCAGTTAGTCTTTGTACGTCCTTCAGGCGAGTTGGCCTAGAAATGTTGAGTATAGCCTTAATTTTGTCTCGGTTCACCTCTATACCTCTTTGAGACACGATGAAACCGAACAATTTTCCAGCTGGTATTCCAAAGAAGCATTTCTTCGGGTTAAGCATGATGTTGTATTTTCGTAGATTGGCGAACGTCTCCTCCAAGTCGGAAATCAGTGTTTCCTTCTTTTTGGACATCACTGTGATATCATCCACGTATGCATGTACATTGCATCCGAGTTGGTTATACAGGCAACGTTGCATCGTGCGTTGGTACGTAGCTCCTGCGTTCTTTAGCCCAAAGGGCATTGTAACAAAACAGAAGGTTCCGAAGGCGGCTATTAATGAAGTTTTGACTTTGTCAGATTCCTTCATCCGGATTTGGTGATAACCGGAATATGCGTCGAGAAAACAGAGGAGTCCCAAGCCTGCCGTAGAATCGATGACTTGATCAATTCTAGGCAGAGCGAATGGATCTTTTGGACAAGCCTTGTTCAAGGCAGTATAATCAACACACATCCTTAAATCAGTGGTGTCCTTTTTAGAAACCATTACAGGATTGGCCGACCACTCAGTGTGGATGACCTCTTCTATGAATCCGGCTAACTCGAGCCGTGCTAGTTCCTTAGCTATTGCCTTACGCTTTTCATCGCCAAACTGTCGTAAGGACTGTTTGAAAGGTTTAGCGTTTGGGTTTACATTTAGAGAGTGCTCGGCAAGTTCCCTAGGTACTCCGGTCATGTCAGATGGCTTCCATGCGAAGATATCTTGATTTGCTTGGAGGAACTTGACGAGCGCACTTTCCTATTCGCTACTTAGGCCTACGCCTATCTGGGTCACCTTGGAGGGGTCATCATCATTCAATGGCGTCGTCTTCGTCTCTTCTGATGCCTTGAACTCCGGATTTGGCTTTGTCACATGCTTCTTCGTCATGGGCATCTCGGACGGATCTATGCTCTTCTTGATCTCTTGGTACTTCTGGGCGTGCAGCACGGCTTCGGCAAAGGCGACATTTCCATCTCGCACTCTCACGCTTTCTTCGGGTCTCCCCTGATGGTGATCACGCCATTGGGACCTGGAATTTTCATCATATTGTAAATGTAACACGGACGAGCCATAAAAGCCCAGTAAGCCGGACGTCAAAATATAGCATGGTATGCACTCTTGAACGGGACCACTTCGAAGGAAAGTGCCTCCGTCCGATAATTCTTTGGTGTTCCAAAGGTAACATCCAAAGTAATCTCTCCCAGGGAATTAGCTTGTCTTCCTAGGAAAACTCCGTGAAAGATCATAGAGCTATGGTTCAGTTGTGTTTCCGAGATCTTCATCAGGCATAGCGTTTCGACATAGAGAATATTGATACTACTACCACCGTCCATGAGGGTCTTGGAGAAACCATAACCGTCAATAAGTGGGTTGACAATTAAGGTGTATTTTCCTCGCCTGTGTAGCTTAGGCGGATGATCAGCGCGGTGAAATGTGATTACCACTTCCGACCAGTCCAGATACTGAGGCATAGCCGGAACTGTTGCATTGAGCTCGTGGAGAACTGCTTTCTTGACCTTTGCTGGTTGAGATCCAACGAAGGTGACGTAAGTGTCTTTCTTGGTGGGAAAAGTTTTCTTCCCTTCCGACTTGGGATTTGAAGCAACGGCTTCTCCATGTCGGAATCTTCCTTGGTCTCCTTGTCCTTTTCGGGATTTTTCTTTCCCTTCTTCCGCTTAGCTTTGTAGCCCGCGGTATCATCTCTCTTGATGTCGTCGTTAAAACGACACTCAGCGTTGGTGTGGGACGAGCCCCCATTGGCGTCCAAGTGATGCACACATGGGTTATTGGCAATGTCGGCCCAAGTGTAGGTTTTGCCTGGTTGTTGCTCTCCTCTACCTTGGACCCTTGATGTCCCATGGCCACGCCCGCGGCCTCCGCCACGTCCTCCTCGTCCTCCAGACCCAGAAATAGTAGTGACCACCACTGTCTCCGCGTTGGGTTTTTCTTCCGAGGTATTTTTGTGCTTCTGAGCTTGTTGTTTTGGTTGTTTTGTCGACTGAGGCACGGCCAGGATGTTGAGTAATCCCTCTGCATCGTCGTCAGCATCTGCATACTTGCTCGCTGTTTCTATCATCTCTCCCAGATTAGTGACCTTATCACACTTCAAGCGGTGACGTAGTAGACCAATTGGGAGTCCTGCGATGAAGGCTTCGATCATGGTTTGATCGTTTACTCCTTCACATGAGTTCTTGGTGTCGATCCATCGTCCGAGGTAATCTCGGCAAGTTTCTCCGGCTTTCTGGGTGCAACGCTTTAGGTCTCCAACCGTATAGGGCCTCCGATATGTGCCTTCGAAATTCCGAAAGAACGCACTTTGCATGTCATACTAGTTGTGGATGGTGTTCTCCGGAAGTTCATTGAGCCATGATCGCGCCGTCTTCCGCAACATAAGTGGGAGATATCGGGTTGTGACCAGGTTGTTTCCGCCTTTGGCGATGCAGCAAGCTTGGAAGAAATCCTGTAGCCAGGTATCTGGCCGAGCAATGCCATCGTAGGCTTGGATGTGCCTTGAGATAGAAAATCCTTCCGAGAATTTTGTAGCTCTGACACGTGGTCCAAAACACTTTGGGCCCACGTAGAAATCATCGTTTTCGTAGCGCCGCGCCTCTATATTGGAGTTGATCCTGTGCCTTGCGAAATTCGGGGATAGAGATCGTCCCGAATGTCGGTTGTGGCTGCGGTGCCTTGGAGCCGGACTTCGGCTTCTACCACCGCCTCCTCCGCCATGTCGTCCTCCTTGCCCTCCCTGGGGGCCGTTGTGATAACTGCCTTGTGGAGGGGGTGGGGCAGCTGAATTGTTTCCGGCTGATCGCCGGCCTCCGTTCGGAGCATCATTATTCCGGTTCCGGGAAGGTTCTTGACTACGACGAGCCCCCTGCCGGCTTGTTCCAGCATGGTTTCCAGCATTCCTTCGTCCCTCGTTCCCACCATGGTGAGGCTCAGCCGGACGGCTCTCATGTCTAGGAGGTGGCATTCTCTGACGATCCTCCTCCCGACGTTTCTCCTTATCTTCTCCCTTTTGATCGTTGAACTCTCGTCGGGGAGGATTCCTCGGGTTTAGTGCAGCGATCGCGTCTTTCTCGGCCGCGGGAGCGACATTGCTCCAGTTATGTGTAGTTCTGCCATGCTGTCCCGACAATCCGGTTCTTGAATAATATTCTTCCCTACGTTCGGGGTGATGGTACTACGCCCGAACATAATGGGATCTTACGTCAGCCCATGCCGGATCTGTGCGACATTGGTCAGAATCCGAGACCAGTTTTTGACTTCCGGACAGGGCGACCTTCTGCTGCTCTAGTCCCTTGTTGAGTAGCTTGATACCCAAACGGATCTCCTCTGGTCCTGGATTAGCCGATAGAATTTCTCGGGCTGCCACGGTATTCTGTACTAGGGTTGGGTATACCCAATCTCCGTTGTTGTCTTTCCGTGGTTTCCCCATCTCATCCCCAAAAAGGATGGCACAGACACGTGGGAATTGGTCATCATTGGTGTGATGCAATCGAGACATGTATTCCTTGGTTGACATGCGCTTCTTCTCCACCTCGATGTTTTTGGCTTCATCGAGGAGTTGTTGACGATGCACTTCTAGGGCTTGGGCCCTTTCGTCCAGCTCATCTGCAGTAAGTTCTGCAGCTGTAGGGATAGGTGTGGTTAATGCGGCATCGATGAGTTTACGCACACCTTCTGTGATCACGTGTCCATCCACTGATGCTTCTTTTTTCGGCTCGTCTGGGATAAGTGCTCCATCCGAGTCTTCCTCGTATTCCTTGGCAATCACCTCTTTTGTGAGAGGGTCTTTTGCCGGGGTCTTGTTCTTCTTGTTCTTCTTCTTTGCCTTCTTGGCAGCGCCAGTAGCAAAGACGACTTTGGGTCCATCTCCCGGAGTCAAGATCTGATCGGTACTTTCGGACATCTGGACTTCGGGATTATCTCCGACGTCCATGTCATCCTGTGCTTTGGGAGAGTGTTCCCCGGATCCTTCATCCATGGCTTCTCCTTCTTCTGCAGTTTTGGAGTTATACTCCTCTTCATATTCTGTGGAGAACTTTCGGAAATCTACCGACGTCATAGATTCATCCGAGGATGCGGCAATGTCGGTGTTTGTTCTAATTGCCTCCAGCACGGAGTCAGTGTTTCTCCAGCATCGGCAGAGCCGGATCCGGATCCCACGGATCCGACGAAGTGCGACGCGTACTTCCTCAGGAAAGGCCTGTTTGTCCCGGCATCGTCAGAGCCGGAATCGGTGTCGTTGATATGCTCCTCCTGGATTTCAACCTCCACGGGTGGATCGATCTGGGATCCGGCTTCTCCAGGGAGATCCACTCCAGATTCGACTTGGACCATGAGGTCTTCTTCAGGCTCAGATTTCTCCACTCTCTCCGCAACTGGTGTGGGCTGGGTGGGTTTTGGGTTTTCTGAGATCCGGAACTCTGCCGCCTCCGCGGACAAAGGGGACCCAGAAGATTCTTCAACCACTATCATCACCGCTGGGGTGGGTTGGGAAGGTTCAGCGAAACCGATATAAACATCGATCTCGCCAAAAGACATGATTGCATAGGCAGTCACAGCCTCCCTAGGCGGAATCCAAGTCTCGTCGAGAACGATGAGAGGGACGTCGCTAGCATAGAGGATGCGAACGACGACGATGGTCTCGCCGATTCCAATTCTTGCAGATTTCGCTCGGAACACAGATCCGAAGCTCA
Source organism: Avena eriantha (assembly GCA_910589775.1). Classification (NCBI taxonomy): domain Eukaryota; kingdom Viridiplantae; phylum Streptophyta; class Magnoliopsida; order Poales; family Poaceae; genus Avena; species Avena eriantha. The sequence goes on from OU342740.1 coordinate 206,600,811, forward strand.
CTTGCCCCACGGTGGGCACCAACTGTCGCCGGATTGAGGACAAGTACGCCATGAGGGGGTCCTCGAGGCATGCGGAAGAGAGGGGTGTGAGACATACGGTATTCCGGGATGGTGAGCACACAAGTTTACCTAGGTTCGAATCCGCCGGCTTTGGACGAATCCTACTCCTGCGAGCAATCCAGTAATACGGCAGAACCGGAATATGGGTTACAAGGGTATCGCCTGTGCGAGTTGAGGGTCAAAAGTATTGGGTAGTGCCCTAAAGGCTCTCCCTAGGACGTTTTATATAGATATCCGGCCTAGGGTTTACAGGAGAGATCAATCCGGCTACGACTAAGAGTTGGTTACAGAGTACACCTTGAACTACAAGTAACATTATGGGCCTAAGTCGGTAAGTCTTCTGGGCCTTCCCATAGCTTGATTGGACTCCGTCTTCTCTCCCTAACTGGATCGCCTTGAACCAAAGCTCTAACCCGAAGTGGGCCACCCTGGTCAGTAAGGAACTGTGAGGATACCCGGAAAGTATATCCACAACACTCTTTGCAATACGCTGCCGCGTTTGACAAGCCCATGACCCTGGCCGTTCCCTGCCTGGTGCGCCGACCTCGTCCGTCCAGCGCCTCTGCTAGCGCGCATCACTGCCCCGTAGATCATCGCGTATAGCCTAGCATCGTTCCCCATCCTCTGCTCTTGCTCCGGTCTTCTATGGGGTGTAGTGGTGTTGCTCACGTGCAGAGATAGTGTGGCAGAGGTATAGCTGACATTCCGTGACAATTCGTGGTGGAGTAGTGGTGATCTGATGACCATGGGAAGAAGGATTAGTGGCGATATTGTGGTTCTGGCTACCTCTGGTCGTACAAGTTCAACGAGTTTGACAGGTATCTTTCCAAGATCAACTAGTGTATAGGGAGCCCGATGGACAATGATGCCAAGAATGTCAGCGACCAAGATCTTGGGCTGTCCCCGGGCCGGCCCAAGAGGGAGCGAAGGGCTCCGGCCTAGCACACAGGAGAAGAGTGGGCCCAATGACTAGCTGAAGCAAGGGTAGCGAGTGCTATTTAGGAAGATCTCTAGCTCTGTTAGAGATTGGCTTGTAACTGAATTATTATGAATGGCAGTGCGTGGAGAATTGGCTCGGTGGGTGGTTGGGTGGATCCGGCCAGAATATTGAGATTATTGCTTGTTCTTCCACCGTTTCCCTCGATTAGATCTAGAAGCTTACAAGTGGTAATCAGAGCCTCGTCGATCCACCAATTCTGGAGATCCCCAACCATCGCTACGACACCTGTTTTTCGTCTCGCCGGCGCTCGGAGGCTATGGATTCGCTCTCTCCTGAGTCGAGGATCCTGTACGATCTTCTCACCACGAAGTCCAAGGAGGAGTACGAGTGGCGGTTCCTTGATTACAAGAAGGACATGCTGGATTCCATCAAGCTCTTCGTGGCCGACACTACTGGCCAATTGAAGACGGTGCGCTCTACGGTGGACACGATCCGGTCCTTCGTAGGGGAAGATCTGGAAGACGCCAAGCCCCAGATCGGTGGCCAGATCAACCACTTGCGGGAGACGCTGAGCTCCGAGATCGCGCAGTCAACTGCTGCCGTGGGTCGGAATTCTCGGCCTGAGCCGACAACCATGGTGGTCGGGGCTTCTTCTGCGCCCGCCGCCGGCCCAGTGGGGCACCGCAGTGAACATCAACACCGGGGGACAACGCACGGTGGTACGCCTCCTCCGGTCGGAGGTATGCAATCCGACCGCGTTCCTCTCGAATTTTCATACTCTGATGCTGGCAAGCATAGCAATACTGACTTGGGTTTCGGCTCGCGTCTCGAATTGCCCCAGTTTGATGGTTCCAACCCCAAATTGTGGCAACGACGTTGCGAGGAAAATTTTAAGCGGTGCCAAACACCCCCGGCTCATCAAGCATTGCTGGCGTCAGATCAATTTGTTGGGCCAGCTGCGACTTGGTTGGAGTCCTATTTGCAGCAGCAGTCACAGCCAACTTGGGGGGATATTGTAGCTGCTGTTCTTGCTCGATTCAGTCGCAACCAACATCAGATTCTGGTCCGCCGGTTGATTCACATCAAGCAAGTCACCACAGTGGAGGAGTATGTCACTCGTTTTTCGGCTTTGGTTGATCAGATTGCTGTGTATGACAGCGGGTCTGATCCAATTCATCTGATCACCAAGTTCCTGGATGGACTGTTCCCAGGTGTGCGTCTTCTGGTAGCTATTCGGCAGCCATCAAACTTGGAGACAGCTTACTCGCTGGCCTTATTGTATGAGGACTTGGGAGAAGATTGTGGCCCTGCTAGTTCTTCCTTGCTGCCGTATTTGTCGCCGCAACCAACTACTCGCCATTTTTCACTATCTTCCTCCCCACCAGTGTTGCCTTCACCAGCCACACCCCCACCAGCACCACCTTCTAAGTGGGTTTCGCGACTGGTAGAGGAAAAAAGAGCAGCTGAGCAACAACGTGGCTCATCTGAGGATAAGTAGCAGAGTCTGAAAGCTTATAGGCACTCTAAGGGCCTCTGTTTTATTTGCGGCGAGAAGTGGGGAAAGGATCATCAGTGCAAGGCGTCAATTCAGTTACATGTTGTTCAGGAAATGGTTGAGTGTATGCAATTGGTCGAAGCTAGGGAGGAGGAGTTCTTTGATTCAACAGAACAACCTACCCCTCCTCCGGCACAACACCTGATGGTTCTTTCGGCTGCAGCTGTTGATGCTTTGCTTGTTTCCCCTCGTACTATGCAGTTGCCAATTTGTATTCAAGGGAAATAGCTCCTGTTCTTGGTGGACTTTGGTAGCTCCTCCCTCTTTATCGATTGCAAGCACGCTCTGACATTAACTGGGAAGCAAGATATGCCAGTGCCAATTGGGGTTCAGGTTGCAGGGGGATCCATCTTACAGAGCTCTCAGTTTTTACCACAATTGCTCTGGTCTGCTGGCAGTGTCGATTTTGTTGATGACTTCAAAATTTTGTAGTTGGGAAGTTATGATGGCATCATTGGGCTTGACTGGCTGGGCAAGCATAGCCCTATGGTGACACACTAGGATCAGGGGTGGTTATCCTTTCAGTATCAATGGGATACTATCGTGTTACATGGTGATGAGGCGAATTTCTGTAACCAGGCATTGTTGGAACTGCGCTTGCTGAAGGAGGCACCAGTTAAGCCGCCTGCTCCAGTTCCCTCTGAAGTCCAGCAGCTACTGGACCAATTTGCTTCGGTGTTTGCACAACCAACAGGGTTGCCTCCAAGACGTCGATATGATCATCGTATTCCCTTGGTCCCTGGAGCCAGACCCATTTCCATTAGGCCTTATCGAGTGGCTCCTGAGCTCAAAGACGAGATCGAGCGCCAGACTTAGGACTTGCTTGCTCAAGGAGTCATTACACGTTGTAGTAGTGCTTTTAGCTCCCCAGTTTTGTTGGTCAAGAAGACTGACGTAACCACTGATGAAGAAGGTACGTCTCTGCCTGTTCAAGGCTGGCGCTTGGTAGTGGATTACCTACACTTGAATGCCTTAACGGTCCCCTGCTTCAACGAGCACCTGGAACATCTAGCCACGGTGCTCTCCATACTGCAGAAGGATTCTTGGCAAGTGAAGCACTCAAAGTGTGTGTTTGCTCAATAAGAGGTTGCGTATTTGGGCCATGTAATCTCTAGTAAAGGAGTGGGAGTGGATCAGACTAAGATTCAGTCAATCTGCACCTGGGGAACACCAACTAATTTGAAAGAGCTCCGTGGGTTCCTTGGATTGACAGGCTAATACCAAAAATTTATCAAAAACTATGCAGTTATTAGCCAACCTTTAACTGCCCTGTTAAAGAAAGGAGTTCTCTTCATTTGGACCGTTACAGAGGAGACAACATTCCAAGTCTTGAAGCAAGCAATGGTCAGTGCTCCAGTCTTAGCTTTGCCTGATTATAAGTTACAGTTTGTGCTTGATACTGATGCTTGCGACCTGGGCATTGGGGCGGTCCTCTCGCAAGCTGGGCACTCGGTCGCGTACGTTAGCAGGGCATTGGGACCGAGGAACAGGGCTCTCTCAGTCTATGAGAAGGAGTACCTTGCTATCCTCCTTGCCATCCAGCAGTGGCAGCCTTATCTACAACTCGCTGAATTCGTGATTCGTACAGACCATAAGAGCCTCACGAATCTGATTGATTAGCGCTTGCACACTGAGTGGCACAAGAGGGCTTTGACTAAGATGATGGGGTTGCAGTTTCAGGTCCAGTATAAGAAAGGAATTCAGAATGGTGCAGCTGACGCTCTCTCTCGCATACCTCCTCATTGCTCGCAGTTATATATTGTTTCTACGGTTTAGCCCGTCTGGTTCGCGTCTGTTCTGGCCAGCTACGAGGGCGATGCCAAAGTGCATCAGCTGCTGCAGAAGCTTGCCCTTGACCCAGGGGCAGAACATCATTTCACACTCGACCATGGGGTCCTCTGCTACAAGGGGCGTATATGGGTGGGTGCTGATGATGCCCTGCGTCTGCAGCTGAATTCAGCATTTCATGATAGCCCGCAAGGGGGCACTCAGGTTTTTCCGTCACTTACCGTCGTCTGTCCTCCTTGTTCAGTTGGCCTGGCATGAAGGGAATGATCCGTGAATTCGTCCGTCAGTGCTGTGTTTGCCAGCAAGCCAAACCAGAACGTCTGCCTCCCGCTAGACTTTTACAGCCGCTTCCTATTCCTTCTGAGCCTTGGGAAGTTGCCACAATGGATTTCATTGATGGATTACCAATGTCCTGCAATTTCAACTGCTTGTTAGTTGTGGTTGACAAACTGACCAAGTTCGCGCACTTTATTCCGCTCAAGCATCCATATACAACTAGCAAAGTGGCAGAGCTCTTTGTGGACAATATCTATCGGCTCCACAGTATGCCTTGCTCGCTAGTCTCTGATTGTGATCCTATTTTCACTAGTCACTTCTGGCAGGCAGTGTTTTGCGCTACGAGCACACAACTGGAGTTGAGCACTGCGAACCACCCGGAGACTGATGGTCAGACTGAACGGGTGAACCAGTCAAAACCACCCGGGGACATACAAGCGTGGTTAGACGAGCGTACTCTGGTCTTGGCTTCAGTGCACCAAAACCTTCACCGCATGCAACATAGAATGAAGCACCAAGCCGACAAGCACCGTACTGGGCGCTCCTTCGAGGTTGGGGATGAGGTATTCCTGAGACTGCAGCCGTACATTTAGTCTTCGGTGGTTAAGCGAGCTTGTCAAAAGTTGGCTTTCAAGTTCATTGGACTGTATCGAGTGATTGAGTGCATTGGTGCGGTGGCCTATAAGTTGCCGCTGCCAGCGACCAGCCGCATTCACCCTGTTTTCCATGTCACGCAATTGAAGAAGTGCATTGGCTCGCAGCAACAGGTATCATCCACATTACCCCTGTCCGACACCTTGTTTCAGATTCCAGTTGCTGTGTTACAGCGTCACGAGATTCGCCGCAGTGGCAAGGTCGTCGCCCAAGTGCTCGTGAAGTGGAGTGGATCGTCTACCGACCTGGCGACGTGGGAGGACCTAGTCTCCTTGCAGCAGTAGTTTCCATATGCTCCTGCATGGGGGAAAGCAGGTTTCCAAGGGAGAGGGATTGTCAGCGACCAAGATCCTGGGCCGTCCCCGGGCCAGCCCAAGAGGGAGCGAAGGGCTCCGCCCTGGCACACAGGAGAAGAGTGGGCCCAATGACTAGCTGAAGCAAGGGCAGCGAGTGCTATTTAGGAAGATCTGTAGCTCTGTTAGCGATTGGCTTGTAACTGAATTATTATGAACGACAGTGCCGTGTAGAATTGGCTCGGTGGGTGGTTGGGTGGATCCAGCTAGAATATTGAGATTATTGCTTGTTCTTCCACCGTTTCCCTCGATTAGATCTAGAACCTTACAAAGAACTTCTACAAGAGCCATTGACCTGAAGATCTTCTTCAAGGACAACGAGATCCCCGATCCTGAATCCGCACACTTCGAGTTCCCCTTCACGGACCCTGAAGACCGACCGTGGATCCGAAGACCGAGACCAAACCTGCAACCCTCGGAGCCAAGATCGTTGATACCCGACTCCGATCTGATATCCCTATTTTTATAAATGCTATATATGCTTGTCGCATATAAATACATACATACTATCATGTGATTTGGGGCCTTATGTCAATTCACCTCATAATTAAATATGGAGCACGTATGTGGGCCATTTTAGTCTTATATTGACTCCATTTAAATTTATGTAGCAAATCGATACCATGTTTTGCCTTGTTGAGCCAACATTTAATTACAGGGCATCTAAACAACAAGAACCTATTACTTAATTGTTGGGAACCCGGTTCCGCTCTAAATTGCCTAGTCACATTACATATTTGCCATATCATAAATCATACCTGCATCATGCCCAATCTTCTACCGTAGTATTAAATAATGCATTCGGTGTTTCTTTTAGTGCTTTGCTTCTTATCGGATAGGATGATGAGATGTGGTGAGTTCGACAAGTTCTTCGGATATGAACCTTCGGTAGTGTTTCCCAGGCGAGCATTCTCCCCCTTTCTACCTATTTTGCATTTATAGTCTTTACTTCCTCCTGTTGGTCTATTGATATCCGTGTTGCGATGCTTTAGGTTCCGTACCATATATATTCCTTGCAGCCTCTATATTGCCTTGGACACATCGTATTGCCTGCTGTTTGATAGACAGTTGGCCTTTCGAGTCGTATTTGCTTGCTCAGGTGTTTTTTTGTGTTGTCGATGTTCCATCATTGTTGGGTGGTTGGCAGATGCTTAATGGTGGAGATGATCATGGTTTTCATTTCAACTTGCTAATTAAATGATGGAAGTGAATATAATTAATAAAGAGGCACCGATGGGTAATAGTTGAGATTTGGTTGTTAACCGCCCACTTGTGTCCACCTAGGACCCGAGTTCTTGACACATGTTCCGAGACTGAGCACGATAACCACATGTGGGGTGTCTGGGCACCCCTTCGGCTTATTACCTGATTTCAAAGTACTGTACTAGGGCCACAAACTAGTTTGATGTTTTCATGCCATGTTCTGCCATGTATGCCATGTTATGCCATGTTTATTATCTATTGCTCGACGAGCGTTTACTACTGTACTATTTAGGATGTGGGTCATTATGTTGAGGATTATACCTATGGCCTCTGATATCTCGACCGATCTCACAACCTCTGGGTCCGTCTTCGTAACTCGGCCGACTTTGTTACGGGTAGCTTATTGGGGTGCCCCACATGTACTTGCTTTGGGTCTGGGAAAGCGCCGTGTCCGAAGCCCCGCCGACATACCAATGGAAGTATGTTAATTGATCTGGCAAAAGGGTGGAAGTACGTGTGGAAACTTTGGTGCACCCCTGTAGGGTTAAATCTTTTCAAAAACTGTGTTCGTGGTTATGGACGACTTGGAGCATAGTTTCTTGATCATAGACAAATACAACTAACGTTTTATGTTATAATTTGACTTGTATCTGATATGACTAGTAAGTTAGATAACCACCATGGAAAGAATGAATAAAACTGCCAACCGTGTGAGTTTCCTCGGAAGAACTTCCTCGTTTGGTCTCGAGGGGGAAATACCAGGATGGGTATGTTTGGTGGTTTTATCAAGTTGGTTCCGCATAGGTCTTTCTTATCTCTCTCCATTAGCCGACAATTGTATCGAGTCTCTATAGGTTGTTTAGTGCATGTTGCATTGCTGTTTCAGTCCACCATACCTATGTAGGCGAGAGCCGACGAATTCTAGACTCGCCATGTACTGGCCTCAGTACTTACCTCTCTCTTTTTCCTTTGCCCGTTGCTAGCACCCCTTTTGTTTACCAGTTTTGAGATCGTCATCGTTAGCAGGGTTACCTTTCTGGCTTGGCCTGGACAGGGTCATGGATGCCATTGGTTGTTCTTCAGGGCTCTTAGCCCCATTTACATCTTGTCCGTACTCGGACGCTATATTGTTTTCAAAGTGATTTGGATCTTTGTACTTTATATCTATATTCTTCACTCAAGGAGTCGTGTTGTATATATCTGTTCTATGGGTTCCATCGTGGACTAATGTGTAATGGTATTATTTCGTTTTCCACCCGCATGAAAGTGCCTGGTGGGGACCTTTGAATCATTTCGATGCGGGTTTGGTGGGATTCGCTAAAACTTGCATAGGGCCGATTTCGGGGTGTTACAGATTATTAGTAGAATCTTTCTAGATGCTAAGAATGGAAAATAAGGTCAAACGATTATCAATGTCTGGATTTGCTAGTCTTGATCCAATGTTCAATGATCAAAGTTAATCTGTACACTACATGTAGTGGTATGCTATTGTAAGAGATAAGACAAGATAGAGATAATATAAGAATTATTGCCAATGTCTAATCTAATTGTAGGTCTCGTAGGAGTGAGGTGCTTGAGAGTTAACACGGCCTGTGGAAGTACAAGTTACATCAAGGACCTCATAAAAAATGAAAATTGCATCCAAGTCCATGCATTTAGCACAAGGACCCTGAAACTGAGCAATGAATTAAGTGTGTGTTTTGAGGTTTGCGCCTACTGTCGTTCATCGTTCTCAAGACTATCAGTAGAATCTTTCTAGAAGCTAAGAATGGAAAAGAAGGTCCAACTGTTAGCAATGTTTGGATTTGCCAGTATTGATCCAACGGTCAATGTTTCAATGTTAATCCGTACACTATGCAGTGGTATGGTATTGTGCAAGACAAGATAAAGATAAGATAAGAAGTACTACGAGTAGGTGATCGAATGGTAGGTCTCGTAGGAGCGATGTGCTTGAGGGTTAACACGGTCGGTGGAAGTACAAGTTACATCAAGAACCTCATAAAAATGAAAATTACATCCAAGTCCATGCATTTAGCACAAGGACCCTAAAACTGAGCAATGAAGTGTATGTTCTAAGGTTTGCGCATATTAGCGTTTATCGTGCTCGTCAAGACTATCAATAGAAATCCAACATTTAGCAAAATTGATGGGGATATACTGAATGGGGTATGCCTAGCAGGATGTTTCGACTAGGCCAAGGGCCTTGCGAGTGGGCCTGTAGGACGGCGACTGGAATGCGACTGAGAGCAAGCCTGGCGACTAGAAGCTTGAGGCCCAGAAGTATAGCTGAAGCCCAGTCGGATTAGGTTAAATCCTCTGAATCCTTGTTTAGTTAGGTTGTATATCTGTAAAGCCTAGTGAGGTACCCCCTATATAAACCTCCCTTGGGTTCCCTCTGTACTCACGTTCCATCATAAACCCCTACAAGCGACTCGCTGCCTAGCCGCCGAGCTCGCCACCCCTGTAACTCGCTCGCCACCAATACAATCTAGCAGGAGTAGGTCTTTACCCTCTGGTGGGCCGAACCTGGGTAAAGTCATGTGTCTCCACCCCCATCTTGCTCCGCAGATGGCCACCAGCTCTAGCCCTCAATCCTATCAATCGATACCCCTAGTAGCGACTGTCGTGGTCATTCCCACGATAGTGGCGCCCACTGTGGGGCATGGTCGGTCCGGCCCGAGTTCTGTGGCGAGACCCTACATGTCAATTGGTCGGTCGATCACCACCGGCGGGATCCTGCAGATCTTGCCCAGCAGCTACATCCCGGCGTCGCGCCAGATCAAGCACAGCGCGGTGATACCGGTCGGAACCACCAACATGTTCGTCGGATTCACTAACACAGTTGACCCGGAGGGAATGGTGATCGTCATCGAATCGCCACCACGCCGTGATCTGCTCTCGGAGGACCAGATCCGGTCCATGAGCCGCTTCGCCACCGAGTACGACTTGGCCGCCAGCAACGCGACCAAGAATGATGCCGCCACGGACGACGCGGCTCTCCACAACAACGCCGACTCGGCGACTCCTACTTCGGTCGCCGGATCCATCACCACCACATCACGGGAGGACTCCAACACGCGAGTCTCCAACCCTGAGGACTTTGAGGACTCCTCCATCCTCGAGATCTTCGACTCTGACTCCGGATCAGAGTCCCCTGAGGACTTCTGCGCCAGATCCTGTCGCTTCAACGCGATCTACATGGAGGGCAGCAGGAGCGCCCTGCCAGATCCATTCTCCACGCCGATCCCGCCGACCGCAACAAAAACGGAGGTGGAAGAAAACCGCCTGCGACTAGAGGAGGCATCATGCAGGGAGCTAGCCGAGCGCAATTAATTCCACCTCGAGCGGTAAACGATGCAGGAGCTATCGCTCTACCATCAACGCTGAATCAGGACCCGCCTGAACTCCAACGTCCAGGGCCGTGTCCTGAACTTCAACGATGAGGGCGACCCCACGCGCGCGACCGAGCATGAGTACAGTGAAAACGCGCCGCCTGATGGTAGCAATAGCCCACCAGCTGGTGCACCGGCGACTGGATCCCCACCGCCACCCATTGGTCACGCGCCCCCGTCGAACCAGCCGCAAATCATCGTATCGCCGCGGGCCCACGATGCCAACGGGCTCCCATCATACTCCACTCCAATGGATAACATCATCACGGCAGACGCCGTGGTCGCCCACCTCGACATTCAAGGGCAGGGAGTGCTGCAGATACAGTACACCAAGTCCTTACTTGCTCGGGCTATCGAGCAGCAAGCCGTGGGAGTCGATCCATGGGGGTGAATGTACTCCCGCGCATCAAGAAGCAATGCAGCCACAAGCGGCCGTCTGACCATCTCCAACACCCTCAACTGCCCACCGTCCGAGTCCCTGCTGCACCAGCCATGGGCCGCCAACCCGGCGCTCTCCACCAACAAGCCGCGGTCGACGAACAACACGGTTGCTGCCAATGGCAAGCCCATCAACGCAAGGACACACATCGTCCACAACTAGGCCTGGCGGGCGCACCAGCCCAACGACTTGAGGCCCACCCTCACCAACCGTGGCGACCCCGAACCAAGGGGCTCGCTTAGCCGAGTCGGCCCCCAGTGCTTCGGACCAATGATCCAAGGCGAGAAGTACCCTGCCAACTTCAAGGCATGCAAGGAGATCGAAAAGTACGATCCAACGTACGACCCAGTGGTGTGGCTTACATACCAGATGTCCATGGGAATCACCGGCCACACTGACCTGCTCGCTGTTTACTACCTCCCCTTGATCATGGAGGGAGCGACCAGACAATTGATCAACACCCTCCACGCTGACAACATCGACTCGTGGGAGGAGATGCGTGACGCCTTCGTCAAGCGCTTCGAGGGCTCCTACACCCGCGCCACCACCATCGAGGACCTAGAGCGATTCACCCAGGGGCAGCGCGAGTCGACGCCCCACCGGATCCAGAGGTGGCAGGAACTATGGATCAACGCCTCCAGCATCCACCCGGACACGGTGATCCACTACTTCAAGAACGCGTGCCGGTATGAGCCTCTGGTCGCTAATATCAATAGGGTATATCGGACGCTCGACAACATCCTCAAACTCCTCGAGATTGCCAAGCGGTACGCGGAGGAGGACCCCAACCAGGACTCTGACGACGAGTCGGGGGGAAGCCGTCACACCAGCGGCCACGACAGCGCGACATGCGCTACAACAACACTTGTCTCACCGACAAGCGGCACGGTGACGGGCGAGTCAACTTTGTTGCCAACACCGGATACGGGCAACGCGACCCAAAAAACTTCCGCCACGACGGAGGACATACAGTGACAGCAAAAATTACCGTGCAAAAAACACGGCGAAGCCAAAATTCGACCCCGCCGCCCTACTCAACCAGCCATGTGTCTACCATAGTAGGGAGGGCAAACCTGCCACCCACACCACGACGGACTGCCATTCTCTGAAGGAGATTGAAAAGGGAACGCAAGCAAAGGAGGACCCCAACAACAACCCACCAAGGGACAACGGCAACGCCGGCGGGTTTGATAATGCCGTCGGCTGCCTACACACCTTCACTGGGCTCGGCACCAAACGTGAGAAGAAGGTGCTCGCCCGTGCAGTCGCCGTCAATGCAGTGGCCCAAGTCGACATGCCCTGCTTCTTGAACTAGTCCAAGCAAAGCATCACCTGGAGTTGCCAAGATCACATGCCTAGGGTCGAGTACCCAGGGCGAGTGGCCCTGGTGGTCAGGCCCAAAGTGGCTGACTGCTGGCTGCCCAAGATGCTGATGGATGGCGGAAGCTCCATCAACATCATGTACTTGGACACATTCAATAGGATCCACCTCCCAGAGTCAGCGATCGAGTAGACATTCAAGAGGCTCCATCGTCCCCGGTCGGAAGGCGTACCCAAGCGGCAAGGTGACACTGCTAGTCACCTTCGGCACACCAGCAAACTTCTGCATCGAGCGGATCCTCTTCGAGCTAGTGAACTTGCATAGCCCCTACCACTGCGTCCTAGGGCTCCAGGCGTTCGCCGAATTCATGGCGACCCGCACTATGCCTACAACATGATGAAGCTCCCGGGGCCAAGAGTCATCATCACTATCCACGGCAACCCCGACATGGCCGTGGAGTGCAAAGACAAAGGTGCCGAGCTCGCCGACGCCGTCATCGCCGCGGAGATAAACCACGTGCACAAGTTCATGAAATACGCGAGAAACATAGACAAGGACGACCCCACCATCCTAGAGATGCCAACCGCCGGAAGCTCCACTTTCCAGGCGACCACGCACACCAGCACCATCAACCTTGTCCCAGGCGACTCCAGCCAGACGGTCACCATCGGGACGAACATGAATCCCGCATAGGAAAGCACGCTCATCGGGTTCCTGGGTGAGAATTACGACATCTTTGCATGGAAACAATCCGACATGCCTAGTGTCCCGAGAGAACTCGCTGAGCACAAACTTAATGCCGATCCCAAAGTGTGACCGGTGAAACAGTCGTTACGGCCCTTCAATGAAGAGCGCCACCGAGAAATTGCTGAAGAAGTACAGTGTCTACTCATCGCAGGCTTCATCTGGCCAATCAAGTACTCCAAGTGGCTGGCAAACCTAGTCCTGGTTCTGAAGAAGAAAAACACCTGTAGAATGTGTATTGACTACACAAACCTCAACAACGCCTGCCCGAAGGAGGGGTTCGTCCTACCGCGCATCGATAAGATCATCGACTTGACCGTGGGATCAGTGTCACTGTGCTTTCTCGATGCATACTTGATGACCCACAAGTATAGGGGGTGTATCGCAGTATTTTCGAGGGAAGTGAAACCCAATTTATTGATTTGATACAAGGGGACCCAAAGAATATTTATAAGCCTTAACAACTGAGTTGTCAATTCAGCTGCACCTGGAAACAATCTTGCTCACAACAGTTTATCAGTAGCAATAGTTTTGTAATAGGAATAGCAAAGTAACAACAATAGTAATGTAAAGATAGCAGTAACAATAGCAGTAACATTGGGATTCGAGTGCGGTAGGCATAGGGATGGATGGACGGGCGTTGCATGGATAACACAATTCACATAGCAATCAGAACATAGGGCAATTGCAGATAAATAAGATAAAGCATCCAAGTACTATACAATCCTAGGCATGTGTTCCATATATAGTCATACGTGCTCGCAATGAGAACTTGCACAACATCTTTTGTCCTGCCAACCCGTTTGCACCGGGGCCTCTAGGGAACTATTAGCAATTAAGGTGCTCATTTTAATAGAGCACCGGAGCAAAGCATTAACACTCCGTGAACACATGTGATCCTCACATCAAAGCCATTCCCTCCGATTATCCCGATTTCTGTCACTTCGGGGCCATTGGTTCTGGACAACAATGCGTGTATACAACTTCTAGATAAGACCAAAAACAATACTATCATAATGAATCAATAACATGTTCAGATCTGAAATCATGGCACTCGGGCCGTAGTGACAAGCATTAAGCATAACCAGTCGCAACAAAGTCATAAAGCACTAATAAAAGATAGTAGGCACCATGCCCTAACAATCTGATGCCATTACATGAACAATCTCATCCAATCCCTACCATCCCCATGGCCTACAGCGGGGGATTACTCACTCATAGATGGGGGAAACATGGATGGTCGATGGAGAAGCGATGGTGATGATGATGGCGATGATCTCCTGCAATTCCCCGTCCCGGCAGGGTGCCAGAACGGAGTTTCTGGTGCTGTTTCGTGGAATCTGGTGGTGGCGGCAGAGCGGAACTCCTTCTGGAAAAACGTCGAACCCCCCAAAGTTTTTAGGTCAAAAGGCTCCTTATAGGCAAAGAGAGAGGCCGAGGGGGTGCCTGGGGGGCCCACACCACCCCCTGGCGCGGCCTGGCCTGGCCCGCGCCAGCAGGTGGTGTGGCCACCCCCTAGCTCTTTTCCGTCTCGTATTCTGGCTCCTGGAGTCTTCGGGTGAAATAGGATTTTTGGCATATTTTCCAAGATTTTTCCTGATAGTTGGTTTTCTGCACAAAAAGTAGACACGAAGGCAATTTTGCTAAAAACAGCGTCAGTCCGCATTAGTTGCTTCCGAATCACACAAGTTTAGAGGAGAAACAATAGCAAAAGTGTTCGGGAAAGTAGATACATTTTGGACGTATCAACTCCCCCCAAGCTTAGCTTATTGCTTGTCCTCAAGCAATTCAGTTGAAAACTAAGTGCGATAAAAGAACTTTCACGAACACATTTGCCTCATATGATGTAAATATTATCAGCAATATGATCAACTACTTAGACAATTCATAATAACGAGTATGCAACCAAGTCTACTTAATAGTCATTGCAAGCTATGAAGAGATTCCACCTCAAAAATAATAAGTAGCATGAGGCACATACATAAGCAACATTACAATGCTCATAGAAAGGTATGATAGAGTGGTATCTCGCTTGCCTTTGATTATGAATGTCAAGGCACCACTGAAGTTCAAGTGATGCCTAGAAGTAAAGATATCAAGGATACACGCATCAAAATCATAACACAAATAATCAAGTAATGGAACAAACACAAAGAATGACAACTATGCTCTCAAGAAAGTGCTCAAAGAATATGTGGAGACTCAACAAGTAGAAGAAAAGGTTTTGAATAATTTGAAAGGCTTCCAAATGCTGAATGTATGGTACTCATTAGCTTTGAGCTCTCATTGCCCCTATCATAAGCATCTTTAATGTGGTTAAGGTGAAAGTGAGGTCCAATCCGAGTTATATGCTTGACAGACTATAAACTGAAAATCCCAAGTCCCTTGAGTACGAGGGCCGCTCCTCGTGCTACTCAACTTTAGTTACCGGTAAGTTCTTGTCCTCGTAAGTATGTGCGTATCATTGAGAACCGCCAACGGGGTACCCCTTGCCCGATGATACGGAAGAATCCCCATATCAAAATGACAAGGCAAGCAGACAATGACTATCTCAGCAATCTTCTTATTTACCATGGGAAAATGGTGCTTTTTCTCTCTTTCCTCTTTTCATAAAACTCTTTTTTTCTTTTTCTCAATAGCTATCTCTCTCTCTTTTTATAAGAAGAATGCTTCATAGATATCATTATGGTTACGCTGCAGGTTTCCACCATGTCAGCATGGATTAGACCGGCGGCCCAGGCGTTTCTCTAACACACATACATAACTCCATGGACTTACAAGCTCCCCTTTTATTTCACACCGACGACATCCGCAAACAAAAGAGCAAGGTATCAAATGGGTATATATTTACAAGTGTTTAAAGCGTTCCCCGTGACAGCATGGTTCTGCTAATCCCCAGCCTATAATTTGCAAGCTTATAACTTTCATGGAGAGTTCACAATGGTTCAGGTTTAATAAGTGCAGGAAATAAAGTGTGCCATCAAGTTCGTGAGAGCTTTACTAACTAATTTTCTCATAACAAGCAAACATTTTATTCGGACAAAAACAAAGCATATTGAATATGCATGGAAGTAGAAAATGATGCTAATAGGTAGGTAAGGTGGACACTTTGGAAATATTTGGTTTAGGGAGTTGGAAACTTGAGTAAAACACTTAGTGGAAGTGAAGGCTAGCAATAGTAAGGGAGCGACAAACGAGCGAGCAATAGCTGTCATTATCATGCTTGCAACAAAACATGACTACTCATGGCATGAAAGTGATTCAAGATCCTCAAGGCAAAATAATTCATTGAGGCTCAACTGATTATTAGAGTCATGTGAATGCGTGAGCATGTGCCAAGTCAATTTAAATGAAACATTCAGAGGAGGATACCACGGTGTCATACGAATTTATTAATAGAGCAATGCAAGCAAACATTCATAAGACATGCTACAAACTATTAGCGAGCTAGAGCAAATCATAAGAAAGCAAGAACTACTAAGCATCCAAAGATAACATACACCCTACATGAATAGACTAAGCATGCTCACAGTGATGAGTATATGTACAAAAATGAAAACAAATAGAGTTCGTTACCAGCCTCTTACCACGCCTCAAGTTGTCATTAATCCTCATTATTGTTATTCAATTGTGTGGCTTGAATAATAATATGAGACCAATATTCCACTAAGGACTGCTGCACCCTGTAGCAAACTCACAAAACCAAAGAAGAACGACAAATATTTTTGGTGTTTTCTATTTTTGAACAAGAACCAAAAGGGAAAAACAAGGAAAGCAAAATCTTTTTGGATTTTTCGAATAGCTCAAACAAAGCAAAAAGGGAAAAACAAACCAAGGAAAAAAGAAGAAGCAAACCAAAGAGAAACAACAGAAATATTTTTGGACTTTTTGTGTTTTAGGAAGCAAAAGCAAAGAAAAAAGAAAACTAAAAAGAGAACGAAAACATGAACATACAAAGTACCGACGCAACATGATATGGAGATGAGTGCGGTGTCGGCGTACCTCCCCCCAAGCTTAGGCTTTTGTCCTAAGTGGGTATCAATCCCAAGCTAGCCAGGATGAAGTGTCAACGTGGTACGACGATGAAGTACCCTCGTCCTGGTGCGAGCTCGAGTACGTCCCTCCATAATGTGCGGAGTAATCATAGGAGGGCACATCCTCCTGGTGCTGCTTGTGGAAACCCAGCCAGCAGAGCTGCTCGTCCACCTCCTCCTTGGAGCGTGACCACTGTCTCCTGTGAACACTACATAAAGAAGGTTGTGGCAAAAGGATCTCCCTTTCATCCCCGTCAGTGAAAAGCATCCTATATACTAGACTGTTCAAATCAAAAGTAGCAGTGGCAAAGTGATGAGTTTTCATAGCAACAAGGTCAAGCCTCTGTGGTGCCAGCATAGCATCATAGGGATCCACTAAAAGACCTAATGCATTGATTATACGCGAGGCAATGATGCCCCCATAGATAGGCCCCCTAGCAGCTAGGCGGCGAGCAATAAGCGGGCCAAGATTGTACCGAGTATCATTGTTAAGCGCAGCAACAAGGAATGCTAAATGATAATTGGAGATATTACTTGTGTTCTCCCTACCAAGCACGCTAGTAGCAAGATAATATGCGAAGTATCTAAGAGTAGGGAGTTGGATATTTCTTATCTTTCCACGCTGCGCCACGCGGTCATCATCATTGGTCACCCCTCGGTAGAGCTCCAACAAATCAGCGGGTCGCCCTTGAATTTTCTTCACGGTCCCTGTCATGCGTACACCTACAATACTGCAAAATCTCTCCAAAGGCATTGTGAAGGGCACATTATAGATTTTAAAAGAGACAGTCGACTGATAGGATGTGTTAGTAAACGTGAAGCTCTCAACAAAAGTTTTGGTGAGCATAGCGTATTGCGTACTCTCATCTTACATATATGAGGTCAAACCAACC
The DNA here is from genome assembly GCA_910589775.1 of Avena eriantha. Taxonomy (NCBI): domain Eukaryota; kingdom Viridiplantae; phylum Streptophyta; class Magnoliopsida; order Poales; family Poaceae; genus Avena; species Avena eriantha. The sequence continues at coordinate 206,618,463 of OU342740.1, forward strand.
CTCTCAATCAGTAGCAAGAAATCATCAAGAATACCTGCAGCTTGTAAGAAAGTAAAACAACGAAAAGAGGATGGGTGAACATCCCCACCATCCCTTTCACTACCAATACGAGTTGCAATGAGATCTTCGTTGTATGATGGCCTAGCTTGAGAGGCTGTTCTTGAGGGCCTCGACCTCCTAAGTGCATCACTCTCAAATATCTCTCCAAAAGTATGGTTGTTCATGCTTGGTATTCTGAAATTTAAACACCTATTAAACAAGTGATTGCAAAGTAAATATAATGAAGGATTCTACTCGTAGGGACTTGCAAGAGGCATAAACATGCATCAAAACTATATCTCTAAGCATCAAACAAGCTTACAAGCTCTCATAACCAGTCACCTACAGCAGCAAAATACTCAATAAATAATCCACTAAACACAAATCTACTTGGACAAGGGGGGGAGTCACATACCAGGGAACAAATGCTCCAAATTTCAGCAAGAAAGATGGGCTGAGCAAGGATATCGAAAAAATCGAGAGCAAGCACAGCAAGAACACAATTTTGAGCAATGAACTGGAGCTTACTCGGGAGAGAGAAGAAAGTGGCAGGTGAGAGAGTTAGTGGGGGGCTAGGGGTGGCCCACACTAGGGCATGGCGCCACCCAGGGCTGGCCGCGCCACCATGTGGTGTGCCTGCCTGGTGGGCCCCTTGGTACCTCCTAGGTACTCCTCTGCCCCTTTTTTCACGTACAAATTTAATATGAATTTTCTGGAATTTTTCGAGACACTTTATTTTTGGGCATTTTTCAGAAATAGAAGGATGATTTCGTGGCTGACAGATTCTTTTTTTAAATGATGCAAATACAAAACAAGGCTAGAACTACAGAAGTTCTAAGACACTCTAACATGCAAGCAACTAACAACAAAAAGAAAACTAAACGAAAGCAAAAACTAAAATGCAAAGGATAGAAATAAACGGAGATAATCATAGTGAAAACATTGTTTTGTTCAATGAAATCCTTTTGTTAACAAGGTTGATCAAGTCTTGCTACCAAAACAATTGCATATGAGACAAAACTTTGTATTCCACTAATGATTATGTTACCTTAACCTTGATAGCAATGGTCCCAATCATAATAGTTTCAAATTTTTCTATTGGTATGGGACAATATATTTCTCCAACTTGAATGCCTTCAACATGTTCAATTGAATTCAAACCATAAGTCCTTTCAATCTTCTTGGGGAAATAGATAGTATGTTCCTTGTCATTAACATTGAAGGTCACCTTTCCTTGATTACAATTAATAACGCTCCTGCAGTATTAAGAAAAGGTCTGCCAAGAATAATAGACATATTATCATCTTCAGGCATTTCAAGCACAACAAAATCAGTTAATATCAAGCAATTATGAGCCACTTGAACAGGTACATCCTCAGAAAGACCCACAGGAATAGTGGTATATTTATTAGCCCTTTTCAAAGATATATTAGTTGGTATTAATTTTTCAAGTTGAAGCCTCTTATAGAGAGAGAAAGGCATAACACTAACCCCAACTCCCAAATCACACAAAGCAGTTCTAACATAACTGTTCTTAATAGAGCAAGGGATAGTTGGAATCCCTGGGTCTCCAAGTTTCTTAGGAACCTTACCATTGAAGGAATAATTAGCAAACAAATTAGAAATTTCTTCATTAGGGATCTTCCTTTTATTTGAGACAATATCCTTCATATACTTTGAGTAAGGAGGCAATTTAATAGCATCAGTCAAAGGAATTTGCAAGAATAAAGGTTTCATCCACTCACAAAACTTATGATAGTGTTCATCTTCCTTTGACTTGTGTTTCTTATCAGGGAAAGGCATAGGTTTTTGGGCCCAAGGTTTTCTTTCACTACCATGTTTCTTAGCAATAAAATCTTCTTTGGTGTATTTAGTATTCTTAGTGTGGTTTTCAGGTTCTTCTTCAACTTTCTCTTCATTTTCTTCATTACCACTTTCAGTTTCAGCATCAGAGATAGATATACTATTAGGATCTATAGCAGATTCAGAGGTTTCTACAACAATTTTATGTTTCTTTTTACTCTTCTTACGAGTAGAACCTCTATTTTCAGCTTGTTGAGAATCCTGCTCAATTCTTTTGGGATGCCCCTCAGGATATAGAGGATCCTGGGTAGCAGCACCACTTCTGGTTCTAATTTCATAAGCATGTTTTTCTTTAGCAGCATTAACTAGCAAGTTGTTTTGCACTTTAATGAGTTGATCTATTTGAGTTTGAACCATTTGAAAGTGTTTAACAATCATTTTAACATCATTAGAGGTTCTTTCCACAATATCTTTCAACTCAACAATAGCTCTAGTGTTTTCCATTAGATGATTTTGCACCTTTTTATTAAAGTTATCTTGGTTAACAATAAAGATATCGAATTCTTCTAAGCATTGATCAGGAGGTTTAGAGTAAGGGATATCACCTTCATCAAAGTGTTGGAGAGAGTGTTCCTCAATAATGGATGAGTAGGGAATAGGCTTACATAATTCTTCTATCGGAGGTAAATTCTTGACATCTGCAGCTTTAATTCCCTTCCCCTTAAGACATTTCTTAGCTTCCTTCATCACTTCATCATTTAATTCAATAACTCCCCTCTTATTTGATGTTGGAATAGGCACCGGAATAGATGGTTCAGGTACAATTACTTCAGGTATAGCTTGTTTAGGAGGAGTCCAATCTTCATAGTTCTTACTTATTTTAGCCATTAATTCCTCAGCTTCCTTAGGAGTCCTATTCCTGAAAACACAATCAGCACAACCATCTAGGTATGTCCTAGATTCCTCAGTTAGTCCATTATAAAATATACCAAGAAGCTCATTCTTAGGTAATGGACTTCCAGCTTGTGCATGCATCAAAGTACAAAACCTTGCCCAAGATTCAGGCAATACCTCTTTTTCTCCTTGTTTAAAATCGAAAAGTTCATGCAAAATAGCATGTCTAGCACTAGGAGGAAAATGTTTCTGCAGGAAAGTACTAATCAAGCACTCAGGGCTATCAATAGATCCAGGAGGCAAGTTACTAAACCAAGTTTTAGCTTCTCCTTTCAGTGAAAAGGGGAAGATCTTGGCAACAAAGTAAGTACGCATCTTAATATCATTAGAAAACAAGCCACTCATGGTAGAAAGTTCATTCATATGTGCTACCGCACTTTCATTCTTAGTCCCACAAAAAGGTTCTTTCTCGACAATAGCTATGTAAGATAGATCGAGAGAGAAATCATAATCTTCATCTATAATGTTTATGGGAGAAGCAGCAAACTTAGCAATAGGAGACAATTTGGGTCTAATAGTACGCCTCTCAAGGAGACTCTTAGCAGCGCTCCTATCATGGGTGTTCTTACATTCTTTAATAAATTCATCGGTCATGTCAACATAACCATCTTCAATATCATAACTTTCACTAAACTCAGGTGAACTAACAGGTGTGGTAGTGTCTTCATTAGGAGTTTCGGTATTTCTAGCTATAGTTCTAGCAATCGTAGCATCTAGGAAAGGACCTAATGAACCACTCTTATCAAGCATAGTAGAAGCAGCATCATAAGCATCAGAAGTTTCAGATTTAGCAGTAGTAGCAGTGTGTGTGTAGCATGTGTATGTGGTGGTGTAACGAGCTTACTTATAATAGATGGTGAATCAAGAGCAGCGGAGGTGTTCAGAACCGTACCTCTTCTTGTAGTGGATGGTAAAATAGGAAACTTGCCATCACGAGACTTACCCATGATGGATGGATAGCAGCGAACAATAGAGAATCCAAGTGAACTTGATAAATAAAGCTATGCTACCCGGCAACGGTGCTATAAAATAGTCTTGATGACCCACAAGTATAGGGGGTGTATCGCGGTATTTTCGAGGGAAGTGAAACCCAATTTATTGATTCGACACAAGGGGAGCCAAAGAATATTTATAAGCCTTAACAACTGAGTTGTCAATTCAGCTGCACTTGGAAACAATCTTGCTCACAACAGTTTTGTAATAGGAATAGCAAAGTAGCAACAGTAGTAAAGTAAAGAAAGCAGTAACAATAGCAGTAAACAGTGGGATTCAAGTGCGGTAGGCACAGGGATAGATTAACGGGCGTTGCATAGATAATACAATTCACATAGCAATCAGAACATAGGGCAATTGCAGATAAATAAGATAAAGCACCCAAGTACTAGACAATCCTAGGCATGTGTTCCATATATAGTCATACATGCTCGCAATGAGAACTTGCACAACATCTTTTGTCCTGCCAGCCCGTTTGTAGCGGGGCCTCTAGGGAACTACTGGCAATTAAGGTGCTCCTTTTAATAGAGCACCAGAGCAAAGCATTAACACTCCGTGAATACATGTGATCCTCACATCAAAGCCTTTCCCTTCTGATTATCCTGATTTCGGTCACTTCGGGGCCATAGGTTCCGGACAACGACGTGTGTATACAGCTTGTAGATTAGACCAAGAACAATACTATCATAATGAATCAATAACATGTTCAGATCTGAAATCATGGCACTCGGGCCCTAGTGACAAGCATTAAGCACAAAAAGTCGCAACAAAGTCATAAAGCACTAATAAAAGATATTAGGCACCATGCCCTAACAATCTGATGCCATTACATGAACCATCTCATCCAATCCCTACCATCCCCATGGCCTATAGCATGGGATTACTCACTCATAGATGGGGGAAACATGGATGGTCGATGGAGAAGCGATGGTGATGATGATGGCGATGATCTCCTCCAATTCCCCGTCCCGGTAGGGTGCCAGAACGGAGTTTCTGGTGCTGATTCATGGAATCTGATGGTGGCGGTGGAGCAGAACTCCTTCTAGAAAAACGTCGAACCCCCCAAAGTTTTTAGGTCAAAAGACTCCTTATAGGCGAAGAGAGAGGCCGAGGGGGTGCCTGGGGGGCCCACACCACCCCCTGGCGCGGCCTGGCCTGGCTTGCGCCAGCAGGTGGTGTGGCCACCCCTGGCTCTTCTCCGTCTCGTATTCTGGCTCCTGGAGTCTTCGGGTGAAATAGGATTTTGGGCATATTTTTCCGGATTTTTCCTGATAGCTGGTTTTCTGCACAAAAAGTAGATATCAAGGAAATTCTGCTGAAAACAGCGTCAGTCCGCATTAGTTGCATCCGAATCACACAAGTTTAGAGGAGAAACAATAGCAAAAGTGTTTGGGACAGTAGATACGTTTTGCACGTATCAATACTCTGGTTACAACCATATCAAAATGGTTTTCGAGGACGAGGAGAAGACGGTGTTCATCAAGCCAATCGGCGCCTTCTGCTACATCGCCATGAAGTTCGGCCTCAAGAATGCTGGCACGACCTATCTATGGTGCATGCAGGAGTGCCTTGCGAGTCAAATTGGTCGCAACATCCACGTCTACATCGATGACATGGTGGTAAAATCCACCCGCCAGAGCGACCTACTCGCCGACCTAGCCAATACCTTCGCAAATCTACGGAGATACAAGATCAAGCTCAACCCAGGGAAGTGCACCTTCAGCTGCCCACCGGACAGTTCCTAGGGTAGGTGGTATCCAAACGAGGCATCAAAGCTAACCCCACCAAGATCGACACCATCACGAGGCTTCTGGACATCATCTACAACCGCGAAGCGACTGGGTGAGTCGCCAAGTCGGTCGTCGAAATCGGCGTCCACAACATCAAGTACGAGCCATGCAAAAGCGATCAAGTCGCATGCTTTGGCTGATTTCCTCGCCGATTGGTAAGAGGCACAGCAGCTAGAGAAGCTACCCTACCTCTATTACTGGCCACTCCACTTCGTCGGGTCCAAGAACACAGACGGCGCCGGGGCTAGCGTCGTCCTCACCTCCCCCAAAGCCGACAAGCTCCACTACATGCTCCACCTCTACTTCACGCCCTGTACCAACAACATGGCCGAATACGAGGCCCTCCTCCACGACATGAGGGACGTGAAGGAGATGAACGTTAATCGCTTGCGGTGCTACAACGACTCCAACCTAGTCGCCAGCCAAGTCGCTGGGATCTGCGACACCATCTTCCCCACCATGATAGCGTACCGCCAAGCGGTGGACTAGCTGGGAGGCCACTTCACTGGCTACTCTGTCGACTGGATCCACTGGATCGACAGCTGGGAGGCCACTTCACCGGTTTCCCCGCCGAAGGTCGAAGGACATCGGCATACCCCTGCAGCCCGAGCCCGCTCTAATCACCATGGTCATGGAACCCAGCGAATGGACCGCACCATATGTTGCCTTCCTCGAGCACAAGGTCCTGCCCACCGACAAGACAGAGGCGCGAATGATAGTACGCCGCTGAAAATCCTTCGTCATCATCAACGTCGAGCTCCACAAACGCAACGTGACTGGAGTATTCCAGCGCTGCGTATATCCAGAAGAAGGACGCCAGATCCTCCAAGATATCCACACCAGCGACTACGGCCATCACGCTGGCGATAGATTGCTAGTCGCCAAAGCCATGCGACATGGCTCCAACTGTCTCACCACGCACGTCGATGCCATCGACATTGTACAACTATGCGTTGGGTGCCAGAAGTATGCCAACCAGACGCACGTCCCTGGTTTGGCACTCAAGACCGTCCCATCTCCTAGCCATTCGCCGTATGGGGCATGGACATGGTCGGCCCATTCAAGAAGGGGGTTCTTTGTTTGCGGTCCCAAAGTTCCCCGGCGAGTGCACCATGGTACCTAAGGTGCCTGAAATTGCCGTGTATTGAAATGTTGGGTCGCCAACTATCGAGAGGAGCCATTTCGATGCAAACTCATCTCACCCTACCAAATACACACATTCCGTGAAACTGCACTATGAAAGTAGATGGTCGGGACCCTCGTGTCAGTAATATTTTCGTGACGCGGGCACCAACGTGGTAACCACGTAGGCGAAACGAGGGATTAAAGGAGCATGGTGCATTGACCAAATTCACAAATCCACTCCCTCCCTCCTTTTGCATCAACCCTAGCACCGGTGGCGTCGAAATCCCCTCTCCAACCAGAATGATCTCTTCGGGCATTTGATTTCCGGCGCCAAGTTGTTGCGCCTACTCGTTGCTACCAATCTCTGATGACGAATGCCGTGCCAGCTATTGCGATGATCTATCCTACCTCTAACGCCGATGAGCTGAGTAGCACAAAGGATGGCAGATCCATTTTCCGAGGAAGAAGTACTTCTGGCTAATTCCGGGTGAGCTACTCTTCTCTTTGATATTCACACTACCTATAAGTGCTAGCTGGCTATTGGCATTACAGAGATATATCAAAAATAGAATTGTTTGTTACCACGACACTGACAAACAATTCTTATCTTTTATCCCCAATTTTCTGTCAAGTAGGATCTCCGCTCAACCCAAATACACGGTTATGGTCACCCTCTGCGGCTACCACATCAAATTAGCAGATGGGAAGAGCACATGGAATCAAGCTAGCTATCTAAAGATGGATGTAGCACCTGTGCAGTTATGCACTATCCTTGGTATGGTTGCTGTTGTGCGTGAACTTGCTGAAATGGGGCCAGAGCAGACTGCATGGTTCAACTTCATTAATGAACGAGGCTTCAAGGTTCCTATAATATGTGACAGTCAGCTAATTGGGTTGATGAAAAAGTATGCTGGGCTTCGCGTGGTTATGCTGATTTGTAGGATACTGGATGTGGAAGCTCCTGCTACTGGGAGTCGCCCAGCTATTATTGGCCAGGGTGGTCTAACTCGAACCCCTGCTGTTGTTGAGAAAAATGTGGTTCCTCGTCCGTGACATGCTTCTGTCAGGAAACCTCCTCGTAGGAGTCCCCGTATTGCCATTGTGGAAAACTCTGCTCTAGAATCTGCTGGTACTGGTCATCCCCGTGGTGTTGTTGTTCTGGCTGCTTCTGACCAAATCCATGCCGCTATTGAGCAAACTAAGGCTTCTAGAGGTTGTCCCGCTGTTGTTGTCAAGACCGCTGCCTTGTGTGCTGATCCTCCTCGAAACCGTCCTCAAGTTGTGCGAGCCCGTGCTCTGGAATCTGTTGGTACTGGTCATCCTCGTGTTGTTGATCTGACCGCTGTTGACCCAATCCTTGGCGCTGTTGAGCAAACTAAGGCTTCCGGAGGCTGCCCCACTGTTGTTGCAAAGACTGCTGCCTTGTGTCCTCCTCGAACCCGTGCTCAGGTTCAGCGAGCTGCTGGTCTGGAGCTAGCTTATGGTCTGGACTCTACTAGCACTCAAAACACTATTGTTGTTGGAACTGCTCCTGATCGTCGATGTGGCATGGCAACAACTGATCCTATTGTGTCTGCCGTTAGAAGGGGCCCTGCCTGTCCACCATGTAATGTAGCTCCCGCTGCTAAGGGCCCTCGCCTTGCTCTTGGTCCTGGTACTTCCACGGAGGTTAATCCAGCTAACGATCATGCTGGTGATGGCGATGGTGGCATTGTGGCTGGGTGTGATGGTTCCGCTCCACCTCTCGAACCTCTCGGAGGTTTCTATCCTGCAGAACCTGATGATCGCAAAGTAATCGTTCGTATCGGTGTTGCGGATTATACTACAAAATTAGATGATAGCACAGAAAAATTCTATGACGAGTTTGATGTAATCCTTGGCAGATACGATCTTGAAGTGGTAGAGCTATCTGACCTAATGGCATCGTTATGTGTGAAGGTGATGTGGGGGTCCTCCCAGGAAGCACGTTTGTTATATTTTGGTTACAGGAGCAAAAAGGCTGTCGAAGTGAAAGATACCAGGGATTTAGTCGTACCGTTTACAAGGAAACATTATAGTGCTGAAGTGTACTTCCACTAGATAGTGCAAATGGTTGGAGAGCAATTGGAAATCGACAATAGAGATGATGGACTTTTAGAAGGCATGCGTGACCTGATTGATGGCATCACTTGGGCTGGTGCGACTGTGGGTAGCTTCGAACAGAGGAGAGTCGTACAGAGGAGCGTTATAAAGAGGAGCAGGAAGAGCATCTGCAGAAAGGGCACCCCGAAGAAGAACGTCACCAAGGAGACCACGCCAGAGATGAGGACACCCAAAAGTTGCACGAAAAAAGGCACCACGCCGCAGACTACACCCCTGAGATCTAGTCAAAATGACACACCGAACGGTAGCACCAAAAATGCTAAGAGGGTTAGCACGGTGGTGAACACTCCCAGGAGTGGTAGCAAAGAGGCGAAGATGGCTAGCACAGAGGCTACCACACCCAGTGGGAGTAGAAAAATACTAATTTGGAGCGGAACACGCCGCTGAGGTTAGGCAATAATACCAGCACGAAGGAGAACACACCCAATAGTAGAAGCAAAAGGGCTAATTTGGAGTGGAACACGCCGTTGAGGTCTGGCAATAATGTCAGCACGAAGGAGAACACGCCCAATAGTAGCAGCAAAAGGGCTAATTCAAAGAAGAACACACCGCAGAGGTCAGGCAATAATGCCAGCACCCTAGAGCCAACACCCGTGAGGGGAGGCAGTAAGCAGATCACAACCAAGAGCGGTAGCAAAAAGCCTAGTTCGATGGGGAATGGAATGCAGATGTCAAGCCCTACTGATACCATCAAGAAGTATTACACCAGGAAGGAGGATGTACACAGGGAGAGCAAGAGGGTTCTGTACAGTCAAGATGAAATTGATTCTGACTGCTGCTTGTCTACTGAAGTACCTGGGATGCGTGCAAATGTAAGACCACCCCATGTGGTTGCAGCAGAACCAACCGAGTGTCTTGGAGAAAGCAGAGTTGCCGGTGAGGTGGATTGGGGCAATGTTCCGGTCCATACGGGTGGAGACGATGGTGCAGCCCCACCCATGGGATTCAATATGATGTGTGCGGTACTAGGCATTAGAGACGATGGCCAGGATTCTAAATCAGATGAACAAGAAGGCACTGTAGAGGATCAAGAATCTGGTGATGATGAAATAGACGAGGAACTTAACGAAGAGGCTGGTATTACAGTCGATGATTTGGGTGTTAAAGTAGAAGAAATGAAACATGACCACAAGTATCCTATAATTTCGGTCAACACCGTGTTCAGGAGGATGCATGAGTGCAGGATGTCGTTTTGGCATTTTTGTACCAAGGGGGAGTTTGACGTTTATCGACTGAAGAACATTGCCCAGAGGTATGAGGCCTTTTCTAAGTTAACGTGGATGAATGGATGGGCCGAGGTACATTATCCATGGAGGATCACAACAGGAGCCTTACCTGTGTCGAAGGAAATTAGGCTACTAGGGCAATGAATGTAGCAAACCATTAGAACTTTCTCTCTTTTCACTCTATAACTACAATTGTCATGCGATATCTTTATGGCAACTAGTAGACTTTGCTTATCTTTTAAATGAATCTGTGTTGCAGGTGAACAAAATGGGCCCTCCACACATGTGTCCGACAGGCAGCAAACTGAAATCCTCAATGGTTGATACGGAGTGAGTGGCTATACAATCTATGTCCATACTAAAGGATAACCCTAAGGAGATCGCGAAGAATATTTAGACTAGCCTCGGTTCTAAATAAAACATTGTCCTACCGTATTACACGGTTTGGAAAGGTAAAGAGAAAGCTCTTGGGGTCTTGCACGGGGATTGGACCAATAGCTTCAGGATGTTGTACAACTTCATGGCAGAGGTACAAGCTAGGTGTCCTGGGAGTGTTGTGGAGATTGACACCAAATCAGTACGTGGTAAAATATATTTCAAAAGATTTTGCATGGCGATTAAACCTTGCATCCATGGATTCAAAGACGACTATAAGCCATATTTGAGTGTAGACAACACTGTCCTAACTGGAAAATGGAAAGGCTACCTGCCATCTTCCACAACACTTGATGGTCACAACTAGATGTTCCCAGTGCCATTCGGGCTATTTGAAACAGAAACAAAGGAAAACTAGGTCTGGTTTATGAGGCAGCTCAGGAGATCAATAGGCCACATGGGTCCATTGGCTATATCCACTGATGCATGCAAAGGGCTGACGAATGCAGTGAATGAGGTGTTCTCGCGAGCTGAAGGTAGAGAATGCCAAGCCCATATGATGCTCAATTTGTACTCACACTACGTAGGCAGCGTATTTCGTTACATGTTTCCTGCTGCTAGAGTTTACAAACCTAGTAGCAGTGAATATTTCATGAGCAAGATTTTTGTGGAAGCCCCTGAACTTCCAGAGTACTTATCCATCCATCATTCGCAGCTATGGAAGAGGAGTCAATTAAACCCTTACATCAAAGTTGATTTCATAAATAACAACCTTGCAGAAAGCCTAAATAACTGGGTGAAGGACATAAAAGTGCGTCCTGTTCATATCTTAATGGACAGCATACGTGCTATGATCATGAAGCTGTTAAATATAAGGAGAGAGATCGGTAGGAGACTTAGAGGACGTATGCTATCTCCAGTTGTACCGCAGCTTCACAAGAGACGACGAGGACTTACTCATCTTAAAGTTCTCCCGTCAACCAGCAGCAGTTGTGAGGTGGTCGATATGTCCAAGAGTGGCAAAAGGGATGTTGTGAACATCCAGCTGCGAAAATGCACCTGCTTAGAGTGGCAGCATACCGGGAAACCTTGCGACCATGCCTTGGCCTTCTTGGTGAAGAAAAGAACTCTACCACATTTGGATCAGTATTTGTCAGACTACTACTCTATGGAAAAGTTCAAAGCTGCGTACGCTGGATCCGTCGAGCCATGTACAGACCCATCTCCGTGGCCTCAACTCCAACTTTCTTTCGAGCTTTGCCAGCCAGTTACAAAAAGGGGCAGAGCAAGACCTCGGGTGAATAGGTTTAAGAATTTTCTCGAGAAGAAGGGTTCATCTTTCCGTGCTTCCAAGAAGGGAAAAAACAGAAGCAAGACCTGCCATCTTATAGGCCATAGAGCAGCAGTCTGTCCCCTTAATGCTCCCAAACCTAGGTATGAGATGCTACATTCACAAAAAAATTGTTTATAGTCTGTAGATATAAATTGTAATCCATGTACTATTTTTTTACAGGAAGTGCAAGGTAAGAAACAAGAGAGCCGACTCAATGATTTTGCTGTGGGAAGAAAATCAAAACGAGTGAAGTGATGATGCTGGACAAGATTCTGGTGCTGACTGGCCTGACTTCCCTCAAGTCAGAGATGCAGGGTACGTGAAGGTAAGAAAATTGGCACCCAGGAAGAGGAAGAAGGTAGGAGATGAAGAAGCCAGTGGACATGAAGGCAAGAGGAATAAAGTTGGAACCCAAGCAGAGAAAGAAGGCTAGAAGTGTAGAAGCCTAATGATGTAATGAACTTGAACCTATATGTGTAGTTCGGTTAAACTCTGGAGCTGTGTGCGTGGAACTTGTCGGGCGAAACAATCTGCCTCCCGTACTCGGAGTAAAATGTATCGCGACTTTAGTATTGGATACGGCCGAGGCCACTAGTTGAATCCAAAATTGTGACTATGCCAGTACTATCTGAACAATCGTGATATCTGAGCGGTTAAGGGGTCTCCAAAATCGATGGGTGTTAGTGGCACAAACATGAATTATTTATTGGCGCTTAATAAATCCCTGCTATTGGCATTACACTTATGATAAGTTTCTGGGATGAAAAACAAGTTCTAAGCTGGCTGCTACACTCCACAAAGCAGCAACTTATTTCAGCTGCTAGACAATGACATAGCAACATAAACTGCAAATGCAATAGATAATGAGGAAATTGTTTCCACTATCTGGCCTAATCTTGAGCCCGTCTATCTCACCCCCTGCCTCCCCTGCACCTGGCGAAGCTCCCGAATCTCTCAATCCATCGCACAAATCTCCTCTTTCTTGTCCCACACAGCATCACGCAGATCCTGAACAAGCTCTTTGTGAAAACCTGTCAGTGGCTTTTCGATCCACACAAACTTGTCACAGCCAGTCCCCCTCCCTTCCTATGAAGTAGATCGAAGTAAACAAAAAAAGAATTACATTACGCTTTCTGGATCCGGGCTACCATTGTACCTAGAGTAGGAACTTACCGCTCTGATGCTATAGTTGCTGAATTTTCCTGCTGTATTTTCGCCGGTCCATGAAATCCATCTCGTCATATTCTCACCGCACAAACACAGCATATCGGGGTAGTAATCGTAGGGCGCCCTCCGGTTCCTGATGGGGGCACCCGCCTGACGGCCTTGAGCCGACCCTAATTCCGCTCGAGACGAACTGCATGAGCTGCGAGCCATGAGCGAGGGGAGCGAGGGCAGAGGAAAGAGGATCCTTCGGATGTTAGGGTAGTGGTGAAGCGTGATTTATCCCCACTTAATAACTCAGGGAGAATCCTACCGTGCACATTCGGCTGACAAGTGGGGGACCTAGCGTGCGGACTTGTCAACCAAACCTCGCGCCTTCGTGGTTCAAAGGCCCTCTCGCACGCATTGGACGAAATTTTTTGGCACCTTGCCCACGTACATATCACTAGGAGGCCATGCTCAGGAACTAGACACGCCTGGCCCACAATCTTACTCCCTCCTAGGAACTTGTCGTGCCTCACGCCGGCAGATCCATTCGCTCCACCGCTTCCGGTAGGGCTCGCCGCAACGGATCCACCCCAAGATCCTACCGTCACAGTATCAAATGGCCATGGTTTTTTTAGAGGAGTGACAACGCTACGTCTCCGAGCTCGGCCCCTCCTACCTGTAGAAGGACTGATGTGGCGTCGAGCTCGAGTAGGAGCCGCCAGGCAAGACGGCGCTCGGTCCACGCCAACCCCGTCACCTTGGTCATTGTCGATTCTGATGTGGAGGACGACAGGGACGAAGCTGTGCGGAACGCCATTGTTGCCTCCTTGGCGAAGGGCAAGCCACGGGCAGGAGTGGATGTCGCTGGGAAGGGCACGGCAGTGTCACCAATCGAGGTGGACTCCGACGACAGTGTTGTGATGTGGGTTTAGATGTTGTTTAGGATGGTTGCAATTTCGGTTGTGTTTAGTGTGAGTATAATTATTATAATGGGTTTGTCGAGCTATATTGAGAAATTTGTGCAGTATCAGCATGTGAGTGCTTCCACTTTAAAAATTGTGTCTATGCCATTTGCATGTTGCATTATCATTGTAGATTACATGTAAACAATCCATAAAAATCATATTACAACCATCAGACGGGAGTGGCAGGATGGAAGAGAAGTTGGGACAGTAGCTTCAAGGGGAAGGAAGAGAACTAAGGGGGGCGTGACACTGGCAGGTGGGCCCACGGAACACATGACACTAACATGCAAGAGCGGCAGCACGTGGTATTGCCAGTCTGTCCAGAGCAAGCAGACTTTGGAACGTGACAACAGCAAGATGATTGGACCAATTGCTCCTCGAATTATTAAGGAGTACTAAAACAACTACAACTGGGGTACATTCGCAAACACGTATGCTCTACGCACTTGATAAGCATCGCTTAAGTCTAACAGTAACGATATCATAAGTACTACATTTCCCTGTCGCTCTTCTCGCTACAAATGTAGAAAAGCAGTTGCCTGTTCGGTCCAGCACCAACAAGGTACTGAGATGGCAGACACAGGATTGACCTTAGGTCCGCATACTCCACCTCCCGCGGCGTTGGGCTGCTTGGCGCCTCGGCTAGCACAAGAATGCTATCGGACGACGGTGGCTGGGTGTTCGCCCACATGCGCACCGTGTATAGGGGGGCATGTTCGTCTGCGGTACCAAAGTTCGCAGGCCAGCGCATGGCGGTAAAATTGCCACGTTTTGAAACGTTGGGCCACCAACAACTGAGAGGGGCCATTTGAAGGCAAACTCATCTCACCCCTGCCAAATTCAAACATTCCGTTAAACTGCCCCGTGAAGTAAACGATTGTGACCCTCATGTCGGTCATCTGTTCGTGACGTGAGCGCCAACGCGGAAAACTCTTAGGAAAATCGAGTAACTATGTGGATTGCATGCGTTGACCAATTTCACAAATCCATTCCCTCCGTTCCCCTAGCACCGGCGGCGTCGGAATCCACCCTCCAGGCAGGACGATTTCTTCGGACATTTGACCTCCGGCGCCAAGTTGCTAAGCCCAGTTGCTGATCCCGAGCTCCAATGGCGCATGTCGTAGCCGCCGTTGCGAGGCTCTAGCCCGCCTCCGCCACCGACGAGCCATGCAACATGGAGGATGGCAGATCCTACTACCAAGGAAGAAGAAGTTCTGGCTACAAGAGGGTGAGCTACCCTTCTCTTTGCTATTCGCCCTAATTATAACTGCTAGCTGGCTACTGAACCTAAAATTGTTTGTTAGCCCAACACTGACAAACATATTTTGTCCATAGTTTTCTGTCAAGTGGGATCTCTGCAGACTACCCTTACCTAGTTACGATATTCCTCTTCAGGTACGACTCGAAGGGCAAGGGGCATGGACACCATTGTATCACGATGGAAGAAGCGCCTCCGCAGATCTACACTATATCTGGTATGGTGGCTTCTCTGCGTAATCATGATGAATTATGGCCGAAGCAGACTGCAAAGTTTAGCTTCATGGATGAACGTGGCATCATGGTTCCTCTAACGTGTGATAGTCAGCTAATTGGGTTGATGAAAAGGTATTCTTTGGCTTGCATGTTTGAGCTGAATTGTGAGTAACTGGATGTGGAAGCTGCTGCAACTGGGAGTCGCCCTACTATTCTTGGAAAGGGTGGTTGCTTGAACCCAATTAGCTCTTGGTAAGCAAAGTTCTCTTGGGGTTCGATGTTTGTGCTGAATTGTAATTTTGTTTTATTTACTCTGTAGATATTGGGTAGTTATGTAAGAGTCTTGTTTCTTGGACAGGAAGCGCCGGAAGGTTAGAAACATGACTGCTGGGTCAGTCATTTTGCTGCCCAAAGAAATTAAAAACGAGTGGAAAGATGATGCTGGACACGATTCTGGTGCCCATTGTCCTGACGATGTAGAGTACGTGAAGCTAAGAAAATTGGAATCGAGGAAGAGGAAGAAGGCAGGAAATGAAGAAGCTAGTGGACGTGAAGGCTTGACACCCAGGCTGTGGAAGAAGGCTGCTGGCAATAAAGATGCATAGTAATGTTTTGAACTTGAACCTATATATGTAATTCTGTTAAATTCTAGAGCTCTGTGTGTGGCATGTTGCTAGGCGAAACAATCTACCCACGTTCTCTAAGTAAAATGTACCGCGACATAGGGTGTTGAAATGCCCGAGTCAGTAGTTGAATCAAAAATTGTGATTGTGCCACTGCTATCTGAAAACACGCAGCACTGGTTCCACAATTGCTAAGGGGCAGGAGGTCTCCAAATACGACAGAATGTAAGTGGCACAGAAATAAATTATTTAAGATGCCACACTCCACGAGAAAACAACTTATTTCAGATGCTGCACAACGACATGGCAACATAAACAACAATGGCAACCAATAATGCCCAGAAGCTTGAGCCCGTCTATCTCACCGCCTCTCTACTCCTGCATCCCCTGCGTCTGGCGAAGCTCCCGGATCTCCATTAACCGGGTGTACGTGCTTCCACTTTATAAATTGTGGTTGTGCCATCTGTGTAGGGGATCGGTGCGGAAAACAAAAAATTCCTACGTTGAAACCCCAGAAACTAGCCTAGGATCTATCTATGTAGTAATGCAGTAACGGCCGGTGCGTAGAGAATACATACCCTTGTAGACCGTATGCGGTTAACGTTCCGCGGATAACGTGGTTGATGTAGTCGTACTCGAAGCCGACCTCAAGGTGGCGAATTTCCTCGCAGGTCACCCCTTGCTCCTTCTTGATCTTCATCATCTTCATCGTGCAACAGCTCCAGCTCACGACATTCTAGCACCCCAAGTGTTGCGCCTTGTGTCTTCGTACACATCCGGTGCACGATGAGACCTCTGGCTCCCCGATACCACCGGGAGTGCGGAAGTTGATATCCGGCTAGGAATCCCTGCAACGCAACAGCGTACTGCAGGTGTGCCTCGATCGCACAGCCCAAACTTGGGGCCATGGTCACAAGGTATAGAGAGAGAGGGAGGGAGAAAGTCAACCAAAGGACTTCTCTAGTTGTGTGTTTAATCCCACCCAAGGGCACCCTTTTATATAGGCTAAGGGGGTGTACCTTTCTCAAAGGCTAAGCCATGTGGGACTAATACTAAAGGAAAAATTCAGCAGAAATTCGGACTGCCAAATGGCCTGTATCTACTCAGCCCAATAGGCAAACAGAAAGTACTTAAATAAAAGGAAAAAGAAAGCAGCAGTCAGCACAGCAGTCGGGTGGGCCTGGGGCACCACCGTGGCGCAGCATGTGCCCCCGCTGTGGCGGCCTGGGAGGGGAAGCCTCGGGTGGGCCGGCTCGCCCCCCGGCGGCCTAGTGCCCTGCCCCGCCCCTCTGGCTCTAGTGGGCCGGCTCGCCTGCCCGTGGCCCACCTGGCCGAGCGGCCTGCCCGCCGGGCGCTGAGCGGCGTGCAGTTAGCTGCCGCCCTGTGCGGTGGCGGTTATCCGCCGCCCACATGGCTGGCTGTTTTATCTCTTCCATTTATTTTGCTACACTTTTATTTCTAAGCCTTTTCCCTCTGGGATTTGGCCTAATATAAAAGTTGACTTTATAAATCTTAATCTAAATATTATTTATAATGTATTAATTCATAATTAATATATATTTAAATTCCCATTTATCTGAAAACACTTTTCAGGGTTTTTCCTTTATTCTTTCTCCGAACAACTTCAGATCTCTCCGTGGAACGATTCCGGCTTTCTCTCTTTCTCTACTGTGATTTCGTCTTATGAATGATCGCTCTCATCGTACCCTTAAGTGTATCCTCTCACGGCTCAGGAATGCTCTAGACATGATCTGTATCAATGATCAACAGAGGGGCCAGGGATATCCATGTGACCCCTATGCATTCCTGATGACAATGTCGTTTGAACCGTCTAAATGTAGCATCCTCTTCCTTTTGTTTCTCGATATAACTTGTCCGAGATCCGATCATTGGTATCCCATACCTTGTTCAATCTCGTTCACAACAAGTTATTTTTTCTTGTTACCGTGATATTACATCCCCATGACCTAGTCACATGTTGCAACATTTATAGATGTAATCTCACCAAGTCGGCCGTATGTATCTTTACCCGAAATGTGGGTGAACAAATCCCAGTCTTGCAGTCACATGTCATCTACTGTTCCTTCGGAATACCCAACGTACACCTTTATAGCCACCGCATTACAGATGACGTTTGATGCAGTCAAAGCAGCCTAGGGAAACAGTGATTAATATGAGCTCATGGTCTAAGGAGAAGGAGTCTAGGTATAGCTGTTGCAACAATGAACTATATGACTTGATCGTGTTGCAATACTTCGAAGAATGTCAAACCTCATCATTCTCCAATGATATGATCTCGTTGTCAGTCGGCATAAATGCCCATGATCTTGAAACCCAGATCATCTTCGTGACCAACGAACTAGTATGAATAGAGGCTACTAGGGACTTGGTTGTTTCATACCACACATGTACCAACGTTTCTACTTGGCACAATTATAGCACAATATGAAACTATTATAAACTAATTGAGATATGACAATAAAAACCTATTTATTATTTGCCTCTAGGGCATATCTCCTTCAGTCTCCCACTTGCACTAGAGTACAAATAATCCAGCTTGCATTTTACTCATATAAACCATATACCATATGCGTTTACAGATCATGCATGCTCATGGGAAACACCATGTCCATGTTGTGTTTTACCAGATCATTATGTCTTTTGCAAATCGTTAATGTCTTCCTAGTTTTGTTATTCACACCATTATCTTATAATGGGTCAAAGCATTTGTTTGGCGACAAAGTGAGACTTTGTTTCTAGTGTTTATGATGACGGTCGTTTTCACCGTTGTCATCTAAACTTCGAAACACACTTTGCTATGCTTTGTGTATATACTATAGTCATGGCAGCAGAACGAGGCCAGATTCCAGGAGCTTACAGTGACTTTAGATCAACCTCGAGGGCTTTCTCATGGGCCCTGGGCCCTGGGACACATCATTCTACGTTAAAAGCGAACTAGCCCCACCATAACATAAACATTACATCAGATGCAGCCTTTATACTTCTATATCTATGTAGATCCTAGTGCATGAAATGCCACTTGCCACTTACATTGCTTCTGTACAAACTTAATTCTGGTTCAGTGATCAACTCAGGAATCACTTAAGGACATGCTCTTATAGTTAAGACTTTGTCCAACCAACCAGAACCTCGCGTCACATTATGTCGAGTATACAACATGGTTATATGGAAGAACCTATGACTGAGGCATAGGAGATGCAACACATCTCTTTCTTTCAACCATAGTTGCAATACTCAATGCTTCATATAGTAACAACTTCTTTCTTATTCCATTCTGAGATACTTCAGAATCTTGTCTTTGGACATTCTGAATATCTTTTAGAATCATGTCCAGGAAGCATTCAACATTCAGTGTTTATTAAACTCACCAATCTATCTTGATAGATCTTATTGTTTAATAACTTCAACTTCATCCTTATTTATGTAACTTAAATATTATTAACACCAATCACATCATTCACATATGTCGTCCACATATCCCAGAATGATTTCACGCTCCCACTGAAATATGACATTCATCTTTGAGATCCAGGGATTTCACTTAGCTCCCACTCAAAATATGCCAGTTACATATTATGAGTTAGCCAAGCTGATTTGCTCCCACTCAAATCTAGGTCCTATCGATAATCTTAGACATTCCAAAATTCTTTGATCACTATCAAATCGAGAATTCCACTAACCAGATTTCAATGACCATTCATTTCTCGTACTTAGGTCCATCACGCTTCTTTGTATTTCGTATTTATGTCTTGTTCAAAACAAGACAAGTGAATCAATAATATAATTCCACAAACTTGTAGAATATATAGTTGAATCCTACTTTCTTTAGTAAAAAGTATTCACTTAAACTTTATGAGCATTATCAACGGTTTCTCCTCTATTTGTAGAGTTTGGTTTCACCAAACAAATTCCGCTGCGCCACTCAACAATTCGGAGGCAAAGTCAAATACCTTGTTTTGATCTTTTACTTTCTTCCACCTGTATCTTCATCAAGGCACATCAACTTAGGACAACAGCAAGTTTGCCCCTTGTGGAAGATGCATTCGTAGCTTCCTAAGAATGCTTTACAAAGACTTGTTTATTCGCCACGATTTCGACTTATCGAAATCTCCAGAAACTCGAACGTGCCATAACACTTATGGTGTTGTTTCCACGAATCTTTAGATGTTCCTTTGTATTTTAAATGAGTGTTTGCTAATTTTGATCTCTAACTCTAAACGAAAACTATAACCCGTAATAAGAGATAATATTGCACTATACGTATCTAATACATAATGATTATGATGTTTTGATATTTCAACACAGTTTGAATTCATCCAATTATCATAATTTGTGAAACATCTTTAACAAGTTCCTTTTATGCTAAACTTAACTTGAATACTTTAAGTCATGTCGATCAAATCGAAGAGACTTGTTAATTCAATTAATTTAATATCCCTTTTAGTTATGAACTTATTTGAACAATTCAAATCATTTCAAACTTCATGTTTCATTAAGTAAATACACTTATTCACTTAAGTCCATAATTGACTAATGATTTCCACTAGTTGTTGAAAATGTGATACATCACTATGTATAAGATTCAACATTTCTTCGCATATCACCGTTTTACCAGAATGCGGAGTTTTAGTCATTCTGCCCAAGAGGCATGGTTTTGCAAAGTCTCTACATTAAGCATCTAGGACCCCGATCTTTCATAAAGAACATGCAATAACCAAAATGACTTAAACTATAGTGTTATTTCATTATTGTACTTTGGATATCTTTTAACATTCTAATCCTTTATAAATGTTTAAACTATTATCATTAACATAGTGATGAGAATAACTTATTTATAATCGTAATGTGACCATAACGGTAGTGTTCATAAGAAAAGCACAAACTGGCTTGTAACTTGTTCATATGAATAATCGTCTTGCCAAAAGCAAGACACACAAACAAGCATTATAAATTATATTCAAGTTCACTAATCGAAATGATAAACTTTGAGGAAAGAGGTGATGTCGGCCATCAACTGTTTTGCTTGCCGTCATCAAGTCACGTTGCCTCAAATCCAGCAATTCTCAAGCATATCATCCTGTTTTCACAAAATGAGACAAGTATCAAATACTTTGCAAACTACAACGAGTGTTGCAAGAACCACATTTATAATTTGTATATCTAACATATACATTTTTCATCCATGACCTCCTTTTGCAATCAAGCCCTTCTAAGAGTTCTTAACTCTAATGCAAGATCGCTAAGTGTTTTTGCAAACATTCTGGAGTCATCGAATTATCTGCTAATGGTTATTGTATCAAGAAGAGAAGATCACGTTTTACAAGGATATCCCTCAGGCGTGGGTATTAATCTATGAAGTTGTAGCCTTTTGCTAAGTACCAAATTAAGCAATATATTTCCATGGTCACAAAGGACCTCAATGGGATAGGCTAAGATTTACTAAGATATTTACAAACAGACATCTAGACTAAGTTTATAATAAGAGATCAATTTATAATTGGTCTCCACTAAAATTGTCATCCCCTGGACGATCTTAGTGATCGCATGATCCCTATCCTCTGCACCTCCCCCGTGTTACACAGCCATCAGTGCATTATCAAAGGTATACATTCACTAATGCTAATCACATCATCCATGTGACTAATGCTCGATCTTTCGATCTCTTGTGTTCCGAGGCCTCGCTTCTGTGGCGTGCTAGGCTCACCAAATCTAACTTGTGTGTATTCGCAGTGCAACATGGCTTACACCCACTGTATGCGAACGTAGATATGTTTGACACACAGGACTGTAACCCTGGATCGCCTCATACCGAAGAACTTTCTTGGTGGTGCACACACAAGGGGAACACAGAACATTGGAATTAAATAGGGATTATCTTATTTGCTACCATTGAGTATCTAAATACTAGCACACAAAAGATGTAAAAACTGGTATAAACATCGTATGTATAATGTGATATGATATGGTCTTTCTTGCGCCTTGATCTCCATCGAGCGCTCCGGCATGATCTCCATCGTGCCCTTGGTTTGACGCCAAGTCCACGACGCCGCCACCAGGTCATCCATCGGAACGATAACTATTACTATACTACTTAGTAACATAAAAGTAAACTACTTTACCTTCGTATCGAACAATGCCATATCATAATCACATGCCCCCTGCAAAATAAAGTTAGACGACTCTACTTTATCTATTGCAAGTTTTACGTGGTTGTTAGGGCTTTCGCACTAGAACCGTTTCTAAACTACGATCTTTCCAACCACATCATGGATCCGACAGTTGTCTCTACTACACCCCTTTCGGGGCCCTCCATTGTAAATGCTATATCAACTCTCGAATGAGAGACAGACACCCGTTATCTACTTATACGGTACAAGCCGCATGTTGAGCGTGGAACCAGTCTTGCGTACGAATACGTGTAAGGTCGGTCCGGGCCGCTTCATCAAACAATACCGCGATATAAACAAGTACACATTAGAGGGTAACAACTAAGGGATCAATGCCCGCACAATACTTGTGTGTACTGGCCGTACAACACTCCTACGCATAGATCGGCTCTGATACCACTGTAGGGGATCGGTGCGGAAAACAAAAAAATTCCTACGTTGAAACCCCAGAAACTAGCCTAGGATCTATCTATGTAGTAATGCAGTAACGGCCGGTGCGTAGAGAATACATACCCTTGTAGACCGTACACGGTTAACGTTCCGCGGATAACGTGGTTGATGTAGTCGTACTCGAAGCCGACCTCAAGGTGGCGAATTTCCTCGCAGGTCACCCCTTGCTCCTTCTTGATCTTCATCATCTTCATCGTGCAACAGCTCCAGCTCATGACATTCTAGCACCCCAAGTGTTGCGCCTTGTGTCTTCGTACACATCCGGTGCACGATGAGACCTCCGGCTCCCCGATACCACCGGGAGTGCGGAAGTTGATATCCGGCTAGGAATCCCTGCAACGCAACAGCGTACTGCAGGTGTGCCTCGATCGCACAACCCAGACTTGGGGCCATGCTCACAAGGTATAGAGAGAGAGGGAGGGAGAAAGTCAACCAAAGGACTTCTCTAGTTGTGTGTTTAATCCCACCCATGGGCACCCTTTTATATAGGCTAACGGGGTGTACCTTTCTCAACGGCTAAGCCATGTGGGACTAATACTAAAGGAAAAAGTCAGTAGAAATTCGGACTGCCAAATGGGCTGTATCTACTCAGCCCAATAGGCAAACAGAAAATACTTAAATAAAAGGAAAAGGAAAGCAATAGTCAGCACAGCAGCCGGGTGGGCCTGGGGAACCACCGCGGCCCAGCATGTGCCCCCGCTGCGGCGGCCTGGGAGGGGAAGCCCCGGGTGGGCCGGCTCGCCCCCCGGCGGCCCAGTGCTCTGCCCCGCCTCGTTGGCTCTAGTGGCCCGGGTGGCCGGCTCGCCTGCCTGCGGCCCACCTGGCCGAGCGGCCCGCCCGCCTGGCACTGAGCGGCGTGCAGATATCTTCCGCCCTTTGCGGTGGCGGTTATCCGCTGCCCACAGGGCTCGTTGTTTTATCTTTTCCATTTATTTTTCTGCACTTTTATTTCTAGGCATTTACCCTCTGGGATTTTGCCTAATATAAAAGTTGACTTTATAAATCTTAATCTAAATATTATTTATAATATATTAATTCAAAATTAATATATATTTAAATTCCCATTTATCCGAAAACACTTTTCGGGGCTTTTCCTTTATTCTTTCTCCGAACAACTTCGGATCACTCCGTGGAACGATTCCGGATTTCTCTCTTTCTCTACTGTGATTCCGTCTTACGAATGATTTCTCTCATCATACCCTTAAGTGTATCCTCTCACGGGTCGGGAATGCTCTAGACATGATCTGTATCAAGGATCAACAGAGGGACCAGGGATATCCATGTGACCCCTATGCATTCCTGATGACAATGTCGTTTGAACCGTCTAAATGTAGCATCCTCTTCCTTTTGTTTCTCGATACAACTTGTCCGAGATCCGATCATTGGTATCCCATACTCTTTTCAATCTCGTTCACAACAAGTTATGTTTTCTTGTTACCATGATATTACATCCCCGTGACCTAGTCACATGTTGCAACATTATAGATGTAATCTCACCAAGTCGGCCGTATGTATCTTTACCCGTCATGTGGGTGAACAAATCCTGGTCTTGCAGTCACATGTCATCTATTGTTCCTTCAGAATACCCAACGTACACCTTTATAGCCACCACATTACCAGATGACGTTTGATGCAATCAAAGCAGCCTAGGGAAACAGTGAGTAATATGAGCTCACGGTCTAAGGAGAAGGAATCTAGGTATAGCTGTTGCAACAATGAACCATATGACTTGATCATGTTGCAATCCTTCGAGGAATGTCCAACCACATCATTCTCCAATGTTATGGTCTCGTTGTCAGTCGGTATAAATGCCCATGATCTTGAAATCCAGATCATCTTCGTGACCAACGAACTAGTATGAATAGAGGCTACTAGGGACTTGGTTGTTTCATACCACACTTGTACCAATGTTTCTATTTGGCACAGTTATAGCACAATATGAAACTATTATAAACTAATTGAGATATGACAATAAAAACCTATTTATTATTTGCCTCTAGGGCATATCTCCTTCAATTTGCATGCGGCAGAATCCACGTAGATTACGTTTAAACAAACCACCAATGTCAGAATACCACCATGATCAGACAAAAGGAAGTGATGCAGGGTTAAGACAGACTAACGGGAGAGCAATTTTTTACCTTCTAGGACTCCGGGACCACTAGTTCTGACCGCTAGGTCAACAAGTACTACGATTACAACTTAAAAAGGCACGGAGCTCAAGCTAAATAGAACTATTTATCACACATCTCCTTGATCTTCCTAATCTTAGCTCAATGCACATCTTCCTTCGAGAGCAAGGATCGATTCGTCTACTCCTTCCTTTTAGCATCTTCCTTGCACAGCTTCAATTGTTTCTCTGTATTTTTCCTCATGCACTTGTCAATACTCGTAGTTGTGAACTGTAGGAATTTGGCCTGGTGAAGATCATTCCTTGCTTGAGTCAGTTCTTGCTCTGCTTTAGCCTTTAGGGCCAACGCCACGTCCCTCTCCTTCTCGACTTTTCTAACCTTGTCTTGCACCCTCCTGAGATCTCAGTTAAGCTTGGTCGTGTCAACTGGGTCCCATAGCTTCATCTCAACATTGTCAGGAAGTGAGCTGACTACGGATTCTTTCAACTCAACAGTCATATCCCATAGTTTGTCCAGCGTTTTCTGCATCGATTTGGGCCACTCTGGCTCTATCCATTTGAAAACACCGCAACTTGCACCTTGCATCATTGCACGATGTCCTTGACACTGTAGAAACCTCATGCCTGCGTTTCGTCCTTCGAATGCTACAAATTTAGCGGCCACATGTCCATGTTTACATAGCAGAGGACTGTCTTCATCCACTAAACCGTGATAGTCGGAGTCATACATCGTCTGGTTGGCCTAACACATCATACGCGCATGAGTAAATAGAGTAGATCTAGCTCAAAAAATAGATAACTAGCCACAAATGATAGAGATAGAGATGAGACAACTCACATCGAAATCACCGTCCGTGTCATCACGAGGCGTTTCCTCGCCGTCTCCCATTGAACCCATGGAGAGAGGGGAGGGGTGGGTTCCAGAGAGGGGATTGGGATGGAGGCGTCGTTGGCTTGCAGCTACGGCAGGATGGGAGTGAAGTGGAGAAAGTGGCTTCGAGGGGAAGGAAGAGAAGTGCGGGGAGGAAGAGAAGTAATGGGGACGTGACACTGGGATATGGCCCACTAAATTCGTGAGTCGTGACACTCGCAACAGGAGAGCGCCCGGTGTTGCCAGTTTGTCCACAGCAAGTGTGACCAATCATGCCGTAGTACAGCCTACTCGCGGATCGCTCTCACGAAGACCATCCCAATCGTCCAAGCGCACCGATCGAACGGTATGCAACAATCGTCAAGCAGAACAACTGTGTTAGGGCGTGCCTTCTAGAAGACTCGGTCTAACGGCCACCCATTGGAGGGCTAAGGTTAGGGATCTCCTAAGGTTAGGATCTATATGTGGTTTATGAGAGGAACAAACATGCAATGACACTGGGTGTGGTTCATGACAAGAATAGGCATGCAATGACACTGGTGGATCCATATGTGGTTTGTGAAAAGAACAGACATGCAATCACACTGGGTGGATCCATGTGTGGTTCATGAAAATAACACACATGTAATGACACCGGTGGATCCATGTGTTGTTTGTAAGAACACACATCCAATGACACTGGGTGTGGTTCATGAAAAGAACACACATCCAATGACACTGTGGTTCATGAAAAGAACATACATGCCATGACACTAGTGGATCCATATGTGGTTTGTGGAAAGAACAGACATGCAATGACTCTGGCTGTGGTTCATGAAAAGAACAGACATGCAATGACAATGGTGGATCCATGTGAGGTTCATGGGAAGAACACACATCCAATGACACTGGTGGATCCTTATGTGGTTTGGTGAGAAGAACAGACATGCAATGACATTGGCTGTGGTTCATGAGAAGAACACACATGCAATGGCACTGGTGGATCCATGTCTGGTTTGTGAGAAGAACACACATGCAATGACTATAGCTGTGTTTCATGAAAAGAACACACATGCAATGACAGTTGTGGATCCATGTGTGGTTCATGAGAAGAACACACATGCAATGACACTAGGTGTGGTTCATGAAAAGAACAGACATGCAATGACACTGGTGGATCCTTATGTGGTTTGTGAGAAGAACTGGCATGCAATGACTCTAGCTATGGTTCATGAAAAGAACAAACATGCAATGACACTGGTGGATCCATGTGTGGTTCCTGAGAAGAACACACATCCAATGACACTGGTGGATCCTTATGTGGTTCATGAAAAGAACATACATGCAATGACACTGGTGGATCCTTATGTCGTTTATTTAGATAAACACATATGCAATGACACTGTTGGATCCTTATGTGGTTTGTTTAGAAGAACACACATGCAATGACTCTAGCTATGGTTCATTAAAAGAACACACATGCAATGATACTGGTGTATCCATGTGTGGTTCATGAGAACAACACACATCCAATGACAGTAGGTGTGGTTCATGAGAAGAACACACATCCAATGACACTGGTGGATCCTTATGTGGTTTGTTTAGAAGAACACACATGCAATGACTCTAGTTGTGGTTCATGAAAAGAACACACATGCAATGACACTGGTGGATCCATGTGTGGTTTGTGAAAAGAACATACATGCAATCACACTAGGTGGATCCATGTGTGGTTTGTTTAGAGGAACAGGCGTGCAATGACACTGGGTGTGGTTCATGAAAAGAATAGACATGCAATGACACTGGTGGATCGTTATGTGGTTTGTTTAGAAGAACAAACATGCAATGACTCTAGCTGTGGTTCATGAAAAGAACACACATGCAATGACACTTGTGGATCCATGTGGGGTTTGTGAAGAAGAACACACATGCAATGACTCTAGCTGTGGTTCATGAAAAGAACACACATGCAATGACACTGGTGTATCCCTGTGTGGTTCATGAGAAGAACACACATGCAATGACATAGGTGGATCCTTATGTGGTTTGTGAGAAGAACAGACATGCAATGACACTGGTTGTGGTTCATGATAAGAACACACAGCAATGAAACTGGTGGATCCATGTGTGGTTTGTGAAAAGAACAGGCATGCAATGACTCTTGTTGTGGCTCAAGAAAAGAACATACATGCAATGACACTGGTGGATCCATGTGTGGTTCCTGAGAGGAACACACATCCGATGAGACTGGTGGATCCTTATGTGGTTTATGAGAAGAACAAACATGCAATAACACTGGCTGTGGTTCATGAGAAGAACACACATGCAATGACACTGGTGGATCCATGTGTAATTTGTGAAAACAAAACACATGCAATCACACTAGGTGGATCCATGTGTGGTTTGTGGAAAGAACACACATGCAATAACTCTAGCTATGGTTCATGAAAACAACACACATGCAATGACACTGGTGGATCCAGGTGTGGTTCATGGGAAGAACACACATGCAATGACACTAGGTGTGGTTCATTAAAAGAACAGACATGCAATGACACTGGTGGATCCTAATGTGGTTTGTGAGAAAAACTGGCATGCAATGACTCTAGCTATGGTTCATGAAAAGAAAACACATGCAATGACACTGGTGGATCCATGTGTGGTTTGTGAAAAGAACAGACAGGTAATCACACTAGGTGGATCCATGTGTGGTTTATTTAGAAAAACAGACATGCAATGACACTGGGTGTGCTTCATGAAAAGAACACACATCCAATTACACTGGTTGATACTTATGTTGTTTGTGAGAAGAATATACATGCGATGACACTGGCTGTGGTTCATGAGAAGAACGCACATGCAATGACACTGGTGGATCCATGTGTGTTTCTGAAAGAACAGACATGCAATCACACTAGGTGGATCCATGTGTGGTTTGTGAAAAGAACACACATGGAATGACTCTAGCTGTGGTTCATGAAAAGAACACACATGCAATGACACTGGTGGATCCATGTGTGGTTTGTGAAAAGAACAAACATGCAATCACACTAGGTGGATCCATGTGTAGTTTGTGGAAAGAACAGACATGCAATGACTGTAGTTGTGGTTCATGAAAAGAACAGACATGCAATGACACCAGTGGATCCATGTGTGGTTTGTTTAGAAGAACACACATGCAATGATTCTATCTGTGGTTCATGAAACGAACACACATGCAATGACACTTGTGGATCCTTATGTGGTTTGTTTAGAAGAACACACATGCAATGACACTGAGTGTAGTTCATGAAAAGAACACACATGCAATGACACTTGTGTATCCATGTGTGGTTCATGAGAAGAACACACATGCAATGACACTGGGTGTGGTTCATGAGAAGAACAGACATGCAATGACACTGGTGGATCCTTATGTGGTTTGTGGAAGAACTGACATGCAATGACTCTACCTGTAATTCATGAAAAGAATAGACATGCAATAACACTGGTGGATCCATATGTGATTTGTGGAAGGAACAAACATGCAATGACTCTTGTTGTGGTTCATGAAAAGAATAGAAATGCAATGACACTAGTGGATCCATGTGTGGTTCATGAGAAGAACACACATCCAATGACACTGGTGGATCCTTATGTAGTTCATGAAAAGAACATACATGCAATGACACTGGTGGATCCTTATGTGGTTTGCTTAGATGAACACATATGCAATGACACTGGTGGATACTTATGTGGTTTGTTTAGAAGAACACACATGCAATGACTCTAGATGTGGTTCATGAAAAGAACACACATGCAATGATACTGGTGTATCCATGTGTGGTTCATGAGAACAACACACATCCAATGACACTAGGTGTGGTTCATGAGAATAACACACATCCAATGACACTGGTGGATCCTTATGTGGTTTGTTTAGAAGAAAACACATGCAATGACTCTAGTTGTGGTTCATGAAAAGAACACACATGCAATGACACTGGTGTATCCATGTGTGGTTTTGTGAAAAGACCAGACATGCAATCACACTAGGTGGATCCATGTGTGGTTTGTTTAGAGGAACAGACATGCAATGACACTGGGTGTGGTTCATGCAAAGAATAGACATGCAATGACACTGGTGGATCCATATGTGGTTTGTGGAAAGCAGAGACATTCAATGACTCTATCTGTGGTTCATGAAAATAACAGACATGCAATGATACTGGGTGGATCCATGTGTGGTTCATGACAAGAACACACATCCAATGACACTGGTGGATCCTTATGTGGTTTGTGAGAAGAACATACATGCAATGACAGTAGCTGTGGTTCATGAGAAGAACACACATGCAATGGCAATGGTGGATCCATGTGTGGTTTGTGAAAAGAACATACATGCAATCACACTAGGTGGATCCATGTGTGGTTTGTGGAAAGAACAGACATGCAATGACTCTACCTGTGGTTCATGAAAAGAACACACATGCAATGACACTGGTGGATCCATGTGTGGTTTGTGAAAAGAATAGACATGCAATCACACTAGGTGGATCCATGTGTCGTTTGTTTAGAAGAACACACATGCAATGACACTGGTGGATACATGTGTGGTTTGTGAAAAGAACGGACATGCAATCACAATAGGTGGATCCATGTGTGGTTTGCTTAGAGGAACATACATGCAATGACACTTGGTGTGGTTCATGAAAACACAGACATGCATTGACTCTGGTGAATCCTTATGTGGTTTGTCTAGAAGAACACACATGCAATGACTCGAGCTGTGGTTCATGAAAAGAACACACATGCAATGACACTGGTGGATCCATGTGTGGTTTGTGAAGAAGAACACAGATGCAATGACTCTAGCTGTTGTTCATGAAAAGAACACACATGCAATGACACTGGTGTATCCATGCGTGGTTCATGAGAGGAACACACATGCAATGACACTGGGTGTGGTTCATGAGAAGAATAGACCTGCAATGAAACTGGTGGATCCTTATGTTGTTTGTGAGAAGAACATACATGCAATGACACTGGTTGTGGTTCATGAGAAGAACACACATGCAATGACACTAGTGGATCCATGTGTGGTTTGTGAAAAGAATAGACATTCAATCACTCTAGGTGGATCCATGTGTGGTTTGTCAAAAGAACAGACATGCAATGACTATAGCTGTTGTTCATGAAAAGAACACACATGCAATGACACTGGTGGATCCATGTGTAGTTTGTCAAAAGAACAGACATGCAATCAGAGTAGGTGGATCCATGTGTGGTTTGTTTAGAAGAACACACATGCAATGACTCTAGCTGTGGTTCATGAAAAGAACACACATGCAATGACACTGGTGGATCCATGTGTGGTTTGTGAAAAGAACATCCATGCAATCACACTAGGTGGATCGATGTGTGGTTTGTTTAGAGGAACAGACATGCAATGACAATTGGTGTGGTTCATGAAAAGAACACACATGCAATGACACTGGTGGATCCTTATGTTGTTTGTTTAGAAGAACACACATGCAATGACTCTAGCTGTGGTTCATGAAAAGAACACACATGCAATGACAGTAGTGGATCCATGTGTGGTTTGTGAAGAAGAACACACGTGCAACGACTCTAGATATGGTTCATGAAAAGAACACACATGCAATGACACTGGTGTATCCATGTGTGGTTCATGAGAAGAACACACATGTAATGACACAGGTGGATCCTTATGTGGTTTGTGAGAAGAACAGACATTGAATGACACTGTTTGTGGTTCGTGAGGAGAACACACATGCAATGAAACTAGTGGATCCATGTGTGGTTTGTGAAAAGAACAGACATGCAATGACTCTAGCTGTGGCTCATGAAAAGAATGGACATGCAATGACACTGGTGGATCCATGTGTGGTTCATGAGAAGAACACACATGCAATGACACTGGTGGATCCTTATGTGGTTTGTGAGAAGAACAAACATGCAATAACACTGGCCGTGGTTCATGAGAAGAACACACATGCAATGACACTGGTGGATACATGTGTGTTTTGTGAAAAGAACAGACATGCAATCACACTAGGTGGATCCTTGTGTGGTTTGTGGAAAGAACACACATGCAATGACTCTAGCTGTGGTTCATGGAAAGAACACACATGCAATGACACTGGTGGATCCGGGTGTGGTTCATGGGAAGAACACACATGCAATGACACTGAGTGTGGTTCATGAAATGAAAAGACATGCAATGACACTGGTGGATCCTTATGTGGCTTGTGAGAATAATTGGCATGCAATGACTCTAGCTATGGTTCATGAAAAGAAAACACATGCAATGACACTGGTGGATCCATGTGTGGTTTGTGAAAAGAACATACATGTAAGCACACTAGGTGGATCCATGTGTGGTTTGTTTAGAGAAACAGACATGCAATGACACTAGGTGTCCTTCATGAAAAGAACACACATCCAATGACACTGGTGGATCCTTATGTGGTTTGTGAGAAGAACATACATGCAATGACACTGGTTGTGGTTCATGAGAAGAACACACATGCAATGACACTGGTGGATCCATGTGGTGTTTCTGAAAAGAACAGACATGCAATCACACTAGGTGGATCCATGTGTTGTTTGTGGAAAGAACAGACATGCAATGACTCTAGCTGTGGTTCATGAAAATAACACACATGCAATGACACTAGTGGATCCATGTGTGGTTTGTGAAAAGAACATCCATGCAATCACACTAGGTGGATCGATGTGTGGTTTGTTTAGAGGAACAGACATGCAATGACAATTGGTGTGGTTCATGAAAAGAACACACATGCAATGACACTGGTGGATCCTTATGTTGTTTGTTTAGAAGAACACACATGCAATGACTCTAGCTGTGGTTCATGAAAAGAACACACATGCAATGACAGTAGTGGATCCATGTGTGGTTTGTGAAGAAGAACACACATGCAACGACTCTAGATATGGTTCATGAAAAGAACACACATGCAATGACACTGGTGTATCCATGTGTGGTTCATGAGAAGAACACACATGTAATGACACAGGTGGATCCTTATGTGGTTTGTGAGAAGAACAGACATTGAATGACACTGTTTGTGGTTCGTGAGGAGAACACACATGCAATGAAACTAGTGGATCCATGTGTGGTTTGTGAAAAGAACAGACATGCAATGACTCTAGCTGTGGCTCATGAAAAGAATGGACATGCAATGACACTGGTGGATCCATGTGTGGTTCATGAGAAGAACACACATGCAATGACACTGGTGGATCCTTATGTGGTTTCTGAGAAGAACAAACATGCAATAACACTGGCCGTGGTTCATGAGAAGAACACACATGCAATGACACTGGTGGATCCATGTGTGTTTTGTGAAAAGAACAGACATGCAATCACACTAGGTGGATCCTTGTGTGGTTTGTGGAAAGAACACACATGCAATGACTCTAGCTGTGGTTCATGGAAAGAACACACATGCAATGACACTGGTGGATCCGGGTGTGGTTCATGGGAAGAACACACATGCAATGACACTGAGTGTGGTTCATGAAATGAAAAGACATGCAATGACACTGGTGGATCCTTATGTGGCTTGTGAGAATAATTGGCATGCAATGACTCTAGCTATGGTTCATGAAAATAAAACACATGCAATGACACTGGTGGATCCATGTGTGGTTTGTGAAAAGAACATACATGTAAGCACACTAGGTGGATCCATGTGTGGTTTGTTTAGAGAAACAGACATGCAATGACACTAGGTGTCCTTCATGAAAAGAACACACATCCAATGACACTGGTGGATCCTTATGTGGTTTGTGAGAAGAACATACATGCAATGACACTGGTTGTGGTTCATGAGAAGAACACACATGCAACGACACTGGTGGATCCATGTGGTGTTTCTGAAAAGAACAGACATGCAATCACACTAGGTGGATCCATGTGTTGTTTGTGGAAAGAACAGACATGCAATGACTCTAGCTGTGGTTCATGAAAATAACACACATGCAATGACACTAGTGGATCCATGTGTGGTTTGTGAAAAGAACAGACATGCAATCACACTAGGTTGATCCATGTGTGGTTTGTGGAAAGAACCGACATGCAATGACTCTAGCTATGGTTCATGAAAAGAACACACATGCAATGACACTGGTGGATCCATGTGTGGTTTGTTTAGAAGAACACACATGCAATGAATCTATCAGTGGTTCATGAAAAGAACACAGATGCAATGACACTTGTGGATCCTTATGTGGTTTGTTTCGAAGAACACACATGCAATGCCACTGAGTGTAGTTCATGAAAAGAATACACATGCAATGACACTTGTGTATCCATGTGTGGTTCATGAGAAGAACACACATGCAATGACACTGGGTGTGGTTCATGAGAAGAACAGACATGCAATGACACTGGTGGATCCTTATGTGGTTTGTGAGAAGTACTGACATGCAATGACTCTAGTTGTGGTTCATGAAAAGAACAGATATGCAATGACACTGGTGGATCCATATGTGGTTTGTGAGAAGAACTGACATGCAATGACTCTAC